>OY728143.1:1197776023-1200276023 GCA_963277665.1 Viscum album | reverse complement strand
TGCTCCACCCATCACATACTAAGTCCAATACGTTCCTCATACTAAATGGTTGAAACACAACATAAACATTCGTATTAAAACTAGATTACGAAATGTCAATACATTAACAATAAACCATGAATAGTATAAAAATAACACATCCACAGTCAAACATATTAAAAAACCTTCAATAAAATTTGGAATATTTGTATCATAATAAATCAATATCAAACTAGTTTAAAATCCATTAAAGGATATTGACGTAAGTAGAAATGATTTGTAAAAATCGTGGAGAGGAATATCCCTTTTTTGTGAAAACATTTAAAAGTCACAAAATTTAGAAAATAATTCATTTAAAGACATTTTTGAATAAAAGTGTCCCATTCCACTTTGAATCTTTTGAAAGGATTTAACATTTTTAAAACATTCTTGTCTATATATGTATACCCTAAAAACCCATTTTAAAAACATGGACATTATTGAGAATGATTTAGAAGAATAAATATTTAAAACATTTAAGATGATGTTTTAGTTAAAAATTATCTTAATAATAATCCCTTGGAAAACTCTTTTATGAAACATGGACATGGGTAATAAATATGTCTTGGTAGATATTTCTGTAAAAACAACCTCTGATACTAATGAGATTGGGAAATCAACCCTTACCATGCACTTTCCTTCGGTCGAGGGTACGTTTAACCTCCTCTATAATGATAATAGTATGTTATTAAATTATACCAGAACCATATTAATATTTATTATATAATAAATAACTCATTTATGACATTATACTTCCCATTTAATAATGATTTCCCTGTTAAATTAACATTTTGGGTAATACTTGCATTCTTTATCATATGTGTTTTAACTTCTTATTCATGATCATATCATTTATATAATGATTTAAATGATTCCAGAATATAATCCTTGATTTATATATCATATTTATTTAGAATAAAAATATTTATAATAGATGTATATATGAAATAGAAGGCACCGTTTATGGACACGATAGGTCGTACGCATGCATAAACGCTATTTCCGTTTTCTTATAATATTGAAGGGAAGTAAGTGAATAAGATATATGTAAGTACATATATATATATATATTCAGTATAATTATTATTTCATATATTATATACATAATAATAATATATATTCTTATAATCATCGTTGAGTGGTGAATGTGGTAATGAATCTCATCATGTCGTGGACACGGTAATCCGTATGTACGTACAAGTTACAATATAATTATATTGATGGAGAAAAAAATATGTAATTGGATTTTATATCATATATAAAGAATCATTAAAATGATATATTTATTGTTTAAATATGTTATACTTATTAATATACCCATCTAAATAATGAAATGTTTGAATAACAAACTACACCACGACGATGAGACAATAATCTGTACATATGCACGTATGATGACTTTGTAATTTATAGGATAGATAGAATAATGAATATGGTTTTAAATTTTTTAAAATAACATCAAATTATATATAAGACAATATATTTATTATTTTCTAATGGAAACAACAAAGAAAGAGGAAGTGGAAGAAGAAAATAACTTGAAAGAGGTGATGGAATATTTGCCTCTTCTTTGGGTTCTTTCTTTGTTTTTGTCAAAAGGGCACATTAGGTTGGATTTCTGACTAAAATAAGGCCACTAGGATAAAGGGATTAAAGTTGAGAGGATATTGGGGTAGGTTTTGGCTATTCCAGATGGCTTTGGAGGTGTGATTGTGAGAGAAGAGGAAGTTCCCTTTTATAAAAGGGGTGAGGGTCACTTTAGGTAATGATTAAAGTATAAATTTGTTATACAATAATATTTGGTTTATAATGGCTCCAGATGAATTTATTTCGAGACATATGTGGTTATGAGTCGAAATTCTCTCAACCAATATGTTTTAGAAAAGTTTAGGTTACCATTTTAACCTTATCTTTTTTATTTAAATCTTAGTTGAATAGTTTAACTTTTACCGTGTCATCTTGTATTCTAACACTATATGGTAAATAAAAATACTCTAAACATTCAAGAGAACCTAAAGTGGTTCATTAAAGACATATATATTATTATTTAAGCACTTTCACAGAACATTATATTTTTATGAATACTATATCAACCAATAAATTTGTTTTTGTTTGAAAAAACTATTTTATGTCAATTTTGACACAATTTGGTATTTTTTATTGCTAAAATCAAAATAGTATGATTACATCGAAAAAATTTTTGTTAATCAAACCTGAATTTTAATATTAACCTATAAAATTATTATAATTTATCAAAAGTCTCAAATTACATTTATTTGGGTATTTATAATATCAATTATTTTAATATTTTATTAATAAGGTAATTATTGCATCGTCATTGTGTCATAAATAAATTTACTTATATAATGTCTAAAAATTATAAATAAAATTAAATTATTTAGGAAATATTCTTATCATTCCAATTAATATTTATAGTAGAATTTATCTTAGTTATAAATTTATATTAAAATTGTTTAAGTTATGAAAACAAGATTTTAAAACTTTTAACGCTTTATTGAATTAAATAATCATAAATGTCCTAAGCTAATCCAAGTGGATATAACAGATCATATATTATTCCTAAGGTTTTTTGGCCGAATTATACTTATCCAATAGAATTAGTACATGTGTTAGGGTAATTGTAATATCATTTTACCCTTAATTACCCTATTTACTTTTAACCGTGGTAAATAAAAGTAAAAAGTTACTATTCAAAAAATATTATTTTTATCTTATTGAACAAAATTTTACTTACTGATATGAACCGTGTCTCATGGATTTTTGATATTCAACTCACAGAAGTGGTAATATTATTTTTTATGCAAATTTTCAAATGCTCTTAGGGGGTGGGTAAAAGAGAGTAAAAGTTCGATAAAATTTTTTATATCTAAACTTATTATAAAATGAATCCAATTAATTAAAATGAACATATATAGGTATTATATATCTATTTTTACATAAAATAAATTAAAATGAAAATACTAATTATATAAATAAAATGTCATTTTTAAATAATAACTTAGTGTCAATCACTATTCATCAAAAATTGAAATTTTTCAGAAAAATTCCAAAAATTTTCCATAAGATAAATTTGATATTCCGAATTAAAAAATGAAGATTATTTTAAAAAATTAATAACATAGTGGTTGAAATTATTATTTTATAATTAATTCCCGTTGTCAAAACTAGAAAGAGGGTTTAAAAAAATTAAAAACTATCAAAAGATTGACATGTGTTTATGTGAAGTATAAACATGAAATTACATATAATGAAAAACATTGTATTAAATTATAAATATATAATCTAATTATACTTCCAAACCTTTCAAATGTATAATTTAACACTATAAATTATTTTGATTTAAAAAGTTGTTTGCAGTTGAATTTTTTTTTTCATTATTCACCCAAATATGAATGTTATCTATAAAAACTCCCAAAAATTATCAAAACAAAATATGTATGTCATGATTCTAAATAAGAAGTTTATTTTGTCAATTTAAATATATTAGTGTGTCCAATATTGGATTTAAAAATTGTTCTCCATTAAAATGTCAAAAATTTTAATTTTTTGAAAAATACTCCCCTTATAAGAAAAAATGAATTTGTTCTTAATTTATGTCTAGGAAACTCATAATATGTATTCTAAAATTATATGGATTATATAAAATTCAAATTTCATTTAATTCTATTCATAACTGCTTTTCAATGGCTAGTTTGTTAAGTCACGGTGCGCTCAAACTCGGTGTTGCATGTAGCGCAAGATATTGAATTTCTTTAATGAGAAAAGGAACTATAAAATCTAGGTGTGTAAAATTTTGGATCCTCCAAATCCATTCCAAGGGTGATATATGAATTTAAAATCTTGGATTATCTTCTTTGGGTAATTTATCTTCTTCTCATGTGTTCTATCCCACTCACTCTTTATCCCCTATGTAGAGAGTGGTATATTATTATGTTGTTGATGGATATAATCTATGAGAGATTGAGTCATGAATCATGGTTATTTTTATCATGGTTTCATGGGTCCATAATTGTAAAATCTCATTGTGGGTTTATTCCACTATGATATCTATAATAAATAATATAAAACAATGTTTTAGATTGCACTATATAATTAATCCTTGATTTCCATAATTTTTTAAATAGATTTCAATTTATTTATTAATATCCAATTTGATCTGAATTGTAATTGGAATTTTATATTGTGTGGATTTTTGGGGACGTCCCCCAACACCAATATAATTGTAATTGAGCATGTATTTTGAGGTTGATGGACTTTGAGAAATGATTTCAAAATTGATTTTAGAAAATGGATTAAATCCAAAGATTGGATTTCTATTGAAAATGATTCAATTGGTAAAAAAATATTTGTATTTCAAAATTCTAGTGGAATATTGACATAGAAAATTAAGAACATAAATTGTAAATAATTGTAACACCCTTAGCTACCACAGGATGTTTCCCTTTGAATAATGCAATAACTTGTGTTGTACGCAACTTGGGGTTTTAACACACAACGACCAATCAAACTAGGTGTTATTAATAGTAATTCCCACTTATTGAAATTTATTAAATTTTATTTTTCAATATGGACTTAATTTTTGGATTCATAAAATCAAAATTATCTTATGCTGAATTTTTTGTATTTTTCTGAAAAATTTCAATTTTTTATAAATAGTGAAAAACACTCCGTTATGGCATAAAATTGACATTTTATTTTAAAAATTAGTTATATTATATAAATTTATATTAAATAAAAATAGATAAAACATTCCTATATATGTTCAATGTAATTCATTGGTGTCATTTTATAATAAAATTAGATATAAAAAATTTCATTGAACTTTTTACTGTCTTTTACCCACTTTCTAGGCGCATTTTCAAATTTGCATAAAACATAATTTTAACGCATTTTTTAATTGAATTTCAAAAATACTAGATATACGGTTGACATAAGTATGTAAAATTCGGTTCAATAAGATGAAAATAAATTTTGGTGAATAGTAACTTTTGAATTTTATTTACCACGGTGATAAATAAATAGGGTAATTAAAGGTAAAAATGATATTATAATTACACTAACACAAATCATAATTCTATTGGATAAGTTCATTTCGGCCAAAATCAACCTTATAAATAAAATTTGATCCTATTGGTCCAATTTGATTAGATTATGTCATTTGTTATTATTTTATTTAGAGAAGATTTAAAAGTGTTAAATTTAATGTTTAATTACTAAACCATTTTTAATATAGGTTTATTCTCTAGATAAATTAAACTATAAAATTTCAATATAAATATAAAAATATTTCATACATAATGGTATTTTATTTACAATTTTTATACATTAAATAATTAAATTTATTTATGACTCAATAAAGATGCAGTAATTATCTTATTAATGATCGATTAAAATAATTGATATAATAAATATCCAAATAAATGTAAATTGAAATTTCGGATGAGTTACACTAATTTTATATGTTAATATAACATTTTGGGGTTTTCTGGATATTTTTTTTGAAGTGATAATGTTTTTATGACTATAACAAAAACGATATACCAAATAGTGTCAAAATGGACATAAATAAGTTTTTAAAACAAATATTATATTATTAATTGATAGAATATTCCTAAAAATATAACGTTTGTCCAAAATACATAGATAATGTCATATATATCAATAGTTAACCACTTGGAGTTCTCTTGGATTTTTATATTATGTTTATTATGCATTTATTGTAATAATACAAAAATAAATTGTAAAAGATACTATTTAACTAAGAGTTAAATTTAAAAGATAAAGTTAATATGGTGACCTTAACCAATATCAATCATTTTGGTTTAATGTTTTTCGACCCCTACCCATATTATCCTCTAAATAAATATTTTTGAGGCATTATAAACCAAATATGATTGTATAATAAAATAATATTTCATGTTTTTTCTTAAGTGACCCTCACCACTCTTATAATAGGGCACTTCCCCTTCTCTCAAAATCACACCTCCAAAGCCATTTGTCTCAGAAAACCCCTACTTAAATATCCTACCAACTACACTAAATTCTACCTAGAGGCCTCACTTTTATCATAATTCCATCTTTAGGAGCCCATTTGATCAACTCGAAACGATACACTCGAAGAAGAGGTAATAACTTCACAACCTCTTTCAATGTTCTTTTCTTCACCTACATCCACTTTCGTTGTTTTTTCCATTCCAAAATAATAAATTCATTACCTTATACATACTGTGATGTTATTATAAATATGGTATAACCATATTCTTTATTTTATCTATCCTATTAATGACAAGTCACTGTACGTGTGTACGTACGTCTTACCGTCTCTACATTGTGGTGTATTTTGTTATTCAAACACATTAATATTTGGATGGGTAGAATAATGAGTATAATTGATCTAAATAATAAATTTAAGATTTTATTGATTATTTATATATGATATAACATCCAATTATATATTATTTTACCTTGAATACAATAATATTGTCGCTCGTGCGTACATATGAATTAACATCTCTATGAATGTGATTGAATTTATTCCCCATCATAAAAACTCAAGAATAATTTTCATTTTATGATTAAAAATAATGTTTAAAAATTTAATTTCACTCTGGTTATGAATCAAATACATCCTATCTATAACAAAAATGGCTTATTAACCAATCATATAAAGAAATATGAACCAGTTAACACCTGAAACGATGATACTACTGAAATATTTTTAAAAAAGCTATATTATAAGATCATATATGATAACTTATTCATGTATGTGGTTTTTTTACAATTTAAAAACTACTATTTAACTATTATATATGAGGTTAATGTACCCTTTACTAAGGAAAAGGTCTAGGTAAGGGTTAATTCTACAATCTATTCATTATCAGAGGTTGATTATATGAGATTATCTATCGGGACCTCATTATCATCCACAACCAGGATTCATAAAAATATATTTTAAAACATTTTTACTATTTCTTATACTATGTTTTAAAGTCATTTATAACCTTTATTTACTTTTTATGATATTTCTATAAAGTAATCTTTTCATCATTTTCCAAAAAAAATCCTTTACGACATTTTTGACAAAATTAAGGAAAGATTTATTTTTTAACTTATACGGTGGGTGCTGCTTTTTTTCTATCATGGTGAAACCTTAGAATATTACCTTATAATAATATAATAATATATTCAAAATAAATTTTTCTTTTAAAATTACTAGGCATTTAAATTATTTCAAAATAGAAAGAGATATTTCTCTCAAATAGTTTTGATTTCATCAATGTCAGTATCCTTTGTTAGATTTTACACTTGTTTGACATTTATTTAATATGACACAATCATCCATATTGTATTGAAGGTTTCATTATATATTTGACTATGGATGTGATATTTTTATACCATTCAGGAATTATGGTTAAAGTATTGACATTTTTTTGCTAGTTTTAATACGAATGTTTATGTTATGTTTCATCCTTTTCATATAAGGAATGCATTGGAATTAGTAAGTGACAGGTGAGCCTGCTATAGCTCCTTGATGCATCAGTAGGTCTCATGAGACAAACTAATGTCTTAGCACAAGGCGATGACAAAATATTATTTGTAGTCTTGGAACGAGGCCTTGACTTTGTTGTTATGATGTCAGATATTATGCATTCCATCATTATGACATTGGATATTGATATTACATGTGATTATTTAACTAGTAGAACATCAAAATGAAAATGTAAATGGAATTATTTTATTTATCTTTGTCATATTATGTTAATTTTATGTTCAAAATTATTTTTTTAGTCTTATACATTTCCTTAAATGTTTCTTATTATTTATGAATGTTTCTGATATATTTATATCCTTACTAAGCACCTCATATCATCCCTTTCAAGGTTTTATTTTTCACAGGATGCAAAGAGGTATATTATTTCTGACTTGTAGGGATAGTCTAATGAATATGAATTTTTTTGAAGAAAAAAATTTTGTTGTTGTTTTTCATTTTATAATGTAATGTTAAACTTTTGTATGTCTCTAGTACTTCCAAGGCTACTAAACTTATCAGTCTTTGGGTATTTGATCCCTTGTGACCATACCAATGTTATGTAATAATGCAACAACGTTTGGTAACTTTTTTTGGGGGATTACTATAATTAATTGAGTTAATATGAGTAAATTTTCTTTTATTTATTAACTGATTGAGCACATGCGAAATTGTTCAGTTAGTGGGTTATTTGGTGGATACATTCTAGGATGGTAATTCCCTATAAAATGATAGACGATGAAAATTTTAACAAGAAACTATTTAAGTAGATCCTATCCTAAATAGGATATAGACGAGTCATATTCTACTAGAGCCTGGGGGACATGTCTACTAATATTTCAATGATCACTGATATGAGAGTCTGAATATCCAAAAAATACTAATTTTTATACCATAAAAAGATGACCTTGGTAATTGTCGTTATTATTTTTAAATATATTCTATCGAATGTGAAATAGGTTTACTAAATAATCCTAGTTCATATAAATTTTGTTATAAAAAATTATTATTTAATACAAGTATTAAATGCTTTACATTTTTTTTAAATGAATATGTGACGTGGGTTATTATTACAAAATATCATTATGAAACACATGGTGAGGCCATATTAGGATTTATAGATCACACCCTACCTTTGAATTATAGTTTTTATTGATTTACTTCTTATAGGTCTAAAAAAAGTGATATAGCCACTTGGTGGTGTGAAAGTTCTTCATACGTTGGAATTGGACTGTTGATTACTTTCGGATGTTTGAGATGTATCATTCCAATTAGTGATGTATCGTTTTTTATATAAATATTTAGTTTCTACTACTATCTACCTATAGGTTATTCAACATACTAACATGTATCCATATAATATAAATTTTTATTAAAATTTTATCCAAAATTATTTCTTATATAATGATAGGTATTATTATCCAACCCATGGGGAGTTGGAACTCTCTTCAGGCTATGTCATGGTCAGCTTGGGTATCGAAGTATCAGTTTATCTAGGTTGGTACATGAAAGATTTAAATGGTTCATGTTATTTATGTATAATTACATTTAAGTTGTGAATCAATGAGTAGTGTTGTGAAAGATGAGGACCATTGGTTTTTATGAAATAATAATCGAATTTTTTACTAATAGTCTTTATTAAAAAAATGGAAATATGTCTCATTAAGAAAAAGGGAATTTAGTGTCGAAACATGAATAAACCAATGTTGTTCCTTGACATGAACTATTAGGAAGGAGTTATGTTTCGACAGACATAATTGGTGAGGGGGTATCTAGGTGTGGTATAACGACCCATACTTTACCTACATTGTTAATACTTCGAAATTGAAGCACACTTATTACAACATATGACAAAACCACAAAGGACCGTATAGGTATAGTGTCTTTAGAAACTGGGAAACATAAACAAATGGTTCATAAATCTTCTACAGTGTCTCCCATTTATTTCATCATATCTAGGGTCCCTTTTAGTATATTCTACTTAATATCCATCTTCCTGACCTGGGGAAAAGAAAACATAAAAGGGTGAGCTCAAATGCTCAGCAAGCCAAATAAAGGAAATAAAAATCATATCATATATTTATGAAGATCAAAACCTGCAAAAGAGATCATAATATCTTATCATGGAATAAATCATAGAAGTGAAAATGAGATCCCCATAATCATAAAACTTGAAACTTTGTGGCATGCACACATAATCATGGAAAATCATTTCTTGTTAGTCGTGACTCATTGCCAAGACTATCTTAGTGGACAAAGTCCCTTTCTGAACCGAGTTCACTCCTCGTTTCAGTCCTGTATCACTGAACCGAAATAACCTTCCATTCCAGCCATGTCTATCTCATGAGATATAAAATCTTTACCCAATGAATTGGAGGGAGATATAGGTCCCACCCATCTTATAATGAATCCTTTCTTATGTGTGCCACATAATCATAAAACATACATAATCGCATAACACATGTAACAAAAATGGGATTATTGAAACATCATGACATCATAAAACAATTCATATAAGATAAAGGAATTCATAAAAATGTTTCCATCACAATATAATCAATTCCATGTAATAATAGGGATAAAAACAGAACCCTTTATTATCTTAGATGGAAAATAATTTTGATAAAACACTTGAACCTCATTCTTGAGGATAATATCCTTTCTTCTTTAAAAACATTTTTCCTTTCATAACATGTCATACAACTTTAAAATAAAAGAAGTTGATTAAAAATAAACTTGAAAACATGTAAAGGAAGCTTCTTGGAAATAATGTTTTAAAAAATCATTCAAGCCGTATAAGTTAAAAAAAACATTCTTCATACTTTTGTCGGAAAAGTCAAAAAGTACCTCGTATGAAAAACGACAAAAGATTCCTTTCATATCTTTTACAAAAAACTTACCGAAGGGTAAAATTGGATATAAACTATTGTAGAAGGATGGAAATAATATTACATGTTGAGGGAACATGGATGTGGATGATAAAATACACCCCAGTAATTACCAAAGTAAATATAATCTCGGATAAAAGTGAGATTGTGATATTTCCCTTACCTTAGGTCTGATTTGTTTTGTTCGTGTCTGAAGATCCTGTATAATGGTTTAAATAATGTTATTGACTTATTCCAGAATCATACATATTGATATGATATCATATATGGTCATATTATTAGCTTCTTGTTAGTAATATTTCATTGTTACTTGTTACTCGGGTCTTTATAACTTTTTGTTCTTATGCGTGTTTTGTCGAATAAATTATTATTATTATCTTTAGGTTATAGATAATTCATTTCCATAATGGTATTAGTGTAGTATATACCATATTTATTCATTCAATTTATTTATATAATCATTATGAAATGAAGATCATGTAGAACGAGTCGAATCACATCGTGGAGACGGTATTCCGTACGTACGCACGAGTGATGATATCGTTCTTATGATCGTGGAATTGTATTGGAGTATATATATATTATTTCAGTATCAATATTACTTCATAATAATCATATATAGTTACTCATTACACCATTATACCCATCCTTGTAAGGTGATGGTGGAAAATAGATTACACCACGGCGTGGAGACGGTATTCCGTACGTACGCACGCGCGGTGATTTCATTTTTCCGTAGGATGGATAGAAGGTGAATTAGGGTTGTTTCATATTTATAATAACATATCAGTATGTAAGTAATACTGATGTTATTACTTTATCATGAAACAACTAAATAAGAAGAAGTTTAAGAAGAAAGAAATTGAAAAGATCGGTAATGGATATTACCTCTTCTTTGGAACGCCTCTTTGAATCCTCCACTTAAGGAACTAAGATTGGTCTTTGGAGAAGACCAGGACCTCTAGGATTATTCTAGGGAAGTGGAGAAGGGAACATGGCAGGGGTTGGCCGAGCTTGAGTGCTCAAATTGGTGTGAGGATGAGGGGGAGGAGGTGCCCTTTTATAAGGGAGGAGAGGGGCACCTTAGGAATATCTCAAAATATTATTTTATATTAAAGTAAAATTCGGTTTATAATGGCTCCAAAGGGTCTTATTTCGAAGCTAAAGTGGGGATGGGTCGAAATCCTATAAACCAATAAGATTTAGACAAGTTTAGGGTATTATTTTAACCTTATCAATTAGATTTAACTCTAAGTTAATTAATTTAACTTTTACCGTGTCTTTTTGTTTTCTTTCACTATATGGTTAATACACTTACTATAACATGCCAAACGAACCCCAAATTGTTTATTATTAATATATATATCCTTATCTATGTCATTTGGCCGATCCTTAGATTTTTAGGAATAAAATAACAATTAATAATATAATATTTGATTTAAAAACTATTTTGTGTCAATTTTGACACTATTTGATATATGATTTTTGTGAAAGTCATAACAGAATTATATGTTCAAACCAAGTTGATTAAATCAACCTTTATATATCATAGTAACCTATAAAATTATTGGAATTCATAAAAAGTCTTAAATTACATTTATTTTGGTATTTATATTATCAATTTTGTCAATATTTCATTAATAATATAATTACTGCATCATCTTTGTGTCATAAATAAATTAAATTATTTGATGTCTAAAAATTACAAATAAAATACCATCATGTAGGAAATCTTTTTATCTTTCTAATTAATATTTACAATCGAATTTATCTTATTTATAACCCCATATTAAAAATGATTTACTTATTAAACTTTGATTTTAACTATTTTAACCCTTCTTTAAATAAATTAATAATAAATGTCCTAATCTAATCCAAGTGGGCCTAAATGGTCTTATTTTATTCCTAAGTTTGTTTTTGGTCGAATTACACTTGTCCAATAGAATTAGGACATGTGTTAGGGTAATATTAATATCATATTTACCCTTAGTTACCCTATTTACTATTAACCGCGGTAAAAAAAGTAAAAAGTTACTATCCACCGAAAAATTATTTTTATCTCATTGAACCACATTTTACTTACTGATATCAACCGTGTCTATCGGATTTTCGAAATTCCATTCACAGAAGCGGTAAAATTAAGTTTTATGCAAAATTCAGTTTTTAACCTACCACTTAGTGGTTTCACTATTCATCAAAAATTGAAAGTTTTCAGAAAAAACCAAAATTTCACCCTAGGCTAATTTCGATATTCTGAGTCCAAAAATGAAGTCCATTTTGAAAAATAAAATTTATAAAATTTCAAAAAGTGGTTATTACTATTCATAACAGCTAGTTTTAATAGCATATTGTTGTTTAGTGAAACTCGGTATTGCGTACGACGCAAGCTATCGAGGAAGGTCGCGATTGCGTGTAAAGCAAGCCAAGCAAGTGTTATTAGAAAAAGATTCCTTTGATGATTTATATAACATAAAAGTCTCGGGTGTTACATTCTACCCCCCTTAAAAAGAATTTCGCCCTCGAAATTCGTCACTTTGCAACAAACAGATGAGGATACTTCTCCCTCATCATATCCTCAAGCTCCCATGTAGCTTCTTCAAGTTGGTGGTTTCTCCATAAAACTTTCACCAAGCGAGTGGTCTTGTTTCGTAGGACTTTTTCGCTATGATCCAGAATCTCTATCGGCTGTTCTTCATAAGAAAGATCTTGCTCCAGCGGTACAACTTCTGAGCTGAGTACATGTGAAGGATCTGGTATGTACTTTCTCAGGAGAGATACATTGAACACATCGTGAACTTGAGAGAGATTCGGTGGGAGCGCCAATCGGTAAGATACCTTCCCAACACGATCCAGTATTTTGAAAGGACCGCTATATCTAGGGCTCAACTTCCCCTTCTTTCCAAATCTTATAACCCTCTTCCAGGGAGATATTCGTAAGAACACTTTATCACCCACTTCAAACTCTAGGTCTTTTCTTCGGTTGTCGGCATAACTTTTCTGTCGACTCTGAGCTGCTCTTATGTGTTGTTGAATAGATCTGACCTTTTCTACCATTTCATCAACGAGATCAGGTCCTAATAGCTTTCTTTCCCCAACTTCATCCCAGCAAGTTGGAGTCCTGCATTTCTTTCCATAGAGAGCTTCATAAGGAGCCATCTGAATACTGGAGTGAAAGCTATTATTATAAGAAAATTCCACCAAAGGTAGGTGTTGATCCCAACCTCCTTTGAAATCCATAGAGCAAGCTCTCAACATATATTCTAGGGTTTGAATTGTTCTCTCAGACTGACCGTCTGTCTGGGGATGATAAGCAGTGCTGAAACTCAACTCTGTATCCAGAGTATGCTGAAGACTTCGCCAGAACTTCGAGGTAAATCTCGGATCTCGATCAGATATAATAGAAAGTGGTACTCCATGCAATCTTACCACTTCCTTTACATATATCCTGGCAAGCTGATCTAGAGAGAAATCCTCTCTAATAGCAATGAAGTGTGCAGACTTTGTAAGACGATCAACTATGACCCAGATAGCATTATTGCCTTTGTATGTTTTAGGAAGTCCTGTGACAAAGTCCATAGTGATGTTTTCCCATTTCCATTCGGGTATGGGTAATGGTTGTAACATCCCCTTAGACTTCTGTCTCTCAGCTTTAACTTGTTGACAAACCAAGCATCGAGAGACATATTCAGCAACATCTCTTTTCATGCCATCCCACCAGAAGTACTCTTTCAGGTCCCTATACATCTTCGTGCTTCCAGGATGAATAGATAATGATGAACTATGAGCCTCATCCAGCAGCTCATTCTTTAATTCGGGGATGGGAGGAACGCAAACCCGATTCCTGAACTTTATTATCCCATCACAATCAAGGTTGAATTCAGGAACATTTCTCACCTTCTTTTGTAACTCGACATCTTCTTTCTGTGCCTCTTTAATCTTCACATGTATAGATGGTTGAACATTCATTTGAGAAAGATAAGATTTTTCCCTTTCCATTATAATTCCAAGATCCATCCTTTGTAAATCCATAAATATTGGATCTTTTGTGATCCTCATCATGGATAAACTAGCATGGTCTTGTCGACTTAATGCATCTGCCACCTTGTTTGCTTTCCCAGGGTGGTAATGGATTGAGCAGTCATAATCCTTAATCAGCTCCAACCATCTTCTTTGACGCATATTCAACTCCTTTTGTGTGAAAATATACTTTAAACTTTTATGATCAGTATAAATATCACACCTTTCACCATAAAGGTAATGCCTCCAAATCTTTAATGCAAAGATTACCGCAGCCAACTCCAAATCATGTGTTGGATAATTTTGCTAATGGATTCTCAACTGTCGTGAGGCATAAGCTATCACCATATCATTTTGCATAAGAACACACCTCAATCCCTTCTTGGATGCATCACTGTAGATCACAAACCTTTCTCCACTACAAGGCAGTGTGAGCACAGGTGCACTGGATAACCTTCTTTTCAACTCCTTGAAATTCTCTTCACATTCCTCTGTCCAGACAAACTTAACTCCCTTCCGAGTCAACTTGGTAATTGGATTAGATAATCGTGAAAAATCTTTTACAAAACGTCGATAATATCCATCCAAACCAAGAAAACTTCGGATCTCAGTTACTGTTGTTGGTCTTGACCATCTTTCGATAACCTCTGTTTTTGCTGGATCCACAGATATCCCCTCTTTTGAGATTATATGACCCAAAAATGCAACTTTTTGAAGCCAAAATTCACACTTGGTAAATTTGGCATAAAGCTTCTCCTTTCTCAGGGTCTATAATTCTCAAGTGATCTTCATGCTCTTCCTTTCTCTTTGAATAGACAAGAATATCATCTATAAAGACTACCACAAATTGATCAAGATAGTCTCTAAAGACTCTATTCATTAGATCCATGAAGATAGCAGGGGCATTAGTAAGACCAAATGGCATCACTATAAATTCATAGTGTCCATACCTTGTACAGAAAGCCGTCTTTGGTATATCCTCCCTTTTGACCCTTAATTGATGATACTCTGAACGAAGATCAATCTTGGAAAACTATTGAGCTCCGCGTAGTTGGTCAAATAAGTCATCAATGCGTGGGAGAGGATATTTGTTCTTGATAGTGATCTTGTTAAGTTCTCGATAATCAATGCAGAGTCTCATTGATCCATCTTTCTTCTTAACAAATAGAACAGGTGCTCCCCAAGGTGACGCACTAGGGCGTATGAATCCCTTATCAAGATTCTCTTGGAGTTGCTTCTTCAATTCCTGTAACTCAATTGGGGCCATTCTATAAGGTGTCTTTGAAATAGGCAAAGTACCCGGTACGAGTTCTATTGAAAACTCAACTTCACGATTTGGTGGAAGACCCGGCAATTCCTCCGGAAAGACATCATTAAACTCCCGTACAATGGGTATATTCTTAATCGTGAGTTTCTCACCAACCATTTGAGATAAATAACCTTCATTTAGTGGAATCAATACCCATAAGATGGAAGAAATTTCCACTGGAAGGTTATGTTCATCCTTGCATTGATAGACGATCGTAGATTGATCTGGAATATGAAATGTGACTTCCCTTCTTTGGCAATCGATATGAGCTCCATGTAGAGAAAGCCAATCCATGCCAAGAATCACATCAAATTCCACTAAAGGAAGGATCACAAGATTTGCAGGAAGCACTTTCCCACAAACTTCGATCGGAGAAGAATTATAAACTTTTGATGCGATTGATGTGCCATTTGGTGTTGTCATAGCTAACTCAACATCTAATTGTTGAGGTAATACGGTGATACCCTTAGAAAAGTCTTCAGAAATAAAAGAGTGGGTAGATCCAGAATCAAATAAAACATTTGCCACTTTAGAGTGGCTGGTAAGTGTACCTTTCACCACATCGTTATCGTACTCCACATCGCTGATAGAAATTGCATGTGACTTTCCTTTGTCTTTAGCCTTAAGAGTTTGTTGACGTCGACCATCATCATCAACCCTTGGATTTGGGAATTGATTGGCATAATGCCCCATATCCTTACACTTGAAACATTGAAGTGTAGTAGGTTCATTCTGTGTATCCCTTCCTTTGTTTGCATCATTAGACATCTTCTTCCCATTATCACGGCATTCAAATGCCCGATGACCTTCTTTTCCACATTTAAAACATTTACTTGTCCCTTTAAGACAACTCCCTCCATGTTTCTTTCCACACTTTGAGCATAAGGAAAAGATCATCTTCTTTTCCGTGTGCTCTTTAGATTTTTCTTTGAATTCCATCTTCCTCTTCTTATCAAACCCATGTGACTGATGGGTTACTCCAATCTCCATCTCGACTTTGAGAGCACATCGAACGATTTCCTCGTAGCTATTGAAGTCCCTTATGGCTAACGCCCTTCGAAGACTTGGTTTTAAGCCGCTAAAGAATCGATCGATCTTACTCTCAGGTTGGATAATAATACCAGAAGTGTACCTTGCAAGTCTTGTAAAATTTGCTTCATAGGTACCAACAGATTCATCATCCCTTTGCTTCAGTTCAAGAAACTCTTTCTCCATCTTTGTTCAGAGAATACGAGGGAAGTACTTATTGAAAAATAAGTTCTTGAACTCGTCCCATTCCATAGACTCAATTTCATCCCTTTGCCTCGTATTCTTAACAAGATTCCACCATTGATCAGCATCTCCTTCCAAACGATACACTGCTAGGATGACTTTATCATGCTCAGAACATTGAAGAAATGAAAATATCTTTTCAGTAGTACTAATCCATTGTTCAGCAACTAATGGATCAGTAGACCCGCTGAAAGAAGGTGGACGCTGCCTCATGAAGGATTCAACAGAATATTGCTCCCTCCTTTGCTCGTTTGGAAATCCTGCATGATTCATAGCTTGAGAAAGTTGTGTGAGCATGGCTACAAGATTTTGCATTCCAGCTCCCATATCGTTTGTTTTCTCAGGGGGACAATCATTGCATTGCCCATCGCATTCCGCATTAACACGGTTCCTTCGGGTTCCAGCCATTGACTAAAACCAAGAAGAATAGTGTGAGCAACACTAATTATAATAGGAAACCACATAATTCAAGAATAAAATTTTCATGCTTAAGGTCTTATCCTAGGTTATTCAAGGCCATTTCTAAAACACTAAGATTGTGTTCTATGCTTAGACTTATCCTTAGGGTTCTTACTAAGGCTTTCACATCCTAGTTTCCAAAGGTTGACTATACCTTTACTCTGATACCAACTATAATGACCCATACTTTACATACATTGTTAATACTTCGAAATTGAAGCACACTTATTACAACATATGACAAAACCACAAAGGACCGTATAGGTATAGTGTCTTTAGAAACTGGGAAACATAAACAACTGGTTCATAAATCTTCTACAGTGTCTCCCATTTATTTCATCATATCTAGGGTCCCTTTTAGCATATTCTACTTAATATCCATCTTCCTGACCTGGGGAAAAGAAAACATAAAAGGGTGAGCTCAAATGCTCAGCAAGGCAAATAAAGGAAATAAAAATCATATCATATCTTTATGAAGATGAAAACCTGCAAAAGTGATCATAATATCTTAACATGGAATAAATCATAGAAGTGAAAATGAGATCCCCATAATCATAAAACTTGAAACTTTGTGGAATGCACACATAATCATGGAAAATCATTTCTTGTTAGTCATGACTCATTGCCAAGACTATCTTAGTGGACAAAGTCCCTTTCTGAACCGAGTTCACTCCTCGTTTCAGTCCTGTATCACTGAACCGAAATAACCTTCCGTTCCAGCCATGTCTATCTCATGAGATATAAAATCTTTACCCAATGCATTGGAGGGAGATATAGGTCCCACCCATCTTATAATGAATCCTTTCTTATGTGTGCCACATAATCATAAAACATACATCATTGCATAACACATGTAACAAAAATGGGATTCTTGAAACATCATGACATCATAAAACAATTCATATAAGATAAAGGAATTCATAAAAATGTTTCCATCACAATATAATCAATTCCATGTAATAATATGGATAAAAACAGAACCCTTTATTATCTTAGATGGAAAATAATTTTGATAAAACACATGAACTTCATTCTTGAGGAAAATATCCTTTCTTCTTCAAAAACATTTTTCCTTTCATAAGATGTCATACAACTTTAAAATAAATGAAGTTGATTAAAAATAAACTTGAAAACTTGTAAAGGAATCTTCTTGGAAATAATGTTTTAAAAAAAACCATTCAAGCCGTATAAGTTAAAAAAAACATTCTTCGTACTTTTGTCAGAAAAGTCAAAAAGTATATCGTATGAAAAATGACAAAAGATTCCTTTCATATCTTTTACAAAAAAATTACCGAAGGGTAAAATTGGATATAAACTATTGTAGAAGGATGGAAATAATATTACATGTTGAGGGAACATGGATGTGGATGATAAAATACACCCCAGTAATTACCAAAGTAAATACAATCTCGGATAAAAGTGAGATTGTGATATTTCCCTTACCTTAGGTCCGATTTGTTTTGTTCGTGTCCGAAGCTCCTGTATAATGGTTTAAATAATGTTATTGACTTATTCCAGAATCATACATATTGATATGATATCATATATGGTCATATTATTAGCTTCTTGTTAGTAATATTTCATTGTTACTTGTTACTCGGGTCTTTATAACTTTTTGTTCTTATGCGTGTTTTGTCGAATAAATTCTTATTCTTATATTTAGGTTATAGATAATTCATTTCCAGAATGGTATTAGTGTAGTATATACCATATTTATTCATTCAATTCATTTATATAATCATTATGAAATGAAGATCATGTAGAACGAGTCGCATCACATCGTGGAGACGGTATTCCGTACGTACGCACGAGTGATGATATCGTTCCTATGATCGTGGAATTGTATTGGAGTATATATATATTATTTCAGTATCAATATTACTTCATAATAATCATATATAGTTACTCATTACACCATTATACCCATCCTTGTAAGGTGATGGTGGAAAATAGATTACACCACGGCGTGGAGACGGTATTCCGTACGTACGCACGCGCGGTGATTTCATTTTTCCGTAGGATGGATAGAAGGTGAATTAGGGTTGTTTCATATTTATAATAACATATCAGTATGTAAGTAATACTGATGTTATTACTTTATCATGAAACAACTAAAGAAGAAGAAGTTGAAGAAGAAAGAAATTGAAAAGATCGGTATTGGATATTACCTCTTCTTTGGAACGCCTCTTTGAATCCTCCACTTAAGGAACTAAGATTGGTCTTTGGAGAAGACCAGGACCTCTAGGATTATTCTAGGGAAGTGGAGAAGGTAAAATGGCAGGGGTTGGCCGAGCTTGAGTGCTCAAATTGGTGTGAGGAGGAGGGGGAGGAGGTGCCCTTTTATAAGGGAGGAGAGGGGCACCTTAGGAATATCTCAAAATATTATTTTATATTAAAGTCAAAATCGGTTTATAATGGCTCCAAAGGGTCTTATTTCGAAGCTAAAGTGGGGATGGGTCGAAATACTATAAACCAATAAGATTTAGACAAGTTTAGGGTATTATTTTAACCTTATCAATTAGATTTAACTCTAAGTTAATGAATTTAACTTTTACCGTGTCTTTTTGTTTTCTTTCACTATATGGTTAATACACGTACTATAACATGCCAAACGAACCCCAAATTGTTTATTATTAATATATATATCTTTATCTAAGTCATTTGGCCGAACCATAGATTTTGAGGAATAAAATAACAATTAATAATATAATATTTGATTTAAAAACTATTTTGTGTCAATTTTAACACTATTTGATATATGATTTTTGTGAAAGTCATAACAGAATTATATGTTCGAACCAAGTTGATTACATCAACATTAATATATCATAGTAACCTAGAAAATTAGTGGAATTCATAAAAAGTCTTAAATTACATTTATTTTGGTATTTATATTATCAATTTTGTCAATATTTCATTAATAAGATAATTACTGTATCATCTTTGTTTCATAAATAAATTAAATTATGTGATGTCTAAAAATTACAAATAAAATACCATCATGTAGGAACTCTTTTTATCTTTCTAATGAATATTTACAATCGAATTTATCTTATGTATAACCCCATATTAAAAATGATTTACTTATTAAACTTTGATTTTAACTATTTTAACCCTTCTTTAAATAAATTAATAATAAATGTCCTAATCTAATCCAAGTGGGCCTAAATGGTCTTATTATATTCCTAAGTTTGTTTTTGGTCGAATTACACTTGTCCAATAGAATTAGGACATGTGTTAGGGTAATATTAATATCATATTTACCCTTAGTTACCATATTTACTATTAACCGCGGTAAAAAAAGTAAAAAGTTACTATTCACCAAAAAATTATTTTTATCTCATTGAACCACATTTTACTTACTGATATCAACCGTGTCTGTCGGATTTTCTAAATTCCATTCACAGAAGCGGTAAAATTAAGTTTTATGCAAAATTCAGTTTTTAACCTACCACTTAGTGGTTTCACTATTCATCAAAAATTGAAAGTTTTCAGAGAAAAACCAAAATTTCACCCTAGGCTAATTTCGATATTCTGAGTCCAAAAATGAAGTCCATTTTGAAAAATAAAATTTATAAAATTTCAAAAAGTGGTTATTACTATTCATAACGGCTAGTTTTAATAGCATATTGTTGTTTAGTGAAACTCGGTATTGCGTACGACGCAAGCTATCGAGGAAGGTCGCGATTGCGTGTAAAGCAAGCCAAGCAAGTGTTGTTAGAAAAAGATTCCTTTGATGATTTATATAACATAAAAGTCTCGGGTGTTACATGTGGGACATGCATGTTATGAAGAATCCTATTGAGAATGAAATTATGTTTTTATATATAAAAATAATTTTTTTTGGGTAGAGTACAATCATATGATTGAGGGCTTGATCCACATTGTGAATAGAATTATTGTGGATATTGACGAATATGTTCTCAATTAGTTCTTAATGTTGTCTATTTATTTTAATGTAGTGGATCATAGGTACTAGCACCATAGACCTATCCATTCAAATGTGATTTTGGGTAGAGTTTGTATATTGGAATGGGGCTCGGGATGGATTTTATGTGATCTTGGAGTGATATGGGTCGATGATGCATTATTGATCTAGAATAGATTATGCTGGGGTTTTTAATTTTTCACAGACTATAACATAGAAAACCACTGGTTGGATCATGATTTGGTCAGGGTATTTGGATGTAAATGTGATTATTTCTAGAGTGAATACATTTTGATCATTTGAGGATACAACATGGTTATGGGAGGAAACATGGTTTTTTAGAAAAATTTTCCAAGAGGAGGTTTGTTTGGTTTGATTGGATATAATTTTTTGTCTCATCTTTTATACAATAATAGGTATGTCACATATGATATGGATTTTGGGTTAGGAAATTATCAAATCATTTTCATAGAAGATAATGATTTTTGGGCTTCTTCATGGGTTGCGTTCATTTGAATTGGATTATAAGTAGAAATGAGGAGTAATATTGTTTTCTAAAAGGTGTTTTTTCATATGATTTGGTATGGTGAGATAGAAACCACACCATTCGTGTTGTTAGACCATTGAGAATGATTATTTTTTGGTTATTCTAATGGTGGTAAGTAGTATGGCTCAAGAAACATCTTTACGAGTTGAGATTTATATTGGGGAGAACCTTATGCAAAAGGATGAATTGATTAACAATAATATGGTGTATGTCATTATAAGAGAATAGGTATGAATCAAATTTTTATTGTGATGGAAGTGAGTAGTTGGGGTATATTTGATCAATAGTGTTCCTCTTGTTTGTAATTTTGTAATGGAAAATCACATGGTGTTCTGGGGTAGAACTTAATAATTCAGTCATGATTTGGAAAAACAATGTGGGTTAGTATTAATGGGTAATGTTCAATAATTTATTCATGTGTATGAGAAGTATTTTTGTGGAGATGTTATAAAATACATACATATTGAGGTTCTGAATTCCTATGAGAATTTTATTTGTTGAGAGGTCCATTTTTAGATGTTTAGTTTAGATATCCATCATGGCTATTATGAGTTCTAAATTTTTTTTATGGACATGATTCAGGGACAATTTGATGGTCATGAGGTTATATGAGAATTGGATTGGGTCCGAGTGATCGAATGAGAAAAAAATAAACTACTACACCCAATCATGTTATATACCATGGGGTTTATATGATAAAAAGGTTTGATATGGGTTTAGACACATTTTAAATGATTTCATGAAATTAACTATAGTTTACACTATAAACATAGTTTTCCTAATGAATCCCCCATATCAGGGGCTTTTGTGGTTGTGAATGTTCTTGTTAAAAGTGATCCATTTTATAAACTCTATTGGTTACATTATGAATATCATTGAATATTATTGTTTGATAGGGAAAATTAAATCATTTTATCAGGTGGGATTTGGGGGTTTTGGTATTATGGGATAGTAGAATAGGCTATTAGGATGGCATATCCCCTCCCCCTTCACTCATAAATTTTCATTCACTTGGGATGATTCTGGGTATGCATTTTCAATGATCTGTGGTATGTTCTTCCATATATCTCTTATTTTCATTAAATTCATTATTATATAATTTTTATATGGTTCCGATTAGGGTATACAAATAATTTCTACCAGTTTATGGGTGATATATTATCTCATAATGTGGGTTTCTCTATATATTGATAGATATGATTCCGAAAGGATGTATTTCATGTTTTTTATAAAAATTTATACTGAGGTACATCACTCTATAATTTTAATTAATGAACTTTTTAGAATTAAAATATTTTGACAATTAGAATGGATGTATAAATATGGTCTTTTGGGAGTCAAATTTCTGGGTGCATATTGTGAGTGGACTTCACCCTGTTGCCTTTGGTTTCAACAAGATGATGTTTCTTGGTGTGTTTTGGGTATTTATTAAACTTTTAAATTAAATTTATTTTTAGTGTTTTAATATTTATAAATAGTTATATATTTTTTTCTCTATTCTTGACATGAGTTAAGGCCTCTTGATGATGGGAGATGGCCGATTGGACTTAGATGAACCTTGGACTTGACAGTTGGTTAGTGAATTAAAGGGAATAACATTGTAATGAGGAACGTGTTTGTTATGATCTCTATCTATGAAGAGTGAGGATGGTCCATCTATAGTGAGAGGTGTTTTTATAGTTTCACCTACTATAACTACTTCTTTATTTGATAGTTGTGCCTCTCATTTCTTTGTATCTGTAAATATTAATAATATATATATCCTAGAGGTGGTTTCTATAAGAGGGGTGATGAATATAGATGCACTAATGGGAACACAGTCTAGGTATATCTGTTTATGCGAGGAATGTTCACTATAGATCATAGATTATCATTTCTATTGGGATATATATGTCCTTGATATAATTGGCATCCACCGAATTATGGGTATAGACTACCTAGTCACATTCCAAGCTGACATAGATTGATACTGAAGGATAGTGACCTTTGTATCTCCTGAGGGTGACCAGTATGATCACCATGGAGAATGGGAAATCTATGAAGGTAGATCTGGACCAATTATATAGCAACTTGGATTGATTGCAGCCCAAGTTTCTAGTCTTTTTCTAGATGAATGGAGTGGTATGCATGATTTCCTTCAGCTATTAGTATAATTTCTTCTGTATGTATTTCCTAAAAACATTTTGGTATTTCCACATGAGAGATATGTGGAATTCACTATTGCTCTCATTTCAGGGGATGAGCCGGTATCTATTCCACCATACAATAGAGAATCTACTGTGCTTCAAGAGCTCAAAATGTTTTCCCAAGAGATGAAGGATAATGGGATTATCCGTCCAAGTATTTTTTTCATGGGGATCAACTATTTTTTTTCAATTATTGCTTATGGGAGTTTAATCTTGTGTGTCGACTATTGAAAGATGAATAAAATGACTGTGAATAAATGATATCCTCTTCCATGCATCGATGATCAGTTTGACTTGCTAAAGGCGAAATGTGAGTTATCAATGATTTATCTATGATCAGGGTATAATCAAGTGAGAGTTCGGGATTCTGATATACCTTGAACTACTTTTAGAAGAAGTTATAGCCTTCATGAGTTTTAATTAATGTTGTTCGGTCTGATAAATTCTCCATTAGTACTTATGGCCTTGATGAATAGGATTTTTCATCTATACATGGATCAATTTGTGGTGGTGCCTGTGAA
Source organism: Viscum album (assembly GCA_963277665.1). NCBI lineage: Eukaryota > Viridiplantae > Streptophyta > Magnoliopsida > Santalales > Viscaceae > Viscum > Viscum album. Next base: position 1,200,251,329 of record OY728143.1, on the reverse strand, counting down.
TGACATCTTGGTGTACTCTCTGCCTAATGATGATCCTTCACAACATCATGAAATAGTCCTGGTTACAATAATAGTGAATATTCTATATTCCAAGATATCTAAATGTTGGTTTTGTATCGACTGGGAACAATTTTTTGTGCACAACATCCTAGAAGATGGCGTGGTAATGGACCTAGAAAAAGTGAAACTAGTGATCTCTTTCACGTATCAAAATAATGTTTTTTATATTCGCTGATTGTTGGGATTTTCAGGTTATTAATGGAGGTTTATGCAGGACTTTTCATGATTGGAAGCTCCTTCTACTTGTTTGAAAAGTAAAGGTATAAAGGTTGTCTGGAATGAATCTTTCAATAATGAATTTCCAAAGTTGAAGAAGCACATGACATCGGCACCAATGTTGATCTTACCTAAGTCATGTGAGGAATATATGGTCTTTTTTGATGATTCTGGGTTTGAACTAGATATACGTTGATGCTAGGGGATAAAATCATTTCTTATGGGTCTTGGATGATGAGTACACATGAATGGAATTACCCTACACATGACCTCTAGTTGGTATTAGTAGATTATGCTCTTCAATGATGGAGACACATTCTTTTGGGTGAAATGTTTACAATTTTTACATTTCAAAAAATCTGCAAGTATTTATTTTAAAAGTGTGACATGAATCAGCGGTAATGAATATGGTTATAGTATATGATGTCCTTTTATGTTAAACTGACATATACACCCTGGAAGGGGAATAGTGTGGATGATGCCTTGAGAAGGAATACTCATACTCATTTGGTACATGTGTTGAGTGCTGTATGGAAGATGATGAATCTGCTTGTGGAAATGCATGTGGTAGTTTAGGTGAGTCAGGAGAGGATGAATTTGGTTTCCGTATTAGTGGATTTCACAATCTCTAGATAGATTAGGGGTCAACATTATGAGGATCTAGAGTGTTTATCCTTGAGGGAAATCCTTGACATTGGGGAGACACCATTAGACTAGATAATAGTTGAGTATGAGATCATATATGTGAAAAATCAGATTGTTGAACCCTTGAATATGCGAGGATAACTCATATATGAATTTAATTAATCAATGTGAGAGGTACATCGTTGGGTGAAAAAAATTTACCATGACCTACAATGAAAATTGTTTTGGAGATGCATAAAAAATGAGATAGAAGGGTTTGTAACAAGATGTTTTACCTGTCAGCAGGTGAGGGAAGAACATCAATGACCTAGAGGCCTTTTGCAACTTTTAACTATTAAAGAATGGAAATTTGATGAAGTGACCATGGATTTCATGTTTGGACTTCTAAAGACACATAGGAATAATTTTTATATTTGGTTCATTACGGATCAACAATTGAAGGTAGAATATTTCATTCCTATTAAGGAAAACTCTATAGTAGTGTAGTTGGGAGATCATTATGTGAGAGATGTAGTTAGTTTTCATGGGGTGCCATGAAATATAGTTTAAGATCATGATTCTGGCTTTACATCATGCTTCTGTAAGGGATTACAAAAGGTCCATGGTACACTAGTTTTGTTAAGTATGACATTCCACCCATAGAAAGATGGGCAGTCGGAGGGTTCCTAACAGGTGTTAGAGGATATGCTGTGAGCATGTGTGCATGACTTTGGTAGTTTTTGGTTGAAGTAATTGAATTATTGGAGTTCACCTATAACAATTGTTATCAATAAACTATAAAGAAGGAACCATATGAGTCACTTTATGGTAGACTTATAAATCACCTCTATGTTGGTTAGAGGCGGGTAAGTTATAGCTATTGGGGCCGAGTCTCTATTAAGAGACATCAGAGTTAGTGCAGTTGATTCAGAAGTGTATGGATACAACTCAATGAAGACAAGAGTCATATGCTAATAGACAGAGATGACCCCTATTTCTTATAGAGTGTGTTCATATATTCATTCGGGTATCAGCAAGATTGTGTCACCATAAGATACAGAGGCATGGAAAGTTAGCGCCCAGGTTTGTGGGATCATTTGAGGTGCTGGAGAGAATCGGTCTGATGGTTTACCGATTAACACATCCACAGTAGTTCATCTCTATGCCTGATATTTTCCATGTTTCTCAAATATGGTGGTATGACCTAAACCCTTCTCATGTGATTGAAGTGGAAGAAGATGACCTTGAGATGGATGTGTCATTTTAAGAACATCTAATACGTGTGTTGGGCCACAATGTGAAAGTGTTTTGGGGGAAGACCGGGTTGTTCGTTAAATTTTTATGGAAACGTGAAAGTGTTCAAGATGGAACATAGGAATGGGATGCATAAATGAGGGCTCAATGGCCCAATCATTTGGCTCAGAATCATAGATAATTTCGGGAGTGCGCTCGATGATGAGAACTTATATAGTAGGGATATTGTAAGATCTCAACCTTTTTGGGAGTAATCTTGAGTGTGTTTTAGTTATATTTTGTTATTTATTATGTACAATTGCGATGGGGTATGACATGTGGTGTGTTTGGGTGAATATATAAGTAACATGAGAATATAGGTGGTTTTGCATGATTTGTACACGGTTTGGCCAAACAGTGTTCACACTAACCGTGCAGACAGTGGAGGTAAGAATGTTTGGTGCACGGTTTCCATAACTGTGTTCCATCAAGTCATGTGGGAAATGGAAGACCGCAAGGTTTCTGTATGGTTGGGAAAAATCTTGTAGAAATCATGCGGACATAGAGGTTTATTCTAAAAATGGGTTTTAAACCCACCTAAACCCCCAGAACCACTCTATTTCGACCTAGGATTATGTTTGACAATGTATTGGAGGTTGAAGAGCATTCTAGATAGATTCCAAGGTGATCTAAACACCATTATTCAAGATCAGAATCCTATAGTGAAGATCTTCTCTCATCTCAGTGATGTTGTTCCACTCCAATTTCAGGGATTTCTTCTAGGCTATCTTATTTCAATAATCCAAGGTAGGTGGTCTAAATAAGAAACCCATAGTCATGGTTTTGATATTTGTATGATTTAATGATTTTATATATTCTCTTGATGACTAATTTCCAAAATTAGAGTAATTAGGAATGTTGAAGTGAATTGAGTTTTCCTCAGGGATTAACTGAGAATTGAATCACAGAACAAATGAAGGGGGTTGGCCAAATTTATTTTTTTGGAGAATTGTTATGGGTTGAGATATTGTAAATTAAATATTAGATTTATTGTGATAATAAAATTATTTTGGTAGAATTAATTGTGAAATAATTATGTTGGCAATGTAATATAATTAATTTTGAGAAATAATTATATGGCATGATATTGACCAATGAGAATTAATTGTGATAATTAATTATGTGTCCTAATGTTGATCACCGATAATTAATTTTATGAATTAATTATGACATGATGATATTTTATATGGAAAATAAATTGTGATGTATTAATAATGGAATGAAAATTGTGTTGACTGATTAATTAATTTAAGAGTTAATTAATGGATTTTGGGCTTAGTTAATTGTTGGGTCAACTAATGGACTTTGACCTATTTAATTAATCATCTAATTAGTAATGGATTTCCATGGAATATTATTGTGAATTAATGAATGATTAAATGGATTACATTTTTGTGGTGTTAGACATGGCATTCTAGACAAATTAGAAGTTAGGACTTGGACATGGAATTCTCCCCTACAGTTATCCAAGAATTAGATTATGGGGAGCTAGGCATGATGACCAACACCGAATGAGAAATGAGGTGCTTGTCATGAAAATCTACACTCAACAATATTATGGTGCTAGGCATGACGACCTACACTAAATGAATGATAATAATGAATGAAGATTCAATAGAGATTTGGGGTTCTATGAATGAAGCCCTATAAGAAATAATTAATGATATTGAATTATTATTCAATTGGGAAACATGAATTGAAACTGGTCCTCATATGAGGAAAAATATTTAAAGGTTAATGTGATAAATATTTAAATTATTAATTTTATTTATTACTTCATAAATTTTCATGAAATATCTTTTGACTGTACTTTTTTTAGACATTGTATGTGACGGCTAATGTAGATTTACTCACAACAAATTCAGGCTGTCTGATTAGCACCCGTTAATACATTATTTTTGCAGGAAAGGATAATGGAAAGGCCCTAGGATAGGTTGCAGTTCCAGATTGGAGCATGGGATAGGGAACCAGATGTGGTTTGGGACCCTCTTTAGAATCTTTGTGTCTTTAATTTTAGTTTCATTATAGACACTTGAAATTTACATTTGCGTAACAAGTTTTACCTTTTAGTTGAGTATTTTATATAGATTCTTTAGATATCATATATCATGGACTTTTTCTAGTAATTCATACAATTCTACACTTTATTATTGTTATTTTCTTTTTTTGTCGTTTTATTCTGATAAAAGATGGTATAGTCATCCAAAGACTGACTTACTAGAACATCGCTGATAGTTTTCACCCTTTGGAATGTGGGGAGGTGCTCTTAAGGGAATGTGGATAACTGGATCGGGGAACCACTCATTGGCTCCTAGGTCCAGAAATCTAAAAATGGAAGATTCTTATTTTATACCATTAAGTGTCAAAATGTCAACGTGATTGGGTTAAGCCACCTTGTGTGAAAAATGTTTTCATATTGGGTTGTGACCCCAAGGGATAAATATAATGTTTTAAAATTGTTGTCATCTCCCTTAACAAGTCAAAAAGTCAATTATAAAATGATCCAAATCTCTTAGTTACTCATAGGCTTAATGAATATAATAGAATATATTAGAATTTAGATGCTAGAAAAACCATTTTGTTCATTATATTATAAATTCATTATCATATCATCTAAAAGAATTTAAAATTATTTTAAATGGTTAATTCCTCCACCACATGTGAATTAGACTATTCTTATTAGTAACCAACAATTGGAATGAGGGGACGTTCCCTTGCATCAGTATAATTTTTGAATTTTTTTAATCAAATATTTACTTAAATAGTCAAGTTGAAAATATTTATTTTATGTTTGACGGAATTAATTTGAATGATTATTGGACACAAAATGGACATCTACTCTATTATGAATATGATTATGGCAACCAGATACCTCACTTGTCTCAGATAAAATTAGTTTATAATTATATACAAGAGGGTGTTATTTGTAGTAAAAAAAATAAACTAAAAATCATATTTATTTAAAAAGATCAGACTCACTGGTCATCTGATGATCATATTGTCATAATAAAAATCATAGATTGATTTATTATATCAAATTATATTTTATTAGTGTCACCGATACAGTAAAAAAATTATTTTTATAATATTTTGTATAACAAATATCCTTCCAAAATAATAAATAGTGAATGAAACTATTTTTTTGAAACAAGAAATACAAATCTAATAAAATTAATATGGGATTATAATCTATATTAAAAGAAATAAATCATTTATTCTTTAGATATAAGGTATTCTGAAATCCTAAAAAAAGGTATACTAAGTTTAATACCTCATGTAATGGTCTATATATCCTTTCAAATAAATTGTTCGACACAGTTATCTAAAAAGTATCAATCATACTATCCTCAAAACCCATTAATGTGATGATGGAATCTATCTTCCTCACTCTGTAAGAAATAAATTAGATGGATCAAATACACTACTTTCCTATCCATCGAATCCCTCTATATTTACAACTTTCAAAAAAGTGGTTATGAAAGGAAACTAATTCTAATTGTTTAAAAATTCATTCTATGATTCTATGGCACATCAATTCGCTGAATTATTACATTGTATTTGAAATGAGATGTTCATACCAGTTCCAATTTATAAGACTTGATTTTTGAATTTGGTAATATCCTAACTCCAATGACGGATACCTATTTATAGGAAAATGCCCACGGGTCATATTTCTGAGTTAGTTGCAACAGACTCGGATAGCTTTCAAATGATGGCCTAGAAGAAGTTCAATGTGTGATGTCCTTTTAGCACTATTACAATGAAATTTTATATTACTTACAAAGGAAAAATATATAATCTCTGATAATAAAATTTTTATAGAATAATGTAATTCCTTATAAATATTCCATCAGATTATCTGAATGAATTTCATTCTGATGTATCAGTATCGAATTCAATTCATTGTTCATTAAATGTTTGTGTTTGATAGATAACACAAAAGACTAACCACTAATCAAACCATTGTATAGTCAGAATGAACATAAATTCTTTCATTCTGATGGAAATGACTGAATAATAAAAGATTATATTAATAATATATTAGAAACATTTCAACATAAGGAATAATGTAATGTTTTTACAGAAACATACTATAAAAACATTAAAATATAAAATTTAGAAAACATATTTATATCATAGTGTTTTTGACTCCAAAATTAGAGGAATGGAAAACTGAAATATATGAATTATGAATAAATAGCGTAGAGACATTTCAGATACACATGAACATTGAAAGTATGAAAATCATGGTTAAACAATAGAATCTATGTGAAGTTTCTTATAAGACATTAGTTGCTAATTCTGAGGAAAAGTATGCGGTAAATTAAATGGTCTTGAATATTTTATATAGTTATGTTAATTAAAATGTCTATATTCAAATATATAGATAATAAAACATAAAATAAACAATGTATAGAATGTCACACATATAGGTTCTGAGAAACATATAATAACTAAATTGTTCTTGTGAAGATCTGATTATGAAGAAATAAAAGTGGTTGTAGAATAAATATGTAATCAAAATTTTTATTCATTATAATTATTTTAAATTTCCAGAGTGCATAGGGGGCATAAAAATATTATTCTAGTTGAAAAGGTTTTAACATATTTGTTGAATAAATTTTTCATTTAAAATGTAGAAATTTTTTAGTATAAAATATTTCAATAAATATAATTTTCATGATCTTTTTGGATCATTTCATCAAGATGAATCATAATTGAAACATATTTCTCAATAAATGATTTCAAAACATAAACACAATTATTATAAATAAAAATTTCATGTTACTACGCACACTTTTGATTTCTATTTGAGAATATCTTAACAAGACCAATTTTTATTATTTTCATAATGATAAAGAATGAATTAACAATAAAGGGGTAATAAAATGATAGATTGAAAATTATATTTTTATTATTAAATCACTTTTGAGGGAAAAGTGAGAAACTATATAGAATTCCTCAACTTAAAACAACATAACACCATGGAACAAACGTTTAAGGCCAAACACCAAGCCGTCACTCAAAAAACCAAAATTAAATTCCATTGATTCAATACATTCAACCAGTAGCTCCACCATTTCCAGGAATTAAAAATCTGCAAACCCTCATACTTCACAACACCTCAACATTGGCAGGCAATACAATGAATTACCCTAGAAAAGGAGAAAACAAAAAGTGTAATGATGATGATGATATTATTTTTTATGAGTGATATGAATGAGGGAACATCAATAATATATACATTAGACTAGTGAATAAACAAGTAAAGTGACAAAAAAAGAATAAATGGTTTAAAATAAAAGGTATTTTTCGGGAATTATACATTTGAGTCAATTTAAAGTAATGAATCTAATATTGAAAATTAAACATAAAATCATTGATTGATGGATTAAAAAATGTATGAAAGTGAATCTGAATTATCAACCTCATCAAAATATAAACTCTATATAGACTAGTCACATCGAAATATATGTACACATTTCCAATGATAAAAATAATAAAATATTTTTAGAAAAATCCTAAGAGAAACTATAAGGATGCTCTCACTAAAAATTTATAATTTAATAATAATCCTTATATATGAAATTATTTTTTATACTAATATATATAAATTGGTTGAATTAAAAATCTCAAACATAATTTTTTTCATTCCTCATGTGAAAAAGCTATTGAAATTATGTTTAAATATATACTTTTTCAATAAATTTATATACTTTGAAATGAATATAAATCATTAAAAGCATATATATATAGATTTTTTGAAGGAATTTTCTATTTTGAAAATATTGTTATAATGATAACATTTACTAAATTAGATTACAGTCTTGGTAATGAAAATAAAAAACATAAAATTCATAATATCTTCTTTGTTATTGGATCAAGACGAAGTGTTTCAAGCATTAAAAAATTTAGATGTCACATAAAAGGTCATTATACATATTAATGTTTTGAGATTTAAGTAAAATATTTTTCACAAAAAAAAATTCAATCTCAAAATCATTATATTCAATATTTCATATAAAACATTAATTGATGTTATTTAGGGTTCCCAAGAGTTTCTTATCTAATCTATTAGGACACAAATTTTAATGGGAACCATTGTGTTCATAAATTTTTTTATATAGATATCCTCTCATGGAATCATAGAAAAAAATTCATGGTATATATATTATGCACTTTTATGATATAAAAAATATGATATCTCTAATTTTATTTCATTCAAAGAAATTAATGGGGGTATTGTTACATTTTTTGATAATTCTAATGTAATATTTGATGGTTTTGAGAAGATGGAATTTCAACATAAGTCTTATATGAGTTGTTTGGTTCATTGAAGGACTAAAACATAATTTAACATTAATCTCAAATCATTTTGATGATTATTTGAATGTGTATTTTTAAAATTAAAAATGTGTTATATTCAAATAATAATCTATCATTTTTTATTAAAAAAATAAAATAACATACATATTTAATGATTTTTTTCATTAAAGTAATGAAATTTTTAAATATTTAAATTTTGTTTAATCTGAAAATATTTTAGTTTATAAATTATGGGGCTATGAAAATTTTAGATAATTACAAAATCGTATCAAAATTTTGAAGGTATTAGATTTAAATTATTTGAATCTTGAAAGAACATATGTATATGATTCATGCATTAAAAGTAATAATTGTAAAGATCCACTCATATATATCATAGGGTTACGAAAATCTATAATATATGAAATTATTTAATATAATTAATTTTTTCTAATGAAACAATATTTTATTGGAGTGAAAAGTTATGTTATGGTTATTTTTGATGAGTAAATAAGATTATGATAAACATACATTCTTGCATATAAATTAATGAACTTCTAAATATTTATTTCTTATTGAATTTTTTTTCTAAATAGAAATGTACATCTTATTCTATAAATTAGATGTGATAGAGGATATGAATTTTCATATAAGGAAGCTGATGAGTTATATAAAGGTAATAATTATATTCATAATGTTTTTCTACTAGGAGTCCATAACAGAATGGTGGGATAGAATGGAAATTAATGTGATTATATGATGGAATGAACAACATTAAATGCACACTATATTTTTTGTTATAAATTTTTAACCTATATTTTTTTGTTTCTTATTTAAATATTCTTATGAAATAGTAAATGAATACAGCTTATGAAATTTGTAAAGGAAGTATTCTATAATTATCTAATTTTATAAATATCTAGTTGGAATTATCACATTATAATTACCAAATATTATTTATAAAATTGCGATTCAAAATAATATGAATTTATTTTCTCGGATATTTGATGTTAGGGAAGGAATATAGAATTTATATAATATAAAAAAAATTATTTGATGAATTTTATCAAGTAAAATTTCTTGTGAATAATTAAAAAGATTTGAAATATGATTCATAATAGGATGAGGAAGTTTTTGGAGATTTCAACAATCAAAAACCAAAAAAATAAGGGATGGTTGAATCTATTGAGTGGGATACTACTTCTCATGAAAAAAATTAATATTCAATAAAGATCATTAAATTGAAAATGTAATTAGAGATACAACTATTTTGTTTAAAACCAAAGATTCCTTGTGAAATATTTATCCTTATCATGTATTTTTATTTCTTATTAGGTAACATCGAATATATATGATTATTTATTTTCGTAAAAAGTTATTTTTAAAATGTTTGAATAATTTAAAAAATAGGAATAAACTCCGGATCATAGTTATTCCCCCTTAAACATCAAAATATTATTGGAAAAATGTGGAAATTTAAAACCATATTAGAAGAGAATGGTTAAATAATTAAAAATAGACCATGATATAGGATCAAGATTATAATTTAGAAGAATGAATTGATTTTGATGAATATTTTTCTATAGTTCCTTGATTATACAATATGTGAAATAAATTTATTATATTCAACTCATTGTGGAATTTAATTTTTTAAAATGGTTTTCAGGAGTGAATCTTTTATAATATATATATATATATATATTAAAAAATATATGTAATGGATCCACTAACTTTTTCTAAAGGATCAAAATATTAAATTTTTTTTGATATTTCAAAGGATCATTATTGTCAAAAACAATTACTAGATAACTGTATGAGTGGTTATATTTATTTCTCTTAAACAATGGTTTTGAAATGGGAAATCATTCATCCTTATTATTTATCTAAAAAGGTTTATGGTATATTTTGAGAGTAAAAATATATATTTTTTATTTTTTCATTCGTTATTCAAGTGTTATAATATCTAATGAAATCTCAATGTTAATGTCATTTGAATTCTATATTAGCCTTATTGGTCATCTATTATAGGTTTTGGTTTTTAAAACATTTCAACAAAATTATAGAATCCATATTATTCAAATGAAATAATATTATTAATTGGAAATGAGGTTAGTTATGATAAGTGTAAAAGCTCAAACAACACAATGTGTATTCTTTTGTATGCTAGACAATGATAAAGATAGAAAATCTATTGGTAATAAGATATATATATCTATGATTGGTAAATTTAATTATTTTAATGAATATTCATAATATTTTATGTTTTACATATATGTTATATTTAAAAATAATTATAAATAATCTAATTTAAATGTAGGCATAATTGAAATTAAGAATGTTAAAGTATTTTTAAATCATAGATTGTTTAATCCTTAACATATTTCATTATATCTAAATAGATCTCCAAATACAGATTTTGGTTGTTGAAAAATATTATAAAAAAGGTATGTTCCGCATTTTTTTTAAACATTTAGTTTCTTTGAATTTTAAAATATAAAATTTTATGGGATTATCAACAACTGAATGTGAGTGTGCAATGATTACTTCTTTTCACTCGTATTATTTTTGAAAAATTATCCCTATAGGATATTGGTTTAAATTTTAATATGATTACGATTATTTTTTAAAATAATTCTAAAGTTTCAATCTTTAAAAATAAATTACAACATTTTATTACTTAAAACATTGATATAAGGTATATCTTTCTTATAAATAATGTTAAAAAATGACATATAATTTTTTAAACTATTTCTATAGATGATTAAAATGCATACAATTTTACTAAACCCTTAGATTTTGATAATTTAATAAAATAATCTTTAAGCACTGAATGGTGGATATATTATCATACAACATATAATTTGGGAGATCATGAATAACATTTTTAGCAAATACATTAAATTTTTTCCCTTTGGGAAATATGAATATTTCAAATATTTTATATTGCATCTCATTGGAATGTGATTAGATAATTTGAAAAAATTACATTCATTACAAATCATTTAATTATTCATTAGAAATAGTGAATTATTTTCATGGATATTCATGTATTATAATATCTCTTTCTATGATAATTTATATTTATAATCATTTGTAACATAATATATATTCAAATAATATTTATAAATTTATAAAATTATATGGTGATATTCATTTTTGATGTTTACTTTAGAATGGTTGACTTCCTTCTAATTAATCATTCAGAGAGAGTATTACTAGTTTTATTTTTCAAAATAAATGTTAGTCTCTTTCATATTTTTGGCTATTTATAATAGTTGGGTCATCCTTAACATTAAATTCCCCGATGATTTATGTTGGTATGTTTTATATATTTTGCTTCATTTTTGTAATTAGGGATAAATTATTGATTTTATATTTGTTTTATTGTTATAAAAAGGGGGATAATGATGATTGACACTTTTAAAAAAAATTATTTATAGTTATAATGTTATGAATTGATGTTGGTGAAAAATACTTCATAATATGGGTTGTTATTTTAAATTATGTTTATTTATTAAAAGTATTCTAGGAAAAATTTTACAATTTATAAAGTGATATTGCAATGTAAACTTGTTAAGTGGCATTTTATAACGACCTTACAAAGTTAACATGTGATGTGAATTTATCATGTGACTGTATAAAGTTACCTTATGAGGGGAAAATGTGAGGTGACCTTATGGAATGTCCTTTTTAATTAATATATTTAATTTTTCATTTTATATAACCTTATGATGCTTCCATATAATGTTGTCATGTTAGGGGACATTGTGATATGACCACATATATAGAGAATGTGATATGAATTTTTTATGAGACCATATGTACCTTGTGAAGTGACCTTTATAGGTGAACTTGTGAAGTAAGCTTGTGAAGTGACCTCCTCAAATAAACATTTTTATTGAACATGTGATGTGACCTTGTAAATTGACCTTGTCATGTGAACTTTTAATGTGTTAAAGGCCTATGTATGAAATTTCATATCATTTAGTAGTGGTGGTTGAATTATACATCATTTTTTCTTTTAGGTTATCTTTTTTACTATACAACATTGACCTCATGTTAATGAGTTATAACATTTTTGAAAAAAAAACTCACAAACACAATGACAATTAAAAAAAGGTTTTCAATTTTTAATACTAAAAAATTAAATCTAGTCCATCGAATGGTTTGTAAATAATCAAATACCACAAAGTCTTGTTGAAAAATAACATCTATTTGGTTATAGGAAGCATGAATTATCCAATCAATCTCATTGATCTTTAATAAAAAGTATAGTTCTTATGATTATCATATAGATTGAATTTGTAACAAATATTTTATTAAAAAATTATAATCCTTCACTAACAGGGCCAAAATGTTTTCAATGTGTTTCATTTTAAAAACATAAATTATTATCTTCTTTAAAAGAAATTTTATTCTTTAATACTCTTCTCTCATTAGCGGGATAAAACATTATAATTGATATATTTATGAAAATTTATTGATTCATAATTATTACGTTTTCTCAGTGAATTTTATCTTTCAAGAATGTTCATCTAGAAAAAACATCCCTACCCTTGTAATACTGATTCCACATGTTATAAAATTTTTATGTATTGAAAATTGTGACCATCCACTACTTTTGATTGAAAAAATTATGATCTAATCTATCCTTTTTTTTCTTATTAATCCAAGATATTATCTTGTTTTAAAAGTGAATTCTTGAATTATTGATTTATAATTTCTGGAAAAATCTTTGTCTGAAGCAAACTAACACTTAAAAAATTTAACTCATGAACAATAAAACATGTACATTGCACAATCATGATTTTAATGGAAACATTAGAGGGATAATATGTGAGAAAACAAATTTAGATTCCTTATCAATGAAAAATAAAAAAACAAAACAATTTCTCCAAATAACATTGAATCCTTTTTAATAAATATGTAACCATCCTAAATAAATATCACAAATTTTAGTGACTTCTTCCTTCACCAAATTTACTTACAGTTCATATAGTAACGATACCTTCCTTAATGGTTTTTAGAACATTAAAATACTATATTAGCATCATCACATTATATATCAATACAAAATACCACAAAGGACCTCAAATTATTTTGAAAAAAACCAACTAATGTTTTTCTAATAAGAAATATTTTAAAAAAATATTTTGTTAAGAGAATCTCTATCTGATTCATCCTTAAAAAATGGTTTTTAAACCTGTATATACGAATTTTATATAGTAGATATTTATCATTTATTTTTTTCCTATGATCCTCCATTAGATGATGTGAATAACAACACACATTGGGTTGTCTTCACACATCATCTTCAATCTTGTGATCTAAATGTAGAAAATTTCATCAATTCATCTTACTGAAAAATTAATACTATAACTCCTAACATGTTTTATGAAAAACATTATACCAATTTTTTTCATATGGATTTATTTTGAAGTGTTTTCCACTATATTTTTTATCAATATATTTTTTTTTTCTTTAGATAAAAAATATCTATCACAAACCTTATAATACTATGACATTCTAATATTATAAACATAAAAAACATTCCATATCTAAATCAATAACAATTTTTGTCTATCCGATTAACACCAAAAATCGTTAATAGTAGTATATTTATTTACTCAAACATATTTGTCTAGTCTTATACTAAATTATTGGTATTTGATATATTTCTTAACATTATAGTGTGGGAAACATTATGAAAAGAATGACAGTTCTAGATTTTATTTTATTTGAAGACATTGTATAAATAAACCATTGATTAAAATCATATATACATTACTTTCTTGTGATCCAACTAAATTATATTTTCATCTAAAAATATGCATTTATTAATTATTTTATCACCATGTACTACATATGGTTACCTTGTTAATATATTCTTCTAAAACAAACTCTGTCTGATAGTCGTGATGAAATGTTTTAGGAATAATGTCAAATGGAATGCTTATATTATATTTATCACACCCCTAATGAATGTGACTCAATAATTTTAAATATATTTTGTCCTTTTAAAAAGAAATTTCAAGATGATATTATTTTTTTGAAGACAAAAAAATACAAACATTTTCAGTGGACATTCTTTTTTAAAAATTATTTTTTATACTTTCTCAAAACTGATTCTAGTTACCTCAAAATCATATTCAGCAAACATGGTCTCAAAAATCTCCCAATTTGGTATTTTATTAAAATAGTAAACATAAATCTCTAAAACATCATGCCTTAAGATATTTATTACATATATATTAAATCTTATACCATATGATAAAACACAATTTAAGAAATATGATTCAACAAACAATGAATTCCAAGTGGTCCATAAGCATTGATTTAAGGATATTATTTTTTAATATTCAATATTTCATATCATTTTAAATTTTTCCAATAAATATGCTTCCTACATACACATTTTCAGTATATTAAAAAATTTATGACATGTAGAAATAACTACTTACCCATTTAAAAAAATGTCTCCTAAATACATTTTCTCCTTCGATGGATATAACCATACAAATGGATTGATATATGTTAAAAAACATTTCACCTCGTGAATGAATTATTGAAACATAATTCGAGGGAGGGGACCAAATCACAGAATTATACTTGAAAAGTTATAGAGATATTTTTTATTCCTATGTTCAAATTCAACTTATAAAATATTTCCTCGAATAGGGTTTTAGGAAATATATCAGCAACATGTTCTATTTTATGAAAATATTATTTTTGTACTTCATTATTCCCCATTGGTTCTTCAAATAAGTGATATTTGATATCAATATGATTTGAATGACAATGTTTCACATGAAACACAACAATATTTACAGATCATTTATTATCTTAAATACATATTATGTGAAACTTCAAATGAACTATCAAATCATCCAAATGGGTATTCATCCACAAATGGTGTGTTATAGTATTAGTTGAATCCATATATAAAACCTCATAAATATTTAGTGTTACAGAATTTTATTATTCATACTACAAATCACACAAAATTCTCTCAAGTAGAGAACTCTAACAGATGTCGATCCCTTTACATGAACACTTCCAACACAATGAACATTTGTATAACAGAAAAAATCATTTTTCAAGATATTATATATTTAATAGAAAAATTAGTACGGACTTTGAAATATCTTGGAATTATTGTTAGATCCATGTGAACAGATTCTATTAGATCACAATAAAATATTCCACATTATGTAATATTATAAAAAATATCTTTCTATTACCCCATCATATATAACATTATTCTAACAAAATTACTAAAAACCGTTGGATCAATTTCATTTACTTATCCATATTTTATCAACATTGTTCTCAATGAAATTGGTGTGTAAGATGATTTTTAATCATCCATCACAAACTACCTTATATGATTCATATTTTAAATTTGTTTATATTGAAAAATATATTTCTTATTTCATGAGATTTTTTATTTCATATTGCATTTTGATTTATTGAGCTTGGACTATTCTAATTAGTAGGTTCTACCATTAGAAAACATTTCAAATGTTTCTTTATAATTCATAGTAAAAATAATATTTCTTATATAAACAATAATAATAATGGAAGAATTATTGAATTATTTTATGTAGAGTTACTATCAACACTACATTTTTTAAATATAACATCTTTATGAATTGTTCAATTTTATATACCATGCTCTTGGAGCAGAATTCATCCCACACAAATACTTCTTCAACATATAAAAATATGAAATAACATTCCTATTCACAATGAATCATGGTTGTTAAATATAAACTTATTAATTGAGCCCTTAATTATAAGGAGATTAATTGACATCCATCTAAAAAATTTATATCCTCTTTTTGGAGTGATATAAAAACAATTTATGATATTTTATATTCTTCAAGTTGGTTAAAACATCTCCCAAAAATAAATTCATTCAGTTTTTGTGTAACCTTTAAAACAAGTCATGCAATGTTTCTTATTAATTCACCATACTCATTTAACATATTTCAAAACACCAACTTTGTTCCAATAACATTTTTATTGTTTTATTTAGGTTCTAGTTCCAATTTACCATTCTTCTCAATATAATATTACTCTTCATTCAAACCATCATTCCAATCCAAAAAACTCCAAGAATTATTGACATCATTTTCATTACACAATAAATATAAATTAATATATAAAATATATTTTGGTACACTTATATTTTGACCCATTTTTTTAATCTCTAACGATGTTCTAATCTCCCAACTATTTACCGTTAAGATCATAAAAAAAATATTACATCACCACATCTTAGATAAAACATCTTAAAATAACTTCCATTGAATTTTATATAGAAAATATTTTAAAATACCATTAGGTGTTTAAATGTTTAGGATTCATTATAATGAATTTTTTTATGTGTTATATCGGATATTGTTAAAAAAAACAGAGATTTGATATATAAACTCTTGTACTATTATCTGACCATAATAAATAATGAATTATATCTTGTTCAATCGGTATTGTTTATACCATATCCACCAAAAATAATTTTCATATTTCTAGAAAATCATTTTACTGTAGTGTATATGTTGAAATAAATTAATTATGAATGATATGTTTTTCATGAAAATATCCGAATTCATAATTTTTTTATTCACTACCATTATTTGTTCGTAATTTATATAATAAAATATACACATTTTTGTCTCTTCTCATGTAACTGTAAAAAATCATTGATAACTAGGATTTCATATTTTAAAACAAAAAAATAATAATTTGGGTAATATCATCCATAAAAATAATAATGTACATATGTCGATATGCTAACTATTTACTCATTTCCCCATAGATATTAATGTAAATAAGATCTAAGGGAAGAGTTTTATGTATATCAACATTCATGTGAAATATATTTTTTATATTCCCTTTCCAGATAATGTCTGAACACCAATATATTATTCATTACATATTCGTAGTATCATGACTACTTTATCACTTTGTTAAATTTCTTATATTCCTCTAACACAAATACCACATTGTTTACAGAAAGAATTAATTTTCTTATATTATGATATGATTGTGTTGTTATCATTGGGAAACTCAAATGGGTTTGAATTGAGTTTCTAGTCAGACTTATATTTAATCAAATTTTAAATATAAATCCACTAATTTGATAAAAACTCATTATAAATAAAAATTATAGAAATTCATGTATTGATTTATCAAATCAATTCTAAAATTGGGATCACTTCTCTATTAAATGATATTTGAAATCACATTAACATTGGAAACTAAATTACTCGAAAAAAACTATATATAAAACAAAAATTAATATTTTCTATGAAATTATTTATATGATAAATAATTTAAATCAGATTCAATTTTAAACATTGAAATACAAACAACAGCACTAATAAAACACACATTGGAATTCACACATTGATTTTTTTCACAATATGAGAATTAATCCCCTCAATATGGGAATCACCCACTTCTATGTAGTTTATTAAATAATAATCTTGATCCAAAACATTGTTCTGTTTGTATAGAAAAAACTACACATGGATATCAAGGCATAAAGCCTCTTCAACATTTATATATAAAATAAAAACTAGTACAATTAACACTTGATCTCTTCATTAGTTTTCATGTATATACCAATGAAAATATATGATAGATTGTATCGAGAACTCTCCAGTTATTTCCAAGAGACCATTTTTTATTGATAAATAGAGTAATAATAATCATATCTCAAATATAAAACCTAAACTGAAATATAATGTACTTAGAAATTAGAAAATGTATAGATTATTAATCCAAATAGATTTGGTTGGTTAAATGTCCTTCAATATAAATTTTTAAGAAACTCGAGTAGGTTCAATAACATGTAGAAAATAACATATTCTAGAGATTATCTATAATTTCCTTCTACATTTAGTATATACATGTCCATATACATATCAAAAATAGGTGTAGTAAATATTATTTTTCATTTAGAACATAAAGGATATTTTTCTCTTAGATCATGAAATGTAATTGTGTATGAAGAATTTACTTTGAATTTATATCTCTTTTGGTACAATTATATATTAGAGAATAATGACAGTATTAACTAAATCACTATAATTAGTAGAAAATAAAGAATGAATGACTTTTTATTTAATGAAATAAATCATTAGTTTTATACTAATTATTCTTCAAACCAGATGTCTCTAATTGCATTTAAGTTTATAAACTAGCAAAAATAGAGAATATATTTTAAAAATAGAACATAGAAAGAATTGGTTTCACTCTGGTGATAAAAAAATCATAATTTTACTTGTGATCTAATGGTAGAGGTAGAATAGTCTCAGTGTATCTCATCCATTTGGTATCATTTCTAAATGGGAGCCCATACATGCACTAGATCATCGTAAAAATTTTATTTTTCTAGTGGTAAATATATCCATTGGTATATTTGTTCTAGTGGTATATTTAGTACATGTGTCTAGTTATATATGAGCTATAATTGTAATTATGTCTAGATGAATTATATTTTTTTTGTATATACATTAAACTAAATTTAGATCATCATATAGCCAAATTTTATGCAATTATATTAGAAATGATTTACTATAAAATACATAAATCTTGTTAGAAAACTTAACACAATATTTACGATCGTTAAATTAAGGAGATGCTAATAATCTCCCTTTTTCTAGTATCGTAAATAATGGCTTTTATAACCATATATATAAATATATTTATATATATAAGTACAGATGAATATGAAGAAAGTTCTATTTTACATTTAAAATCATTTGTGTGATATGTACCATCGTACACTCCATTAAAATATACAACCCCTTTTTGGATTATGATAACGGAAAGGAAATAAAATAAATGATATAGATATGAATCACATGAAATTTTAATTAAATATAAATGTCAAAGATTACATTCCAAAATTAATAAAAAGAAAATACAATACCTAAATAAACTAATATAATATAAACCATTATCTACTCGATGAGAAAAAAGTACCACTAAGATCTTGTATATTTAAATAACTACAGGTACAATGATAGAGGTATAGGGAGTTGGAGTAGGTGGAAGTGGTTCCTCGATCATGATGGTCATGAGATGTCTAATTCCCTCAATTGGTTTCATTATGAAAGGTTGAAATTTATATGAAGGGGTGATGAAAATTGTGAAAATGTTAATTAATAGAAGGGTATATCCTGAGGTTCCATTACCGTAGTCCTAGATTAATGAAGAATCTATCTCATCAAATAAATTAAATTAGTGGCAATTTTTCCACTTTGACCCATTTATTGGAATAAAATTTTGTTTTATTCCATGAAAATATTGGGTAAAGGGTCATAAAACATTACCTCATTCACATGTTCCTTTAATTCCCATGACGTAATACATATTTATTGATTCTATGAAAAAACTAAATATTATATTTTTGCTCCAATTTTGTATAAATACATGAATGTAAATATTTAATTTAATCATTGATAGTCTCTATATCATTCGTAAGATCAATCAATCACTATTAAACTAGATTACAAATATCCTCACCATGTTCCCTTACCTGGTGAAGTCCCTCCTTACCGTATGTATAAAAATCTCCCCTTACAACATCTAGTTATTCTCAAACAATGGATCCAAACACATTTAAATCAATTGAAGGATGATTTGAAGGAGAAACACTAGAATTTTAAGAACTGAATATTGGAAGAGACGCCAATATCTAGATAATAGAAAATTTTCTTTTGGAAATCAAACTATCCTCTCATGTATAATGGATATAAATTATTCCATTTCATGGTTCAACCATTTTCTTTGAATTTTCTATTATTTAAATTTCATATTCATACAAGGTATGATATGAGATATGACTAATTCAAATATCTCTCTAGTATCATAATAGTTAATTTTTTTCACATGATAATTTTTCAATCTAACAATTACACTTATATATAATGACATTATTACACTAAATGCATCTATGTCCTCCTTAATAAATTAACCAAAGTGAATATAATGATATTGAGGATGAAATGGTACCCTATCTTATATATTATTTTCATCCTCTTAGTTTCTTGAATCATCTATTGAAATACTATAATGAAAAGCTTCTAATATTCATGCCTTATTAATCTATTAAAAAAGAGATCCCTTAGGATCAAATTCATAAATAGATATGGAATATCCCCCAAGCTATAGTGGACACCCATGGTAATCATCATCATTATAATCATTTGAATATAAATTTTTAGGCCATTTCTAAGAAGATATTTGGGTTTTATCCCCTATAGAAGATGATATATCCCCATATCCATGAAAGAAACTATCACGACCAAATTATGAATAACCACAAACCTCATCACCATTTAAAACCTAGCAATCATCAGACACATAAAAAACCAATGATCACTCAAAATAATATCACTCAAAATGTTATTAATTGAATACATTATTTTACCAAAATTATTAACCTTCACATTTTAATATTTTTCTATCAATAAGGGGAATAGATATAATAGCAGGGCGATAATATACATTATAAATTCTCATAAAATTAGGGTCACTTCTTTTAACCACTAAAACTAAATATGATTATTATTATATAACTAAATCTTCAGCTTATTATATATTAACACAAAATTTTTCATCATAGGAATATTCAAAAACGACCTATATCTCTATAATAAGATTTATCGGGTATCCTTTTCTAGAAAGGGTTCTATACAAAATTATAAATATCATATAAATTTTCATTATCAGCCAATAATATTCTTATATAACAGTACCAATTTTCCTTTATTCTCATATAGGTAAATAGAAATAAGAAAATTCTTCTACATAAAATTACAATTTTTTAATCTTCATGAACTAAAATACTTGCTATAAACACTGTTAAAATGAACATGGGGTAGATCAAATAATATGATCTATATAAAGTCATGATCATTTCTGTCATATGGACTATCATGTATTTGCAAAAGTTTATAATAGAAATAATTTTAATAAAAAAATAAGACAAATACTTCCTGGTCCCTCACAGTTATAAATTCCCTCTTCATAGGACAATGAATGTGTTAGGGAAACATAAACAAACTCCCTCATACCCCATAATTCTCTATAGAAATTTTCCATCACATAAGATAATTTATTGTTATCAATAATTATGCATCACCATAAAAAATAATTATTTCTAGGAATGGATCCCGTGAAATCATAAGATATTCCTTATGAGGTACATTGAGGGTTTTTGACCATTGTTTCAATTATAATATCACTTAGATTTCATCATTCATAATCCAAATAATATATTTCATATCACTGAATTCATACTCTACCAAAGGATGAAACATAAGAATGAGCTTCAAATTGAATGGTTTTTCTTTCCATGAAAACAATTGGATACATCATTTGTTTTGGAAAACATTCAACATTATTAAACATGATGGAAACATAATGTTCAAAATTTATTTATTTTCTCAGCAATAGTATATCAGGACAATTGGTGGGGTCACATTGGTATGAAAATAGTGGATTGAATAGATTTACCTCATTTTATTTTTTAGAGACAAGATTTTTCTTGGGATAAAATGGAATTTTATTTTACTCTCCCAATATTCTCTATACATTGAATAATTAATGGTGAATTCATGAAGTTTTGTAGTTCAATAGAAAATTATAAGGGAATGTTTGATGGAGGCACAAGAGTGAGGGGTCTCTAATTCTGTTTTTATATTATTTTTTCATTTATGGATTTATAATTGGAAGATAAAATTAATATCAAATAAGTAAAACTATTAAAAAATTAAACACATAAAATATTGAAGATTGATAATGTTCAATTAGAAGCAGGCGAATAGTAGAACAACATTGGTGGATCACTAATGGTGGATCACCAATGATAGTTCTCTAATTGGGGATCATCAATTCTGAATCACCAATGGTAGGAAACCAATGGTTGATCACAAATTGTAGGTTATCAATGGTTTTTCAAAAATTGATAATCACCAATTGTGGATCACCAAAAGTGGATCACCAATGGTCGATCACCAATTGTAAATCACCAATTGTGGATCATGAATTCTTGGCACCAACTGTGTATCACCAATGATGTATCTTTTCTATAATTAATATGTGAAGATAAATAATATATCTATGTTTATCATCCGTATTTTATGCATGATATAAATAATCTCTTATAATTAAATGTCTTTATAAATATTATATAAAAATAATGTTCAATTCCAAAGAATTAAAGAGTTCTATCACCTTTTTGGATATTATCTCTCATGACATGATGTCTTATATCAATTGTTATTTTGAATTAGATAGGTATTTCTTTGATAAATTTATCACACTTATTTTATCTCAATTTATAGTGATATGTTAAAATTAACTGTTATAGTCTAGTAAATTAGGCTTTATCCACCTAATATGTGGACAACATCATATTGTAGGTATATAATCAACCTCAACCATAGAGAGTGAAAAAGAATTTTTATTTTTACTATTTAATTTAACTAGTTAATTTCACAAAACAAAACATGTTCTAGAAGTTCACTTCTATTAAACATAAGAAACACCAAAATCATAATCTTAATAATATATTAGATCAATTTATTATCCTATAAGATAAAATAGTCTTATGATGGTTGCATAATATATGTAATTAAAAATTATTTTCACAAAAAGTAAATATGATTCATTATATTATTTTGAAATTGGACACACATATATACACTAAGCATAATATCTGTCCAGATTGTTATTATATATAACAAGATTCCAATCATTCCTCTCCAATTGGTTTTCTTATATAATTTATTAGTTTGATCAATATCTTGTTTATATGATTTACTAGTGGATGATTCTCTACTTTTTGTATAAGACATACAAAACAAATTTAATGGTATTTTGTTCATTAACCATTGTTTAAAATAATTATATCTTTAAATTTAAAATTTCAAAAACCAGAGAATAATTTTAACTAATCAATTAAATTCGTTTAAAATTTAATTTTCCAAATTATTGAAAAAAGTGTGCTCAATAAATTTATAAAATATTGAAAAAATTATATCATTTACGTAATATTATTATACTAAATCATCTTTTCATATTCATTTTATAAATAATGTTGGATCATTTATTACTTTAGTAAAACTTTAGAAATCCAAAAATGAGTTGATCATATCATACCAAGAACTATGAGAATTTTATAAACAATATAATGAATTTTTTAAAATAAAAACATGATTTGAAACTTATGTATTTTTAAATCCATGGGGTTGTTCAAAAAAACATCATCAACTATATAGCCATGTAAGAGTGAATATGTAACATCATCTTTATTTTTTTAAATCTCAAATGTTCAATATAAGAAAAAAAATTAACGGCATAAAGACCATTTAATAGTGAAATGGTTTCCCAAAATACAATACCTTATTATTGACTATATCATTTTTCAACCAATATTTTATTTTTTGTAACTATTATTTGTGAATCATAATTTTTTTTTCTAAGCACTCATTTAATGAAAATTGTTAGAATTTAATTATGAAAATACACTAATTCCCATACTTTATTTCATCAAAGTCTATTGGGTTATTTTTTACATCAATTACCAAGAAATAATGATTACATTCATCATAAATTTCCATATTTTCAATATGTGATAAGAAAACATGTTGTTCAACATGATTTCTAAAATAATCTGTATTTTTTGTTTCTCTATCATCCTCTCCAACTACATATTCTAAATGCAAACATATATGAGTCCTAATGCATCGTGAAAAATAAGTGATGGATATTTTGAATACCCTCCAAATTATTGGGTTCAGGTTGACCCTGAGAAATATAAATGTTTACAAAAGGCGTCATTGAACTATAAAAAGTTTAGAATCTATATTAACATTAGATATATCACCCACAATTGTCTTTAACGGATTCTTAGAGACATGTTGACCTATTTAATCAAACATGACATATATAGATTCTTTTTAAATATTATCACTTTAATTAGATTCCATATATGGTTTATTGTTTTAGGAATATCCATGTAATATTCCTTTATCACATTTATATGCAAATTTATCCAAATTGATTTTTTAAGAATAATTAATTTAAAACCAAAAAAATTATTTTAATTGAACTTTTGTTTTATTCGATTCAATAATTAATATGATGATTTATTTAAAAGTGGTATTATAAGACCCGTATTAGTTATATATCTTGTTGAATTGACGGATACATCCCAAAAATAAATAGTTACGTCATATACATTGAGCATGGACATTGGTGTTCCTTAAATGATTCTATTTAACCTTCCTACTTAACTATTATATAGTGGGTATATAGGAGAAGAAAAGTTTTGATTATAGACTTTTTGATAGTATGATGATTTATAATCATGTTATTCAAAATAACTCCCATAATCACATCAAATGTTAATAATTGTAAGTCAACATTAAATTTTTATAGATTTTTAATACTTTGACAAATTGGAATAAGATTCGCTTTTCTGATCTAAATAATATATCAAATTTTATGTCGAAAGGTTTTATAATTGAACATAAACATAATAATACCCATTTATAGTAGAAACTCACCGGGTTAAAAAAATCCATATGATCCATCTATATTGGAGTATAAGAGTGAAAATAATTCATTTGATTGAAAAATATTTTTTATTGTTTCCCTTTTTGAAATGGGCTATATAATTTTTCATTTGAAAATCCATTTTTGGCATATCATTGACTAACCCTATCCAAGTTATCTTTTAAAATTAAATGAATTTTATAGTGGTATGGTCTCTTATACTGGAGCCAAGAAACATATTAAAGGATACTAAATTGGAAATTCGTTTTGAAAACATGGAATAAAAATTAACATTATATACATTATAACTTCTCAAATCATTGAAAACAAATGTTTTTTAAATGTTATGATATATACAAGAATTGTTTTCAAACATTACATAGCATCTATCATCACATAACTTTTAGGTAATAAGAATAATATAGTTATATCCATCTACATATAATACTTTCGAAATAAAAATGGTATTAGAGTTTCCAATTTGACAAAGACAAAGTTTTTTTCATTTAGAATTATAACCAAATGTAACATGTCCACATCCAGAACATTGATCAAGTCCCTGAATAATTTATAATCCATATCCATTAGTTTGGAATAGAATCACCCAATATATTATAAGTTCTTAATAGAACATTATATGTATGTTTCCTAAAAATATTAATCATGAAATGATATTGGTACCCATATCATTTGGAGTATATAGATGTTAGTAATAAGGGATTTAAAAATCCATAGGCGCTTAATAGGTTTCTAATAGGATGATCTTATAATTTTAGAAAAAAAAAATATTAGGTTCATATGAATTGGAAGTATTAGATGTAGTAGTATAACAACAAAAATAGATAAATGATTTTCTTATTGATCTATCTCTTACAAAGATGTTATCCCCTTTCTGTGGTATATAAAGGATAAGTGTTCATTTTGAGAAATGGGTCAAAGTATTTCTTCTATTTTTGAATCACTCAAGATCCTTTTATAATTGTTAATTTCATAATTTTAGATCTTTATTTTCAATATTAGATGAAATATTTATACTTTTTAATACTAATATATCTTTTAAGGTGATAAGACAAGTCTTGCTACTTATTTAAACATTTTTATTTATCTTTATGTTCATTGGATTCTTCCTCGAGTATATTTAAATATTCAAAAATTTCATTACTGTTAAATTTTTCTTCATTATTCTCATTTTAATAAATGTTTGAATTATCAAAAATAGATGCGTAGAAAATATTAGATACCTCAAATGTTTTTATCAGAAAACAAATAATCACTATATCATGGTTATCATAGCTTCTTGGGTATGTATCACATCAACTCTCTTCTGAATCACACTATGTTTCATTAAATTTTTTTAATATCTCTTAACATTATCCACATGTTTTTTTCATATTATTTCTCTTGTATTTATATAATTTTATTTGTTTTTATGAGTCACACTTTTTCAATTCAATTTCTTGGGTTCTCTCTCTTGTAATACATACCTTTTTAGTTTTAATTCATGATATATTTATTAATTTTCTAAAATTCCATTACACATCAGGATAATTGGGAAATTTATTAATCACTTTCAGAAGTTGATTCTATATCACATGATCTTTCTTCATTAATCATCTCTTTTTTTGAGATATAATACATGAAATCTAATAACACCCCTTTTGTCACATCTTCGTATTCTATATTCAATTATTTTTCATCTTCATACATCATGATCATTTATATAAGCACTATAATAGAAAACACATATATATCACAACACTCTATAGTTGAAATCGATGTTCCACTCTATTTTTATAAATAACATACCCATAGGTGAGACATTTATCCTCTCCAAAAATTGGGTTACCGAGTGAATTCAGCGTGTCAGAATCCTGTTAAACATGATAAACATATAAAAAATTGTATCAGTAGATTTCTCATAAGAGTAACATATTTAATAGTATATCTGTTCAAATTAATTTTAAATGATTTGGAGTTCCAATACATATAACATCAAAGGCATCTCAAATATCAAATGTAGTTTTATATGAAAATATTATATTAAACTCTTCATCTTGAAAGGAATAGTATAAATCACTCATACCTTTACAGTAATTGTAATATACTTCTTTAGTAGGATTAGTCTATATATTTTTTTTCTATTTTAGTGTAATTTATATTTATTTTCAATGCAATTCCAAATTTAGAATCACATAATTTCATTTTTATAATTTTTAATCATCCATTGATAATAATATGTAACATTAAAATAAATAGGTTGATTAGTAGATTCTCCCACTTTTCTATTATCATCCATAAAGATTGAAATTTAAAATATATAGAAATTTATGTTGTTAAATTAACAACTAGATCATTGTAAAAATATATTTGGAACCAACTCTGACAAAAAATATTTGGCAATGTGTACGAATCAAGAGGGGTGGTTAATTGAGTTTAATATAATTTTTTTAAACAATTAAAAATGTAAATCTTCCAATTTAAAAAAACACTCAGAAAAAACCATTTAAATATATAATTTTATTTTAAAAATACATTCTTGAATAGGGTTAAGTTCTCAGTAAAAACAATATTTCAAGTCACAATTACTTTTGAAACTAAATTATGAGATCAAACACTATTTATAATAAATTAAGTTATGATTAACTATCAAATGAATCCTTTTATATAGATTATAAAATAGATATAGTATTCACCAATGAAATAATGAAAACAAAACTGAAAAAAATGTGGAATTTGAAAATGGAATTTGGTCTCAAGCTAAGACATAACCCAGTCTAGATGGAAATAACCTACTTCCAAGAATTATATTAAATAGGAAACATTATCCACATAATGGATCAGGATTTAGATAATGAAGTATAAAAGGAAAATAATTCATAAATCCCCATCCATAGATATATTTTGGATAAATATAATAATAGGTCATACATGACCAATTACATAATTTTCATGGTTATAGAAATGAAATATATTTATAGACTATTGAGTATTGTGTAGTTAGGTGATTGAGACTATGTTTTAAATGTAAACATAGTAAAAAGAATAAACTCAAATATAAAATGTTAACATAGAGATAAAAACTGATTAATGGTGGAAAAAAGTGATATTTCCGGATCCAAATAAAATCATTTTATCATAGTTCCTTGAATATATTGTTATAATACTCTCAATAGGGTTCTATAAAATTTATAACAAAAAATGTGTCATGAAGGTCAAAAAAGCCTTTTAAATTTAGTATATAAATGTCTAGTTCACATCCACAAAGAAATTTATAAAACAATCTTATTGATTTAATGTATAAATTAATGTTTTAAATATCCATGTATCACTCCATCATGCATGATGACATTGTTCTAAATTTATATCACACCAGGTCCCAATATCTATCTGATAATAGTTGTTATATAACTAAAATATTTTTAAATAGAAAAAAATCATGAAATAATGAGTTTTCAATTAATTTAACCATGGTTATATATAAATATCGATTCATAAATCCATATGTTTCTGATAGTATTTAATTCCAAAAAGAATCCATTAGACTGGTTAAAATTTGAAATGAATATCTAGACAACGACTATTGCGCTTTGGTGGAAGCAAATCATAATGGTATAAGGGTTATATCTTTAGCAACAACATAGACTTGTAGTAACTCATCGATACAGTAGCATCCCTAAATGTTCGCACAGACTGGTGAGAGATCATCCCATTAGTAGATTGGTCAGGATGTAGCAATGTCTCTTAATATATCTATTCTAGCAGTATATATGTCTCATGGTAGATATGTTCTAGTCGTATATGTGTCCAATTGTATAACATTTATATTAGTATATGTGTCTTGAAAGTAGATATATTCTATGAATAGATCTGTGGAACTAATGGTCAATCATCAATTATCAAAATTTGATCATACATTAATTGGATTATGACTTCCTATCATAAAATATTATGTGTTTTTGAATTATGAAAAAATGATTTGTTATCATCAAATTAATGAGGATATAATAGATAAAATGAAAATTTTATACTTCCAAGATGAAAAGTGCTTCCCCTTGTTCATTAGAGCTTTATAAACAAATTACCGTCCCTTTTTCATTTTTACTAAAATACAAATCATTTCATAAAAAAACATTATTACATTCAAAAACCATCATGAAATACAAAATTATTTTGGTTTCAAACCATAAATAATTAATTCTATTTTGGATTTAAACTTTTAATCAACATTGATAATAGATCTAATACCACTGATTATAAGTTAATCTTTATTTATAAAATTCACTATTCCTTCATTTAAATCATTCACATACTATAATAGCTTAAACCCTTGTTTCATATGTGATGATAATACGCAATCCAGAATCTATGGTCATCTCATTTCGTAGCATTGATGGAAGTTTTAACAACAAAATATTTTTCATTACCATTTTCTTTTGGAAAATTATTCTTTTTATATTATTTATAAAAACATTTTTAAGCAAGAAAGATCACAAAACATCCTTTCACATGGTGTATAGGCTGTCAAATGTTTTATAAATTTTTTCCATGAGGTGTATTATGTTTTAAATATTCAAAGGAACATTCACACTCTATATATTTTGAGTGGGTTGAATCCCCCCAAACCTTTCCACCATCATGTTCTAGGTTCAATAAAATGTTGTTTGTTTAATAAAATCCTTTATTATGTCTTCTATAATTCTCCATAATTATAGCACATACCATAGAAATAAAATTTCACTCTATATCCTTCATGAATTTCAGAAATGTTTTCAAATTTTGAACTTCCTTCATACCTTAAAAACTTATATTTCCATCCACACCAATGTTTTTCTTACATCCTTATAATTTCTTCATGACATTTTCATGTTACCAATAGTGGAAATATTTAGTTTTTTAGCTCTAATTTTATAGATATAATCATGTTTTTATAGACAATGTAATTCGTATGAAAAGAATAATTATCCTTCTTAACCTTTGAGGATAAATTTTCCTGATTCCTATTTTGAATATACATTATATAACATTCACCATCATCTATAACTACGGTTTATAATTTTGAAATTACATATTTAGTAGTTACAAGTTTTTATAGTATATGTTATAATACCTTATTCTTTACCATATAATTTCCCACAAGATGAATATATAGGATCTTTTATTTATTGAGTAACATTTTAAATACATAAATATCTTTAAGCAACTCATCATTTTCATAAAGAGGAAATTCATTATTGTTTTATATGGTAAAATAATTACTTATCATATTATTCTTATAATAATGCCATATAATACATTAATGAAATTCACTAATTATCTCTTCAACATAAACACCATTGACTAAAAAGTTAATTTTTATTTATGAAACACATTTAAGCAAAGATTTTAGAAACCTGAGTTCGACCACAAAAATATATAGAATAATCATTAAATAAAAACTTAATCGTACTATAGTTAAAATCCCTAAATAATTTCCAAGAGATATCGTTTACATGTGTGTTCAGATCATCTATTATAAGAAATTTGAACATATAGGTCAGCATGTCCCATGATTAGATGTACCCCTCAAGGTTGATCTTCTCATTATTGAAACCACCGACCAAAATCAGATCCTTCTTTTCGATCCAATAATATTTCTCCTCATTGAGAGTCATTCTTAATGATCTCCCCATAATATTGGTGGCTTCTTGTTCAGTAGCATTGAGAGAGAAAATATTTTCGGTCACTTCATCTTCTGAGCTCATGAAAAATTCCAAGAATTTCTCTAGGGAAACCCCTAACATACCATGTTTGTCCATCTTCATGGATTTATTCACATACCTAGTCTCCATTAGAGGAGGTAGTGAGGAATAATCCTTCTTTTCCTAGGTGCCCTTCCATCTATCCATAGAGGACATGTCTCCTTAAAATTCCTAAACCTTGATATCAGACACTCTGTGGGAGTTGGTGTGTTGAATATATGAGTTGAGGCCACACTTTGGTTGAGAATCCCCATACCCTCACTCCATTTTAGGGGCCTCTCCATCATCCGGAACAATGTTAAGATCATTCAACTCAATTATCTGGAGGCCAACAAAGAGATTAGTTACAGTTGGTTGTAAAACTATACTACCTGAAGGAACCTACCTAACAACAAAAATATCTTCATGTGGTTCCTAATTGTAAGAATCTAGCCCCGAGACACTCGAATCGATTACAAACTAAAACCTTTGGCTAGTTCTTCCATGTCTCAACCCACTGGTAGCTTTCACCTAGCCCACACAGTCTTCCTTGTGTAAAGATTCCCTTGCTACATCCTTCCTCATCCCATTATCATCCTAAACAATTATAACTTCCATTGCAACCCTAGTAACAGCCCATGAACATGCACTTTATGATCTTGTAGAATCAATAACATTTCTCCCTCCAAGTTTAAGCTTCAGTTTAAGAAAAATATATGCAACTTTCAGTTCTGGGGGTACTGACAGAGCCTCTAACATTGAATGGTCCACCTAAAATGGTAGGCCGACAAATATTTTAGCAGGAAACCCTGAGTCTTCCAACCCCTCTACCTATTGTGAATCCCAATCGGTGATCATTGGTTGACTACCACTCCACGGGATGGCACTTCCTTGATTCAGGTCTGTATCTAGACTAGAAAATTTGATGCTAACATGGAACTTACCCCTATTACCCAAATAAACCTACCTCTTATGGGAAGAACCAAACCCAACTCATAGATTTCTGTGAGCATTTCTACTACTAGAACCATCACACTTCAATATACCATGCTGTCTAGACCCACTTCTATATGTCTCCAATGATTTTCCAAACCACATGAAATCAAAGAAAAAATCAACTCAATATTCAAACACCACCTTTTACCTACAGTGAAATTCCTCTCCTGTTATGATCCAAATAAAATCAGAAGATCTTCTTGACAAATCAACTTTTCCGCACACCTGAGGGTCAATAAGGTGGAAGACTGTAGTGGTTTGGCTATCCAATCACAAGAACCTACAGTCTAGATTTTTGAGCATCCTAATAATGTATGTGTTATGAAATTTAACGTGAAGGTTAGAGAAACTAACCCAAATCGACACCTAATTTGTGTCTCGCTTCATGCCAAAGTCGAATGTCTAGTGATGATGGTAGATGCAGGACCCGTAACATTTGCGAAGTGATTGAGACCATTCCTGTATCAGATCATCCTCATACATAATGTGGATTATGAAATTCTTGTTTTCTAGTAAGCTGACAGTAGATCTGTCCCGAATATCCCAAGCATCAAAAACAAATCTATCAAATGTGTCCACCAAAGGTCTTCGTTTTGAAAATCTAGAAATCAGGGTCTAATTATGTAGCGTTGAAGCTTCACTGAACCCTGAAATCGATAATGGGAGGTTATGGAATCTTTCATAAAACTCGGGAATCATAGGGCACATGGCGCAATGTGGGAATGGAGGAAGAATCTTGTGTTTAGAGAAGGAGGAAAAGGGAGGCTCTACTCCCTTGAGGGATGACGAAGGACCCTCCCCCTCCAATGGGGGAGGGACCAGTACAAACGTTGTCACTGAACCGTAGTAGGAGAAAGAAACGATAATTCCCCCCCCCCCCCCGAGATCACCCCTACAAATCATAAACATCATTGGATTATCATTCTATTCTTCTTCCTTAGAAATACAATATTCATCATAGAAAATAATTACATTAATAAAAATTGAAATATATGTAATTTGAGCATCTTTATCACTATTGATTTCAAAATCTTCTTCATTCATGTAATCATCATGATAATTAGAAAAAAATATTCTCCATTTCTATTTAGGGAAAATTTAATCATTTCCCCTAAAATAATATTTGGATATGTCTGAATTCATAATAACAGTTATTCAAAGTTTTTTTTTCTAGAATCAACATAACATTATTTATCTTCTATTATTTTAAAGAAATATATAGAAAATTACCCAATAGATCTACATATAAATCATCTTAGTAGAGAATTATCTATTATACTTTCTTGTTCATATTTTTTAATTTTATTAAACAAGGAAATAATTTCATCTAAAAAATTACTAACCATGTATTTGGGGTTAGATACACTAACTTCGTCATTGTTGTAAATTTTTATTTATTTTCTTTTCTTATTACCATTGAAGGAAATTTCCCAACCATCCTAATCATTACTGTACAAATATTTATCTTAATACATTTCTCATGTGATGAATGTTCTAGGTTTGTTATCCAAAGATATAATTTTTGGATATCAATATTACAATTATGATACATTGTCACAAAACATATCAAGAATAATTAATATGATCTATTAAACAATGGTTGAACAAAATAAGTTCTCACCGAGGCATATTATATTGCAAATAATGTCATCACACTTGGGATGATATCTTCAGTAGATTTATAATAACATATTTTTAAATCAGGACACATCAAACTATAGAATTTCAATTTTTCCTTCTCTGCTTTAATCATTCATTGATATATTTACTTCAAATTATCCAAAATCCCATTCAAAGTTCCATAAAAATTAACTATAATAAACATACTTTCTATGTTTTAATAATTTAAACAATTTCTCACAGGCTCATCATTTTCCAATTTCTAATTATCATCAGATCTATGTGTAAGGTTATAAAAATGAGGTTTAAATCTATCTTCAGAATCCTTCAGACGATCAAAGACATATAACATATGACATGCTAAAATTTTATGAATCAAAATAAAAATTATACTTTCAAATGAAAATGGGATCCCATAACTATTTATATATTTTTTATCATCATATGTAACATCTCATTTCTACAATCATCAATAAAGAATCAATGATGGGAAATTTTTTTCTCATTCAAATTGAAATTAAAATGAAGAATATGTGTGATCAATTAGATAGAGGAGGGTTGAATTAGTGATATCTTATTTCATTTATGATTCCATTCTTATGAAACAACATTTTCCTCATGCTAAGAGGATATAACTATTATTAATAAAATATCATAATAAAAACTATTTGAAAGTATGAATTTACAAGGTTACCTACTCAACCAGAGTATATAGTACGTAGATTGGTTTAGAATTAATCCAATATAGTATACTCCACTAGGTAATAATCAATTAATATATTTTAAATAAGTAGGTAATATTCTTACACTCAAGAAAGATGTCAAAAAAATAGTTTATGGGATTATTTCCTAGACAAAATATGCATGAAATATTTTATTACAAAATTAGAAATCATCACAAATAGTCTTATAATGTTGTTATTGTGCTTCTTGTACAAACATTTATTTTTTCCTCTTAAAAAATATTCACTTCATTGACTTCCTTACCAATAAGATAGTAAGAAGCTTCTTCATGGATGCTATAATGAAAAAAATTATATTCATATATTTTTTTATCTCTATCAATTTTTTCAATCCAAAAATATCATCAATCAAAGACATACTTAATGTTTTTCTCTTCTGATTCCAAATATTATAATAGTTTATCCAATGAAAATAATTTTTATCTATTCCTTCAGATTGCCACACTTCTAATCAAAACCAAATTTCTCTTTGTTTTATAATTAAGAAACCAATAGATTACTTGGTTAGAAATATTCCTTGTCAAAATCAATATTTATACATTCATTGAGTATATCTATTAGAAACGGATTCCCTAACACATCAATGTTTACATGACTAAACATTACAACCCAAACTTTTTAATTTTACACTATAGATAGATATAATTAAGGGATGAAATATGGGAAACCCAATTAGTTGACCACTCTATGAAACATGAAATTCAGAACACTATCTAAATAAAAACAAAAAACCTTCTAAAGTATTCTAGAAAAATCTTGAATGAATATGATTAACGTTTCCGACATCACTCTTCTTGAAATTTACCTAGAACACTATCAGTGTAACGGTATTCCTATGATATTTAGTTCCATTCTATACCAACTCAACATTATCATATTATATATATCTATAAAACCCCCCAAAAACATCAATCTATTAAGAAAATTAAACCACTTGTTTTTTTTCATTAATATAACATTTTAAAAAATCATCTGTTCAAATAATCTCTATTGTATTATTACTCAAGAGATATCGCTAAAAAATATATATAATAACACCATCTAGTGTAAGATAAAAAAAATTATTCCATTTTATCTTCCTATATAATATGAATATCATAAAAAATATATTTATTCATTATTTATACTTCATTCTTTTTCTAATGATATTCATACCAGATATCACCAATTCCTCTTGAAGAAAAAACAACTTAATAACTTCAAACATGTTTTTCTAAAGGAAAATATAGAAAATGATTGTCCAATAGATTTTTATAATGATATCGTCCACTTCAATTCATATATATCTTCTCTTGGTCTTTCAGAAACAACAAATATCCATTCAAATGAGGTCACATAATTTACTTTGTTTTGAATTTCAATTTTTTTCTCACATAAATTATAATAATTTTACATGCGACATTAAAGTTGATTATTATTCATTGTTGGTACTGTAGTAATTATTATACACCTAATCAATGTAAAAAATGTTTTATATATTATTTATATTCATATTTACCCATGAAGGTATCTTTTTCATTAACATTTGATGAAAACATCATATGTCTCTTTTAGTAGGATGAAATGAAAAAAATAATTGATTTGAATATAATTTGTAAATTATTCCTCCTTAAAAGGTGTTCGACAGATACATATCATTGTATATGAGGTCGAGGACTGTCAAAAATTGTTAAGGTGACACATAATTTGGTTCTCATCTACTAATCTATACTAATTTTGAATTTTTAGATCCATTTTTATTTGAGATTAAATTGTTTACATAAAACAAAGATTCAAAATTGAAAATCAGGATATAAGGTTTTTATTCCTTGTATAACATTAAATGTGTATAATTTTAATTGATTATGATACTAATTAAAATGTGGGATATTGTGTTTTACTTCCAAAAAAAGTAAGGAATAAGGTTCTTCCTTTAGTGAAAAATGGCTACATATTCATTTGTTCCATGGATAAGCTATATGATAGGTTCGGTTCATAAAAACACTTCAAAATGAATCTTTTAGTTCATGCCTCTAGGTTTGAAAATGGATTGGGATTTCATGTTATGTTATCAGGTTTTCAAAAGGCTATAATATTTGGTTGAGCCTCTATGACATAAAAAGTTAGTTTTAAAATAATTAACACCACCATTCAAAATTTAGAGAGGACGTTATAATAATTCCATATTTCTTAGTAAATGAGAGGAGTAAAGAGTACAACAGGATAAATTATATCCAAACTACCATAAAATTCACTATGTACATTTTTTATTTTTTCCTCACATTAACCTAATATTTATGCGGGGTTGAAATTATTATTATATGTCAATTCATCCACTCTTGACAATTCATCTGTTCTCATTAGAAACTAACACTAAAAACTCTTAGTATCCAAGTCCCCCAATTATATTAAAACCCTATAAATATAAATAATCCAACACGAATGCCTAGGTTAGAAAATATTTTAGAAAATCGAAATAATACAAGTTAGTGAAGATTGATAAGTTTGTTCCTCTCAAAATATTTAATTACCTCTATAAAACCATAACGAATCCACATTAAAGAGGTTTATATGAGCTAGAGAGTCCCTTGGGTGGTTAAAAGTTCATATATTATAAAGTTGGTTTGATTTTGAGATAATTTCAATCTAAAAAAAGGAACTTAATTCGTCAAAAATACAAAAAACTAAGTGTGTTTTTGGTTTTACTAACATTTTTCCCCAAACCCTCTATTTATCATGTGATCAACATTACCTGAAACATCATTAGTTATAATGTTTTCCAAGACATTATACTAACAATTCATCCATATAAAATTTATAATGACATTAATATTTATCACAGAGACATCTCGAACTCATTATATATACTAAAAAATAAAAAAATTACAAATTTAGAATTTATGGGTGTCATAATTTTCTCCAATCCCACATTATTCCCTAAGAATGTTAAAGAAAAATTAGGTTAAAATAAAAATAAACATCTCTATTATTGGAATTATCAATCCATGTATATCTTTATAAAACTCCAAAACTATGAGAATTAGACAAGAGCGTCCCACTCTTATGCGAATATACTTAATAATTATTTTTATTTTCATACCACTATCTACCAAAGAACATAAATTCCGAGATGAAAATTCCTCACCAAATGAGAAATTGGGTTGGCCACTCAAGTGATTTTATTTAAAACTCATAAAAAAATAAATTATATACCATAACTCATATGTTCTTATCAAGTCTCGAGCCATACCAAAAATAAAATTCATCTAAATCCCCCAAAACATATATGAACATAAGGGAAAAATATTAGTAACAGGAAACATAAAGTATAACTTCCCAAGAATGGTGAAAACATATTGGTTAAAGATGATGGTTTCCCAAACAATTACAATTTATCTAAAATAGAGGATGAAATGGATAATCTCCCAAATTTTCAAACATCATCCAAAAAGAATTATTATATTGATCAAAAAATAAAGGATAATATTATGTCAACCATAAGTTATTATCTTTTTATATTAAATGAGATAATGTTCTTAAAAATAAAATGAAAATCACATGACTATATCATTATGAAATCCACTCCATGGAAATGGGTGGAGAACCCCTAACGTATACATTACTCAACATGTTATAGAAAGGTTATGACATTGGGTCATGGAACTAAATAAACAGAAACCTAGGGTAAAACATGCAGAACACCCACTCTCGGTATTTCTAAGTGAAAAATAGAAACCAAATAGATATTACTAACTAACTAGAAACTAAAATCTTATTTATGTTACCCTAACCCCAAACCATGTAATACACATGTTTTCTATCAAACTAACAATAATGAATTGTGTTTAACTTGATATAATGACACCTATAACAAAATATAAGTGATTAATTGTAAAATAGGCAGGTATTAGTAAAAATACTAATCAATTTAATTTATTATAAAAAAAATATTTGGTTCTTAAATAAGATATGGTAAAATATCCAGCAAAAATAGTAATGAAACTCCCAAAACCACAAAACAGCTTTTGACTCAATAGTGTTAGAAATCCTAAAAATTACTACTTAGAAAAAAACATTTTTTGATATACCTCCATATAAGGCCAA
Source organism: Viscum album (assembly GCA_963277665.1). NCBI lineage: Eukaryota > Viridiplantae > Streptophyta > Magnoliopsida > Santalales > Viscaceae > Viscum > Viscum album. The sequence goes on along the minus strand of OY728143.1, from coordinate 1,200,213,093 downwards.
TTAATATTATAAAATTTCAAGATATGATATATGTAATCACACATATTATATGTCCTTATATATATCAAAAATGAGTTTCTAAAATTCCTTGAATTTCAAAACAATAATTACATTATTGGTAATCACTCTCCTGTAGCTAGATCTCAATTAAATACACCAGATAGGGTAAAAGAATAAATTTCCATTAATATCCCTACTGATAATTCTTAATATACAATTTCTTAATACATAAATTCCAAAAAAAAATTAACAAACACTAAAACATCCTTGAATGAAAATATCAAGGAAGGAATTTTCCAAAGAACCAAGACATAATTGAATTTTCAACAACCAAAACTGGAGATAATGTTATTGGACCAAAAAAAATTTAATATAGTCTTTCATGGGAATATCTATCTAATAAATACTTACAATTTGTATACCCTTTAAAATTATCACCTCATTGGGTTAAAGCCTTTGGATAATGGTATCCATGAAATAATCCCAATATAATGCATCAAATGATTGGTTGTGTATACATTTTTTCAACCAAACTAAACCTAATACATTAAACAAAGGAGTGGGTTATCTAACCCTAGATGTTCATGGAGTTCCTAGTGTATCATATTTCTCATTGAAAATTATTTTCCCCAAATCACTTCTTATAATTATTGATGACGATTAATCTCTAGAAAATTCTTATCAAGAAACTTTCAGGCCTAATCTCCTGGGTATGTGGTACAAGGACCTGAAACTCCCTTATAAATCTAGGAATATTTAGTAACATCGGAAACCACATCTATATAACTATACAACTTACGGAATATATTACCTTTTTGAATTATTCATTTCATTATAAGGAATCACTTAAAAACACAACTAAAACACAATTTTCAAAAAACAAACCCAATATCTAAAACATGAAAGACAAAAGAAAAAATAAAAATTCAAATCAATCATTTTAATTTTATTCAAAACAGTTAATAAGGAAATAATTATATTTAATAAATTTACAATAATTATTAAAATACCCATTAATGTTTCACATCAAAACATTGAAACATTTTAATCACAATAATAATAGAAGAAGAAAAATATCAGAAACCAATTTATGCTTGGAACAAAAGACATAAAAATAATTAACTTTTTTATGATAAAATAAATTAATTGGAATTTAATTCAACAAAAAAATCCAATTTAAGAATTTTAAAATACAGAAAACCCATGATTTTATTTCATTGAAAATCATCCCATCCAAAAAACATCCATTATATTAACTCATTCATTCCATAGTACAAAATAATTATATAAACTGATCTCAAAACAATGCAAAAAAATTCAAATCAAACTATGTTACAATATAATAAAATATTGATTTAATATATAACAATAAATATTAAAATACCCAATAAATATTCACTTGATAAATAACAAATAGGTATCCACAATCATAATACAAGATAACAACAACAATTTATTAAAATTTACAAAATCAAAACATTCTCCACTAAAAAAATATGTCTCTTGGAATGGTCCTCATAAGAAAATTCCTCATTTTTAGACATTGATACTCAACTCTTCACCCATTGGATTGCCTCCTGTTTCACTTTGAACTAATGTTTTTTCATGAAGTATCATAGAACCTTATAAAAACTAAATGTATCAATAAGGAATGAAAAAGGTTTCATGAATAATATAATATAAAAACTATTTTCATAATAAAATACATTACCACCCTTGGAGAATAAATTTTAGCACGACTATGAGCTATCCCTGCACACCTACTTACCAACTACTCCAGATCTGATAGTCTTGAATACTATTTTACTAAAAACCGAAAATAAAAAGTTGTAATAGATAAAATTTTGTAGAAAACCCACCCAACCCCACTCAATATTCCACCAGGGTAAATTTGTCATGGTAATTGATTAACTTTTTTGATCAACCTAAGAAAGAAACTAGTGCTGGTGTATCATAAGTAAAAGTATGGGAATTACCTGACACACAGAGATTTTTAAAGATGATAATTATTCTCGATAGCTTAAAACCATTAAAAATGATATTATAATAGAATATAAAACAACAATATGGTATTCTATATTTATTTTTAAATAAATTAAATCCTTCTAATAGTTTGTGGAACTTGTAGCCTCGAGTCGAAATGAACCATAATATATTATAAATTTATGAAATAACCATTAAATTTTCATCTAAGAATTGTGATAATTAAATTATTAAAATTATGGTTATAGGTTTATTAGTAATATGTTATGATTCAATTAAAATAAATAATAAATGTTTTCAAAAAAACTACATTTTCTCAAAAAGACGGCTTCAATGTTATTTGAGTACATAATTTAAAATTAATTTTTTAAATAATTTTAATATTTTCATGAAAAATAAAATACATTTCTAAAAATATAATACCAAATTTATATTAGGTTATGTTTTTATATTTATTTGACATATTTTTTTTTGCAGAATACTGAAAAATACTGAATTTTAATTCAAAACAACAATTTTGGTTTAAATTATTTATTAATGATAAAAAATATTTTTAATTTTAATAAAGAATATTTTTTAATTAAATATATTTTAATAAAATTCAGTACATTCTAATATTTATCAAATTGAATTTCGTTTTAAACACATCGTAAACGTTTAGAAATATTCTAATCGAAAGCCTGCATTCTCTTCACATCTTCAGGACTAATATTAGACTAAAATTTTCCAATTATATGAATTGAATTTAGTAAGATAGATTATATATATATAATCAGAATAATTCACCATCTATAATTTTTTTAAAAATATGTTTCCAAAATTAATGTGAATACAGTAAATATTAATTATACCATTCAAGGAAAAAAATGGATTTACTTCTGGTTAAACTAAAAAGAAAAGGGTTAAAATGAAACAAGAACTTGTCTAATTTATCTATTATCATTTTATTTAGAAATTATAGCCCCTATTATAGTGAATGGTATATTATTGGATTCATCTGACATGAAATAAATTTTTGAGGATTTTATTTTTTTCAATATTCACCAGTGTGCCACTCACCTAACTTATAAATGTCTGCCTACTCCTCCATTATTAAGACCATACAACCCTTTTAGTTCTTCTAATTACAACCCAGATAAATTTAAAAAATCCTCAATACCATTTTATATTCATTATTTAGTGGAAAAATCCTTCCAATAAAGGCCTTTTGTGCAAACCGAAAAAAAGTTACCTGAAGAAGAGGTAATGTTTTTCGATGATCATTTTTATTTTCTTCATTCCATGGACTGATCATTTTTTGAAAACCATTATCACATAAAAATCAGTGCATTAAATTTACTGAGATTTTATATGATATTTTTGTGAGATAAAATCATATTCACTTCCAATAAATGGGTTATGAAATCATTATTCATGTGTATGGTGGACTACCGTCTCACATACCAATGTCGTTGTTTTCAAATACCACTTCTCCATTGTGGGTATTATGATCTATATAATGTATATATATATGATATTTATATCATAATAATAAATATATATTCATTATTTTAAATATTTTTTTTTTCATTATATTTCACAGTTGATATGATAACATCGCTCGTGTGTGTGAGGGATTATCGCCAAAGAAAGCTATGTTGTTTTTCATTCACTAATTCTTGACATTGAATGTAATAAGGATAATTTTAAGGAGTATATGTCATTTTCATTACATAATTATGATATTATGGAAATATTTAACATTCTAAATATATAACATATCCCTTTATTTTTTTCATAGAAAAATGATTACATCATTTGAGCACATGTGGACCACTATCGTCACGAAGTAATGTGATAATCATTTCATTAAAACACCACATGGAAGATATATATAAGTATTAGTAAAGAAATAATATTTTATATATGAAATAATATTTATTATTGAATATTATAATATTATTTTCTACCTTTCCATAATTACTTTTGTTCATTCATAACTAACACATGTATATGTATGACCAATCATCTCTATGAACATAACAAACTTCATATTTCATTAAAATCATTATTTATTGGTTTTAAAAGTATTATTTATGTATAAATATAATGTATATGTAATTATTATTACCATGGAGATTAAGAAATTATATAATAGTCATATTAATTGGATCCTTCCTAAAAAATATGAAATGAGAAAACAAGAAAACTAGTTTAAAAAATAATGAATATAATGAATAAATATTAATGAAATTAAAATAATATGTTATAAAATAATAATATATGTTATTATAAATATTACAGTGGGAATAAAAATATTTAAATACATGTTTAAAACCCTTATACATGATTATATATTAAATTTAACCAAAACAAAGGGTGAGGTAATGGATTTCTTAACTGAATATCCATTCATTAGGATAAACTTCTCCTTCGTTAATTTTTTTATTTATAAGAATACATTTATAATGACCTTTAATAATTTTATATGGTATTTACAATTATATTGTATGGATTTTTACGTGACACACATAATAATTTCATTTATTGATTCCTACTTCAGTGATATGATATTTAAAATGGATTTATAGATATTTTTATTTCGTCGAGACATATGAAAATTCACCAGACATTTCATTTCTATTATGTATATAATTATCCTTAATATGTTATATCATGAGTAACACATTTTAATGATATTTTATGTTTCATTGGATGTTTTTATTTATTATGGATTACGATTGAAAATATTTCTAAAGTGGTAATATATTTCATTCACAGTTTTCATTCATTGATACTTATGTTATGTTAACCACTTATCCTCTATTATGATATGTACATAGAGCCTAATTAACATTTGATATCATGAATTGATTTATTGAAATGATAATTTTTGTTTCTTATAATAATATCTTTTCCTGGGGATAGTGAGTTAGTGTTACAATTTTGTTAACAGATTTATGTTAGAATCACATAATTTTTTTGATTGTTTGTGGTAAAGTCTCAATTGATGACTTCTTATTTTCAAAATATCAAGATCTATCAAAAAAGTCCATATCATATGGATAATAAAAATATTTTCATGAAATATTAAAATGTTCCAACTCTTAGGTAGTTAATGAAATAGATAAAAAAAATTTATGAAAAATATTCATTATTTATCTTCTCACTCAATAAGACTCTTTCATTGAAAACTATGTTTTATACAAATTTCATAATAACATCTTTTCAATGTATTAATTTTAAATGTTTTATAAATTTTTATCCAAGATTTATTCTTTTCCAAATTTTATGAATGGGATATTCATTTCATTTAAAAAAACTTCCCCTTTACCTATTGACAAAATTAGGAAAGAAACCTTTGTTTTAACTTGTACAATATGAATTAAATTTTCCACTCACATACGAATTATTTGTTTTAAAGCTTCATTTATAACGTATCAAGGTTATTTTCAATAAAATAGATTTTCAAAAACAAATTATAATGGGAAGGATATTTTCCTCATAAATTGTTTTAAATGATTATAAAATTTCCCATATATGTTTCTAAGGTTGTTTTTCGAGAAAAAATACATTCTTAATATTTTGGGAGTCCTTTGTATTAAAAATGTGATTATTCAATAAGAAAATTTTATTTCCTCCAAAAAATTTTAATTATATTTTGCTGTTATATCAATTATTCAATGAAAACTACCATTTTTTGTAACCTCTTCTCCAATGGGTATATTTTTTAATGATACTGTCATCAACATTTCTCTCAATGTATTACGATTGTTTCAAAGAGGTAGTTACATACACTGTTTCATTTCCCTAGCTAAATCATGTAATGATGGGTCTAATGGTTTTTTAATGAGTTTCCTGATGAAATTCATGCTATATATACATTATTCATGTTTTTTTTGTGAACAACACATACGATGGGTACACCTAGATAGCACCTGGTGAGCTCAATGTATCTTAAATGGTGGGGGCACCAAAATAGTGATCCAAGGAATTTAGTAATTATTATGTATTCTAATGGATTATATTAATACTTAAATGTATGGTTATTAGATTTGTAATAGTATTATAAGTGTCTGGTAAGTTTTTTATAAAGATGACGTACCAAGAAATGGATAAGTTTTATCTATACATTCCACCAGTTTATAGTGTCTAATCAAAATAATTAACAACTAATTGAAATCAATCGTAGTGGAAAGTGTATAAGGGTACAGAAAAAATGTTCCTGGTGAAAATAACTCTAACGGATACATTGTTATTTACTAAATAATCAGCTAGACCACTACAACATGCCTTACTTCTCTCCTAGTCTGGCACTCTTAGGGGATATGTTTTGGATAATTCAAACTTTATTTAAAAAAACATTATTTTTTTCATGAATAGATTAGTAAAATAGATATATTAGGTTAAAATAAGGTGTCTTAGAAGAAAAATAATGTGCCTCAATGTAATTCAAAAATGATTTATATGTTCCAAAGATTGGCATAAATTAAATAATTTTAGAGGAAATATTAAGTGAAGAATGGAAGGAAATATATCTCATCCTTGAGATCTATTTATTATTAATTGTACAAAATGTGATGAACCAATATATAATATGAGACAATTTACTTTTATAAGGTTTAACACATATTCCATGAAATTTGTAATGCTAAAATTAAATTGTTTATGTATTAATTGTGATTAAAAGAATTTACTATAGAAGTATTTTTAAAAATTATATTTTGGTATAATAATCATGAAGCAATGAATTATTCTATAAATGTAAAAAGAATAATTTTCTCCCTTAACATATGAGTTATGGATACCATATTGGATAAATTATTTTAAGATTAATAATATGTTCAAGGTCATAAACACCCCTTAGTATGATTTTTGTGAAGGTAGTTTACCAAGATTAAAGATATTTTAGGAGATATTTATGGAAATTATTGGATTTAGTGGAATATTTATTTGAGAAATAATGCCTTTATAATTAATATAGATCATTTTAACGGTATTGATAACCTTACAGTTAATATTATCCTAAATGAAATTGTAATAATAGTCAAATAATATTATTAGTGTCTTTAAATTAGTGTTATTTATTGATAATTTTTATTTCAATGATATAAATCATATTTTTCTTAAAATCTTATAGTTGTTGGAAAAAACACCCCAAGGTTTCATTGGAACAATTTTTTTTTTTTTGAAAATGTAATTTTTTATGGTGATTTGGCATGTTCCATTTGAGTTATTGAAAAAAACATATTGAGAAAGAACCATGGAAATGTAATGGAAGATCTAGAGGCAGTATAAAAGAATTGATACATGGTGTCACATTTTTCCAGTGCTTTCCAAATTTTGGGGGTCCAAAATTTGGAATTTGGTGGTGATCGAAAAAAGTGTATTTCCTTGATGATCTCATCAATATATGAAAAAGGCTTCTATATCACGAATATGGGCTTCTTAAAGTAGATTTCTCATAGAGTAGAATATTATTTATGGTGAGCTCTATAATTACTAAGAGCATCATGTACCAAATAGGTGAATAGCAATGCGAGGGGGAATTGTGATAGTGACAATGTGGAATTGACAGAATGATTGAATATTATGATGGTCTATGTGATTGGAAAATTTTAGCGGTGCTTCACTATATAGTGTTAATATAGGATGAAAATTTGGAGCTTTTCAGTTTGAGAAGATGTGGCGCTGTCATTTCATGGAAGATTCTCATGTCGGTTGAATCAGCTATAAATATACCTCGACCCCCTAGAAATATGTAATGAGATTAAATGAAAAACCATAATATCTCTAATTGTGAAGGATAGTCGCGGAGCAGGAAGATTCACAAAAGAAAAGGGAATTTGAAAAGGTAGTTGAGCTCCATGAAAGTAAAGTGTTCTATTAATTCTAGTATAGCTTTTCTGAGGATGTGCACATTTCTAAGTCTTTGTTAGCTTTAGTAAATCACAAAGATGAGTTTGAGCATAGAGATCTAGAGAGCTATGTGATCTAGTGATCTTTTCTAACCTGTCAGCTCTGAGAACCTATGAGATTCATGAAGAGGTTGGAGAAAAGAGTGAGCTTCTCAAAGGCATTGTGCTTTGTAAAAGTGGTTCAAAATGGATTTCCCAATGTTCAGTGGAAAATTGATATTAATTTATGGATGAAACTAGAACATAAACACAACGACTATCTGTAACTGATTATGTATTCATTAGTAATAATAAAAATACAAGCAAGTATATTAACAGTGAGCGTATCTTTTGAAGAAGCAGTTAGCTCACGTCAGTTGAGAGAGCAATGAGTTCTAAAATTATGAATTGTTGTAAAATAGGAGGGACAGTGAGTCCATTTGAACTTGTAAACAGCAGTGCTCTTTTAAAGGATTTTGTAAATCGGCACATTTCTGATGATTGCTGTTGGATGCATCCTAATGAGGGTAAACCAAGTAAAATTGTTGTATACCGTTCATGCTTCAATATTTTTTCATACTCTGCAATGGGAAGGAGAGATAATATTTTTTTTTTCTAATATTGAAACATGATCAAAGGGGTAGCTATTTTAATCCTTTATACCCTAATTCAACACCCCATCAGGGTATCTAGCCTAGTGGAACGAACAATATTATTGATATTAATATAGTTTTGATAATGTATAAAACCAAATTTTTGGTGACAACATATTACATTTGGATTAGCTGTAGGGATTTAACCCTGGAGCGAATGTTGAAAAGGATTACACACCAACAAATAGACAATGTGATGTCCATGTTAACATGTCATTGTTTTTAGTTCAAATATTCGAAAAATAAATATTAATGATGATCTAATTCATTAATTTTTATTTTTAGAGAATAGTTTATAATATTGGATATATTATACTAACCATATTGTCTTTGTAAAATAGTCAATGATATAAGGAATAGGTTTCCACTCTTTTATGGATACTATGATCAATTAAAATTAGTTTTTAGTGTTTCATGATTCAAATAATTCATATTTTTATATTCATTTATTATAGTGTGGCTGGATTTTTATGTTATTAAAACACATCCAATGGACTAAATTGCGCTTATGAAATAGAAACGTATCATGTAAGTGTACTTATTTATATTATTAGACAACAAAATAATTACTCACCTTTTGGGAATATATTGTGAAAAAATATTTTATCTTATTTAATTAACATTAGATGAATATGATGGTCTTTTAAAACATTATTGATTTATTATTATAAGGCCCTTAACATTCCATTGACCATTCACATTCTTGATATCATCGTCCTTAATAAATATCTATAATTTGTTACAATTTTAATCCATGTCAAAGTCATTTTTTTCTAAGTTTATCATATTAGGAAACCAACTATGTGTTATTTTATATGAACCACTTAATTAAATTTTACTTTTATCACATGGATGTTTTATTAACCCTTATTACTATGTGGGATTAATTTTTTTTTTCAAATGGCCATCCATTTATTATCAAGATAATGCTAACGATGTGGGGGGAAAATTTTAATAAAGGGGGTGGATGTAACACCCTAATATTCTAAAAAAATAAACTTACTTTTGATATCATAAATGACATGAAACGGTCAACATATGAGATAATGATACACCCCTATAATTTATGATATATATATATATATTAAATAAATTTGATCTATTTTATTTCTAAGAGAACCAGAAATCCCATGTTGAAAAAAATAATGTAGTATTAATTTATTACCTTAAAAATAAATTTTGGATTATGAAAATTAATAATGAAACTATTAAAATTTTGTTTAAATATTAATTTTAAATAAAATGATAATAAATTAAAACAATAAAACTTTTTTTTGAAAAAATTATTTTTTTTAATGATGAAATTAGTCGTGCTTCATGTGCATAACATTAACTTATTTTTCATAACGTTTAAAAAATATTTGTAAAAGTTAATGTATTTTTTAAAGAATAATGACTTTGTTTTCTTAGGGTGAATATTTGCAATATTTCTGGAATATTTCTTTTTTCAATGAATAATAAAGAATATGAATTTTAATTGAAAACAAACTTTTATTTTATATTTTTTGTATTTTTTAATTATAATTAGAATTATTTTTAATGTAAAATTAGTTAAATTATATATATATTAATTCAATTAATTTCATTGTCATCTTTTTAATATTGAACTTTTTTAGAAAAAAATCTAAAACTTTAAACAATTTCTTTCGGAAACCCTACTTTCTCATCAATTCTGATGGAATTATATTAAATAATATTTTTCTACATAGATGATTTAATATTTGTAAAATAGATTCCATATTTGAATTCATATTATTTTATATTTTCTACTAAGATTGACATAATTTTTTAAAACAATGAATTATGATTACAATAAAAATTAAATATCACAATTAAAATAACAACGGGATTTAGAGGGGTATAAAATACATTTGCATTAGTTAAAATGACCTAAAAATTTATAAAATAAATTTTATGGACATATTTTGACATTATAACTTCTATTCTAAGCAATTATTCATTTTTAGACTTCTGACCTGAATAAAACATGGGTGGAATTCATTCTTTTAAAAACATTCAAGTGTTCCACTCACATCGATTATAAAAGGCCACCCCTCTCCTCTATTATTCACACCATAAAAATATTTGGGTTTTGTAAATAACTATCCAAATATATTCCAATATTATTTAATATCATTCTAGAACCCTTATTTTAGATGATGTACAATGAAGTAAATCCTTTGGTTCAAAACAAAATAAGTTATCCGAAAAAGAGGAAATGTTCTTCAATGAAAATTTTAATATTATTTATTAATCCTCCAACATAAATTTATATTAAAACATGATAATATAAAAAATAAATTATCATAAATAAAATTATATGTTTTTATTTAATTTTCATTACTTAATGTAATTTCCAATTCAATCAAATGGGTTATGAAATCCTTGTTCATGTGTACAGTGGATTATCGCCTAATGAACTAAAGTCCTCTTTTCCATTATCACATCTCATGGTGGGGTTTACTGATGTAAATATAGAGAATAAATTATATCTATAAAATATTAATATCTTTATATTCATTATATAATACATAAATTTAAATTTCATTCGATATGCGATACGATAACAACGCTTATGTATAAGGTGGACTACCACCTTAGGAAGCGATGTAAATCATCATTCACTACCACTTCCCATGAAATATAATAACAATAATTTTATTTATTATATGTGATATAAATAAAAAAATATGATATTAATAATAATTTTTTCATCTAAAAGCATAACATTTCATTTTTTTACATTGTAAAATGATTTTATTTTTCATGTACATGTATACTACTACCTTCACGAAGCGATGATTTTCTATTTTCATCACTGAAACAAATGGATGTTACATATAAATATATATATAATTATTTTCATTAAATTTCATTTTATATGTTATTTATTGATAATTAAATAAATATAAAACATTAATTTTCTCTTTTCCATAATGATTTTTGGAAAACGGAAACATTAATCTTGTATATGTATGACCTACCACCTCATGGACCATAAAACACTTCATTTCTCGAAACAATATTTCATTTTTAGTTTTAAATGTATACATTTTATATAAATATAATAATAATTTTTTTGGATATGATATAAATATTTATAAGAAACATGAACCATGCATTTCTTGATAAATCATAAATGAGAAGAATATGGTTTTGGAAATAATTTAATAGAATTCTTAAAACCACTATATGTGATGTTATATCATGTTCATCCAAAAGTAAGTGTGAGGTATGGGACATCGTAACTCAATTTTCATACATTGGGTTAAAAATATACATCATTTATTATGTCATGATACGATTATATGGGTAATGAACGTTGATTATTTTATATTTTATTAACACTTTTTGAATTTATATTTGGTAAACAATATCATTTATTGATTACTACACATATCAATGATATGATTTTGTAAGGGGATTCCAGTGTCCATTTTATTTATATATTACATATGAAAACTTACTTCTCGTTTCTTTTTTTAGGGGATATATACAATCCATTTAACAAGTTACACAATGAATACCATTAATTTTGCAATATTAAATGAGTATTATTTTTCAATCTATCAAATTGTTCATAATAATTTATTTTTATATCTATATCCATTTATTAAAGCCTTATAGTCTGTTTTCATGAATAATGATCTAGGTATTGATGGCTGTGATATCTTTTATGACTCACTCTTATACACTAATCATGTTATCATACCTGTATCCCTTTATTATTCTCATTGATGATCTGATGTAGTTAATTATTTTATTTACCCTTGCTATATATTTAAGCTCACTGTTGTTCATTATCCTTTGTCAAGAATCCTAGAAGTGTACTTTGAATGGTTTGGATGGAAAATATGGAGGGAATAATTATATTTCTTTCAAAAGATTTTGTTTGAATTTTTGTTCTCAAATGTAGTGTATGACTCTTGTATGTAATTGGTTTTTTAAGTCTACTAAAATATCTGATCCCCCATGATGAAATTCCTTGTATATTTTTCTAGTGTTGTAAAGTAAAAATTGACTATGGGATACTAGAGTTGATGTCAATTAAGATTATTTCACTCTCAATAAAACATAGGTAAGAAATTTGTTCTAACCGGGAAAACGACATGTGGTCTCATTGAATAAGACTACTATCCCAAAAAAATAAGAGGTTCTAAAATAAGATCATCCAAACCCATAATAATAAAAATAAATGATACCAACATAAATTTCAATAGTCATTACCAAATGGAACACTAAAATTTTAAATTATTATTTAAAAAAACATAACTATCAATGAAAAGTAAACCAAAATTATGAATCTAGAGGGACCCATACACCACACGGCCGTATTAGTTGAATAGAAATAGGTAACAACTTCACAATCACCATGTAACACTCAAGACAAAACCCTGAACCATAAAATAATTTACTCTAAATATAGGGTGGTATGAAAAACCAATATGAATTAAATGAAAAACTATATAAAATAATGTGAATGCATACCCACCACCATGAATATATAGGGTGTAAGTGAAAGCCCAGTACGATAACACCTATAGATTATCATGTTTACTTTATAGTTAAACCATGTATGATAGTCGAAAAATAGACTAAAACTATGTTTTTATATATCTTTATGAAATATTGAAATAAATAAATTGATTCTCATATTGTTTTTATAAATCCCATCATTTATTATGCAGGCCTCAATGTTGTCTTCCTAAGGTAAATCCTTTTCAAAAACTAATCATTTACTACTAAAAAATTGCATCATTAAAATACCCATTTCAAAAATTCTCATTACATTGGAAGTAAAAACTTCTAAGGAACCCCATATCATCATATAAAACCAATTAAAGTTCATTTTTATAAATCCTAAAAAATTAATCAAAATAAACATAATTGTTTGTCAAAATATTTAAACAAATAGACTAATCAAGAGTATATGGTAATGTTGAACCTTAATATAATATTAATCCATAGAAAACCATTTTTGAGGAGGCATAATTAAGTATGATAATCCATAGAACAGTTATGATTACCCATAAATAACCAATACATAAAATTAGGCACAAAAAAATAAATAAGAACCTCATATGTCAATAAAAAAAGATTAATAATAGGAGATAAATATAATGAATAAACCATTTAAGGACTAATAGATCAATTAAAATATTCATATAGGTGAAATGAACTATATATATTTTAATAGTCACATGAATAATTACCCAAATCACTCTTAAAAAGTATCATCGTTGACATATAAATTAGCCATATATTAACATTCAACTAGCGGATAATTTCATATGAAGGATTCTCAACTAATATATCCCTCATTCCGAAACATCACAAATATTTTCCAAGGGTTCCTCATGTTATTTCTTATAGATGTAGTTCTCTATCATGACAATGTCGATTAAATGAAAAATACAATGCCTCAAGAAAATATAACATATAAATCATATACATCCCACCTCCAACACAACCCCCAAAATGGTGGGTTCCCCAAATCAAACATTATAAACATAAATCAAAATAAACATAATCATTTACACATGTATACAAGTATAAAAATCGATTATAATGGGGATCAACTAGGGTGTAATCATTATCATGTAAAATCCACCTACCACACAAAATTAAATATTATCCTTTTTCTTGAAAACAAGAATAAAACCATTTGAAATTAATTTTTATAATTATCATTTAATGAGAATTATAAATATTATAGAACACACCAATGAATAAAATGTGACTCTCAATCATTCCAAATAAATTACAAATTGACCACATATATTATTATATACTCTTTTTAATTATCTTAAACCTCAATAATACAAGGGACCCCATTTTAAACAACAAAATATAATATAATATAATGAATCCCCTTTTTAACTAAGTAAAACCAAGGTTGAGAAATAAAAAGTTGAAAAAAAAACATCATTTCCATTAAATTTTCAAGAACTAACCTAGCTCTGTAATTTTATGAAACACATAGAACGAATGAAATATCATTTTAAAATAAAATTTCAATTAAACTATTTAATACCCCGAATTTTATAAATAAAATCCCATACAAGAATGAAAGAATTATAGAAAACCAAAACTATATATCATATACATCATTATATTAGTAAAGAAATACTATTGAATCATTATTGATTCCCAAAACATTTTAATAATAGGTGATAGAATTGAAACACATACCTCAAGAGATGAAATTATGTTTCGTTTAACTAAAACCACTATATTTGAACTCTTATGATAGCTCTCAACAAATATTCACAAAAAACCCCAATTCCATGACAGCCCTACAAATATTAATTAGAATACGTGGCCACTTGAGTTTTTTAATAAGGAGGAAAAATTGAAGATAGTAAAAAGAAAAGAATGATAGTTTTATACATTTAAATCGATTGAAAAAACATTGAGAAACCATAAAAATATAAATTATAGGGGCATGAATGAGTAAGAGTGTCCCTTTTATAGATTCTAAGTCTTATAAAATAAAAAGAAATTTTTTTTGAGAATAAAAACTAATAACAACATAAAATGTAAAAAATATTAAATATTAAATAGGTTCAATAGTTTACTCACAGAGTTCACTAAACCAAGTAGTGATAATGTGATCACCACTTCCCAAACCTGTGCATGACACATAGTTTATATAACATGGATTCCCATAATATATGATTAATTTTTTTTCCCTAGTAATGGTTCAAAAAATAAGAAAATTTCACCGCCAGACACCTAAAACACTATGGTGAAATTAATACCACAAATAGTAACAAGAAAAATAAAAAAAATCATATATCCACTAAAAACATTATCCATCCCCTCCATCGGTGTCACATTTAATAAAATTTATATGATGGGTTTTTTAGGATCTGAACAAATAAATTATCTGGATTCCCTCTTAACATGAGAAAAATGAATGGATTCATAACGTTATAAGGGAATTAAGTCCTTGAAATATACTACTGTGATGAAATATTCAAATTTATACGCCAAAGGTACATTTGAATTAACGATCCTCACTACTAATATGATGAATTTGAGTATAAAATTATTACATCTTATTACACATCAATTAATTTTACAAAGACAACCCCCATATGGGATGTGGTTTTTGACACTACTATTAATGAACAAGATATGAAGTGATTTTTTAGACATGGTTCAGAATAAGGTGCATGTAGAGGATATGTGAACTCAATGGAAATGAAACACCTAAAAATTATGATTTCCTATGAACATCATATTTAATCCAATTTATTGAGTTACTTCTAAAGGAAAAGGTAAAATTATAGCGATATTCATAACCCACACACATTATAGTCTCTTTGAGCCTATTTACAATGAAATGATGACTTTATAGTACGGATCAAAATTAGATATCTTTTGGAAACTAAATAATAAATTAAACAAAGGTAATATTTTCAATCAAGTTCATTTCACTTACCAAGTCTACTTTCCCTCCTCTGATCTACACTCCTATATAAAAATAGATTTCTAGACCATTAAATCTATGATCAAGCCACCAGACTATCATAAGGCTAGGGAAATGAATCTACCTAACCCGGAAAACCTTAGATAATCAATAAATCCAATTATTGGGAAAATAAATATATATATTTTACTTGGGTAAGAAAATACTAACTCAATATTGTTATCAAAAATTGGATGAGATATTTTGACCTTATTAGGATCTACCGACTTCCAATACTCATGCTTTATATTAGCAATTAGTACTGTAACAACATCATGAATCTATTGAGTGGCTTTTTTGTTGAAAGAAATACATGGCTGGATGACACATGCTATTAAAAATCTTATCCTAATTTTGGAAATTTAACTCCTTATCCATGTAATTTATTAAGACAACATTGATGACATTAAATCACATGGGTGATCAATATGTCATATCATTAATTTCATGTTTCAATAAATCCCCATGATGTGAAAACTAGAGTAGTAGGAGGCGATAAAACTCAAGGAGATTTTTGAAAACATTATGGGGACCTATATTTATATAGAATGATAATATACTTGTTGGATTCATTTTAAAATATGTTAATACACAATGGAGGTTTCTCTATCAATTAATAATAATAATAAATAAAACCAGTATCATATACATCTTGAAGTATAAAAATTTAAAAATTATAGTGTTACATATTCAATCCATAAAATAATATTTTATAATAATTCCATGGATATTAATATCCAACATGAACGTTTTTTATAGATATTAATAGATAATATCTATGATTGACTAAAAATATGTCTCATTATTCTAAATTAGCCTAGTGGGGTTCAAACAGCTATAAAGTAACAGTTGGAGGATTCCATTTGGCAGTAGATATAAAATTTATTTTCAATATCTTCTATATTATGAAATAGTGTAGAAAAGTAGATTCAATATCCATAATGGTTAAAAATTTTCCACTAACAAATATATTTCCTATGTCAAATTAGTGTCATTTTTTGTCACCTCCTGAACAATGAGTGTAGCGAAAACACCCTAATATGAACCCACACAATGTAAATAAAGCACATAATCAATATAATTTCAAAAACTAGATGAATAATTATTATTAATTTGGAATGTGTATGTACGATGATGTTTCATTGAATTCTTAATGAAAAACCTATTAAAACATTAAAAAAATAAAAAGACATCATGTGGTGGGATTGAATGATTAAATCGATTATGGTACTTACCTTATGATTTTAGGATATAACATATAGTAGTGTATAATATATAATTTTAACTATATAAGATGATAAAAACCATACATGTGACATTATGAAAACCACTAGATCAATTAACATACATCTAAACTACCTCACCTAGGGAAGTGGGAGAGAGGAATGTAATGAAATATTTGTTCATAAATGATTCACGAGTGGAAAAAAATAAATTTGGAAAAAAACATGCACATTCCATCATTATGATATGAATAAACCAATTGTCCATGACCATATTTCCCATTTTATTATCTATGGAGACTCATTCATTAATGAAATCAGTAATAATTCAGTGAAACCAATGTCAACTAGAAAATTAAAATGAATATTATCCCACATAAGAACCCAAGATGGTATAAACTCTAAAGGACTTATATCCCCAAGTTTTGGAGGATTATAATCTCCCAAATAAATATAATTTTTATCTAATGATGAGTCTAAATATATTACAATCAATTTTATTAACCTAATAAAATCCTTTTCTAATTGGGAGGACTCTTATGTCCCATTGTTCGCAACTAATAATTTGGAGAATTACATAGTGGTAGAGGAAGGTGATGTCATTGAATACCATGAAATTGGGTTATAAATCTCATTTACTCGATAACTATATAAAATACGTTAATATATTCACTCTAACAAGCACAATGGGAATACCAATATACCCCTGGGTCCTCTAGTGACCACTTTGATCTGATCATACAAGAATGAAAATTAAAAGATGAAAAATCAATGAATATAAATAAATAGATGGGTATGAAATTTATACCTAGTATACAAATATAATAATAACACCCTCTCTATGTATAGGTATTTGTGTCAATAAAATAGTCATAATGAACTCATAATCAAAAAGATTAGGAGGAATCACCCTACTATAAATAGTATCTTTTGGCTAAAAAGTTATTTTTCTAAATAATATATCTATAATCACCTATAATAAGTAAATTATGGATTGAATTAATTTTAAAAAATATCATAGGGAATCTTTTATTGAGGCTCATTCATGACCTCAAAATATCATTTACTATTTCACTGCAACCAAAACATATTTTGAAGATATAACTTCTATTGAGTGTTACATTGTCTGTTCATTCAACAAAGAAGAACAAAAACCACCATACTATGGAGCATCATACGAATATATATTTGAATAATAATCATAATGATTTGCTCATTTATTAATATCAATTATAAAAATTGTTCATTAATAGACCTCATACATATGGTGACCCTAATTCATCATATGAAATATTATATCTTTTTAGATGAATACTTAATTCATTCCACACAAAAATTTCCAAAGAACCATCAATATTTATTATTTTTGGATAATAGATATATAATCATCTTATTTAGAAATTATTTTCAACATATCCTTTATGGATCTCCCAATATAGGTCTCTTAATAGACAACCCCTATCTAAAAACATTCTCTATAACCTGGGTAAAGGAGACATAATAAATTGTGATTTCATATGCATTGTAAGGAAAAACATTAGACATATCAATAAATTTTCATTATAAAGAATATGATAATATTAATTCCATGAGATCATGAATGTAACATAAAAATTTCATTGATTAATATATTAATTATCCAAAAAATGATTTATGGCACAAATATTTTTCATTTTACCTGTAATGAATCATGAGGGTGAGAAATCCTTATAAATAGATCATGAAATATAATTTCATGTAATTAAAATGTGGCACCGTCATATATATATATAGAAACCATTTAATATTTAAACAATAAATTTTGAGAACATTAAATTATATTTGACGAGAAACCCATATATGATTTTGATATCATAAAAAACCTGGAATCGCAACATGCATCATAGAGTGGATAAAGCACATCGAAAAATTTAAAATGTTTTTTCAAACACATCGACATGAATCCTATAGTAATCTAATGATATATAATACATTATCCAATGAATTGTATGGCTAAATAATTCCAGTTCTACCCAAAAAAATGAAAACTATACATATGTGTTCTGCAATGTCATAAAAAAGTCTTCATATCACTACGCCAATATGTATTCTAAGAAAAAACATTTCACCACCATTTCCCTAATTAAAAATATAATAACCATTGATTACAAATAGGGTTCATAAACATATATTTTTAAAAATCAAAAACAATCAATAGAATGAATAATGATTGTATCATTGTATTATATCCCCTATAATTCATAATTAACATCAAATAGTGTTATCATATATCTGAAAATTACTTTAAAATATCCTTGTTACATTTCATAACAAAAATACCCTTTCTACTATGAATTCACATAAAAAATATTTCAAAAATATTAAGGTAATGTATTCATTAAAAAGATCCATATAAACATGTAATGGAATATATAATGAATTAATTGGTTATGATTATTGTAATTTTTATTGATGTAATATGAGTTAAAATATGAAATTTCATTAGAAATTTTGTAAGAAATGTTAAAAAATTACACATTTGAAAAAATTGAATATTCAATTTAAAAAAAATATAGATATTAATTGTGGGTAAAAGTAAAATAATGCAGTAATAGGAAAATATTAAAATTGTTTAAAATTACGTTTTAGAAATCATGGATATATAAGAAAAAGGATTTTAGAATTAAGATAAAAATAAAATAAAATTTTAATAAAGAAAAATATTTTGGTATCTTACATACTTTATGTAAAGAAAATGAAAGGAAAATTATATTCTTAGGAATTAAAAATATGATAAGATATTCCATGTGATTCCTGATAGGTAGATCAATTATTTTTATCATCTCATGAATAATTAAAAAACAATTCCAAAAAAGAATGACATTAATACATAAATTCCTTAACACCTAGATATCATTAATAAAAAAATATATACAAAGAAGTATTATTAGATAGATATTTATGTCACTATAATTTTACTAATAAGAACCCCAAAAATCATTCATTTGAATTATACAGAAAAGGAAGAAATGTTTGGTGAATATAGAATGTGTCACACAGAAGAATGAAATGTGATTAAAATCCCATACCATGAGTCTAAATCATTACATACGTTCTTTAAATCCAATAAAATAAAAAATTTAATTTTTATATTTAATAAGAAACTTTTTCATATAACATACTAGAAAATATTATCCATAATTATATTATAGAAACATAATTTTAATATTTCTTTCTTTGACACTAATAAACATGCCCCAATTTTCTACAATCAAAACATAAAAAAATAAAAGGAAATATTGGATAAATTTCTTAAAAATGATCTTTTTGGTATAGAGTTTTACAGAATTAGGAAAAAATCATACATATCATGAAGAATAATAAATTATTTCATAAAAATTTTTATCATTCTGTAAAATATCATCACATTTAGAACCCTTATTAGGAATACCTAAAATAAAACATTTTGTCATAACATGGTGGAATGAAATATATAAAACTAGTGATATTAGATGAAGAGTAATGTTAGAAAAAAAGATATACATAATTAAATAAGCATAACATGGGAATATTTGAATAATAACATGAAAATAACATTTCAAATTTTTACCCTACATATCATTGGTCAAAATTAGGAGTTATAGAATAAATAATATTATTTTATAAGATTTGAATCATAAAGAAACTTGTACAATGAGATAAGAAAATTGGAATAAGATATGGATTTATAGAATACACATAATCATAGAAAAACATTTCCTTAGTAGTAAGGGATTTTTTACTAGACTATCGTATTGGAATTCGTTAACACCTCCAACCATCATTGTAAACAATTTTCATTCCAAATACTATCATAGAGGAATGGGTTCACTCCCAAAACCATCACAGTGGTTAAAGATTACTCTCAATACTATCATGGTGAATAAGGTCTCTTACAGAACTGGGTTCATCCCACATTCAAATCCTATTTATCACATGAGATAGGATTCATTACCCAATGAATTGGATATATATATATATGTCCCAATAATAAAATAATAAAAATCAATCGGATGTCAGTTACAATATAATTAATAATTCTACATATCAATTCTCATTAAATAAATGGGTATTATATTAATTTCAATACAACAAAACTCATGGAAAAGAAATTTTATTCATAAATATCATGCCATCATAAACATATACCATATAATGAATAAATATAATATCATTAGATCATATCTTTTGTAAAGAATAAGTAAAATACCATAATGTTATCAAATAATGGAAATTATTTTGAGACATCACTTAGAATAGTTCATGAGGAAAATAATAATTCTATTAGGAAATCATTGGTTTTCTAAAAGACATAGAATTATAAATAAAAACAATTTCAATGAAAATAACCTCATAAGAGTATAAATAAATATTTCAATAATTAATCTATTACGTCTATTGAAAAAAACTATCATGTCATACGTGTTAAAAAAATATTCCTTCCATATTTTTTTATTTAAAATGTCAAAAAATAACTCTGTTGGGAAAGGAGAAAAATTACATTATATAATTTTGTCAAATTTAGACCATGTGTACAAAATAATTTTGAACATATGTAAGAGAATAGTAAAAATGTTTTTGATTTTGTTATAAAACATGGACAGTGATGAAAATTATTTCTCAGATGAGACTTAACCATAGATGGTCCGTAATAATGATGAGTTTATGAAATAAACTCTTAAACATTGGTATACTTTCAATCGTATGCCCCATGAAAAAATTAAATATATATGGTTAAGTAAATCACATATTTTTTAGGATAAGGCACCTAAAAGTATTTCATGGGAAATATATAAACCATAATAAGGAAAATTGTAGTATATAATCCATCTCTCCGACACTTATAAAGTGAGAAAAAAATATATTAACTCATTCTTTCATTTAGTTGAACATGATTTAACAACCAGTATTATGGTTGTGAACATGTTAATAATTAATAAAGAAACCATATTAATATATATAATATTTTAAATTTTCCTCTTGTTTCATATTATTTCCCATTATTAATAATATTTCCTTATTAAACTTGTTTTGGGTGTTAACTACTTAATTTTATCATACATACTTTATTGTGTATGATCTAATTATTATGAAGAAGATTAAGTTCCATCATATATAGAAAATAAATTTTGGTTCAAATATAATATATAATAAATATATATATATTCATATGTATAGATAGTTATATAAAAATGAAATACATGTTCAATAATATGTTGTCTATACATGTGCATGAATGCTATTGTCATTTTATCAAGGGACAGAACAACAGAATGGTAACAAAGAATTAACATTATTGATCTATAAATTTTTTATATATATCATATATATGCATTATTTAAATATTCATTACCATCCATGTAAATTGGTGATGAAAAATGGATTTAAACCTCAATAAGTACATGGTATGTCATATGAATGTAGAAACACTATTCTTCCTTTATGTAAAATATAAATTAAATGGAATATAGTCAATATCATAATCATAATAACATATCTCTTTCTTTAGGAATCGATAGTTGTTAATTAATTATTCAAATAACACACGAAAAGGATTTAGAAGAAGAAATAAACACGAAATTGTTGGTAAATAAAATTACCTCTTTATCCCCCAATATTACCAAAAGCCAATTTTTTTATTTTATTATGTATAATAACCCCTTTTAAGGGTTGAAGGTGAACCCATAAATGACCCGTAGGCCCAAGGAACAAGGCCTGATTGACCAGCAATAAATGACCTGTAGGCCTAGAGGTATACCATGCCAATTACATGACACGTAGTCCAAACCCACTGGAACTGCCCCTCCCCAGCATTTGTGTCACTAAGAACCTAGATCCCCGCCTTTCACTGCTAATCAGATAGAATTTCCCCATAAAAAGATGCATGATGCCTGGTCCCGATGGCACCTTCCATACCCTCTCATTATTCCAATCTGGTTAGCTCTATTTCTGTTGGATTCTACTCTTGTTGATCTAATCCTCTTCGAAGGATTGTTTTGTGTGAACTAGGCTACTCAATGGTCTCTGTGGTCTGAAGGCCCTGTGGTCTGAAGCCCTTTTGATGACCTAAAGGCCAAAACTGGTGGGCCGAAGGCCTAAATCGGGTGAATGGTTCTGGCTACTATAATACTGATCAGTAACTGCTACAGTGAATTCTTCATTAATGATATAGTAAACTCAAAAATACACCTCCACCCGATTTTGAAGCTGGGACTCTTAGATGCCAAACAGGAGCCCCTACCACTCGATTACGGGCTCATTGGATTACCTCTTATTCGACTGAGTTCATTTAGATCTCTAGTTAATGGATATAGTTATATTATTATATATGTACTCATATATATACCCAATATTTTTAACATATTATTAAATTATTTTACGAAAAAATAACCCTAAAATAAAAACCAATTATCGAATTGTCTAATGTTTTTGGATGTCTGGTTATGTAGTTGGAAAACATAAAACTTGAATATAACATATTTTTATTAATATCCATAATAATATCATATATTAATTTTAGTTTTTAAAAACTCATTTGACCACCTAGGTAATGCCTATATAAAATGGAGGATCTAAAAAATTATAGTATGGGAATAAAAATGGAAAAGAAGTGTTGCAGTTGAGTCAAAAGGAAAAAAATGAAAAAATAAAAGGGCAAAAATCATGAATAAACATATAGAGTTATAACCAATAGAATATGGAATAATATGATCATCAATATATATTAAATATTTAGTAACATATATCATTATATAAAAAAAATTCAAGGCCATCTTCCCAGATTATATCACATGGTGGATAGAGTCCCATGATATATTAGGTTTTATCCTTAATTCAATACATAATGGATCAGGTAACAAAACATTTCCCAATGAATTATAGAAATAACTGGGTTCAACCATCATAAAATTTCATGCATATGTGTTAAACATAATGAAATCAAGGAAATTGAATAATCATATGTTTTACTCATGGAATGAAATGGGTTTTGTTATCATGTCATAAGGCATAAAAAAGGGTGTATAAAAATGGTATACATGAAAGAACAGTTTAAGTCATAACTGGAAAATAAAAATGTAAAAATATTATTGGAAAATTAATAATAATTTCCAAATTGATATAAATAATGATAAAAAAATATATGTAAAATTATAACGGTAGCCTTTAGTTTAGTTAAATGGAAGATATTAAAATCCCTTAAAGATAATAAAAGAATAATTATTTTTATAAAATCATAAATGAACTAAAAGACTATTTCAGGAAAATTTATTGAATTTAGAAAATATTATTAGTACAAATCATTTTATAATGTTTATAATGAAATCTGTAAGAAACAGATAAGTTCATTTAAATCAGGTTTACTTATCAAGGGGTAGTGAGATATGGAGAATTTTAAAACATGTATTTCCCCATTAAAAATGGTGGATTTAGCTTGATATATTTCAGTTTTACAAATATAATGAATATATTATTGGTAAAAAATAATAATAATGAATATGTAAATGTAGGCACAGAGAGGGAAATCACATCCCAAAGGAAATATGGAGTTTCAGAAAGATCCATTCCCTTACGTCAGAATGCATTCTCCACCTTCCCATAATGTCTTAGATATCCAATTTAGATTAATAAATAAATAAATTAAAAACATATTTAACATATATTTTATATATTATTACTTTTTTATATACATTTATTGATATTTTTATAAGTTATAATATTCAATTTTGTTGTTGATGGCGCATTTGTTTTAGGGTTTCGTAGTCGGTTAACTCTAGTGAAACTATAGAAGTTCTTGTCAAATGGAAATAAAAGTATAGAAGTGAAATGAAGTGCAATTAAATCACTACCATAATTTTAAATTTTCAAATATATCTTTTTTCTAAACTTGTGTATGATTCCTTTAATAAAATTTAAATGATAAATGGCAAGCTTATTTTTGAATTTTTCTGACCATCACGAACATGTTTCATTTTATTTAATATTATGTCTAGAAATTAGTTATAGAAAACAAAATAAGTTATTTTATACGTATTGATATATTATTTAAAAATAATAATTGTTTTATGACCATACTTACTGGTGGTAATTGAAAATAAGAACTCATTATCCACATAGATTTTAATACACTATAACATTGATAGTGGTTCATTTATATGAATAATAATAGATGTTAAAAGGGTATTTCTATAATATATAATATTATTAAAATAATATTCTTGAATATTCATTATACTAGATTTGAAAATAAAATTTGGATTAAGGATTCATGGATAAGGTAGATAAAGAAAAGAAAATAAAACAGACAGCTTGAAAATGTTATATATTTAATGGGACCTCTGTAAAAGACAACTTATAAAACATGGAATGTATTGTTTTTATACTAGAATAACATGAAAATTGGAATATTTTAGAGGGATATGGTTTTTATTAGATCTGGAATGATTCTAGGATTTAAAGGAGTGAGGAGTTGTGGTGGTGATGGATAGTATTTATAAGCGGTGGGGAGTGTATTTTATTATTATTATATTCAATTTTTTAATATTTTTTCATAATACATTGAATTTTATTGATTCTGGTTACTATATATTGTAAATAGTGTTGGTAATTTTAAAATAATGGGTGATTACAATATCCAAGAATCCAAAATTCATGTATTTGGCATATAAAGTTAAATACCAAAAATTATGTTATTTCACTATTCACATGAAATATAATAAATTTTAGAAAAAAACAATTTTAACCATATTAACTTGTGTAGAAAAAATTAGAATCAATTTTATTTGAATAATTTTCTATATATGAGAAAAAAATTGAATATAATCAACATTACTGAAAAAATAACAATTTAAATATTATAATGTATTTTTTACACATTGATAATTTATTTATAATCTCATTAAATTACCTTATCATTATAATTAAATACACTGTTTATTTATAATAAAAATTTATATAAATAAAATTTAATTTAAATCAATATATATATATATATATTAAGAAAATGTATTTAAAACATTTAAAAAAGAAAAACTCTTAATATGTAATTTCTAAATTATTATTTTTATGTACCATGGCTTAAATATATTATATTATTATTTTATATGATACCTAAATATTATTATCCATTTTTATAAGTGAGTTTATGATTGTTATAACTATATTACTATTCATATGGGTCATATTACTATTCTAGTAGTTGAGTTACTATTCCAATGGTCATATTAATATTCTAATGGTTGTATTTATATTGGTCTCAGGGGCTCTATACAAACTATAAATAACTCATATTTATTTTATTTGTCATTAATTTATAATTTAGCTAATTTTTATATGTACATTCATCATTATAAATAATGCTTTATTTTTTCATTATGCTTTATTTCTAAATATTTGCTTATGAGTGTGGTAATTCATATGGACTAGGTAGATCCAAATTATCGTACTCATATTCTCTTAAATTTTATTTATTTTTCCACTTGATATTTTAAATTATTATATGATAATTTTTCAAAAAATTTATCATTCTTCATTTATGAGAATATCTTTTTTGATTTTTCTCTATGTAATTGTTGTGTTTTACCGTACATGACATAATTATAATGAAGCAAATTCCATTGATAAAATTATTGGTCATTACATTTTTCCTCCCTTATGAAATTACTTCCCCAAACATTACTTTTAATTAGTAAGGTGAAAATAGGTGAGGGTACTTCTCCTTCATCCCTTCCTATGATTCCCATGCCACCAGCTCATATTTATGGTTCCATCATAGTACTTTGGCTGAGAGAGTAGTGTTGATTTATAGAACATTATCATTATATTCCATGATATACACTAGCATATCCTCATAATAGTGATAATTTTCTAGGAGTGAAACCTCTATATTTATTACAAGTTATTTATATTTATATACTTTATCAAGACTGATACATGTAATACAACATTTACTTGAGACATGGTTGGTGGAATTTATAGTCAATATTCCACGACTCCAACAAGATAAGGAATCTCAATAGGTTCGATATATATGGGACTTTGCTTTTACATATTTGAAAATATCATGACTCTCTTCCATAGACATATACATATTAACACCTTATTTCCATGTTAAATACCTCAATATCATCAATCATTTCCTACATTGATATTTTGTATATATCGGGAAGCACTACTATTATGCTAAATGTTTGTCAGTCTTTCTACCATTTCCTCATCCCTTTTCTATTCTAATAGCCTATGTACATAAAATTCATCCTATCATTAAGGTTTTTTTTCATATTTTCCAAAAAAGAGATTCATATTGATCTATTTGGATGCCCTAGTGGAAACTATTGTAGTAAGGGAACTCAACTTGATAATGATTTTGTTTCCATCCGACATTTAGGTCCGTCGAATATGCCCTCAACATATTTTCAGCATTTTGAATAGCCCACATAGATTTTAATTCATTTTTATCATGATAATCCATACTGAAGTCCAGTTAATTGCTTAGATAATTTTCAAAAACCTGAAGGTAAGTCACAAATCATGATCGGAAACAATTAATAAGGGTAATACTACATGGAGAATTTCCAGTTGAGTAATGTATATCAGTTAAATATGATTGAGTCATAAGTCCACCTAAAATAAAATAAATAAATAATTCATAGTAAACATATCCACTACAACCCATGTAGCATTATTTATTATGGATTTCCTCAAATGTACAGTGACATGGACCATGGTGATGTTTTCCCACATTCACATTGATATGTGTAGTGGTTGCAACATCCCAATAGACTTTTTTACTTTCAACATTCACTTTATGAAATACCAAGAACATTTATATATATTTCGTGATCTCTTTCTTCATATTGTCCCACCAACAGTTATCTCAGAGATCTCATTACATCATCATGCTCTTTAGGTAGGTGTAGAAGGATGAAATATGCACATCATTAAAAATATTACTCATTAACACAAAAATTGAGTATACAGATAGTTATGACCCAAATAATATCATTCCTACATCATCAGTTTGGAAATTTAAGGATTTCCTATTTCTGATAGCATTCACCATGTTCTGAATCTCCACAACATATCTTTGAGTAGTGTTTCTCATATGTAAAAGGGATTTTTAGCAATAATTTTACAATGGAATGATGATTTTCCTTCATTTTTGATTACCATTTCCATCATTTACAATTCTATGAATATTGGTGCCTTCATCAATTATCTTCATTGATAAAGATATAGGATCCTTTATTTATAGAGAATCGACCACTTTATTTTCTTTACCATGATAGTTATAACCACCCATACTTTACATACAATGTTAGTACTTCAAAATTAATGTACACTTATTACAACATATAACAAAACCACGAAAGGACCGTATATGTACAGTGTCTTTAGAAACTAGGAAACATAAACAACTGGTTCATAAAGCGTCTATATTGTCTCCCATTTATTTCATCATATCTATAGTTCCTTTTGGCATATCTTACTTAATAACCTTCTTCCTTACCTAGGGAAAGAAAACATATAAAAGGGTGAGCTCAAATGCTCAGTAATGGAAAACAAAATAAATATCAATCACGTCATATTCATAAGAATATAACATTTTGGAAATCTTACCCTGCAAAAGAGATCATAATTTCATATCATGGGAATAATCATGGTATTGAAATGTAATCACAATAATCATAAATTAAAACATGAATCTTTTTGGTATACACACATAATAATAGAGAATAATTTCTTATTAGTCAAGACTCATTTCCAAGATTATCTTAGTGTACAAAGTCCATTTCTGAACCGAGTTCATTCCTCGTTTCAGTCCTGTTTCACTGAACCGGTTTAACCTGCCGTTCCAGCCATGTCTATCTCATGAGATATAAAATCTTTACCCAATGCATTGTAGGGAGATATAGGTCCCACCCATCTCATAATGATACCATTCTTATGTGTGCCACAAAATCATAAACCACACATCATAGCATAACCCATGTAATAAAATTGGGATTCTTAAAAATCATGACATCGTAAAACAATTCATATAAGATAAAGGAATTCATAAAAATAATTCCATCACAATATAATCAAATCAATGTAATAATAGGGATAGAAACAGAACCCTATATTATCTTAGATGGAAAAGAATTTTGAAAAAACACTTGAACTCCATTCTTGAGGAAAATATCCTTTCTACTTCAAAAACACTTTTCCATTCTTAACATGTCATACAATTATAAACTAAAATAAGTTGATTAAAAATAAACTTGAAAACTTGTAATGGAAGCTTATTTGAAATAATTTTTTAAAAATCCATTCATGCCGTATAAGTTAAAAAAATCATTCTTCTCGTACATATGTTGGAAAAGTAAAAAAGTACCTTGTACAAAAAACGACATTAGATTCCTTTCATATCTTTTACTAAAAACTCACCGAAGGGTAAAATTGGATTTAAAAAATTGGAGGAGGATATAAATAATATTACATATTGATGAAATATGGATGTGGATGATAAATATTCCCAAGTAAATTCTGAAGTATAAACAATCTCAGATAAAATTTGAGATTGTGAGATTGTCCCTCACCTTAGGTCCAATTTGCTTCGTAAGTGTGTGAACCTCCTGTATAATGATTTAAATAATGTTATTGACTTATTCCAGAATCATACTTATTTTTATGATATAATATATGGTCATATTCTTAGTTTATTATTAGTAATATTTCATTGCTACTTGTTATTCGGGTGTTTATTACTTTTTGTTCTTATGCATGTTTTTTCGAATAAATTCTTATTCTTCTTTTTAGGTTATAGATACCTCATTTACAAAATGGTATTATTGTAATATATATCATATTTATTCACTCAATTCATTTATGTAATCATTATGCAATGAAAATCATGTAGAACGAGTCGCATCACATCCTGGAGATGGTGTTCCGTACGTACGCACGAGCGATGATATCGTTCCCATGATCGTGTATTTGTATTGGAGTGTATGTATACTATTTCAGAATCAATATCACTTTACAATAATCATATATATTCATTATTTACACCATTATACCCATCCAAGTAAGGTGGTGGTGGAAAATAGATTACACCGCGGCGTGGAGACGGTATTCCGTACGTACACACGCGCGGTGATTTCGTTTTCCATAGGAAGGATAGATGGTGAAATAGGGTTGTTTAATAAATATAATAAGATATAAGTATATGAGTGATACTGATGTTATTAATTCATAATGAAATAACTAAATAAGAAAATGTGGAAGAATAAATAAAGTTGAAAGAATAGGTAACAGACATTACTTCTTCTTTGAGATGTTTCTTTGGGACCTCCTTTTTTGGCACTAAAATTGGTATTTGAAGAAGAACAGGAGATCTGGGATGTTTCTAGTGAAGTGGAGAGGAGTAATTGTCAGGGTTTGGCCAAGCATGAAGGCTCAAAGTGGTTTGAGGAAGAGAGGGAGGAGGTGCCCTTTTATAAGGGAGGAGAGGGGAACCTTTGGAAAAACTAAAAATATTATTTTATTATAAAGCCATATTCAGTTTTCAATAGCTATAAATTGATTTATTTCGAATATAAGGAGGGTATGGGTCGAAATCCTATCATCCAATAGAATTTTGACAAGTTTAGTTTAATATTTAAACTTTATTATTTAGATTTAACATTAAGTTAGATAATTTTACTTTTAACGTGTCTTTTTGTATTCTTACACTATAAGGTTAATAAACTTACTATAAAAAGCCAAAAGAACCCCGAGTTGTTTATTATTAATATATATAATCTTATCTAAGTCATTTGGCCGAACATGATATTTTTAGGAAAAAATAACAATTAATAATATAATATTTTTTAAAAAAACTATTTTATGTGAATTTTTACACTATTTAGTAATTTATTTTTGTGAAAATAATAATAGAATGATTAGTTCGAACAAAGTTAATTAAATCAATACTAACATGTCATATTAATCTAAAAAATTAGTGAAATTCATAAAAAGTCTCAAATTACATTTATTTGGGTATTTATAACATCTATTATTTCAATATTTCATTAATAAGATAATTACTGCATCATCTTTGTTTCATAAATAAATTAAATTATTTAATGTCTAAAAATTAAAAATAAAATACCATTATGTAGGAAATAATTTAAGATTTCTAATTAATATTTATATTCGAATTTATATTGTGTATAACCCTATATTAAAAATTATTTACTTATTAAACTTTGATTTTAACTATTTTAACCCTTCTTTAAATAAATTAATAATAAATGTCCTAATCTAATCCAAGTGGGCCTAAATGGTCATATTTTATTCCTAAGGTTGTTTTTGGTCTAATTAAACTTATCCAATAGAATTAGGATATGTGTTAGGGTAATAATAATATAATTGTTACTCTTAATTACCCTATTTACTTTTAACCGTGGTAAATAAAAGTAAAAAGTTACTATTCAACAAAAATTATTTTCATCTCATTAAACCAAATTTTACATACTGACATCAACCGTTTCTCTCAGGTTTTCGAAATTCCACTCACAGAAGCGGTAAATTTATGTTTTATGTATATTTTCAAATTCTCCTTGGAGGTGTGTAAAAGATGGTGAAATGTTCAATAAAATTATTATATATCTAAAATTATTATAAAAATACTCCAATGAATACATTGAACTTATATAAGTATTATGTATCAATTTGTACCTAAAATAAATGTAAATAAAATAAATAATTATTTAAATAAATAGTCGGTTTTTAAATAGTAACCTAGTGTTTTCACTATTCATCAAAAATTGAATGTTTCCAGAAAAATACCAAAATTTCACCCTAGGCTAATTTTGATATTTCGAATCCAAAAACGAAGTCCATTTTGAAAAATAAAATTTACAGAATTTAAAAAAGTGGTTATTACTATTCATAATGGCTAGTTTTAATAATATTTTAATAGCATATCGTTGTTTAGTGAAACTCAGTATTGCGTACGATGCAAGCTATCAAGGAAGGTTGTGATTGTGTGTAAAGCAAGACAAGATAGTGTTGTGTGTAGTGAAAGATTCCTTTGATGAATTATATAAAATAAAAACAAAATATATCTTATAAAAGTCTCAGGTGTTACATTCTACCCCCCTTAAAATGAATTTCTCCCTCAAAATTCGTCACTTGTAACAAACAGATGAGGATACCTCTACCTAATCATATCCCAAGCTCCCATTTAGCTTCTTATAATTGGTGGTTCCTCCATAAAACTTTCACCAAGCGAGTGGTCTTGTTCCGTAGGACTATTTCCCTATGATCGAGAATCTCTATCGGTTGTTCTTCATAAGAAATATCTTGTTACAGCGGTACAACTCCTGAGCTGAGTACATGTGAAGGATCGGGTATGTACTTTCTCAGGAGAAATACATGGAACACATCGTGAACTTGAGAGAGATTCGATGGAAGAACCAATCAATAAGATACCTTCCCAACACGATCCTGAATTTCGAAAGGACCGATATAACAAGGGCTCAGCTTGCCCTTATTTCCAAATCTCATTACTCTCTTCCAAGGAGATATTCGATAGAACACTTTATCACCCACTTCAAACTCTAAGCCTTTTCTTCAGTTGTCGGTATAATTTTTTTGTCGACTCTGAGCTGCTCTTATGTGTTGTTGAATAGATCGGACCTTTTCTGACATCTCATTAACAAGATCATGTCCTAATAGCTTTCATTCCCCAACTTCATCCCAGAAAGTTAGAGTCCTGCATTACCTTCCATAGAGTTCTTTATAAGGATCCATCTGAATACTGGAGTGAAAGCCATTATTATAAGAAAATTCCACCAAAGGTAGGTGTTGATCCCAACCACCTTTTAAATCCATAGAGCAAGCTCTCAACATATCTTCTAGAGGTTGAATTGTTGTCTTGGAATAACCAACTGTCTGAGGATGATAAGTAGTGCTGAAACTCAACTCTGTATCCATAGAATGCTAAAGACTTCGCCAGAACTTTCAAGTAAACCTCAGATCCCGATCAGATATAATAGAAAGTGGTACTCCATGTAATCTTACCACTTCCTTTACATATATCCTGGAAAGTTGATCCAGAGATAAATCCTCTCTAATAGCAATAAAGTGTGCAGAATTTGTAAGATGATCAACTATTACCCAGATAGCATTATTGCCTTTGGATGTTTTAGGAAGTCCTGTGACAAAGTCCATAGTGATGTTTTCCCATTTCCATTCGGGTATGGTTAATGGTTGTAACATCCCCTTAGATTTCTGTCGCTCAACATTAACTTGGTGACAAACCATGTATCGAGAGACATATTCAGCAACATCTCTTTTCATTCCCTCCCACCAAAAGTACTCTTTCGGGTCCCTATACATCTTCCTGCTTCCAGGATGAATAGAGATGAAGAACTATGAGCCTCATCCAGCAGCTCCTTCTTTAATTCAGGGATGGGAGGAATACAAACCCGATTCCTGAACTTTATTATCCCATCACAATCAAGGTTGAATTCAGGAACATTTTTCACCTTCTTTTGTAACTCTACATCTTCATTTGGTGCCTCTTTAATCTTCACATGTATAGATGGTTGAACATTCATTTGAGAAAGATACGATTTTTCCCCTTTAATTATAATTCCAAAATCCATCCTTTGTAAATCCATAAATATTGGATCTTTTGTGATCCTCATCTTGGATAAACTGGAATGGTCTTGTCGACTTAATGTATCTGCTGCCTTGTTTTCATTCCTAGGGTGGTAATGAATTGAGCAGTCGTAATACTTAATCATCTCCAACCATCTTCTTTGTCGCATATTTAGCTCCTTTTGTGTGAAAATATACTTTAAACTTTTATGATCAGTATAAATGTCACACATTTCTCCGTAAAGATAATGCCTCCAAATCATTAATGAAAATATTACCGCAGCTAACACCAAATCATGAGTTGGGTAATTTTTCTTCATTGATTTTCAACTGCCATGAGGCATAAGCAATCACCATATCATTTTTCATAAGAACAAACCCCAATCCCTTCTTGGATGTGTCACTGTAGATCACAAACCTTTTTCCACTACAAGGTAGTGTGAGCACAGGTGCACTGGATAACCTTCTTTTCGACTCCTTGAAATTCTCTTCACATTCCTCCGTCCATACAAACTTAACTCCTTTCCGAGTTAACGTTGTGAGTGGATTAGATAATCGTGAAACATATTTAACAAAACGTCGATAATATCCAGCCAAACCAAGAAAACATCGGATCTCAGTTACTGTTGTGGGTCTCGACCATCTTTCGATATCCTCTATTTTTGTTGGATCCACGGATATCCCCTCTTTTGAGATTATGTGACCCAAAAATGAAACTTTTTGAAGCCAAATTTCACACTTGGTATATTTGGCATAAAGCTTATTCTTTCTCAGGTTTTTCAATATAATTCTCAAGTGATCTTCATGTTCTTCCTTGCTCTTTGAATATACAAGAATATCGTCTATAAAGACTACCACAAAATGATCAACATAGTCTCTATAGACTCTATTCATCAGATCCATGAAGATAGCAGGGGCATTAGTAAGACCAAATGGCATCACTATAATTTCATAGTGTCCATACCTTATATGGAAATCTGTCTTTGGTATATCCTCCCTTTTGACCCTATATTGATGATACCCTGAAAAATGATAAATCTTGGAAAAGTATTTAGCTCCACGTAGTTGGTCAAATAAGTCATCAATGTGCGGGAGAGGATATTTGTTCTTGATAGTGATATTGTTAAGTTCTCGATAATCAATGCAGAGTCTCATTGATCCATCTTTCTTCTTAACAAACAGAATAGGTGCTCCCCAAGGTGATGCACTAGGGGGTATGAACCCCTTATCAGGATTCTCTTGGAGTTTCTTCTACAATTCCTGCAACTCAATTGGGTCCATTATATAAGGTGTCTTTGAAATAGGTAAAGCACCCGGTACGAGTCCTATTGAAAACTCAACTTCATGATTTGGTGGAAGACCTGGCAATTCCTCCGGAAAGACATCATCAAACTCCTGTACAATGGGCATATTCTTAATCGTGAGTTTCTCACCAACAATTTGAGATAAATTACCTTCATTTAGTGGAATCAAGACCCATATGATGGAAAACATTTCCACTGGAAGGTTATGTTTATCCTTGCATCGATAGATGATCAAATATTGATCTGGAATATGAAATGTGACTTCCCTTATTTGGAAATTGATATGAGCTCCATATAGGGAAATCCAATCCATGCCAAGAATCACATAAAAATCCACTATAGGAAGGATCACAAGATTTTCAGGAAGCACTTTCCCACAAAATTCAATCGGAGAAGAATTATAAACTTTTGATGCGACTGTTGTGCCATTAGGGGTTGTCACAGCTAACTCAACATCTAATTGTTGAGGTAATACGGTGATACCTTAGAAAATTCATCAGAAATGAAAGAGTGGGTTGATCCATAATCAAATAAAACATTTTCTACTTTAGAGTGGATGGTATGTGTACCTTTTACCACATCGTTATCATACTCCACATCACTGATAGAAATTGCATGTGACTTTCACTTGTCTTTTTCCTTAAGAGATTGTTGACGTCGAACATCATCAACAATCCTAGGATTAGGGCATTTATTGGCATAATGCCCCATTTCTTTTCACTTTTAACATTGAAGCATAGGAGGTGCACTCTGTGTAGCCTTTTTATTGTTCGCATCACTAGACATCTTCTTCCCATCCTTGTGGAATTAAAATTCCAAATGAGCTTCCATTCCACATTTGAATCATTTACTTGTCCCTTTAAGACAACTCCCTCTAGGTTTCATTCCACACTTTCAGCATAAGGGATAACTCATCTTCTTTTCAGTGTGCTCTTTGGATTTTCCTTTGAATTCCATTTTCCTCTTCTTATCAAACCCATATGACTGACGGGTTACTCCAATCTCTATCTAATCTTTGAGAGCACATCAAATGATTTCTTCATAGCTATTGAAGTCCCTTATGGCTAACGCCCTTCGAAGACTTGGTTTTAAGCCACTGAAGAATCGATCGATCTTACTCTCGGGTTTGATAATAATACCAGAAGCGTACATTGTAAGTCCTGTAAAAATTGCTTCATAGGTACCAACAGATTCTTCATCCTTTTTCTTTATTTCAAGAAACTCTTTCTCTATATTTCGTCGGATAATACGAGGGAAGTACTTATTGAAAAATATGTTCTTGAACTCGTCCCATTACATGGATTCAATTTCATCTCTTGGCCTCGTATTCTTGATAAGATTTCACCATTGATCAGCGTCACCATCCAAACGATTCACTGCTAAGATGACGTTATCATGTTCTGAACATTGAAGAACTGAAAATATCTTTTCAGTAGTACTGATCCATTGTTCAGCAACTAATAGATCAGTAGACCCACTGAATGAAGGTGGACGCTTTCTCATGAAGGATTCAACAGAGTGTTGCTCCTTCCTTGGTCTTTTGGAAGTCCTTCATGATTCATAGCATGAGAATGTTGTGTGAGCATGGCTATAAGATTTTTCATTCTAGATCCCATAATGTTTGGTTTCTCAGGGGGCAATCATTTCATTTCCCGTCGCATTCCGCATTAACACGGTTCCTTCGGGTTCCAACCATTGTCTAAAACCATGATGTATAGTGTGAGCAACACAAATTATAATAGGAAAACCACATAATCAATAATAAAATTTCACACTAAAGGTCTTATCATAGGTTATTCATGGCCATTTCTAAATCACTAATATTGTGTTATATGCTTGGAATTATCCTTAGGGTTCTTACTAAGGATTTCACATCCTAGTTTCCAAAGGTTGACTATACCTTTCCTCTGATACCAACTATAATGACCCATACTTTACATACAATGTTAGTACTTAATAATTTATGTACACTTATTACAACAAATAAAAAAACCACGAAAGGACCGCATATTTGTAGTGTCTTTCGAAACTGGAAAACATAAACAATTGGTTCATAAAGCACCTACATTGTCTCCTATTTATTTCATCATATCTATAGTACCTTTTGGCATATCATACTTAATAACCTTCTTCCTGACCAGGGGAAAGAAAACATGCAAAAGGGTGAGTTAAAATTCTCAGTAAGGGTTAACAAAAGAAATATCAATCACATCATATTCATAAGAACATAACATTTTGCAAATCTTACCCTGCAAAAGAGATCATAATTTCATAACATGGGATAAATCATGTTAGTGAAATGTAATCACAATAATCATAACATAAAACTGGAAGCTTTCAGGAATGCACACATAATTATAGAGAATTATTTCTTATTATTCAAGACTCATTGCCAAGACTATCTTAGTGGACAAATTCCATTTCTGAACCGAGTTCATTCCTCGTTTCAGTCATGTTTCACTGAACCGGTTTAACCTACCGTTCCAGCCATGTCTATCTCATTAGATATAAAATATTTACCCAATACATTGGAGGGAGATATAGGTCACACCCATCTCATTATGATACCATTTTTATGTGTGCCACAAAATCATAAACCATACATCATAGCATAACCCATGTAATAAAAATGTGATTCATAAACATCATGACATCATAAAACAATTAATATAAGATAATGGAATTCATAGAAATAATTCCATCACAACATAATCAAATAAATTAACTAATAGGGATAGAAATAGAACCCTATATTATCTTAGATGGAAAATAATTTTGATAAAACACGTGAACTCCATTCTTGAGGAAAATATCCTTTCTACTTTAAAAACACTTTTCCTTTATAAACATGTCATAAAATTCTAAACTAAAATAAGTTTATTAAAAATAAACTTGAAAACATGTAAAGGAATCTTCATGGAAATAATTTTTTAAAAATCCATTCATGTCGTATATGTTAAAAAACATTCTTCTCGTACATATGTCAGAAAAGTCAAAAAGTACCTTGTATGAAAAACGACATTAGATTCCTTTCATATCTTTTACTAAAAACTCACTGAAGGGTAAAATTGGATTTAAACAATTGTAGGAGGATATAAATAATATTACATATTGAGGAATCATGGATGTGGATGAAAAATATTACCCAGCAAATTCTGAATTATAAACAATCTCAGATAAAAATTGAGATTGCGAGATTGTCCCTTACCATAGGCCCAATTTGCTTCGTAAGTGTCCGCCCCTCCTCTATAATGATTTAAATAATGTTATTGACTTATTCCAGAATCATAATATTTTTTATGATATCATAAATGGTCATAATATTATCTTATTATTAGTAATATTTAATTGCTACTTGTTATTCGGGTGTTTATTACTTTTTGTTCTTATGTGTGTTTTGTCGAATAAATTATTATTATTTTTTAGGTTATAGATACCTCCTTTCCAGAATGTTATTAGTGTTATATATATCATATTTATTCACTCAATTCATTTATGTAATCATTATGCAATGAAAATCATGAAGAACGAGTCACATCACATCGTGGAGACAGTATTTCCTACGTACGCACGAGTGATGATATCGTTCCCATGATCCTGTAATTGTATTGGAGTGTATGTATACTATTTCAGAATCAATATCAATTTACAATAATCATATATATTCATTCTTTACACCATTATACCTATCCAATTAAGGTGGTGGCGGAAAATAGATTACACCACGACATGGAAGGCTCATTATGGTGTGAGGAAGAGAGGGAGGTGCCCTTTTATAAGGGATGAGAGGGGCACCTTTGGAAAAACTAACAATATTATTTTATTATAAAGCCATATTCGGATTTAAATAGCTCCAAATTGATTTATTTCAAAGCTAAGATGGGTATGGGTCAAAATCCTCGATTCCCATAGAATTTGGACAAGATTAGTTTACTATTCTAACCTTATCATTTAGATTTACCTTTAAGTTAGAAAATTTTACTTTTACCGTGTCTTTTTGTGTTCTTACACTATAAGGTTCATAAACATACTATAACAAGCCAAACGAACCCCAAGTTGTATATTATTAATATATTTAACCGTATATAAGTCGTTTGGCTGAGCCTTATAATTTTAGGATTAAAATATCAATTAATAATATAATATTTGTTTAAAAAACTATTTTATGTCAGTTTTGACACTATTTAGTAATTGATTTTTGAAACTCATAACAGAATGATTAGTTATAAAAAATATTATTAAAACAATAAAAAAATGTCATGTTAACCTATAAAATTAGTGGAATTCATAAAAAGTCTCAAATTACATTTATTTGGGTATTTATAACATCAATTATGTCAATATTTCATTAATAAGATAATTACTGCATCATCATTGTGTCATAAATAAATTAAATTATTTAATGTCTAAAAATTACAAATAAAATACCATTATGTAGTAAATATTTTTATATTTCTAATGAATATTTATAGTTGAAATTATCTCATGTATAACCCTATATTAAATGTTATTTACTTATTAAACATTGATTTTAACTATTTTAACCCTTCTTTAAATAAATTAATAATAAATATCCTAATCTAAACCAGGTGGGCCTAAATGGTCATATTTTATTCCTAACATTGTTTTTGGTCGAATTACACTTATCCAATAGAATTAGGACATGTGTTATGGTAATAATAATATCATTTGTACTCTTAATTACACTATTTACTTTTAACCGTGGTAAATAAAAGTAAAAAGTTACTATTCAGCAAAAATTATTTTCATCTCATTGAACCACATTTTTTTTTTCTGAAATCAACCGTGTCTCTCGGATTTTTGAAATTCCACTCATAGAAGTAGTAAAATTATGTTTTATGTAAATTTGAAAATTCTCTTAGGAGGTGGGTAAAAGACGGTGAAAAGTTCAATAAACATTTTACATATCTAAAATTATTAAAAAATTACTCTAATGAATTACATTGAACTTATATAGGAATTATGTATCAATTTTGATCTAAAATAAATTTAAATAAAATAAATAATTATTTAAAAAAAATTCGGTTTTTAAATAGTAAACTAGTGTTTTCACTATTAATCGAAAACTGAAAGTTTCCAGAAAAATACAAAAAATTCACCCTAGGCTAATTTCGATATTCAAAATCCAAAAACAAAGTCCATTTTGAAAAAAAAAATTACAAAATTTCAAAAAGTGGTTATTACTATTCATAATGGCTAGTTTTAATAATATTTTAATAGCATATCGTTGTTTAGTGAAACTCGGTATTGCGTACGACGCAAGCTATCATGGAAGGTCGTGATTGCGTGTAAAGCAAGCCAAGCTAGTTTTGTGTGTAGTGAAATATTCCTTGGATGATTTATATAAAATAAAAACAAAATATTTCTTATAGAATTATCGAGTGTTACAATAGTAGTGGATTGAAAATTCATAATCCTTTATGTTCTCTAAATATCTTTTTAGATACATATTTTTTATCCTATATGTGAATATATTTTGGAGGTTCTTATGA
This sequence comes from Viscum album, assembly GCA_963277665.1. Taxonomy (NCBI): domain Eukaryota; kingdom Viridiplantae; phylum Streptophyta; class Magnoliopsida; order Santalales; family Viscaceae; genus Viscum; species Viscum album. The sequence goes on along the minus strand of OY728143.1, from coordinate 1,200,172,420 downwards.
TCATTATATATGTAACACTTCCACCCCATATAGATAATTCTTCCAAATTTTCAATTTAAAGATAACATTTTCCAACTATGGATCATACGTGGGATATATTCTCTAATTAAAATGTATCTCCAATTAGTCTAAGGATATAAATTTATTATTTTTCATACATTCACAAAATAATTCCTTCATTGAAACATCACTATATACCCTAAAAATTCTCTACCCATGGGTAGTGTTAGTACTAGTGTATTGATAATCATATTTTTCAATTCATTGAAGAAGTCATCACAATCCTTTTTCAGAAAAAAAAATTACACCCTTCCAAAGCGTCATGTTTATTGGATCAACAATCATGATAATTTACTCAAAAATCATTAGTAATACCTAGATAAACCATGGAAACTATGAATCCCCTTTATAGATGTTGATATAGGCCACACCTCAATTGCCTAATCATAGAATTGTCCATAAACATCCATTTTTTGGTCATAACATGGCCCAATATCTATTCTTCCACAATGTAAGACTCACATTGACTATACTCTGATTATATTTTATCCCTTCTCTATGACTTTATAAAAATATTTTACACCCCCTTATGTTTCTCCTTACTCGGGGAGTATATCAAAATATCATCTATAACTACTACCACAAGTATTTCAAGGTATTATATAACGACTATTTTCATCATGTCCATCAGCATCACAAGATACTTAATGAGTTCAAATGGAATAACTGCAAACTAATTTTGTCCACAACTAGTTTGAAAGAAGGATTTTTGAATACCATCCTTCTTCACAGTTAATTTTATATATCCCAATCAAAGTTCCAACATAGATAAATAAATTTCCACACATAGTTGATAAGAAAAATCTTATTTACAAGTAAGGGGTAAATTATTAATTTATCATTTTTAAGCTCACAGTATTCAATTCAGAGGAGTATTGACCCATCCTTATTATTGTTAAAGAGGACTAAAGCACCCCACATTAATGTACATGGAAATATAAAACCTTTTTCCAGAATCTATTTTAAATTCTTATTTTGTTCTTCCAAATCAATGGTGCTCATCCTAGAAGGATTCATTTATATTGATTGAGATATAGTTATATGGTTAATTGAGAACTCATCATATTGGTGAGGAGGGAGATGGAAAAATTATTTAGGGAATACGTCAATGTATTCCTCCATAATGGGGATGTATTCAAGCATTATCCTCCCCATTTTATCAATCATTTTATAACGACATACTTTCCCATATGGAAACTATATACATTTATGAGAGGAATACTATAATTTTTATCCATTCTCCTCATTTAATTTCCCCAAAATTGAGGGATTCCCCTGAATGGGAATATAGATCTCCATTTTTCAGCAGTTAGTGTTGGACTTATCTAATGAGAGACAATCCATTCCCAATATATTATCAAACACCATAAATGGAAGTAATGAGTTATTTTATGAAATTTTTATAAAAAAAACATTAACCAGGGAGGATTTATCTACATTATATGTAATAATTTCCACATTCATTGTTCTCATGGATAACCAAACCCCTATATATTGAGGTGGTGTATGAATAGTTCTACTAAACATTAAAGATATGAAGGAGTTTATTAAACCAGAAACAAAAATAAATATTCTATTCTTGAGTGAATAACAATCATACCTCTCATCACATCATTGTGGGGGATCCACCTCAATATTAGGGATATAATATTACCTTCCATTCAGGATTTGAGGTTGTTGAAGTTGATTTTCTTTTAGTAACATTGGTTTATGTAATTTTATTATATATTTATTATTTTCCATATAGTTGAAACAGTATACTGTAGGCTTAGTATTGAAATGGACCATCCATTATTATTTTTTATAAGTGGAATTCTTCATATACCATTGATAATGATTAGCATGATTTCCATCTTTTCCACATTTGAATCATCTATAGATTCCATTTAGATAGTTCCTAGAATAATTTTTCCAAAACACTTCACAAATGGGATGCTATATTTTCTTACCTCCCTGAGATATACTTATTGATACTCACGTATTAATCTCCACCTTCCACTCTTTATCTCCAAACCAATGAGACCAATGAGATTCTCTAATATCTGTCTCAACCATAAGGGAATGATAAAAATTATTCTCAAATCTGTCAATGTCTAAAACCTCCATGAATATTCATGGGATTTGATTTAATCTACTAAATAAATGATATAAATGTCTTTTGGTGTTCATGAAAATGACATAGGCATATAATGAAAGGCTTTTTATGTTTCCCTCATATACCCTTATTGAATCATCATCATAATTCTACAATCCAGTGATCTCCCTCACCATATTAAGATGAATAGATTGAGGAATATATATATTGAAAAATATTTCTATTAATTATTCACATTCCCTTGAATCAATTAACTATTTCGGAAAAAAATTCATTATTTGAGTCCACCACTGATCATCGTACCAATAAAAATGATAGACATCTATCAAAACATTGTATTCTTCTGAGGAATGGGGGGGAGGCTACATTATTTATATAGTTAGTCAATTATTCTAAAATAAGGTGATAAAATGATTCAGTAAAGGTAGGATAAAATTATTTCATAAATTATTTGACCATAATAATTTATTTCTTTAAATAAAGAGGATATTATACATTATTCATTTTCTTATTGATAACATGAGCCAGTTGATCTCGTATTTACATGATTTTTGGAGCTCACATTACCATCATGTTTGGAATCCCATTTGGGTAATAATCACATTGACAATTACATTGGCTGTTAGTATTAATAATTTTATTTATTAACATTAACTAAAATATGAAAAATAAAATTATATAGGGGGTGGCTCGAATACATTGATAATTAAAATATAAAAGGAAAATATGAACATATATGGATAATGTTTTAAAGTAAGATTATATCCTGAAATTTGATTCCTTAGGATTCTATATAAGATATACATTGTGATATAATTATACATAGGGATCAATAAAACATTTCTAGTCCTAATAAATAAAGAATAATTTTAACTTCCTCTGATACAAACTATAGAGTCAATATCCTATTATACATATTATTACATGATTTTAAATATAAGTATACATCAAATAAATAAAAGGATTGAAATTTATAGTGTCTTTAGTGGAATATGTATATAATTTGAAAATATTAAACTAGAATATAACATCAATTTTCCAATATCCATAGTGAGATCATAACTCCCTTTTATCACATTCAACTAAATAGGATATCATGTGGAATACATAGAGAAATGGATGAGCTAAAAATCCCTGTAAAGAATGAAACATGGAAAAGAAGAATAAAAAATGAGTGGGAAGGCATTGCATTATAAAATAGAATTATATGTATCATTAATAAACATATAGGGGAATATATTATCGAACATATACTTATATGATCATTAAAATATATTAATGTTCTATTAACATATATCAACACATAAACAAGAGTCCCGGATAACTACCAATATGATATCACATGGTTGATAATGAAACATAACGTATTGGGTTTACTCCTTAATACCATGCATAAATTATCATGATACAAAACATTACTCAGTCCAATGGATACTATCTTTGAAGCCATAATAGAATTTACATGCATATGTTTTCCACTAAAAATTCAAATAAAATGAATAGACATCATTGTTACACATGGAAACTAATGGGGTTCTTAATCATGTTATATAGAATATCCAAAGGGTGTAAGCTAATGGTATCCATGAAATAATGGATTAAATCATTGTTGGAAAAAGTTATTGTCAATATAAAAAAATATCATGACTAATGATGTCCATATGTAGTGGAAAATTTAAAAATAGTGTTTAGGTAACTTTGTAAATGTTCCCCTTTAGTACAGTTTGGGAGAAAACAGAAATGTGTCATTAAAGAGAATAATGTAATAATTATTTCCAAAAAATGAACTAAAATATATTTTCATGATATAGTTATTAGTTTTAAAAAATAATGGTATCTTAAAACATTTTATATGGTGTACGTGATATGGGGTAAGAAATAGAGAAGTTCCCTCTAACCGCGTTCTCTTATCGAGAGGAATTGAGAAGGGATCATTTTAAAACATGTATTTTCACATCAAAGAAATAATAATTTAGCTATATATATATTTTTTCCAGAAATATAAATATTATAGGATACCTAAATTACAATGATGAAAATATAAGTTGAGTAAAAGTGTGAGAAAGTATAACCTAAAGGATATATAGAGGTTAGGAAAAATCAATTACCTTATGTCTGAATTCATTAGTCTTGTGCTATTAAAGTCAATGATACCAAAAGGAACTTAATTAATTACATAATTTTGAAAATCTCATACATTTATTTTATTTATTAAAATATTATTAAGTACATATATGACCATTTTAATAATTTAAAACGTTCAATTTCATTATTTTTGGTGCATTCACTTCATTGGTTCATGGTCAATTCACATGCGTATAATTATATATGTACATTTAAAAGAGTAATAAAAAATTATAAATGAAATTAAATTGCCACAATTAACTTCAAAATGTATAAATGGTCCCTTATATCATTTTTTCCCACATGTGGATGATTAATTTACAAAATTGATAATGATAAATGAATAGTATACTTTTACGATTTTTAGACCATCAAGAACTAGTTTAATTTTATTTAAAATAATATCTTTAAATTAGTTTTGGAACATGAAATATGATATAATATACTTATCTAAATTTTATTTAACCATTAACTAATAAGTTGGTAATCCACAATAATTTGGACAATGGTATCATTTCATAGAATAGTAGGAGATGAAAAAAAGGTCCAGTGTAATATATTCAATTTGAAATATAATATTCTAATATATACACCGTACTATATTTATTATTCTTTTATGGAGTGAGGAGAATTCATATTAATATAATAAATTAAATGTGATAGTTTGAGAATGATACCACGTGAATAACACCACCTTGATGGACTCCTTATGAAACATGAAAGTTGTATTTTTTGGAGGCCAATATAACATAATCATGTGAAGATTGGGAAGAAGAGGGTTTAGTAGAGATTTTTAAAGCTTCAATGATTTGAAGGTGTGAGGAGAATAGGTTGTGTGAGGTGACATTTATAAGGTCAGGATAGGGGTGTTCTTTATTATTATATTTATCTTTTTTTATTTTAGATCAAAACTACAAAAACTTATGATTCTTGGGACTATATACATTAGATAGTTAAGGTTAAGTTCACCTAGCATGTGCTTAAATAATCAATGGAAAAAATATTCATATATATATATGTGTGTGTGTGTGTGTGTGTGTTTTATAATAATAAAATTCATCAATTTTGGTAATCTATTATTCAAAAATATTCAAATATATTATACAAAAAAAAACCTAAAAATTTCTGAACATTTATATTTAAAAAATTTCATAAATTTTATTAAAATAATTTAACAATTTGATAAACTTAAAAATAATATAATATCCTCATTATTTGAAAAGAGTTATTTAAATATTATAATAAATTTTATAACCATTGAAATTTTTTTATGTAATCATAAAATTATCTCACAATTATAATACAACATAATATAATATAGAAATCAGTATTATGAAAATAAAATTTTATCTAAATTATTATATTTATTTTAAAATTTGTGAATAAAATTTTATATTTTTTGAAAATATGAAAACTTAATTTTCCAATTTTAAACTATTTATTTTCATGTCCGATTTTATTAATATATTAAATATTAATTTCATATGATACCTAAATATTATTTTGTGTGCATATAGGTGTAGATATGATTTTAATTGTCATATTATAATTCATTTTTGTTATATTACAATTCCATTGTCAGGATACTATTCGAACAATCGGATTACTATTACAATAGTCATATTTATAACAGCCACATAGGTTCACATATTCCTATAAATACCTCTTATTCCCTTAATTTTCATTCATTTTTATATTCTCTAGAGTTTAAATATTCATTCATCTTCAAAATAAATATTTATTATCAATATTATGTTGTTATTCTACAGCGTTTTTTGAGAGCGATCACTATGGTGGATCAGGCATATAAAGGTTATCATATTCATGTAACATTATTTTTTATTTATTATTCCCACAATAATATTTTAAATTATTTAGGTTTATTTTATTCTCAATGTATCATTATTCATTTATGATAATAATTTTTTTGGTTTCTCTATGTAATGTGTGGTTTTTAGACTACATGACATAGTTATATGAAAGGAAATTTATTTGATAATATTTTTCACGTTTCACCATAAATCAATAAAACATTGATAATGATATTTTGAAAAGGAATAGTAGGAATTTGGACATGAAACATGGTTCAAAGTGGTGTGATGAAGTTATGTATAAGGTTATAGTTAATTAATTAGGTAAATGTAACCATTGAAATTTCTTAGAAGGTTGAAATATATAAAGAATTTCCTAGATCCAAATACTTCTAGACGGACTATAAATATAAAGGGTGTGAAATTGTTTATGACATATTATAGGCATTGTTATTATATTATGTTTTTTATTTAATTTATTTAGTGAAATATTAATCCATTAAAATATCATTACTATCAATTCTTATAATATTGATTTCTTTGACCTCAAAAAACATCAAGAAAAAAATTTATATTTGAAAAAAAGATTTTATTATATCCTAAACAGGTCATAATGTTGTATATATTTATTTAATAACCTTAAATATATAAAATTATTTTACATTCAATTTTTTTAATATTATTTATTTGGATTTTTTTAATTAATATAGTGTGAACATTGTAAAATATTATAAGGAAATTATATAATTTCATAAAATTATAAATAAATTTATATTAACAAAATAATGTAATTATATTCAGAATGTCAAATAATATTCACTTTACATTAATTTTAATTTTTAACTACATCATGAAAACATATTTGATGTGTTATTTTGACTTTTTATCCTCATGAAAACATTTCAAAAGCATTTGGATAATCTACATGTCATATAACCCTCAATTTTTTTAATAAATAAAAAAACATTTGATATTACTTACTTTTTAATATAAAAATCTATATCTAACTAATATAATCCAAATTAATTTTTTTAAGACACACTATTTGACTTCATTAGTGTTGTGTAGGCTCTACATCAGCATTGAAAATGATTTCAATTTTTTTATAAAATAAATTATAATCTATATCATTTCAAATATTTTTATATGATATTTATGTTATTTATTTATAATATATCCACTCTATAAGTTTCATTAATTTTTATATTATTCATATTTTTGGCATTATCATTAAATATCTTATATTTCACAAACAATATTTTGTACTATTCACTAAAAAGTTTATTATCTAAAAAAAATAAAAAAAATCTTCGGATAAATTTTTATTTCAAAATTCAATGTTAAATTTCATTAAATTTATATTCATATAAGAGATATAAATTTATTTCATAATAATTAAAAAAAAGTGATGAAAACAACATTTTTTAAGAAATATATTTTTTCATAAAAAATACAATTTATGTATAAAAACTATTTTTTAAATAAATTCATATATTAAATTTATTCCAATGAAATAAATTGAAATATTATTTATATAAAAAAATATTTATTATTGAAATATTTTTTATAATAAAATGTAAAATTGAAAATTGATGAAACCATGATACTATTTAAAAACATTATTTTAACTATTCAGTAGAAAATCAAACTTTTCGAAAAAAATATGAAATTCCCCATAAGATAATAATGGTGTTAATAAATCAACAATGATATTACTTTTATATATTAATATATATAGATAAATAGGTTCAAAAAATTAGCATTAATATTCACTACTAAAAAGCACAAATACCCAATGTTATAGGAAACTTATTTATGAAACAAAAAAACATCACTAAACAATTAGGGCATATTTAATAAAAAATAATGAATTATTTTTTATTGAGTATTTCCTTTATATATATATCTAAATTCTATAAATAATATTCATACCTTCAAATTTAATGTATTGGTTATAACTATCATATTTAAAGAATAATATCTCGGAGTTTGTTTACTCTCGGTGTTTCAGACAAACAAAGCAATTGAAAATAATGTCCTTTTAAAATTACCTGGTGATACATAACCCTACCTTTAATAATTGGCATCCTTAAATTCATAACATGGTATTAGTAACCAAGGATGGAATTATTAAAATACCTTTTCTTAAATATAACAAAATAAAATGGATTGATAAAACATCCATTTGAAAAGAGATAAACCAGTGACTTAAATTCATATGGAATATAACATACTATATCTCAAAGTTGAATAAAAATTTTGGGATGTCAAAACATGTATATGGAGAGAAAACATGCAAAAAAAGATAGGTAGAGAGTGATATAGAACATGATCAAGACAATGTTAACAATCAAAAACCTGTAATTCTTTGATGGTTTCAAAGGCCATTTATTTCTCACTAGGAAATATAATTGGATATCATGTATTACTTTTATATCATTTTCTTATATTTAATTAATTACATTAATTCCTATTCTATTAACATGAGAAAACGTACATACATGATAATTATAGTTTCATTCGTTAAGGAATTTCTACCAAAATATCATCTTTTTCCTTAAATGATGAGTATTTGAGATGAATTTTTCAATAATGAAGCACTAAAGTCAACAGAAAAATGATTTAATAACCCACTAGAGAATAAAAATAACTTATTTATATATTTTTAAATTATAAAAAAAATGGTTAGCTCATGATATGACAATTTTGAATAATAATAAACCTTCATATGAGGAAAACTACTCTAATCTCCAAAAATCAACAGTAATTCAAATTGTTCAACTTATATCAATCCATAGATAAATATACTTAACATTCCTTAAAATATTTGAGAAATATTTTTAATCCCAAAAATAATATGGATGTGATCATATTATATTGTAAGATAAATTTTTTATTTAACACTGAAAATGTATGTGCCAAAAACATATAATCTCCAAAACATGATGACATTCCCCATAATTAACCTGAATCACTATAACTCTATAATAGAATTATTTATTCATCCAAGATACAATTCAAAATTTATTCCACCAATTAAATTCCATAATACTGTATTTAAATTAACCATATGGGTATCCCATATTAGAAAACATCTTCTAAAATTACATTAATCACTTAACACCAAGTCAATTTCCTATATTATGGTTATCTATACTAAAAAACATATGTTCCCAACAATAACATGATATATATATATCCAATATTTTCATTTAAAATAATTAATTCTAACTTGGACAACATATAGGCCTATGTTAGGCTATTGACACTTGGTGTCCTTATATTTTGGTTTAAGACACTTGGCCTTTCTGGATGCGATGAGTTTCCACACAATCTATAGGTTGCCCTTTTATAAAAACTGCATTAATATAATTTGAATAACAATACAAAAATAAGAAAAAAATCATAGAAATGGTAACAAACCATAATTTCATCAAAATAAAAAATCTTATAATCAATAACTTCTATCAATATATTTAATCATCTGTCCACCAAAATTTAAGAAATCTGCCATCAAATAATAATTCATGTGAAATAAAAGGGTTACATATTCCTATCAAAAAATTCTATTAGCCCCCATAAAATGTTATAACCAAAAACACCAAAAGGGATATCTGAGACACTGAAAATATTTTCATTCTCAAACATATATAACCATGATGGTATTCATTACTCTTATGATAGCATCACATGAAAACATCATAATCTATGAATCTGTCTAAACCTATATCTAATACCAACTGTTACAGTCTAGAACCCACGATTCCTAATTCTGTGTAAAAAATATATTTTTTACATTTCTATCTTATATACTACTAAAACTAACCCAATTTGGAGAATCTACAACAATTAAAATAAAAAAATATTATATAACTATTATAATAATGTTTATATTAGGTTTTTTGTTTTACAAAATTGGAAGACAATATAACATATCAGGGATAAAAAATGATTCATAAAAATATATATCAACTATAAAAATTTCAAAAAATTTAGCACCCTTCTTAGATATACCCTACATAAATCCTTTTATTCTCAATTTGTGGAATGTAGACATAATAATTTTCTAATTATAGATGATCGATAAGGGTAAACCAAAGATATATCAATGACTACATAACCATAACATGAACATGAGAGAAAAAGAATATGAAAATAACATTAAAAAATCATATCCTACAAATCATAGATCAAAATATTGATTCATTTAATAAATATTGTTTTAATAAGATATTAATCATAATGGAACATGATCTATTATAGAATAACATTAGAAGAATATATGTAATTGCCGAATACACGTAAAAATAGAAAATCATTTCCTTATACATGAAGGATTTTTTTCCTATAAAATAATGGCGGGACTTGATAACTCACCAAACCATTTGATTAGTTAAGGTTCACTTCCCAAACTATTATAATTGAATGTGTAAACTCCCCAAACCATTTTATAATCCATGGTTCACTACAATGAATATATAAGTAGACAGTGTCCCTTACTGAATTTGTTCAACTGCCCATTCCAGTCCTACTTATCTCATGAAATATAACTATATACCTAATGAATTGGTGGTTGATATTTTTCCCACCAATCAAATAATGAAAATTAAAAATATATATGAATAAATAATATAAATCTTTAATCATAATATAACCATTAAAATAATTGAGTTTATAAACATGTCATCGGAACATAAATCAAGAATAAGAGATGAGATTCAAAAATATAATTACATAGTAAAAAAACATTTAGTTATATAATATGAATGGTATCCTAGGATCATATGCCCCAAAAAAATAACTAACAGAAAATTATTTTATCATATATTGGAAATTATTTTGAGATATCACTTCAAATAATTCATGAGAGAAATAACCTATCTATTTTTAAAACGTTATTTTTTATATTGAAAAAACCTATAAATTAAAAAGTTTTCATTTAAAATGAACATATAAGCACGTAATGTAATATAAAAATAATTAACGAGTCATTATGCGAGGAAATTATTCCCAAACATTATAAGTTAAATAGAAACATTCCGTCCTTATTTTTGTCAGAAATGTAAAAAGCTACATCATTTAGAAAAAAAAGATTTATTTCAAACCATTTTGTAAAAACTGGTTATATAATTTTATGGGAATAGTAAATACCATTTATTAACATTTTTTATATAATAATTTCATTGAATGGAAATATTCACCATTGGATACATAAAAACAGACAATATCAAATAATGATGAGATTGTGAAATAACGATTTACTGCTTTCATTACATTTGAATAGTATGACCCATTAAAGAAGGAAACTGTTATCGATATGTATATACCATAATTATCTATATAATAATCATAAAATACATTGTGAATATTTATATACACCAAACAAGAGATATAATATACTATAAGGCATGTGCACTACAGAAATTAAAGTGAACAAGTTCCTTACCCCATGGTTTCCTTTAGTTGAACATGTATTATCCTCTTGTATAATGGTTTTATTAATGATATTGACTTATAACAAAATAATATGAATATTTATAATAAAGAAAATTTTACTATTATTTCATCTTATCACCCATTGTTTAATATTGTTTTCATATAACCCAAGTTATACGTGTTAACTACTTCATTTTCTTATGCATATCATGTCATGTAAATTCTATTTCTTATTCACTTCATATTGATCCATCATATACATAATACTATCTATGGTGTAATTATGATATATATATACATATATTAATATATAAAAATATATTTATAAAAAAATAATTACACCCTTTATGCATATGGTAGCTCAAACGTACCTATGAACATTATTTTTATTTTTTTCATCAAATAGAACAAAAGAATTGTAAAGAATAATTATCTTTTTAAAGATCATTAATATTTAATATGTATCGTATATAATCATTATTTAAATATTTATAACCATCTTTGTAATTTGGGGATGAAAAATTAACTACACAGCTACGTGGAGATGGTAGGCTGTACATATGCACAATGGATGATTTATATTTTTTATGGAAATAAGATATAATGTGGTGTTAAATTAATAATAAAAATATATGTATTTTTATGATACTATATTTATTAATTTAGGATGCATACGACACATTAAAAGTGAATATAAGGAGAAATAAACATGAAAGAGTTATTATAGATGATTAACTTTTTTATCAGACATTTTATATATCAATTATTAAAGAGACTACGGTTGTACTTTTGGTTGTACTAGATCCTATTAATCATATATAAGTAGGTAAATAAGATTAATTAATAGTAATTGGTTAATCATGAAGGCTCAATGTGGGTTTTTGAAATGATGGAGGAGGTTTTATTTTATAACTGAGGTGATTGTCACTTTTCTAATTTCTCATAAAATTACAATATAATTAGACCATTGAAGATCCAAATTCTTCCAAGTGGCATATAAATTTCTCCGAAAATTAATTTTCAACCATATCATATCACATTTTTCTTAATTTTATATTTTTATGATGTTAACTAATTAAATAAATTATTTATCTAAAAAAATGTCATTATTGTTAGTTTTGATATTATTTATTACATTGAATTTAAAAACATTATAAACATAATTAAAATTACAAAAAAAACTATTTTTATATATCTTAAGCATTTCATTGTCCTATGGAAAATTTTTTGATCACCTTAAATATCTCAAATTATTCTAATTATAATATTTTTAATTTATTTTAATTTATTTTTCTATAAATTATAATAATATTTTTTTAGCATTGGACAAGCATATAACGTAATAATAAAATATATTACAATGAGACCTGCTCTCCTCAAAGACACCCCTCCTATGTTGGAAATTATGAAAGAGATATAATGACCCCAGAGTCCCGCCTCCAGTAGGCCCTGGATTGGTGACTAGCACCAAGGTTACAAAATCCTCATAATATGGGAGGCATTAACCTTTATAAGAAACCAAGATCGGGTGATATGATGAATAAAACTCAAAAAAAATCCCTCACATATATAAAATGAATCCAAACCACCATGTAATTCATGTATAATAAAAACTAATACCTATAAAAGTATCCAAATGAATGAACAAAACAAATAAAAGATAATGTAGTTAAATAGTAACATCTCCAAATGTCTGAACCAGAAATGTACAACATGGTCCACAATGCGATCTAATAAACTTCGAAATAGTTTCTATATATGTAGGGTGACCATACAAGTACACTCAGTGGGGAAGAAAATTCTCTCATGCACTAGTGGGAGAAGCAAACTAATGCTCTTGTGAGAACACAGAAGAACCAAACATGATCAAAGAAGGTATACTAGCCATCCCAAACAAAACAAATAATGTTATCCAATTAACGTAAGTCAAGTAATGTAATGCAATATGACCATCAATTTTTTGGGTACACCGAAACACTTTCCATTGGTTAACTTCCCATACCCTAATAATAAATTTCTCAATGCTTCTACTCTCTTATGGAATCCCTATTTCATAGCCCGCTTTCACACTCCTGGGACTCAAATATAGTCTCGCAACTTGGGAAAATAATGATCAACACATCCCACCCGTAGACACATAGTCCTAAATAATACCATATCCCACTCGTAGACACCTAGTCCACAACCATACTACATCCCACCTGCAGAAACCTCAGCCACAACCATAACTCATCCCAAAGAAACCTCAGAAAGAACACACCATATCCCCCCATAGACATCTGGGAAAGTAAACCTCATCCACAGACACATGGGCCTCAAAACCACACCACAACATGCCCAACGTGTATTGCGATAATTCATAAAAAAATGGAGCATTGAAGAGCTAATAACGAACCATTTATCCACCCACCGAGATATTGGGAAAATACATCATCCAACAAGACAATGGGGGAATTCGATATATATTGTTGAACTATTGTAGGAAGAGTAATGTAACCATAAATGAAAATATAGATTGTATACATATATAGATACAAACCACTCAGCCAAACCTATGGGTTTTCCGTTAAACAACCAGCACTCCCAACACTTCCAAATTTTCTTCCACCTCAAACTACATGACCACCATAAAAGCTAAAGTCTTAATTCATACTCTTGGCCAAACAGATAATATATAAACATTAAAAAGTATAATAATACAACCCATCATTAATTTTCTCATTAAACATATCCATTTGAGGAAATTAACACACATTATTAATCTCATTAATACACAGGTCTATATAATAGAACCAACCACATAACATGAGGAAAACACCATACAAACAGTACACCAACCAGAAGTCACATTACGCTTTTAACCTATATTTATATTCTTAATAGATTTCAAAAATATTGAATAATCAAATATTAAGAACACATTCGTTTAATAGATTCCATCTTATTATCATCCATTCATTAGAAATTCAAATTCCACATTCCTATTCATTTATGAAAATTTTCTAGATCCTTCCCAATAATAGATATACTATTTTAGTTCCATAAATCCTTGGAAACTATAATTAATTCAGATAATACGACAACCAATACACAGAAATATCACCACAAAACAACCCATTACATTCATTACAACAATCCCACATCCCCACCATTTTACATCCACACCCCATTTTTACAGGCTTTCAACACATCCACACCATAACAATCATATAGCCCAACTGTATAACCATACCAATCGCATACCCATGGTATTTACACATGTACCATTACAACAAACACATCCATATTACATAAAAAATCTCATACACTACCCCCACATATCAGAAAAATTAATATTCCATCCATCATATCACCCTTGCAAACCCACATCAGACAATCATTTCGATAAACATGTTATAACAAATAACATTGCATTGCATGGGTCCACATTTTGCAAGGGATACCTTCATCAATATCCCTTATGTTTTGTTTTTTTCACATAAACCATATAGTCCTAGCGAATCAATTTATTTTAACTGAATATATGTGGGTAATAGATTTCATGCATTTTTTAACCACAAGTAGACCAACATGATTTCATAAAAAAAAATTTCAATAACAAGGACACCAATGACCACTATTTTATGTAAGAATATAGAATATACATTCACAATATTGAAAAATAACAAAGCAGAACATATCACTTCTCCCTCTATATTAATCATAAAAAGATTCAATTGCCATTATTATGATTGTATTTTTTTATCTTCATAGGGGATACAATCCTACAGCCACCCCATATGATACACAAATAAAATGGAGAAGAAGGGGTCCCTATAATGAGGACAAGTTGAAAAAACCCTCTTCTTTTTACCAAAAATGGGGTGCGTATGAAGTAGAAACATCCATGAAAAACACACAAAAAATTATTATATCACGAATTCATGAATAATCAGGGAAGAAATGTTTTGGGGATTTCTGGAATTAAGTGAATAGGGAAGTGAACAATTGAGGGAGGATATAGGATTTAAAATTTATAGATACTAAATATATGGACGAAATTAAATTTAAATAAATTAATGGAGGATCTAGACCTAGACCACGTAGCTTGGCTGTTTAGGAGCCTATAGGGTGATATGAATTTAAGTATATATTTTGTATCCTATGAAACTACTTAAATTCTCTTAAATATGTTGTTAAACATAATTAACATCAAATTAAATGATAAATGGGAGAAAATTAAACAAATTGGAAAACTAGATAAAATAAGAATTTTGATAAACTATTGGAAATGACTCACTAGAGGAGGACCTACCATTGTAAAAATCACCTTTAGGTGACCTACCATTATAAAATGCACTGTTGGACAAGTTTTTATTAAAGGAGTCACCATTGGATGAGTCACCAATGGACGAGTCACAGCTGGATGAATCCTTATCAAAAGTCATCGCTGGTGACCTATCTTGAATTAATCACTCTTTAAACTGACCATCATGAGTCATTTTTATGACTCACTATTGTGACTCACCACTGTGAGTCACCTGTGGATGAGCTATCGGTGGATGAGTCATAATTGGGTGATTCACCATTGGCTACCTTCTATCGCATCCCACCATTAGTGACTCACCGTTGTGTGTCACTGGTTTGAGTCACCAGTCTTAACTTCCCATTGCGACATACCAGTGGATTCCTTACTTTCAGATGAGCTACTGTTGGAAAAATAAGATTTTTGAAAAACTCTTAAAATGAACCACCATGACCTCCAAGAACACCTCAAATAGTGTATTTTCAAAATGGAATGTACTAGGGATGTTCGAGTTGTTATATTAGATACCAATAAAACTATTATTACCCTTGATAATTGAAAACAAACATAGAAGAAAAGAGGGGAAGGGTCTGAATGATTATCCCATGACATACCTCTCATGTTTCACAATATATTTTGAACCACAACAATAATAATGGAAAATAATTTTGAACCAATGTAATTCCCTAAAACAATATCACAGGGTAGATACCTTTCAAATAGAACAAGGCTACATAGATATGTATAATATTTCCATTATGTAATGTATAAAATTAATAATAACACCATGGAATGGAGCACATTTAAAACAATTTCTCAACATTATTTCTAATATAACAGGTTTTTTCAAACTACAGAAAACATTATTTTACCTTTTATATCAACTACATCACTTAGACATGACTTTGAATGAATATATATAAATTAGTTTTTATCATTTTTAATGTTTATATTTTAAATTCAAAATAGATAAATCATATCATTCTTAACATATAATGATGAAATGGATTACCAGGATCATGTAGAAATTTGGTAACAACATAGACATGCTATTTACGTCTATTTATTAATCCATATTGGTGAAGGATTTTAAAATATAATAATTATTCTTCAAATAATATATTACATTCTAAAAATGTATCTCAACATTTTTTTTATCTTTCTATGTTCAGAAATGAAATATTATATAAAAATTACCATGAAAGATCTTCTTTTAAAAAATATTCAGCTAGATAAGAAATATATTTTATGTTAAAACCTATTTATGAGTTCATATTTTAGCATGGTGTTTATTAAACTACACTCTGTGAAAACAATTTCGAAAAATTTTGTAAAAACAGTTTTATCCCATATGAGTCCCAAGATAACTTAAGTAAATTTGAAGCTTCCATGCTTTCCTAAAATTTAATTTGTTCTATAAAAGGAACACTATCATTCTCATTACCAAGTAAATATCAACACAGATAATCATTCTATATAGAAAACTAAAATTAACATATGTAACACATAAAAAAAATTTCTTGAGTTTTAAACTAATCAGCTTCTCTAGGTTTTAAACATTTCTAATTTTTCCATAAAAACATTAATTAATAGGTAATATACTTAAGAAAAAACAATTAAGGGTTAAATATTTCAAATTTATTTTTTTCATAAGTTCATTCCAATACTTACAGAAGTTTCAAATAGAATTCCTCTACCATCAAGAAAGCATATATTAACTAAGTCCTAGATACCACAAGCATACAAAACAAAGGAACTCATCCACCACACCATGATACTGTATGCTTTGGGTGTCACCAACTAACTGACATAATTTTAAAATGTTTTTAATATAAAGCTTCATGACAAGGGAATCAATTTCCCCTTTCATCATATGTTTTATTTCGTAACACATGTCATCAATATAAAATCAAACAAAACAAGACCATGAAAATATAACAATAAAATTATTTCAGTGCTTCCTTTTTAGAAAGTGATTACACATGGTTGGAAAGACCATATTCATTTATTTTAAGATTACCCAAATAACCATTTTTTTAATTTCTGACATTAAGTGAATAATCTTGTTTACTGGTAGTGAGGCATTTCATCATTATAGTCACGCTAGATAAATAGCACAAATCTGGACATTATGATAACTATATATCCTATCCACTGCACATCCCCAATAATACCCAATAAAATCACTATCCCAAACTCACCAATTAAAAAAAACATACACTAGGGATTTCATGAAATCACATCCCTGAACCACCTTACTATCCACTAGAAACTACCCTTTTAACATAAACACTTATTCAATATCATCTTCCACACTACCCCAAAAAACAGTCAAAAATATCCTCACAAATAATGACCTAGGCACACAAATCGAGGAATTAACTCTCACATGTCAAGATATTTTTTGTTTTTGGCAACACTGACTCACCCACATAGTTTTAATTTGATAAAGCTATAACATGCTTAAAATAATAATTTAGGTCCTCCCATCATCGTGTGATTAAAAAATTTATTCAAACACTACATAGGGGAACACAATAAGAAAAACCTCACATAGAACCCACACATAACATCTTTCAGAACTTTTTAGGGTATTAAATTATTTCCTATTATTATTATTGAATGGTAGATTCACCAAATTTAAAATTTTCTATGGGAAATTTGTTAATTATTTGTATGTAAGTGAATACCCTTTTAAGACATGGTGAGTTTAATAAATTAGTGAAATCAAGGGTCTCATAATCAGCAATAATTATAGCATAAATTGGGTTTCCAATGACTATTACATTCAGAAGGGCATATCAAAACATTTATATAATGATAAAAAGGTAGCAAAAAACAAAAGTCAACACTTACATATTATTTTAATGGAAATATTTTTCTTTCCAATTTAAATCACCTTAGAGGCTTCATGTTAAAGAAAAAACTATACACTTGTTATCTCACACACCATGATTCATGTTATTAAACAAGAAATCTTATGTTCATATTTTTATCAAAGAAATAAACATTCAACAAACATTTGAAAATATGTACATTCTAGTTTCCTTCGTTAAATTCAGTTTATAAATTACATAAAAAATATGTTGTCATAATCATAAATGTAAAACATGCTTTCTGACAACAAATTTAAAACTGAACATGTTGTATTGTAATGTCCCATGCATCATCATGATAAATATAAATATTCTTGATTCATTTCATTTATCCAATGAACATTCTTATATATTATAATAATGATAACATGAGTATACTTATATATTTATATACAACATATTAAAATTTATACATGCTTAAAAACCTCATTATAAAATTTCCATATTTATGAACAACCTCATTTCATCATTGTATATTTTTACCATGAAAAAATAATCAAGAATTAACTTGTGCTTTAAGGCTGGTTCTATAGAAAATAATTCTTATTATTCATAAAATAATAATTTTCCTCACTTAAATAGTTTTATGTCTCAACAATTAAACAAAATTCATGCATATCATTTTCGAAATTTTGAAGTCAATTTCTAAATAATTTCTACCCTAACACGTGCTTAAAATATATCGTTTACATGATATTGAGTCATTAAACTCATGCCAAATTAGGAGAAATATATTTATGAAAATGGTTTCTATAAATTAAATGGAATTATCAATCAATTAAGATAGGGATTTCTAAAATTTCAAAATTAAAATGTCCAAAATCAAATTTTATAATAACTAAACAAAAATATTCATATTATAAATTAAATGTAAAAAATAAATTTAATATCACCTTAAATGGAAGCTAGAAAATATCTAATCATGGTTTCTAAAAAAAAAATTCTATCATGCAAGTGTGATTCCTAATTCATGGTTTCATGGCTTATAAGGTTTCAAAATAAAACAATTTGATTACAACAAGATACACAATGCATGCTCCTCTAACAATTTAAATAATTAGAGAAACTAGATGGAATATTATAATTCTAAAAAATGGGTAGAAAAATCCAATTTATTAAGAATAATTTTATAATAGAAAGCAAACAACACATTAAAACCTAAAAAAGGTTTCAAAATAACAAACCATGGCAATTAACCATCTTATTACTCTTTACTATTTTTTATACATAAAACCCATCAATAATTAATGTATCATATTAGAAGTAAAATAATAGGAAAATTCATATAAACCAACATATATTTTCAGGATTCACTTAATTCATTTCATTTATATTGTTTTTTAAATTCAATTTAACCATGACACACAACTCAAACAAGAATACAAGACATTATGCTGCATGTACCTCTCATAGGTCTCTACCCTACAAGAAGTGTCAACTTGTTCGGTTGTTTGGTAGGTTCAGATATCTTGAATTGAATAATATGGGGGCCCTAAAATATCATGTCCTACCTAGACATCCTTAGCCTATGTCACATATCAAGATCACCTGACACTATTTCCCTAACCACCCATGAAATCATCACTGTTCTTAACTCCAAACTCTATTATATCACTCAACCATCTACCTCTAATAACAATCTATCATGAACCCCTCCCCAAGGATACCTCTTATGGCCTAGTAATGAAGAAAGGGATATAATGACCCCCTTGATTCCTACCACTATTAGGGCTTAGGTTGGTGACTATAACCAAGGGTATAGAGATCACCCAATGTGGGAGGCACTACCATTTATAAGAAAACAAGATCAAGTGATAAGATGAAATAACCAAAAACAGCTCAACAGACATATATAAAATTTATCCAAACTATCCTAAAATTCATGTATAATCAAAATTGATACATATAAAAGTCTACAAATGAAATACCAAAATAAATAAAAGCTAAGTTAGTGACAAAACAACTCCAAATGTATAAAACAGTAATGTCCAACATTATCCACAATGTACTCCTAGAATCCTAAAAACATTTTTTATATATGTTGGGTGAGCATACATGCATACTCATTAAGAAAACAAGAATATCTTGTGCACAAGTGGCATAATAATACTAATGCTCCCATGTGAAAACAGATGAACCAAACGACACCTAACAAGGAATACTAGCCATCCTAAACTCAATAGGGAACATTCAACAAATAACACTTTTCACATAAATTAATGTAATAAGCACATTTATGTATGGGTACCCCACACCACTTCACATAGGTTAACTACTAATACCCTAACAAAAACATTCTTAACACTTTGACACTCATCCACCATCCCCATGTCACAACCCAATTGCACAAAGCTAGGCCTCAGAGCTAGTCCCAAAACATGGGGAAACAAAGAGCACCACATCCCACCTATAGATTATAAGGCCTCAACCATACCAAGTCCCACCCACAAACACATTGGCCAAAACTGTGCCACATCCGACCCACAAACAAAAATCCCCGAACATACCTCATCCCAAAGACACATGGGAAATCACACAAAATCTCATCCCATAGACACATAGGAAATCACACATCACCTATAGACATTTGGTCCGCACAACCACACCAAAACCTTCCCGATGATTCTTGGGCTACCAATTCCTAGGAGAGGGATAATGGATGAGCCAGTAACCAACCCTCAATCCTCCCACATGTTAGTGGGGAAAATACACCCTCCCCTGTGACAATGGGTGTGTTCAGCACATAGTGATCAACTATCGTAGGGTATGAATAGAAATCACTAAAGAAATTATAGATTATATACATATATAGATACCAAGAACTCAAAAAAAACATATGGGTTTTCCATCGAACAACTAGCACAAACAACACTGCCAACATAGATGCCACCTCTAAATGGACTACCACCAAACATGCCATAAAATCAATTCATTCCCAAAACCGATTTTTATATATATAGATAGTAACAAGTGAAACAATAAAACCCATAATCAAATTCCACATTAAACATATCCATTTGAAGTCATTAAAATACATTACTAATTCCCCTAATACATGGGTAGGTACAACTGAACCAACTACATAAATTAAACTCAAAACCAAACGTGGATAACACAATCGAGACTTCACATTACACATTTTAAACACATTTAGGTGCCTTGCATATTTCAAAAATATTGAATAAGCCCATATTAATAACACATTGGTTCATTAAATTCCAAAATGTTGTCAATCATTCTTTAGCTTTTCACATTCCATAACTTTTTTCTATAGCATCCCACCTTTTTATCACATAAACATTCATTACATTTATAAAACCGAGGATCTTTAAGGTTTAGTGTCTTGGAAACCAGGAACTTTAAACATGGAAACATAAAAGATTATTCTTAAACACTTGAAAGTATTCTCCTCATGTTCATCCTCGGTTCATTACTGCATCTCATAACCTGGGGACATACATCAAAAGAAAGGGTGAGCAGAAGGCCCAGTAAGGGAAACAAGAGAAAAATTTTACATGTGATCTTGAGATACTTCAATAAGGTCATGAAAAGAACATTAAGGAATGAGAATGAAATCATGAGGCATATCGTAATAAAAATAACATTTTTCATAACTTGAATATGTGGCTGCAACATTTAATATAGACAATCATGAACATATCTCCAAGGTCCATCCCCAAGGTGTTATTTGAAAATTACCAAGGTTATTCACCAAGATATCGTGAAAATTGTAATCTCTAGTGGTTACATCATTACCCAATGCATTGGAGCACTATCAATGCGCACCCTTAAATTTTATTTTATTATCATGTGAGCCACATAAATCATCATAAATAATTTCATATACAACCCATATATCATAAAAGAAATGGGTTTCATTTCATAATCATAACGTTTTAAAAACTGCTTTAATGACATGATCTTAATGTCACTTAAAACCCATGGAAAGGGAAAGAGGGTTTCATGTATGTAAATCCCAGAATTTAAAATAGAACGTTTTGGTATATATGTGAATACCCATATAGAAGAGGGAGCTTTGAGTATTCACTTAAAAATAAATAACTTTATAAAAAGAGAGAGACATTTTGAGACGAAAATTCTGCAGCATAACGGCTATGTTACAGGGTTTTAGAAAACATTGAAAAGAGAGGGGACATGGGTCAAAAATTCATAAATGACCCATAAAACAGTAGAGGGACAGAATATAAGAGATTTAAGAACATGTTAATGAAATTTAAAAATATAAAATATGAAATGAAGAACTTGAAAGGAAGACAAAATAAGATTTCTCTTATGAAAATTCTGCAGTCTAACAGTGTCACATAAACTTCAACCAAAAATGAATTGATGAGATCAAATAGGGACTCTCATCATATGAACATAAAATATCAGTATGATAGATATAGATATCATAACCTAACATAGTAAAAAGAAACTTGCAAGACTTGACATGGAATTAGAAATTTGAAAAAGGGAGAAAGGAGAAAAAACCACTTAAAAATTCAGCAGCCTAACGGCGCCACTTAAAACATCAAAATACTGAATTGAAGAGATAAAATGGGGTCTCTCATAATATGATCATAAATGATCAGTATGATAGATATAGAGATCATAACCAAAAATATTAAAAAGTAACTTTAAAGACTTGACATGAAAGTAGAACAGGAAAACGAGAAGGGTGAAAGAACCACTTAAAAATTTGGCAGCATAACGGCGCCACTTACAACATCAAAATACTGTATTGAAGAGATCAAATGGGATCTCTCATCATATGATCATAAAATATCCGTATGATAGATATAGATATCATACCCCAACATAATAAAAAGTAACTTGAAATACTTGACATGAAAGTAGAACATAAAAACGAGAAGGGTGAAAGAACCACTTAAAAATTCAACAGCCTAACGGCACCACATAAAAAATCAAAATAATGAATTGAAGAGATCAAATGGGGTATCTCATCATATGATCATAAAATATCAGTATGATAAATATAGAGACCAGACCCCCAACATAATAAAAAGTAACTTGAAAGACATGACATGAAAGTAGAACTTGAAAACGAGAAGGGTGAAAGAACCACTTAAAAATTCGGCATCCTAACGGCGCCACTTAAAACATCAAAATACAGAATTGAAGAGATCAGATGGGGTATATCATCATATGATCATAAAAGATCATTATGATAGATATAGAGATCATACACCAACATAATAAAAAGGAACTTGAAAGACTTGACATGAAAGTAGAACTTGAAAAGAGAAGGGTCAAAGAATCCGTTACAAACATTTCGGCAGCCTAATGGCGCCACTAAACCTTTCATAAAATGAAATGATGAGAGTAAGCGGGGGTCTCTCATCATATGAACATAAAATGTACAGTATAATGAATATAAAAGAACATCCTCCAACCTAAGAACATGGAGCATAAATGAAATGACATAAGAGAGATTTCTTCAAAAGAAAGAGAGTGGTCAAATCCCTTACCTTAAAACGTAACTATTAAAACTCAAAGGTTGGGACCTTGAGGGCTTGGGGGCACCTTGGGAGGTAATGAGACCCTAACCTTGTTGGGGGAGAGTGGGGAGTCGTATGGATGAGAGGGTGGCTTGGTATTTATAGGGAAAGTGGGGGGACAAGGCATTAATGGCCAAGGGACACTTCATTAGTGGTTTTGGAAAATCCATGGGCTTGCCCGTGGTATTTTCCCATGGTATTGGCCACTTGGGACACCTCATACCTTATATTACAATTCATAAGTCGACCATATTGATTACATTCTTAATATATCATTTAATGATGTCATTAAACACCAGTAACTTAAAAACTGTATTTTCACTACTCATCGAAAATTCAACTTTCTCAGAATAATCCCAAAATTTCACCTTAACCAAATATCAATGCTCTGAATTCAAAAATTAACTCCATTTTGTAAAAATAATTTTCTAAATATTTTTATTTTATCTTTTTAAATAAATACACTATTCACCGAAAATTCATTTTTTTCAGATAAATCCCCAAATATTACCATAACATAATATTGGTGCTCTGAGTTCAAAAATGAAATCAATTTTATAAAAATAATTTTTTTAAAATTTTTAATATAATTTTTAATTAAAAAACACTATGCACTAAAAAAACTAATACTTAAATAATAATTTATGAAATCGTTATTTAACCATTTTATTGACTCACATTACTTAATCAAGGGGCCTAGATTATATTAATACTATATTTAAGTGAGATTACTAATCCATTTGGACACATTACTAATCCTAATCATAAAATCACTATTCATAATTTACTATTCATCAAAAATTATGTTGATCTTATTAGACTCTAAATTTCGTATAGAGCATAATTGTAGAAGACCATTTTTTGAATATCATTACACATTTTTAATTATTTAAGGTTTACATAAACATTTTTAAAATGTCCTTTTTCTAAAATTCATCAAAAATATGCATACTATATTTATCTAGTCCTTTGAAAATTCATAAACTTCATCATAAGAAGAAATCCCAATTTTTATTTAAAACAAAAGATTACACAAGGCAGTTACGGTCTCCTTACATAGCCCTTTATCACACCAGTATAGGACCTAAGTGTAAGGTGTGCTAAGGTGAGAGAATCTGAGAGAGGCTCGGCTAACATCGCACGAGTAGTAATTTCTATTATTTTGAATTTCTCGCAAAGGCTATTCTGTTATAGCTTCAAACGATGATGTTCAGCTTGGGTTTGGTCCAGAGCAAAGCCCAGTGGTGCTACCTCTTTCCCAAGTTCTATTAGATGGGCTTCGATCGGACCAATACTATTGGGTGAGGCCATCGAATCTCCTTTCTATAATAATTAACCAAGATTACTTGTATTTAGAGACAATAATTAAAACGTTTAGTTTCCAGGGGTCATATTGACCAATTGCCATATAACAGTCAAAACCCAATGGTCTCATTTTAATTATACTCATGTTATCAAATGAAACATTTTTCTTGAGTATAAAATACAAAATAAAATAACACATAAAATTAAGAAACAAGATTTATTCAAAATTTCAGGTCATTACAATCTTCCCCACTTATGAAATTGCGTCCTCGCAATTTTTAAAATTGGGTTTTGAAATTTCATTGAAAGTCCCACATCGGAAAAGGAGTTAGTAAAACTATTACTTTAAAAGAAAAAAAGGTAAGTACAATGGTCACCCGAGTTAGCCCACACTAGGATTCCATGTACGAAAACATGGACATGGAGGAGAAAAAAAATGGTCAAGTTCTGAGGGAGAGTGATAGAAAACATGATTAGGAGAAAATTGACCATAAGAAAATCCCAAACTTATGATGCGTGTAAACGGTCTTTGATTACCCGGTAGGAAACGTAAACCAACAACGTTTTTTTTTACGTTCCTTTTCATAATTTTGAGGAATTCATTTACAACATAAAACAAAAACCTAAGAAAATATACCTATCTTCACGTAGAGTATCATCCTTTAATATGTTTCTACCTAAAACTAATCTTTTCTCCAAACTATGAGCATTCAAAACTACTTGGTCTCATCAAAACACAAGAATCATATTCTAGATAATCACATAATCCACAAAAGATTAACTATCTATTTCTTCTATCTTTAAACATTATCCTAAAAATAGAAAGGGTAAGGTAAAACAACTCTTCAAAAATAAATAATCCAATAGGAATGGAAACTACTTTTAAATCTTCAAAGTTCCATGGAACTACCCAAATTTCACCATATTCCATTCCATAAATAACGGTCCTTAAAATTCCTCAAAATAAACCAAACTAAGATTGAAACCCAAATACAAGAATGATTTGATAACATAGTCTTCCAAAATAAACTTCATTGTTCATCTCCAAACAACATCAACCACTGCTAACATCTTATAACAAAAGTATCTAACCTAAACATATTTTACCCAAGATAGGTTAATCATTCCCATAAGTAACCTAAATTACTATAAGTCCACCTTAAATTAATCGATTCTTCAAAATATATGTCAACCTTTCTCCTTAATGAAAATACCATAGTAATCTATTTACCTCGATCATATAGGGTCCCCAAAATAGTGAACGTCTTCCAAAATAATAATCATATTTTAATCCTGTAATCATCCCTATCATATTAATAGACAATCGTCGCATTTCCTAGCACAATGGTTGTTGGGATATGTTCTTCCATTTCCCACCATTAACTATGAAGAGAAAACATAATTTGGGGCTTAAGTACTTAGCCAATAATCATGAAAATGAACTGAAAGCATATAAGGATAACTTGTAGAAGAAAAGTATAACCTACCTTGTGATCCCCTAGGTTACCATCTAGGTTATCCATGATCATATATTATTATGTGAATCTTTATTTTATTTTATCTTTGTTCCTTTAACAATGGCTCATACTAAGATTATTAATTTACCAAAGCATATCCCCTGTGAGTGTCATAACCAAGAGTGTAGTAAGGCCCATTATCGTGTACCAGTTCTCGTTCGAGTCTAGCTCAAAGCGGTGTTTTCAGGTTTTACCCCTATGTACATCTGTGCCAGAGCCACCTCTACCTTCTCGTATCCAGACATGGATGTATTTGCTTGGGAACCCCTTACTCAATACTCACCAAAATACGAGGAAGATTTCCTATATTTAAACTTTTCTATAGGGTTCTTCCTAGAGTTTTCATATCCTAATTTCCACAAATAACTAAACTATCCTTTGATACCTACTATAGAATCCCGCCTTTTTATCACATAAACATTCATTACATTTTACAAAACTGAGGATCTTTAAGATTTAGTGTCTTGGAAACCAGGAACTTTAAACATGAAAACATAAAAGATTCTTCTTAAACACTTGAAAGGCTTCTCCTCATGTTCATCCTAGGTTCATTACTGCATCTCATAACCTGGGGACATACATCAACAGAAAGGGTGAGCAGAAGGCCCAGTAAGGGAAACAAGAGAAACATTTTACATGTGAACTTGAGATACTTCAATAAGGTCATGAAAAGAACATTAAGGCATGAGAAAGAAATCATGAGGCATATCATAATAAAAATAACATTTTTCATAACTTGAAGATGTGGCTGCAACATTTAATATAGGCAATCATGAACATATCAACAAGGTCCATCCCCAAGGTGTCATTTGAAAATTACCAAGGATATTCACAAAGATATTGTGAAAATTGTAATCTCTAGTGGTTACATCATTACCCAATGAATTGCAGCGCTATCAGGGTGCACCCTTAAATTTTCTTTTATTATCATGTGATACACATATATCATCATAAATAATTTCATAGAAACCCCATATATCATATTTGAAATGGTTTTCATTTCATAATCATAACGTTTTAAAAACTACTTTAAAGACATGATCTTAATGTCACTTTAAACCCACGGAAAGGGAAAGAGGGTTTCATGTATGTAAATCCCAGAATTTAAAATAGAACATTTTGTTATATATGTGAATACCCATATATAAGAGGGAGCTTTGAGTATTCATTTAAGAATAAATAACTTTAGAAAAAGAGAGAGACATTTTGAAACAAAAATTCTGTAGCATGACGGCTATGTTACAGGGTTTTAAAAAACATTCAAAAGAGAGGAGACATGGGTCAAACATTCATAAATGACCCATAAAACAGTAGAGGGATAGAATATAAGATATTTAAGAACATGGTAATGAAATTTAAAAATATACCATATTAAATGAAGAACATGAAAGGAAGACAAAATAAGATTTCTCTTATGAAAATTCTGCAGCCTAACGGCGTCACATAAACTTCAACCAAAAATGAATTGATGAGATCAAATAAGGTCTCTCATAATATGAACATAAAATATCAGTATTATATATATATAGATCATACCATAACATAATTAAAAGTAACTTTCAAGACTTTACATGGAATTAGAAATTTGAAAAAAGGAGAAACATGAAAGAACCACTTAAAAATTCGGCAGCCTAACGGCGGCACTTAAAACATAAAAATACTGAATTGAAGAGATCAAATGGGGTATCTCATCATATGATCATAAAAGATCAGTATGATAGATATACAGATCATACCCCAACATAATAAAAAGGAACTTTAAAGACTTGACATGAAAGTAGAACTTGAAAACGAGAAGGGTGAAAGAACCACTTAAAAATTCAGCAGTATAACGGCGCCACTTAAAACATCAAAATACTGAATTTAAGAGATCAAATGGGGTATCTCATCAGATTATAATAAAAGATAAGTATCATAGATATAGATATCATACCCCAAAATAATAAAAAGGAACTTGAAAGTCTTTACATGAATGTAGAACTTGAAAACGAGAAGGGTGAAAGAACCACATAAAAATTCAGCAGCATAACGGCCCCACTTCAAACTTCAAAACAATGAATTGAAGAGATCAAATGGGGTATCTCATCATATGATCATAAAATATCAGTATGATAAATATAGAGACCATACCCCAACATAATAAAAAGAAACATTAAAGACTTGAAATGAAAGTAGAACTTGAAAACGAGAAGGGTGAAAGAACCACTTAAAAATTCGGCAGCCTAACGGCGCCACTTAAAACATCAAAATACTGAATTGAAGAGATCAAATGGGGTCTCTAATCATATTATCATAAAAGATCAGTATGATAGATATAGAGATGATAAGCCAACATAATAAAAAGTAACTTGAAAGACTTGACATGAAAGTAGAATTTGAAGATGAGAAGGGTGAAAGAATCCGTTACAAAACTTTCGGCAGCCTAACGACGCCACTTAAAATTTTATAAAATGAAACGATGAGAGTAAGAGGGGGTCTCTCATCATATTAACATAAAAAGGACAGTATAATGAATATAAAATAACATCCTCCAACATAAGAACATGGAGCATAAATGAAATGACATAAGAGAGATTTCTTTAAAAGAAAGAGAGAGGTCAAATCCCTTACCTTAAAACATAACTCTTAAAACTGAAAGGTTGGGACCTTGAGGGCTTGGGGACACCTTGGGAGGACTCCTTGGGAAATAATGAGACCAGAACTTCGTTGGGGGAGAGTGGGGAGTCGAATGGATGAGAGGATGGCTTGGTATTTATAGGGAAAGTGAGGGGACAAGGCATTAATGGCCAAGGGACACCTCATTAGTGGTTTTGGCAAAACCATGGGCTTTCCCTTGGTATTTTCCCATGTTATTGGCCAATTGGGGCACCTAATACCTTATCTTACTATTCATAAGTCGACCATGTTGATTACATACTTAATACATCATTTAATGATGTCATTAAACACACGTAACTTAAAAACTGTATTTTCACTATTCATCGAAAATTCAACTTTCTCAAAATAATCCCAAAATTTCACCTTAACCAAATATCAATGCTCTAATTTCAAAAATGAACTCCATTTTATAAAAATAATTTTCTAAATATTTTTAATTTATTTTTTTAAATAAATACACTATTCAACGAGAATTCATTTTTTTCAGAAAAAACCCCAAAAATTACCATAACATAATATCGGTGCTCTGAGTTCAAAAATGAAATCCATTTTATAAAATAAATTTTTTAAATATTTTTACTTTAATTTCTAATTAGAAAACACTATTCACTCATAAAAACTAATACTTGAATAATAATTTATGAAATCGTTATTTAACCATTTTATTGAATCACATTACTTAATCAGGGTGCCTAGATTATATTTATACTTTCTTTAAGTGAGATTACTAATCCATTTGGACACATTACTAATCCTAATCATAAAATCACTATTCATAATGTACTATTCATAAAAAATTATGTTGATCTTATTAGACAATAAATTTCATACTGAGCATCATTCTAGAAGACAGTTTTTTGAATATCATTACACATTTTTAATTATTTAAGGTTTACATAAACATTTTTAAAATATCCTTTTTCTAAAATTAATCAAAAATATGCATACTATATTTATCCGGTCATTTGAAAATTCATAAACTTCATCATAAGAAGAAATCCCAATTTTTATTTAAAATAAAGGATTACATAAGGCAGTTATGGTCTCCTTACATAGCCCCTTATCACACCAGCATAGGACCTAAGTGTAAGGTGTGCTATGGTGAGAGAATCTGAGGGAGGCTTGGCTAACATCGCACGAGTAGTAATTTCTATTAGTTTGAACTTCTCGCAAAGGTGATTCCATTTTAGCTTCACACGATGAAGTTCGGCTTGGGTTTGGTCCAGAGCAAAGCCCAGTGGTGATACCTCCTTCCCAAGTTCTATTAGATGGGCTTCGATCAGTCCAAGACTATTGGGTGAGGCCATCGAATCTTTTTTCTATAATAATTAACCAAGCTTACTTGTATTTAGAGACAATAATCAAAACGTTTAGTTTCTAGGGGTCATATTGACCAATGGTCATATAACAGTCAAAACCCCGTGGTCTCATTTTAATTATAATCATGTTATCAAATGAAACATTTTTGTTGAGTATAAAAAACAAAATAAAATAACACATAAAATTAGGAATCATGATTTATTCAAAATTTCGGGTCGTTATAGTTTCAATTAATCCCTTTTCAAGATTATTCCCACGAAATAATATACCATTTCAGTTCCATATTTCCCATGAAAATAGAATTAAAAAAACCATGAAATAACCAACATATTGATTGAAAAACCACACCATAACCCATTAATTTCTCTCCAACAATCCCACAACACCACTAATTTACAACCACACCCCATATTTATAGCCTTTCTACACATCCACACCATAAAAATCATACAACCCATCTATATTAAAATACTCATTGCAGCCCCACTGTACCGTCACATGCACCATTAACACAAAACACAACCCCACTGCATAAAATATCTCATCCAATACCCCCACATACCTCAACACATTTATATTCCTTTCATCATAAAACCTATTCCAATCCATAACACACAATTGTCTCCAAAAATAACTTACAACACATAAAAAAGAGATGTTTCTACATTTAGCAGAAAATCATTTATTCAATTCAACATTATTTATGGTGTCACTAGATAAACCATATAGTCCTTTGGAATCCATTAATTTTAGCTGAATATTAGTGGCTAATAGATTCCATGAATTTTTTACCCAATAGTAGACCAACATGCATTCATAAACATTCTGGGTGAAACCAAGGACCCCCAAAATCCATGATTTTCAGTTTCCATATATCTTATGTATTCACAATATCAACAAATAACAAAGAAGAACATATCATTTATATATCCCCACATATTGATCATAAATACATTGAAATATCATTTTTATGTTGGTATTCTTCTATATTCACAAAACATACATTCATATAGCCATCCTACATTATAAAGAAATAAAATACAGACAAATGAATCCCTACCTCCTTAAACAGATGATCAACACCTCCTACTTGTTCCAAACAGGGGGTTCACAGGCAACACAAACCTCCAAGGAAAACACGATGTAAATATTACAGCACAAATGAACGAATACATGGTGAAGAGAGGTTATGGTGACATTTTATATCAATATCAATGGGAATCACCCAAGGGAGAATGGATCTCATCATTTGAAATTCCAGATCCTAGATAAAAGAATGAAACAATTTTGAAATCCATTTATGGTAAATCATGACCAAGACCACACTAACAAGCCATTTAGGATCCTCCCAGGTTTTATGAATTTAAGTATTTATTATATATCCCTTTAATGGGATTAAAACCGTGTTAAAGTAAATTTACATTAAATAAAATGTGAAAGGGGATACACTGCAGCTAACAAGAAAATGGAGAAAACTGAAATTTTGAAAAAATGATGGAAATGATTCACCTGTGGGTGACTTACCATTGGATGACTTGCGGTTAGGTGACCTACCATTAAAAACTCACCATTGGATGAGTCGCTGTTGGATGATGCACAATTGGATGAGTGACTGTTGGATGAGAAATTGATTCACAAGTCACCGTTGGATGAGTCATTATTGGAAGACTCACTATCACAAGTCACCACTTGAAACCTACCATCAGCAAGTCACCATTGGGACTCACCCTCGTGACATAACAATGTGACTCACCATCATGAAGCTCAGTTGTGAATCACCAGTGGATGAGATAACACCGGACGAGTTACTATCAGGTGAATCATCATTTGCAACCTTCCATCACGTCACACAGTCTGTAAATCACAATTGCGGGTCACTGATGTGAGTCACCATTATAACTCACTAGTCCTATCTCACAGTGTGCCATTATATTCCACCTACTAGTGGATGAATCACAATAAGATGAGATACAATTAGAAAATTATGTTTTTTTGACAAACTCTTGTAATGATCTATCGTAACCTTATAGAACACATCAAACATTAGTAAACTATTTTTTTAATGTGAAAGTTACATCGTCGAAATTATATTAGATGGTATTAATACAATTAATTAAATTTTGTAATATTTATTTATTTATTTATTTATTTGTTAATAAATAAATAAATAAATATTAACCAACCACTAAATATTGTTTAGTTCTATTTTATTCTTCAAAAACAAATTTTTAGCCATAATAGTATTTACTTCATCTATGAGAAAATAATATGAATAATTTCAATAACATTAGAAAAATTTATAAAATTAACATTTCTTTTGATTTCATCATTTTAAAATTTCCTAGGATTATTTGTTTTATAATTTTACAATAATGATTGATTTTACACTGAATATTTACTAATTCTAATTTTTTAATAACATTATTAATGGTTTATACATATTTAATGATTATTTTCTAAATAATTTAAAATTAAATTGTGATCAATTATATTTTAAACAATAGAATTAATTTCATCAAAAATACAATTTCTATTTTATTTAGAATAATTTTTTAATGTCCAAGAAAAATCCCCTTTATTAATAATAAATGAAGAAGACCAAAAGGGAGGGTGGGATAAGAAAACGAATTTATTCATACTTCTTAAATAAATTCATTCTATTCGGGAGTGTGTAAACATACAATAATATTGAATTACCCCTCCCTAACCATGGAGATTCCAACACATCCTCTATGTATTAACCCACATTCAAGGTCCATCATCACCATCCATAAGAACATAAACAAAATAACTCAAACCCTCTACCACTATATAGACTCCATCATATCATTATCCATCCTCAATTATTTTGGTAGGGAGTAGTCCAAAAGAATTTTGATTAATATCTTTACTACTCAGATGAAGAAAATGTGTTTTTTATCTAAAATTAGAAACTATTGGTTATTCTATACAAATAGGGATCTTACCATCAAAAATATTCATATGATAATCATTACTATTTTACATAATAACAATAGGATCACATACATTAATATAAAATTTGGGTGAGGCCCCCACTCCTATATAATTATTCCCACTATTATTAGATCTTCCATAATCTTGGTTAGAAATCATGGCCCATATTCAGCCCTGTACTTAAACACTAAAAAAAATTACTAGTACTCATGAAACAAATATCTTTCACTTTGTAGATATTTTATCCTTTAGAGTTGTAGATAACTAGTTGTTAAATCATACAAAAATTCCCACAAAACAATTTATACTACTAAAACAATATAAAATTTTACAAATATATAAAACTTCTAAAATTGAATATTATTATCTTTTTCCTAAAAAATATTCCTAACATTGAAAATAACTTCCTCTTTTCTCTAACCCATACATATACCCTATTAAAAAAATTTAAAATTGGGTTTATGAAAAAAGGATTAGTAAGGTATATAAAATAAATAATTAAAGTTTTAGTCCATGAATACTTTAAACCCCTAAAAAATTTTCACAGAGATATAATTTTCAGCAATAAAATATAAGTTATTTTGTTACCTCAATAAATACAAATATTCTTATCAACATCAAATAAAAACATAAACCATAAAGGTAACATTTTGTTACAATTTGATATTACTATTATAGTTGAATTCATGGATATATATGGAGTAATCGTCTTGACTACATTTGGAATACCATCTATTGAGCATTCCCTTAATCTCTTAGGATAAACCCAAACATTTAACACTATATCATTAGCAAATGCATTGGAGAGATATGATGGGGTCACCAACCCTTGGTTTATCATGAACAACCCACACTCAAAAAAATTGATGATCCAAAACATAAGCATAACATATAAAATAATAATAACATTCCCACTCTGAAATAAAATTCCATTCCTTAAAAAATATGAACAATTATAAATGTAATCACATTATTTGAAAATAAAATTTTAAACCTATAAAGGAAACATAAAAACATTAAAAGGACATAAAATTGAGAAAATAAATTCATGTCAATGTAGGAACCATGAAATGTGTTCCATGAACTTCTCTGTACAGAGAAGAAATGATTATCACATAGACAACAAATGTCATGTATGAGTTAAAATGTTTTCACTATAGAATATGAAGATGTGGGTTGGATTTATATGTTCCAAAATTTTACTCCATACCAATGGAAAGGTGGACGAATTCAGTAATCGATGAGTTGTAAGTGGATTTCCCAGATTGATGATGAAAATTCCATGACACCTTAAATTCAATTTTCGAGTTTATTCTGATAATACATGGTGTAATTAAAATCTCAAGAAGAGTAGATATCTTCAAGTCCTTAAATTTGACTAGTAGTAGAGAGTAAACATACATAAGAATCCAATGTTATGGAACATGGAAGATGGATAAATTTAAAACAAAGACCTACGTGGAGCACCTACATAGAGGACCTACACGGAAGACCTACGTAGAGGACCTACGCAGAAAATGAATTCTTACACCCCTGCGCAGAAGACCTACACGATGAACCTATATGAAAGACCTATGCAGAAAAATTTCCTTTGCCTGAGTCCCCTTCCTTACCAATTAATAGAACCCTTGGGCTCCCCATATCAGAGGCTGAAAATGTTGGAAGATGCCCTAAAGCTCCCATTGCATATCTCTTTCTCCAAGATCCACCAATTATTCTCAGATAGCTCTCTAAAACATGATAGATGGTAAAATTAAATGGTGAAACATGGTTCAAAGTCCCATCACGTCCTAGACCACATGGAGCTACGTAGAGCACCTTCATAGAGAACCTGTGCGATGCACCTTCATGACAAAACATGGTGGAGATTTGGAGTGACACACCTTCACAAAGCACCTACGTGAAGTACCTACACAACACACCTACATGGAGAACCTTTGAGGAGCACCTGCGCGATGCTCCTTGGCGGAGCACCTACACGACACACCTGCGCGTAGTACCTGCACTACTTGTTGGTCCATACAACAGGGGTACCCCCCCCCCAGCTCACGTTTAGTGTCGGTTCCTTCCCTTTTATCACTGACCAGCATGATAATTGGAGAGTCGCACTGCAAACATTTCAAATCCTGTCAACAACATTTTCCATTTATGACCTTTTTTGGGACATTTTCCATCCTTTTAATTTCATGATTTTAGACACTCCATCACACACAATGAAGTTCCTTGACTCTACTTACTCTTATTGGTATCTTTAACATGTTACGAGTTTATACATTCCTTACTGATTCCTCAAGTACCATAATTCAATACACTCCTCAAGAAACTCCTCAAGCCACATCACCTCGCTCCTATGCCAGATTGAATTCCAAATGGGAAGCCTCTTCATGTGTAAGACCCAACCAATTTTAAATGGGCATCACCCTTAGGATTAAGCCCCGTCCAATTCCAAATTGGGAATCCTCCATAAGAGGAATCCCTAGCCAATCTGAATTGGGAATCCTATTTTGAATTAATCCTCAACCAATTTCAAGTGGGAAGCCATCCTGTTTTAAGCCCCTAACCTTGATCCCTTCCTCCTTACATTGTACCCTTGTCAAATATAAATAGAAAATATGGAATGCTCATAATCTTTCCCTCTTCCACCATCGGAGGTAGAAATTTTTTAAATTGTAGATTCCTTTGATGAATCTTTGACATCTTCTTGTCTCTCACATCGAGCATGACTCACATGGGCTTAGAGATTTGTCAAGTTCACAACATTTTCACAATTAAATGAACTATGAGAACTTTGATTCCCATCATAATTGGGATATGTTGGAAGCC
The DNA here is from genome assembly GCA_963277665.1 of Viscum album. NCBI lineage: Eukaryota > Viridiplantae > Streptophyta > Magnoliopsida > Santalales > Viscaceae > Viscum > Viscum album. The sequence goes on along the minus strand of OY728143.1, from coordinate 1,200,135,636 downwards.
TTATCAGGGCTCGAGCTCACTAAATATCCTTTTCTGGAATCCAACCCTAATTCCCTTAATCTGGGCATCCTCTTCAAGAGTAAGCCCAAAATTAGACACCCCAAATCACCAAGGCATCTTTTTTTGGAAGTAATCCCAAACTGATTTATCTCAAAGTACTATACTATCCTATGAGTCTTATAGAACTATGTAGGATTTGATTCTCATCCACATGGGATACGTAGGAATCCTCCTTTAGATTCAAACCCAACACTCCAAATCAACCCTATTCTACATGGACCTTATTCCCAATATGGTCTAATATTACTTGGAAACCCAAAACATTCCCATGTTCATTGGGTTGCATTAACATAAGTCTCACACCAATCATTGACTAAGAATATTCAGCTTAGATTTCCATACCACACGACATTAAATTGTATAGACATGTCCTTATCACATGACCTTAAAAGGTATAATGTGTCCCATTCAGTGGCACCAAACTACATGGGTTATGATTCCATTTACAAGGACACCTAGATAGCATATTTTTATGGATACAATCCCAAGATCAAATCAAACCTTCGTCTATCTGGATGAATATAAATTCTAGAGTGCCCCACTTAGTGGTTTAAAACCCAATATCATTATAATTATTATTAGAAGAATGTTGAAATAGTATATTGGAGGATACCGTTGATAGAGAACCTCAAATACATATAGATATCTTCATTGATGATGAACCTTGAATACATACAGATGATTCTAAATTTTACACATGTTATTAAATGATTGCAAATTCCAAGGGAAACTTATGTCATACATGTGGAATTAATAATGATTCTTTAAAATATCATAAATTTTGAAATATTTTGTATGAGTGGACAATAATTCCCCCCCCCCCAAAAGGGCGTGATGAGTCTGACCTACCATCCTCTTGACCAATGCACATTCTTAAGCATCATAAATCATAATCTTAACGGACATCTACCTTTATAAAGCAGGCCCCCTTTGGATAATGAACGATTGGAAGTTTCTAGTTCCATAAATAAATCCAATGGAAACCGCCTGAAAGCAGTGATTCATAAAATTAGAATACACATTTCAAGGAACTATGAAATAGTCATATAAGTTGAAACACATATTCCTTTTCGATTTTGTAAAAATAAGTAATATTGTAATTTTAAATGAGGTTTTTAAATCGAATGTCTAGTACCATGATTCTAAATCATCAAGTACAATCCTTATCTTCCAAAAAAATATTTTTATGTAAATCATTTACCTTAACAAGACCCTTTTCAAATAGAATTTTTTCTTTTATATCACGTATTATCATGTTATATCAAATACTAATTTTTTTGTGTTCATTTCATATATTTTGATAATATTTTGTTCTTGAGTCTCAAATGACATTAGTAAGTTGAATATGGTCAAAGTGGTCCATATTCCATAATATCAAAAATAATATTCATGAAATACTAAAAAATATAATATATCATTTATACATTTAAATATATTCCTTAAATATTTATATGAAAAATTAATAATGTTACAATCATAGAGACGGTAAGATGTATGTACGCATCAGTTATGCTTCCATTTTTCATTGACCATTATGGGAAGAGGGTAAATATTATCTTACAATTAAAAAAAGTTATAATATAAATAATATAATATTAATCATTGAAATATATTTTTATATGTTATCCATTTTATATGTTTTCAAAAAATGATTCACACTGCTTTGTGGAGGTGATAGTTCACACCTACGTACGAACAACATTATCATTTTTTGGTACTGGGAAAGTAAGATGGAATTTTATATATTATTCTGTTATAATGATAAATATTTCATAAATCTCATATATAAACATTAATTCTATCATTATAACCAATCATTAAGGTTTGTAATGGAAAACGTGTTATATCATTTTGTGGAGGTGACAATTCACATTTACGAACAAATGATTAATTCTTTCCCATTTTATTAAATTGGATATGGATTTAGGTGATGACATTATCATAACAAAATCTCAATATATTTAGGATAATGGTGTTATTATTTCATCGTGTGTGAAAAAATATTTGATGGTTGTGGAAGAAGAAATAAAATAAAAACACTTAATTAAAATTGGCAACTCTTCATCAGATGATCTCCTTGGATTATCACATTAACCCTATAAAGAGGTTCTTATGCCTAAACTAAGTCCAATTTAATATGAATTAGAATTCAATTCATGTATTTGGGGAGATTTTGGACGATCCAAAATGATTTAGAAGTGTGAATAAAGGAGAAGAATGAGTTCACTTTTATAGAAAAGAAAAGCGGTAATCATGGAATTATTCATATTAATAATTAGAGATAAATTAATTTTATAATAAAAATGGATCCAAAGTGACTAATTTAAAATATATGATAAATCTGGGCCCTAATAATTTCATTTAGTGAAATTTATACATGTTTGGAATATTTGTTTCCCTTATATTTTTGTTTAAACCTTTTTAACTTTTACTAATTTTATAATTTTATTTACACTTTGAGGGTTAATAAAATTACAATAAATTTACAAAATACTAATAAATGAGAAAATTATGAATGTTTAGGACATATCCCAATTATTTAGATGAATTTTTGAATTTTTGAAATTTTATATCACTTAATAAAATATTTTATATTTTAAAATATCATTAATGTCAATTTTTACACTACTCATTACATGAGTTATTAAAAATATCTTGTCAAAATGATATATTCAAATTGACTATTTTAACACATAAATAAAATGTAATAGGATTAAAAAAATTCATGGATGAAAATAATTGTATCAAATTTTATTTATTTTAACATTTATAATAACATATATTTGATAATTTCATTAATTAAGAAATTATTACATCATCATTTTATAGGGCCAAATAGCAGAAACGACGGAGAAGGCGAGTGGAAGCAGGTTCCCACCTACGGATCCCAGAAGTAAGATAACTAGATGGCTCATAAGACGGTTTCTCATTCCCATTGCATCATTTCGGCATGGTTCAATCAGCCAGAGCCTTCAAAAGCTGCATCCGCCACTCCTACATCATCATCTCAACCGGCCTCCTCCCAGAAGAGCAAGCATCGGCGGCACAAGAAGAAGCAATGCGCCCCACCTATTCCATCGTCATCCCGCACTCTTAGTGACTTCATTCCCCCTGAGTTGGGGATCCCTCTTAGGATACACCGAGTGGAGGATGACTCTTAATGTGACAGTCAAGGGTATGCTTCGGTTAACACCATTGAGTTGGTAAACCCCTATATAACTCCTGACAAGGGGGAACACCAGGTGATCCACTCCAACGTCCCCATTCGACGCCAACATCAATGGAGTCGCAACTATATGAGTTGTCGAGGCGCATCAGTTGGCACCTCCAGCTAAAACATGCATGCTACTGAGACCAGGCAGCAGGCCCAGCGCAGAGATCAGCACGTGCGTCCTCTTCATCTAATGTCATTAGGACTGCCTCCACCACCATTTGTGCTATTGGATCAGGTAGAGCAACTCCGGTAATTCCACGACCAGCTTCTCCCCTATACAGGCCGATCCCAGCCATCTCGTCCTCATCTGGTTTCTAAATTCCGAACATCAGATAGTGATCAGTGGGATATACCTGAGTACTAGTCCGCTGCCTGTCTGAATGGCAGGGCCAACCATGCCTTTCATCACCGAGTGGATTCCCACAAGCAGAAGTTTGTTCCTATCACAGAAGTATTATGCCCTCAAGCACCCCGCCAGCATCCCAGCAAGGCTTTCCATCCTCGAAGCCCTCCTCCTATAATCTGATATACACGAGGCCCTCACTGAGGCTTTAAGAATCCTCCTCCAGTTTGAGAAACAGGTAGCAGCTGCAGAAGTCTTTCATGCTGAAGCACTCGAGAATGCCGAATATCAGGCCATCATTTCGTTCTCAGTAGAAGATTAAGGCTCTCCCATCCAGGGGAAAATGCGCCTGCTGTACATCACCGGACAATTTAATGTTTTGGAGGTTCGCCACTGTCTCGTTGACACTGGCTCCGAGATCAAACATATCCCAAAGTGGACACTAACGAAGATAGGGTTATTCGAGGATGACCTAACTCCCTCTAATTTATGGATATAGGGATATGATAGGACATAACAGACCCCGGTCGGCAAAATCTATCTAAAGACCCATCTCAGTGGCCTTGTTTCCAGTACCGAATTATGGTCGTCTCCTAGTACATCGTGTACAATGCATTGATGGGAAGAACATGGTTCCTTCTGCACACGGAGGTCCCCTCGTCATATCACCAGTGCCTCAAGTACTCCCTGAATAGTTGAGTAGGCATACTCCAAGGTGATTCCTCTCCTTTATCCTCTTGTGAGGCCAGTTATCTGGACGCTGACTACTACAAGAGCAAGGATAAACAGATTCTGGAAAGTGTGGTTGATCCCACCCCGGTCACAAGTGATCCCAGGGCAGGTCTGGATGACAACCATGTCTTCCCGATCCATCTTTTTGAGGCCACGACCCCCAACATGGGGAAATGATTTGTTGTATCAGGTACAAGAAGAAGTCATATTCCCATTTCCATGTTACGGTGAAAAATAACCTCGTACTCCAACACAAATCTGGCTCAGGTGATCCTCGAACATCCTACCCCCGTACGATATCGGGATGTCCACCCCATGGAAACGACAGTACGTCATACGTGTCTATTTTTCCAGGCTGTAATTAACCGGGTCAAGCCAACGCACCACTATTTCTTTGATGTCATCAATCATGGCCCCTTGGGCCGAAGACCAGATGGGATTGGATTGACTGCCTTCATCACTATGGTCTCAGTGGTGCGTGAGTCTCCTGATTTGTTTTCCACTATTGTCCAGGGTGGTACCAGCCTCCTGTCAGGTTCTTCCGACTGAAGGGAAGCTTCACCCACTGGGAATCCATCCTCCGAAATCGAATAATAAGATCTAGAGGATGCTCCCCCTGTCATTGAGGAAGGCTTCTTATCCACGGTCGATGAACTGGTACAGATGACTCTTGGTAGCAAGGCAGATCTGAGACCCACATTGATCAGTGCTGACATGTCCCCTGAGGAGCAGCAGTGGTACATGGACATCATTAAATAGAACCATGATATTTTATCCTAGAGTTACAATGAGATTCCAGGACTAGATCCTCATGTGGCGGTCCACCGCCTTGGTCTCCCAACAAACCATCACAGGTTCAAGAAACCTCCCAGAAAGATGCACCCTTCTCACAATGCCATGGTCGAGGCTGGGATTGACATGCTCATCAAAGACAACTTCATAAAGGAATTCCAATACCGCATGTGGTTATCCAACATCATGCCAGTCAAGATGAGTAACGGACAAATCAAAGTCTACATCGACATCGGAGATCTCGATCGTCACTTTCCAAAGGATGATTTTCCCCTTCCAATGACAGAATTTTTGATCGATGTTATGGTAGGGTTCCAAGACCTATCTTTCATGGATGGGTTTTCTGGATATAATATAATCCGGATTTCTCTCGAGGATGAATATTCCACCGCTTTCAGGGTTCCCCAAGGTACTTTATGTTACAAGGTAATGCCCTTCAGCCTGAAGAATGCAGGTGCCACCTATCAGCGGTCTATGCACTATATATTCAAGCAAATCCTTGGGACATTGGGGGAGTGCTATGTGGACGATCTTGTGGTCATATATCACCAGCTCTAGGACCTTCTTAGTGTCCATGATAAAGTGTTCAGCTTCCTCCACTCCCACCACATGAAGATGAACCCGTTGAAGTGTGCCTTCAGGGTCACATCTGAGAAGTTTCTTGGCTTTGTTGTCAAGTAACGAGGCATCAAGATCGACCCAGAGAAGCTCAAGTCCATCATCCTGATGCCTCCCCCAAGTAATATTGTAGATATTCTAGGTTTCCATGGCCACTTAGCCTACATATGCTGATTCATTGCGTATCTGGATGGAAAGTGTAATCCCTTCTCTTGGATAATAATGAAAGGATATGACTACGAATGGGACAAAGAGTGACATACCGCATTCAAGGAAATCAACCAGTATCTTCTCCAGCCTCTGGTCTTGATGCCATCCATCTCTGGAAAGCCTATGATCTCGAATGTGACTACCCTATAATGAACTCTCAACGCCCTTCTCACCTTGAAGAATAATGAGGGGACAGAAAACAGCCTCTACAACCTCAGCTGCATGTTCCTTGATATGGAGACCAGATACTCCCCCATCGAGAAGATCTTCCTTGCACTCGTATTTGTTTTGTAGAATTTGCAACATTACCTACAACACCATGAGGTTAATTGGTCTTTTGGGTAGACCCGCTGAAGTACATTCTGAATCTCCCCATGTTGACCATCCATCTAGCATGGTGGGCGGTAAGCCACAAGCAGTTTGACATCAGGTTTGTCCCCCAAAATGCAATCAAGGGATAGGAATTGGTAGACTTCCTAGCCGCATATCCAACCTCCTCAGATAAGTCCCTAGACTTGGATTTTCCCAATGAGGCAATCCTCTCAGTAAATCATGTCGTCCCATGTTGGCATATACACTTTGACGGTGCCTCCCAAAGCCCCACCGGTAGGAGGCTTAATGATCCTCGACTCAACAGAGTAGGCCTGGGTATTGTCTTCATTACCCTGGCATAAGTTGTTTTTTCATAGTCATTCCTATTGTTAGAAGGCTGCACCAACAATGAGGTAGAGTATCCGGTTCTTATCACTAGCCTCGAGCTGGCCCTCAAGATCGATGAACCCCATTTTCATGTGAAAGGGGATTCTGAACTAGTCATATCAACGGTGACAACGTTGTCAGAAATCTAGAGATCATACGATTTTTGGAACACACCCTCTTGTTAATGGCCCTATTCCATTCTCGACTGAAGGTTACCCATGTCCCTCGGTCATATAATGTTCAAGAGGACACTTTGGCCAGCTTAGCTGCATCACTTGCAGTGACCGAGAAGGATGATCTGATTATACACCTAGTGCACTGGAGAGTCATTGCCCCCATCACCGCAGAGGATGATGATGGCCTGCAGGTAAGCCATCTTATCGTCAAAGCCACCATGTCAGGAACCCTTGGTTTTTCAGATACAGTGGTTGAAGTGACCCCCGACTGGAGAGCCCCTTTTGTTGAGTATCTCCAAAATGGCTTCCTCCCGGCTGAACGGGCTAAGCTTGATTGAATCCGACGTCGCACGATGCAATTTACCATCTAGAGTGGTCTCAGTCTCGAGATGATCCTCTACAAGGGTGGGTCTGATGGTGTTCTCCTCCATTGAATCCAAGGAGTCGAGATTTATCTGGTCATGTAGGAGGTTCATTACGGTTCTAGTGGTGCCCATCAGGCTGGGCCAAAGTAGTCCCATCAGATCCAAAGACAATGGAACTTCTGGCCCTCTATGATCCACGATTGTATCGAGTTCTCCAATAGACGTCACGTTATCTAAGATATAGATAACTTCCTTCATCATCCGCAATTACCTCTCCACTCCACCAATTACTCTTGCACATTTGTGGTGTGGGGACTCGATATCGTGGGACCATACCCACCGGTGATAGCTCGCCAGTGCAGGTTCATCCTGACCGCCACAGATTTCCTTTCCAAGTGGGAAGTTGTAGTTCCGCTCAGGAAGGTCATGGCCCGCTCTATCATTGACTTCATGAGCTCAAAAATCATTTACCGGATTGGAGTCCCTCACACCGTCCTCACAGATAATGGCACCAACTTCTGATCAGCGGAGTTGAAAAGTTTGTATGCCATGAACGACATTCGCTTGAACCATACATCCCGCTATCACACGCAGGAAAATGGACAGATCGAGGTGTTCAACAAAACCCCCTTTAACATTTTGCAGAAAATGGTTGTCCAAAATAAGAAGATTTGGTCATACAAGCTACCCAATGTCCTCTAGGACTATTGGACGACGAATCAAAATTATACCAAGGTGACCCCATATTCCCTGGTGTATAGGGATGAGGCTGTCCTTCCCATCAAGATCCAGTTGCCTTCGTTACACACCGCGGTCTATGACAAGCATGCACCAAATAATGTGGCCGAAATTCATTTGGCTGAATTGGAAGCACTTGACGAGAATAGACTCCGTGCCATGCACAATATGGAAAGCCATCAGAATAAGATATCTATAGCCTTCAACAAGAAGGTTCACCTCCGCTCTTTTATGTAAGGTGACCTGGTGTTGGCCCTCTGAGTGTCAATGATCCCTGGTAGGAAACCAACCATGTTGGATCCCAAATGGGATGGACCTTACATAGTCCATAGGTTTTACCCCAATTGAGAATACTCCTTGGTGACCACGGATGGTGAGCGTATAACTCCTCCCACCAATGCCAAGTTTCTTAAAAAATACACTACCTAAGCCTAATGGTCTTACATGACCTTAAGCTGGATGGTCTCGCGTGACCTTAAACTATCCAGTCCTGCATGACTTTAAACTGCACATCATGCTGCATGATGTTAAACAGCATTTTGAGAACTATGAATGGCTTGATTCCCATCCTTATGGGATATGTAGGAATGCCCAGACATTTTGTCTGTTGGCCCATTCCAAACGCCAGAATCATCCCCTCAGTTCAATATATATGGTAGGGGTGCAAACCATTTCCCCAATTCAGGTCGAGCAACCCTCGATTTGGTCATATGTCCCACTCCCTGGATACGTTTGCCTCTTTCATAAATGGGTAAAACTATGAATCACCCACCTCCTTGATGAATAATCCATCATCATCCCTGTCCAGAAGGGCCCCACAATGGTATGGATGCTAGGAATAAGTTTTCTAGTACAATTTCGGGCCGACACCCTCGATAATGTTGAGCAACAAGCTGATACAAGTCCCGCATTTCGAATATGGTCAGCGGTTGAGCTCATTTGTTTCTCCCATTTCAGGTCCCTATAGAGACGTTGTGTTTAAAACATGGTCAATAGTTGTCATGGATCATTAGGACAGCCCCATGATATCCCAAACATCGAGTGTGGTGGTTCAATTTTCCTTGTTGTATCTCCAAGCGATGAACTCCCTTCAGGGGATGCTAGCTATTAGGCCTCATTTGACGGGGATAGCTGAGACCCGCTAATTGTTTCCCACACTGAGCACTGATAATGTGGAATTAAGTGCTGTGAAGAGGAAATAACTATACAATAGGCCATATGACGTTCCATCTGAGGCTCAGCCTCAGGCCCCATGGCCTTTTTGGGCCCCTAGTCCTGGTTCTCTCTTATGGGATTGTACGGTGTAGTGTAGGATTATGTCCTCATTCACATTGGGGTGTTCGATGTGCTGTACACCGCCATTGATTAGGGTATCATACTCCCCTCTTCATCCTCACAACAAGTTGTTAAACTGCAAACTGGTCAGGCCTTCCTGACTGAGGCCCAGCCTTAGGCCCCATGACCTTTTCGGGCCCCCGACCTAAGTTCTCTATTATGGGATTGTACGGTGTGGTGTAAAATTATGTCCACAGTCATGTCGGGTTGTTCATAGTACCTTACACCTATCTTTTTTGGGGTATCTTACTCCCCTCTTCGTCCTCACTACAAGACATTAAACTGCAAACTAGTCAATCCTTCCTGACCAAGGCCCAGCCTCAGGCCCCTTGGCCTTTTCGGGCCCCCAGCCCAAGTTCTTTCTTATGGGATTGTATGGTGTGGTGTAAGATTGTGTCCTAATTCACATCAGGTTTTTTTCTGTGCCTTACACCTCCCATGTTTGGGTTATCTTACTCCCCTCTTCTTCCTCACTACATAACGTTAAATTGAAAACTGGTCAGGCCTTCTAGACCGAGGCCCATCCTCAGGCCCCTTGGACTTTTCAGGCCCCCTGCCAAGGTTATCTCCTATGGGATTGTACGGTGTGGTATAGGATTATTTCATCATTCACGTCGGATTATTCATCATTTCGCACACCCCCTCTTTATGGTATCTTACCCCAATGTGTCTTCAAGAACTAGGTGTGGCTTGATTCCCATCCTTATGGGATACATAGTACCTCCCGAATGTCTAGAATTCGAGTCCATCCCCATCTCCCATAAATCTCCATTTCACCTTGGCCCCTTGTCTTACCCTTCCCCGAGGATGGGAGTATATGGCATGTCATGTGATTATGTCATCGTTCAAGTCGGGCCTGTAACGAATGCGTTATGTACCTATCCCTCCCTGGAGTTATCTATCCCCTTACTCTAAACCCACCCCTTCAAATCGATCGCTCTCAAGATGAGCCCCTTGACCCTCTTAGGTGGCTCATAAATGTTCCTAATGGTACTCTAGTTTAGTACCTTGAATGTCGGACTCTACTCAGATATGAAGCCACCCACTTTCCAGGATTTGTGTTCCAATTCATTAGGGATTTCATCACCTTTCACACCCGATGGGACCCCCAAGTGGCATGGATGCTAGGCCGAAGGGCTCTCCTACGATTATGGGCCAATGTTCTCAAGGGACACATACAAAAATCCAATACAAATCCCGCATTTCGAATATGGTCAGTGGTTGAGGTGCATTTGTTGTTCCAATTTATGGCTAACGCGATACAAATACTGTGTTTCGAACATGGTGAATAGTTATCCTCCATCGCCACACCAACCCCATTATGAACAAAATGTTAGTTACATGATTCACATCCTTCTCCACCTCATCATGTTCTAGTAGAACTTTGAAACTCTAGGTACTATTTCTCAGTGCACATCCACACTTTATATGGAAAAATCCATGTCAAGGAGATCGTTCGGGGCTTCACCAATTTTTCTCCCTTGCATGCATCTCTTGTATCGCGAATATGATATCCACTATTGTTTCCTACAGAAAGTTCAACTAATGTGGGCTTAGGGATTGGGTTAAGGTCCACTGTTAAATGGGATGGTCTTGCTTCTCTATGGTCTGAGTTCTATGACCCTAAACAAATATCCGTTTGTATTTCCCCTTTTGCCGAACTACGTATAGATTGATTCCCAACCTTATGGGAAATGTAGGAGAACTAGAATGTCTTGTTTTCATGTCCAGCTCAGTTGGGAGCTAGTTTCTCCTACCCCTTTCCCTCTTAACACTATTTGGGCCCCTCGGCCCGTGGTCCCCCTCTCGGAATTGTGTACGGTGTGATATGGGATCACGTCACCATTCATGTCGGTTATGTTTTAATGCACCATACACATTCCCCACATAGCATCGTCTCTACTACGTCTACACTGCATGACATTAAAATTCGTGCTTGGTCCAATCACATGACCATAAAAGGAGACATTACAATCCTGGACACACGACAAAAAACAGCACTGCATCGCGATGTCCTCACTCAAGGGGACACCATGTTTGGTATTGGGCACATGCCTTACCATCTGTCAATGCTTATTATACCTTGATTCTCGTGGTGATGCCAGGGCCTGCTACCCCGGGCCTATCTCTTCAAAAAAACCACTCACCTTAAAGGAAAAACAAGATACACCAAATACCACTTATTTTTGTGCGAGGGCCACGCCCACACACCCCTGTTATCTCTGGCACTGGTACCTTACCATGCCACCTCAAAAACTACGTGCAGCTTGATCCCCATCCTCATGGGGTATGTAAGAACGCATGTGCACTTTGCCTCAGGCCCATCATAATTCCCTTTTTTGGTCCCTTGACATAAAATATTTCCAGGGAACACGTGGTTGTCAGAGCCCCAGGTTCCCATCCATGTCTTGTTCTATAACTAACCCACTACAAGTCTCCCGCATTTTTTTCCATCCATGGTCCAAACTCAATGACACTAAACTATGATCTCCCTATGGGAAGGGACTCGAATTCCTATATCTAATTCATCTTGTTGTTGTATTTAGATGTGTTTTGTAGAATAGCCCGAAACGACGAATTATCAAAGGGACATCCCCCTCGTTCCATGTCCAAGCTACGTAACCTTGCTATTTGGATCCTCATCCTCTTCCACATCCAAAAGTACCACCAGATGGCTTGGAACCTAGGACAGAGTGGTCTCGTAACATTTCTATCCAACGTCCCTAAGGATCTCAGATGACATTTGCGACAGGTCCCGTGTTTCAAACATGGTCAACGGTCGACCCTCATTTGTCTGTCCCCATTCCAGGATAATGCGATGTGGATTCTGTGTTTCTTCCATGATCAATAGTTATCCTCCAACATCACGCCACCATCATTGTAACCTAGATTTCGAGCATCATGATTCACACATTTCCAATTCCTCATGTTCATGGGGAATTCTGACATACTCTTATTTACCTCTTCGTGAATCTAGGTGCACTACATGGTTGTGTTAGCATCATTGGGCCGGTACTCACTGTGTGTCCCCATCGAGCATGACTCACATGGGCTGAGTAGTTTTCGTGGGATGTGCACTAGCATAACTAGGTTTATCATCATCCCTCATGATGTTAAAATGTGTTTCCAGAACTACATACTACTTGATTCCCATCCCAATGGGATATGTAGAGTCACCCCAGAATTTCACATAGGGTTCTAGCCCAGGAATCATAAATCATGTTCCTCCTCATTCCTGGCCCTTAGCCTAACCCCTTGTTGGGAACCATGTAACTGCAACTTTTCCCTGAACAAGTTCGGGATGCCCCAAAATGATATTGGGAATAAGCGGCTCCCTCTCTAGAGAGGTTCTTCCAAAAATTAAAAATGATCCATGATCATGTTGATGCGCCCATCTAGTGTACTCCCACCACATTGGTGTAATTTCATGAGTTTTGGATTCTATTTGAACAAACCATCACTCCACATTCCATGCTTTGCGTTCCCCTTATTCATATTCTTGTCCTATTTTGAGTCTGGAAAACCCCCGTAACAGTATGGATGCTCGGCATATGGCCCACCTATTGTCCTCGAGCAATGTTTCGAAAGACTAATGGATGTAATTTTGAGTCAAGACCCATGTTTTGAACATGGTCAGCGATGGGCCCTCATTTTCTATCCCCACGCCAGGATAATACAATAAGAATATTGTGTTTTGAATGCGGTCAATGGTTATTCTTTATTGTCACACCACCCCCACAACATTCCGAATCCTAGGTATCATGATTCACACCTCCCATTCCCATTTGTTTAGATCGATTTCAGTGCCCCTAGCCTTACCCCGTTCGTCCACAAGAGCACGCTAAGAAAACGCTAATTCGGTTGTTCTTAGAGCTTAATTCTCCAGCCAGGTCTCTCCCATTTCCTCCCAGAAATTCTGACCGGTTGTTCAAACCCTGGATGCCTGAATCTTGGCTTGCAGACCTATGTTTGGATGGGGTGATAATGTGGTCATCCATTGTTTCTCACATCAGGCCAGACCCTGGTGAGCTTAGGGAACGATCATTGGATGCTCCACGAACATCACAAGGATGCAATAACCAAATGTAATCAACAGAACTCATTCATGCTACGACATAAAACAATAAAATCATGAAGGTGCGTTTAAGGGTTTGTAATCATTACAGTACCAGGTGGTCGACTCACCCCATTGATGGATTGACCACATCAATGGAACGTTGCGGCTCCACCACCATCCAGCTAGTGGCGTCCAAGACATGATGATGCTTGTTTACCTTCAGCTCCTCCTCAATAGAGAGAGGGCGTAGTTCACCGGCCATGACCCGAGTCCGGTCCACAGCAGTCTGGATAACGGCCATCTCCTTAGAGACTCGCTTCATGCCCTCTTCATCCTCCACTAGCTGGGCTTTTAGTGGCGAGATGAGCTATGATTGCGCATCGAGAGAAGCAGAATGCTCATCGGCTTGGGCCTGAAACCATTAAACCTCATTTTCAGTATCCGGGAGCCTCTTGATGTTCACCACCCTCCTCTTATGATAGTCTACATAGAGGACACAGTCATACACTTGAATCTTTTTTACCACAAGATCATATATGAGCATGTGAGGGAACTGTGCATCCATTCCCACATTGCATAGTTCCTGAAATCATGAGCGATGTCTGTATATCTCATCCAACCATAGTGCTTGGGGGTGTCACTATGGAACCACATGATCAGCTTCAATAAACGACGATAGACTATTTTTCTGTCCTCCTCGTCAGAGGTCGTCTCATCCCATTCAGTGTGATTGGCAGGCTCGTATGCAAAGAATTCCCCCCATGAACTCCTCAGTCGGGTCCATATCTTGCATTGGATCAGGCATGGAAGGGCCTGGACATTCTGGTTGATCCTCATCATCGAATCCCACCTCAATATTCTCAACCATAATCCCACTGGCATCCCCACCAGCAATCGGGAGTGATGCTGGTCGGTCAGGCCGGATGTCCAAGTAGACCTTGAAAAGGGATTGTGGGATTTTACCTTGAGGGCCTCCGTGAACTCTTCGAGATATGGGGACTGAACGCCGATGTCACCCTCCTCCAACATACTCCCTTTGCCGACCTTATCACCCCAGGAGGACTCGTCCGATTCTTCCGGCAGAGGGAAGCGGTCGCTCAAGTCAGCAGCCGACAGTTGTAGAGGAACCGTATGACCCAACAATACCCTAACTCGGTCTGTCAATTGGTGCAGGGAACCCTGGGAGTGGATGAAGACTTCTAGTTCATCCATGTATTGCCCAGCTTCCACTTGACATATGGAAAAACCGGCTCTAATGGGGACAATCCCCATCAAGTGCATCCCGAGGTGATTAAGGTGCTGCTATAAATCAGATGGGCTGAGAAATTTCTTGTTGACTTCCCAGATATCCCAGGCCTCTGGGAAGATAGAGTTCTTTGACATGTCGATATGATGCAGCCATTTCCCCGGGTCCATAGTAGAAATCCTACAGAATCCTCTCGGTGGCCGCCCCTCTAGATGACTCTATTGTCCTGGGACTACAGGCTCCGCTGCTGCTACCGGATCCGCTACCACTGCTTCCCCCTCAAATGGTGTGGTCATCACCGCTACGGGAGCCCCTCCACTATGAGATTCCTTTTTCTCCTTTCATCCTTGGCCCCAAGGTTAGTGAAGCTCAACCTCACCGACCAGGACAGTTGTCCGGTTCAGCATCTCCCCGGGATAGGCCACCTCTCAACTATGGGCTTATTCTTTTACCATCCCAAGGAAGGTGGTGAGCACAGGTAGTACATTCCGCATATTTCCATCTTCCCATGTGAACATAATCCAAATATGCCTCATCACACACGTGTGATCCTCGTGACGCACCTCCAAGTAAACCTGTGGGGTTAGTCACTATAGGCACCTGAATTTCCATGAGAACCGGTGTGGGGTGTATGGGTTGCAGGGATGCTCAAGGTCCACCCTGGCCACCATGACTCCACCTCAGAAGTCCAAGAGGTAGGCCTAGTGCTCTTCTATTCCCTGACCATCATCCATGAAGGACCCCATCAGCAATGGGAAAGGGTGGCAATTTAATTCCTCCACACTCCACACTCGGTTCAGAACCGATGGTGCGGTCAGCTTAGTCGGAAATCTCACAAAGGCATTCAGGATCAATGGGTGGAAGTTCGACCCTAGAGGGTAAATGGGTTTTTGATACTCATAGATCACTCTGATGTGCAACGCCATCCACCCGTGTAGGAGATGGAATAGACCGCATACCCGTTATGGCATTTTCCAATCGCTGATGTGCCACAACATTTTCTACACCATGGAGAGCATCAGAATCCCTTGGTTGACACTCTCTTCAGTCTCCAATGTGGATTCCATGATGAAAGTGCGTTGCTGCACTCCCATGTTTGTATCCATCATCGGCAAGATCCAACCACAGATGAGAGCTGTGATGAATGCCGCCAGCTTGACTATTTGTTGTTTCTTGGTGCTGATGTTGAACCCCTGGTTATTCCACTAGCTTTTCTCCAACAGCCACCAATATGAGTGTTCCTTACTCCAGGACCCCTTTGGGAATGTTCGAGGCCTCGCCGAGAACTGCCTATTTCCTGGGAAATTCAGGAATTTCATGAACCACCGCCTGAAGTGGAAAACCATCATGGCCTCATTTTCCCCACTTGGAAATGAGCTTTATCAATTCCATTTCTAAATGAGACATCTTCTTTAGGTCCTCCCACACACCCATAGCTGAGAGGAATTCATCATATATCCCCCCCAATATCGGGACCCCCGAGATCTGATTAACATTCTATAAGATGATGCCAACCTCCCCGTGATGCACGTAGAAGGTATTGGTCCTCTGTGACCATTGGCTCAACAGCTCTGGAATTAGATGCTTCGGCTGGTAGATGTGAAACTGGGACGCCCAAGCTATCTCATGTAGGCCTGCTGTTCTCAGCTCTGCTCTGAACTCCTCACAGGAGGAGCCTACCCAGTTGACCCAGGCCCAATCATCAGTGAAGTTTCCACCCTGGCGTAGGTCCCATTCATTGGAAAACCCCTTCTTTGGGTTCCCTAGTGCCACCTTGAAGATAGTTCGGTATAACGGAGGGTAAGTCTTCGACTACAATTCCGTCCCATAGACATTGATCACATGATTTTATAGGCGGTTGACAATGAGAGGCATGTAGTTCTCCTTGGTATGACACTCGGGCACCCTGAACCATCAGTGCTGACAAGGCTTTCTTCAGAATCTGTAAGCTGGCTTGTCCCTACCTGATTTAGGGATGAAAACGTCATCCCTCAACTTGATACCATACAAGAGAAACATCTTGCACAATGGATAGTTCTTCTAGATCTCTGACAACAACTCCACCAATGAACTATGGTCTGAGTGGCTACGGACTAGCTCTCCTTACCCCAGACTGTTACCCATTTCATCCCTCTGAGAATAATCCGCATCGACCCCCCGGGAAGCTTCATGATGGGACATTCGATTCTGGATCTTGGATGGTTTGTTGGTTGGTTCGTGAAGCTCATTGACAAAGTGCGTTCGTGAAGTCTGTTCGCGAAGACTGTTTGCAGAGCACTGGCTACATGCTCGGCCGCCGGATCGCGGACTGTAAACATAGATTCAAGGACTCACTGTCTGCTGTAAAGACTTGATTCATAGATAATACTCGTGGAGTACATGGATCATCATGAATCGAGAGAAAAAAAGGAAAAATTCATTGATAAGGTAACGGAAAAAATGGATAGCAGGACACCTATTTATAGGTGATGTCCTTAGGAGCTTCACGGCGCTTCCAGATCACACCAACCATTGCGGCACGCACGATCCACACATTCCCTATCCACCTCGCGAGCCCTCTTCACAATTCATCACCATGAACAGCCGAGGATTTTGGCAATTTCCATCAGACGTCGACCCTTGATCTATCCGCGACTCCATGTATGAGGGGGGGGGGATTTGTTGGAACCAAAATTAGAGACAAAGAAGAGGCCCAAAGAAGGAACCATTGACTACCTCACGAAGCTATTTCGTAGAGCCCCCTCTAGCACTGCAGCTATCATGAAGCAAGGAGGTGGGACGCTCTGCGAATAGATTTGATGTTCATTATACCGCCTTGAAGCAAGGATGCGCGACACTCCGTTAACACATTTGATGTTCGAAAGCCCACCGTGAATCAAGGAGGCGGGAAGCTTTGTAAACACATTTGATGTTTACGACCCACCACAGAGCAAGGAGGAAGGATGCTCCGTGACTGCATTTGACGTTCGTGACCCGCCGTGAAGCAACCATGTCCCTCTTCGTGCCACATGAGCTCTGCTCTACGGTGCCTCTTTCCAATAAATATCGGGCTCCCCCTGAGACCAACCGATGTGCAATCCAACCTTTCAGCTTCCAAGATCTCGAATAGCAAAGCATCCTTCTGCTCTGTGAACCATTATCTATGTAAGGTACTTCTGCTGCGTGAAGTGCCTCCCCTGCATCCCATTTTTACCCCCTCTTTCGAGAAGTATGCCCTTCACGAAGCCCAAGGGACTTCGCGAAGGAAGGGGATCCCCAAGGGGAACCGGGTTGTCACAGAGCATTTATGTTTCACGAAACACCCTTCATATACACATGATCCTCATGCTATGGCAGGGTCACTGTACTTCATGAAGCACATTGCTTCCAGAAAACTTGTTTTGCAAGGAACCTTTGCTCTGCGAGGTTTTTCTCCGCAAATTCTCTTCCACATCGCGAAGTAGCCTCCATACGCACCTTCTCCCTATGCATAGGCTAAGGCACCCCACTTCACAAATCACACACCTTCACAAGGCCATTGCCTATGAACCCCTCTTCTTTGCAAATCCTTCTCCCATGAGACCCACCGGGTCTCCATGAAGTGTCTTCAATATCCCCTAGACGATACCATATGTTGCATTGCTTCACCTAATAATTCTTCGCATAGGCAAGCTGACGCCTATTTCTTCTTTGCATAGCCACGATAACGTGGACCCCTGGATGGTTCACTCCATAAAACCACATTAGTACAACGTTGCTGATGCCTTCTATCCCACAAGGGGCAGAGGGTATCAGTTATGTACATCCTAGGGTTGTGGAGTAAACCCACCCCGTCCGAGTTTCAGGACATTAAACTGCCTAGCACCATCGTCCTCAACACATGACGGTAAAATGTGACATCGCAATGTGCCTAGGGTGTGCCCACCTTGAACATTCTCCCCACTCCCTTGTCTCTACATGGGATTATATCCTCCTTTTGGGAGTGGAGTTTTTCCTCAGGGGAAGGGAAGAAACCATGATTTAAGCCCCTAGATTTCCATCCAGGAGGTAGCATCCCTGCTCCTCCTTTCATCTTTGGTTCCCAAGGCCAGTGGAGGGAGCAATAGGGAATGAGGTTCCTTCTTTATTTGGTCCCAAATCCTTCTCCAGCTGTGCTTTTTCACCCTCAGGCCTCCATCCGGGAGTATGTCCCGACATCCTGGTCTGGTCCACACATAAGCCCCTCTTCACTTCCCACTGACGCACCATTCAGGATGTGGTCGTTGGCCCTTTACTGCCTCTTGTTTCTCACACCAAGCATGACTCACGTGGGCGTAGAGTTATCATTGACCATGACATCACCTCCATCCCGCATGACGTTAAACTATATTCACATCCCTAACTAAGAGGAATTTGATCCATGTAAAGGTATTGTACATAGGAAGCCTCCATGAGGTTAAAGCCCACCACCCGTTCGTTCCGACCATCTTCACGTCAGTTCACAAAACACCTTGGGCAGCCTAGAGTGTAATCCCCAACCCATCCCAAAATACAAGGACTTTGATCCATGTCAAGGCATGGTACATAGGAATCCTCTATGAGGTTCATGACCACCACCCGATCGTTCCGACCCCCTTCACGTCGGTTCACCAAACACCTTGGGAAGCCTAGAGTGTAATCCCCAACCCATTCCGAACAACAAGGACTTTGATCCATCTCAAGGCATGGTACATAGGAAGCCTCCACGAAGTTCATTCCCACCACCCAGTCCTTCCAACCCCCTTCACATCAGTTCACCAAACACCTTGTGCAGCTTAGAGTGTAAACCCCAATCCATCCTGAACTACATGGACATTGATCCATGTCAAGGCGTGGTACGTAGGATTCCTCCCTGAGGTTCAAGCCCAATAATAATTGGCCCCGACAATCTCTATGTCGGTCTTCCAAGCCCATTTTCATTCAAAGTACGAGGACTTTGATCCATGTCAAGGCATGTTACATAGGAAGCCTCCATGAGGTTCAAGCCTAACAACCCCCAGTTCCTCCTCCAGCGGTAAGCCGTTGTGGTCTACATTCATCGTCAAGACACAGTCACTCCCTTCAGTAGTATGTCGTTGTCAATCCATCCAGCAGTAAGCTGTTTCGACCCCTTCCAGCGGTAAGGTTTTGTGACTCAATCTAGTGGTAAGTTGTTGTGATCCCATTTAGCGGTAAGCTGTTATGTCCCTTTCCAGCGGTAAGCTGTTGTGACTCAATCTAGCGGTATGCCATTGTGATCCCATTATGTGGTATGCTATTATGATCCCATCCAGCGGTAAGACTTTGTGACTCTATCCAGTGGTAAGCCATTGCGACTCAATCTAGAGGTAAGCTGTTGGAACCCCAAATCAGCGACAAGCTGTCATCAAATGAACTACATGGACTTTGATTCCCTGCCACGGGGATACGAAGGAAGTCTCTTCGAGGCCCAATCCCAAATCCAATGTCACTCCATGACAGTTCAATCCCATCAACCACCCACATCATTCAATCGCTCCATCATCCATCCTGATTCTTACCCAGGCCGCCACATCCTGGTGGAACCATGCCAACCCATTCTTCATTCTATTTGACAGTATTCAGAAAGCTACCCATGTGTTGGATCCAATATTTATGTTCCCTCTAAGGGGGTACCTCTATCTGATCAACTCTAGTCAGTGTTCTGATCATCCTGATACGTCCCCTAAGGACGTTAAACTTGCGGCATACACTGTGTTAAACATGGGAAGCTGAGGAAAACCTCATATACATGCCTATGGAATATGATTCCCCTCGTTTGATGTGGGATGCCTCAGGATTCCGTGCCCTCGATAATCCCTATAATAAGTGACAGAAGACAGACACGCCAATCCCCCAATGTCCAGACATGCCAGTGTTGCACCAA
Organism: Viscum album; assembly: GCA_963277665.1. Taxonomy (NCBI): domain Eukaryota; kingdom Viridiplantae; phylum Streptophyta; class Magnoliopsida; order Santalales; family Viscaceae; genus Viscum; species Viscum album. The sequence goes on along the minus strand of OY728143.1, from coordinate 1,200,115,170 downwards.
TGTGACAACTCCCCTAACCGAAGGTTCGTTCCCTGACCGGACCCCTTGGAGTGTCCTAATAAAAGAAGCGTAATTAACTATTATCCATGAAGATATGGCGGCAGGAAGAGTTTCACAAACAATGTATTAAATCTATAAGGGAGACTTGGACTAGATGATGAGCTTCGAGGTAGAATCCATGGAAGGAATAACCGATATACCATCATATCGTTTCGATCATATAGCAGACATCCCTAAATAAGGAGCGAATGCCACCCGCCATTGGAAAGCGGAATGCAGGGTAACAAAAAAGCTGTGTCCCTCATCCCCAAATGAAAAGGATGCACCCACCCTAGAGAAAGCATCAGAAATAGACAAGAGTGGACCAATGTGACATGACCAGGACCATTGTTTATTGGGATTGAATCTCTGCTGAGGCTTCCTACGTACCCTGCCTTGGCAAGGATCAATGTCCACGTAATTCAGGTATGTTGAAGAATTCGGTGAACCGACATGAATAGGGACCTGGGGTCCTGGTTGATATTGGTCTTTAACTTCATGGAAGCTTCCTATGTACCTTTTCTTGGCAAATATCAATGGCCTTGTAGTTCTAATGTGGGGCATGGTGTGTAATGACTTACCTCTAACTGGGGAAACGAAGTATTACCACTGATTGGGGTCCATAATTTAATGTCGTGTAGGATGGGGGAGAACCAACATGAAGGGGGTCGGAACGACCAGATGTTGGGCTTTAACCTCAGAGAGGCATCCTATGTACCATTCCTTGGAAAGGATCAAAGACCTCATAGTTCGAGTTATAGGTGGCGTTTTGGGGGTTAGGCTCTGAGGCGTCCCAAGGTGTTGGTGAAACGACATGAATGGGGTCAGAGCAACAAATGGGTAGTAAGATTTAACCTCATGGAGCCTTCCTATATACCTTTCTTTATCAAGGATCAAAGACCTCACAATTCAGATGTTGTTGGAACCAAAGTGAAGATCGTCGGGACCAATGGAAGGTGGTGGGCATGAACATCAGGGAGGCTTCCTATGTAACCTATCATGGAAAATATCAAAGTCCCCATAGTTTGAATGGTGTGGGATTATAATGTAGGCTTCCTAGAGTGTCGGTGAACCGATGTGAAGGGGGTTAGAATCAATGGTTGTTGGGCTTGATCCTCAGGGAGGCTTCCTAAGTATCATTCCATGGAAAGGATCAAATACCTCGTAGTTCAAGTATTTTTAGGGCTTACACTCTAGGCTTCCCATATAAATGTCATGGTCAATTCATACTCTTAGCCCACATGAGTCATTCTTGGTGTGAGAAACAAGAGTCACCGAAGGCCAGATGACCATGTCGCAAATGGTGCGTCCGTGGGAAGTGGAGTGGGGCTTACATGTGATTGCAAACCAAAGAGGAAACAGGGGCATACACATTATCATATCCCAATGAGGAAACATGTGCATACATGTGGTTCATAGCCTAGGGATAGAAATATAGGGACTTATACCAGGATGGAGGCCCAATGGCGACAAAGCCCAGTGGGAGAGGGATTTGGTACCAATGATAGGAGGGGTCTGGTGTCCATTCCCCATGGTCCTTTGACCGAAGAAGAAAGGAGGATCAAGGATTCTAGATACTGCAAGAAAATACAGGGGATTTCATCATGATGGTCACCCTTTCCCCCAGACAGACACCACTCCGATAAAGAGGATCTCATTCCACGTGAGGAATGATCTCACTACCATGGAGACCAGTGGGCATGCAGAATGTACAGGGTGGGGGGACCCCACGTATGATACACTGGGTGAGGTAATGGTTTAACATCATGTGTTGAGGACGTTGGTTCTTGGTATTTTAACATCCTGCAACTCAGATGAGGTGGGTTCACTCCTCACCCCTAGGACATACATAATTGGTACCATCTACAGCTTAGTGAAGAGAGGGGATAAGCAATGTCGTGGCTAGGGGGTGTTATGGAGCGAACCATTGGGGGGTCCACGTTAGCATAGGTATGTGAAAATGAAATAGCCGTTAGCGTGCCTATGCGAAGAATAATGTGGTGAAGCAATGCAATGGGTAGTATCGTCCATGAGACTTCGAAGTTGCCTCATGCCAACTTGAATGGTCTCAAGGGAAATGGAGTTGCATAGAGAGAGAGGCCATAAGTAGAAGCCTTGTGAAGCTCTGGTGCTCCCTGCAATGGAGGGGCTTCGTTAAGGGTTGTGCTTCGTGAAGTAAATTTTCCTAGGATAGGCATAGGGCATAGGTGCATATGGGAGGAGATTCGAGAAGTGGAAAGGCATTTGCAAAGAAATTCCTCACGAAGGAACAGTGCCTTATAATGTATGGCATGGATAAGCGACGTGCATCATGATGTACAGTGACGTGGCCTTGGAACATGGGTTATATATGCATGGGGGTACTTCAGAAAGCGTACGTTCTCCTTGAAGACCTGAGTCCCCTTGAGGATCTAATTCCTTCACGAAAACCCATGGGCTTCGTGAAAGGCATCCATCTTGGAAGAGGGTCTCAATTAATACCAACGGGAAGGTACTTCGGAGAGCGGAAAGTACCATGAGGAGCTCATGGTATGCAGAGAATAGATCCTTCATGATTCGGGATGTAAGAAGAGGAATGGTTGGAAAGTCCATCTGGTGGGCTTGAGGGGAGCCCGGTATTTATAGGCATGAGGCACCACGAGGAAGTGCTCGCTCGGTGCGCAGCGAGCTCCATCATGGGTCATGAAAATCACCCACCTTCATGGAGTAGAACTGCCTCCTGGCATCATGAGGACTCGTGAATTCCAGAGAGCGCCGTGGGGTGGTCTCGCCTCCTCACTTCACAAGGGGTCACAAATGTCATAGGGCGTCACATATCGGTCCCACCTCCTTGCTTCGAGAGGGGTCGCGAACATCAGAGGGCGTCGTGGAGTGGTCCCACCTCCCTTCTTTGTGAGGGCTCACGTAAGAGATCTTGTGTGCCAACCGCAGGGCTCCAACAGCTTCACGATCTGTCTGCATGAGGTAGGACTTAATGCATTCAGGATATTTTGCTCGTCTCCAATTTTGGCGTAAATAAATGCCCCCCTCATACTGGGAGTGAAGAAGAATGTGAGAATCCGAGTCTGAGGGTCCATAAAAAAAATTTCTATGTCCCGTGAGGCGGCCTCGCCATGAAGGCTCACAGGGCCGCCTCATGAAGGAGGCTCATGGGGCGGTCTCGCGAAGGATGATTTTGAGGAGGAGCACCGATGTGTGGGTGGGGATCACTGCTATGTCTGCTGTAGCTGGGCATGCCACGAAGCACTCATGGTCGTCGCCTATAAATAGTTGGTCTGACCTTTATTTTTTACTTTTATCACCGTGATTTTAACTTTTTTGAAATCTCGATTCATGAAGCACTACATACTTCATGATCTCTATGCATGAATCGGGCCTCTTCTTCGCAGTGCATAGTGAATCTTCGACTTCACCTTTGTAAAATCCACATCTTGCGTCTAAGGGTCCATGATAGGCTCTGTGATTATGCTATCTAGATCAGGATCTGTGATTATTCTTTGTGATTGATCTCATTGATTGAGATTCGCGGCCAATCTTTTCGATCCAGCCGGAAAATCGTCTAAATTTTAAGGATAGGATGGCTCACTAGGAGGTCTTCAGGGGGGGGTCCTTGTGGATGCTGCCTAAAGGGAAGAGATGGCGAACAAATTGGCTCTGGGGGATTTGGTACGGAGTCATTCCAACCATGACTTGCTGGTGAAACTATTATCAAAAATCCAAAGGGACTACCTATTGTGCAAGAGGCTACCCTTTTATGGAATTGTACTAATGGATGATGTCTTCAACCATTAAGCAAGCAGGGATGAGTTGGCCTACTAGTTCAGGACCACTTTGTGCCATCTCCAGTGGTTCAGGGCAGCCAACAGCCATGGTCGGGAGGACATTACAACTATTACCGATGATTGATTGTACAATCATCTGAACGACATTGACGGGAAAGAGTTGCTGCTGGAGACATACCCTTATATGTACCAGATCATCCTAAAGGCTGCTCTGAGGAACCTGAAGAAGGGATGGTCTAATGTGTGGGACCTGCGCCAAGGTGGCAACTTCACAGACAACTGGGCCTGGGCCTACTAAGTAAGTGCCTCGTCTGAAGAGTTTGGGGCAGACCTGAGGAGTGTGGGCCTGTATGAGGTGGAATGGGCCTTCAAATTTCACATCTACCATCCAAAGCAGCTGATGCCAGAGCTGTTGAGCTGGTGGTCACCAGGGAACAATACATTCCACTACATCATGGGGAGTTTGGAATCAGATTATGGTACATGAATCAGGTATTGGGGGTCCCGATACTGGGATAAATGTATGAATAATTCATCTAATTGATGGGTGTGTGGGAGGATCCGGAGTAAATGCTACCACTAGAAATTGTGTTGATGAGACTGTTGCCAGGAGAGTATAAGGAATCGGTTAGAGATGTCCACTTCAAACAATGGTCCATGAAATTTTTTAACTTCTCGAAAGACAGAGAGTTTCTTGTGAGGCCACAAACATTCCCAAAGGGGGATCAACATGGCAAGGAGCACTCATACTGGTGCCTAATAGAAGATAGTTAGTGGAAGACCTGGGGCGTCAGCATCAGCACCGAACAACAGCCGATAGTCAAGCTGGAGGACTTCATTTCAGCTCTTATCTCTATTTGTATCTTGCGGGTGAGGGATACAAATATTGGTGTTTGACAAAGAACATTCATCATAGCTTCCATGATAGAGACTGGAGGGTGGGTGAATCTTTGAATTCTAATGATTTCCACGATGTACAAAATGCTCTGTCACATTAGCGAGGGGAAGAGGCCATAAATGATATGTGGGTCATTCCACCTTATGTAAGGGTGGATAGCGGTGCACATTAGGGGGGTTAATGAGTACCCAAACCCTATTTATCCTCTGGGATTTGACTTTTTCCCAACCATCCTGAATTCTGTGAGGAGACTTCTGGCCAAGCTGACCGTACAATCGGTATTAAATCGAGTTTTGAAAGTAGAAGAGTTCAACTTCCATTCATTATTGTTGCCAACGGGGACCTTCACAGATGATGGCTGTGGGACAGAAGAGAACTGGACTTATCTCTTGGCCTTTCGAGGAGGAGTCCTGCTGGTGAGGGTGGACCATGAGATGCTCTGCGAGCCATACACCCCATACCGATTTTCCTGGCAATATTGGTGCTTGCAGCGACTGACCCCCCATGTTTACCTAGGGGTGCGCGATGAAGAGCATCCATGTGTTATGAGGAATATGTGGCTCATTTTCACTCTTGAGGATGGAAATATGAGGAATTATATGCCTCTACCTACTACTGCCTTCAGGTTTATCAAGGAGTATTCCCAATGTTGGGAGGTGGCTTACCCGGGGGAAATGTTGAAGCAGCCAACAGTTCAAGTCGGTGATGGTGAGCCTTCCCAACCTTGGGGCCAGGGCCATACATTGAATATGGAATCTCACGATGGTGGGGCTACCATGGTGGTGATACCCACACCAGTTGAGGTTGAGGCAGCGGTGATAGATCTGACGACAGTAACAGACCCAGTGGTTCCCGAAGAGTAGTCATTTGGAGGGGAGGTCGTCGAGAGGGTTCCATATGATATCCACTCGGGCTCTGGGGATGCAGCTACATCACATAGACATTCCAAATAATTCTATCTTCTCAGAGGCCTGGGATATCTGGGATGTCAACAGACAGTTCCCGAGCCCTCCCAAGTTGTGGAAACACTTGAACCATCTCTGGATGGACTTGTCGTGGATATGCCCAATCAGGGCCGACTTTGCATTGTCATGGGTGGAGGTGGAGCAGTACCTACTAGAGTTGGAGGAATTTGTGCATTCCGGAGGTGCCCTGAATCCGATGACAAATCGTGTCAGGGTGCTGTTAGATCATAATGTCCCTCTACATTTATCAATCGCTGAACTGAGAGAATGCTACCCTCTACCGAAAGAGTTGGATGAGTCCTCCAAGGGGGATGCGGCCGTTAGATGGAGCTCGTTGGAGGACGACGAAGTTGGTGATCAGGGCTCAGAACATGAAGAAATCTCCAAAGAACTAGAGGTAAATCCCCAAACCCCCTCCTCGGGGTTTACTCCCGTGTCATTCTGGACTCCTTACTAACATATGAACTATACTGGAGGACCTCATACATAGGACCCATTCCCGCCCTTCAATGAATGCTTATACGGGACCTCCAGAATCTATACCACTGGTGGCATCAAATGCAACAGCCATCGGGGCCAGGACACCTGAGGTGACCCATTAGGAGCTTTCAGACTTTCCGATAATATCCGGGGGGCCATGCCTCGAGGTCTTGACGACATCAGCACAAGAACGATACCATGAATTTGATCTTTGTAATTCCCATATACTGATTTTATGATTTTCATCCCCTAACCAAGTTTACAGACATCCATGTCCTCTTTTGGGATGTGTATTTCTTCAAATGGTGTGGCCTGCCTCGATGAGATTGGTTGGGGCTTCTTGCGGTGTCATTCCCAGGGGAATGCCGGTGATCGTCGAGGCGGAGGCCCAAACTGACCAAGCGACAGCAATCCTGATAACTATGGTACTGTCAACATTGCTAAACTTGAGATCATTGAGGTAGGATCTGATGATGAGGATAGATCAGATTTTCCAGGTCCCACCATGCCCGATCAAATACCATACATGGACCCTACAAAAGAGTTATTGGGGTTTTCCCCGCGTATGAGCCTACCAATCATGCAGACTGGGACGAGATAGCCTCCGATGAAGAGGATAGAAAGACACTATATCACCGATCATGAAGGTTGATCAAGCACATCATAGATGACACCCCCAAGCACTATGGTTAGATAAGATGGATAGACATCGCTTGTGATTGTGAGAACTGTGTGCTGGGGGAGTGGATTCCTAGTGTCCCCACATGATCGTCCAAGATCTTATGGAGGAAAAGATTCGAGAGTATGATTGTGGCTTCATTGTGGGCCATCAGCGGAGGAAAGAGGTAAACTTCAAGATTCTCTAGGAGGCTGAAGATGAGGTCAAGTAGCTATACAGTCGGGCGGAGGAGCACTCGACCTCCTGTAACTCGCAATCTGAGCTAATATTGTGATTGAAGGCCCATCTAGTAGAGGCTGAAGAGGTCATAAAGAGAGCCTATAAGGAGATGTATGTCATCCAGACCGATGTGGAGAGGGCCCAAATTGCATCCAAAGAATTGCGCCTCATCGATGTCGAGGATGAGTAGGAGCTGAACAGTCATTAGAAACTCTAGGACACCACCACCCAGAGGGTGGAGGAGCTGTTATGCTCTTTTTATGAGCATAACCAATCCATGGGGGGAAACGACCCTATAATACTCTAGTGATTACTAACCCTCAAATGTACATTCATTCATTGATCATTTGATTCCATAGCCTGCCTGAGTTCCGTTATTTGTATTGGTTTTACACACTTCTGTTATATTTGTGAAACACCCATTGATCAATCCCAAAGCTCACACGGGATGATCCCAACATATGAAACAAAGAACAACTGCTATCTCATTTTTCCTAAACAATTCAGTTCTGACCAAGATTGAGGTGTCTGGGGTTTGAATTACCCACTTGGATTTTTGGGAAGAGAAGAGGGATACCTGACTAGATAGTGAAGCTCTCAGAACAACTGAATTACCATTTTCCCAGTGTGCTCTTATGCACGAACATCGTAATACCAAGGAAGCTGGAATCCATCCGAACAGATGGGAATGGAAGGTTTGAATCACAGTACCCATGATTCGGAACACTGTGGGTGTGGCGTGGTAATAAAGAATAATTGTTGACTACATTCGAAACATTGTATCCTTATTGGGTTAGCCTGGAATGGGGATAGAAAATGAGGGATGACCACTGAACACGTTTAAAACATGGTGCCTGACTAAAAATGTCATCCATTAGTCTTTCGAAACTTTGGCCCAGGACAATTGGTGGGCCATAGGTCAAGCAACCATACTGTTAGGGGGTTCCTGTAGACGTAAAAGAGGACGAGGGTCCGAATAAGAGGCATGCAAAGCGTGGAATGTGTAGTGATGGTTTGTTCGTACAAGATCCAACACTTTTGAAATTACGCTTCTATGGTAGAAGCACATTAGATGGGTGCAATAGCCTTATCATGGATCATTCCTTCTTTTAGACATGACCTCTCTGGTGAGGGAGTCATCGCTTCCCAATGTCATTGTGGGGCACACCAATCTTGTTCAAGGCAGAAATACAGTTACATGGTTCCCCAAAAGGGATCTAGCCAGGCGGTTGGAAAGGAGGAGGAATAGGATTTTTGATTCCTGGGGATGGACTCGAGGAAAAATGATCGGGTGTCTCTATCTATCCCCTGATGATGGGAATCAAGACATACGTATTTCTAAAAGTGGTCTTAGTTTAATGTCATAGAACTCGGAACACAGATTTGTAAGGGATGAAGGGGACACATGGTACGGTGATTATGAAACGAGACGTGAATGAGGTCATAAGTACAGATTACCATGTGTTCCTTCGGGAAGTGTTTAGGCCAACAGACCGATCAAGAAAGTTAGGTTGGGACCATGGGGAAGTTCCCAGGCATTCCTACGTATCTCATGAGAATGAGAATCAAGCCATACGTAGTTCTATGATATGGAACGGTAAGGTGCTATTTCTAGGGATAATAGTGGAGTGCAGGTCTGGCCCTCACACCAAATGATGTAGTATTTGATGTATCTTGTTTTTCCTTTATGGTGAATGTTTTTTTGTGAAGAGACAAGCCTGGGATAAAAAGTCATGGCATCACCATGAGAATCAAGTCGTATAAAGGCATTGACAAATGGTATGGCATGTGACTGATACCAAACATGGTGTCCCATTGAGTGAGGACATCATGATGTAGTGTCATCTTTCTTCGTGTGTCCAGGATGATAATGTCATAGTTTAAGGTCATGTGATGGGACCAACCACATATTTTAATGTCATGCGGCACAGACGTAGTATAAATGGGGCTAAAGGGGGATTGTGCATGGTGCAATAAAACATACCCGATGTGAATGAGGACATAATCCCATGCCACACCATACACGATTCTGTGAAGGAAACCTCGGGCCAAGGTGCCAAAATAGAGGTAAGAGGGTAAGGGGTAGGAGAAAATAGCTCCCAATTTAGCTCGACCCGAAAACGATCCATTTGGGTGTCCTTACGTATCCCATGATGATGTGAATCAAGCCACACTTTGTTCTAAAAGGGATCATAATTTATGGTCTTAGAGCTCAGACCATGCAGAATGGAAGTTGGTGTGGAGCCTCGAATGATGCCTTTACAATGGCTTTGTCCTCCTAACGTGCAAATGCGCACTGATGGATAGTGTTAGGAGTGTCAAAATTCTACATGGACATGATATGGTGGAAAATGATTTGAATCATGTAACCAAAATTCATGCCATAAAGGGGTTGTCATGACGATGGAGGATGACTATTGTCCGTGTTCGAAACACAACATTCATATTGCGTTAGCCTGTAATGAGGACAGACATATAATTATCCGCCACAGACCATATTCCCAAATGGGATATGTATCGATTAGTTTTCTGAAACACTCAAGGACGTTGGACCTTGATATTAAGAGACCCCTTATGGCTAGATCCATGTCAATTTGGGGTCCCTTCAGGTGTGGATTACTATGGAAGCCCAAACAAAGGGGAACATGAAGCCTGTAAAATGGGTGAATGCATGTCCAAGTAAAATCCGACACTCCAAACACTGAACCAGATTACTCCTAGATAGATTGGTGAATCATTGAAGAGGGTCGATGAGGGTGCTCAACATAATAGTAACCAATTTTAAGAGATGATTAAAGAATACGGGGATAGAAAACAATCATTAGGGAGAGGTATGTGCCCTGGTCATTACAACCCCGATGTGAATGAGGACATAGTCCCATACTGCACTATATACTCCCCTCCCCGGAAAATGGTATGCCAAGGGGCCAAGGTGAAAGGGAGATTTCTGAGAGATGGGGATGGATCCAAAGTCTAGATGTTCTGGCAGTCCAACATATCCCAAGAGAATGGGAATCAGGACACATGTAGTTCTTAAAGGGAGTAATGTGCAGTTTACTGTCATACAGTAAGGACGCGAATGGGTAAGACACCCCATATACAAGAGGAATACTGTGCGAAAAATAACCATACATGAATGAGTACATAATCCCATAACACACAATACAATTCCAGGTAAGAACATTGGCTGGGGCCTGAGAAGGCCATGGTGGTGGAAAAGGCTTGGGGCCTGAAGACTGGCCTCTATCAGAATGGCCCGACCAGTTTCAGGTTTAGCGTCTTGCAGTGAGGAGGAAGAAAGGGGTAGGATACTCCAAACAAGGGAGGTGTACAGAATGGAGAGTAACCCAACGTAAATAAAGAAATAATCACATACCACATCGTACAATCACATAAAATAGAACCAGGGTCGGGAGCCCGAAACTGGGCACACAAAGCACGACAAGGCCTGTGCTCGCAGTATGGAAGATAAATGAAGGGGCAGATGGCTCAACGAATATGTGTGGAATTGAGTAATATCCCGACGTGAATGAGGACATAAGTCTGCTCCACAACACAACACCCTAAATGAGAACAGTGGCCAGGGGCCAGGAAGGGCCAAGGGGCCAGAAAAGGCCAAGGGGCCTGAGGCCGGTCGTCTCGTCCAATGGTAGCTATACGACCTCTTGCGCTATTACCGCCTCATCACAGCTCCTAACCCACGTGAGAAGTGATATCTATGGGAAACAAGGATTCAGATTTAGCTCTCCCTTCTGTATAGGGGTCTAGTAACTGGCATTTCCTAATGGGTGTTTGTCGCTTGGATATACGATGGGGTAGAATGAACCAATTCACTTGATGTTTGGGACATCATTGGGTGGTCCTGACGACAAAGGATAGTTGTCGACCATGTTCGAAACACAATTTCCTTATAGTGACCTGGAATGGGAACAATAAATGAGCATCGACCACTGACCATATTCGCAATGTGGTACATGTATCAATATTTTTCTCAGTATCGTCGATGGCGTTGGCCCGAAGTGGTAGGAGGGCCCTTGGGCCTAGCATCCCTGTCGTTCGGGGGCCCTTCTAGATGGGAAGGATGATGGAGTCCCAATCAAAGGAGTGGGGGAAGCATAGAATTACCCATACATTTTAATGTCAAGAAGGGTGGTGAAAGAGGTGGACACCTCTAAGGAGTTGGACTTACGATGGAATAGAGATGAGCTCGATGTGAATTGAGGAAAAAACCTATACTATACCATATTTCTTGACCCGAGGGGAGATTATAGTTTTTGTCCTGGGGCAACAGATGAAATTTTTGGGGGTTCTTATGTATCCCATAATGATGGGAATCAAGCCGTATTTAGTTCTTGAAGGCCATGCTGTTTAACATCATACAGTGAGGAAATAGGAGGATATAAGAACGGGGAGTGGGAACATGGTGAAATCATTGTATCCCTGACATGGGTGGGTTAGAAAAAGCCTACACGATGCCATGCGAGATCCTCCAAATGAAACTTGCCCAGGAGAGGATAGTAAAAGAGTGAGTTGGGCTGGACTCAAGACGAGGCATCTTAGCGTTCATACATATCCCGTGAGGATGGGAATCAAGCCGTACAATGTTCTTGAAGATGCAGTTTAACATCGTGCAGGATGATGCATAGTTTAAAGTCATGTAGGACTGGACAGATTAAGGTTATGCAAGACTAGATGGCTCAGGAAAAGTATTTCTTGAGAAACAAGGCATTGGTGGAAGGAGTTATATGCTCACCATCCATGGTCACCAGGGAGAATGCACCATTGGGGTAAACCCTATGGATTATGTAAGATCCTTCCCATTTTGGATCCAATGTGAGTGGTTTCCTACCGGGGATCATTGGTGTCTGGAGGGCCAATACTGAGTCGCCTTGTAGTAAAGAGCAGAGGCAAACCTTCTTGTTGAAGGATATAGCTATCTTATTATGATGCCTTTCTAGATTGTGAAGGGAATGAAGCTTATTCTCGCCAAGTGCATCCAATTCAGCCAGACGGGTTTCTGCAACCTTATCTGGCGCTTGCTGGTCATAGACTGTTGTGCGTAATGAAGGTGGCTAGATCTCGATGGGTAGAACGACCTCAGCTCCGTATCCTAGGGAATATAGGTTCACCTAGGTGGAATTATGAGTCTCCTTTTGATAATCCCAGAGGGAGTTGGGGTGCTTGTCCGGCCAACTCTTCTTATTTTTACCTACCGTTATTTGAAAAATTTTAGAAAGTATTTTTTTGAACACCTCGATCTGCCCATTTTCCTGTGCGTGATATAGGGTTGTATGGTTTGAAAGGATGTTGTACTTACCATACAATTTCCACATCTTAGATGCTTGGAAGATCATGTCGTTATCGATGAGGACGACATGAGGGACACCAAACCGGTAGATGGTATTGGTGCTCAGGAAGTCGATGATAGAATGGTCCTTGACATCCTTGAGTAGAACTGCTTCTGCTCATTTGGAAAAGAAATCTGTGGTGGTCAGGATGAACCTGCACTGGCGAGCTGTCACCGGTGGATATGGTCCCACAACATCGAGTCCCCACACCGCAAACATCCAAGAGTAATTGGTGAAGTGGGGAGGTTCTGGTGGCTGATGCATGAAGTTAGTATGAATTTGGCATGTGTGACATCTCTTGGTGGACACGATGCAATCATGGATTATGGAGGGCTAGATGTATCCCAGTCTATGGATCTGAGGGGACAGCTTTGGTCGAGTCTAGTGATCCCCAATAGAACCGGTATGAACCTACTGCATGACCTGAGAAATATTAACTCCATGGATGTAACAGTGGAGAATAACATTGAAACCATGTTTGTAGAGGATCTTCTCGAGACTAGGACCACTCTAGAGGGTAAACTACAGCGCACGACATCGGATTTGCTTATGCTCGGCCTGATCAGGCTGGAGGTAACCATTTTGGTGATACTCGACAAAGGGGACTCTCCAGTCGGGGGTCACTTCAACCACTGCATCTAAGGAACCTGAGGGTCATGATGTGGAGGGTGCGGCGATATGATGTATGACTCGTAGGCCTTCATCATCATCTGAGGTGACAGGAGAAATGACTTTATGATTTGCCACATGTATAATCATATCATCCTAGTCGGGTGCTGCAAGTTATGTAGCCAGGACAACTAGGGCATCAGCTTGGTCGTTCTCAGATCGAGAGACATGACTAACTTCCATCCAAGACTGAAACTGGGCCATTAGCTGGAATGTGTGTGCCATTAATGGTACAAGTATAGCATCCCCCCTTTTTTGTCACATAAACATTCATTACATTACTCAAAACTTAGGATCTTTATGGTTTAGTGTTTTGGAATCAAGGAACATAATACATGAAAACAACATAAAAAATTCTTCTTAAACACTTGAAAGGATTCTCCTTGAGTTCATCCTAGGTTCATTACTGCATCTCATAACCTGGGTACATACATCAAAAGAATTGGTGAGCAGAAGGCCCAGTAAGGGAAACAAGAGAATCATTTTACAAGTGAACTGGAGATACTTCAATAAGGTCATGAAAAGAACTTTAAGGCATGAGAAAGAAATCATGAGGCATATCATAATAAAAATAACGTTTTTCATAACTTGAAGATGTGGCTACAACATTTTACAAAGACAATCATTTCTGTTTCACCAAGGTCCACCCCCAAGGTGTCAATAAATATTACCAAGGTTATTCACCAAGGTATTAGTCTAAAAAGTCATCTCTAGAGATGAAGTCATTACCCAATGCATTGGAACTCTATTAGGGTGCACCATTAAATTTGTCTTTATTATCATGTGAGACGCATATATCATCATCAATCATTTCATAGACAACCCATATAGCATATAAGAAATGGGTTTCATTTCATAATCATAACGTTTTAAAAACTTTTTTAAAGACATGATCTTTGTGTCACTTTAAAACCAACAGAAAAGGAAGGTGGGTCTCATGTATATATATCCCAGAATATAAAATAGAAAAATTGGAATATAAGTGAATACCCCTATAGAATATAGAGCTTTGATTATTCACTTTATAAAATAAAATAACTTTAGAAAAAGAGAGAGACATTTTGAGACGAAAATTCTGCAGCATAACGGCTATGTTATGAGGTTTTGGAAAACATTTAAAAGAGAGGGGACATGGGTCACCCAATCATAAATGATCCATAAAACAGTAGGGGAGCAGAATATAAATAATTTAAGAACAGGTTAATGAAATTTAAAAGACATACCATTTGAAATGAAAAACATGGAAGGAAGAAAAAAATTAGATTTCTCTTATGAAAATCCTGCAGCCTAACGACATCACTTAAACTTCAACCAAAAATGAATTGACAAGATCAAATAGGGTCTCTCCTCATTTGAACATATGATTTCAGTATGATAGATATAGATATCATACCCCAACATAATAAAAAGTAACTTGAAAGACTTGACATGAAAATAGATCTTGAAAACAAAAAGGGTGAAAAAATCCCTTAAAAATTCGGCAGCCTAACGTCGCCACATAAAACATCAAAATACTGAATTGAAGAGATAAAATAGGGTCTCTCATCATATAAGAATAAAATATGAGTATGATATATATAGATATCCTACCCCAACATAAAAAGGAACTTGAAATACTTGACATGAAAAAAGATCTTTTAAAAATGAAAACGGTGAAAGAATCCCTTAAAAATTCGGCAGCCTAACGGTGCCACTTAAAACATCAAAATACTGAATTAAATAGATCAAATAGGGTCTCTCATAATATGAAAATAAGAGTTAATTATGATATATATAGATATCATACCACAACAAAATAAAAAGGAACTTGAAAGACTTGACATGAAAGTAGAACTTTGAAAAATGAGAAAGGTGAACGAATCCCTTAAAAATTCCGCAGCCTGACGGAGCAACTTTAACATTCTTAAAATGAAATAATGAGAGAAAGAGGGGGTATCTGATCATATGAACATGAAATTTACAGTAGGATGAATATAATATAACATCCTCCAACATAAGAACATGAAGCATAGAAGAAATGACATAAAAGAGATTACGTGAAAAGAAAGAGGGTGGTAAGATCCCTTACCTTAAAACGTAACTCTTAAAACTCAAACGTTGGCACCTTGAGGGCTTGGGGGCACCTTGGGAGGACTCCTTGGGAGGTAATGGGACTAGAGAGTCGTTGGGGGAGAGTTGGGAGTCGAATGGATGAGAGGATGGCTTGGTATTTAAAGGGAAAGTGAGGGGACAAGACATTAATGGCCAAGGGACACCACATTAGTGGTTTTAGAAATACCATGGGCGTGTCCATGGTATTTTCCCATGGTATTAGCCACATGGGACACCTAATAACTTATTTTACTATTCATAAGTCGAACATACTGATTAAATACTTAATATATCATTTAATGATGTCATTAAACACCCGTAACTTAAAAACTGTATCTTCACTATTCATCGAAAATTCAACTTTCCCAGAAAAATACCAAAATTTCACCGTAACCAAATATCGATGCTCTAATTTCATAAATGAACTCCATTTTTGAAAAATGATTTTCTAAATATTTTTAATTTAATTTTTTAATAAATACAGTATTCACCGAAAATTCATTTTTTTCCAAAAAATCCAAAAAATTACCTTCACATAATAACAATGGTCTGACTTCAAAAATGAAATCCATTTTATAAAAATAATTTTATAAATAATTTTAATTGAATTATTAATTAAAAAACACCATTCCCCCAAAAAAACTAATACTTGACTAATAATTTATGAAACTGTTATTTAACCATTTTATTGAATCACATTACTTAATCAAGGTGCCTAGATTATATTAATACTTTCTTTAAGTGAGATTACTAATCCATTTGGTCACATTACTAATCCTAAGCATAAAATCACTATTCAAAATTTACTATTCGTCAAAAATTAAGTTGATCTTATTAGGCTCAAAATTTTGTACTGAACATACTTGTAAAAGAACATTTTTTGAAAATAATAACACATTTTTAATTATTTACGGTTTAAATAAACATATATAAAATATCCTTTATCTAAAATTGATCAAAAATATGTATACTGTATTTATCTGGAAATTTGAAAATTCATAAACTTCATCATAAGAAGACATCAAAATTTTTAATTAAAACAAAGGATTACACAAGGATGTTACGGTCTCCTTACATAGCCCATTATCACACCAGCATAGGACCTAAGTGTAAGGTGTGCTATGGTGAGAGAATCTGAGGGAGGCTCGGCCGACATCGCATGAGTAGTAATTTCTATCAGTTTGAACTGTTCATGAAGGCGATTCTGTTCTAGCTTCACACGATGATGTTCGGCTTGGGTTTGGTTTAGATAATTCCCATTGGTGCTACCTCCTTCCCAAGTTCTGTTAGATGGGATTTGATCGGTCCAAGACTACTGTGTGAGGCCATCGAATCTTATTTCTATATTAATTAACCAAGATCACTTGTATTTAGAGACAAATATCAAAAAATTTAGTTTCTAGCAGTCATATAATAGTCAAAACCCAACAGTCTTATTTTTATTATACTCGTGTCATCAAATGAAAGAGTTTTTTTGAGTATGAAAAATAAAATAACACAAAAAATTAGGAAGAAAGATTTATTCAAAATTTCGGGTCGTTACAATCTTCCCCCCTTAAGAAATTTCATCCTTGCAATTTTTGAAATTGGGTTTTGAAATTTCATTGAAAGTCCCTCATCGGAAAAGAGTAAGTAACACTAATACATTAAAAGAAAGAAAAGGAAGTACAAAGGTCACCCGAGTTAACCCATACTAGGATTCCATGTAGGAAAACATGGATATGGAAGAAAAAACTATGGGTCAAGTTCTGAGGGAGAGTGATAGAAAACATGATTATGAGAAAGTTAACAATAAGAAAATCACAAACATTTGATGTGTGTAAACTGTCTTTGATTACCCGGTAGGAAACGCTAATAGACAACATTTTTGTTTTACGTTCCTTTTCATAGTTTTGAGGAATTCATTTACTACATAGAATAAAAACAGGAGGAAATATATTTACCTTCAAGTATAGTTTCATCCTTTAACAAGTTTCTACCAAAACTAATCTTTTCTCTAAACGATGAGCATTCAAAAATACTTGGTCTCATCGAAACACAAAAATCATCATCTATAGAATCACATAATCCACAACAGATTAACTATATATTTCTTTAATCTTTAAGAATTATCCCAAAAACACAAGGGTTAAGATAAAACAACTCTTCAAAAAGAAAGAATCCCATAGTAAGCGATACTAATTTTAAATATTCAAAGATCCACGGTACTACCCAGAGTTCATAATAGACAATTCTGTAAATAACTATCCTTAAAATTCCTCAAAATAAACCAAACTAAGATTGAAACCCAAATACAAGAAGTATTTCATAACATTTTCTTCCAAAATAAATTCATCATTCATCTCCAAACAACATCAAACACTCTTAACATCTTATAAGAGAAGTAGCTAACCTAAACATATTTTCCCCAAGATAGTTTCATCATTTCCATAAGTAACCCATATTACCATAAGGTCGCCATAAATTCATTGATTCTTCACAATATAAGTCATCCTTTATTCTTAAAAAAAATACCGTAGTCATCTATTTACCTCGATCAAATAGGGTTCCCAAAATAGTGAACATCTTCAAAAATAATAATCATCTTTTATTCCCCTAATAATCTCGGTCATATTAATATGGCAATTGTCACATTTCCTATCACATTGGTCGTTGGGACATGCTCTTCCATTTGCCGCCATTAACTAATAAAAAAACGTATAATTAGGGGGATTAAATACTTATCCAATAATCATTAAAAGGAAACATTAAGGACGGAAGTATAAACTTGTAGAAGGAAAGTATACCCTAACTTGTGATCCCCTAGATTCCAATCTAGGTTATCCATGAACATATATTCTTATGTGAATATTTATTTTGTTTTATCTTTGTTCCTTTAATAATGGTTAATACTAAGCTTATGAATTTACCAAAGAATATCCCTTGGGAGTGTCGTAACCAATAGTGCAGCATTGTCCGTTTTCGTGTACCAGTTCCTGTTCGAGTCTCACTCAAAGCGGTGTTTTAGGGTTTTATCCCTACGAACATCTGTGCCAGACACACCTCTACCTGCTCGTATCCAGATAAGGATGTATTTGTTTGGAAATCCCTTACTCAATACTCACAAAAATCTCAAGAAGATATCCTATATTTAAAATTTTCTATAGGGTACTTCCTAGAGTTTTCATATCCTAATTTCCACAAATAACTATACCATCCTTTAAAACAACTATAGCATCCTGCCTTTTTTTCACATAAACTTTCATTACATTACAAAATACTGAGGATCCTTATGGTTTAGTGTCTTGGAAACAAGGAACATAATACATGAAAACAACATAAAACATTCTTCTGAAACACTTGAAAGGATTCTCCTTAAGTTTATCCTAGGTTCATTACTGCATCTCATAACCTGGGGACATACATCAAAAGAAAGGGTGAGCAGAAGGCACAGTAAGGGAAACAAGAGAAGCATTTTACATTTGAACTTGAGATACTTCAATAAGGTCATGAAAAGAACTTTAAGTCATGAGAAAGAAATCATTAGGCATATCGTAATAAAAATAAAAGTTTTCATAACTTGAATATGTGGACACAACATTTTATAAAGACAATAATTTTTGTTTCACCAAGGTCCATCCCCAAGGTGTCAATAAAAATTACCAAGGTTATTCACCAAGGAATCAATGTAAATGGTCATCTCTAGAGATTAATTCTTTACCCAATGCATTGGAGCGCTATCAGGGCGCACCCTTAAATTTTTCTTTATTATCATGTGAGACACATATATAATCATCAATCATTTCATAAACAACCCATATATCATAAAAGAAAATGGGTTTCATTTCATAATCATAATGTTTTAAAAACTGCTTTAAAGGCATGATCTTTGTGTCACTTTAAAACCCACAGAAAAGGAAGGTGGGTCTCATGTATGTAAGTCCTAGAATTTAAAATAGAAAAACATGGTATATAAGTGAATAAACATATATAAGAGAGATATTTGAGTATTAACTTAATAAAATAAAATAACTTTCGAAAAATAGAGAGACATTTTGAGACGGAAATTCTGCAGCATAACGGTTATGTTACGAGGTTTTAGAAAACATTGAAAAGAGAGGGGACATGGGTCACCCACTCATAAATGATCCATAAAATAGTAGGTGAACAGAATATAAAAAATTTAAGAACATGTTAATGAAATTTGAATGACATACCATTTGAAATGAAAAACATGGAAGGAAGACAAAAATTAGATTTCTCTTATGAAAATCCGGCGGCCTAACGGCGTCACTTACACTTCAACCAAAAATGAATTGACAAGATCAAATAGGGTCTCTACTCATATGAAGATAATAGTTCAGTATGATAGATATAGATATCATAACCCAACATAATAGAAAAGGAACTTGAATGACTTGACATGAAAATAGATCTTGAAAACAAGAAAGGTGAAGGAATCCCTTAAAAATTCGGCAGGCTAACGACGCCACTTAAATCATCAAAATACTGAATTGAAGAGATCAAATAGGGTCTCTCATAATATGAACATAAAATATAAGTATTATAGATATAGATATCATAACCCATCATAAAAAGGAATCTGAAATACTTGACATGAAAATAGATCTTTGAAAAATGAGAAATGTGAAAGAATCCCTTAAAAATTCGGCAGCCTAATGGCACCACTTAAAACATAAAAATACTTAATTGACGAGATCAAATAGGGTCTATAATCATATGAACATAAGAGTTCAGTATGATAGATATAGAGTTCATACCCCAACAAAATAAAGAGGATCTTGAAAGACTTGACATGACATTAGAACTTTGAAAAATGAGAAAGGTGAACGAATCCCTTAAAAATTCGGCAGCCTAAAGGTGCCACTTTAACATTCTAAAAATGAAATAATGAGAGAAAGAGGGATTAATTAATAATATGAACATAAAAATGACATTAGGATGAATATAAAAGAACATACTCCAACATAAGATCATGGAGCATAAAAGAAATGACATAAAAGAGATTATTTGAAAAGAAAGAGGGAGGTATGATCCCTTACCTTAAAACGTAACTCTTAAAACTCAAAGGTTGGGACCTTGAGGGCTTGGGGCACCTTGGGAGGACACCGTGGGAGGTAATTATACCAGATCTTTTTTGGGGGAGAGTTGGGAGTCGAATGGATGAGAGGATGTCTTGGTATTTATAGGGAAAGTGAGGGGACAAGGCATTAATGGCCAAGGGAGACCTCATTAGTGGTTTTGGAAAAACAATGGGCTTGCCAATGGTTTTTCCCATGGTATTGGCCACTTGGGACACCTCATACCTTATCTTACTATTCATACGTAGGCCATATTTATTACATACTTAATACATCATTTAATGATGTCATTAAACACCCGTAACTTAAAAACAGTATTTTCACTATTCATCGAAAATTCAAATTTCTCAGAAAAATCCCAAAATTTCACCTTAACCAAATAATGATGCTCTGATTTCAAAAATGAACTCCATTTTATAAAAATAATTTTCTAAATATTTTTAATTTAATTTTTAAATAAATAAACTATTCACTGAAAATTCAATTTTTTCAGAAAAATCCCCAAAAATTACCTTAACATAATATCGATGCTCTGAGTTAAAAAATGAAATCCATTTTATAAAAATAATTTTAAAAATATTTTTAATTTTAGTTTTAATTAAAAAACATTATTCCCCCGAAAAAACTAATACTTGACTAATAATTTATGAAACCGTTATTTAACCATTTTATTGAACCACATTACTTAATCAAGGTGCCTAGATTATATTAATACATTATTTAAAGGAGATTACTAATCCATTTGGTCCATTAATAATCCTAAGCATAATATCACTATTCATAATTTAATATTCATCAAAAATTATGTTGATCTTATTAGACTCTAAATTTTGTACTGAACATAATTATAGAGGACCATTTTTTGAAACTAATTACAAAATTTTAATTATTTAAGGTTTACATAAACATTTTTAAAATATCATTTCCCTAAAATTCATAAAAAATATGCATACTATATTTATCTGGACATTTGAAAAATCATAAACATCATCATAAGAAGAAATCAAAATTTTTATTTAAAACAATGGATTACACAAGACAGTTATGGTCTCTTTACATAGCCCCTTATCACACCAGAATATGACCTAAGTGTATGGTTTGCTAAGGTGATAGAATCTGAGGGAGGCTCGGCCAACATCACATGAGTAGTAATTTCTATCAGTTTGAACTTCTCGCAATGGCGATTTCGTTCTAGCTTCAGACGATGAAGTTCGGCTTGGGTTATGTCTAGATATAGTCCATTGGTGCTACCTATTTCCCAAGTTCCATTAGATGGGCTTCAATCGGTCCAAGACTACTGGGTGAGGCCATCGAATCTTCTTTCTATATTAAATAACCATGATCACTTGTATTTAGAGACAAATATCAAAATGTCTAGTTTCTATCGGTCATATAATAGTCAAAACCCAACAATATCATTTTTATTATACTCATGTAATCAAATGAAACAATTTTTTTGAGTATGAAAAATAAAATAACACAAAGAATTAGGAAACAAGATTTATTCAAAATTTCGAGTCGTTACAATGAGCTCCTGTTTTTTGATGATGTAGTCATCAATGATTTTGTTGATGAATTGTTTAGAATCCCCTTTCACTTACAAATGGGGCACATCGATCTCGAGGTCCAGATTGAGACAAGTGATAAGAGCCTGATACTATGCCCTGTTGTTGGTGTAGTCTTACGACAACAGGAAGTAGTACGGCTGGATGGATTTCACTGGGGTAATAAAAACAATACCCAGGCCAACCCAATTTAGCCTGTGATCCTTGAAACTCCTGCCAATGGGGCTCTGGGAAGCACTATCAATGTGCATCTACCAACACAGAATGCATGATCTACCAAAAGGATTGCCTCGTCGAAAAACTCCATGTCCCAGGACTGGTCTGTGAGGGTTGGTTGGGAAGCTAGAAAATCATCCAATGCTTGTCCATTAATAGCCTTATGAGGCATGAACCCGATGAAAAACTGCTGGAGGATTCCTACCCACTGTGCTAGACGTCTAATCAACATGGGTCGGTTCAGAATGTAATTCAGCAGGTCTACCCGAGACACCAGTTGTACCTCATGGTGTTGCAAGTAGTTTTGAAATTTCTGTTCTACAAATACCAGTGCAAGGCAGATCTTTTTGATGGGTGAGTATCTGGTCTCCATATGGAGGATCATGTGGCAGGGGCAGTAAAGGTTGTTTTCCATCCACTCATTGTTCTTCTGGGCAAGGATGGTGATAAGAGATCATTCCAGGGCAGTCACGTATAGGACCAGCGGCTTTCTGATGATGGGTAGCATCATGACCAGATGCTAGAGAAGGTACTGCTTGATTTCCTTGAATGCGGTCTGGAACTCTTATTCCTATTTGTAGGCAGATCCTTTCTTCATGAGCCAAGAAAAGTGCTTACACTTACTGACCATATTCTCAATGATTCAGTGTATGTAGGCTAAGTGAACTTGGAACTCTTGAAGCTCCTGAATATTTCCTGGGTGAGGCATCTAACTGACGTCCTTGATCATCTTTGGGTTGATCTTGATGCCCCGATACCTGACAAAAAATCCAAGAAACATCCCTGAGGTGACCTGGAAGGCACACTTCAACAGGTTCATCTTCAGGTTGCGAGAATAGAGGAAGCCGAACACTTTCTCAAGGTCCTTGAGATGGTCATGGTGCTGGAGAGATTTGACCACCAGATTATCTGAATATGTGGTGCATGCCCCGGTGATAGGTGGAATGTGCATTCTATAAGTTGAAGGGCATAACCCGATTCTAGAAAGTACCTTGGGGTTCCCTAAAAGCTGTGGAATCCTTGTCCTCGGGGGACATTCAGATTTGGTTGTATCTTGCGTAACAATCTATGAATGATAGGGATTGGAACCCAGAGGTAACATTTATCAACAATTCTGTCACTGGAAGGGGAAAAACATCCTTCAGACAACGATGGTTGAGATCTCGGAAGTTGATGCATACTCTGCTGTGTCCATTCCTCTTCATGACTAGCACAATGTTGGCTAGCCACATAGGGTACTGGACCTCCTAGACGAATCTGTCTCTGATGAGATTGTCATCTTCAGCCTCGACCATGGAACCATGAGAAGGGTTCATCTTGGTGGGAGGATACTAGAACCCGTGATGATTTGCAGGGAGATCGAGGCGGTGGACAGCTACCTGAGGATCAAGTCTTGGAATCTGGTCATAGCTCTAGGAGAATATATCATGATGCAGTTTCAAGAAATCTATTTCCTATTGCTGCTCCTCGTGGGACATGGTGGCACTGATCAATGTGGGTCTCGAGTCTACCTCTCTACCAAGGTTCACCTATACAAGTTCATCGACCATGGTGGAGATGCCTTCTTTGAAGGTGGGGAGAGCGTCCTCAAAATCCTCTTATTCTCTTATGGAGGAGGGATCCATAGTGGAAGAATCATTCTCTGGGTTTACAGATCTCAATGGGAGGCTGTTACCATCCTAGGCAGTAGTGGACAACATATTGGGAGTTTCACGTGCTGTTGAAACCATAGCCACGAAGGCAGTCGATCCGATCCCATCTAGTCATCATCCCAAGGGGCTATGTTTGATGGTATTAATGAAATAGTGGTGTGTCGGCTTGAGATAGTAAATTATAGCCTGGTGAAATATACTTGTTTTATGTACTTCCATTTCTATGGGGTAGACATCCTGATACCATACGAGGGTAGGAGGATCCGGGAACACCTGAGCCTGGTTTGTGTAGGAGTACGAGGTAACCTTATGACATCACATTGACTTGGGAATATGCTTCACTCCTGTACCCGAGACAAACAAATTTCCCCATGTCAGGGGTTGTAGCCTCCAATCGATGGAAGGGGAATATTTATGCGTCATCTAGATCTTCCCATGGGTCAGTTGCAACCGTGATGGGTTCGACCTCACTAGCCTGAATCTGCTTATCCTTTCTCTTGTAATTGTCGGATTCCAGGTAGTAAACTTTACAAGAGGTAAAAGGGGATGCATCACCTTGTAGTACGTCTACTTTACCATTAAGGTAGTACTTGAGGAATTAGTGATACAATTAGGGGACCGCTACATGTAGGTGGAGCCATGGTCTTCCCATAAAAGCAATGTATGCGGTGTCGTGGGAGACAACCATAAACTCGATGCTGGAAACTAGGTCTCTGAACTGGGTCTTCAAATGGATCATTGCGGCCAAGGTTATCTCGTTCATTTTGTCTCCCTGGATCCTTATGTCGGAGGAGGCATGTCATATTTGGATAACCCCAGCTTTCGCTTTGTCTGCTTAATGATAAGGTTAATCCCGGAGCTGATGTCAATAAAACAGCGGCGAACCTCCACATCGTTAAATTGGCCGGTGATGTACAGTGTGAGGATGTACCTCTATATTGGAGAGCCTTCATCTTCTCCTGAGAATGAAATGATGGCCTGATAGTCAGCGTTCTTGACCGCTACAACATGAAAAGCTTATGTAGCTGCTACCTCCATCTCAAACTGGAGGGGGCTTCATAAAGCCTCAACGAGGGCCTCATGAATATCTGATGATAGGCGAAGGGCCTCGAGGATGGAAAGACTTGCTAGGATGATGGAAAGGTGATTGGGGAAATCCAATTTCCACACCAGGTGTGAACTTCTGGTTGCAGGAGGCCTCTCTATGATAGGTGGAATGGCGGGCCCTGCCGGCTGGACCGACGACTAGCTGGTGCTAGGAATGTCTTATCGTTCACTAGGCAAAGGCTGGATTGTAGCTGTTAGATGAGTAACAGACAACTGAGATCGGCCTGTAGCAGGGAGAGGCTGGTCGTGGCATGGTGGAGGTAGCTCTGCCTGATCCAGCAGCATAAACGGGGGTGGAGGCAGGCCTGATGACACCGGACGAAAAGGTTGCGCGTGTTGAGTTCTGCACGGGGCCTGCTGTCTGGTCTTAGTGACTTGGACGGCCTGGCCGAAGGTGCCAACTAATGATCCCCGATGACTCATATGGCCGTGACTCAGCCGATGTTGGTGTCAGCTGGAGATTTTGGGGAGGTTCGTCGGGTGCTCCTCATCGTCGGGAATCTTATAGGGGTTTACCAACTATATGGTATTAACCGAATCATACCCCTGACTATCAATGGAAGAGTCATCCAATATTGGGAAAATTCTAGGAGGAGTCCCTATCTCACGGGGAATGAATTTGCCGAGAGTGCGGGATGACAATGACATTGGTGGGGTTCATTGCCTTCCCTTACGCCACTGATGCTTGTTCTTTTTGGAAGAGGCTGGCTATGATGATGATGTAGAAGAGGTAGATGTGTCTTCTTGAGGGCTCTAGATGATTTAAGAATGCATGGATTATATCATGGGTTCAAGAATCCATTTTCCGAGCCATCCAGTCAACATTCTTCTAGGTCCCGTGATTGGAAACCTACTGCCACTCGCCTTCGTTGTCGCTTTCGCTATCTGGTCTTACGAAGACACCCACCACTTGTGCTGGGGCTGGGCCCAGCCTGACTATGTTTCTATTGAACTGGTCTTGAATCTAGTCTTTAAACACATTGCACTGGTTGAGGGTGTTCCCCATGATCCGATTATAGGGGCAGTAGTTGGGGTGATCAGTGATGTTCACCTCCTCTGGCATTCTGCACTCAAGAAAATGCATGATATCTTGTTCAAAGGCACTTATGAAATAGTCAGGATCCCGATTCTCGTTGAATGAGAAGGTCCAGTTTATTCTGTCTGCGAAGGTGTCCATTGGGGCTTGGCCTTAAGGAGGAGCTGGAGGAGCCTGTCGAGTAGGTGGATCCTGGTTGTCCCGCCTCAGTGGTTGTAGTTCATTACACGGGGCACTTGCCGATTCTGGGGAGGAGCCTACTGGGCTGGAGGCTGTGCCTTTGGTGGCTGGCCTCTCTGAGGTTGAAAAGGTGGATCAGCTGTTAATAACTCCTTCTCTCTGGGGGCCTCTATTTGATCTATCGTGGCAGGCTCGTCTCTAATAGCCCTTTTCACGGTAACTGTGGGAGGCATCGGACATGCCTAGCAGGCCTGATGCAGAGATTCCTTTAGGCATTGGGCCTTATCAGAGAAGTCTAAAAACCCTCTAGGGTAGTTCTGGGTTATCAGAGAGGGAACCAATTCCATCTTAAAATTTCCTACGCACATCATCAGTAATTTTTCTTGAGTTAGTGGCATGTCAAGGGAGTATGTGAGCCGTTTCCACCGGGTGATAAAGTCTACAGCTCGCTCATCAGAACTTTTTCTTCACTTGAACAGGTCTGTAATGCTGGTTTTCTACGTGGTGGAGCTGAATTGGTAGAGGAACTTCTTGCAAAGGTCCGCCCAGCTGGTTATGGATCTGATAGAGAGATGGATGTACCAGACGAAGGTCGGCCCCGCCAATGTCTGAACAAAATAGTGGAGCTTGGCCGCCTCCTGGTGCACTGGAGTCCCTAATATGGGCTCACACCATGAGTTGAATTGGGACAGGTGTTGCGGCGGGTCCCCCATCCTATTAAAGGGGTAGAAGGTTGGATTACCGAAAACCAGAGCTGCCAGCATATCATCAACCCATGACGGATATGGATTTCCATCAAGTTGGATCGCCACCTGTCACGTTTCTAATGCCTCTAGGTAAGAAATGAGTCCCACCATTGGATCATATGGGAGGGTGACCCTTTCTTGGCGGGGATCCCTAACCATGAGCATGTTAGCAGGTTCTTCAACATGTTTAACAAGATCAGTGGCTCATGGAGTGGCTGGCGGCACGTCCCTCGGGTTGGCTGGGGGAGCCTGAGCTGGGTCCCTTTGATTGTCATGCCATTCAAGAGGGTTTGGCGAGACATATTGTTCCCTCTTAACATATGCTCTTACCTCAACCCTGTCCATGGGGGTAGCATGATCAGGGTTTCTCGTGGGCTACTCACTGAGGGGGAGTTGTTCTTGCCACTGCTATACTGGTCTTGGATTGTTGTAGTCTGGCCATACCTCTACTGTGCATTCACCCAAGAGTTTATCGACCGACTTTTTATGCTCAGAAAGCTTCTAGCACTACGTGGACTTCTCAGGGACCTCCCTCATCTTCGGCACTGAGGTGGACGGGTCAAAGTGTTCGGCAGCTCTGACGTTCTCTTTTCCCTTACTGGAATTTCGGCTGAGTTCCACTGCCTCAATGGGCACAGGGAGACCAAGTAGGTTCTTATACTGGTGTTTAATCCTTCCTAATGTTTCCAATAGTGGTGGTACTCCCTCGAGGGGTAATTCTCTATCAAAAATCATGAACTCATCATCCTCGTCCACTATGGCGTCCATGTTTCTGTGACCCTTCCTGTGGGAATGTCCTCGATATCGCTTAGCGACTCGGTTTCCGCACGATAGAACTGAAGAGGAGGGCATCATACTGCTCCCGGCCACAGATTTCCATGTGCGGGGTCACATCCTTGATAATTTTTTATTGTACCTTGATTCTCTGAATGCATTGATCCTGGAAGGCCTCACAGTGAATTGGGGACTCTGGGCGCAGGGCATAGGGAGTGCAGCCAAATCGACCAGACGGAATTTCTCACTAATGTCTTCAAAATGTGATTGGATACTGAGATAAAACACTCATTGATGTAGAAGAGTAAAATTCATCGCCCAGAGGGTGTGGCGGAAGCTCTCAACTCCCTCCGGGGTGAGGGATTCCATTATTTAGAAATTCGGTGCTGCCACGGGCCAGAACTTCTTGGGGAAGTGGTCTGCTGCAAGAATGTTCTATATGATCCTCAGCATTGATTCAAGGTTTGGACCTTGATTTCCCCATTCTTCAACTGGGGGTTGTTGAGGAAACAGTAGTGGTACTGAGGCAGACTTCTAGGACAGCAGCCCGACCGGTGGAGAGTATGGCGAACGGGCTAACTGGCTGCCGAATCTCGGGTTGTCCTCTGAATAGTGTAGTGACCTGGCCGCCACTTCACGATAAGACAACATAACAGACACCATTCCTATATCAGGGTCTAGGGCTACTGGCGATATGTCACACTTCGTATTTCGCACCACCTATCCCTATAATAGTTCTATGTGATCTCTTGTTGAGGTATAGAGCGCTTCCGGTGACGACTGTGGCGATTGCACGATCGTAACCTGTAGGGTTGCAATATTTTTATCCACCTGGATATACTTGAGGAGGGAGGTGGGGATCTTTTCGATCTCACATTCCAGGAGTACCAGGATGATGTGTCCCATCCTAGCCCCAACCCTTGACTCAGATGAGCAAGAGGATGGTTCTCGTGATGAGTCGTACTCCATATCGGAGTCCGAAAACTAGACTGGTATGATATCTATCTGGACCATACCAGAATCCTTCTTATGGAGGAGAAAACATTCCTTCCTCCCCCTAGATGGCTCTCCGGTAGAGGGAATAATTCTAACATGGGGTCCTTCAGACATATTGGTGATGGGTTGGATAGTGTTTCCACCCGTGAAAGACGGGGTGCGCGGTGCATCAGGACAAATGTCAAAGGGGACCAGGGGACGACCTCCATGGGTAGTGACGGAGTGGGAAAGACCTCTTCTAGAACTGGCAGAAGCATGGGGAGGACCTCCATGCTTTTTTTCTCTGGCGACCCCAGTATGGGGAGCATCCTTTTACCAATCAAGCTGAACACGGGTAGGATCTCCGTGATGGGTGCGAGTAGAGCATGATTGGTCTTCACCCCTCTGGTTGATGAGGCGAGGAGGACCATCACTAGCTGTTGAGAGGACATGGGGAGGATCCCCATGTTGAAGAGGGAATGGATGGGAAATGTCCCTACACCAGCTGTCATGGGCAGGAGGAATGAATCCATACCCATTGTAATGGGAACGAGAGAGGCTTCCGTGATGAGAATCACCGCCACGGTGGAGACCTTCATTTGGATTGGGGGTAGCACGGGGTAGACATCCATGGAAAGAATCAAAGCAGGGGAGGCCCGTGTTCTCCATGGTAGTGGTATGGGGAGGACAACCATACTAGGTGGCATCACTGCGGGTTAGCTCGAGGCAACCACTGCTCGTTCCAGCAACCAAGTGAGTCGACCTAGCCTGCCCACGGGCCGGTTGGGGCCTCAATCCTAGATTTTCATATAAGTGACCCTACTCAGTGAATGCAGGGAACTGATGATATGCATCGGTGGTGGAACGGGCCATAGTAGCCACCGACATTGATGCCCCTTAGAGGACATCCCCGTCATCTTGAGCCTAATGCTGGCATCAGGTCGGACGAACTGGGGACGGTGGTGCAGGTACGTAGCTTACCTGCTCCTCTTCCAACAAGACTTGGCAGTGGTGCTGACACGGTTGGGTGAGAGCCCTCGCTGGGATCCTTGGAAATGGGACTATGACAGGGCTAGGCAATATATCTCTAACCTCATCAGCATAAGGCATGGATTTGTCAAAGCACTCCAGGGACAGGCTCCGGAAATAGTTGTATGCCAGGGTGGGGAGCAATGGCTCTCTGCGCGTCCCTCAGGGGTGGAGTTGACGACGAGGCGCAGATGCCACCATGTCCAGGTAGGCCATATCCCATGTAGGGATGACCCCCTCCTCATAAAGGCACATGTGCTCATTGATCACCCTCCGTTGGATGACCTCAGAAGGGGAGATGGGGTGTGGGCGCCCCATGGTCATTGATATAGAGGCCGTCGTGGAAGAGGTGAATCCATGTGGGATGGCCGTGTGGGCACTTCCCCTGCCCCTGCGTTGATGGGCAGGTAGTTTTCATGTCCCTGAAGCAGCACCATGATTCCTGAGAGCATGGAGATTAATTCACTAGTGCTCAAAGAAACAGGAATTGACGACCAATGTCCCAGCGCCATCCCTTCTTCCATGGCCGTTAAGAGGGAACCCCATAGACAACATCACAAAACATGATGTCCAACGTTCTAATACCAAATACTTTTGTGAGTTTCATGCCAGGCACGCTATTTAAATTGTAGGACCCGGCGCCGGATAACTACATCCAGTGACACGTCAATACATTGATAACTTGAGTGATACTAATCTTTATTTTGAGGAGGAAAACTTCATGTCAGGTTCAAATTTTTGTTCCGGACTCTTTTTCCAGGGCGCACACATCCGTCTATGGAGTACGCACAGCTATTTCCCCACATTCCTGCTTTCTAAAGGCAGGCGACATCCTTCAATTTTTTAGTGTTGTTTTATCCTTGATCGAAACGGGATGATGGGATGTCGGTTCTTCTTTTTTTGGATTCCTCCTTGGAACTCATCACCTAGTACGGGTCTCCCATATAGATTTAATACATTGTTTGTGAAACTATTCCTAGCACCATATCTTAATGGACACCAGTTAATTACACTTCATCTGTTGGGACATTCCAAGGGGTCCGATCAGGGAAAAAACATTCAGTCAGGGGAGTAGTCATGTTGGGCATCACTGGCATGTATGGGCGCTGGTACACTGGTGTGTATGTCTTCTTTCTCTTATTATAGGGCTTTTCGAGGGTACAGAAGCCCGAGCAATCTCACATAGAACATGGGGAATCATATTCCATGGCCATGTATTTGAGGTTTTCTTCTACTTCCCATGTTTAGCACAGGGTATGCTAGAAGTTTAACATCTAGCAAAGACAGATCAGACTGATCTGAACATAGACTAGAGTGGATCAGATGGGTGTAACCCCTAGAGGGAACACTGATGTTAGGGCCAACCTATGGTTGAATTCTTGGTCAGTGTTGAGGGGAATGGGGAATGAGATGGCGTGATTTCACCAGGATGCGGAGGCTCAGATAAGAATCCATATGGACTATGGAGGAATGAATTGGAGGGGGAATGAAATAGATTCCTCGCTAGGGCTACGGTGAAGTTGGGCTTGAGCCAAGAAGAGACTTCCTACGTATCCCCATGGATGGGAATCAAATTCCACGTTGTTCGGTGAACGTATTTATTCTTGACAACGACTTACCACTGGTTGGAGTTCTAATGGATTTCCACTGAATGGAGTGACAACAACTTACCGCTGAAAGAGGCTGCCAATGGGTTACCGCTGAATAGGAAACAAAAAGTGGAATACAATTTAACATCATGCAGGATGGGGGTGGACCGATGTGAATTGGCTTGGACCATTGGTTGTTGGGCATGAACCTCCGGGGAGGCTTCCTATATACCCTGCCTTGTCAAGGATCAATGTCCACATAGTACGGGTAAAGTGTAGGAGTAAGTGAATAGTCGTGAATAAAGACCTGGGATCTAGGTGGATGGTGGGCTTGAACCTCACAGAGGCTTCCTACGTACCTTTCCATTGAAAAGATCAAAGTAATCATAGTTCTAATGTGGGGAATGGTGTGTAGTGGCTTACCGCTGACTGGGGAAACAACAACATACTGCTGATTGGGGTCAATAGTATAATGTCATGTAGTATGGGGAAAACAGACATGAAGGGGTTCAGAATGACCTGATGTTGGGGTTGAACCTCAGAGAGGCTTTCTACGTACCTTGCATTTGCAAGGAACAAAGACCTCCTAGTTTGGGTTATAGGGGGAATTTGGGGGTTATTCTCTGAGGTGGCCCAAGGTTTTTGTGAACTGATATGAATGGGGTCGGAGCGACCAATGGGTGGTGGGAATGAACCTCGTGGAGGCCTCCTACGTACCTTGTCTTAGTATGGATCAAAGACCTCCTATTCAGATGGTGTTGGAACAAACGTGAAGATGGTCTGAGCCAATGGACGGTGGTGGGATGGAACCTCAGGGAGGCTTTCTATGTAACCTGCCTTGGAAAAGATAAATGTACTCCTAGTTTGGTTGGTGTGAGGCTTAAACTCTAGGATGCCTAGAGGGTTGGTGAACCGACATGAAGGGGGTTAGAACTAATGGCTATTCGGCTTGAACCATGGGGAGGCTTCCTACGTTCCTTGTATTGGAAAGGATCAAAGGACTTGTAGTTTATGTATGTTCAGTGCTTACAGCCTAGGATGTTAAGATAATATGTCATCGTCGATGCATACTCTAAGCCCACGTGAGTCGTGCTCAGTCTGAGAAACAAGAGGAAGCAAAGTCTTGATGATCACTCTGTGAATAGTGCTTCCATGGGAAATAGAGTGGGCCTTACACATGATCGTATAAAAAGAGGAAAAATGGGCTTATGCATGATCGAAACCCATATATGATACTGGGGATTACGCATGGTTCACAACCTAGGGAGAAAAATATTGGGACTTACTCCAAGATGGAGGCCTAATGGAGACAAAGCCTGGAGAGAGATAAATTTTGTAACAAGAAAGGAGGGGTCCAGTGTCCATCCCCCATAGACCTTGGGATCGATGAAGAAAGGAGGAGCATGGATGCTGCCTCTTGCAATAAAATCCTGGGCTTACACCGAGATGGTTTCCCTTTCTCCCAGACGGATGCCGCTCTGTTAAAGAGGATCTCATTCCATGTGTGGAATGATGTCACTCCCATGGAGACCAGTGGGCATGTAGAATGTCCATGGTGTGGCACCCCATGTATGATACACGAGGTGAGTTCAATGTTTTATGTCACTTGATGAGGACGATGGTGCTTTGCAGTTTAACGTCATGTAGCTCGGACGAGGAGGGTTCACTCTGCACCCCTAGGACATACATAATCGGTACCCCTCTGCGCCTTGGTGAAGAGAGGGGACTGGCAATGTCGGGGCAAGGGGGTGTTATGGATTGAACCATTGGGGGGTCCACGTTAGAATGGCTATGTGAAGAATCAATAGCCATTAGCGTGCCTATGCGAAGAAGCATGAGGTGAAGAAATGGAACGAGTAGTATCGTCCAAGGGACTTTTATGTTGCTTCGTGAAAACCGAAATGGCCACATGGGAAAACGAGTTTCAGAACGAGAGATTCCATAGGTTGAAGCCTTGTGAAGCTCTAGTTCTCCATGCAATGGAGGGGATTCGCAAAGGGTCGTTCTTTTAGATGTGAAGTTTCCTAGGCTAGGGATTGGGCATAGGTGCATATGGGAGGATCATCACAAAGTGGAAAGGCATTCACAAAGCAATGCCTCATGAAGTAAGGGTGCCTTACAATGCATATCATGGAGAATCTATGTGCTTCATGATTCATAGTGACCCAGCATTTTCACTTGGGTTATAATCGGATGGGGGTGCTTTGCGATGCGTATGTGCTCTACGAAAACCAGAGTCCCCTTGAGGATCTCCTTACTTTAAGAAAATCTGTGGGCTTCACGAAATACATCCCTCTCTGAAGAGGGGGTCATTTAACACCAAGGGGAAGGTACTTCACGGAGTGGAAAGCACCTATAAGAGAACATGGATCGCAGAGCACATATGCTTCATAATTTGGGATCTAGACTGTTGAATGTTCAGAAAGTTCATTCGGAGGGCTCGAGGGGAGCCCAATATTCATAGGCATGGGGAACCACGAAGCAGCACTCGCTCGGCACGCAACGAGCTCCTCAGTGGGATGCGAACGTCACCTGCCGTCACGGAGCGTTAAAACCTCCAGACTTCGTGAGAGCTCGCGAAAATCCGAGGGTGCCATGGAGAAGTCCCGCCTTCTCGCTTCTCGATGGCTCACAAATGTCATAGGGTGTTGTGGAGTGGTCCCACCACCTTACTTCGTGAGGGCTCAGGAACATCGGAGGGCATCATAGAGTGGTCCCGCCTCCCCGCTTCACAAGGGCTCACGTAGGAGCTCTTGTGTGTCGGTCGTAGGGTTCCGATAGCTTCGTGATCTGTCTACACAATGTAGGCCATAATGATTTCAGGATATTTTTCTCACCTCCAATATTGCCATCAACAACTTTATATTACATTGAGGATATTTTCAGGTCAAGAGAATTAGATAATTTGGCCAAAACAATTACATTAAATCTCAAATATTTCAATGTAGACAATTATACTATATCCAGTAAAACATCCTAAATAAAACAGGAATTATTTTGTTGATAAAAATATTCTTGAATTATTTTTTTCTCTTACCTTTCCTTAAGCCATGTAAATAACATTTCAAAAACTTGGGATGAGAATTAATATCATGGTAAGGGATATAAAATAAGGAAAGAAAACATTATTTCAGGAATACATATAAATAAATGAAATCATACTTTTTACTGATAAAAAAATATCCCTTTAATATACATAATGAAATCAAAATATTTTTGAATAAATAAGAAAAATAATAATTCATAAATCTATCATAAAAAATACCTAATATAATTACATTATAGTTTTTAAACCTACATATGGAGTAACCTTCATGGTTATGTTTGGAATACCCATCAAATTATATTACTTAGATCTTTTAGGAGAAATATTAATGTTTACCTCTGTCATTTTACTCAATGTAGTGGAGAGATATAATGGGCTCACACAGCCTTAGTTTATCATGAAACCACCCATATACATAATCAATTCCCAAAAACCATAACATAATCATAGCATATGAACAAGCAGGAAGGAAATAAATCATTTCCACATTGCAATAATAATATATCATATAAAAATATTAATAAAATAAATCCATTCTCAAAACCATTTTATATACCAAAATACCTAAAATGTACTATTGTATTTTCATATCTTTTTTAAAAATATTAAGGCTTGTAATGGAATCCAAATATCAAATAATTCTCGTGGTGGCGGAATGTTCGTTGTCCACATGTACGATAAAAAGAAAAATTATTTTTTCACATTTAGGGAAATGATTCATCAAAAAGGATTCCTTTTGAAAATCATAGAATGAAATTAAAAGTGAAATTGGTTTATTAAACACCATAAAATTGAAGGACGTATATATATCAAAATATTCCTCAATGAAAGGATATTGAGATGAAGTCCTTTATCTTGAGTCTGACAAGACATGTCTATTATTTATCTTCATGAATAATAAACATAGGTAAAATTATACTTGATTTAGGACCTTTTTCATGTTTATTATTACCATTAATTCACTTATGACCATGATATAATACTTATATAATTAGTTGAGTTCGTGTTGGGCATTTTTTCAATAATCAGCTCTTGAGTGAAAAATAAAAATGGTATAATGTCAATAGTATATATTGTCATAATTAAATAGTATTCCAAGTAGTATCCATGAAATATTCATAACCATTAAACATAAATCATATTTTTTTTATTTTAAACCTTATATGTTGTTATGAAAAATGAACAAGGTTATAATCATGGAGACAGTAGGCTAATGTACACATAGGTAACATTTCCATTTTTCATTGATCATTATAGAGATAAGGTAATTATCATTTTATATATCCACACTAATGAAAATATTATTAAAATAATAATAATAATTTATATAAATTTATATATGTCATACAAGTTATATAATTAATTGAAAATAGTCACACCACTTCATGGATGTTGTAGTTCACAAGTTCGTACGTAAAATGTTATCATTTTCATGCACATGGAAGTAAGAATGTAATTGATATATTATTATTATATAAGGATTATTATGTCGTTTATATGAAATATGAATATTAATTCCCTCATTATAACGAATCTTAATAGTATGTAATGGAAAATAAACTAAATAGATCTGCAGAGAAGATAATTCACATGTACACACGAACTATTAATTCTTTTCCTATTTGATGGAAGTATAGAATGATTTAGGTGGTGATATTAACATAATAACATATCAGTATATTGAAAATACTAGAGTTATTATCGCGTCATGGTTTTATGATATTTTTGGAATTGTAAGAAGAAACAAAATTGAAACACTTAAGGAAATGATATGTCTTATTCAGGTGATCTCCTATGAAGAACAACTAAACACCTCTATATAGAGTGTTCTGCCTAAATTAAGGATTCAATAATTTGGGTAGGTAATCTCGGAAGAGTCTTTGATAGAAAATGGGTGAAATAAAAGAATTTGGATGTTTGAGTAATAGATAGAGATGGGTAACTTTTTACAGGATAGTGGAGGGGCACCCTCAGAAAGTATTAAAATATTAAATAAATATAAATTATTTTTTTAATAGAAGTGTCTCCAACATGAGATACAGAGAATATATTTTGATTATATATCGAAATAATCTCATAAAATAGTTTTTTTGACATGTATTGAGTTTATTGTAAACCATTTCTTTTCCATATACCCTTAATTATTCTCTTTTAATCTTAAAAGTGGTAATAATATTTTAGTTGTTAGAAAGCAATTGATTTTACTAATATGAATTAAATATCCAATAATTTGACACATAATGAAATTTTAGTCCATATTAGAATATGTTTGTTATTTTTATATAAATTTCATATTTTTAAATAATTTAATAAATTATTATTTTTATAAAACATCAATAATGAAATTTTTACACTATTCACTTTATTAAATATAAATTAAATCCAAACAGAGAGATAACTTCGAACCAAACCATTTAATATTTTAATAACATATCATCTTCTTCTATAAAATTCATGGATGATATAAATTTTTTAAGATAATAATTATTTGAATATTTATAATGAAATTTAGTTTATTTCTTTATTAATGATGTAATCACTGCTTCGTCATTGTGTCATTATTAATTTTTTCTATTTAATCATAAAAATTTATAAATAAATTACAATGATGAAAGAAATAATTAATTATTTCTAATGAAAATTTATATTTGAATCAATCACTTATATATCCCCACCTTAAAATTGTTCTAGGGAAAAGAGACATGAAATTGTTATACTTACCTTCACTTTAAATTAATTATTTTAACATTTCATTTTCACACCCAAGTGGCTCCCAAATACCAAAGGTTCTGCCTCAAGTTTTTCATTGTCTTAAATTCCCCATTCAATAATAGTTTGACACGTTTTAGGATTGTTTTATATTATTATAGTATTGTTTATGACATTTATTTACCAATTGTACACTTTAAATGTTGTATATGAAAATAACTACAAAAGTGACTATTCATAATATCAAATAATAAAATATAACAATTTACATAATTTGGTCACTATGATTAAAAATATGGATTCCATTTATACTTTAAAAAAAAAGAAGTTTCATTAATTAATTTGAAATTATTCCTTATAGTCAAAACCCTAATGTGTGTTTTTAAGAAATAAAAACTATCAAAGATTGACATGGGTTATTTCAAATATAAATGTAAAATTAATTCCAATTCCAGAAATGATATTAAATAATTAAAACATAATACAATTACACTTTAAAAATAATAAAAATATACCATAATTGTATAAATAAATTATATAAAAATGATGTTTTGACCTAAAATGCGTAATTTTTTACTATTCATTAAAAAAACATTATTAGAAAATAAAAAAATTTATCTAAAGTAATATTTGATACATCTATTATATATAAGAAGATTATTTTTTCAAATAGAACTTATAAAAGGGAAAAACTTATTTAGAAAGGTTTCTCCTTCAAAAGTTGTTAAAACTATCTTTTTAAAATATTAGATTATTTTATGATTAAAATTGGATTATTTATCATTTTAAGCCTTCAAAATTT
The DNA here is from genome assembly GCA_963277665.1 of Viscum album. NCBI lineage: Eukaryota > Viridiplantae > Streptophyta > Magnoliopsida > Santalales > Viscaceae > Viscum > Viscum album. The sequence goes on along the minus strand of OY728143.1, from coordinate 1,200,077,493 downwards.
ATGGGATAAATGTTAAAACATTTAAAAAAATGTGTTATCATATATAATTATTATTTTTTCATTCCCTCAAATACATAAACTAGACGTTAAATACTATTTAAAATAATATTATTTTTATTGTATTATTTTTCGGTATAACTCACTGTTGTGGGAGACATAATATTTTTGAAAATCTCATTGTTCTGTGCCGAGTATTCTAACAAAAAAAGTGAAACCTTTAACCTAAAATTAGTATATTATACATAAAAATGAATTGATATGAAAATGTATTATTCTATAAATACATGGCATGTTACATAAAGACTACTCAGTTCATTCAAATTAGATTTTACCTATAACTCAATAATCTTGTATCGATATAAATCAAATAGGAGGTGAGGATGCATGGAACACCTCTATCAGTGGAATAAAGCCATTATTTTAGATTTTCCTTGATGTTATATAGGAGACTAAAAAATTATCTAAATACAGATTTGAACATCAATATATCTTATCCCACCTAAATATGCAAAATTTGAGTAGACTATTCAGAGACTAGAAGACATATTTAGAGATTTTTTAAGGATTTCAATGGATAGTGAGATCAAAGCTTTCATCTAGTATAGTTTTTCTAAAAAAATAGATTCAAATGAATAATCCAAATATATATATATATGGATAACATTATGGGAAGATATATTGAACGCAATCTTGTAGTGATAATGTTTGTGAACGCATGTTTTTTGGACCTGAACAGGTTTGGGAATTTGAAAAAAAGGACATGTCCAGATGGAAACACAGTTGGGGAAATAAAATTAAACCATATATATATATATATATATATATATTATTTTTTCATCAATTATACCTAGATTTTTTTGTTAGGGATTATGTGTTTATCTACATATATACATGGATGAGTTTCATTATATTTGAGAATAAGGGAAATCTAATCCCCATGTACATTGGCCCCTTTGAGATTAACAGTTGACTTGGTGTTGTATATTATCAAGTAGCATAGACACCAACTATTTCTCAAGTTTAATAGACAATACATGTAACCCACTTGAAAAATTGCATACGATATCCTTCACTTTTATTGAAATTTTATGTTCTATAGTTGTAAAATGATATCTGTTATGTGAGTAATAGGTGGGGATCTTTTACTATAGATTCAATTTTCTACACAACATGATGACACACCTAGTTAATGTGAAATAGTGGAAACATAAATAGGAAGATGGATCATAGGAAGTGAAGAAAGAAATGAAATAGAAGTAACCTCCCCTTTTTAGCTTTATATTTGTTATGAAATTTTCATGGCTGAAAATCATTAAGGGGGGAGTAACAGCTTGACTTAGTACAGTAATTTAATCATGTCCATTATAGAATAACAATTAAATTTAGTGGTATGAGTAAGAATAAAATCATCCTACAAATTAAGTATGGAGGATAAGTAAAATATATTTATAAATAAATAATGTTTTCCTGGTAATTCATTTATTGAAATCTAACATTTCATTTAAATAATTTAAATATATATATATATATTGTTATGTTGTTTTAAACATCTAATCAGTTGAATTAATTTATAATTAATCCAATTCATATATTTGGAATCAATTACTTGTTTAATTTTTAAATAATCTTTTTTTACTAATGAAAACTATTCTTTGTAGAAGCATTTTCATCATATTATCTGCGGGTTTATGTTTAAATTAATTTCTACCAATTTGGTGAATTTATTTTGAAAAAAATGGATTAAATATTTTGATTCAATAAAATTAATATTATATATTAATTTCAATAATGTTTTTTCATAATTAATATTAATAAAACTAAACATTAATTAACCTTGTTAAGGTTAAAACAGGTGTATCAGGGTTAGAAACTAAAAATATAAGGGTTAAAATGACTTTAAAATAGTCCAAAAATTAATATATGGACCTATTTTTTCCATATAAAACCTTATGTTCTAGTATTTATCATTTTTTGTGCCTTGATTTATGTGTAAAATGTAGTTTTAACCTTTTTGTAAATATTCCAATCCATCATCCTAGAAATATCTATAAATGAAACTATATCCTATCATATTTACTCCAAAAAAGAAATTTTAGATTTTAATTACATTCCCAAATATATTCCTTAATTAAATCCCCACATCATTGATTAATTTGTTTAAAAATAAATATTTCAATGGAGTCTTTACGTTTAATCAAAAACATGTGTTCTAAAGAAGTTGTATCATTCCTATCTAATACTCATTTTTAATTTATTCTTAAAAATCCATTAAATCTTACTAAAAATGTGTGTGTAAAATCCTAAGTACCTACTTTATATAGAGATCTTATTATGTTTATTACATAACCTACATCCTTATTCTTTTATATAAAATGAGAAACAAAATCATTGTTTGTGTGTACAATGGACTACCGCCTCACGAACCAGTGTAATTAATTTTCCATCATCACATGTAATGGATGTTTATGAGGTTGTATAGAACGTTTATATATTATACACATAAAATATTAGTAAATATGTAAAATTATAATATTATATTATCTCCAAACTTTAATTCCATCGTGAATTAATAAAATTGTTCATGTGTATGAAATACTATCATATCGCAAAGCAATGTGATTGGGATTTCATAACAATCTTACCTGAATTCTATATTTAAGCGAATTTTTAGCAATAATTTTATATTTATGACATTATGATCGTTTTTTAATTATAAAATAACACTTACCATCTTTCTATTATGATCACTGAATAATTTAAATGTTACATAAGCATATGTATGGACCACTATCTCTATGATTGTAACCTAGATCATTTTTCCAAATCATAACTCATAGTTATTTTTAAATGAATAATTTATATATATAAATTTTTTATATTTCATTATTATTATTCTATATATTATGAAATAATAATCTCTTTGATCTAAATCATCATTCTAATGTGACTTTGGACATATGATTCAAACACCATCAAAAATTTTAATATGATCCTCAATGATGAAGTAATTGAGTATAACATGGTAATGTGTAATTTTAAACAAATATATATTTATTTTAAAAATTGTCATTAAAAAAATGTGATATTTTTATTTTAGAAAACATAAATAAATAATATTTTTGAAAGTTATTTATTTGAAATTTTTTGATGCAAAATATAACAATTCAATTAAATATCTACATATAAAAATACTAAATATAAAATAAGTAGCTAAATACAAAACAATAATAAGTAAAAAAGTATCAAATCATTTTTTTAGTAATTAATAAAATAACTTAGACATTACAAACATTTATAATGTTTATAAAATATAATTTCTTTATTAAAAATATGAATTTATGTAATAATAAAAAAATTACTTATAAATAATTTTTAAAAACAAAAACAAAACACTTTAAAATAACATAACAAGGGTAAATTATTTATCCCTGATAAATGTGAAATATTTTAAAATTAATAATTTTATTAATAAAGAAATTATTTATTTGTGGTAAAATATTAATATATTATGATTTTAATGAAATATTTGTAACATAAATTTTAAAATGAAATAAATACTAGGACTCGTATTTATTTTTTATAGATTTATTATAATAATATTTATATATTGGTAATACTATTACATATATATTACACTCATATATATATATTAATTATTTTTAATTGTATGAAATTTAATTATATATATATATATTATAAAAACATTAATATAATATGCATTGTATATAGTAGGATATACCAATGTATGTATCAGGATCACATATTAGAGAGTGAGAGAGAGACAAATATAGGGAAATTTAAATATGAATAAAGATGGTCATATATGTAAACTATAAATTGAGAAAAGATATCCCTAAATCATTAAATGATTTTTAAATGAACTTATATTTAAAATCTGGTAAATTTTATAATTAAAATTGTTTATATATTCCATTACAATCATTAACTAATATCAACTATAATGTAATTTGTAATGTATTTTTAAATCATTTTATACGTATTCATATTATTATAAATTTGATTTATTAATGTTTTATTCTAATAAAATATTATATCCTATACATAGTGTTAATATTTTTTTAAAGAAATTATCAATTTAAAAAAGTAATTAATATTTATTTATATATTTTATATGTAATCAATATAATATTTAAAATTGTATATTTGTTAATATAGTATATATATGTTTGATCAATTGAATATCTATATAAATATAATTTTTAATGATATTAAATGTAATATTACTGTTTTATAATTAATAATTTATTTTTAAAAAAATATATATATTTATATTTTCTTTGTAGTTGACAAATAATATTATATTATTACCTATCAATATATATATATTAAAATTTATAATGATTTAATATTAGTCAATATAAAAGAGATACTAAATTTACTATTAATTAAAAATATATTAAAAATTAACAAAAATAAAGAAAATTAAACATATTAATATTTTTTAAAATAATCCTACATTTTATATTATAATATATTTATTCAGTTGTGTGATAAAAATATGAAAATATTTCTAAAAATGATATGGAGTTTTTACTAAGAATATATAAAATTATTATTATAAATAAATTTTTATTTATTATGTTTAGGTAATCCTCCTTTTAAACTATCTTATAAGAGGGAACTCTTATATTACTCGGAGGACAATAATACATAAACCATTTGCGGAATGGTGCAAAGGCCCTATACATATTTGATTTAACAACACTGAAACTACTCCTCCCCAAAAACTAATCAATGTCTACACCATGTTCTCCATCTGAACATGTGGCCAGCTCATCTGTGCCCCATATAGACCTATAAAGGGCCTAAACATAGGGTAATGTTTGCATTGTCCCTCAACAGTTCTAGGTAAAATTTTCTCTTCCAAAATTCTAGTATCATTCTTAATCAACATCCTGAGGCTGCTCTACTGTAGTCAAACTTCCTACACTAATGGTTTAATGGCTGACTGGCCTAGATTCCAAAAACATTTCCCCAAATCCCAATTATAGTGAATAGTATAAATTTCATAGTACCCCGCTATACAAAATGCTATTGTATTTGCACTACTACTATGCTACACCATTACTACTATATCATCATAAATTCTATGTCAACCGGTTTTTAAACCTTGTTCCACATAGGATTAAATGGAATTTTTAATATTTTTATTTATTTCTTAAATTTATATAATCAATAATATATAGTAATTTTTTTCCACATTTCTATAATTATTAATACTTTTTAAATAAAACGACACATTGAAATATATTTATTATGTATTTCAATTTTTATATATTTATTAATATATGAATATTTTATTTTTTTATTCTGTATCTTTGGGATTTAAAATTTTATATGGCTACATATTTATTTTTTAATATAAATATTCATTTATATAATTAACATTATATTTTAATGAATAGTTATTCATATATATAAGCAATAATAGATCTAATTATAACTTATATTTATTAAATGTAATTAATAATTAATTCTATTTCTAATATACAGAAATAAATATATAAATCAATGTAAATAATATTTTATTTCAAAAATCATTTATAGAATTATATTTTTCATATAGTTGATAATATAATATTATATAATTATAAATGTAATTTATATAAATATTATTAAAATAAGAATAATTTAGTATTATTCTAAATACATATGGTAGTATTCATAATTTTAATTACATGTATATTGAAATAAATCCTCTAAAAATTGAAATATAGTAATTATTATTTTCAAATATGAATATAAATTTATTAATAATAAATTTTTATTCATTTAAATAATTAGTATTTTTAAATATTTCATTATAAAATTTAAATTAAAATTTTGTTAATATTATATATTTCTTTAATAATTTATACATTTATGTAATTTTTAATTTTATTTTAAATACATTTATTTAAATAATACAGTTAATATTTCTAAAATTATATCTATAATTATTTATAAAATTAAATAATTAATAACATATATAAATTGGTAGCACATTAATATAATAAAAAATATTTGATAAATACAATTAGTCACATTGATCGATAAATATTAACTATTAATGTTATTTTTATAATTAATAATATATACGTAGATAAATAGATTTTTTACTTTTAGTTTTTATCAGCACTAATTTTCACATTTATAAATCTACATATGTCTCTGATAAATTAGTATTGACAAATATACTTTTGTATGATTAAATTGATTCTAGGTAATAATAAATATGAATTTCTAATGCTACATATGATTAATCAATCATTTATCTATGCTAAATTTAGTTATGATAAAGCTCAATATTTATCTGCAATAAAAATAGTGATATTTTTTTCAATTTCTATACACTAAACATAGTTCTTATAAAATATTTAATTATCATTGCATATAATTTTAGAACTAATAAAATACTTATTTCAATATGATTTAGTAAACGTTGATAAAGTCATTACCAATTTTTAAAAGAACCATAATTATTCCACCTATCAACCCTATTGTTGGAGCACTTAATGAATTCATACAAAACCACTCACCCATCATCATTTTGTAAACAATTCAACTTCTAAAATAAAAAATATTAAATTTTAATGTTATGTTTTAATGATATGTATTCCTATCGTGATGGGTTTTTAATTATTTTTGTATTATTCTTTATATACAATATGATGTATAATCAGTGATTCATCCTTTAAAAACATTGTTACCCACATCATCAACTATATATATATATGTGAATGTTGATGTAATTATATTCCCATATTATTTTTACTTTTTATACACACATATATAAATTTTATTGTGTTGAATCCATTTTTATTTTTATATACATTAATATGCAATTATCAAATAGTAATAAATGTTTTATTGATAATAATGATAGTGAATTTTTTAAAATATATGAAATGAATAGAGTTTAGTTGGAGATAGAACTACTACTATGGGGATATATTATTTCAATTATAAGATTAACATAAATTTTATAGAGTTCACTTGAAAATATTTTTTGGCCAATAATATGGGACCCATATTTAATCATAAATTTTTTTATGAATGGTTATGAAATGTCTAATGTTTATTAAATGAAAATTTACTTAGTTATCTATGATATGGTTTATTGTTTAAAAAAATCAATCGATGCTGAAACATTTATCAAAAAACAAATTATTCAAACAAAAAACAGAAGTGACTTATAATGGAAACACATGGAACATATCCCTTATCAAATGAAAGAGAATGTGGATGGCATAGATAGTGCATAAGAGTTATAACTAAAAATAATATACATTCCATAATGTATAAAAAGTTATAGAGAATAATAAAATATCACATATAAATACTGAAATACCTACATCAAATTGGATCCCAAACAGACAATGTCATTCAAGTAAAAAACAAAATTCATTGAAAGAGACTATGATCGTGGTATAAATTTCACACAAATCACAGAATAGTTTTAGGAATTTACATGACCTCCATGTAAGTTATCAAAAGTCAACCCATATCACCAAAACCTTGCGTAACCAAAATACATCCTGACTTGGCTCAAATGGAATTCATTATTTCCATAGTATGGTGAAAAGTGCCTATGAATCAGGAAATACATTTGTGAAATATTTAGCAAAAAGAAACTATTTTTTTATAAATAATCAATATGTTAATATTCAAAAAAATAACAAAAGTATAACAGTACAATCAATATTAAAATTAATTTTATGATATATTAACTACCAAATTAAAAAAATAAAGAATTTACCAACACTGTATGACATGGTGTCACATCCTAACAACCATACTCAGTAAATGGATAAACCCACTTCAGTCCTAGGGTGTCCATTCCAGAATTGAATAAAATAAAAAAAATCTACACACACATGATTGCATATGCTTGGAGTGACAAATTATCTGATTAGGATCCCATAAATAATTTCATAACTAGAACATATTAAATAAATAAATCATGCTCATAAAATTTTAAAAAAAGGAATGAGATATAGTTTATCAAAAATAATTCTCAAAACACCACTTATATAACATATCAATTCAAGCCAAAACATAGGTTTATAAAAAATTTCATTACACACACACCACCAATGAACATCAAAGATAACCCATATATGAAATACACCCACAACTATTGAAAATTATAGGTCAATAACTTTCCTTATAATAATATTCTGATCAATTGGTCAGCTAGAGTGTACATTGCACTAAAAAATCTATGTGGTATGATGAAACTATCATGATTGACTACTTTCCTCAACATAGGATTTTGGGTGTATATGATACCCAAGTAGAAAACTTCTAAGGGGAAGTAGTTCATTGTTGAGAATGGGTAATTGTATCATTGATGATCACATCCATGTTTACTATAATAATATCATTCAAGGGGATTTTATTTTTGAAACCATTCATATCATTCGTTATAAGCCATTTATTTTTAAAAATAAAGGGTAGATTCCATTTATAAAATTTTATTCAAAACCATAGTATTTCACCGAATACATTTTAATGTGATTATGAAATATAGAAATATTTATAAAATAGAATGTATGTATGGTTTTTAGTGTAATTTTAAATCATGTAATGATGTATGATGAAACACATTAAATTATCAATGCCCATGGAAAACAATAATCATATAAAAGATTGTGGTCATTAGAATCATGATGGGATCCAAAATAAAGGATTCAAAAAAAATATCTAATTAAAAATTTCTATAATAATGGGACATATAGAGAGATAAGTCATACATCAATGATTCTAGAAAAACAGACAATAGCCATTGTTATCATGAACCATGAATCCAAATTCTATGATGGGTCTATAAGAAACCCAATTAGATCATGTCACAATATTTAGATCTAGCCCAAAAATCATGACATAAGTTGTAATATAATGATAGAGGAGGGAACCATGATGTTCAGTGAGGAATTTGAACTTACCTTTGATAGATTATATCTAACACCAAAGGATCCATTGATATCCAGAACTAGTAGAAACGGTATCTCCAACATCTTCAAGCAGTTCCTCCTAAGTCAATATCTAGATTCAGTAGATGAATAAGGAGAGAGAAAAAGGTTTTAAGGTTATATTAAGAAAAATCTAGTATAATTAATATTCATTACATGTTTTGTATATGGGGTTGTAAAAATCTTGTGCTTACCATATGCCACCTTTAAAGATACCATATGACTTATATGGTTTTCCATCATGGTTTGAATATTATTTTACATACAATGCATTAACCCAATAGTCTTAGATTCATCGTTTGAGGCTTATGTCACATGATTTATACTAATCATGTCCCTACCCATGAACCCTCCTCTAGGTCTCCAACACCAAGTGAGCAGCTTCCTAAGGAGACCCACATGGGTTTCTTTAAATACGATTTGAACGTGAATATGACTATAAAACGTCAAACAAAAACTCACAATGACACCCAGAAGATACCATGTGAAGACTCAAAAATAAATTTAAATACAAAACATTGTATGTACATGAAATAAACACCATGATGTAAAAATTTCCCCCACAACATTTCATTATTGCAGTAAAATATATTTTAATGATGTTTTCCCCAAATCAATTTAGGCCACTACTCACTCATCAATGTATCACACTCCCATGTATCCTAAGAAATTGAATTATACTTCAAATAAACTAAATAATATTTCACAGGCTTCCCAAATGTGATATTAACTTGGGAATCAACAACTTGATGTCATTGTTTGGTCCCATAAATGTTATGTTTATTATTGAGGTCTTCCCAATTCAAAACCTAAGCCGAGATCAGTTAACACAAATTCAGTTTAAAAACAAAAAAATTAAACATTTCCATTAACTAATGTTGGGAATACAATTGATAAGTATCCTTAAAAATATGTTACATGATCTTAAATGGAACCACATGCCTATGACTAAGCGTTCCATGATTTCCATGCCATTAATGACCCAAATCTGTAGAAACATTCAAGAACACATTATTATTAACTAAAACAGCAAATGGATGACGATGCAAGTCTGTATATGACTTTTATTGGATTGGATCCATCCCCAAAAAATAACTAACTAGGTAGAACATCATTTTTCCACCTTATACAAACTCTGTCTAACCTAATAAGCTTCCCCAGCTTCAGAACAAAAAATTGGAGAGCAACACGAATGACCAAAAAACTATGAAAGGATTCCATTTTGATGGTATAATAGTAATTGTTATTAAAATAAAATTCATACATCCTTTAATGGCGTTCCTAATTCCATAAAAATGTTTGTAATAGGAACCATCTAAATACTCAAGAATCTAAAATCCCTTTCAATCTACCTATATGTTTTGTATTATTGGTTTCCCTCAACTTAACATATGTTTACATTACCTCATGGAGGCCCTTTCAAAATATATATTGAAAAATTAGGGTCCATAAAAGATAATATGACTATAAGAATATCGTAAATCCATATAATAAGATTCCCATAAAATGTTCGGTGGTCTTCTATATTATTAGTGTCACATATAGGTATTAAATGAGTTTATTTGGTCAATCACTCGATCACAATCATGATGGAAGTCATAAATTAGAGAGTTTAAGGTAAACAAACAATGAAATAAATCATTTTTTAATTCTGCTTCCACGTAGACATGTTAAGATGATATAGAAAATCAGAATGCTTTTGATTCTCATCCTTTATCAACTAGATTGTATTATATTGACACATAATGTCATCATTGCCATGTTTCATTCTAGGACACCGAAAAGGATTTTTCTTGTCATAAAACATATTTTTCGGTTCCAGGATTGAAATACCACAATGAATGATAATAATCTTTCAATAAAATTTTTTCAAAGAAGGAGGGATGTTATATCAGCTTTTTAAGTAGTGGATACCCTCCAAGGAAGAAGAAATCATAGAAAAGGTCTCCCCACTATATAAATAATCCTAGATATTCCAAAACACACAATAATACTATTTATTTTGAGGAATAATTTCATGGATATAGGATTTAAAATGAACAATTTATTAAATATTACAAGAATCCTCTTCCCTAAATCCCATGTTCTTCTAAGAAATTAATCCCATTATGTACCCCTCATCCTTTTCTTCTTTCACAATATGGGAGGGAAACATCATACTAAGAGAATCCAAACAATGTTACCCTTTCCAAGATTAGTTTAATTGTCAATATAATATTATTTTAGTAATTATACCCATCCACTCTACTGGATATTCATTTCATTTTTAGAAATGATATGCAACAAACATTTCTCGTCTGGGTAAGAGATTAAACATTACTGAAAAATCAGAGAATCCATCACTTAGGGAATTCAAAACTAACAGAAGTTCTAAATCATGATTGTGTAAATATAAATATTTATGTTTAAGATGATATGAACCATAATATACTACATAAACCATACCCCCTCACAAAATAACACAACACTAACCTAAAACTAAATAATCACTATAAACCACCCAAACCCTAGCAATCCATTAGTAACGTTAGAATCAATGCTAATGTGAAAATTTTCTTTAGTTTATAGATGGATTCTAGATAAATCGAATAATATATGAGATTAACCCAATTCTATATGAGAGTGGTCAAAGGATAAGAAATCTACATGAAACATTTGTTAAACCAATGATAATATCCTTCCATAAAAAAACTAAATATATCAAACACATTTCCTTGATCTTCCCATGTCATAACAATCATCACCTTTTTAGGATCTACTAGGATAATATGTCCCATGACCTCATGTCATAATAAAATGACATAACTAATTTCCAATGGATGTTTGATAGTTCTTCATAAATATAGTAATCCCTTAAATTTCCAAAATCATGAATCATGTGACCCCAAGATCTTCTTAGATCTGATAGTATACATTGATTTCATCCGTGAGAAATCTAACAAAATTATAAAAACAATAATGTATCTTAATATTTTTGAAATACAAAAATAAGAAGAGTGAATTAATAGGACCAAATGACATAGCATGGTTCTCAAAATGGACATATGTTCTTCTAAAAGTTGTACTGGGATTATCAGACTTGTTTATTTTCATTTGATGAAAACCAAACTGAATATAAATTATGTAGAAACCACATTTCCCCTTTTAACTGGTCAAATGAAGCATCAATGTGAGGTAATTTTTGTTTTTCATTCCTATTACTCAATGGTGTTTCAAATAATTTAAGCATAAGAGAAGAGTTCCATCAGCCTTTGTGGAAAAAATAATGGGGGAAGCCTAAGGTAAAACACATGGAATTATAAATCCATTATCCCTCAAAATAGTGAAATTATTATATACGATAAATATTAAATTAGTATTAGGCACGAAGTCTATTTAAAAATATACCTCATGTTAAAATTTTATACTAGATATGTCTTACAATATCCCAAAAATTTCTAAATGAAATTCCCTTTTAAATGAATATATTCATTAAAATATAATGTAGTTATCGAAATCAATTCCAAAAATTTGGTTATTTTTAGACCATTATAATATATAACATATCATAATTAAATTACTTTAATGAATCATAACAATTGATAATCTAATAATTTTATATTGAACATTATATTTATTATATATTTGTGGTTAAGAGAACATATAATTGAAAAAAATAAAACAAGTGTTGGTTTCGAGCAATAGGATCATACCTAATGAATCCCATTTATTTTAGTTGTTAAGGGATATAAAATCAAGTGTATTTTTCCTTAACCAAGCCCCTAAAGATATTTAACAACCGGAACATGATAGAACCCATTTATATGATAATTTCTGGAGTATTGGGGCAACGACCGAAACTATATTCATCATTCCACCTAATGAACGCACCATCACCGCACACCTTACAACTTACACTAGTGTAATATGTGTTTACGTGTCTACAAACAAGTAATATGAATTTTTATATTTTTTTAATAAAGTAGGATTACATTAATTATAATTTATTATTACATTATAAATTATTATATAATTAGATTGATAAAATATATATTTTGAATGTATGAAATCAAAATTATAGTTTTGGGTGGTAGATAGTTTCAATAATGAAATACATATAATAAAATCAAAAAAATTAAAAATTTCTATTTTAATAAAATAATCTTATTAAATATAAATTTTTTAAATATAAAATTTAATGTAATTTAATAAATTACAATGTAATTTATATAAGGTTATGAATGTTTTTACTATTATAAAAAATTTATTTTCATATAAATATTGTTTGTTATTTAAAATTGAATCATATCATATTATTAATAAAAATTTAAAATAAATTTTATTTATAAAATCATCATGTTGGAATTACCCAATGATAGGTTTTTTAAAATTTTCTGATATAATCGAATTCTTGGGTACAAATTAAATAATATATAATTATACAACATTCATTATTACTTCACAAAAGCCCAAATTTTTTTTAATAAATATTATGAAAGGCATCCATGACTAAATATAAATTTTACCTATAAAAAATTGTTTCTGAACTTAATTTAATAGTTTTATAATCCATATATCAATCCTCTAAGGATAATATTAAATTTATTGTTTTTAAAATCAATTCATCGTTATAATATCCTTATTCCACATCACTAATAATATTAATATCATTTTATAATTTCCTTTCTATATAAAACATCGAAAACCACTCATTGATGGAATGTACAGTGGTAAAAAACAATGAGTTGTTTTTTGGTTGTAATTATTTTTTAATATGGAGTCTAAAACCAAAATATTGAAAATAATATAGAATTACTCTTTATTATTCTATAATTTCCCACCTAATATCACAATCCAACTCACTCCCAAACCATTAATCATGAATTTATTCTCCCATTACCTCATAAAATCATTTCCATCAGTTTCCCAAAATAATATATAGATCTTATGATTCATTGTGAAGCTACCTCTATTATAACACACTCTTTTCGTACTTAGATATCACATCTAAATAGAAATACATTCATTACATAACATGAAAAAACCATTCTGGAATTATATGGGTTTAGTGTATTTGGAATCATAGAAACATAATTAACTACATTGTAGAATATCTATATCATCTTGTGCCTATTTTCTAGTACTAGAACCCTTTTTTACATGTCATATATAATACATTCCTTCATATCCATATGGATAAACAGAAGAAAAGAGTGAGCTTAAATACATAGTAAGGTAAAATAAGGCACTTGTAAATCATAAAATAAACATAAGGTTTTAGTAATTGTAAAATATACCCTTCATATCAAAGATATTAATCTTGAATTATAGAATAAATTATAAATAATTAAAATACATGAATCATAATATAATAACGTGGCATAAAACATGGAATTGTGGCTAACACACATGCATATGAAATCATTTCCTTTGTTGTCAAGGTGATTTTACAACAGTATAATAGTGGATTGTTTCACTCTACAAAATATAAATGTAGTCATGGTTCACTCTCAAGACTATCATAGTTGAAAAATTCCTTTACTAAACCCGTTTCCCCTTTTATTCAAATCCTATCTCCACTGAGTACAATCCCTACAACAATTCTGTCTATCTCTTGAGGTATATTATCATTAACCAATGAATTGAATCAAGATATAGTTATCACCTATAACATTATGAAATCTATACATATTTTCACCACAATAATATAAATCCTTTATCATATCTGAACATATAAAAAGAAAAATGTTTTAAAAAATATCATTATAGCATATCCCTTTGAAAAGAAAAATGTTTCATAAATATAAAAATAAACCAAATGGAAAGGAAAATTTATTATAACCTTGGATAATAGCTCTAGTTAATCGCATGTAAAATTATATAATGTAACCTTATATGGAAAATAATTTTCATATATCAGTTGAATTAATTTTTGAGAAAATATCCATTTTGTTTGAAAAACATATGATCAATAAAATGGCATGAAATTATAAAATAAAACATTTTCATTTAAAATATCATTTTAATATTTTAATTTAATCAATATAAAATTAATGCATCATGAAATTGTTAAACTCCACTCATTATGTATATGTTAAAAAAACATTCCATATGTATTTTTGTCAAAAATCAACAAAAGAATCTCATATAGTAAATGAAAAAAAGGATCCTTTCAAATAATTTTTTAAAAGTGAAAAATGATTAAAATAATTTCAAAAAGTCAAAATAAAGTATTAAAATAATTCTTCAAGACAATTTTAGAAAACACATATATGGAAGAAAAATATTGTTTTAAGGGAAATTATAAGAAGATACATTTTAAAAGAAGATCTTGAATAAATAGAATATCATTGAACTGGTCATTAATAAAATTAATAGATTATTTGTATTAACAATAATGAAAAGTAAATAATGTGTAAATTCAACATAATATGATCAACATATATCCCACAGATAATCCTATCATGATATACTCCATGTAGTATAATGTTAACCAAAATAATGGAAATTGGATTAAGAATTCTGATACCACATGGTAATCAGTTAGATCATATACACCATAAAAGTTATTATTCTTAAATGACGAAAAAAATGAAATTAATATATTTATAGTCATTATATTATATATAAAATTAATTTACTTAAAATACACACAAGCAATTAGTTTTAAATAAATCATTTATCTCACATAAGAAAAAGTGAAACGAGAAACCCTTACCTAATGCTTCTCTTTAGTTTTGGGCATGTTTTCCAAATTTATTATGGTTTAATGAATGTTATTAATTAATAAATAAAAAATATTAATATTTATAATACCATATATAAAATTTTTATCTCCCAATAAATCCCATTAATTAATAATACTTCATGTTTTTTATTATTTTGGTTGTATTGGTTTGATAATTTTCATGTCTGATTCTTTTTGAGTATAGTTGTTGATTTTGTTTTGGAATGTAAATAGTATTCCAAAAGATGAAAGAAATATTAGTATTCCCCTATGAAAATTTTAATTTCTTCTGTTAATCATTATTTTTTCTTACATGAGGAGGATTCATTTGATAATATGTTAATTATGAATGTTTAATAAATTTGACAGGTTTTTAAATACCACATACTAGATTCGTTCTATTTAATATTATGTGTATATATTAGTTCCAAAACATGAAATATGTTATATTATACATATTATAATCATAATTAATAATAATTATTCTTTAATTTAAAGATATGAAATAGAATATAGAATATGAAAAATTCATTATACTTGAAGATGAACAACCAACATAATTATGAAAGTAGTTTCGTTTCATTATATAAGTGGATATGAGAAATGAAATGGATATCATATATTAAATTAAAAAAATAAGGATACATTATAAAATTTATTCCTTAGTTAACAATCTTTTATGGATGATTATGGTGATGATAATGTAGAATAGTAAAATAAAATAATAGAGGCACTTTGAGAAAATCACCTCTTGAATATCATGTCCTTGAAGGATCCTATGAAGACCTTAAAATTTGTAATTGGGTTAGAAAAAATACACATTGGTGTGTTTAGAGTGATTATGAATGGTTATGGATGAAATTTTAGTAGATTAATTCCAAATATTGATAAATAGGGTGGTGAGGGGTGTTATATATACTTGAGGAGGGGTGGTATTAAGTTTTAAATAAAGAATATTTTTTATTTAAGGAAACCAAATTGAGATGGAATTAATTTCCAAGAATATTTATGATATATAATTTTTTAATGGATGGTTATGAATAATAAACACTTCATCCAACCATTTAATTTTTTCTTTTTTAGGTCTTTTAGGATTTCACCTTTTAACTTGAAACCATTAAATTATTTTACAATTACTGCATTAGACCTTTCTTTTTAACAGGGTAATATTCTTATGCCTAAAAATTAAAGATAAAATATTGAATAAATTTGAAAATCCAATTAATAATATTTAATATATTTTAACAAATTAAATTCTTAGAAGTTTCAAAAATATATTTAATATTAATCTTATATACACAATTGGAAATAAGGGTTTTAAAGTGAAAAACATGTTATGTTTGGAATGAATTTATATCTGATTTCTATTTTATATTGATTCCAATAAACTAAATTTAACTATTTTTTGTGTTATTGAACAAATTATACTTATAAACTAATTTAAATTATAATTTATACAATATAAATAAATTTAAAAAAACACATATTTCAATTAAAATTCATCTTTTTTAATATTCATCAAAAAAATAAAATTATCCAAAAACTACAAAAAACAACCTTAAGAAAATTTTGATATACATATTTTCAAAAATAAGATTATTTTGAAAAATAAATTTTATAAATGTGTCAAGATTTAGTTTTAAATTATTTATTCTATTAAAATGATAAAAGATGAAATTATGAAAACATTTCTTTTTATACTTAATATTTGATTTCTTATTACATTAATCTAATGAAACATAATCGATTTATAAAAAAAAATTAATTGAATATATAACATATAAATTTAATCATGGTTTTTCGCTAATAGTAAAAAAATTAATTCATTACAATAAAACTACTTTGTTGGAATAACATTAGTGGTTTTATAAATACTCCTCCTTTATGTTTAGTTGGTTTTATATTAAAATATAATTATTGGTATAAAATGAATTCATTTTATAAACATGAGAAAATATATTTTCAATTTTTTTTAATATCATTTATTCCCACTATTACAATGGTTAGGTGATAATGGTTTTGTTAAAATAACAATATTTTGATGTTCATTTATGGTTTGGGTTTTGTGAAAAGAATTTTATTGAAAGAATAAATATATATACAAAAAAGACATAGAATAAAATCATGAGTTCTTACATTATACCACCCATAAAATGAATTTATCCCTCAAAATTCAATATATTGGCATAAATATATGATGGTACCTCTTCCTCATCATATCCCTAGGTTCCATTTAGCCTCCTTAAATTGGTGGTTTCTATATAAAACATTTACTAGGTGAGTGGTCTTGTTTCATATAAATTTATCTCTATAACCAATAATATCCACCCATTTTTATTTATAAGATTCTTCATGATCCAATAGTATGAGAACTATGTTTTTAAAATCTTAAGGATCATGTATTTATATCCCTATTAGAGATTTAATGAACACATCAAGAACTTGGGAGAAATTCAATAAAAAATCTAATCGATATAATACTATCCTGATATGATCATGAATTAAAAAAAATACATCCTCGAAAATTTAAATTTTTTTATGAAAATAAAATATGGATGTTTGAATAATAACTTTGTGGGAAAACCAGATAAGAAAAGGGTTCAATAAAACATCCTATTAAAATCAGTAATGTATAATGAAAATATCATCACATAATGAGATTCTGATTTTGATAAAATTAGTTAAAAGTGAAAACATTAACATGGAATAGAATTATTATTATCATGTTTATATAGAGAATGATAGAGAAAGATGTTATTAAATGTAAGTGAACACAAAACCATTGTGAAATAAGGTTTGAAAAATTACATTAATATCCTCATAAATGATGAAAATGGGATAAAATTTTATTTCAAAATCATTTGAGAATATATAATTACTTAATTTAATCTTATACGAACATTCTCACTCTATGGTTATGCCTTGGTCTACATACACATCATTTTATACTCTAAGCAATGTTATCGAAATTATATTTCTTATGGAACCAATATTTCATAATATAAATAATGGGATGAGAAGACACCTTTTCGAATTCTATTTACCATCATAACAAAAATGGATAGAATACTTTAACCAATACACATAAATATTATTATTGTTATGTAATAAATTAATTTCTAAAACATTACCCAACGTTCAACGTGAAACACATCATTAATTTTTACCTTTACAAACCATCTAAATAATTAAAATCCAAATCTTTTTAATGAAAGTCTCTATATTTTCAAATCCAACATATCATTAATCTACCAAACAACATGATGTATCATTTAATTATCACACAATATACATATGAATAGAATTTTTATTTATTGTTTTAAAACATGGTAATATCCTAAAAAACCATAAAACCATACTAAAGAATGTACATTCTTTAAAAAATTAATTCATTCCTCATTCAAAAAATCCAAAAAATTTATAAATCAACCCATAAACATCCTTGTTATCATATTAATAAAAAGTTATATGGTCATCAATGTCATCTCATTTTATTATCACAATAAAATATCCCGTTATGTATATATAATGTATTTTCATTATGTCTTTTCCAAAAATATAACCCTACTAACTAAATAGTTTTACCAAGTTACTAGAACCATTCCACATATCCCATCAAATACATAATTAATGAACAGAGTGGAAGAACACTTCGGTGTTTCATTATTCCATAATACTATAAAATTACACATACAAATTTATTCTTGATTTCCAATAAAAAAGCACTCAAGTTTCCACTTCCATATTAATCTATTATCTATGATTCATTGGTTTATTACTTAACACATCTTACATAACATATGTTATTAGTATATTCTTCATCATCATTAATATAACCATTATGCATACAACCTTGTGGATTTTACTAAGTGAGCTTTCCCACTAGGTAATCAATTTTCAATATTCTCTTTTTTCTTTAATTAAAATATTTCATTATTATTGAAGCCTTCGGAATACCATTATACTTTTCGTTTGCATTAACTGTACCTTAATTTCTTGATTTGTATCCTCCATTTCCACAGTGAAATCATTTCTGGTTCATTTTAATCATTCCCACTAATACCTCTACCCCCATGATTTACCTTAGGAAATTGATTTTTTTTCCTTCTATAATCCCCATGAAAATCCATCTTTCTCTTGCATGGTGGTTTAGGGAACTCACTAAGGTTGACACTGCTGATAATATTTTGAGATTTATGGTTATGAAAAATAACAATGATTTACCTTCCAACTCCCAACTCCCTTGGATGCACATAAAGAATAACATTATATTCTCCATAATATTCTCCATTAACATAAATCCTCAGAAATTATGTATTTTCTAAAATACAAGAAGAATAATGTGATAAACACTAATCATATAAGGCAATACACCTAATAAAGGGTTATTACTTTGAATCAATAACATCATAGGATTAATCCTTGTTTATTCCTGATGATTACCAAATTCTAGTATGGTAATATAAACAGAGACTTATCCATAGATATCTTACTAAGAATTTCTCATCCTTGTTTCCAATGGTTGATTAAATCATCACATTGATACTAACTATAGAAACCCACCCCATTCATTCATAAATATAACATCTAAATTGATTAATATTCATTACATGTATTGAAAAAACAATGCTACAATCACAATAAATCATCTCCCACCTATTCTTTTAGAACATTATCCGTTTTGGAAATTTCAAACATAATAAAATCCTTCATCTTCTGGGAAAAAGGTATTATATGTTAAAGGGGTGATATGATTATCAGAAATGGTAAACAAGGTAGATATGAATAACAACATTAACATAATTGTATCAAAATATGAACTTATTATTTTTTTAAATTATACACTCTATATCAGATACCATAATCATAAGTGATAGAATAATTCATAAAACATCACTATACATGAATCAAAAAAGAGTAACATGTTTTATAAAATGGAATTTTGGATAACACAAAAAAATAAAATATCATTTTCTTAGTAGATAAGGCCCTTTTCCAAAACTATCATAGTTTCTTGGGTTTACTCCAGAAACCATCATAGAAGTCAAAGATCACTCCCAAGACTATCCTGGTGGACATAGTTATTTATTGAATTGGTTTCACCACATTCCATAAATATCTAAGCCCAGTTCATTCCCCAATCTAGTTATGTATATCTCATGAGATATATTATCATTACCTAATGCATTAGAGGTAGATGTAGGTCCCACCAATCAGATATTTAAAACCATATATTTTTTTTCCCCAAGAATGAAAAACATTCATCATATCAGAAGCAATAAAAAAAATTGGTTTCATAAACAATTCATCATAACAAAACCCATGGAAAATATATAATGTCCCAGAATTTCCGTATAATTTTATTTATTATATTGAATTATTTCGAGAGCATAAAATTTGAAGGAATGTGATTCCGAGGCCTAGCATGACCAGAATGATCCGTTAAAAAATGTTAATCTTTAAATAGAATGCGTGAGGGGTTTTCTATAAAATGTATAATATCTGTTAAATGGGTGCCCAAATTATAAATATGAGGGCGTCCTTGTGTTTAGAATGACTAGTTTACCCTTGGCAAAACTTATGTTTTGTCGGCACATGACTCTAGTAAGGAGACCCAAAAATGGAATAACATTAAATAAAACAATTAAATAATATTATTTTAAATTTCAAATGATTATAACTCATGAATGGAGACTCCGATTAGAATCTGAGTCCACTGCTAACCTCGTGAGGGATCTTTTTCCTTAGCCAGATCCTAACATTGCTCGCACGAGTCAACAGTGGAAGTTAATTTTTGTCCATAAATTAAATATATAAGTGAAAACATTTTATTGAAAAATACTTATAACTCCTAAATGATAACTCAGATTAGAAATCTGACAGTACCGTTGAGCTCGTGAGGGCTTGTTTCCCTTATGTGTAGCCTAAACATGACAAGCGTGGATCTATGGTGACTCTTAATAATATTTGTCACTTTTTTAAAGGTACATTCAGTAAACATGCGAGAAGGGAATTTTATCATTTGAACCAGTGTTTGGATTGAAAATTTGAGGGCACCGTTGAATTCAAAGCATCAAGATTATATTAGGAGAAACATAACATTGACAAGAAATTGACCTATGGAAAAGTTATTTTTTGGATGTTTCCAAAAAATAATAAAATAATAGTTTGAGTTATTTTATTCTCTTCCCATAATTGAGTGATGGATGGCGGGACCACAATGTAATGTTGAGCATTAAATAAGTGATACATTATTAATTGATCCTTGCATTGTCTAACCACAATTCTTGTTGTTTAGTAGGTTAATTAATTATGATTCATTAATGAACCATAATAATGAACCATGTAGGGGTTAATTTGTTTTATTTAATCCAACATTTGGAATGGGAGTGGGAACCCACAAGAGAATCCTATGACGAAATGCTGACAACATTCCTCTCTAACTAAGAATGGTGGAATAACAACGATCATTGGGGGAAATCAATCTGGAGATCGACGAGCAATTCCAAATGACAATGAACATGAATATTCTCCTTTTTCAACAATAACTTTTCCAGGAATGAGGTTTATGTGTCTAGAATCCCATTTTCCTCAATCATGGTTAATATAAAGAATGCTGGTAAACCAACCAATTGGTTAATCCACATTTCATTCATTATTGCAGGAGGTTGATGGGGGGGTTTCATTGTGGGGTTTTAATGATTATTTTTCTTCCCCATATTTATGAGATAATGCAGAGGGCAAGGGCCATTCTGAATATGTATTGGACCTTCTATTGTTCTTGGTTTATGTGTGTTCATTTTGAACGACTAGAAAACATGGTGGCAAGACGATGATAATGGCCTTGTAGAAACGGGGGTGACTCGTGAAGAATGTAGCTGCAGACAAAAAAAAACAGACCACCAGAGCAACTATCGTGGCTCGAGGATGCAACTAGTGGCTCTACACCACCATTATAGTGGCCACTGGATGAGCCAGCCCCATAGAGGAGCCATGCTCGCAGGCGTCGTGGCGGTTGGAATAGAGCAGTGCTACCGCGCCACACAGCGAGAGGAGCGTGCCACTTGGGTTGTCCAGCTAGACCAATGTCTGGCTCCAGAAGAAAATTTTGGAAGGAGGGGAAGGGCCTCACTAGCGCCGCCCGATGGCCAAACCAGATGCACTGCTTCCGTTCAGTGCGTTTAGAAACCTTCCCGCATCTGCACAGGCGAGTTTCCATGGGGACCGGACCCTCCCACCAGGCCAAACCCACGATCTGGGCCAGACCCGCCAGTCGGGCCAGTTCTGCAAATTGTTCCAGACCCATTATTCGAGCCAGACATTTAGGGCCAACAAGCCATCTGGGCATGACCGCTCCCAGACCTGGACCCTACCAGCCCAGTTTTTCTAAAACAAATGTATCTCGCAAATCTAGAGTCTGATTGACGTGTCGTCTGCGGTGATGGAACCCTAACAATGACATCACACTTTTCATATATTCACCTAGATGTTTGGAAAATGTTTGAGTATGGCCATGTAGGGTCGAACTCGGATCATACTGAGCTCTTGGTACTTAAATGCCTATAACATATAGACTGAGTGTCTGATTGATGCATCTCTTGTTGCATTGGAAACCTATAAAAATGGTGGTATGTTGAGTTACATATTTTTGGGGCTTTTTGGTATTTGAGGTATGAAAACTGCATTGAGGAGAAGAATCTACGGAACTGAAGCCTATCATGTGCAGGAATCCTGTGGTTGGATGTAATGTGAAGAAGGACCCTTTGTGGATCAGCATCAGAGCATCCCTATGTTGATCGACGTATTATGACCCTGTGTGGATCAACAGTAGCGTGACCCAATGTGGAATAAACTTTGAGCAGCCCGTCATGGACTAGTGACTTATTAACCTATGTTTATCGATGACTTATGACCCTATGTGGATCATCAGTAGTGCGACTTGATGAGGAACTTCCTTAGAGTGGACCGTCATGGATCAGCAACTTACGACCCTGTGTGGATCAACGACTTATGTCCCAATGAGTATCAGTAGTAGTGCGACCTGATGAGGACCATTCTTAGAGTGTACCATCATGGATCAGAAACTTATGAACCTATGTGGATCAATGACTTAAGACCCTGTATTGACCAGAAGTAGTGAGACCTGACATGGACCAGCCACAAAGCGACCAGTCTTGTATTAGCAACTTGCAACCCTGAGTGGATCGTGACTTATGACCAAGTGTGGATTAATGACCTATGATCATGTGTGTATCATTGACTTATGACCCTATGTGGATCCAAATTATAATGACTTATAATTGTTTTAGCAGTGTAACTTCTCAATGGAATAAGCTACTTTTTCATTATAACTAATCACCATTGTCCTTGTTCCTTAAGTTATATACCTGGTGTGAGCTACGTCTTTATATTGTGCTATGTGGTTGGGGTCTCGCTTTTTTGATTTAAATCTAGGTTATTTTTCATTGTGTTGTTTTCATTTGAAGATTTCCGCGAGACCTTTAGGGGTCTCGAGGTCACTGCTGAGTACAGCTACACTCACCCCTACACGGTATTCACCCACATGAGTTGTGTCTGGTATAGATGTTTGATGTTTTGATATTGGTTGTTTGGTGGATGGTATAGAAAGATGATAATATGGTGGAAATGATGGGATAGGACCAGGTGGGTACCTATAGGACCGGGAGGGAAGGACATAATACTTCAGCTTCTAATAGCTACACTACTCTCATGATCATGTGGGGTTTTCTACGGATGTCCATTAGAGTATCATTTTGTACTTTTCTGTTTTTAGTTTGTTCATGGGTTTCTATTATGGCCCACATACATTCACTAATACTTATACACAAACTTATTTTATTGGTATACATGTTTCCCCCTTTCAGAGTGTTGGGATGTTGGTGGACGTGTGTGTGCGTAGGTTTAATGGAAATGCCTTCCCATTTTTGGGTTTTTCCTTTCCGGTGCTAGTAAACCTCACCTATCCAATGGAAGGTGGTCTTGGGGTAGTCATGACATGGTCTCTGTGGGATGGGTTGTGAAAAAGCGGTATTAGAGGAATTTGGTTTTACCAGAAGAACTGAGAGTCTGTATTTTCAATGGGGAAAATGTTTTAAGTGTCTTGATTTTGGATTTCTGTTCAAGGAGTCTAGTGTTGGTGCGGTAATCGACATATCCAAACACGAGGACCATGAGTTCTATTTTTCGACACAATACATGAAACACTAGTTTAATGGGTTTTAATATTTGTTTTCTCTTGATATCTTTTGAGTCATCTCACCTGGTATAACTTAATAATTGTAGTTCATCTTGTTAGTCTTTCAAGATGCCTTCACACAGAAAACTAGCAATTATTCCAATGCATGACCATAAGAATGGTCCACAAAGTAATGAGGCTTCAGTACAAGGATTGTTACCTGAGATGGTACCTTTGGGTGGTGTCCTAGTGATATGACTGCTGGTTGTTCAGCAGTTACTAACAGCACTACTGTTAGAGGACACATGTTGGCGCAATGTTGTACACGAGTTTCAATGATAGATACTCCCTAGGCTTCGAGGCAAGCCCAACTAACAAGCATCTATGTACTTGATTGAGGTCATGGCCATGTTTCCAACTAGCCAGATCACCACAAGATCAGATAGAGGTCCTGACAGTGAGGATTCTACATGGCTTAACTGGTCGATTGCAGGGTTAAATGACCCCTATCATACGATGAGTTGATGTTTCTGTTGATATAGCTTAGGAAACATCCTCATAGAAGGAGGACTCCTTCCATAAAAAGCTAAGCGGTATTTGTTCCCAAGAGCTTCTATAGTTTCAACAGGATAACATGTTTGTAACTAAGTATTCATCAAGGCGTACCAAACATTCTAGTACTTGATTTATTTGATACGACAAGTGCTTCAGGGCTCGGACCTCTGAGAACGATGTGTATAGAAACATCTAAGCTAGCACTATTCCACTGTGCATTCATACATATGTTAGGGTACTAGAAAGAACATTTTTTGTTGAAATTTATTTTGCAATGAAGATACAACCAATGAATGTCAGCAGTGGGAAAGTAGGAAACTAAAGTCAGTATCAGAGACATAGATGTGTAAATGTTTCGGGAAGAAGAAATTATAGGGGCAGATGAATCTTCAGGGTATTAGACATGGAAGAGGAGTATGAAGAGTAGTAGGAGGTGGTATAGATTTTGATAGGTTATAACCATAACCCTAATGTGGTCCCCACTATGCTAAGGGAGTAGGAGGATATAGGATTTGAGTAGCTGCATGTGGTCAAGGAGTTTGACCCAGGGGCTCCAGGAATGAATTTAGGTATGATATTTGCCTACTACTAGATTATGTATTAATCGGCATAGGTAATAATAATTACATTATGTCACGAATCTTGATCAAGAACTAGTGTTTCAAGTTAAACCATTGAATTGACCCTTACATCTAGAGATACCTATGGGAGGAGACTCGATAGTCACAATTATTTTGATAGTTTGATCTGGCCCTTAAGGAGAGAATTATGGTTGGAACCTCATGTTGGCAGTATCGAGGCCTTACAACTATAATTTGGGTATGGACTTGTAACAACCCGGATAAGTGTATAATATTAATTTTTTATATTTATTAATATTTTTTGATTAAATATTAATTTTACTTATAGGTGTTTCTATGTTCGATAGCGTACCAGATACGCAACAACATGTTTTTTTGAAATCTTACATTATACACTAATAATACAATATTTTTATTTTAAAATATAGTTTTCTCCTAGCCGTTATATTTGCTGGAATGAAAAAAAGAACTACAATATTATTATACACATTTGTTAAAAGTACTTACATTAATCCAGTAAAAATTTAGAGGCTTAAAATTCGAATGAATCTAATTTTAAGCACAATTTACATTAACAGGTCGATTTAACGCTTTTTAATGGAGAACCCTCTTTAAATATAGATTTGGTCACATTAATACATTCTAATTGACCAAATAAAATCCTTCTTCAAAATGGTGACATCAAAATGTACTTTGGGAAATTTGTTTGTATTTTTCTGATAAAGTAAAAAATTTTACTGAATGGTGAAAAATATTGTGTTTTAATTCAAAAATGCCTTTTAATCTAATTTATTTATATGGTTAGATTATCTTTTTAATTGGTTTTAAAGTGAAATTAAAATATATGTTTTCCTTTTAATACAATTTTGGTCATTGGAATTAATTTCACATTGAAATTTTATATAAACAAGTATTTATATTTTGATAGTTATTGTTTATTAAAAACACACTATTTGTTTTGATAACGAGAATTAATTTTAAAAATTAATTAATTCCACTTCTATTTTTTTAATATGGAAAAACAAACATCATATTTGAATTCATAAAATCAAATATTTCTTAGGCTGAATTTTTGGTATTTTTCTAAAAAACATCATTTGTTGATGAATACTGAAACCACTAAATGGTAGTTAAAAAACATACTTTTTCATTTAAATGAAATTTTAACTCTTCTATTAATTGAATTTCAAAAAACCAACATACATGGTTATTATCAAGATGTAAAATGTGGTTCAATTAGATGAAAATAATTTTTTATGAATAGTAACTTTTGACTTTTATTTACCACGGTTAAAGGTAAATAGGTTAATTCAAGGTAAAAAGAACATTATAATAATTCAAAATTACCTGAACACTTGTCGAAACCATATTTTTTGTGTCATTAACGACCATGGGAATCTTTGGGTCAATTTTGGGACCCCATGGAGCCACATGGGAGTGAAAATGACAATTTAGATTAATTAATTTAATGTAAAGGCAAAAATTACAAAAGAAAATATATTTTAGTAAATTAAATTTCAGAAGAGGTTATATAAAGTATCATTTAGACTATAAATATTCATTATAAATCTAAAATTATTTCCTATTTCGTGGTATTTTTTTATAATTTTTAGACATAAAATAAATTAAATTATTCATGACACAATAATGATTTAGTGTTTACCTCATTAATAAATGATTTCAATAAATAAGATTATAATGATTAAAATATTATCCAAAAAATGTCCAATTCTTATTGGACGACTTTATTTACAATATGAGTCATCATATCTTTGACTTTAATTATTTTTGGACCTTTAGAAACCGAAGATAAGTTTATAATTAAATAACATTTTTACACTTTCCTCAAGATCCCCTCCTCCCCCTTATAAAAATATACCACTTCTATCCAATTCATCACACCTCTCAAGCCATTTGGCTCATCCTAAATCTGCCTAATTAAGCTCCCTACATCCCTATCCTCCTAATAAAATCCTTACCTTATTCATAATGCACTTCAATAAGTCCTTTGGTTCAAACCAAAGGGAGTTACCCAAATTAATGTTGATAGTTTCTCTTAAATTGTTTTCTTTTATTTTACATCTCCAACCCCTAAACTATTTTATTCATTTCCATTGTAAAAAATAGTATCCTCAATATACTAGGATATTCTTATGAGAAGCATTTGAACTAAACTTACACACACATCCATCTAATGGATGAATAACATAATGTTTCTGTGGATGGAAAACTAACACCTTACGAAACGATGATTGTTCGATTATCTCCTACCACCTCTCATGGCGGACATTATTGTGGAACTCTATATATATGATATATATTATGTTTATGATTTCCTTATTCTTTTTTATTTCCCAATTATATCATGCCTTTATGGTTTCCATAGTGGGTAAATACGATAATCTCATTTGAGGAAGTGCGGACTACCGCCTCCTCAAAGTGATGTGATTCGTTAATGCCATATGTGGGATGTATAAAGGATGGATTTAATGATATTATATATGATATTATACTGGAATTATAATATACCTATGTATAATTATGTTTTATTTCCATTAAAATATGAAATAGAAATGAAAGTAGCATTCATGCGTACGTACGACATACCGTCTCCATGAATGGTGTATTTCAGTTCATACATTCAAATGTGATGTACTATTATAAATACATGAATATACTCGATATATATGATATATATGATATATAAATCATTAATATCATTATGGACATAATAAAACTTTTACCACATTGACAACTTGTAAATATAAGGTGTTCATTTTTGACTCATGTACCAAATATCAACAAAATGAACGTTATTAACTTAAATGATTTCATAATGTTTATATCATGGTAATAAGTGATATAAATGGAACAATAAACTTGAAAAAGTTTCTTAGGAAAGTATAAATTAACTTAATTTTATTATTCAGTAGATTAAAGAATGAACGGGTCAAGTCAGACATGAGGTAAGGGAACTTCTTAACCCAATTTACGTTCTTTGGGTAGATCTTCCCTTTATTCTTTATTTCATTATTTGATAATGTAAGAAATGAATTTTTATGTATTTATACTTTATTTATTTGTTATTGTATTGAATACATATAATAGATCTATTTTATTTACAAAATTATCTTTGTAACGGAGTTCATCTCAATCTCCTTTCATTGAGGCATATTTTGTTTTAATACACGATTTTATTTTATACGCTTTATAAACACCCTTGACTTTTCAAAGGGAATATTTTTCTACGAAGCATTTTACTAAACGACAAAAAAGTATGTTTATTTTTAACGTATGATATGACAATGACCTTTTCTTCCTCCACGAGTATTATTTGATCTTTGGCTTCCACAATAAGCCGTAATGTTTTTAAAATAAAATAAATACCTTATACTCTTTTACGTGTTTTTGGTATTGAAAATGGTTTTGAAAATGGATTTGTTATATCAATATATTTAAGTGATATATTGTTATTCAAATGCGGAAATGTTTTCTTTTCTTTTTATTTTTTGTCTGTATTAATATTTTATTTTTTTACTTGGACATTTGACAGGTGGGTACGTGATAAACCAAATGATGGGTGGTGCCGTGAATACCAGGATGGGTGGTTACGTTATAACCTCCAATGAATTGGGTATGGAAGTCGGACGAATTGATATTCCATTTAGTGATATGTGTGGATGTCGACAGTATAGTTATTTCATTTAAGTATGTTTATGTCCCATGTTACCATATTATGTTATGTGTTCTTTATATGGGTTTTATGGTAATCTTTTGGTTACAAAAGGGTATGTAATGATCTTTTATTCAGTGAATAGTATTTACTACTTTATAAAGAAGAAAAGTACTACTTATGTTAAAGTATTCATGGTTTAATTACTGTTTTGAAAAACTAACTGGTTTCCTTCATTGTGTATCCCTTACTAATATTTTTTTGCTCATCCCATGTTTTGAAATGTTATTCACAAGACATAAAATGGACAACGGTCAGGGATGGAGTCACGGAAATGCCATGCCATCAAAAACATGGAACTAGACATGACTCTTTTTTAAGAGATCGTGTTTTGTAAAAAAATGGAAACTGAGTAGAAGTGCCTACTTTGTAATATTTTGAAATGTAATAGTTATGTCATAACTCTCTTAAAATCTAAACCTAAAAATATCCTTAATGTGAATTATTCAATTAATTCAATATTTTGTGAGGTTTAAGGCTGGGTCCTTATAGTTGGTATCAGAGGTCAGTTTAGATAACTTTAGAGGTTAGGATGTTATCTAAGCATAACTGACATAACCATAATGGTTATCATATTAGAAAGTGTGTTAGTTATATTTAATGAGTTTAAGATAACATGAATAAGTATTTACCCTCCTCATAAGATATTATATGATTTTCTTACTGATATACTCACAATGGTTTTAGTAAATGGCTGGATCTAGCTGGAACCAAAGTAACAATGGATGTGAAGAAAACTATGATGGTTTTCTGAATGAGCAGCTTAATGATTTGGGAGCTGCAATGAGAACTCTTTTGGTTATTCTCAACCAACTATCTGGAGTCATGATTGACCACCTGAACCTTAGTGATTTTTATAAGACAACATATATGGAATAAAAATTCCCTATGGGTGTTCATGTAATAATCATAAAATAATGTATGTTCAAAAACCTATGTGTAATGCCCCGACCCTAGTTACCCAGATTCGGTGAATTATTACATTACATAGGCATGATCACAAATGATCAAGTCTCGAAAGACCGATTAGTTTAGTAGCCATGGAACAGTAGATACATTCATAAGTCTTACATTACATCATAAATTACAAAAAACTACAACAACATATTGTATTCATATCCCCTCATACTATCCCAGCAGTTCATTCATAAAATACTTCTTCACATCCTGTGAAAAATAAATCATTGAAATAGGTGAGCTCA
Organism: Viscum album; assembly: GCA_963277665.1. NCBI lineage: Eukaryota > Viridiplantae > Streptophyta > Magnoliopsida > Santalales > Viscaceae > Viscum > Viscum album. The sequence continues at coordinate 1,200,046,545 of OY728143.1, read as the reverse complement.
GATGCTCAGTAAAGATAACAATATAGTGAAAACTCTCAAAAATAAACATAAACATTTAAGGCAATGTATAACTAAAAAAAGCCTTTTATACATGAACTTAAGAAAAATATGGAGATAATAAATTGAAGTAATGTCATTTACTTATTAACATGGATATTATACTAGTCGAATAATCACATGCAATATTAATAACCACTTTCATAATGATGGAATGCATAATTCCAGACTATCATAAACACGTAGCCAAGGCCTCGTGCCAAGACTACAAATAAGATTTTGTCAAGGCCTCATGCCAAGACACTAGTTTGTCTCATGAGACCTACTGATTCATTAAGGATCTATAGCAGACTCCACCCATCACTTATTAAGTCCTATTCATTCCTTATATGAAAAGGATTAAACATATGATAAACCATACCATAATCTTATCCCATAAAACATGCATAAATGAAACATAACATTTCCACATTTCAATCACAAGATATTAATAAAACACATTGATATAATAAAACCATTTTCAATTCCAAATAAATGAAAAGTAAAACTTGGTATTTATTTTTCATTTTAAAAAATGTTATGGCTTGTAGAGAAAGCTAAAACTCAAATAATGGTCACATTGCCGGAGAAGTCGTTGTCACCGCATATGTATGGAAAAAAAATTCCCTTTTGTCTTTTAGTAATACGCTTCATATAAAAAATATTCCTTTTTAATAAATTTCAAAGTAAAAGGGGTTTATACTCTGTATAAAAGAAAGTTGTGTATAAGACAAAATATGCCTCAATGAAAGGAGATTGAGACGAAGTCCCATACCTCGTGTCCGACTTGACTCGATCGTTCTTTAACCTCATGAATAATAAGCTAGAGTAAATTTATAATTTCTTAAGAACATTTTTCAAGTTCATTATTTCTTTAATATCACTTATTACCATGTTATGATCATTATGTAATAATTTTAGTTAACAACAGTCATTTTTTCGATCTTTGTTACTTGAGTCAAAAATAAACTTCTTATAATTACAAGTTGTTCATGTGGTAAAATATAAATTATATCCATAATTATATTCATGATTTAGATATCATATATATCATATATATCCATTATATATATATGCATTTAAAATATTATATAACATTTAGAGGTAAGAAATGAAATGCACAGTTCATGGAGATGGTAAGCCGTACGTATGCATGAACACTACATTCATTTCTATTTCGTATTTATTGGAATGAAATCATATTGATATAAAGGTATATTATAATTACAGTATAATATCATATACAATATCATTTACTCCATCCTTTACACATCCCACATATGGCATTAACGATTCAGATCACTTTGAGGGGGCGGTAGTCTGCCCTTCCTAAAATGAAATTATAGTGTTTAACCATAATGGAAATAATAAAGGTATTACATAAATGAAAAATACAGAAGCATGAGGAAAACATAAAAATAATATATATAATATATAAATATAGTGACATGTTAATGGCCACCATGATAGGTGTTAAAAAAGATTGAACAATCATCGTTACATGAGGCAGTAATTCACCACCCACAGAAATAGTATGTTCTTTAACCATTAGACGAAGGTGTGTGTAAGTGTAAATCAAATCCTTCTGATAAAAACATACTAGTATATTTAATATACTTGTTTTGTTAAAAAATAAAGGAATTAAAAGATTTTAAGTGTTTGGAGAAGAAAAATAACGAAAAATAAAATAAGAGAAGACATTACCTTAAAATCGGGAAACTCTTTTTGATTTTAGCCAAAGGCTTCCTTGGAAAGACTTATGCCCAATGTGAGGATTCTATGAGTAAGATAGGGATTTTGGGAGTTTATTTGGGTAGATTTTGGCCGAGCCAAATGGCTTTGATGGTGTGAATAAGGTGGTAGAGGTGGGGGCCTTTTATAAGAGGAGAGAAGGGGCACTCTTGGAAAGTCATGAAATGTTACATTATTATGAAGTGATTTTCGGATATCAAAGGTCCCAAAATTATATATTTCTAGGATAAGGTGATAAGGGTTATAAATCCACACATAAAATATGTGTTTGACATGTTTAAGTCTTATATTTTTCCTTATCTTTTCATTTTATTTAAATCGTTAATTAATGAGGTAATCGTTGCATCATAATAGTGTCATAAATAAATTTATTTTTTTTAATGTATAAAAATTATATAAAAAATACCATGTTGTAGGAAATGTCTTTAGATTTATAATGAATATTTATTGTCTAAAATAATAATTTTTTAACCCAATGTAATAATTGTTTTAGTAAACCAAGACATGTTTGTGACATTTTTACTTTTACTTTAAATAAGAGGTATAAATGTCATTATCTTACCCAAGTTGCTCCAAGGGGTCCCAGAAATTGAACCATGTGTTGTAATGGTAACCATGAATCATCAAATAGGGGTAGGAAAAGTGTCAAGATATTTTCATATTTTTATAATATCATTTTTACCACAAATTTCACTAATTACCTTTAATCGCGATTAATAAAACTTAAAATTTACTATTCACCAAAAATTATTTTCATCCCATTGAACCACATTTTACATACTAATGAAAACCATGTATGTAGGATTTTTAAAATTCAATACACAGAAGTTGTAATGTTTCATTTACACGAAAAATTAGTTTTTTAACTACAACTTAGTGGTTTCACTATTCATCAAAAATTGAAGTATTTCAGAAAAATACCAAAAATTCACCCTAACATATATTTGATATTCCGAATTTAAAAATGATGTCTATTTTAAAAAACTCTAAACATATAAGTTGCATTAATTAATTTTATAATCAATTCCCGCTGTCATAACAAACTGCATGTTTTTAAGAACCAATATATATCAAAAGATTGACAATTTTTATGTCAAATTTGAAAGTGAAATTAACTACAATGACCACCATTGGATAAAATCGTAAAAATATATTATAATTATAATTTAAGACCACTCAATAATATAATTTATCACTATAAATTATTTTTATTAAAAAAGTTGTTTTTAAGTATTTTTGTACTATTCATAACAAATTGGATGTTCTTAGAAAATTACAAAAAATTAAACTTAGGATAATTTCAATATTACAAATACAAAAATGAAGTCCATTTTGAATTATAATATTAATATAATTTCAAAACATGGTTATTACTATTTATAATGGCTATATTGATTGGTCGTGATGTGTTAGAACTCGAGGTTGCGTACAACACACACTACTGTATTATTCAAAGAGAAGCGTACCATGGAATCTTGGGGTGTTACATTCTCCTATCCTTCAATAAATTTCATCCTAATAATTTATTAAAATATCACTGTATAAAAAGATTCGGGTGATTATTCATCATAATTTCCCCGGGTTCCCATGTTGCCTCTTCCATATTATGGTTTCTCCATTGAACTTTTACCAGACGAGTCGTCTGATTTCTCAGCACTTGTTCCCTCATATCCAGAATCCTGACTGGCTCTTCACAATAAGACAGATCGGGTTCCAGTTCTAATTCCTCAAAGATGAGTACATGCGTTGGGTTAGGCATGTATTTTCTCAACAGTGATACATGGAACATATTGTGAACTTTAGGGAGACTAGGAGGAATTTCCAAATGGTAAGACACAACCCCAATTAGTTATAGAATTACGAATGGCCCAATGTACCTGGGACTTAATTTTCTCTTCTTACCAAATCGTATAACTCCCTTCCATGGAGATACCTTCAAGAAAACATGATCTCCTACTTGAAATTCCAAATCCTTCCTTCAGTTATAGGCATAGATCTTCAGCCTACTTTGAGTTGCTTTGATGTGGTTTTGGAATACCATCACATTTTCCATCGTTTCCTCAACAAGTTCTTGGCCTACGAGTTTTCTTTCACCACCATCATCTCAACAGGTTGGTGTGTGACACCTCTTTTTCTATAACTCTTCACATGGTGCCATCCGAATACTTGAATGAAAGCTATTGTTATAGGAAAATTCTACTAGAGGAAAATATTGATCCCACATACCTTGAAAGTAAAGTGAGCATGATCTAAACATGTCTTCTAATGTTTGAATAGTCCGTTCTGATTGTCCATCTGTGTCAGGGTGGTAATCAGGGCTCAAACAAAGTTTAGTGTCTAGGGATTTCTGAAGACTTTTCCAGAATGTTGATGTAAAACAGGGATCAAGATACGAAACAATTGATAGGGGTACTCCATTAAGTCTTACAACTTCGTTAATATAAAGTCTTGGAAAATGTTCAAGTGGTAAATCTTCTCTTATAGCAAGAAAATGAGTTGACTTGGTAAGATGATCAGCAATGACCCATATTGTGTCATTCCTTCTAGGACTCTTTGGTAGTCCCATGACAAAGTCCATCGTGATATTATCCCATTTCCACTCAGGTATGGGAAGAGGTTGCAATAATCCTCTAGGCTGTTGCCTTCCAGCTTTCACTTGTTGAAAAACCATACATCATGACACAAAATCGGAAATCTCCCTCTTCATGTTTCCCTCCAAAAATGTTCCATCAAATCTCTATACATTTTGGTGTTCCTAGGGTGTATAGAGAAATTGGAACTACGCACATCATCCAAGAATTCTCTTTGTAGATCAGGTATATCGGGAACACAAAGTCTCTTCCCAAACATAAAAATTCCATCTTCGTATGTAAAGTCACTCAATTTCCCATCATTCAAAGCTTTAATCTTTTTTTGTAACTCTCCATCAATGATCTGAGAACTCTTTAACCTTTCTAGTAAAATGGTTTCACAACCATTTGAAAAATCTTTGATGTTTCCCCTTCCATGGTGATTCCCATATCCATCTTTAAAAGATCCATGTATATAGGATCCTTTTCAAATCTCATCTTGTTAAAAACTCTATGATCCTTTCTACTCAAAGTTTTTGCTACCTTATTTTCTTTCCCCGGGTGGTAGTGTATCTTGAAATCATAATCCTTGAGTAGTTCAAGCCATCTCCTTTGCCTCATGTTGAGTTCTTTTTGTGAGAAAATATACTTCAAACTCTTATGATCAGTATAAATCTCACATTTTTCACCATAGAGTTAGTTTCTCCATATATTCAAAGAAAAGATCACAGCTGCTAACTCAAGATCATGAGTTTTATAGTTCTGCTCATGAATTTTTAGCTTTCGTGATGCATAGGCAATAACCGTATCATTCTGCTTAAGGACACAACCAAGTCCTTTCATTAATGCATCATTATAAATAACAGACCAATCATTCCCTGATGGTAGAGACAATATAGGAGTATTGACTAATCTTCTTTTCAGTTCTTCAAAACATTTTTCACATTATTTTGTCCAAATAAATTTATCCCCTTTACGTGTCAACTTCGTTAATAGGTTAGCCAATCAGGAAAAATTCGGGATAAAACGTCTATAGTAACATGCTATACCAATAAAACTCCGTACAACAGTTATACTCATCGGTGATGGCCATTCTTGGATCACTCATGTCTTAGAAGGATCAATAGAGATTCCATCCTTATAGACAATATGTCCAAGAAAAGAAATCTCATGAAGCCAGAATTCACACTTGCTAAACTTCCCATATAATTCGTCTCTTCTAAGAGTCTTCAGGGTTATGCGCAAGTGATTTTCATGATTTTCATGATCTTCATAGTTTTTGGAGTATACCAAGATATCATCAATAAATACAACCATGAAGTCATGAAGATATTCCTTAAAAACACTATTCATTAGATCCATGATGACAGAGGGTGCAATGGTTAATCCAAAAGGCATTACTGTAAACTCATAATGCTCGTACCTCATTCGAAATGTTGTCTTCGAAATGTTTTCCTTCTTCACACACAACTGATGATATCCAGATCGAAGGTCAATCTTTGAAAAGTATTGAGATCCATGCATTTGGTCAAATAAATCATCAATGCGAGGTAGGGGATACTTGTTCTTTATTGTTATAGCATTGATCTCCCTGTAGTCTATACATAACCTCATAGATCCATATTTCTTTTTAACAAAAAGAATAGGGGCTCCCATGGAGAAACACTAGAGTGAATAAATCACTTATTACTCAATTACTCTAGTTGTTTCTTTAGTTCAACTAATTCCACAGTGGCCATTCTATAAGTGGTCTTCGTTATGGGCCTTGAACCAGCAATCAGGTCAATAGAAAACTCAACTTCTCATTCTGGAGGATGCCCAAGAAAATATTCTGGAAACACATCAACATATTCTCTCACAGTAGCTAAATCCTTTATTTGAACATTACATTCCTCGCCCATAGTTATTTCATTCTCTTCCTCCCCAATAAGTGAATTTAGTTGAGCAACTGGGGGTGGATCTAGATAAGAATTAGGTGTTGACTATTCTGCTCTAAAGATAAGATGTTCCTTATCATCATCATCAAGAATCAAAACCCCCTTCTTCTTACAATAAATCATCGCATCATGGTCCGAAAGACAATCTATACCAGTGATTGTATCAAATTCAATCATGGGTATGATGATGAGATCAATAGATAAAGAACATTTATGTTCTCTAATGGGGACTGATTCACAAAAATTTGTTGCAATGATACTTTCCTTTGGATTGTTAACTGACAACTCCTTTGTTAAATCAAATTGTAAAGATGTAATTTTCTTAGAAAATTGGCAAAATATGAAACAATGTGATGATCCAGAATCAAATAAATCATTTGCTAAACCTGATGAAACCATTAAATTGCTTTCAACCATGTCTTTCGGAGCTTTTATCTCAGCAGTAGTGATAACATAAGCTTGGCCTTGGTCCCTTGGCCTTTTCTAAGGTAAGTTCCCCTGACACTTAAGACATTAATTTGCATAATGTCCCATCTATCTACAATTATAGCATTCCATGGTGACAACAAATCTCTTTCCCTTGCAATCATGAGATTGGTGGCCTTTTTCACCACACTTGTAACAGACTCCCATTCCTTTTAAGAAAGTACCATGGTGTTTCATCCCACATTTACTGTAGGATGTATAATCAAGTTTTCCCTTCATCCACTTATTTCCATTTCTAGATTAATCAGCAGATCTCTTCTTCTCATGCTTTTCTTTAAAGTCGAATGACTTAGAGAATTCCTTTTCTGTCTTGATAGCACATGAGACAATGTATTCGTATGACGAGAAGGATTGTGAGACCAATTATCGACGGAGAAATGGTATTAACCCATAAATTAAACGATCAATCTTACTTCATGGGTTACATATATAATCTGTCCCTTTCCTCGCTAACCTTGTAATGTTAGCTTCATACTTTTCAACATTCTCATCCTCCTTTTTCCTGAGACTCAAAAATTTCCTTTCCATATCTGCTCGATGGTCACGAGGAAAGTATTTTTCTAAGAAAAGATCTTTTAACTCCCTCTATTCCATATTTGATAATTCATCATCTTTATTTGTGTTTTGAATCAATGACCACCACTGATTAGCATCTCCAGTGAGGTGGTAAACTGCAATGATAAACTTTTCCCTTTTCACTACTCCCCAGGGCATGGAATATTTTCTCTAAGGAATTTATCAATTTCTCAGCTACTAGGAGATTTGTACTCCCATTGAATGTTGGTTTTTATTGCCTCATGAAGCGGTCTAACATTGATCCTCCTCATTACGGATCAAGGTGCTCTATACGATTAAGGTTATTATTCATAACCTGAGTGAGTTGTCCCAGTATAGTGATAAGCTGATCACCACCAGTTGTATCACCATCTCCATTATAATTATCTTGAGCAGGAGGAAAATCCCTACATGGAGTGTGTGCATTGATACAGTTTCCATTCCATCCACTAGGCTCCATTTCTAAACAATGTCATAAACTAGATTAGTATATGAATCAAAATACATAATAACAAACTTGCAAAACACTTAACATAAATTGAACTATTTATGGATATAATCCATAATCATAAAAATGTTATCTTTGAGAAAGTATATAATCAAAAACCCTTCATAATGGTTTGTAATGAAAATGAAAATTATCTTAAGCATATCCCCCCGGGAGTGTCGTAACCAAGAGTGCAACAAGGCCCGTTTTCGTGCACCAGTTCCCGTTCGATTCTAGATCAAAGCGATGTTTTCAAGTTTTACCCCTAGATACATCTTTGCCAGAGCCGCCTCAACCTGCTCATATCCAGAAAGGGATGTATTGCTCGGAAAACTCACAAAATATCTATAATACCAATATTCTAGGAAGTTATTCTATTCTAATCCTCAAAGTCTATCTTAGGGCTATGTTCTCTAATCAGAGTTTATCTAACTCTATCTACCAAGGTTAGTACAAACTGCCTCTCATACTAACTGTAACACCCCAACCCCAGTTACCCAGAGTCGGTACATTTTTAAAAAACATAGGCATGATCACAAATGATGAAGCCTCTATATACCGATTTGTTTAGTAGCCTTGGAAAACTAGATACATTCATAAGTCTAACATTACATCATAATGTACAAAAAACTAAAACAACATCATGTCTTCATATCCCCTCATTCTATCCCTGTAGATCATTCATAAAATACTTATTCACATCCTGGAAAAAAGATAACATTGAATGGGGTGAGCTCAGATGCTCAGTAAGGAAAACAATATAGCGGAAACTTTCATAAATAATCATAAACATTTTAGGAAATGTATAACTAAAACAAAAGTCTTTTAAACTTGAACTTCAGCATAATATGACAATAATAAAATGAAATAATTCTTTTTACTTATTCACATGGATATTTTATTAGTCGAATAATCACATGAAATATCAATTACCACTTTCATAATGATTGAATGCATAATGCCAAACTATCATAACCACGTAGCCAAGGCCTCGTGCTAAGATTACAAATAAGATTTTGTCAAGGCCTCGTGCCAAGACCCTAGTTTGTCTCATGAGACCTACCGATGCATCGAGGAGCTATAGCGGGCTACAACTGTCACTTATTAAGTCCAATGCATTGCTTATATGAAAACATTTAAACATATCATAAACCGTAACATAATTTTATCAAATAAAACATGCATAAAGGAAACATAACATTTCCACATTTCAATAACAATATATCAATACAACACATTGATATAATAAAACCATTTTCAATACCAAATAAAATAAAATTAAAACATTGTATTTATTTTTCATTAAAAAAAAAGTTATGGCTTGCAGAGAAATCTGAAACTCAAATAACGGTCACGGCGGCGAAGAAGTCATTGTCGCCGCATACGTATGACAAAAAAACATTCCCTTTTGTCGTTTAGTAAAATGATTTGTATAAAAAAGAATCATTTTGAATAAACGTAAAATTGAAAGGGGTTTATACACTGTATAAAAGAATGTTGTGTATAATAAAAAATATTCCTCAATGAAAGGAGATTGAAACGAAGTCCCTTACCTCGTGTCCGACTTGACTCGATCGTTCATTAACCTCCAAAATAATAAACTAGAGTTAATTTTAACATTCATAAGAACCTTTTTCAAGTTCATTATTTATTTTATATCACTTATTACCATTTTATGAACATTATGTAATTACTTTAGCTAAAAATGGTCGTTCATTCGATCGTAGGTACTTGTGTCAAAAATAAACTTCTTATAATTACAATTTGTTCATGTGTAAAATATCAAGTATACCAAGAATTATATTCATGATGTAGATATCATATATATCATATATATCCAATATATAAATGCATTTATAATATTACATAACATTTAGAGGTAAAAAATGAAATGCACCGTTCATGGAGACGGCAAGCCGTACGTACGCATGAACGCTACTTTCATTTATATTTCATATTTAATGGAAAAAAATCATAATGATATAAAGGTATATTGTAATTCCAGTATAATATCATATATAATATCATTTACTCCATCCTTTATACGTCCCACATATGGCGCTAACGATTCAAATCACTTTGAGGGGGCGGTAGTCCGCACTTCCTAAAATGAAATTATCATGTTTACCCATAATGGAAATCATAAAGGTATGCCATAAATGAAAAATACCGAATCACAATGAAAACATAAGCATAATATATATCATATATAAATATAGTGGCATATTAATGGCCACCATGAGAGGTGTTAAAAGAAGATTGAACAATCATCATTTAATGAGGCAGTAATTCGCCACCCACAGAAACCGTATGTTCTTTAACCATTACAAGAATGTATGTGTAATTTTAAATAAAATACATCTCATAACAACATCATCGTATATTGAATATATAGGTTTTGTTACAAAATAATGAAATTAAAAGTGTTTAAGGGGTTGGGGAAGCAAAATAAAACAAAAGAACATAAGAGAAGACATTACCTTAAAATCAGGTAACTCATTCGGATTTGAACCAAATGATTCCTTTGGAAGACTTCTACCTAATGTGAGGCTTCTAGGAGTAAGAAAAGGATGTTGGGAGAGTATTTGGGCATAGGAGAGGAGGGACAGTCTTGGAAAGTCATGAAATGTTACATTATTATGAAGTGATTTTCGGATTTCAAAGGTCCCACAATTATATATTTCGAGGCTAAGGTGATAAGGGTTCGAAATCCTCCCATCCAATAGGTTTTTGACAAGTGTATGTCTTATATTTTACATTATCATTTCATTTTATTTAAATCATTCATTAATGAGGTAATCGCTGCATCATCATGGTGTTATAAATATATTTATTTTTTTTAATGTCTAAAAATTATAAAAAAATACCATGTTGTAGTAAATATTTTTAGATTTATAATGAATATTTATAGTAAAAATATGACTTGTATAAACCCATGTAATAATTTTTGTAGTAAATCAAGACATGTTTGTGACATTTTTACTTTTACATTAAATAAGAGGTATAAATGTAATTATCTTACACAAGTGGCTCCATGGGGTCCCACAAATTGACCCATGGGTTGTAATGGTTATCCATGACTCATCCAATAGGGGTAGGACAAGTGTCATGATATTTTCATATTTTTATAATATCATTTTTACCTTAAATTTCACTAATTACATTTAATCGCGATTAATAAAACATAAAAGTTGTTATTCACCAAAAATTATCTTCTTCCCATTGAACCAAATTTTACATTCTAATGACAACCATGTATGTCAGATTTTTGAAATTCAATACATATAAGTGATAATGTTTCATTTACAAGAAAAATTAGTTATTTAACTATCACTTACTGGTTTCACTATTCATCAAAAATTGAAGTTTTTCAGAAAAATACCAAAAATTCACCCTAATATATATTTGATATTCCGAATTCAAAAATGATGTCTATTTTAAAAAATTCAAAACATATAAGTTTCATTAAGTAAATTTATAATTAATTCATGCTGCCACACCAAACAACGTGTTTTTAAGAAACAATATATATCAAAAGATTGATAATTGTTTATGTCCAATTTCAAAGTGAAATTAATTCTAATGACCACCATTGGATAAAATATTAAAAATATATTCTAATTATACATTAAAACCACTCAATAATATAATTTATCACTATAAATTTTTTTGATTAAAAAAGTGGTTTTTAAGTATTTTTTTTATTATTCATAGAAAATTGGACGTTCTCAGATAATTACAAAAAATTCAACTTAGGATAATTTCAATATTCCGAATAAAAAAATGAAGTACATTTTGAATTATAAAATTAAAATAATTTCAAAATGTGTTTATTACTATTCATAACGGCTACTTTGATTCGTCGCGGTGTGTTAGAACTCAAGGTCGCCTACAACACATGCTATTGTATTATTCAAAGAGAAGCAAACCATGGAATCATGGGGTGTTACACTCTGTGTCAAAGAAGTGGAAAGAAACACATAGGAAATTGTTTGAAAGGGACAGAAAGATGCTATAGTTGTGGAAATGAAGTTCATAAATCAAGAACCTGCCATGGAAAAAGGAAGCATCCAGTTGACTCTAGGAAAGGGAAAGAAGTTATTTCTGAGGGATCAATTGAATGTTTTAAATGTGGTGGGCATGGTCATTATGAAAAAAAATGTCCTATGAAGATGTTTCGGGAAAGGGATCACCTGGATCGTACAAATATTCATTTACCAATACCTAATACCATTCCAATTGAGGATGATGAAACTGACAATGACCAATGAAAGGTATGGATTATTTCTTAACATATGTTTTACAATTATTGAAATCTAAGGATATGATTCATGATTTTGGTTGTAGGAAATATTTATTTCAGAATATGTTGGAATGGAATGGTTAATGGATCAAGAATAATGTTGAATGAGTAAGAATTCAACATATAAGGAACTTAAGAGTTATGGTAGAATTTAGGATGGTGAAATTCTTAAACGTATTAAGGATCTTATGATGATGGGATTAGACTAGAAGACTTTTTATAGTATGTTTATTCTTGATGTTTGATATAACAAAATTTTATTCAAGGAATAATTATCTATTATTTTGTGTATATAGTTATAAAGAACTATTTGGGTTTATATGATCAATGAATTTGAGGCAATTATCAATTAATACATTTTGGGATGAAAAACGAATGTAATTAGATAACCTTTGTTGTTAAAATATTTAATGGTTATTTTTGATGAATTTATATCTTTTTGGGAATGTTATAAAATTTTTTAGTTTTTGAAAAGGGATAACACGCAAACCGTGTGACAACCCATCGCGTCGGATGAAGCTGTGGGAATCAAACCCACAACTATAGTGAGACTGGTATTCATCACCTACCACTGGACTACGTGAATTCCCTGGTTGTTATGACTAATTATTTTTAGTTATATGATCTTATGAATCATGAATAAGTTGATTTTGGGTTATCTATGGAAATGATTAAACTATCATGGAGGATATGTGATTAGGTTAATTACTTTTCAGTATGAGACTTTAAGAGTAACTGATGTTATTTTGAGGTAAATGTTAAGATTTACCTAGGAAGACTATGCGATTAAATCCTTCAGAGATTCGGGTTTCAATATTAGTTTGGATTACATTGAAGAATTTTAAGGATAACTGTTTATTGAATGTTCTTTGATATACTTTGGGTTTTGTGGGAAAATTTTTGGAGATTAAGAGTAGTTTTATTTTTTTAAAAGATTATTTTTTTTGGGGATTATCTGATCTTGTACTAACCATTTTGGTTTTGGTTAAGGTATAAATACATGTGAAATTTATAGTTCATCTTTTTTGGATTAATTGATTCTCTTGATGTTTATTATAGTGCTCTTAATGTGAAAAAAGTCATCATGAATACTCATCATATGGAGGAAATATGAATTTGTGTTAGAAATCTTGTGAAGGATAAGAGTCCACATGAAAAGTAATTGTGTTTCCTTATGTTTTTAGTTATGCTCATAAATAAATTCCTCAATGAAAATTATCTTAAAACAAAAGCCTTGTCTATTAACATTTTGTACTGGGAAATCAAAGAGTGTTTAACCCATAACAAGTTTGTGAATTTCTGGTGGTTAAATTTCTCCTAAACATGTTTTCTATCAATCACCATCAGAACATGAAGGTTTGTTTTCTTATCCATATCAATATTTTCATGGATTCCTTGTATATTTTGTCTAGGGTAACCTTTGTACATCTCTTCCTTCATTTTAAAGTGATAGTTTTGTTGACTATTTTTTCGATGAGGGGCTTTTAATGAAGTTCCCAGGCCCAATTTTTAAAATTGCTAGGACACAATTCCCAAAATGGGGGAAGGATTTAACATCCCAAATAAATGTAGAATATGAAATTTTCATATTTATTAATATTTGGGAATTAAATATTAATTTTACTTCAAATGGGTTTCTATGTTCGATAGCGTACCCGATACGCAGCAACAGGTTTCTTTGAAATCTTACGTTGCACACTAATAATATAATGTGGTTATTTTATATGGTAGTAAACTCCTAGAAATTATATTTTTAGGAATGAACAAAACTAACTACAATATGATTATACATATTTTTTAAATGTATTTACATTTATACAATAAAATTTTAGAGGCTTAAAATGCGAATGAATCTAATTTTAAGCATAATTTACATTTAAAGGTCGATTTACCACCTTTTAATGGAGAACCCTATTTAAATATAGTTTTGGTCATGTTAATACATTCTAATTGACAAAATAAATTCTTTCTTTAGAATGGGGACATCAAAATTTACTGTGGGTAATTTTTTGGTATTTTTCTGATAAAGTTCATTTTTTTAATGAATAGTGAAAAATACTTTATTTTATTTCAAAAGTACCATTTAATATAATTTATTTATACGGTGATATTTTCTATTTAATAGTTTTTAATGTGAAATTAAGATATATTTTTACCTTCTAATCCAATGTTGGTCATTGTAATTAATTTCACTTTGAAATTTCATATAAACAAATATCAATCTTTTGATAGTTATTGTTTCACAAAAACACGCTATTTGTTTTGATAATGGGAATTAATTTTAAAAATTAATTAATTCCCCTTCTATTATTTGAATTTGGAAAAATATAAATCATTTTTGAAATCAGAATATCAAATATAGATTAGGCTGAATTTTTTGTGTTTTTCCTGATAAACTTCAATTTTTGATGAATAGTGAAACCACATTGTTGTTGTTAAAAAAACAAAATTTTGCATTTAAATGAAATTTTACAAATTCTGTGAATTTAATTTCGAAAACCTGAAATAAATGGTTGTTATCAAGAAGTAAAATTTTTTTCAATAAGATGAAAATATTTTTGGTTGAATAGTAACTTTTGACTTTTATTTACCACGGTTAAAAGTAAATAGGTTAATTCAATGTAAAACGAATATTATAATAATTTTAAATTACTTTAAAACATTTCCAGACCATATTTGTTGAGTCATTAATGACTATGGAAATCTTTGGGTCGATTTTGGGACCCCATTGAGCCACTTGAGAGTGAAAATAAAAATTTAGATTAATTAACTTAAAGTAAAGGCAAAAATGACAAAAGAAAATATCTTTTAGTAAATTAATTTTTATAAGTGGTTATATAAATTATCTTTTAGACAATAAATATTTATTATAATGATACAATTATTTCCAACATCATGGTATTTTTTTATAATTTTTAGACATGAATAAATTTATATTATTTATGACACAATAATGATGTAGTGTTTAACTCATTAATAAATGATTTAAATAAATAATATTATAATGATTAAAATATTATCTAAAACTTGTCCAATTATTATTGTATGATTCTATTTCGAATATTAGTTATCTGATCTTTGACTTTAATGATTTTTGGACCTTTAGAAACTGAAGATAAGTTTATAATAAAATAAGATTTTTACACTTTCCTAAAGAGCTCCTCCCCCCCTTATAAAAAGAGACCACTCTTACCAAATTAATCACACCTCCAAAGCCATTTGCCTCATCCAATATCTACCCAATTAATCTCCCTACAACCTTATCCTTCTCTTAGAAGCCTTACCTTAGGAATAAGACTCTTCCAGAAGTTCTTTGGTTCAAACCAAAGGGAGTTACCCAAATGAAAGGAAACAGTTTCTCTTAAATTTTTTTATTTTATTTTACTTCTCCAACCCCTAAACTCATTTTATTCCATTATTTTGTAACAAAAACAGTAATCTCAATATACTAGTATTTTGTTAGGGGAAGGATTCAAACTACACTTACACACACCTCTATCTAATGGGTGAAGAACATAATGTTTCTGTGGATGGAAAACTAACGTCTCACGAAACGATGATTGTTCGATTATCTCCTACATCTTCTCATGGAGGAAATTATAATGGAACTGTATTTATATATGATATATATTATGTTTATGATTTTTTCATGCTTCTGTACTTCCCAATTATATCAAGCCTTTATGGTTTCCATAGATGGTAAATACTATAATCTAATTTGAGGAAGTGCGGACTACCGCCCCCTCAAAGTAATGTGATTCGTTAATACCTTATGTGGGATGTATAAAGGATGGAGTTAATGATATCATATATGAATTATACTAGAATTATAATATACATATGAATCATTTGGTTTTATTTCCATTAAATAATAAATAGAAATTAAAGTAGCGTTCATGCGTATATACGGCTTACCATCTCCATGAACGATGCATTTCATTTCATAGATCCAAATGTTATGTACTATTATAAATACATGTATATACTAGATATATATGATATATATGATATCTAAATCATGAATATCATTATGGATATAATTAACGTTTGACCACATGGACAACTTGTAAATATAAGTTGTTCATTTTTGACTCAATTACCAAATATCGACAAAATGAACATTATTAACTTAAATGATTTCATAATGTTTGTAACATGGTTATAAGTGATATAGAAGGAATAATAAACTTGAAAAAGAATCTTACAAAAGTATAAATTAACTTATGTTTATTATTCAGGAGATTAAAGAATGAACGGGTCAAGTCGGAGACGAGGTAAGGGAACTTCTTAACCCAATTTATGGCCTTTGGGTTGATATTCTCTTTCTTGTTTATGTCATTATTGTATTATGTGATAAATGAATTTTTATTTATGTATACATGATATTTGTGTGATTATATAGAACACACATAATATAACTATTTTATTTACTAAATGTTCTTTGTAATGGACTTCGTCTCAATCTTCTTTCATTGAGGCATATTTTGTTTTAGTACATGATTTTCTTTTATACGCCGTATAAACACCCTTGAATTTTCAACGAGAATATGTTTCTATGATGCATTTTACTAAATGACAAAAAAGAATGTTTCTTTTTAACGTAAGCGGTGAAAACGACCTTTTCTGTCGCCACGAGTATTATTTGATGTTTGCCTTCCTCAACAAGAAGTAATGTTTTTAAAAGAAAATAAATACCTTATAATCATTTACGTATTTTTGGTATTGAAAATGGTATTGAAAATGGATTTGTAATGTCAATATATTTAAGTGCTATATTGTGATTGAAATGTCGAAATGCTTTCTTTCCTTTATATTTTTTGTATGTTTTATGATTTGATATTGGTACTTTCACATTTGATAGGTGGTTACATGATAAACCAAATGAATGGTGGCTCTATGAATAATAGGAAATGTGGTTACATTATGACCTCCAATGCATTGGATATGGAAGTCGTCCATATGGC
Organism: Viscum album; assembly: GCA_963277665.1. Taxonomy (NCBI): domain Eukaryota; kingdom Viridiplantae; phylum Streptophyta; class Magnoliopsida; order Santalales; family Viscaceae; genus Viscum; species Viscum album. Next base: position 1,200,029,455 of record OY728143.1, on the reverse strand, counting down.
TATTCTATTTAGTGATATGTGTGGAAGTTGAATCTATGGTTATTCCATTTACGTATGTTTATGTACCAAGTTACCTTTATATGTTATGTGTTATTTATATGGGTTTTATGGTAATATTTTGGTTACTAAAGGGTAAGTAATGATCTTTTATTTAGTGAAGAGTATTTACAACTTCGTAAAGGTGAAAAGTATTACTTATGTTAACGTCTTCATGGATTACATGTTGTTTTGAAAAAGTAACTGCTTTCCTTCATTGTGTATCCCTTAATGAGATTTTTATACTCATCCCAAGTTTTGAAATGTTTCTCAAAGGACATAATGTGGAATAGGGTCATGGATGGGATCAAGGAAAAGTCATGTCGTCTAAAACATTGAACTAGACAAGACACTTTTTTTAAGAGTATATGTTTTGTAAAAAAATGGAAACTTAGTAGAAGTGTATACTTTGTAATATTTTGAAATGTAATGGTTATGGCCTAACTCTCTAAAACTACATACCTGAAAAGATCCTCAATGTTAATTATTCATTTAATCAATATTATGTAAGGATTAAGTACGGGTCCTTATTGGACTAGTTATCCATAGTTCATGCCCAGATTGATTATTTTATGCAAAAGGATGTTGTATATCTACAGAATTGGAAAGGGGTTTTCCTTGGTAAGTAAAAAAGGAACCCCATGCAGCATGGGATAAACTTTTTCATAGTAGGGTTCAGCTGATCACTCTTGATTCATCCAACCCGACCCTCATGGCAGCAGGCGTTGTGAGTTTTCAATTCCCAACAATAGTGGAAGAGTGGTGGAACATCCTTTCAAAATATGTTTCTAGGACGACATCCCTCTAGGGAGAGGGACTTTTGGATTGTCTTGTACCCAGGGATGACACCGATATCTATAAATACAAATTGGATTGCTCTTGCGGAGCTCCAGGAGCAGATTGTATAGTAGGGGGACTTGCAGAGGGAGTTCTTACTAAGACCCATTTGTCGAGGTTATGTGTGGATTACTGGAAGATTAATCAAGTGGATGTGGAGAATGAGTACCAACAGACAAGTATTCTATGGGAACATCAATCACTTAAAAGGTGTTTCCTTTCATGTGGATGGAAAGTGAATGTAGTAATTTCAGCAGTTGAGATAATGGTGATGGATGGAGTTCTTCCAGGACCATGACTTTGAGATTGTCTGTACTCTTGGTAAGGGGAATGTGGTACAGGACGCACTCATCACGAGATCTGGTTTACAACTACTGAGTGAGGGGACAGATCATCTAGCCATGATACAGATATCCTTCATGGATAGTGATGGAGCATCTTACCTCCAGCCTATGACTATCACTCCCCAACTCTTACAACAAGTTAGGGAGATGCAGCTTGAGGATGTTGACTGAGATGATCGACGTGATCATATATCCTCAGTACTTTATCCATATGGATTTTCAATAGTTGGGGATCACACCATCATTTTCAGAGGATTTACCATGGTATTAGTGACATTATGGTAGGAGGTGTTGAGGGAATTAAAAACACCCCCTTTGGTGGTAAATCTTGGTGTAGTAAAGATGTACCAGGACCTCCAACATCAGTACTTGTAGTTAGGGATGAAATAAATAGTGGTAGATTTCATTTCAAAATGCCTAACTTGTCTGCTAGTGAAAGATGATCAACATGTTCCATGATTCTTGAGCAAATCATTACCCCCAGACAGATGGTCAGATGGAGCGGACCATACAGACATTGGATGACATGCTTCGTTCTTGTGTTGGGGATTTTGGCTATAGTTGTGTGGACCACATATCACTGGTGCTGTTTGCGTAAAAAAAATAGATATCACTACACTTTTGTCATGGAACCGTTTAATTCCTTGTATGGGAGACTTTTCAAATCACCCCTATAATGAAAAGACTAAAGGTTGTCAGTGCTCATGGGTCCAGAGTTGGTGTAGTCTACCAATGAGAATGTTTAGATCATCTAGGAGAGGTTGAGGCCGAAAAAGGGAAGGATTAAGTCATATGTCGACTGGATAATGAACATTTGGATTTTGAGGATGGATATCATGTTTTACATCGGGTCTCCCCCAGATGAGGATTACAGAGATTTGGTCGGGGTAGCAATCTATCTCCAAGGATCGTCATACCTTCACAGATTCTCATCATATTCAGTGAGGTGGCGTACCACCTTGATTTTCCCCATAGATGTAGCAAGTGCATAATGTTTTCCTTTTTTCACTGATGAGGATGTACATACATGATCCATCACACAACATCAAATGTGGTTATATAGACATTGGCAATGGGGTGACATTTGTGGAGTTTCTAGTAGAGATAGAAGATTAAAAGGAGATGGTCCCTCATGCATAGTTGAATTCTCATGTACATGTTCAGTGGCAGCAAGGGAATATCCTAGAGAGCACAAGGGAACGGGATGCTCAAATTCATTCTTAGTTACCCAAATTATTGATTTTCATTTGTTTTGGATGTCAGGGAAGAAAACCCCTAAGGTGGGAGAATGTAACATCCAAAATTTTCGGTTTATTTTTTTTGTTATTTAGAATTATTTTTAGACCACAAAATTGGAAGCCATGTGATTGTGAGGCCCAAAGTTCCTAGAATGATCAGTCAAAAAATGTAATGGTTTATGTAGCGCACTTAAGGTGTTTTACTGAAAAAGTGGAACAACTCTTACGCAGGTGGCTAAATCAGAAAACTGATGGCACCATTGCATTCAGGATGGCGGGTTTACCCAAGGAATGACTTATGTTTAGTCAGTGCATGCCTCCAGTGAGGTAACCTGAAAATGGAATAACCATAAATAAAATAATAGAATGAAATTATTTTATTTTTCAAATGATTAAAACTCATGAATGGATACTCATATTATTAACATGATTCCATCACTGAACATGTAAGGGTATATTTTTTAGGCAGATCCTAACATTGGCCGATACGGACCAACAGTGGATGTTAGTTTTTGGTCATAAATAAAATAATTAAATGAAAATTATTTTATTGTAAAATACTTATATATCCTAAATGGTAAATTTGATTAGAAATATGATAGTACTTTTGATCTTGCTAGGGCGTGTTTTTTTAGGTAGAGCATAACCTTGAATGGCTTGGGTTGAGGGTGACTGTTTATAATTTTTGAAATTTTTGTGGTATGTTCAGTAAACGTGTGAGCGGGGAATTATATATATTGAATTGGTACTCAGATTGAAAATTTTAGTGTAACATTGAATTCAAAGAGCTAAGATTATCTTATACAAAGCTTATCTTTGATTAGTAAGGTACTGACAGAAATGTTAATTTTTGGACTTTTCGAAGAAAATAATAATAAAATAACACTTTGAGATATTTTATTCTCTTCCAAACATGGAGAAAAAAATGACGGGACTGTAGTGTAATGTCAGGAATTAAATAAGAGACATTTTATGAGTTTATCATTGTGTTTCTTAACTGCAATTCTCATGGTTTAATTGGTTCATTAATTATGATTCATTAATGAATCCTAATAAGGGACCAACACGGGGGTTAATTTCTTTTATTTAATCAATCCATTAACATGGGATTTCGGAACCCATTAGAGGAACCCCCAACGAAAGGTTGATGACATTATTATCCGATGAAGAATGGTGAATGAACAACAACCATTGGGGGAAATCAATTCAGATATCGATGATCAACATTGAATGAAAAAGGAAGTGAATCTTCTCTGTCGTCTACAACACCATTTCTAGTAAAGGGATTAATTTGTTTAATATCCCTTTTCCCAGTTCGTCATTAATATAAATAACGTGGATCAATTGACCAATGATTTGATCCATCTTTTATTCTTTATTATAAGAGGTTGATGCATGGTTTCATTATGGGGTTTTAAATATTATTATTCGTTTCCATGTTTAAGCGATATTGTAGAGGGAGCATGCCAATATGAACAAGGCTCAAACCCTCCATCATTCATTTTTTATGTGCGTTCATTGTGAACAACTAGAAAACTTGGTGGAAAGATTAATTTAAGGACCTTATTGTGAATGCGACAACCCATGAGGCCGGTAGGCACATACGAGAAAGAAAATGGGCCACCAGAGCATCTCTAGTGGCCCACAGAAGTAACTACGGGCGAGGCATTGCGGCCGTGCCACCACTGAAGCGGCACCACTGGCATGATGGTAGGTGGCTGAGCCAGCCGCATGGAGGAGTGGTGCCCGCAAACACCACAGTGGTAGGAGTTTTTTCCAATTGGGCCATGGTAGGTGGAATGGTGTGGCGCCTCTATGCCGCGTGGGGAAAGGAACGTCCTCCTCAACCATAATGGGTGGGCCAACAGCCGAAAACAGTTGCTCGATTCGGAAGGAGGGGTGGCCCCCCGCTTGCTCTGCCAGCTGGCTAAACAGGACACACTGTATTCATTTGGTGTGTCCACCAATTGCCCCACATCCGCCCTGGCCTGGTTTCCAGGCGGGCTGGACCTGCTGGCCGGGCGAGTCCCACGAGTTGGGCACGACTCGCCAGTGGGTCCGGGTCTGCCAACTGGGGAAAACCTACCAATCAGGGCAAACCCACCGGTCGGGCCAGACCCATGGGCCCAATGGGTGGTCTGGGCCAGACTGCTACCGGACCAAGACCCGACAGATTCTGTTTCCCTGAAACAGATGTATCTTGCAAAGAGGGTGTTCGATTGTTGTGTTGTCTATGATTCTAGAATGCTAAAGATGATACATTCCTTTTGAGATACATCACTTCTATTTTGGAGAATTTTGGATCCCAACCAGTTTGGATGGAAACTCGAATTGAACTGGTCCCTCAGTTATAAAATGACTATAAATTATATACCGGGCGTCTGATTGATCATCGTCTGTTGCATTGGATACTTTATAACATGTTGGTTATTCAAGTTTCTTTTTTGCGGGACTTTTTTGGATGTTGATGTACGTATGATGGCTTGTGGTGTAGAATCTACGGAACTCATGTGCATCAAGTGTGGGAATCCATTGGTTGGATGTCAAGTGAAGAGTAACCATTTGTGGATCAATATCATAGAGACCATGTGTGGATCGATAACTAACGGCCATTTGTGGATCAGTAGTAGCGTGACCCGATGAGGAACAGTATTACAGTGGAACATCGTGGATCAGTGACTTACGACCCAGTGTGGATTGAGGACATACGACCCTATGTAGATCATCAGTATAGTGTGAACCTGATGAGGACCATCCACAGAGCGGCCTGTCATGGGTTAATGATTTACGACCGAGTGTGGATCGATGATTAACGACCCAATGATGATCAGTAGTAGTGCGACCCGATGAGGACAAGACATAGAGAGGCCTATCATGGATTGGAGACATACGCTCCTGTGTGGATCGACCACTTATGACACTTTGTGGATTACCAGTAGTGCGACCCAACGAGGACCATCCTTAGAGTGGCCCATCGTGGACCAGTGACTTACAACCCTCTGTGGATTGATGAATTATGACCCTATGTGGATCAAATACTTACATCACTATATGTATTAGTGACTTACAACCTTTTTTGGATATGCAATAGAAAAACATATTCACGGTCCAGTAGTGTAACTTCACAATGGAATAAGATGATTTAGATTTATGAATAATCATTATTGTCCCTTTTCTTTAAGTTAAATACATTGTTTGATCTACATCTTTTACTTTGTGCTATGTGGTTGAGGACTTGCATAGTGGTATTACCTATGGGGTATTTTTCATTGTGGGGTTTTCCTTTACGTATTAACGAGAGACCTTCAGAGTTATCCGGTTCTCTACTTAGTGTTGTTATAATCACACCTACACAAGCTTCCACAACACGTGTTCTGTCCAGTTTTGATGTTCGACATTTCGACAGATGTGCTCAGGGGGATAGGACAGACAGATGCTATGATGGTGGATTTGGTGGCCTAGGACCATGTGGGGACTAGTAGGATAGGGTGGGAATTACATTCTACATCGGATTCCTCGAGATTCACTGCTCTCATTCTCAGGTGGGGTTTTATATAGATGGCCATCCGTGTTTCTTTTTGTACTTTACTATTTTTATCTCCTTATTAGGTTTGTATTCTATCCCACTTACATTCACATAATCATGCACTCATCCTAGTTTTAGTGGTATAATTATTTCCCCCTTTCAGTGTGTTGGGATATGGTTGGATGTGTGTGGGAATAGGTTTAATGGAAATGCCTTTCCATTCTCAGTTTCGCCTTTCCAGTGCTGGTCACCATCCCCTGGACTATGGAAGGCGGGTTTGGGATAGTAACAACACGGGCCCTAGGGGACATGTCATGACAAAAAAAAATTAGTCAAATAAATATAAAAATAAAACAACCAAAAAACAATAATGATATTTTCCTTCACAACTAAAAAATGGGCTTTTATCAATGATAAAAAAAATTCTTTTATCAATGCTAAAAAGGTGATGCTAATGGATCATTTATTAAATGGGGGGTACCATTTATCAGTGCTTAAAATGGCACTGATAAAGGCTCCCCTTTATTATCTCTATTCAAAGGGTTGATAAATTCCCCATTTATCAATACTTCAACTAGCACTGATAAAGGAACCCCCATCTGGGTATGCTATTTATATAACAACACAGCTAGAAACTTGTATGAAAAAAATAAACAACACACCAAAATAATTAAAGCAGAAAAAATAACCTTCAAAAATTCATAGAAAATATTCTACAAAATAACCACTCATAGTATATATATACAAAAGAACAATTTACATGATGAAAATGATAAAAAAACTAGAATCAAACAAAAAAAGTTTTGCAAAAAATTCTATATACATTTAATTAACATCATGAATAAAAAAATATACAATCACAGAATATAAAAAAAATTCTATATACATTTTGAACAATATATTATAAAATTACAATTAAAAATATTCAACAAATAGTAATAGAGTTTCATGTTTTCTCTTTTCACGTCTGTGGTCCACTCAAAAAAATTTCCTACGAGGGGTGGTAATAGTCGTAGAACAAATTATCCGACCTCAAGAAAAATTTTCCACCTATATAAGAAAACAAATATTCCATTAATAATACAATAAAGAAATTAATTAAACCTTAATACATATAAATTAAAAAATGTAAATTCTTTAAAAAACGAATCATTTAAGGTCATACGAGTGACACTACGAATCGTATTGATATGGGGTTTATTTGTACCTGTTAGAAATGAATTATGGATAATTTTTCTATTATATCGAAATAATAGGATTGTAGTTCCTTAGTTTTTAGTATATAAATTGTGTTTTTTCACAAAAATGACATTTCAAAATGAAAAAATGAAATTTGAATCATACCGGTCACATCGTGCCTCAGTTTTATTTGAGACTACTTCATACACGTCACAAATGACTAGCAATTTGTTTTCTATAATTTGTAAGGAAATCTGATCGGGTTTTCTTAATTTTTAGTGGGTAACATGTTTTGAGTTCAAATGTCAATTTTAAATTTATAGAGGAAACTTTTAGTCATACCAGTCACACCATTCATCATGTTGAGGTGAGGATGATTCCTAAACATCACAACTGACTCATGGATTGTTTTCCCAATATATCCAAGCGATCCAAATGTTTTTTCTTGATTTTGAGTATGTTAGTTGTGCTTTTTCACTAGAATTAATGTCAAATTTAAATGAAAAGACACATTTTGGGTCATACCACTGGCACCATGCATTGTATTATGATGGGGTTCATTCTTACATGTCAAAAATGACTGATAGATCTATTTCCTAACATATCAAAACAATAAGAATGTCTTTACTCAGTTTTTAGTAATTCAGTTGTAATTTTTCCTAAAATGACATTTCAAACCCAAAACATGCAATTTGTGTCATACCAACCACATTGTGAGTTGGTTTAACATGAGATTTCTTCATACATGTCACAAAGGACTTATGAATCATATTTATTAATTGGTACAAAATTAGAGGAAATTTTCTTGGTTTTCAGTGAGTGACACATTTTGAGTATAAATGTCAATTTAAAAAAAAGAGCAGACACTTTTAGTCAAACAATTCACACTGTTCGTTAGATTGAGGTGTGTCTGATTCCTACACGTCAGAACTAACTAACGTTTCATTTTGAAAATGTGTGATAACAATAAAAATGTTTTTTCATAGTATTGAATATGTCAGTTGGGTTTTTTTAACTTGAATTAATGTCAATTTTAAATGACAAGACACATTTGGTGTCATACCGGTGACACCGTGCATCATTTTGAGGTGGGGTTCAATACTACATGTCGAAAATGACTGATAGATCATTTTCATAATGTATCAAAACAATCAAAATATCATTCCTTAGTTTTAGTATGTTTGTTATGTTTTTTTACTAAAATGTAATGTCTGAATAAGAACTTGAAATTTGACTCATATCGGTGGCACCGTGTGTCGGTTAGACATGAGACTGATTCATACACATCACAAAGGATATACGAATCATGTTCCATAAATAGGAAGCCAATACATGTGTATTTAATTGGTTTAAAGTGAGTGACACATAATGAGTTAAAATGTTAATTTTAAACATATAGCAGACACTTTTTGTCATTCCGGTCACACCATTCGTCATATTGAGGTGGGGTTGATTCCGCAATGTCACAACTAACTCATGGATCCTTTTTCAAATTTTTGAAATCAATATGAATGCATTTTCTGGGCTTTCATAATGTTAGTTTTCTTGTTTCACTAGAATTAATGTCCATTTTAAATAACAAGACACATTTGTAGCCACACCGGTGACACTATAAGTCTTATTGAAGTGGGGTTGATTCATACTAGTCAAAAATGGCTGATGGATTGTTTTACTAAATTATTAAACAATCAGAATGCCTTTCCTCTATTTTTATTATGTGTCCTGACCCGTCCCTTGGGGACCGTCCTGTGACTACCCCAAGCCTGCCTTCCATAGGCCTAGGGCTGACATCTTGCACCAGAATGATGTATTCCTTAAATGAGACGGCATTTCCTTTTTAACCTGTATTGAAACACAGTCCATGAACAAAACAAGATGCAACTACATAGACTATAATGCGATAAGATGAAACCAAAAAGTAAACAACTGTAGTAAAAGAGTGTTGAAAGTAACAATGGGCATGAATACCAACCCAAATGTAAAAGTACAAGTTGGAATGGAAGTACAATACAACTGAAAAAATGGAAAATATCAACTAGGTCCTCCTCGGAGGATCCTACCTGAAGGGTAGGTACAAATCGCCTCCCCAGCACACCATGTCTGTCAGTCACCTCCGTGTCATGTCACGAAGAATGGTGCACCTCTGTGTATCATCCAGTCCTAGTTCCTCATCCTCGATCAGCATTTTACGCCATCTTCACCAAACACAAGAAAATGCAGGCAAATACCATGTGGGGGTGACTATAACAATACTTAGTATGGACCCAAGACCCCCGTTGGTCTCCTAGAGACCCACAATGGAAAACCCACAAAGAAAGATATCAGCTCTATTTATGTATATTCCCATACATATACCCATGTTTTCAAGATATACTCATATTTTACATGAGGGAAGGACAACACATATGTAACACCACGAAGGTAGAAGTACCCCACAGGTAACACCACAAAGATAACACCACAAAGGTAAAAGTACCACATAGGTAACCCCACATGATAGAAGTAACACACAACTAAGACCATGAAGACAATACCGCAAAGGCAGAAGAAACAAAGAGGTAGCACAAAAAAGATAGAAGTACCACATAGGTAAAACCCTGAAGATATAATTACCACATAGATAACACCACAAAGATGACACCCCAAAGGTATATGTACAACATAGGTAACACTATGAAGCTAGAAGTACCACATAGTTAACACCACAGAAATATAAGTACCGCACAGGTAAGACCGCGGAGATAGAAGTACCACATAGGTAACACCACAAAGAATGAAGTACCACATAGGTAAAAGAACCAGATCACAATCAGGTATAACTTAAATATAGAATTACATTTGATTTTTCATAATCTAGAGCATCTAATTCAGTTAAAAATCACTCAAGATGACTCACACAAGATTGATAGGTAACTAAGCCCTGCTGACCCACACAAGATTGGTAGGTAACTAACCCTCGCTGACCCACAAATGACTGTTAGGTAACTAACCTCCATGGACCCACATAGGATCAATATGTATCGAACCCACGCAGACCCACACTAGATATGAGATGACCCACACAGGTTCGGTTTGCGCTGACCCACACAGGATCGATGAGCGCTAACCAAGATAGGATCTGAGATGACCCACCCAGGATAGTTATGCGCAGAACCACACAAGATGGTTGAGCACTGACCCACTCAGGATCATTATATGATTAACCACACATGATCATAGAGTGCTGACCCACACAGGATATGAAGATGACCCAAACATTATCTAATGATTCATCATGTACTACCACCTGTAGGGTTCCTGCACTAAGAAGGCTTGATTCTGGGAGGTTCTTTCCCTTAAGCCATCGATCATTACTACAACTGCCACAAAGTACCATGAAGAAGAATCCCAAAGGTCTATCATTTCAAAAGGGATCCAATGCGGCTGACGGCGTGTCAATCAGACTCTCGGTCAGTAAGTAACTAGTGTTTCCGTTTCGAGGTCCAGGTTGGATTCGGGTTCGATCGAACCCAGCCATACTCCAACAATATCCATAACACAAGTGGAGTATAAAAAAAATAATTCTCGATCCAAGGAATCAATTTTCATATAAGGTTCATCAAATGGACACCCCGTTGTCACGATATGACCTAAAAGGCATATCTGGATCCCGATGGCCCCGGGTTCGATCTGACCCGGTCGGCTTGACCCGACCTGACTCGGCCAAGGCCGACCTGACTATGTCTAGGTTGACAGGAGCTATTACGGGTCCATCCCAGATGGGTTGGACTATGGTAGGCCTGACCCATGCTAGGCGATGACCACTTGGTGCGGCCCTCTCGGTGTGGCATTTGGGCGTGGACCGCTCGATATAGCCTGCTCTACTGGGTGGAGTCCACCCTGAAGGGTGCGGTACACTATGGTGGGACCCGCCCTAGCTGTGTAATGGGGATGCACCCCCCGGTATTCTGAATGGTTCGTGGATCATTCAGATGGTGCCTGCTGGTGCACGTGGCCCATCGGATCAGTCGCACTCGGTGTGATGCGGTCGGTTGGGGCTCTGGTCGACTATCCTCCCAGTGGCTTATGAAACTGTTATCTTCCTGCTGCCGGCCGAGTGATAGCCTTCCACCGGTTGTGCCTCCTGCACAAGCTGTAGTCGGCATGTTGTCGGCCACCCTCCGGTGCACCACTGCGGCTCGACAGTCGTAGTCTCCTCCTCTACCGGTGGTGCGAACATGTACCACTTGTATTCCATGCATCATTTCAGCTTCATTCCAAGCCTGTAAAATTTGATGTTCGTATATTCCCGATCCTTGGGTTGAGATCCCTGAGTCCATATGTCAGGATCAGTGAGACATTTTGTTTTTAGTCTGCTTAGTTATTTGGCATCGAAGAAGGCATGAAGAAAGAACGAAGAACAAATGAAAATGGTGAAGGTATAAGTGCAGAACGATGGCCATGATTGTTTGTCCATCATCGTTGTCAATCAATAATATGAAGAATGAACAAATATATTTAATCATACTTCAAATTAAAATCCTTACCTCAATCATCCATTAGAGCTGTCGTGAGGAGGAAGGTGATAATGGTGATGTTTTCATTCGTTGCACCCAAAGGACGCTTCGATCCAGGATCGAGTGTCGTCCACATCGGAGGTTCGTTCTTCATTGGAGGATGTCATTCCATGTTCTCCCATGCTCTCCCATTTTCCAATTATCTCAAAAAAAGGGTTAAGAGCCAACCTTAATTGAGTGAAGATTATTTATTCAATTAATGTAAGAAAAGTAATTAAAATAAACACGGCACATTAATTGGGGGAATTACAGTGGATAATTCACATTAAAGAGGATTTCGAGTTTCCCCACCACAAATTATTCATAATGGAGGATTCATGAAAATAAAATATAAGTTGTTGTTTTATTTTATTTTTATTCATTTATCTCTATCATGAAAATTCAGAAATCTAACATCCACCCTTGACCTACTATAGTCAAGGAAAAGGTCTCCTTAAGCAAATATCGGCACTGCGAGTTCAATAGTGTCCTTAGATTTTAATTTCAAGCAATGTATCAAATGTTACAAAATGCCACTCGCACGTTTACTGAACATACTTGAAAAAAAGTTCAGAAAATTTGTAAGACTAACCTTTTACCTGGGCTGGTCGAGGTTAGATTCTTTTTATGTGAAACACGACCCAGAGAACTCAATAGTACTCATAGATTTCCAATCCGAGTTACGATTTAAATTTTTTAATTTTACAATAAAATAATTTTCAATAAATTATTTTATTTACTGCCAAAAACATACTGTCACTGGTGGCTTGAACAGGCCAATGTTAGTATCTTTATGAAGATATAATACCCTCATGAGCTCAGCAGTGGTCTCATATTTCTAATCTGAATACCCACTTGAGAGTTAGAATAATTTAAAAAATAAAATTATTTTATTTTATTATTTTATTAACGGTTATGCCATTATCTGGTTTTGCCACAGGAGGCCCATGCCTACTAATCATAAGACGCACCTAGGCTAAACCTACCATGCTGAGTGAAACAGTTCCCTCAGATTTCTGATTCCGGCAACCGTTTAATAGTTAATCCACATTTTCAGGAAAACAGCTAAAGCGCGCTTTTTAATGTTTAACAAAACTTCAACGGATCATTCTGGGAACTCCAGGCCTCATAATCACGCACGTTTAGATTTCACGGTCTCGAAATAATTCCATATAATTAAAAGAAAATTTATACGGAATTTCTTGGACATTAAATTTTCCCCACCTTTGGGCTTTACATCCCTGAAATCCAAAACATAGCTAAGGAAACAAATGGTGGTACTGGGCACATATCTGAGCCTCCCACTCCCATGTGCTCTCCGGGGGTTCCCATGCTGCCATAGAACTCGCAACAGATGTATTGACTGCCAATAAAGGAACAGATACTGTTGATCCTCGAACTCCACCAGGAACTCTGTAAAAGTCACCCCATTTTCAAAGTAAAAATCTCTTTAGTTAATAATGTGTGATGGGTCATGCACATATCTCCTCAGATGCAGCACATGGAAAACATTATGCACCTAGTGCATCTGTGGAAAAGGGATAGACGATACACCACCTCACCCACTCTGCTAAGAATCTAGAAAGGTATGATGAACCTCAGAGATAACTTGTCACACAACCAAACCTCTTCAATCCTCGTTGGGGTGAGAACTATAAGAATAAAAGTTATCCCTCCACATCTCCTCCTAAAGCATCACTAGTACCATGGTGTGACCTCTAATGAGGATGATGTTCTCCCAACCTTCAAAAAATTATTTATGATACCATCCTGATGATATCTGACCACTTTGGGCCTCACAGTCAATGTCCCAAGCTATGCCCCTAGATTTCACTATGGAATTAGGGAAGCGAGAGTCATAGACTGGAGGTATAGTGGTCCATCCATATCCATGAAGGATATCTATAATGCGGCTAGTTTCTCTATAGCCTCACTCCACAACTGCAGACCAGACCTCCTACTAGGTGCATCTGCTAACTCGTTCCCCTTCATAAGAGTATAGACTATCTCAAAGTCATAGTTCTGGAGGAACTCTATCCATTCCTTCTGTCTTAGGATCAAGTTATTCAGAGAGAAGATATACTTGAGACTCTTGGGATTATAGTATTCTGTAAAACATTCGACCATCATGTAGTGCCTCCATATCTTTAGCACCAAGACCACTGCTGCAACCTCCACGTCATGGGTAGCATAGTTCTACTTGTCAGTCTCTATCAATGATCCTAAAAGCTTTGTTGACACTTCTCTATCCATTGAAAAGGATCTCCCTTTTTCTTCAAATATGACAATGGTGCCACTGCCCTGGAGATGTCAGGTATAAATCTCCAGTAGTACCTAGACAAAGCAGACACCCCTGTCCCTTCGAGTAGGTAATCTTGGAATCATCTTTTGAAAATATGTCCCCATGCTCTGCCACTCTTGGTTGGAACTGAAAACTGAAAACTCCTGCTTCCACAAGTGTAAGGCTGGATGACTCAAGAGTGATCAGCTACACCCTCTTATACAAGAGTTTATCTTGTTCTGGCTGGGTTTCCATTTTCTATGACCAAGGAAACCCCCATTCCAATGTTGTAGCTAAACCAAAAACTTTTTTCCTAATATATTAAATAGGAATATGAACTGTGGATGTCCAATTATTACCAAAACAAAAGTCGTAAGGCCTTGAAGCTACCACCAAGAGGTTCCAACCGAAACTCTCACCTCAAGGGGAAGATCATGTCATCAGCATAAGTGTGATTACTGAGTGTCCACCCAATGGTATATGTAGACGCGAGGGTCCAGTCAAAAACTTATCTATAAAATCTAGGTCTTGGACATGATTTTTGGAAGGAAGGAATGATTGGTACCTATGTCTATTAATACGGCAGCTAGTAGAAGACATATACCATTCATTGAATGATTCCTAGAGCCCATGGGTCACACTCTTTGACCATATGCAGCTAATCCCTTCTCGTGTCCTCCATCTCCTTGAGCCTGGTGAGGACCACAAAGGAGGTGGGGGGAGGTTGTATGATGTCAAAATGTACACAACCTAATGTTATTCTCCTAGATCTACTTCCATGTTTTAAGCCCTGCATATTCATCTGTCCCTAACACTTATTCTTCCTAAAACATTTATACACGCCCATGTCTCTGAGACTGGCTCCATATTTTTGCTTTCCCACTAATAACATTCACATGTTGTATCCTATACGCATAAGAACATTCAATAGAAAAGGTTCTCTCTAGCACCCTAACATAGGTAGGAATGCCGAGAGGAATAGTGCTCTCTTGGATGTCCTTAAACACACCTTACTCGGAAGTCCAAGCCCTGATGCACTGATCATATAATATTCATCGAGTACCATAAATGGTCTATATGCCTTAATGAATACTCACTTACCAACATGTCATTCTGACGAAGATGTAGAGGCTCTAGGGAACTCTTATCCACTCTTCAAGCCTGTCCACATCCACCTGTTCGTCGATCTCGCCTTAGAACCTGGGGAGTATCTGAAGCTGAAACACATGTAAGGCACTAAGCCTACATGTGTCCTCTATCAGTATCCCTGGTTGTCACAGCTGACCAACAGGTAGTGACATAGCTGGCACACTACCCGAAGGTACCATCTCGAGAATCAATCCATGTACCGAAGCCTCATTACCCTATAGACCATCCTCTTGGTCATGTACTAGAAAAGAATAGCATCTATGATCAGCATTTACTTAATTGGTGTCCTAACTAGGCAGAAAACACTAGCCACAACCTCCCCTAGTCCTCAACTACATGAGAATATGTCATGCCTCGAATCCTCGGAGGCATATGTCACCGGAACTCATGCAACGTGCTCAGTAGGAATGGACCGTCCATTTGTGTTGTTGGGGGTAAGTTATATCCAACAGGTGGTGGTGCTGCTAGTACACCACTCGAAGGTGCTAACACAGTAAGAGGGTCGTGCACCGGAGCCTCATCGCAAGATGGGATGTTATCGTGTACTCTCTCAAAAAACCTAGGTGGCTGTATTAATTGTGGAATCTAGATAAGGAACAGGTGCACCATAGTCATTAAGTTATACTTGGTGAGCTGACTCCAATGAAATCAAAAGAAAAACTTTTCAAAAACACATGTAATCATAGCTTCGTTTGCAGAGTCAGAAACCAGAATTCAGGGTCATGGTGTATGGATATGTTTGCCTCCACACCAAAACTAGACTCCCCAAACTAAGAACCACACTAATATCAATAAAAACGTTTTCCACAAAAAAAAAGATCAGAGTAATTGTTTTTCGGTATAACTAAACTCCTCTGATACCACTTTGTCATGACCTGCCCCTAGGGGCTCATGCCGTGAGTACTCCAAGCCCACCTTCCATAGGCCATGGGCTAGAGAATAGGACCACAAAGGCATATTCATTAAATGGTAAGGCATTTAATTTTTAACATGTACATATACACAGTCCAAGAACACAACAAGAAGTAACCCCAAAGGCTACAACGCAATAAGATACAACCACAATGTAAACTGTTATAGTAAAAGAGTGCTGAAAGTAACAGTGGGCCGAAATAGATTCCCAACTATAAAAGTACAAGTAGGACTGAAAGTATAATAAAAATTAAAGAAAAAGGAAAAAAATATCGGGTCATCCTCTGAGGTTCCTACCAAAATGGTTGGTAAAGATCTCCTCCTCGTCACTCTACGTTCGTCATTCTTTTCCGTGTCATGTCACATCGAATGGTCCTATTTTGTGCACCATCCAATCCTAGCTCCCTCAGACTCGATCAATGATGTATGTTGTCTGCACCAGACACAACAAGGTGTGGGTGAAGCCTGTGCTGGGGTAGGTATAACAATACTCAATAGGGACCCCAAGTCCCCCGTATGTCTCATAGAGTTCCACAAACAAAAAAACCAAAAATCAAGACATAAACTATACTTAGGAATATGCTCATACATATACCAATGTTTTCATGATATACTCATCTCATACATGAGGGAAGGACACCACATATGTAAGGCCATTATGGTAGAACTACCACATAGGTAAAAACACAAAGATAAAACCATGAAGGTAAAAGTAACACACAGGTAACACCACAAATTTGATGTACCACACAGGTAACACCACATGGACAATACAAAAAAGAAGAAGTACCACATAGGTAGCACCAATGAGATAAAAGTACCACACAGGTAACATAACGATGATAGAGGTACCACACAAGCATGACCACGAAGATGATACCACCATGGTAGAAGTACCACACAGATAACAACACGAAGCTAGATGTACAAAACAGGTAACACCGTAAATATAGAAGTACCACACAGGTAACACCACGAAGATAGAAGTACCACACAAGAAACCCCACAAAGAATGAATTACGACATAGGTAAAAGAATAATCTCATAAGATGGTATAACATAACTACAGAAGTATGGATGATTGGGCTTAAACTAGATCATCTTATTCTGTTAAAAAACACTACTGTTAAACCAGACAATATTGATAGGTAACTAAAACCCACTAACCCACAAAGGATCTGAGATGCCCCATATAGGATCGGTATGCGCTGACCCACACAGTATCACTGAGCACTGACCCACACAAGATCTGAGATGACCCACACAAGATTGGTATGCTTTGACCCACATAGGATCACTGAGCGCTGACCCACACTAGATCTGTGATGACCCACACATGTTCTATATGCATTGACCCACAAAAGATCAATGAGAACTAACCCAGATAGGATCTAAGATGACCCACCCAGGATCGGTATGCGCAGACCCACACAGGATCGCTGAGCACTGACCCACACAAGATCAGTTTGCACTGACCCACACAGGACTGATGAGCATTGACCCACACAAGATCTGAATATGACCCACAATGGATCTGAATATTTTTCACGTATAGACAGCTGGAGGGTTCCCGCACCAAGCATGCTTGATTTCAAGAGGCTCCACTCCTCAAGGCATCGATCATTACTAAAACTACCACAAAGTCCCATGAAGAAGAATCCCAATGGTCCACCTTGTCAAATGGGACCCAAGGTGACTGACAACACGTCAATCGGATGCTCGGTCTGTAAGTTATTAGTGTTACCACTCCGAGGGCCCGGCTGGATTCAGGTTTGATCCAATCCGTCCATACTCCAACATTATCCAAAAATCAAGCATAGTATACCAAAGTAACATTAACGATCCATGGAATCTTGTGACTCATACAGTTCTTCAAACGTAAACTCGGTTCTCATGATATGACCAAAATGTTGTATCTGGGTCCAGATGGGCCCGGGCTCGGTCCGTCCCGATCGGCTCGACCTGACTCGACTCGTCCTGAGCTGACCCGACACGGTTCCGGATGACCCAACATATTCTAGGTCCAGATCAGATGGGCTGGACCACAATGATCCCATCCCGTTGGGCCGCGGATCGACCCAACCAGCAAAGGGGCAGCCCGGTACACTAGGAGTGGCCCACTCAGTGTGGTCCGCTCAGCTAGGTGCGGTCCGCCCGGCTGGGTGTAGTCCACCTTGGTGGGACCTACCCTCATCGCACTGAGGAAGAGGAACCCCTTGTATTCTAAACGGTCTGTGGACCATTCAGTTGGCTCCCACTAGCCCGCAGAACCGCTGGAGCGGTCCTGCTAGGCGTGACGCAGCTGACTTGGGCTCCAACCAACTCTCCTCCCAGCAGTGCGATGATGCCGCTATCCTCCTGCAGTTGTCTGGGTGTCGGACACCCACTGTGTCCGCCGCTTTCTCATGACGTGGCTAACCTGGTGTCTACCACACTTTGGTGTGCCGTCGTGGCTAGACAGTTACGACCTCCTCCACTACCAGAGGGCAGACATGTGCCGCCCTTCTTCTACATTTCATTGTAGCTTCCTTCCAGGCACAAAAAATTTGATGACCTTCTATTCACGATCCTCAGATCGAGATCTCTATGCCTATATTTCACTCTCAATGAGAAATTGTGTTTTCAACAAAATTTGTTATTTGGAGTGAAAGAATTCACGAGAACGCATGAAGAACAAATAAAAAAGGTCAATGTATAAGTACAGAGTGATGGCCATGAATGTTTGGACATCATCATTGTGAATCAAGAATATGAAGAATCAACAAATAGATTTAATCAAATTTCAAATTAAAATCCCTATTTAGATCATCCAATGGAGGTTTTAGGAGGAGGAAGATGATAATGGTGACATAGGAATTCGTTGCTCCCACGAGACACTTTCGATCTGGGCTCGAGTGTTGTCCATGTTGGAGGTTCGTTCTTCATTGGAGGATGTCCATCCATGTTCTCACAAGCTCCCCCCTTTCCCAACGATCCCAAACAAAAGGGTGAGGATAAAACCTTAATTTAATTAAGATTATTAATTCAATTAACATTTTCGCAACAATTAAATTAATGTTGTCACATTAATTGGGGGAATTCCAAGGGCTAAATCAAATTAAATTGGATTTTGGCTTGTCCCCACCACTATGTATTCATAATGGTGGTCTCAAGAAACTAAAATAAAAGTTGTTGTTTTATTTTATTTTTATTATTTTAACTATCCCATGAAAATCTGGAAAAAAAACTTTCACCCTCGATCTACTGCAGTCGAGGTGAAGGTCTTTTTTTGAAAATATCTATGCTTCGAGTTCAACGGTGACCTTCGATTTCAATTCCGAGCACTGGTTCAAATGTCATTAAACCCCACTCATGAATTTACTGAACGTACCTGAATTTGATTTTGGAAACTTATTAACAATCACCTTCGACCCACGCTGGTTGTGGTTAGGCTCTTCCTAAGTGAAAAACACCCCAATGAACCCAATGGTACTATCTGATTTCCAATCAAAGTTACTACTTAAATATTTTGAATTTTCAAATAAAATAATAGACAGTTAATTATTTTATTTATGGCCAAAAACTAACATTAACTTGTGGCTTGCACCGCCCAATCTTAGTATCTGGCTAAAAAGAGCATACCATCATGAGCACAGTGATGGCCTCAGATTTTCAATCCGAGTAACCATTTTTTTAGTTATAAGCATTTGAAAAATAAAATAACATTATTTAATTATTTTATTCATGGTTATTTAAATTTTGTTTTTTCCCACAGGAGGCTTGCACCGACTAAACATAAGTCTCACCTAGGGTAAACCCTCAATCAGTAGTGCAATGGTGCCCTCACATTTCTACTTCGGACAACCATTTAAGAGTTATTCCACTTTTTCAAGAAAACTACTTACACATGCTATTTAAAGATTAACAAAAATTTGACGGTTTTTTTCGAGCACTCCAGGCCTCAGAATCACGCTCTGTCAGATTTAGAGGTCTAAAAATAATTCTATATAATTAATAGGAAATTTATATGGAATTTATGAGACATTATAGTATGTTATTTGTGTTTTTTTACTAAAGTGTAATTTCAACCTCGGAACATGCAATTTGAGTCATACCGGTAACATTGTGCATCTTTTTGATGTGAGACTACTACATACACCACACAAAGGACTTATGAATCACTTTCCATATTTTGGATTTCAATAGAAGTGTGTTTTCTTGGTTTTTAGTGAGTGACACGTTTTGAGATAACACTTTATTTTTAAACTGATAGAGGACACTTTTTGTCATACTGGTCTCACCATTGATCAGATAGAGGTGGGGTTGATTCTTACATGTCAAAAATGACTCAAGGGTCCTTGTATTAATGTATCAAAACAATTCTAATGCAACTGCTCAGTTTTCAATATGTTATTTTTGTTTTTTCACTTGAATTATTTTCAATTTAAAAAAATACACATTTAGAGTCGTAGTTGTAACACCGTAAATCTGATTGAGGTGGGAACGAATCTTACACGTTAACCATTTCTGATGGATCATTGTATTTAATTTTCAAAACAATCATAATTCCATTCCTCGATTTTCAGTAGGTCATTTGTGTTTTTTACCAAAATATCATTTCAACCAAAAAACATGATATTTGAGTCATTTCGGTCGAATCGTGCATCATGTATACATGTAAAAACTTCATACATGTCACAAAGGACATAATAATCACTTTAATAAATTTGGAATACAATCAGAGTGCGTTTTTTTGGTTTTTAGAGAGTGGAATGTTCTGAGTAAAAATGTAAATTTTAAACTCCTAACAGACACTTTTAGTAAAACCAGTCCCGCCATTCATTAGATTATGGTAGGGTTGACTCTTACACATCAGAAATGACTCATGGATCAGTTTCCTAAACTATCAAAACAATCCGATTGTGTTTGCTCAATATATGTTATGACCAAAAAATTCATTAATGAAAATTTCTCTTGGTCTATTTAATTGCCTTCTCATGGTTATGAAAAATTTAGGCACTTATTCAGTTTTATGTTTATTCATTTAAAATATAGTTTAGAATTTTTACAATTTATAATATATCCATTGAACAATGATCATATGATTAGTATAAATATAGGGCTTTAACAAATCCATTTTACTCAAAAAAAGGAATCGATAGCCTCATCCAGTAGACATTACCCACACAAAGTCCATTTGTCATAGCTCGGAGTGGAGGTGGTGTAATTGGGATTCACTTTTGTCCAAGACCAATCCCATGTTGAATATATTAAGTTGAGCGAAACCACCTATGTGAAAAGTTTAAGTTGATAAGGATTACCACTCGAGCGATGTTTTCTGAGCCACCCCTAGTGTCTGTCACCATCGTGCACCTTACCCTAAGGTCTTAAGAGAGTGTTTTAAGGGGTTATGTAACAATAACCTAGAATTATTATTATGTACATTATTTTTTATATAATAAAGAATATAATTTCATTTTATTATTGTTACATTGTGAATAGTTTTTAAGCAGAATTAGTCTTTTTAGATAATATTAAACTATACAAACTATTTTCAGGAATTAATGTATTTTTGAATGAAATAATATTTTAATAAAATTTAATTTATTTTATAAAATTTATTTCTATTAAATTTAAATTATCTTATAATTTTATGAATGCATCTGTAATTTCTATTAAGGTTTGAAAGCGTTTTTTTTTCAAAACCTAAAATTATTCGATAAATATCAGTTTTTTTTAAATTAAAAATTCACATATTTATAAAATTATTTATATAAAATGAATATTATTTTTTAAATCATGATTTTGAAATTATCCAAAAGATAGTTTTTCAAAATTTTCTAAGACATTCAAATGTTTGGTTAAAAATTAAATACCGTTTAATTATATAATGTGTCTTATGACATCATAATGACCCAATAATGGAGTAATAAAATACTATAAACACTATGTTAGGCCATTATATATTTTACCATTAAAATAATGTGATTTTATGTTTATTTTATTTATTTTACAAAGCAATAGTGCACCCTTCAGGACATATAAAACATTTTAGCTTTTGAAATTGTTTTCCTTGAGAGTGTGACTCATCTCAACATAAGAAACAATATTATTTTAAGAAGATAGGAAATTAATCTTTTAAAATATTTTTTTACACTCCCATTTAGAAAAAATACATGAGAAAAAACCATGGGATGGTTTGTGGTTTTTATTATTTTAATGTGTGGTTTCCCAAACCTAAATAATAAAGAATTCCCTATATTTTCTTACATAAACCCACCCAAGCAACGACTTCCTCTTCACTAAAATCCTTATGAGTTCATAAAACCTCTTCCCTACTGTCTCCATAATTCTCCCTAGGTTCCCCATTCCTCGAATAAGTTCCTATCAAGCACCTCTAAAGCCCTTGGGATCACACTTCCAAGTAAAGGGTTCTCACTTTCCTTATTTATGTCCACGTTTCCTTACATTATTATAACCTTTTATTTTCCATTATAAATGTTGGGGTATGATTTTCACCTCCCCATACTATCATATTTTTGTTTTAATGATTATATGCCAATTTATCAATCATTAATTCCTTCTATATACACATATTACCACGATAAACAACGGTAAGGAATTTCAGTCTTCTCATTTACATTCAAGCAATTAATTTGTATTATGAATCCAAATTCCATTACATTTGTTGGGAAATTTATCTATATGAACCCATTACTGTCCATTTCATGAACATATGATATGATAACCATTTCTCTCCCATCATCATTTTTTATGAATACCTATGTCATGCCGTTATACTACAAAAATTGTACCTCAATTTTCCAAGCTAATGTTATTGTAGAGTGAATACCATGGCCATTTATCTATCAAGGGTATTCACCTTTAAAAACATATACTTATTGATTATAGTGTTTGATGTATATATTCCACATTAATTTATCATGGAATAAATTATGGTGTTGAATGATCCAGGTAGTATGATCAGTGTGGCAATCTTATGCATGAAATGAATTGTTTAGGAAGGGTGTGCCCTGATAGCGCTCCAATGCATTGGGTAAAGTATATTATCATGGTACGTCATGTGGAATTAGTGTTGACTCATGATAATTCATCTAAAATGAGGGTTTACTTGTTCTTCATGTGCAGATAGGTTTTACTCATACTCCATGTGCAATGAGCCTTGGTTCATGTTAATTCCATGTTACGTGTTGTTGCCACATCTCCAAGTTATGATTTTCATGATTTATCATGCCTTTATGTTCATGTTTCTCTTTTCCCCAAATGATATGCCTATTTTCTAACATGTATTGTAGTCCTCATGTTATTCCATGTTTATTAACTTTCTATGCTTTATATCACACCCTTTTCTTATTCATGTCTTATGGTTATCCCATGAAATGCTAAGTATGAGGGAATTTAGATGTTATGTAAAAGATGTTTTCAATAAATGTGTTGTGTTTCTTGTTTTTAGTTGTTATTTAATGTTCTTAATCCCTAATGAAACTGGACCTCTCAATCTTCCACATTGTATCAAGTGAAGAGTTTATGTTGTAAATCATGTTTATGAGTGTAATAAAAGCGGTGTTGTCATAGATTGTATCCCAGGATAGGATTTATTATTTTTTGGATTAGGATTAGAAAACCCTAGTGATGGCTTAGAGAATAGACTATGTATAACAAACATCCCAATGATTTGGTTAGTATTTAGTAAGTGGTTTATAACGGTAATACATCCCTTTCTGGATATGAGAAGGTAAAGGTATCTCTGGCACATATGTACCTAGGAGTGAAAACTCCGAGAAGGAGTTTCAAGATTGACCAGGGGTGTCTTGGTAAACGATAATGGACATTGCTACACTCATGTTTATTACACTCCTAGGGGATATTATTTTTTAAATTAACCATGTATGAACCATTATTAAGTAAATGAAAAAACGATTCCTCTACGAATTCATGTTAGAAAGTAGATAATGGATAACATAGATTGAAGCATATAAATTCGTAGGTTAAGGAAATAAAAGTAATTTATAAGTCATCCATATTTTTATTTTCATTATCCTTTATGTGTTACCCATATATTTCCTTTATTTCATTCCAATGGTCGGTAATAGGAGGACTCGAGCTAACAACTGATGTGAAGATCAATGTGATGACTGTTCCAATGAGATCCCAAACCTGATAAGAGTGGGAATAACGAACATTATCAGGATACTCTCTCAGTTAAGTTATGATTTGAATAGAAACATTGTTCAAGTTGAATGTTCAACCCCCCCCCCCCATGAAATAACAAGTCTCTATTGAGAGCTTCATGATACAAGTGCCTCCTACTTTTAATGGATCATCTAATCCCTCACTAACTGAACAATGGATCAACTCAAATGAAAAAATATTCTCCATCCATCAAGGTTATGAATAGGAGAATGTTCTCCTGGTTGCTTATCGTATGGATGGTGAAGCTGATCAATGGTAAAGATTGATCAAAAATACAAATCCTGAGGAGGATATTGAGGTGTTGGAATGGAATGATTTCTGGAAGATATTTTTTGGTAAATATTTTCTACGCACCCTCCATCTTAATATGGAATGTAACTTCCTTACCCTCAAGAAAAAAGACGACGAATCCATTGGATTGTATGAGTAAAATATTACAAGGAATGCATGACACGCCTTCAGCTTTGTCATTACCCGAAAATGCAAGGATGACCGCTTCTTTGGTGGGCTGAAACCTATCATGTGGAAATCCCTGGTGATCCGTGACATTGAATGTTATGAGGAAATTTTCTGATGTGACTTCAAGAATGAAATGTTGATCAGAAAATATCCGGGGTATTATGGGAATAATAATATTAAGGTGGACTTCAATTCTGGAATTCTGATGGATAAATACAGTGGTGCTATAATGATCTAGCACCCCACATTCCAAAGGTTCAGAAAGAAGCACCCTAGAATTTGATTAAAGATGAAGAGGAAATGCTTTATGTGTGGAAAACAAGGACACCGAGCTGTTAACTACCAACATGAAAAAACCATGGATGAGATAAAGGTGTGGAATGCTCCCTTCGAATCTCAACGTGTTGTTCATTGCATCAACTGCAATGAACCAGGGCATCATGCTAATCAGTAAACTAAGTCAATGGTTTTCATAGGAAACCAACAACCTCCAAGGCCTCAAGGGTGAGATTTTTGCATCACTGCTGCTGATGTGGACCCTGACAACAAAGTGGTGATAAGTATGCTGGTTATTCATTCATGAATAGAGAATGTAATTTTTGATTCATGTTCTATGAATTCATTTATATCTTAAATGTTTAGTTGAACAATCCCAACACCACCAAAAATCATGGATGTAAAGATGTCTGTGTGTAAGGAAAATTGGGAAATCATTGAATCCCAAGAATATAACTCCTCCTTTGACATAATATGTGGATTTAAATTCCTATAGAATCAGATCATACTTCTTTTGGTGTAATTTGATGAAATTCTTGCCCTGGATTGGATTTTCAATATATATAGCCAACATAAATGGCCGTGAGAGGGACATCACTCTCCATGTGATGAATCAACCCCCAATTCTATACAAGTGCAAGGAGGAGGGTGAATCTTATTTAGTTCCATCATCTCAAGCAATAATACTACTACCCTATGAGCATGTGTATCTAGATCATATGATTTATTTCAAGGAAGTAACCATCCATGAAGACATGCCTATTGTGATGGAATTCTCTAAAGTTTTTATTGAGGAATTTCCTGGTATTCCTTTTAGAAGAGATGTTAAATTCACAATTGATCTTATACCTAGGGAATTTACAGTATCCAAGAATCTGTATAAAATGGGTTTTGTGGAGCTTGAGGAGATGAAGAAACAACTATAGGAGAATTTGGATAAAGGGTTTATATGCCTAAGTGCTTCACCATGGGGATTACCAGTCTACTTCATCAAGAAGAAGGATGGATCAATTTTCCCTTGCATTGATTATCGTGAGCTCAACAATGTCACAATAAAGAACAATTATCCTCTTCCATGAATTGATGACTTGTTCAATCAGCTGCGTGGAGCACAATACTTCTCCAAGTTATATTTGTGGTCGGGATATTATCAAGTAAGGGTGAAGAAGGAAGATATCCCCAAGACTTCTTTTCATACAAGAAATTGGCACTATGAATTTATAGTAATGCCTTTAAAATTAAATAATATTCGATAAATCTTCATGGATATAATGAATATATTATTTAAGATTACATAAACAAATTTGTGGTAGTATTTATAGATGATATTATAATATACTTCAAAACCAAGGAGGTTCATGAGGAGCATCTAAGAACTATACTAGAGATAATGGGGAAGGAAAATATCTATAAAATGTAAAGCAACTTTGGGTTATGGATGAAGGAGATTTCATTCTAGTGTCATGTCGTCACAAGCAATGGGATATTCATGGATCCCTCGAAGACATCTACAATTGAGGGATGGACAAGGCCAACATTTGTAACAGGTATCCGTAGAATCTTGGGGTTAGCAGGATATTATCACTGATTTGGGATAAATTTCTCACAATTATCCAACCCTCTTACCAAGCTAACATGGAAGGGAGTAAGGTCTTACTAGAGTGATGAATGTGAGGAGACCATCAAAGAAGTTGAAAAAGAGTCTTAACACTGCGCTCGTGTTCACATTACCCATGAGTGGAGAACATATTATGGTATTTTGTGATTCTTCAACGAAGGGTATGGGTTGTGTGTTGATGAGGGATGATAAAGTGATAGCCTAGGCCTCAAACCAACTAAAATTCCATGTACAAAACTAAATCACTAATGAACTAGAGTTGGCAGTTAGGATCTTTGCGTTGAAAATGTAGAGACATTATCTCTCTGGGGAGAAGTGTGAGATATATACAGATCACAAGTGCCTCAAAAATATATTCACACAGAAAGAACTCAATATGCATCTAAGAAGATGGATATAACTAATTAGGGATTTTGATTGCTCAATCCATTACCACCCTGTGAAAGCGAGCAAGGTGGCAGATTCTCTATGTAGAATAGATCCAACAATTCTGTCATTTATGAGAGTTCAGAAGGATCCACTCTTCATAGATTTTAGAGGATGGACATGGGAATCATTAAGGGAGGAACATCATCAATCCTCTCTCAAATGATTGTTCAACCATCCCTCTTGGATAAAATAAAGGATTCACAAAGAAATGATGTGGAAATTCTAAATAGTTTGGAAGAAATCAGAAAATGGGAAATCCTCAGTGTTCATGGTTGAAAAGGATGGAATTGAGAGATGCAGGTCACACTTTTTTGAACCATCTGATCAAGAGATAAAGAAGAATCTTTTGAATGACTCTCATAGCTCAATGTTCCATATTCATTTGGGGAGCACAAATATGTATCGAGATCTCCGAGAAAGCTTTTGGTGGGACAATATGAAAAGGGAGATTAATGAATATACATTAAAGTTCCTAGTTTTTCAACAAGTGAAGGCTAAGAGGTAAGAGGTTAAAGGGATGATTCAACCACTAACCATACCAACATGGTTGTGGGAGAACATTACCATGGACTTTGAAACCAGACTTCTAAAGACATCTAGAGGAAATAATGCTATATGGGTTGTTGTGGACCATCTTACTAAGACAACTCACATTATCGTGATTCGAGAGGAAATCTCAATGGATCAACTTGTATGGATTTACATCAGCGATGTTTTTAGGCTACATGGAGCACCACTATCTGTTGTATCCGATCATGATCCATGATTCACCTCGATGTTCTAGAAAATCCTCTAATATGGTCTACGAAATGAACTAAACTTTAGTTGGCCTATCATCCACAAACAGATTTCCAATCTGAATGAACTATTCAAACACTAGACGATATGTTAAGATCATGTTCTATGGACTTAAAAGGAGGATGGGACCAACATCATCCACATGTTGAATTATTCTACAATAACAGTTTCCACTCCAATATCCTAATGGCACCATATGAATCCATTTTTGGGGAAACATACAGAACACCAGAATGTTGGGATGATGTTAGTGAGTTTAAGGTTATATGACCTAAAATGGATTAAGAAATGGTGGAGAAGGTGAAAATCATTTAGAAGCATATTAAGGAAGACCAATGTCGATAGAAGATTTATTCAGATAACGGTCGACAGGACAATGATTTCATGGTTGGAGACATGGTATTTCAAAGAAAATATCCAATGAATAAGATCATGAAGATTGGAAGGAAAGGGATTCTAATTCCTAGGTACATCGACACCTTCAATATTCTTGATCATATCGAGGATGTGTCCTATTGACTATAACTTCTGCCTACTATAACCAATGTACATGATTTATTTATTGTATCCCTCTTAAGGAAGTTCATACTGTACCCTTCACATGTACTCTCTTCAAATGTAGAACAACTAGAGTATGATTTTTCATAAGATGAGTAGCCAATTAAGATCTTATATAGTAGCGAAAAAGTTCTACGAAATAAGACAACACCCCCCATCAATGTGTTATTGAAAAACCACAAGATTGATGAAGAGATGTGGGAATTGGAAGAATTGATGACGATGAGTTACCCACAAAAATTTTTGTGTGGGAAAAGGAAATTTAAAGGGTTAAAATTATTAAGGGGGGAAGATTGTAACGACCCAAAAATTCATTAATGAAAATTCATCGTTGACTATTTAAATTCCTTCTTATGGTTATGTAAATGTATGCACTTAATTTTTTTTATGTTTTGTATTTTAAAATACGATTATGAATTGTGACTAATGCTAATATAGATGCTGAATAGTGATAACATGATTAGTATAAATATCGGGCTTTAACAAATCCAATTTACTCAGAAAAAGGAAGCGATGGCCTCATCTAGTAGACTTTCCATGTACGAAGCCCATTTTTCATAGCTCAAAAACAAGGTGGCATCATTGGATTTCTCTCTTGACCAAGCCCAAGCCAAGAATGAATACGTTAATCTTGAGTATAACCACTTCCTAGAAAAGTGGATTTTTATAGAGATTATGTACATTATTTTTGTATATAACAAATAATATACTTTTATTTTAAAATTGTAAATTTTTTAATATTTTTTAAAGGGAAAATAGTATTTTTAGTTAATATTAATATATGAAATATATTTTGATGAATTAATGGATTTTTTAATTATATAAAATTTTAAAAATTTATTACTATTATTATAAAATATGTTTTATTAAATATCAATGATCGTATAAT
Source organism: Viscum album (assembly GCA_963277665.1). Classification (NCBI taxonomy): domain Eukaryota; kingdom Viridiplantae; phylum Streptophyta; class Magnoliopsida; order Santalales; family Viscaceae; genus Viscum; species Viscum album. The sequence continues at coordinate 1,200,000,198 of OY728143.1, read as the reverse complement.
TTATGAAATCAGTTGTAATTTTTATAAGTTTTGAAAGCCGTTTTTGTCAAAACCTATGATTATTCGATAAATGTTGGGTTTTATTTTAAATGTTAAAATTTACATATTTAAAAAATTATTTTGAGAAAAAGAATATTATTTTTGCAATCAGGATAAAAAAATTATTGAATGGTGAGTTTTTCATTATTTTCCGAGACAGTCGAATTTTTGGGTAAAAACTAAATATTGTTTAATTATATAATGTGTTTTATGACTTCATAATAACCCAATAGTGATTTATGAAAATAATATTAACACTATGTTCGGCCATAAAATTTTTTACCATTAAAATAATGGGATTTTAGGTTTTTTTGATTTATTTTACAACACATTAGTGAGCCCTTCAAGACTAGTAAAATATTTTAGCCTTTTAAATTGTTTTCCATGAGAGTGTGACTCACATCCACTTAAGAAACTCTATTATATTAAGAATTACATCCATTGGCCTTATAAAATATTGTTTTACACAACCTTTTTAAAATAACCATGGTAAAAAACTGTTGGATGGTTTGAGGTTTTGATTAGTTTAATGTGTGGTGTCCCAAACCTAAATAATAAAGAATTCACTATAATTTTCTCTATAAACCCACACAAGATCCAAATTCCTCTTCTCTAAAAGCCATTGGAGTTCATCCAAACTCTGCCTTATTCTCTATAGAATCCTCCCAAGGCACCTCCATCTCCCTAGAAGTCTCTCTCAAGCCCCTCTCATGCCTTTGAGATCACACTACCTAGTAAGGGATTCTCACTTTCCTTATTTATGTCCATATTTCCTTATAATGCTATGACTTTTTATTTTTCAATTATAAATGTTGGGGTATGATTTCTAACATCCCCAATACTACACTCTTTATGAATTAATTATGAGAGACCCATTTCACTGTCATTAATTCCTCCAATATACACCTGTTACCATGACAAAATTCCTTTATGAATTTCTCTCTTGTTATTTACATTCAAACAATTCTTTTTTATTATGAATACAAATTACATTTCACTTTTTGGTAAATGTATTTATATAGACCCGTTATAGTCCTTTTTATGTTAATATGATGGGACACCCATTTCTCTCTCCTAAACATGTTGTATGAATTCTTATTTCATGCTGTTATGCTGTCGAAATTGCAACACGATTGTCCAAGGTAAAGTTATTTTTTAGTTAATACCATGCCCACTTCTCTATCAAGGGTATTCACCGTTACACCCATCTACTCATTGATTATAGAGATTCATGTATGTATTCCACATTCCATTATCATGGAATAAATTATGGTGTTTAATGATTCCATGTTGTATGATCAATGTGGCACACTTATAAATGAAATGAAATGTTTAAGAATGGTGTGCTCTAATAGCACTACAATGCATTGGGTAATGTATTGTATCATGATAAATCATGTGAAATGATTGTAGAATCATGATAATTCATGTTCATGAGGGTTTAATTGTGATTCATGTGCAATGAGGGTTTACTCTTGCTCTATGAGAAATGAGCCTTGTCACATGCTAATTCCGTGATAAGTGCTGTTGCCACATCTCCATGTTAGGATTTTCATGCTTTATCATGCATTTATGTTCAGGATTCTCTTTCCCTCCATTTATATGCCTATTGTCTAACATGTATTGTATTACACATGTTATTCCATTTTTATTCCCTTACTGGTCTTTATAGCTCACCCTTTTCTTAAGCATGTCCTCAGGCTATCCCATGAATTTCTATGTACATGGGAATACAGTGGTCAGGTAATGGAATATTTCTATAAGATGTTGTGTTTCATGTTTTATGTTGTTATGTATTGTTCCTAACCCCAATAGACACTAGACCTCTAAATCATCCATGTTGTATCACGTAAAGAGTTTATGTAATAAATCATTTTTATGTGTGTAATAAAAGATGGTTTGTTATAGTTTTTAGTATGTCAGTTGTGTATTTTTACCTGAATTAATGTCAATTTTAAAAAACAAGAAACATTTGGAGTCATATCGGGGACACCATGCATCAGATTGAGCTGGGGTTGAATCATAAACATCACAATTGACAGATGGATCATTTTACTAAAGTATCAAAACAATCAGAATACATTTTCTTGGTTTTCATTATGCCAGTTGGGGTTTTTACTAAAATTTCATTTCAACCCAAAAACATGAAATTTGAGTCATAATAGTCACATCGTAAGTCATTTTGACATGAGACTACTTCATAACTATTATAATGTACTTACAAATATGTGTCCTTAAATTGGAAGGAAATAAGAACACATTTTCTTGGTTTTCAGTGAGTGATATGTTTGGAGTTAAAATGTCAATTTTAAACTGATAGAGGTCACTTTTAGTCATACCAGTTACACTATTCGTTGGATTGAGGTGTGGTTGACTCTTACGCATCACAACTAACTCATGGATCGTTTAAATGAAGTATCAGAGCCTTATGAATCTATTTGATCAGTTTTTAGTCTGTCAATTGTGTTTTTTACGTCAATTAATGTCAATTTTAAATAAAAAGACACAATTCGAGTCATACCGATGAAACTGTGCATCAGATTAAGGTGGGGATGATTCTTACACGTCAAAAATGACTAATGGATCATCGTTATAATGTATCCAAACAATCAGAATTCATTTCTTCCCTTTTCAACATTTCATTTGACTTTTTTACTAAAATACCATTTCAAATTGAAAACAAGCAATTTGAGTCATACCGGTCACATCATGTGTCAATTTTATGTGAGACTACTTCATACATGTCACAAAGGGAATATGAATCACTGTCCTTAATTTGTAAAAAAAATCAGGGTTCATTTTCTTGGTTGTCAATTATTGACATATTCTGAGTTAAAATGTCAATTTTAAACTTCCAGTGAACACTTTTAGTCATACCAGTCACTCCATTCGATAAGTTGAGGTGGGTTTTATTTCTACAGGTCACAACTCAATCATGGATCATTTTCCTATAGTTTCAATACAATATGAATGTATTCATTTAGTTTTCAATATGTCAGTTTTGTTTTTTATAGAATTAATGCCAATTTTATATAACATGACACATTTGGGGTGATACTAGTGAAACCATGCATCATATTGGGGTTCAGTAGATTCATACACCTCAGAAATGACTGATAGATTTTTATCTTAATGTATCATAACAATCATAATGTCTTCCCTCCATTTTTAATATATCAGTTGTGTTTTTTCACTTAATGAATTCAATGTTGATTTTTTTTAAATGAAATTTGGGGTCCTCATTTATAGGGTACATGTGTTATTGATAGACCAAAAAAGATAATGAGTAACCATAAGGGGTTTCCACATCTATTGAATTTTTTTGTGACATCTTTGATCCATGTACTATTGACATGGAATAACATCCTCCTTCTGCAGCATAGCTTTAGGCATCCCAATGAAGTACCAACTATCATATATTTAGGACCTCTGAATGAATATATGATAGTTGGTTCTTCACCTGGTCGACTAATGAGAATAGTAAGCTCTTGTTCCCATTATGTCTCAAGATGTAACAACAAACTCAAGGGATAGGGAATCCCCTTTTGGAAAATCAGTATCTTTATTGGTCTATCGACAGCACACATAACCTATAAATGTTGACCACAAATATCTTTTTAAAACCTAATCAACATTTTATTCATTTAGTGTGCTAAAAAAGACCACAAATGACAATGATTTTTAGCAGTGCATTTATCCCTTATAAAGTACAACAATACCATAAAAAAGAGAGAGATAAGGAAGATAATAATTTTAAAGTCTAAATTATTTCACAATTTTACAATCTTCATTGTATATTTGCACATTATTCTAATAGGTATGCTTCCCAATTTTTTTTATGTATATCTATATCATCTTGTGAATATGAAAATTTTTGGCAGTCATGGTAGTACTAAATATTATAAATAAACAAATGATTAATATTTATTTTAAATGAAATTGTAATTACCTAGTAGGATAACATTTTAGGGATGTTGGTTTTTTCATTGAATATGATCTCATTCAATAATTTACAAAAATAAAAACAACATTTTTTACCATTTTATTGTTTCGGGCACTATAGAAACACTGAAGTAAAATAAGTAAACATTTTTATATGTGTTGGGATATTGAAATATAATTTATTATACCTTGCTAAATATCCAATCGTAGTACTTATCATGTTTATTTTCCTTTTCCCTTTCCCTCATTTCATGATGGTGATGATATTCAGGCACCACCCTCTCAAAATAGAATCCTTATTAAATGATATTATAAATTATTTAATGAAATGATTAGTTCTAAAATGTCATATGTAGTGTATTGAAAATTGAAAAACCCCTTCATTTGTGGTAGGTTTGTTGGATATTCAAGAATTGAATCTAGAAGATAAATCTTTTGGGTATCCAAATTGACCACAATGAGCATCAAATGCTGCCTAAGAACACAAAAAAGAACATGTAATCAACGAAATTAAAATATATTTGATGTGATTAAATTGTAGAGTTTTCCCCTGCATCATTGTTATTAAGTAGGGTCTGTCATCTATAATTTAGTTGTTAAATGATTTGATCAATCCCCACACTATTTCATCATGTTTCATGTATGTTATTTCTTATTGTTGTGAAGAGGGGATGTGGGAACTAACGAGTCCACATTTTTGTTCATGGGGAAATACCTTCAATTTTTTTCATATATACACCTACAAAAAATATGATATGTATTTAGTTATAATAATGATAATATATCTTATTTTTGGAAAATCAAATCATAAAAACATACCGAATCTAATCATTAACAACTGATCCACCTAACCAATCATAATCGAGGATTTCAGTTGCACTCTCAACACTAATGAAGTCTGGATCTTCCCCTCCATACATATTTTTTTCAAAATCAATTATGTTTCTACCAATATATTTCATATTCATATCCACATGAACCTTCAATGATAATAAATGTGGATATAGAATGTGGGTTAAAGTTCTTTTGGTATATATTTTTGATCTATTGGATGATCCATGAGATTCTTTTGAACCGGTCTTAGATTATCACACCCTTCTCTTTGTCCATCTGTAATAATTTCATTAGTTCAGTCCCTTTATCGTTAATGTTTTTATGTTTATCTTGAAAAGTAAATTTGAAATGAATAAATCAGTGTCGAAATATTTTTTACATGATGTGATGGTCACACGATTAATATTCCAAGAGAATGTTTGACCATATGAACATATGAATCGCCAATTGGAACAATTATCTTGACACTCACCTATAGGGAAACAGTAATTGACACACTGACATGATCATTAGAAAGTGATATATTCTGTAGCATGTAGTTTTTGAAATTGAACATTGTATCCCTCCCTACATGGCAATGGGTGGGTGTTGATAGATATAAATCACATTCATTTTCATCAGGAACAATATCATTAAAAGAATGGTATCTATGTCTACTGCCTATATGATCGAAATTTCACACACAAAATTATTATAAAATTGAGTACCTCAGTTCTGATTTTTATGGGAATGGATCGCCTCAAAATTGATGGGTGGTGGGTCAAGATCTTCACGCATAGGTTGTTCATGAGTTTTTTCATCTCTTTTCCTCCCCCCATAAATCATTCTATCAACTCTATTAAGTGTTTAAATTAATCTTGATCCACAAATAATGTTTCTCTCATATATATAATTTTGGAAGATTGATCCTCAACCTCTTTTTTTCTCCAAATATGTTCAGGGTGGCACCCCAAAACCCTCACCTATGCCGCGACCATAATTTTCTGGATTCATCATTTCCACTAAAATTATGTCTATATACAGTGTGGTTGTTTTTGATTCTTGTGACTTTAATAAATAGAAAATATAGGAAAATAATTAATCATTTTTATATAATATCAATTTAATGAAATTTTATTTATGTCATACTTGCACAAGTTTCCCACCCTTTCGGTGTGTTTTCATCTCATAGTTTTGCATCATTATTTACATGTGCCTCCTTCCATATCACATAGATTGGGATGGAAGTGGCTATGGACTTGGACTCTTTAAGCTGTATATAACCAAAAAAAACATAGTTATTTCCTTGTTTTATGCCCCATAAAATTAATATTGTATATTTAAAATATGTCTCAATTTTTTTTAGCTAATGTGTAACACATCCTTGATTTTTGATTTGGGTATGCTGGTTTTGATGACCGTGGTTAATTTTCAGCACTCAGTTAAAATTTTAAAAATAGAATATTGTCAATCAAAGTGATGAATAAATGTACCATCAAACAACGTATTACCAGACACAATTTACCTGAAAATACCGATTCACATGATGGCCAATAAACGCATTCCACAATTCTTGGGTTATCATGTGTGCATAAACAAGTGGTGGGTGTGGTTTTATTTTACCATTATCATATTTCAGATGATATTTCATTAAAATTTTTACAAAACCCCAATGAATTCTTCCACAAACACATAAGACATAGTATTTGTGCAACTAGTCTAATAGAAATCCACTCTGCATTAGATGATTATGTTTTAGTCATTATGTCATTAATTAATTTTTTTTTTAAATTTAAAAAATGATATCATAATGTTACCATAATATATCACAAAATCAGTGCCTTAATCTCAGTCATAATATGGTACCATTAAGTTACATAAATTTCCACACTTTTCCGAGTGACGAATCCAATGTAACCACTGAACATGGCCATGTTAGGGTCTATATGTTGGCCCCACATATTCTATCCAATCATTTATTTGATTCCATTCTCTTTAGCCTTAATGTTTTCTTAATACCGTTAAAATACGTCTCTCCAATTCTTTTTGTATTGCCAATGATTCATCACCTTTCAATTCCCCATGTCCACCATCTTAAATATGATCCTCCAGCTCTAGAGGGCTAGCATCGGCATGTGTACATGGTGGTTGTACCTCGGCATTGGGATCAGCAACAAGTTGAGAAACTCGTTGTTCTTTTTTCCTTGTGAGAAGAAGCAGGTTGAAAAACCTTTTGTTCCAGGGGATTGAAAGCAACATCATGTGAAAAATTCATTATCATCAAAATTATTTTGAAATTTAATTAAATAAAGTAAAATAAACAACATAAAAATATTAACATAAGGCAATAGGTTGAGAAACCTATTGTTCGTCTGCATTGCGAGCAGTAGCAGGATGAGAAACATGTTGTGCATTGGGATTGGGAGAATCATCACATGAAAAAATCATTCTCTACAAATGTGTATTAACATTATATTTAAAGAACATAAAAGAAGCATTGAATAGATATTGACATAATGTAACAATATTAAAATTAGATAAAAAATATAACCTAATTATTGAACTCTTGATTTAATGATTGAATATATTTGACCCCTTGATCGACTATCCAAATCCCTTCATTATGGTCTCCTCTAATATACAAAACACATTCTACATTGGGACCGTTACGAAATTATTATGACATCCCTATGAAAAGGTCATCCTCCATTGAATTTTCATCTAAATCTTCAGTGTTTTTGGTCGATAACAAAAAAAATTGACTAGTTTTGGTTTGCAGGATCTGGAACATAATATACTTGTACTACCTGTGATTCCATTATGACCAATTCGTCATTGTACCCATCCATACTAAAAGTTAACATTCAAAAATCTTAACACATCTATTTTAGAAGATGTTTTGTTATCAACTCACTTGCATTGAAAAATAGGCACTTAGAATGTCGTATAATCCAACCCCCATATTTTTATGATGGTGCCAAAATATGACATATTCACATAAATTGGATTTTTATCCTTAACACCAGGAACATGCATTGCTTTATCCCCAAGTGTAAATAGATTATCATGCCTAGTACCGTCTTTATCATGTTCATTATTATAGAATGTATAACCATTAATTACATAGTCATTGTATGATTATATGTACACACATGGTCCTTTGATTTTCCATTAATGTCGTTTTGAAATTGATTCTATATTTCCATTCAACTCCATAAAAATATGGTCCTGAAACCATTCTATATACTATGGATTATGTTTATTTGATATCTAATTTTTTTCCCTTGATAGATCCAAATGCCAAATAATTTCATTTTGGGTTTCAACATATGGGTCAACATCCAAACTATTATGAAAAATGTAATGTTGGGACTATTACCGATCTGTAATATTGATTGTGATGACCTCCTTTATGGAAATTTCGTCACCCACAAGTCACCCAGTGTGATGAGACATCGTTAGAGTAATTCGGTGCACACCGGACAAGTATTTGGAACATAATTCACTAGATTTCTCACTAATATATCATTCCACAATATAACCGTCTGGAAAAATTCAATTTTTTACATACCCTTTCAAAATATTCATATACCATTCAATGGGGTACATTCGTCTATAGTGCACATGACAACATAGATGAATCACTCTCACCAATTTAACCATTGAATGAACTATCATATCAAAAAATGTTAGTTGTAAAAACAATTCCAATTCACATAATATGATGACAGTTTCGTTTTCCATATTCGGCAATTTTTACAGGACTATAACATTGCTACATATAGCTTTGAAGGAGAACCCCAGATTCATTAATTTATGATGAAATGTTTTGGGAAAACTCAATTTGAACCAATAGGAATTAGATCTTGCATCAAAACATCGTAGTGATGCGATTTCAAACATTTTAACATTAAATTGTGCATCATCATGATGTTCTTTATATTCTATGAATAAACCTCTAAAACCATTCATTATTTATGATGTTTCAAAACAGATATCTCTCATGCATGGAAAGACTATAAGAAGGAGGAGAATGAAATGAAATTTTTTTTCCTTCCCTGGTTCCAACTATTCTCGTATTCCCTTGACAATCATGTCTAACCTAGCCTTAATTCCATCCTTTTTTTACCAGGTGTGTTTAGAAATGCGTCGATGACACTATTACATACTTTTTTTTCAACTCGCACAACATCAAGAAAATGTCTAACGTACAGAAAATTCCATTATGGTAATTCAAAAATAACTATTTCTTTTTTCAACATCTTTTTGTTTGAATATGAGAAAACAATTTACCAAAAGTAGTGTCCACTTCATTCAATTTCCCAAACAATTGATTACTAGTTATTGGAGACAGTGGTGTACATTCTTCTAAACATCCATCGAGTCATGCCATCATAGATCAGTACTTAATTAATCTGGGTATAAATCTTCAATGACCTAGAAACACAATTTTCGATGAATTTTTCATCCTAATTGATTTTATACCTTGTTCACATATGGGACAACCAAGAGTTCTTTTAATTCTATATCATAAAAAATTTCCATAAGAAGGATATTCATTTATCATCTCATACAACATGGATCTCAATGTGAAATCTTAATTTATGTAAGCATCATACATCATAACACCTAAATCCCCATATAATTTAAAATCCTTAGTCAATTGAGCCAAATAAATATAAATATCATTACCCAGTTTTGTTTCTCTTGATATAATCATATACAACATGATGTGTTTTCATTTCATGCATAACCTCTATGGAAATTTATAATTTACCAATATAACAAGAAATGTATTATGAGTGCTGCTTTGAAAACCAAAAGGATTCACTCCATCTGTAGATAACACGAGATGAAGGTTTCTTGGCACTTTCCCAAAGTCATGATACACACGATCAATTATCCTATACTAAGGAGAGTCTTCCAAATGCTATGGTTTTCCATATTTATTTCTTCGGTCTGTGTTCCATGTCAACTTCTCTATTGTCTCCTCACTTCCACATATGCTCTTAAAACATGGAATGATTATAATGTACCATGAAACTATTGGAGGACCAGATTCATATTTCTTATATAAAGAAGAACCACACATTGTGCATTCTCTATGCGGTTTTTGGTCTTTATAAACCAGTATACATCCATTTGGGCAAGAGTGTATTCTTTCATATATCATAACCATCGAGTGTAGAATTTTTTTGGCATTGTATATTTAGCTTGAGAGCTCATTTACTATTTAGAGTGTGTCATTCAAGATAGAATGTAATTCCATAAAACTAGAATCACTCAATTCATTTCATTATTTCAAATTATACAGATCCAGTAAGGCTAATAATGTTGCATATTTATTTCAACCATCATACAATGGTGTCTTTTCACTACTATTTATCATGTAAAATAATTTTGGGTAATCAAGAATTTCATCTTCAGCCGTCCTTGTCATTTCATTAATATGATCTTCATCATCATTCACACTAGTAATAACATCCTTAATATGGAGTTCTTTATGGTCCACACTTGTTGTAATATCAAATGTTCCATAAAGCATAGTATTATACCAATCACTAGCTACATTCTATTTTCCCAATATTTATTCCAACATTTATAACATCGATCTATTGCATGATAGATCAAGTGTACTTCTCACTCTTATTGACTAACTTGTCTAAAATAAGAAATGTGTAAACATGGAAAAAGGATTTGGGAAGGATCATATGCATGATCTATTAAAATTTTATGAAATCTTTCACACCATCTTCATTCGATTTTCTCATACAATTGGAAACCATATTTTCTTGTTTCATATCAATCCTATTTTATTTGGTGATATAAATAGTTAAAAAAATATATACAAAAAAACATTAAAATAAAAATGAATAATGGATAAAAATGTTATAGACATTAAACCATATTTGAAAACTATTTATATAATCATAGTATAAATACCATTATGAACCAACCATTTACACAAATTCCCCCTTAAAATAACAAACCCTTTTAAATATAAACCAATTATTTCTAAACATCCTTTCTCCAAATCACAATTATTATTTCTTTAACCATTTTAATTTAATTTAAAACCAAAAAAATGTATGTCGAACACATATAATTTTTTATGAAACATTTAAAAAACACTTAAATCATTTTAAAAGTAAACCCCTAACAAAATCAGTAGATTCCATTATCAATTACCTATATCTAGATAATTCTAATAAAAAATGGCCACACTTCTTTTATGTCGCAAGACAACACCTGTCTAGATATGATCACGAATTTTCAGTGATCCTCCCACAAACCATTTGGACTAGCCCACCCATCACTGGTGGGTGAACTCCTTTTTCGGTGTTCCAAACCACCAACTTGATAGTCAAAACCATATACACATTTAAATTTATCATTATATATATACACCATCACAATCAACTGTAAACATATCAACTTGATAACTTATTCACGAGTATTAATATGTGTAGAGATTAACACAATCACACTCACCCTTTTTGAACCTATAGACATACGAACCAATTCAGATAGCATTTATATATCATGATATAAAATATTTTAACCAATGCATTGGTGGTAAATATAGGTACCACCCATCTCATAAACCATAATTTTACCCCTTTAAAATCAAAAATTCATTATCTCATAATGAATCCATATGAGATATATCTTCTTCTTTCTTATGCAACCCCAATTGGGGAGTCTTACCCTCAATAACTTACCCTTCCAAATTAGGCTCATCTAACCTAACCTTTTCATTTGAAATAATATCTTCACTCATATCAATAAAATTCAACAAATATATTTCCACTTGTTTCTTTACTCTATTATCATCCAATAACAAGTCCCTAATATTTAATTCCTCAAAATATATCTATCCAGATTTAAATACAACCACTGCAAGGTTTAGGAAAAGAACTCTTTAAAGAGAAGATCCTTTAAATTATCATTAATGACGAGATCATTAGATAATAATAATTGGTATTAGAAAGAACATGAACACTCCATCATCGACCGCACACCCTAATGAAGTAATGTGAACTCAATGGCCTTATCAAAATTAAGTTCCTTAGGATAGTTCCATTGAATAAATTTTGTTGTGAAAAATTCGAAAAACATGGAGTCATGCTATTGAAAATGAACCGTAGGCTCCAACCAAATTCTGTTGGATCCATCAATTAAAAAATTAAGGACCTTTAATCTTTAATCCACAATATTTTCCATTGAATTTATGTCTCCCTTAATTCTCTACATTCACTCTATTTCTTCTAGAGAACCTCAATAATTGGTGAAAGAAGGTGGTCAATGATTAGAAAAAACTTGTATGGGGTCCATTTCATTGAGTATTATGGCTCCTCCACATTATATTGAGTCTAGGTGGAGTAAAAAATTAAGGAAAACACTTCTGCAAAATGAAATAATTTTACTATAATATCTTACCAATGAATGAACCTTCCACTCTTCTTTGAAGACTCTATGGGAGGTACAATCTAAATATTATGAAACATAAACATGGTCAATTCATATTTCCAAAACTAAACCTTAAAACCCAACTATAAATAAATGAAAATCCAAAAAATACAACTTAACCATGAAAAACACATATATAACCCCCTTTTCTCAATAGCATACTCATATTACAAATAATCAACAAAATTAATCCATTTCATCTTGTTTTGAAAAGATTAGACTCTTCATGAATACAAGGATCCCAAATAGATTCAACAAATTCCCTCTAATTTTATTTCCAAAATACCCTCTAATTATCATCTTAAAAAAATTTGATTTTAGACTGAAAATATCATGTTAATATCATTCTATAAACAACCCACAATACCTGGCTATTAAATAAGAACCATTATTGAAAATCATATTTTATATAAAAAACATTTCATAAAATTATTACTTTCTTACATAAAACCGGTTTTTTTTTAAAAAAATTACCTTTAAAACATCTTAATGTTCGAAGGGTTAAAAAATATTTTCATTGGAATTAAGATATTAGGTTTCTCATGGATGTCTGGTTGACTCGTTATAGGGGGGACAATGGGTGCATGAATATAAAATGATGAATATAAGATGGAATAATGATGACAGTTGGGATATGGAATTAATTATCACTAGTCATTGGACATGTAATGTGGTAGATATCCATGAGACATAAACTAGTCAACCCCAAGCCAATGGTACAGGTCAAGATGTGAGGATTATTGAGGTGAAGTTTTGCGTTGGGGTGATATGTATAATGTGTTAATGGTAATAGTTATAACATTTTTTTTAAACCAAACCCACGATGTTTTTAAAACACATTTCCAATGTAATCAATTTTGAAGGATTTAATTTAAAAAAATGACTCCATTCCCTTTATAAAACATTCACTCACACACCCAATCATGGTAAAGAATAAGAGAAATAATAAAAAAATTAAGATATATAATGATTCATAAAAAAATAATAACCATATAAATCTTGTCTCACCTCCATGATTCACGCTCGAAAAACATCAATGTAAGCACCGAAAATAAATTGAATACTCAAAATCCAAAAATCATAAATTAGCACAACATAATGTAAAAACCATGAGGTAACACACGAGGAAACAATGTTGTACGATTCCTTTTGACATAAAATGGTGGATCATATTATAGATAGGTTATTAATAACATAACTCATCACATAAATCACTCTTCCATAGTCTCATTTGGAGAAAATATCATAGCTAGGTGTTACTTACTACTAGGGGTTAATATTTATGATATTACACACAAATAAAAAGGAAAATCCTCAAAAATTCACTTAGTATCCTAGTATACGTCATGTCACAACTAAATATTTGTTGTTACCTTCAATATAATAACATCATGTGACCAGAACACCACCCTATGTCATGACACATTACTATAAAATAAACAAAAAAACTCTAATACACCCACTCCAATTATAACCTCTTACCCAAACATATGTAAATGAATAATAATTAATAAACAAATACATTTACTCTTAAGAATAAAAGATGGCACACCAACCTACGTAAAGACACACTGCCATAAACTAAACTAACAAAATCAAATACACCCCCTCCAATAATAATTTCTAACCCTAATATTTAATAATGATTCATAATTCATATACACAATAATTTACTCATTAGAATAAAAAATGGATGATAAAGGGACAAACTAGGTTGTAAATAATATCCAAATAAATAGAGTCTCATAAGGTGTCAAATGATCCTTATATTTTAGAAACACACAAGTAATGAAATTCCAATTTACAATTTACAAAAATCAACACAATCTACCATTTAGAATAATTGTTACCAAACCACTTTTGAATACCCAAAATGGAACTCACTCTTCCCTTTAAATCATATTGGAAAAAATTAAACTAACCTAATGAGTTTCAAAATAAAATTCACATGTGATACCACACCAATTAAACACAAAAAAAACTTATTGTTATTATCATAAAATCATAAAACACTTAATCATTGGATTTAAAAATCAATTGTTGATGTAAAATGGTTTCAAATACCAAAAAAGGATTCGCATTCCCCGTTAAAAATCAAGAAACCGAAAAAAATATAATAAACACAATCAAAACACCCAAAAACTTGAATTTATTGGGTCTTAATACAATAGTACATTACAAGACTCTATATAGTGCGCTGCATCACATTTAAAACCAAAATAATTCTTTAAAATCCATTTATGAATTTTTAAAAATGCATTGAATGTAATTTCATTCCTTGATAACTGATAAAATCAAATAAAATTACCTCAACCCCATAGGGGCCACACCTATAATAATAATTAAAATGAAAACCCATTTTAAAACCGTTGGATATTTAAAGGCATGTTATATAAAGAGAAGATAAACAAATGCCTATATTAAATAAAATTTGTTCATTTCCTATGTTTTTTCTTATGACTTTGAGCACTTACACAAGCCAATACATGCCTTATACATCACCTACACAAATACATCCCCATGATTTAGAATAGCCCAACTCGAAAATCATCCCCCATAGTGATTATGGTTTTTAATAAATAGGCATATCATGTGGAATAGAATGAATAAATTATATAAAGATGTTTGGATGGACATTCAAAAAACAAAAACAATTTAATCAATGGTAGAAGACCAGAAAAAAAAGAATATTAAGAAAGATATCCCCCCTTAGAGGGGCCTATATAATTTAAACAATAGGGTAGATAAATGAGGGTTGGATTATTTTATTTAATATGTGAAAATTGTAATTTATAATTTTTAACGAATCTTGGTAGGCTTTGTGGTTAGAGAAAACAGTCGTGAAACCCATTCTATTAATACTACCTTTCCAAAATTCACTTGTATAGGTTGGATTGGGAATGAGAATGGTTGGAGAAACCATTCTTCAATCATTCAAAATAGAGATCAAATTTAAAGAGGAAATTCAAAAACTTCTCACATGGTTTAACTTACCATGTGGAAGTCAAGGGCTATAGGCTAGACTAACCAAAAGATCTATACGATTTCTCCTATTATCTACATGGTTTTCACTAGACCATGCATAACACATAATGAATAGTCATGCAGAGAATAAAATTAAATGTCTAACCAGTTGAGAAGGAAAAGCCTCACGATTTATTCAAATAAAATCCAAAACCAATAAATTTCACGATTAAAGTACCTCCTACTAGTGAGGAGTGGAAGAGGAGAGCCACTAGTGGAGGAGTCAGTTGTGAATCCCGGTTTATCGTGGAGGACAGCCATGTGGAGAAGATTGGTTTGTGGCGGTGGAGGAGTCGGCGGCTTAGGAGGAGAGGAGGGAGGAGAGGAGGGAGGAGAGGAGGAGAGGATGGATGAGAGGTGGTGGGGGTAGTGGCGGAGACAACGGAGATAGAGGTGGCAGCAGTGTTGGCGGTGGCATTAGGTATCGGCTTCCATGAGAGCATGACAGTGCGATGATGGAGGATAAAGTTACTGTTAATTTATAAAACCCGATGAATCTTTTACCAATTCTAGATAAAAAGAACTGATAAAACATGATTTTATCATCACATTTTTAGCGCAAATAAAGTCCCATTATTTTCCATGCCTCAAAAGCGCTGATAAAAGTAAGTTTTATCATCACTACAATTGAAAGTGATGATAAAACATGCCTTCATCACCACTATAAAAGCACTGATAAATGGATTATTTATCAGTTATTTTTAATTAGTGATCATAAAACATACCATTTATTCATAAATATAAAATTATAACCAATATAATTATTACATTTATTATTTTATAATTATTTATAATTAATATATTTTTCATAATTTAATAATTTAAATTATAGTCAAATGTATAAATATATAAATATATATTTTTGGTGTTAGTGTATAAATTATAGTCAATATATATATAAATATTTAATTTTAATTATAATTTAATTTATATAAATCCATTTATTTTTTATTTAAATATATTTATCATTATTTTAAGTATTTATGAGAAGATAAAGCTTCATATATATAGAAAATGAATGAATACACCATGTATATATAGTACTATATTATATATGGCCATAATTAGAGTATATAATAAACTTATATTCATGTGAAGAACACACACATCAACTGATACATTCATTTGAAAACATATATTTATTTAAATATATATATATATGTATATATATATATATATATATTAATATGTATTTATATATAATATTATAAACACATAGTATAATAAATATATAATAAATATATAAATAAAACTAATAAACATAATAAAAATAAATATAACATAAATATAATAAACATAATAAACTTATATGTTTTATTATATTTATACATGAAAACATTATTTTTGAATATAGTAAAATTATTTATATATAAAATATTAATATTTTCGATTAGAAAAGTTTATCAGCACTATTAATAGCGATGATAAAGTCTCCTTTTTATCCACACTTTTTTGTTAGTGCTAATAAAGGAGAGACCTTATCAGTGCTAATATTAGCACTAATAAAGGGTATATTTATCATCGCATTTTTATAGCAGCGATAAAAGTCTCCCTTTTATCATCAATTTTTTATTAGATCTGACAGAACTCAAGATG
The DNA here is from genome assembly GCA_963277665.1 of Viscum album. Lineage (NCBI taxonomy): Eukaryota > Viridiplantae > Streptophyta > Magnoliopsida > Santalales > Viscaceae > Viscum > Viscum album. Next base: position 1,199,983,314 of record OY728143.1, on the reverse strand, counting down.
TTCTTTTGCCTGCATTTGTGGTAGTTATTGAATTATATCCCTAGTGAAGAAGAATTAACATTAAATAATTCTATCGTAGATGAAAAATAAATTTGAGAGGTAACATGAAATAATTATTATTGAAAATATCCTATCTATTTTGATTTTATTTATGAAAATGATGGCCAATTATGAATGAAAAATGTTTCATTGAAAATATTTTTTTAATTTTGTAAAATATTCATCAAGGAATTATGGTGTAATTATGGCAGGAAATTGTTCCCATACTTTTTATTTTAAATAATTATTCTCCTGTATTTTTTTAAAAAATCTACGATGAACCTTGTGTAACAAAATAACAAAAAAATTATTTTCAAATTATTATTTTTTAAAGTAAAAAATGATTTAAAATTATTTTAAACAATAATACTAAAATTGTGAAAGAGTTTTTTGAAATAATTTTTGAAAAAATTTAAATGTTTGAAAAAAAGTGTTTCAAGTGAAATTTTATGATGTGAATTAAAAAAATACCTCATAAATATCATATCGTTGAAGTGATAATTAATTAAATAAATCAATAATGTGCATTAGATGTAAATCCACATAAAATAATTATAAATGAATCCTAGTATAATTAAATTTAATCCTACCCAAAATAATGGCATGATATTGTCTATGAATGTAGAAGGTTAATCAAATAAATTTAAATTGGTTTTATAGTCTTCTTACCATCATGTAATCAATTGAATCATAAAACCCATAAAATTTAAAATTTTCAAATGATACTGTATAAAACATTTATAAAATTATTTATTGATATTATATATCAATTGTTATTATGTACACCACACATATCAAATAAGAGGTTAATAAATCATATATCTCATAGAAGAAAAATTGAGAGGAGAAACCCTTACATCACACTTCCTTTGGCCTTGGAATACATTGACCTCATGTATAATATATTAAATAATATTATTAATTTATTAAATAACCATAATCATATTTATAATACCATATTTTATATTTTTATAACATCTTACTACCCATTCATTAATAATATTTCATGATTTTCATTGTTTTTGTTGTGTTCGTTTCATAGTTTTTATAGTCGATTCATTTGTGTATAATTAGGGATTTAATTTTATAAAGGAAATTAAAATCTTGACCGAAAATTAAATGGAATTAAAGCACTTATATATGTTTTAATGCTATAATATATCAGTTTTATTTCTTACTTTAAAATGATTCTGTTGATAATCGGTTAATGTTAAATTGTTATTTTATTTTTGCGGGTTTTCCAAACACCATGAAATACTATTCATTTATATAATATTACTAGTATATTTTATTTCTATGACATGAAATAGGTTATAATATACATAATAATTAATTTTTAACCATAATGATATTTTTTTGACCATCTATGATGGTAGTAATGGAAAATGAAAAAACATTATCCACAAAAATGATTTGTCGACATAATTTGGACAATAGTTTTGTTTCATTGAGTAAAATGATATGATAAATGGAATGGATATGAGATATAAAAGTTTAAATATACCAATCATGTATATACATAACTCTGGATTTATCATCACTTTATGGATCAAGGAGGTGAGTAGAATGAATTAGAAGAAAATTAAATAAGATAGGTGCTTTGAGAAAATTAGATCTTGAATATCCCATACAGGAAGGATACTATAAAGAGAATGGAAATGGTATTTGGGTGAGACCAGTAGCAATTGGTGGTGGGAATATTGGGGATAAGAGGGTTTTTTAGATATTTTATTAGCTTCATGGCTTGTGATGAGATATGGGGTGGTGAGTGGTGATATTAATATTTGATTATGAGTGGTTTTAAGTGATTAAACTGTGATTATTTAATATTTTATGTTATTTAAATTGAGGTATCCTTAATTTTAACGAATTATTTAGATAATTAAATGTTGTAAAGTATGTTTTGGTTTTATAAAAACAACAAAAAGAAATTTAATATTGTAATTTTTATGTATTTTAATATTTTACCTGTTAACTTTAGCTTGTTACATTATTTTACCTATACTGTTATAAATCATTCTTATTACCACAGTAATTTGAGTATGAATATAACAAAAAAATTACCTTTCGGAATCATCTCTAATTTCCAATAAATAATATGGAATCCATTTTACCAAAATTACTACACAGTACAATAAAATTATATTTAAAAATAATCTTGTAGACAAAATAGGAAAGCATGGTTTTAATGTAGAAAGGATTAGAAGATGAAAATGTTTTTATCCAATTTCAAGGAAAATATTATTACAATGACCTATATTTGATATATTAATATATAATTGAACTAATTATACATTAAAAACAACTTTAGATATAATTTAACTGTATAAATATATTAGATGAAAGGGTAGTATTCAATAACAATTTAGTAATTTTACTATTACTTAAAAATGAAATATCTACAAAAAATACCACATATTCACCATAGAATGAAATTGATATTTAGAATTAATAATTTATTTTTTTTAAGAAAAAATTTATCCATGTTTCAAAATTAATTTTTAAAATAGGTTCATCATTACATTGTGGCATAACTACGTTTAGAAAAATAATTTTACGTTTTATGCTTAAAATTTGATTTATACATACACGAAGACTAAAAAATATTGGACTAATTAAAAAAATTATTGAATATATATCATATAAACTTCTTTTAAATCGTCATAAATAATGAATATTTTTATTTATTAATATAAAATTCCTTTTGTCAACATTATATTAGTTTTTTTATAAAAACTCTTTCTTTATGTTTAATTGGTTTTGTTTTTCATTTATAATTAATATATAGCCAAATAATTTATTTTATAAATATTTGTATAATATATTTTCATCATCTTTTATTCACATTCATTCCAGTTATTGCAATGTCAAGGTGACCACAATTATGTTAAAATAATTATATTTAAGAATTCTTTTGTGCTCGGTGTTTTGTGAAATATAAGCTATTGAATAGATTAATGTTTTCAAAAAAGAAATAATGATAAATATTTGGGTTTTAAACCCACTTAAGGTAATATATTTCAGTCAACCTCATATTTATTTATACACATTCTTCGAATTATGTAATTTTATTCACAATTATTAAGTGTAGTATAGGGATTTAAATATATTGTTCACATTATTTATGGTTTCCATGTAATTATTGACCAAGTTTAACACCTATAAGCATCTTAAAATCATTATATATAGTTTTTAGGATTCCAAATTTATCCATAAATTTTATACAAAAATCATTTATATATTTAATAATCATCCCAATTATCAATAAAGGGAATAAACCTTGATATACCAATCTATAATTGATTAGAGACATCTATGTATGTATCCCACACTTCGTTATGATGCTATTAATTTTTTTTATTTTCATCCTCATGTTACATAATCAATGTGGTAATCAAATTGATGTACATGATTTGAGTATGTCCAATGGGACCTTACTTATATAACCATCAAATGCATTTAGAAATGTTTTTATCTCATTAGATACAATGTATTGTTGATGAGTGGTTTTCAACTGCACACTATTTTATGACATGTGAGTAGTAAAATTTGATATTTTGTTAAAATGTATTGTTTTATGTTATTCCCACATTTTTATTTTCTATAAATTTTATCATCATATATCTTGAATTTATGGTCAATTTATTGGTGCTCACCCATTTTATGTCATCATGATATTCCTATTGACTCACTTGCCTTAATTACGTCATGTTATTCTTTAAATATTCCCTTAATAGGATTTATAGTGCACCGGTTTATTATTTTCATCACAAGTCTATCACCGGTTGAATTCAATGAATAATGAACATTAATGGGAATGTTGTGGAATTTTTTGAAAATATAATTGGGTCCATGATTCATGTATTTTTTTATGTATCTAATTATCTAAATACACGAGGTCTTTCTATATTATGATATTTTACTACGTATCTATTATTGAAATTAATTATGATTATTAAAAAAATATCTTGGTTGTCATAGTTTATATCAACCGATGGTTTAGTAAATTTTTGAGGTTGGGATTAAGAATCCCGACTGAAAGTATTAGGGATAGGAATAAATAAAGTAAACTCCCATAAATTTATTATTTATAGAGTTATATGATTCAATTAAAAAACATATAGGTATAATACATGTTGATGTGTCTTTATAATACTTGTACCATGGTGTAATAACCCCAAAATAGGTACGTTGTGTATTGAATCAATCCTTACATAGTGCATGACCAAGATGACTTTCTACACATCTAGTTTCACACTCCAAAGGGATATAATTGGTAAATTCACAAGCTCCTAATAAACTATTATGAAGAAGACATTAATCCCTATGAAATTTTGGATTTTGAAATAAACTCTTCAAAACATAGTTTGGAAACATGAAATTTATATCTTAAAAAATACACATCATTTCTGAGTTATTCCATCAATGTTCATAGATTACATATTACATAACTAATGGTTTGAATATTCTCACAACTAATTTTACATTTATATTAGTTAATGGTTATAAATATGTGGAACAAAATATAAAACCAATATGATGGGAATGTAATGACTTCCTAAATGAGATGGTCAACATGATTGGAGAAGGTGTCTGGAACATTATAAAAAACACTCTTAATTGAATCGTATTTCAATTATAGACATGAATTAATATGAAAATTGACATCTACCTAAGAAGGGAAAGTTATAATTGATACTATTATGTGACAAATGCCTCTTTTTCAGTGGGTTTATTATCCCTTAATCATGGAACGATAGTTCAAATTTTCTGAAAATATCTCTTGAATACTTAAATGATCAATGAATGAGAAGGACATTCTATTTTTTTTTGTTATGGAAGAAGAAGATGATCAATGGGTGAAATTGAATAAAAACATGAATCTTGAAGATGAGATTAAAGTGATGGAGTGGAAAATATTATGGAAGTTGGGTTTTGATAAATACATTCCTAATATAATATAAATTAAAATGGTGAGATATTCCCCTAGCATCATGAAAAAGGACGATGCAATCATATGAGTTTTTGAGGTAAACATTAAAATACATATATTCTATGCCTCCAACATTTTCATTGACCCCAAACATATGGTTTACTACTTATTTAGAGGGATAAAATAGAATCTAGAAAATTATGTTATAATTAGATACATTGAAAATTTGAGGAAATTTTCCAATGTTCCCTCAAATTTGAAATGGTGATCTGAAAATATAAATGATGTTATTTTATTTGAAATAGGTTTTAAGAAATGTATTTTAATTATAGAAATGTGATTGAACAATATCATGGTATAAGGCAATCCAACATCCGAGTTGTCAAAATCATGGGAAGAAGCATCATAGAAATTTACTAAAGTAAACAAGGAAATGTTTTCAGAATAGGAAGGAAGGGAATCAAGCTATCGAATGATGATGAGATAAATCCACCAATGTGATGGAAGAATGTAATTCTCCAGTCAAACCTTTTTCTATTTTCTAATGATTCAAATATAAAGGAAAAATACACTATGAAAATTTATTCACTAATTTATGTGTTGTCAATAATACTATAAGACACCATCATCCAAGGCTTTGAGAGAGTGTGTGATATTATATAATAACAATAGTTGAGGTGGATCATAACAACAACATGGGGAATATGACACTAGTTATTGATTCATGTAAACTGAATTTACTATTTTATTCAGATTATATGGATTCATACATACCACACAAGTATAGTAGAACTATTCAAACACACATACAAAATATGGAAGATGAGATATTGGTGAAAATAAAAAATTATGAAATTATTATATTCCTTGTATATTAATCCACTCATGTAAAAAATAATGTGTTGAATTTACCAATATACATTTTGATACTCTCTTTAGCTGAATTCGATTCTATATTAGTTATGGAATGGATTTCCATGTTTGGGAAAAAAATTGTTTAGTGATGAAATCTAAACATATTATCATAAATCACCCTTTAATTCCAAATATGTGTAAGTAGAAGGATGATTTTAACATAGAATCATCATCTCAAGCCTCAATATTATTAAAATATGATAAAGAGTATCTTGATCAAATCCTTGTGACCAATGAAGTGATCATCCTTGAAGTAAATACCATTGCGAGGGAATATAATGACATGTTTCCCAGTGAATTTTTTAGAATTTATCCATTATGATATGTAATGTTTTTACTAAAATATATACATAGATATTTTAGAAACTCCATGATTATATACAGAATGGAAACTATATAACGAAATGAGAAAAAGAATAAACTACAATAGAATCTTGATAAAGAATTTATACTCCCATGAGATTCACCGTGTGGTATTCTAAAACTCTTAATTAAGAATTAGTATGGTTATATTTTCTTATGCATTGGTAATCATGAGATCAATAATATCATAGTAATGAATAAGTAACATTGAACTCATATTGATGACCTGTTCGATCAATTATGCGAAATACATAACTTCTCCCAAGAGGTTCATCATTTTTGATAATATCATGTAATGTTGAATATGGATGATATCATCGAGACTTAATTTTGTTAAGGGTAAGGGAAATATGAGTTCATTGTGATTCAATTTTGACTCATTAATTCTCGAACTATCTCTATGTACTAATGTAATAGAGTCTTTAGGGACTACCTCCATAAATTTGTCGTAGGCTCCATGATGGTATTATTATCTACTAAAAAATCAAGGAGGAACATGATGATCATTTGAAATATGTTTTGAAGACATATTAAAATGATAATATTGATAAAAAATAAAATAAATTATTTTTTAGAAGTTTCTCTCCTAACATTGAAATTTTATAAAAGAGAATGTTATATTTGTTGATCCATAAAAAATAAAGGCAATCAATGGATGAACCAGAGAAAATTTTGAAATGGAGATATATAGATTCCATTGATTAGTTGGGTATTTTCATCAAATTTTTGAAAACATATCATGATTTTTAATCCATTAAAATATGATTAGTTGGGATTAATTGATGTTTTCCTGGACTAATGAATGTGAGGATGTATTTGACATGTTAATGAAGTGGTTAATCACTACACCTGTGATAACATTACCATTCGGTGGGGATGTAATTTTTATCTATATTAATGTTTCAAAATATGATTCTATTGTGTGACAATGAAATATGATAATGTGATAGCATATTATTATCACTAATTAAAGATTCATTAGTAGTACTATGAAACACATGATAATGAATTAGATGTAGTGATCTTTGAGGTAAGGATTTAGGGAGATTAACCCTATGGGGTGAAGTGTGATATATTTTTGGATTATAAAATCCTCATGTCTATATTCAGAAAAAAGGTTCTCGATATTGACTGATGAAGGTGATCATAGAAAACCAAAGATAAGGATTATTTAATAAATTACCATATGGGTAAGTGAAACGATTTGTAATAAACTCTTAGTGTAATGGACCCTATAACCCAATGTATGATGAAAATTGAAATGGATTCAATATGTTTGAACAAAAAACAGATATACATTAAAATAATAAAATTATACTCATCCTAAATTTCTCAAAAATTTGTTCAACCTTCCTTTATTGATTTGATCAATAATTGAAAAATTGATAAGGATGAGGTAAATAGAAAGGGATTGAGCATTATTGAGTTTTACATTGATGAAGATGGAGTTATAATGTATGGAACCCATAAATACATCTCATCAAAAATAATGTAGATATTGGATCATTGAGGTGATTCTCATAGATCATCAATCTCAATTCATCCAGTATATACTAAGAAATATAGAGATCATATGAAAAACATCTGCTTGGGTAACATTAAGATAGATATTGCAGACTTTTATCTGAATAATTGGTATACCATCATGTCAAGGGTGAATTTGAAAAGTATATGGTATGATGCAACAATTTTTTGTAGTAGTATGTAATTAGGAAAAAATATCCTTGTAATTTGTTCGAAGGCACCCAAGTCATATTATGAAAATTATAAAAAGGAAATAACAACATCTAGGTGGTAGTCGATCACCATAAAAAGTCAACACATTTCCTTGGAATCATGGAATAATTATAAATTTTCCAACTCACTATGATATTAATAAGTTACATGGAAATATTTCATAGTGTTTCACTCTCCATTGTATATGATCATGAATTGAGTTTTAACATGGGGATCTGTAGAATTCTTTAACATGCATTTGATAGAGAGATATGTGTAAGTATTACTTATAAACCTTTTGTAAATAGTTAGTCTAAGTGAACATCACAAACTATAGGGTATGTAGAGTGATCCGATAAAATGGATTTAATAGGATTTTTAGATTAATACATTGCTATAGTGGTGTTACTATATAATAATATTTTCTATTCATGTATTAAAACGAATCCTTATAAGGCTCTAAATGTGAAGAGGTTTCAAACTGCAATATATTTGGATGAAGTTTTAGAGTGGAAGCTTATGGTAAATATACTTATACAAGAGATTAAATTGGAGTTTTATATCATTAAATATCATATGAAATTGGTACAATGTCAATAAAAGGTCTATGAAGAAAATTGATGGTGAGAACTGGAGTTTGAGGTCGAAGAAATTGAGTTCCTTTGTATATCATTATGGAATGATGTAAGGATGTTTTTTAGAAGGGAATTCTAAGTTCAAGATATATTGCCTCATTTTAAATCATTTATTACATTATATATACATCTTTTTGACTATAAATATCACATAACTTATCCAAATTACATTATATGTACCATGTAACCCTCTTGTGGAAGTATATACCAAACCCATTAAATGTATTTAATCTATAAGTGAAACCATTGGGTAATGATCCATCATACATGGAGCATCCAGTGAAGATCATAGTATATATGGACAAATTACTATGAAACAACACAATTCACATGGTTTAAGAACTATGTAAAAACAACAAGTTTGAAGATGTAACATGGGAACCGAAAGAGGAAATGAAACATAAGTACAAAAAATATTTTTGGCTATGACATGATATTTCAAGACAAAAAATTTTGAATGGAGAAAGAATATAACAACCCATGATTTTATAAATTAAATTAAACTTTTAATAAAAACTTTCCAATTGATTAATATATTTATAAAAAACATGAACTAAATTGCTTATTTTTAGAACATTAAGAAACTAACCAATCAAATTTAAATTAAGCATCATAATCATTTATAGTATACCCATATTACATTGATATTTAGAATTAGTATATAATGATTGTTATGAAAAAGTCTAATTAACACATAAATAAAAACTGATGGCATTGACCTGTATGATTGTACCTTTTAAACCCCGGTTTTTAGAGCTTTTAAGGGAGATGCCATCACTTTTATTTTCACATGACCAAGACCAAGATGATATTAAACAACATAAAAATTACTAATACCATTTTAAGGAGATGATAAATCTTATCAATATCATGAACAAACTATGTTAATTGATCAACCCAATAAATAACCCCAATCGCACACCATACACTTATGTAGAATGCAAGTGTTCCAAGGTGTTATATATCTATACCACAATAATCGGAATTTTGATATTTTATTTATAATTATAATTAGTTTATATTTATCAGTTTTTATTATTTATTAATTAATTATTATCTATTTATTTTTGTAGAAATTACATTATAATTTGGAGAAATCAAAATTTCATTTATAGAAAGTAGATAGTTTCAAATAAGTTGCTCTTTAGATAAATTATTGAATTTTTTAATTAAATATTATTTTAATTCAATAATCTAATTAAATATTTTTTATTTAAATATGACTAAAAATAAAATTTTATGATGTCTAATGTAATTTTTATAAGGATCATAAAGTGGTTATTGTTATAACATTCATTTTTTCCAATATATAAGGATTTCAATTAAAAAGTGTGAATTCAAAAATTTAGAAAAATATATATGTAAAATAATTATTATTATAAAAATCATGACATCCAAAATATAAAAAGGTGATTTTCCATAATTTTTTGATAGAGTCAAATTTTTATCTAAAAATTAAATATGGTATAATTATTCTATTTGAATTATAACACCATAAAAAGAAAAAAATTATATTGTATATACAATAGAAGGGATATACCTGAAAATAATTATTTCCCCATTAAAATTATTAGTATTCAGTTTATATTATGTATTTTATAGTCTATTAATAAATATATCAAATCCAATATTAAATTTTATGGATATAAAATCCATTATTTATGAACATGACCCACTTTGATATCACCAATGGTATTTTCATATGACCAGTTATTGGACTTATATAATTTTGAAAACAACTCCATATCAGCTGAAATCATGGTAAATAACCATTTTATGGTTTTCGATTTCTATTATTTTATCATATAGTGTTGATAACATATTTTAAGAGATAAATAAATAATTCACCAATATTGTTTTCATGTTCTCACCCAATCTCACTCTTCTCTTCACAAAATATTATTTATCATAAATTTTAAATAATAATACCTAAAAATCCCACATAAGGTTTTTTAATAATCATAACAATCTCCTTTCGAGATTTTAGTATAAACTTTTTAAGGTATGTGATTACATTCCTTATTTGGTTAATTAGATCAATTTTATTGTATTATGTTATTTGATTTCCAATTTTTCATGTTTTTTTAGTTTTTAAATTTTTATTTTACTATTATTATTATTTAATTTTAATGATAGATCACCATAGACAATTAATAAACCCTAACATGAATTTTTATGGACACCCATTCTGATGCTGAAATTATATTCCAATTTTTCGTTCCAAACATTTTTCTAGTGAATACACATCCCAATTACCACTCAAGTGTATTCCCCAAGATAAAACAATCAGTAATTTATTTGGTACATCCATTTATATAACCCTCACACCTATATCGTTGGATTAAAATTGAGGAAATGCATCATTTTTTTCATGATCTATATTACATACAATTTCATATGCAATATATGAATGTGATGGGTTAGATAATAATTATATATCCCATTAATTCGATGTGTAATATTTTCACCTCATGATATACGATGTATGGTGCATACGATGGTATCCTAATCACAATTTTCATAATGTGTCTATGGTTATCAATGAATTATGCTTATAATTTCTTATCATCATCCTATATCATGCATTAATGTTCAAATTCATAATATTGAACCCTTTCTGTTACCATTATATTCCCCTCAAATCACATGTATTACATTTATCATGATATTATTCAATTTTAACCATTCTTGGATTTCTTGAAAAAACCCATTCTTATATACGTCCACATGTTATCCAGCGCAAGATTAGAACATCAATGTATTTTTAATGGCATTTGTGGAGTTGTTAAATATATTCTTTTGATACCTATTTCATGTTATTGAGTTATGTATCTAATTAACCAAATAAAATAGGGATTTCAATATTCTAGTATTGAATGTAATGTATTATTATGTAATGAATCATCAAATAGAGTGTATTAATGATATGGGTTTACATAATTCTTTCAGATAAACATTAAGGAACTCATAGTCTACTAGAGGAATGTTAATACTACCATATTACACTTTTAATATAGTTGTATAAAAATATAAAATTATTATTCTCTATACGTGATGACCCAGTCAACTAGACTATGGATCCCATTCTCCCTGAAGAACATAGTATTCCTAATCAGTTGTTGCAAAGAAAACACTCTGATGATAACAATCGATCATTTGAGTGATTAATCAATCAATGATGATAAATAAATTGAAATGTAATAAACTGAATATAAAAATCCCAAATCATTAGTATGTATCACATTGAGAATGATCAATATGTGCATACAAAACCATGCTACTTATTCATTACAATAGGTGTCACAAATTTCATATAATATGGAATGAGTTCTCTTGGGTGTTTTAGATGATCCGAAATCTAAGTTGATACAAAGAAGTGAGAGGAACAATTATCAAATTGATATGTCTCTAAGGTGGGGAAAATATAAATAGTAACTCTCATAGTAACATGACATGTATCATCTTATATTGGAAACACCCCAATTGCATGTAAATTATTCATTTAAAAGCCCTGTAGATAGAATCCTACTATTTTTTAGGCATTTTTTGAATCTTTAGGATATTAAGAGTCTATACCAGATCATGTTAATGATAAATCTCCTCAAATAAATTTCAACTGTTCATGAAACCCGCATGAGTTGAAAACCCTTTAAGGCATGTGAAAAAATTCAGATTGTGTCCCATCTATCCAAACTAGAAAAATGTCAACAAACTATCCATTGATGATTATAAAGATCACAATTCAATTAATCATCATCACTGTTTCACATAAAAACTAACATTGGTTCCTCTAATCCTTGAAATAACTGCTAGAGATACCACACGAAGGATGTGAAACTCTTTCCAATCCAGTCTTACACTCTATATATTCATTTTCCATAACGGCCCTATCGACAACCTCGCCACATGTGGTAAACTATTTCTTGAATTTGTGTGATTGAAAATTATATTGAAGACCCAAGTAAAACCTCTGGCACTATATCATCACATCAAACACAACCTTAGAAAAAACATACTGATTAATGTGAAGTGATGAAAATACATCACAAAAACTAACCTCTTTTTAAAATATTGAGTACACCATGGTCTTACCCATGTTCATACATTCTATAAATACATTATTGATGAAAATGGACTTTAATTCCTTCCTTTAAAAGAATTAATTATTCTTTAACAAAAAAAAAGAGAGTCCCAGCAACATTTAATCAAACCTTCTATCTTGAAGAAAACATGAATCAATTTGACTGAGCCATGGGTATCAAGGAATTCAAATAACTACTGGATCCTTCCAACAAATCATTGAACTCGTGGGGATCTTTCATACCCTAGAAAGATATAGTTTTATAGAAATAAAATTCCTTTCCACTATTAATGTCTTTTTATCGTCGATGTTCCACCACAATAAGGCGAATAGGGGCTACTACCACACCATGATCCATAGATAAAAATTGGAAAACAACCACTTTGATAAGGTTATTTTCAAATAGAGGGTTAGTCCAAGGTTCGTTGACAAGGACCTCCAATGTAATAACTAAAAGTCTTACAGGGGACATCGTACTACACATCAATAGACAAAGTGTCACAAGAAAATTATATCCTTGAACCAAATACATATTATAACATCATAAATCAATAAGAATCACAAGGTACAATAAAAATATTGTCTAGGATTACAAATATACAAATACAAAAGGTCACATTATTTAATAACGCATGGAATTTGAAATACAATCACCATGAGAGATGGATACACACTAGCTCAAAACATACAACTTAGGTACCCACATTCTAGTATACTATCTAGAAAAACATCCAAAAAATGTATACTGACAATAAATTTTCATAGTCCAACAAATATTACTCAAACCATATGTAACCTAAATCATTGCGGACATAACCATAATTTCATTCCTAGTAACCTTCGGGCTCTAGAAAGTGCATGCTTAAGATCTATCTATGAAAATGCTTTAGTCACAAAGAAAAAAAAACATGTTGATGAATATAAAATTATGCTTGTATTCCAAAAACAGGACAACAACAATAAGGTACAATAAAGGTAAAAATATTTATAATCGTATATAAAAAATAAATTAATTCAAAAACTTTAAACTTCCTAATTCATATTACATGGTGTCATCTCCCAACCCCCCACCCGTCTAATAAAAAAAATCACCAATGTCTGGTGTTGACTTTCACTTATCGTATTCTTACAAATAAAGATATACATACAACCAAAGGTGTATGCAAGGTGTGATCATAGAGGCCAGTATATTCCCACCATGTTTTTCATAAGAATACATTATAAAAAAAATTAGGCAATGATAATTTAAAACACAAAATAAAATAATATTTTACAAAAAACCAGGACAAAACACCCCTTCAATAACATATCAAGTCAATCGAATAAAAAATATTCCAAATCATTTTAGTACATAAACCAATAAATCATTTCAAAGATAATTAATAGGAAGAAATCCTATATGAACAAACAATTATAGGTAAATGAGGATATATATTTCAATATTAGGATTAGTATGACATATTGTGTGCAAATTACCCTAGAAGAATACGTTTAGAGGGTATGATTATATTTGAAAGTAAAAAATGAGCCTCATAGTTCATATTTATTAATCATTGAAAACAACAGTAGGAAATCATCTTTTGGGACTATTTTAGAGAAATGGGTACATGCGCATGAAATATTTTCTTTTATTTTCAAACAACGACATAATATGACATGCGTGTTAGATGTGCAGGAAATGTGACCTCAAATCACACCCTTACATTATCTCCGAATGTGGAAATATAATGAGAGTAGTGAAACACATAGTTGTGACTTAGCCTTGAGTTTAGTGAAAAAGATAAATTGACACTGCCCAATGCTTGGAAAACCAGTATATCTATAAATATAGAATCAACCACATTTTTTGGGATACACTATTTGTAGTTTAATATTTAGTCTATCATTTGCACAACACATTCTTCCATGAAATATCATAACTCTAATGTCCCCCTGGATTCATAGTGGTTGATAACTTTTATGAAATACATCACATAGGCCATAAACCACATTATGCATTGTTAAAAATGCCATCATGTAATATCTTTTGATCGATAATAGGGTTTCCACATGATTAACATCCTTTGTGCGGCCCCATTCATTGTGTAATATGAAATGTTTCACACAAAACACCCAATAAATCCTTTCCTTGTCCTTTTTTAGGATCCAATGGCTCATGAATATTTCAATGTGCACTCAATATCAACGTTTTATTACATAATATTTTGATCCCCAACTTGATTTGTACTTATTCCCAAAATATTTGTTCTCATGTTTAGTACTCATGTTTTATGACCCCTTTAAATAGGTTTCATTTTAGAGAATTATAACAGCATAATCATAATCATTAATCTTTATTCCCATAACATTTTCTTTCAGTTAACTCATCACCATTTAGTCTTAGTAACCGTTTGCCTAACCATGATCACACATTTAGTATACCAGTGATGACACTGTTAAATGGAGATGATTTGTTTTCATTTGATGAGGTAATATGGGATTCCTATAAATCATACTATGGAATGGTCCCTCAATGCAGTAGTCTTACCAATGTCTGAGATGTAAAACATTAAACTACATTGAAAAATATCTAGGTCTAATAATGATAATGTGGATTACAAAATCATTAGCACATAATGTTAAAGTGTAGTCTCAACCTATGTAAAATATTTAGGATGCCTCATGTGATAAGAAAGAGATTATAACAAACCTTATCGTATTATTTAATGAATAATCCACAAAACATTCCTTATTTTCACTCCGTCCATGAAATAATGATCCTTAATGTCTGACATTAAACTCCATGAACTGATCCCTCCCCAAACCCTTAAACTGTGCACATGAATTACCTGGGTTTTGATACATGTATCAAAACAGTATAATTCTAATTCCTCCATGATGTTTAATCCTAATATTTATTGTAAATCAATTCCCTCTATAGTGGATGTGACTCCAAATTATCAAGTATCACAACTAAGCCTCTAAGAATCAAAATTTAAGGTATGCACTATAGTTTGACATGTCTATAAATTTGTTCCTTATAATAGGCCTGTTAGGAGATGAGAGTATACAGGATATTTCCAAATATGACAATAAATATATGAATATGTCACCATAATGAATTAAAACTAATGAAAGATCCCTATAAATATTCAAACACTTGACTATGACCCCATAAGACATTCAACATGTTAACACGACCCTGACAGACTTTGAACATAAGATCATATAACATAAATACAATAAACATTATATATATCCCCATATAATATTAAAATAGTGAAAACATCCCCAAAAAAAATTGAACATGTGTCTAAGACCATGCATAGAACTAAACATATAACCATTCATGACGTACTTAGATTTGAACCTCATGTGGAAATCATGATATGCTTAGGGATATAAGCCATGAATGACATACATACATTTTTTTAAATTCCTTTTGATTGAAAAGGGATGAATTGGGTCTCAAAGTAAAGATACCTCATAAATTAGATTCTATTAAATATGAAAGAGGAACAAATTATTGATTCCCAAGACACCCAAAAATCACATATTCCTAACATTTCAACTATTATCATTATCTATGAACACGTGTAGATACACTTTCATGTTATAATGTTGTGTAATTATCTATCTCACACTTTATGATATAATTAATTAGGAGATTCATGAACATGTCTCAAATCAATAATGTTGAACCCAACATGGAAAAAATAAAAATTTGGAATCCTTGTAAGGAATATCTAACATCCCATTATCCAAATTTTATCATGTAGACAACATCAATGACCATAGTGGTAGAGGAATCCTACCATTATAAATTAGTAAGTTGGGGAAACAAACCCCACAGATGATGATCTATATCCAATCAACAGATGAAGTCACTCTCCAGAAGATGAATCAGTTCATCTTAATGTGTTCCCTGATGGAATCATCAGTGAAAAAATGGAGAAGCTAATGGGAATATATTCCCTTGTAACTTGGGGATAACGATGAATGTTGGGAATCCAAAGTATGAATCAACATTGACCTAAATCCCATATCATTCTTGGATAGTATGGGAAATAATTGGACTATTTGGAATCAACATCATCTAACATGTACACACAATTAACCTCTAGAATCTATTATGACTCAAATTTCTAGAAATTATTTAAGACTATTCACACAAAACATTGGGATATGATAGATGAAATGTGTAAATCCCACACTACCAGACTCCTATATTGAAGGAAACCACTCCCATGACAATCATTATACCTATTTTCATATCTATTTCCAAAAAACCCAATTGAGTATGATGAATTCCCTTATTCTTCAAAATTAATAATAAAGAGACATCATAAATTGGGATATGGTCGGTTATGATTTAGAAGTTGTTTCACCATGCTAACGTCGATGGTCATGGGGACCATAGAGGAGGAAATACAAATCACCCTAATTACCAATAAAACCTATTTCTGAGTCGCTCAATAGAATGATATAATAGAACCCTACCATTAATAGGGCATGTAAGGGACATACGATTCCCAGCAAATTTTATCTTCAACTAAGAGATTCCATAGAAGGCTCCCACCACTTAGAAACACTAACTGTGATGTCTTTTTCCATATACCAATGAACAATTTGATCATATCCTTGATCAAATACCCACAATAAAAAATAAAGGATCTCGTCATCAAAGATATGTGTTCAATACAACCTTAACAGAGGCCTCTACTATAGCTTTAATTTTCCCTAACACCACTAATTCACCTCTATCCCACACAACCACCAAACAGGGGTATCTACTTTTCAAATTGAAATCGAGACCCAAATAAACACTATGAAGTTCATGTTTACTTCTATTATAGTAGGTGAAAAAATGGACCATCATGGGACACACTTTGATGAATAATTACACCCTGGATGTCCTCGGAATTCCATAAGATGGTGAGAAAGATATCCTTATTCCTAGGACCTCCATTTACCTAATGATTTTCCTCGGGGTGGTATAATGTGAAAACTCAATGCAGTCCATAGCCACAAAAAATATTGAAACAAACATGAAATAAATCCTTTTGAACATTAGGGGATATCACTTTGGAAATAACCTCCCAATCAGATTCATTACTGGGGAAAACACCACAACACTATTAAACACTAAGAGTCTGAGATGACAGATGACACAATGGAGACACCTCAACCACCAGAGTATGGGGGAAATATCCAATCAATTAAGGATAAATATATTTCAAATCCTCATTTATATACATTGATAATAAACCTTAAAAGATGAATATTCATCACATTTCACAAATACACACACATCGACCATATATCTTTAGCATCTTTGGATACTTGTTAAAATATATTCTAATTTTATGAATTATCTTTGACAAATCTCATATTTCACTTCCCATATAGTACAACATAAAAAAATACCCTATGTAAAATATTATTCATAAAATAGGGAAAGGAATGATAATAAATAGTGACATCAAATTTTTTATATGGGTTAATACGTACGATATCAATAGTTGATCTAATAAAACCACAATATATGAATAAGGGTATGAGATTATAAATATAAAATACCAATTTCATACCTAATATATCATAGATTTTAACCATGATCTATGGAATATCAAATTGTCATTCCAAAATAAATGAACTCTAAGAGTGAAAAATCATCATAAATAAATCATGAACCAGATATTCTTTTCATATAAGTGTGGAACCATCACACATATAGAAATAATTACATATTTTAAGGTCAAATAAGAGACCATAAAATCACAAAATAAAGCATAAATTCATGTTTCCTATTTATTATCATGTCATGAATAATCACATGTTTATGATTGTTGTTCAATCAAATCAGCATATTTGTTAATATATATCAGGAAAATTATCTATTTCACATCATTATTTCATTGGATGTAAGATTTTCATATTTCAATAGTGGGAGATATTTTTCATTCCTATCAAATAATCTATAAATATGGCTTAACAAATATCACCAAAAAAGATCATTAGGTTATAATTCATGAAAAATGAAATCAGATTCCAAAACATTTCATTATAGCATACTTCATTGAAAATAAATGGCATTTATAAATATTTCTTCTATTCATCCTATCATATGAAATGGAAAAGTAACAGGTTATGAAAAAATATTTTCATCATAAAAATAAATTTAAAACAAACAATGAGAAAATATGAATGGTGCCATTGGATCATATACTTATTAAATCACAATAAATGTCAATGGTTCTTGTTATTTATGAATATAAATTATATACATGATCATTAGGAAATTCTTGAGGATAATATATTTTTTCATTTAAAGTCAATTTATTAAACTCCAAAAATTTCCAAAATTATTATGAAACATTTTATATGAAAATTAATTCAAAAAACATTAATGGATGCTTTAAATAACCTAGTTGAAATTATTGTGTAAATTTTTTCTCTTTTTTTACACATTAAAACAAAGAATACATTCACATTTTATGCAAAAACTCAAAACTAACTCATTCTTAAAATGACAAGAAGATACCTTTTTATATTTTTTTTAGAAAATTAAATGATATTTATAAATATATTTTAATAATAATTTTAAATTTTCAAAATATTATTTATTCTTTATAGAAGTCATGTACATATATGAATAAAAGGGGTATTATCCTAAGAGGGAAATAATCCAGTTTTTCCTTAAAATTCATCTTTGGGAATAATGAGTTCATAAATAGACTAAATCAATAAAAAATGTTTTATTATAAAAAAATTTATAGTAATATTCAATGGTTTATTTAGTTCTTGAAAAAATCATTTCCTAATTTGAATCTTTATCACAATCAATCCCTATAAAATATGCAATTGTAATTAAAAATCAATTACCCCTACATTATCATTTGAATTATAAGACCCATAAAAGAAAGAACATTATATTGATTTTTATATAAAATAATTTCATCATAATAATAAAAAATTTAATTAATTTTTATTATATAAACCATTCAAAATAGACATGTGGTGTATAAAGTATGTGTCCCATAGAAAGAAAATATTGAAAAAAAATTCTTACCTTAAGTATTCACTTTATTCATACACAATCAAAAATAATTTATAAGAAATTAAAAATTCATATATATATATATATATATATATTATTTAAACAAAGAAATATTTATTATATCATAATTTATTTACTAAAGACCTTTTGTTATGTTTTATTAACAATTTGATGTTAAAGACAAATTTCGTGTAATAACATATTAGTCTTCCATTTATTTAGGTTGATATTTTTTCCCTTTCAATTTGGGAATGGTTCCATAATGTAGATAATTTTATCAAAAATATAAAATCGTATATTTTAATTATTTTATTATTTATTTTAATTAATTTATTTTCAATTAAAAAGTTGAATTACATTGTTCTGGGAGATGGTAGATCATACGACCGCATTAATGTTGTAACCATTTTCTCGATGCATGAAACCAAATGAAGGTAAATAATATATTAAATTTCTAGGATAAATTTGATTTTGTATTTATCATATATGTTTATTAACACTTTATTTATTAAAATTTATGAAATGTGTATGTCAATAAAGAATCACATCACTATGTATGATGGTAGTCCTCCATACAGAAGAGGGTCATTTTCGTTTTCCCAAAGAATGTAAGATAAGAATTTATATGTGATATTATAATTTAATAATAATTATTTTTTAAAATATAACATACATATTTTCTATAAATAATTATATGAAGTTGTTACAGGTGCTGAAGGAAAACAATTTTCTTCAGTTCTTTAGGCGGTATTCAGTCATACAAATGATCGACATTTTCATTTCCCACATGATGTAATATAATATAGATATTCGTTAGTACATAAAAATATAAAATATATTATTATATGGTATTTACTTGTGTTATTATATTGGATATCATATGAATTATGATGGTTTGAGAATAATTAAAAAATAAATACTTTTGTGAAGGCAATTACCATCGCTTAGAAAAACCTATCTCAAATCAATTTTTAAGGACATCAACATGGATATTTTTTGGATGAAAAGATGATACAGAACATAGATAATGATTTTGGGAAGATATTATTGTAGGTTTTGGTTTACAAAAATTTATTATTATGTTTGAATAATTAATTGGATGAGGTCCTCATTTAAAATTTAGGAGAGTAATTATTTTATAATAACAAAATATATTTATTAATTAGAAGTCATCGTTCATATATGTGACAAAAAATTGTATAAAAAAACTAATTTATGGGTGATATGTTTAATCCAAACATCATACTTAAAAATTTATCAAAATGTAAATATGTTTTTTAATCTCTATGTTTAATAACATTTACCTTTTTATTTTGAATAATAAATACTAGAGTCTTTTTATTTATTAAGGTAATTTTTCATTTCAGAATAAATTAAAAATGGGCCTTATTACATAATTTTGATCCTCTAATTATAGATAATAAAAAAAGTTAAAATAAATATCCTTGGTTTTTTTAATTTTTTTTAATAGTGCATATACGAAACACAAAACACTATTTTAACCTTAATCGTAATAATTAATTTTTATTATTTTTTATATTATTTATGAAATAATATTTATTTCACTTTATTATATAATATATATTTTAATGATTCCAAATATTTAATCCATTATATAAAATTAAATTCACATAATTTTATGAATGATATTTAAAATAAAACTCAAAGATGTAATGAAATACTAGTTTTCCAAAGAGAAAGTTTCTTAAGTATAAATAAAATTATATAAAAATAAAAAATGAAAATAATTACAATAAAATAAATAATATGAATAATTATATTAAAAATCATAATATAGTTTTATATCAATGTTAATAAAAATAGATCATCTCAATTCTTTAAAATAAAATTTTGTTTTTTATAAAAAATCAGTATTTTTTCATTTTTAATAGATAAATTAATTTGTTATAAAAAGTATGAAATTATTACTCAATGATAATTATGAAATATATATGTCAAAAAATTATATTCATTTTTCTAAATAAACATTCTAAAAGAGTAAGAAATTACATTTATTATAGTAATGTTTTGTGAAAATGGTAATTTTTGAAAACATATAAATCATTACAACAAACAATAATTTTCTCATGAATTTTATATCATTATATATATGAATTTGACATAATATTTAAATTTATTATTATTATTAACAACATATGTTTAAAATATTTCCTACCACATTCATCACTGAATAATAATATTAATAGTAGATCATAGTCTTGAAAATCGTGGTGTTGCAAGTAAAGCAAGATATGGAAAAAAATAAATTTATTCAAATATAAATATTTCTTAAAATATTAGGGTATTAAATCCACCCACATTTTTATTAATTTCATCCTCTAAATTCTATCAATTTGGTAAAAAACTGAGTATACTTCTTCCTCAATACATCATCTGGCGCTAACGTAGCTTCCTCAAGAATTTGGTTTTTCCATAAAAAAATTTACTTTGGCAGCAGTATTTTTTCATAATAATATCACACTATAATCTATAATCAAAACTAATTGCACCTCATAAGATAGATAATTATATATTTTTACATCATTTATGATTTTTTTGAGATGGATCATGTATGTACATCCTCAGAAGAGATAAATTGATCTCATGATGAACCTGAGAGTTATTCAATTGAACTGCTAAGCATTATGTTGTTACCCCAACATGATCAATAATTTTTAAAGGGATCATATACCAATATATTAGATTCCCCTTATTTATAAATCTAATTATCTAATTCTATTAGTAAATTTTCTAAAATTCCTTATCACAAACCTTAAATTCCACTTCCTTCTGATGATTTGTACATTAATTTTATACTAGCTTTGTACTTCCTTTATGAGTTGATAAATGGATCTAAAATTCTATATCATTTCATTAACTATATCTAGTCCCAATGGCCTTATTTCTCCAAATTTATCTGAGTACATTGTATTTCAACACTTATATCCATATAACCCTCATAAATATTTATGTTAATGTTTTATAAAATGTTATTATCAAATGAATACCCATATATATGAAGGTATTTATCCCAACTAGATTTGAAATCCATAAGACAATATCTAAAATTAACCATTTTATTCTTAATTTTTCTCCTAAGAAAACCATCTATCTATGGATGATACATAGTACTAAAACACAACCCAATATTTAGAGCCTACTAAATACATTACTCGAAAATCATGGTAACCCTCATTTCCCAACTAGACATAATAGAATGTGGTACTCTATGAATCTATAACACTTCCACAATTTATTTCAGAGAAATATAATTTAGTGACAATTAATTTTTGAGAGTGATGAATTTTTTATACCTTGTAAGGTGATCGTCTTTAACACATGTAGTGTTGTACACATTGAATGTTTTGGGGAGTCCGATGAAATAACATGTGGTCATGTTTTCTCATTTTTACTCTATTATGTGTAACAGTTGGAACATCCCCATGGACTTTTTTCTTATCCTCTACATTCTCATATAATAAACACTGATATGTAATGTCTGTGATATCTCTCATAGTTTCATTCCATAATAAATACACTTTCAAAACAAAATCCATATTATTACTTCTATGATGAGTATAAAATGAAGAACTATGAGTCTCTTATAATAACAAATATTCAAATATAGTATTTATTGAATAGAAATAGTGTTATTGAACCTTATCATTAAATAAAAATATTTTTTAAACTCAACAATAACTTCCCACTTATTTTATAGCTCTAAACCATCATTATGTTCTACTTTTTCCCTCAAATTCGATAGATGTTTAAAAACATAGTTTAGAAATATCAGATTTATACCATTACATTAATATTTCAAATATAAACATTTTAAAAATTATTAAATATTTCGTTTTTTGTTTCCACATCATAGATACTCTATCACATTCCTTTTGACTCAAAACAACAACAACCTGGTTCACTTTCCCATGGGAGTAGTGTCTTGAGCGTTATTAATCAATAATCATCTCTGACCATATTCCGTGAAGCATATTCATATTTTTTGTTTGAATTTATACATTAAACAATTTTGATAAGTATATATATATATAAATTTCATCCTTATATATAATTCTTCTATATAATTAATAAAAAAACACCAAAGCTAACTAGAAAACAATTGTTGAGTAATTCTTCTCATTAACATATAATTTTCAGGAATCATAATCGATCACCATGTAATTCTTCATAATAACTCATATTAATCACTTATTTGATGAATCATAATTTATTACATATCGTTCCTCACTATAGTTTAGTGTATTCATAGGTACAGAAACTAATTTTATCTTCAATTCCTCGAAGGTTTCCTCATATTAATATTTAAAGTAAAAAAATGGATCTATATTAAGATAACATGGCGATTTGATTTGATAATTGTGATAAATTATCTACAAATCATTGTTAATATATTTCTATAACAAGAATACTATTTATCTCATTCACAATGGTTGGTATTTTTCGATATTCAATATCCTCTGCTATTAATGGATCTATTGATATACTCTCATTGAGGATAATATGACCCCAAAAAGAAACTTTCTTCAGAAATAATTTACCCATGATAAATTTTACATATTGTTTTATTCCTTAGGTATTCAGAAAAATTATTCTATGTTCTTGATCTTCCATTATCTTTGAATATATAAGAATATATTCTATGGAGACATACAATGATGGGTCAAGGAGATTTATAAAGACACTATTCATTATTTTTATAATGATAGAGGGGTTACATGTAAGACAAAATGGAATCAATATATATTCATAGTTTCAATTCACTGTAATAAATTATATCCTGGGTATATCCTATTTGTTGAGAATCAATTAATGATTTATAGAATAAAGGTTGATCAAGGAAAATTATTGACCTCCGCATAGTTGATCAAAATAATCATCAATATGGGAAATATGATACTTATTATAAATTTTGATCATGTTTAGATCCATATGACCATTCACAATAACATTGAATCAACCATCTTCTAAAAAATAAAAGGGGAATCCAAAGGTAACAAACATGGCCAAATTAATAATTTTTCAATATCCCGGTGAAGTTTCTTCTTTAATTTTTGCAACTCAATTGGTGTTGTTATATAGATTGTATTTGAAATATATTGGGCACCATGTATGAATTCTATTGAGAACTCAACATCATGTTTTGGTGGAATACGAGCTAAATCTTAAAAATAAGTATCATAAAACTCCTACACATATGAATATAATTTATTTTCAGTTTCCCCCCAACCATATGGCACAAACAACCTATTTGTAGGGGCATAAAGACCTATATTATAGATGTGGTTTATATCTGATGTTCACATATATTATAGGAATTATAACTAATCATTTTTTGGATAAAATTGTTAAATTTTACTTTCAATCCTAGGTAATTTAAGTGTGATTTATATAGTGAAATCCAATCCATTTTTAAGATATTACCAAAATTTAATATAATGAGAATAACATGGTTTTATAGATTAAAATTCCTCTAAAATTTATCTATAGGTGAATCATAGACATGAGTTGAAACCATCATACTAGTAGTGTAATTCATTGATAATTAAATATCTTATCATTTAAGTATTTTGTGATACCCATGAAAAATTCATCATATATAAAAGAGTTGGTATATACATAGTAAAATATGAAATTAGGTTTTTTCAAGTTGATGGTATGTATACCTTTGAACACATCTTTAATGCACCCTTAATCGAAAACTAGTTTTCCCTTGATATTTACCTTTTTATCCCATCATAATATGTCTCTAGATTTAAATATCTTCATAAACCATAATAGTTGAGTAGTGGATAGAAATAACCTCATAAACCATTTATTTTAAGTCTTAGTGTGGGAAGGGAATTAGCGGGTGTATTTTTCTCTCCCATTTCATTAACTATAACATTAATTACCTTTCAACATTTATGGGCCTTATAACCAATCCATACACATTTAATTAACCACCTATCTCAATTTTTTAAGTTCCTATAATGATTCATTACACATTTATGGCATGTATATTGTTTTGATTTTATTCTATTTTTTGATATATTTAAGTATTAATGATACTTAAAATTTTATTTCCTATAAAAACCATGGGAAATGTGGTAAAATAGAATTTCCATTTCCACCTTTATTTCACATAGAAAATTTCATTGTACATACTTATATCTATTAAATATAAAATTGTTTTGAAACACTATCTTAGTCCACCACAGAATCATTCATCATTATATTCATGTCAGATGATTATACCAAAATTGTACCTCATAAGTGTTGATGAATTTACCTCATATGTATTAATGGATTCAATATCCTTCAACAACATATCATGTGATTTCTTCTCGATTTATGTAAAATGAATAAGATGAAATTCCTTTTTCCAAAAATAATTTCTTCAACTAATCCCTGTCCATATTATCAAATTCATCATTTACCCCCATATTCTTGATTATATTCCATTGCAAATCCATTATACCTTCCAAATTATAAATTGATAAATGAATCTACTGTACTCTAAAAATTGATAAATGAAAAATAAAATTTCCTTGATATTAAACAATTTATCTATGGCTAGAGGATCAAAAAAAATAACTAAATGATGGTGGTTGTTTCCACATAAAGGACTCAATAGAATGTTGTTCTATAATTTTTGTCATGACCCGTCCTCGGGGCTCGTGTTGTGACTACCCCAAGCCCGCCTTCCATAGGCCAGGGGCTGGAAACTAGCACCAAGGCGTAATTCCCGGTAAAAAAGGGAAGGCATTGACTTTGTAAAGTAAAAAAACACTACAGAGCAAGCATGCAGAAGTAAACACTGAGTAAAAACTGGGTACAACAGTAAGTGCGGAAAAGTAAGTGGGACAGAATACAAACCCAAACTGAAAGTAAAGTACAACTAAAAAGAGAGTAAAACAAAAGAAAGTAACGCTGCGGTGTCGAGTCATCCTCTGGTACTCCCACCTGAAGGGTGGGTACAGATAGCCTCCATAGCTTCTCGGGTCCAGCCGTCCGCTCCGAGTACATCCCGCCCATTGGTCCACCTCCAGGTACCGTCCTGCTCCACAAGCCTCAACCACAATCAACGTTTTCCGTCATCTGCAACCAACACAACGTAGTGCGGGCATAGCCCATGCAGGGGTGAGTATAATCTACTCAATAGGGACCCCGAGACACCCGAAGGTCTCCCAGAATCCACAAAGGATAATCCACAAGTGAAAGACACAAACACTAACTAACATCTGGCACTTCTTAGGTATATTCCTATACATATACCTAAGTCATCAATTCTCATTCGGCTCCAACATCCGAGCACAAGTACAACTTAGTCCGCACAGGAAAACACAACCCAATCCTCACAGGATAGCAAAACATAATCCACACAGGATATCAAGTCAATCTTATCAATGATAAGGATTGAAAGTCAAAATTCAGCTCACACAGTTATACTTCTTCGTAAGATGATAGAGATGATCAGAAATTTCCACTGATTCATCTAAGCCATCAGAACCACATAGGATCTATAGGTACTAACCCCCGCAATGAACCACAATGGAACGATAAGTAACTAACCCCCGCAATGACCCACAAAGGATCGATAAGTAAATAACCCCTTCAATGACCCACACAGGATCAGACCCACATAGGATCTGTAGGTGCTGGCCCACACATGACCGCTGAGCGCTGACCCACATTGGTTCTGACCCACAGAGGATCAGTAGCACTGATCCACGTAGGATCTCTGAGTGCTATAGTCATCGTCATCGAATCCACAAAGGATTTCTGTATAGTCGTCATCATCGTCGCAGTCGCATCCAGCTCTAGGGTTCTCGCACACAGCAAGCTCAGTTGGGAGGGTCTGCTCCACGATCAGAAGGGCTGATACATCAACTGACACATAGTCTGGAGTTGATTTATCCCAACGTTCTGTATCACCAACAGGAACTCAATGTCACAGGCGGCGCGTCAATCGGACGTCCGGTCTGAGAGTTATTGACTTTTTTGTCCCAGGGGCCCGGTTGGTTTTTAAGTCAAAACCAACCCGACCGTACTCCAACTGCATCCAATACTCAAGCAGAGTAAGCCAAGAGGTCTGTCTCACTTAGAGAAATCCAACAAAGTGGACGGCATGTCAATCGGACGTCCGGAGCTCAAGTTATAAGGGTTTCCACTCCGAGGGCCCAGTTGGTTTCGTGGACAAACCAACACGGCCAAACCCAAAGTACACCAAAACCTTGAGTGTAATATACCAAAACGACTGTCTCGTTCCAAGGATCGCATCGCCGCTGATGGTTCATCAATCGAAGGACTGCAGCCTAAGATATGGACAAAAGACCAAAAGAGGTTCGGAAGTGGGGGTTTCGGACCCAGACCGACCCGGTCCGAGACCCCCTGGGCCGGCCCAAACCGGGTCGACCCGACCCGGGTCCGGGTCTGGCCCACTTGGGCGCGGCCCGGCCTGGGTGCGGCCCGACTCGGTGGTCCGCAGTACTGGCCAGGTGGCTCGGCCAAATGGTCGAGCTGTTCAGGATGCAGGGGGGGCGCTGCCCCCGGCTTGTTGTAACCACTACCCCATAATGGGTGTCGATCACGTCCGGCCAGCCAGGGGTTTCGAACCCCCGGCTCATCCACTATCTGGTCGGCCCGCTCCGGCGGGCCGGCTGGAGCCGACTCGGGACCGGCATGGGCCAGTCCCCCTGCTCCGACGCCGGTGGCCCGGAATAGGCCGCTGGTTCCCCTGCTCTTCCGTGGCCTTGGACCGTCCGACGCGGCGCGATGGTGTCGTGCCCCTCCGTCGTGGCCCCGCTCTGTCTGTGTTGTTTTTTTGGGGTTCTTCGGCGTGGCACGACGGCTCCTCGTTCTTTTTTGATTCAGAGGTGCGGCATGACGGCGCCGCGCATACCTTGCCGCATGACCCCGCGCAGTGCGACGACACTGCGCCATCCTCGTTCCATTCCACCACAAGGAAGTAAAGATAAAAAGGGGAGGAGGGTCTGCCGTGTTTGTGTGGTCCGGCCCCCTCCCATTAACAGGTAGCAGGTGGTCCAAAAGTATGAGGAATGATGAGGGATGAAAACACGAAAATAATAAACAATAAAAGAATTCCATACCTCGAGCGTAGCTTGAATGGAGGTTCATCGCGGAAATAACTGTCGTGGAAGGAGGCGTCGTGAAAGGAGAATCGTTATGGAAGAAGGCGTCATTGGCATCACGGTACATGATGTCACGTAGTCGATCTCCAAGGATTCGGCGTTCTTCGTCCGAGATCAGTGCGTTCTTCGTGTTCTTCACGTTTTTCGTGTTCTTCAACAAAGAAGATGAAGATCTTCAATCCTCCCTTAGCTTTTCTCCCAAACCTCTCATGAAACAAGTCCCCAACCAAAATAAAATACGTACCTCACTTATTTTATTAACATAACTTAAGCATTTGAAATTCCAAAGTTGAATTAATCCACTCAATTAATTAACTCATGTTTTCAAATTAAATGAAGGGTTATCGATGGTTAGGGAAGATGAAGGGGTGGGGTTCGTGTGGGTCCCACCACCCTCATAACCTCCCATGGGAAGTTGGGTGGTTTTCCCCAACATCCACCCATTGCTTTAAACCACTTAGTGAGAAATAACATTGATGCTCAATTTTATTTTACCTTCCACAAATTTTTAACAACATCTCTCATGTAAACGCAACTCCGAAATAGGTGTTCCTAAGAAAATACCGGCGCTGAAAATCTATCAGTGCCCTCGAAATTCGATTATGAGTCCCGGTTCTAAATTTAGAAAAACCCACTCGTTCATTCACTTAACGCACCCGAGCTAACTTCTGATAGAAATTCTGGGCACACCAGGCCTCGGAATCAAGTGCTGTCAAGAACTGTGTTCTTGTAAAATCCCAAAGAAAATTAAGAGAAAATTTCCCTTGAATTTTACAGATCTTTAAATTACTCCCACCTCAGGTCTTTACATCCCAGTTATGATACATCAAAAACTAGGGGAAAAAATGTGGGTACTGAGCATGCATCTCAGCCTCCCACTCCCAAGTGCACTCCTGGAGGTTCATGTGCTGCCATCTGATGCGCACTAGAGGAATCGACCGTCCACATAGGACCCGCTCCTGTCGATCCTCGATCTCAACTGGATCCTTCGCAAAAGTCTCCCCATCATCAACATCTAGATCCCCATGGTCAATGATATGCGTTAGGTCGTGCACGTATCTCCTCAGCTAGGATACGTGAAGGATGTCGTGCACCCGGTGCAACTGAGGTGGTAAAGCCAGGCGATAAGCCACCTCGCCAATCATGCTGAGGACCTTGAATAGTCCGATGAAGCATGGAGACTACTTTTCACCTTATCCAAATCTCTGTATACCACGTTGAGGTGAGACCCGCAAGAAGACGTGGTCTCCATCCTTGAACTCTAGTGGCCTCCACCTCCTGTCAGCATAAGTCTTCTACCGGCTCTAAGCTGTCCACATCTGCTCCTGGATGACCTGGACCATCTCTGTCATGTCATGGACCATCTCTAGTCCCACAAGTGCTGACTCCCCAGGGTCTGTCCAGTACAGAGGTGACCTGCATGGTCGACCGTACAACGCCTCGTATGGTGCCATCCCGATGGTGGAGTGGTAGCTATTGTTGTACGCGAACTCCACCAAGGTTAAGTGGTCCTCCCAACTGTGACCAAAGTCGAGGACACATGTGCGGAGCATGTCCTAAAGAGTCTACATTGTCCTCTCCGTTTGACCATCTGTTTGAGGGTGAAAGGCGGTACTCAGACGTAGTTGCGTCCTGAATGCCTCCTGCAACCCCTTCCAAATTCGGAAAGTAAAGCGAGCATCTCGATCGGAGAAGATAGATGATGGCACACCATGAAACCGCACAATCTCTTGAACGTAGAGACGTCCCAAGCTCTCCACTGAGCCCTGCTCTCAAATTGGTAAGAAGTGAGCCGACTTGGTGAGTCGGTCGACAATCACCCAAATGGAGTCGTGACCTCTGGAAGTGTGTGGATGTCCAGTCACGAAAACCATAGATATGCCATCCCACTTCAACTCTGGGACCTCCAAGGACTGTACCAAGCCTGCTAGTAACTGGTGCTCTGCCTTCACCTGGTGGCAGGTGAGGCATCGAGAAATGAACTCTGCCACAACCTTCTTCATGCCTGACCAGCAGTGCTGTCTTCTGAGATCCTAGAACATCTTCGCCCCTCCAGGATGTACTGCCAAAGGGGAAGTGTGAAACTCTATCTGCACCTCCTCCCGTAATGAAACTGGTACCAAGGTACGACCTCTGAAAATAACATCATGATCTCCCCCTAAAGAGAAACCATCAGGTGCATTTCCTGAGGATATCTGCGCACGTCGCGTCTCACAGTTAGCGTCTCCATGTTGTGCCTCTCTGACCCGCTGCAGTAGTGGAGGAGTGACTGTGAGTGACTGAAGAAAGGCTGCTCCATCGCTATCCACAAAGGATATCTGCAAAGCGGAAAGTTTCTCTATCGCCTCCCCAAGTGACTGAATGCCTGTCCTCCTACAGAGGGAATCAGCTACTACGTTCCCCTTTCCTGGAGTATAGAATATCTCAATGTCATAGTCTTGGAGGATCTCGAGCCATCGTCGTTGTCTCAGGTTCAGGTCCTTTTGTGAGAAGATGTACCTGAGACTCTAGTGGTCTGAATAGACTGTAAAGCGCTCGCCCATCATATTGTGTCGCCACATTTTCAGAGTGAAGACCACTACTGCTAACTCCAAGTCATGGGTAGCGTAGTTCTACTCATGATATCTCAACTGTCGTGATCCATAGGCGATCACG
Source organism: Viscum album (assembly GCA_963277665.1). NCBI lineage: Eukaryota > Viridiplantae > Streptophyta > Magnoliopsida > Santalales > Viscaceae > Viscum > Viscum album. The sequence continues at coordinate 1,199,951,786 of OY728143.1, read as the reverse complement.
ACCCTCTCCTGCATTAGGACACATCCGAGTCCGGTCCCTGATGCATCGCAGTAAACTATGTACCCAACTCCCTCCTCCGATAACCTCAAGATAGGCGCGCTGGTCAATCTCTGTCTCAACTCATGGAATCTCTACTTACATCTATCTGACCACACAAAGGGTTTCCCCTTCTTCATCAAGACTGAGATTGGCGCCGTAACTCTAGAGAAGTCTGGCACAAATTTCTGATATTACCCAGCTAGTCCCAAGAAACTCCGCACCTCCGTCACGCTCCTGGGTGGCTCCCAAGCTAGCACTACCTCGATCTTCGCAGGATCCACCCCAAATACCACCTCAGAGATGACATGTCCCAAAAAGTGGACCTCACGTATCTAGAACGGACACTTCGAGAGCTTTCCATAAAGCTGGTGCTCTTGGAGTGTGTCTAGTAAAACCCGCAACTGGTAGGCGTGCTCCTCCTCAGTGGTCAAGTATTTCAAAATGTCGTCGATGAAGACCACGACAAATCGATCGTGGTATGGCTGAAAGATCATGTTCATGAGGGCCATGAACACTGCTGGAGCATTGGTTATGCCGAATGGCATAACCAAGAACTCATATTGGCCATACCGACATCTGAAGGTCGTCTTCTGCACGTCCTCATCCAGAACTCTGAGCTGATGATAGCCTGACCTAAGGTCTATCTTCAAGAACCACCGTGCTCCCTTGAGATGATCGAAGAGGTCGTCAATCCTCAGTAGCAGATACTTGTTCCTCACTGTCACCTGGTTAAGGTGACGATAGTCGACACAAAGTCGCAAGCTCTCGTCCGCCTTCTTGGCAAACAATATCGGGGAAGCCCATGGTGAAACACTGGGTCAGATGAATCCCTTCCCCTGTAAGTCCTCCAAATTTACTCGTAGCTCTCGAAGATCAGCGGGGGCCATCCGATATGCTGAAGTGTATATTGGGGCTGTCCTGGGGTACAGATCAATATAAAATTCTACCTCTCTACGAGGAGGTAGTCCCGGAATGTCGTCGGGGAAAACATTCGCATACTGATCCACCACGGCTGGTAAACTAGGACTCTGCACGTCATCTGCTCCTATGATGAGGCTAGACAACTGATGAGTGATGGGCTGTCCTCTCCTCTACAGGAGTCTATCCTGTGCTACGAAGGCTCCCTTCTCGCCGGTGAAGGTGAACCTGCTCCCGTCGGTGCGTACACACCGCACCTTGCGCCTAATATAGTCAATCTAAGCATGGACTGTAGATAACCAATCCATTCCCAAGATGACGTCGTAAGGCCTCGACGCCGCTACCAGAAGATCCCAGCCAAAGCTCTAACTTCCTAGAGTAATCTCACACTGCCGGAACCAGTGCGTAATCGTCGAGTATGCTCCCCTAGGAGTATCTAGCCGTAAAGATCGAGCCAACGGCTCTGTCGGAATCTACGACCTCCGAACAAGGGCAACGGCTATGAAAGAATGAATTGATCCTGTGTTTATAAGAACTGTAGAAATGGTGGAATAGACACAGATAGTACCTCAAATCATCTCGGGTGCACCGTGGTCGTAGGCCTCCACTGCCTGAAGCTATGCCTATCTCAGCCCGCCAGCTCCCTATGGTCGGGGTGGACCTCCTGGTGGTGGTGGTGGTAGAGCCTCAAAGCGTCGCCCACCACCTGCTGCTCGGCCAGCTCCTCTGCCTCGTCAACCTACTCCCTACAGACCGCCACGGTCAACCCTCCGCCTTTTCCTGGGTGGTCCCTTAATCGTCTGCTGCTCCTCTGTACGGCGGGTCTAGCAGTCACGATCCATGTCGCCCTATCCGCCGCATGCGTAGCACTATCTGCTTCTCGAAAGACTAGCTCTGCATTGTGTGCCCCTCACTGCTGAGCTAGTGTCCTGAGGTCATCTGCCTGGGGGTCTGGTCTACCTGAACCCATAAGTCATCTGTCAACTGCCTACTGCAGAAGACTCTACTATGTGCCGCCCTGTGGTAGGTCTCACTGCTGATGTAGGCTCAGCAAGGAAGCCCTAGATCAGAAGGGCTCGCTCTAGTACCCCTACCTAGGTCAGAATACTGAGGGAGATCAGTGATGCTCTGATCTCCTGCCTCAATCCTTGCTCGAAGGTCTGGGCCTGGATGAATGGGTCTTGTACCAGGTCTATCGAGTAGCACGAGAGATCAGTAAATCTCGCCGAGTAATGGGCGACCGTCAAGCTACCCTGCCGGAGCTGTAGAAGCTCCTGGATGCGCACCACACGGAGGGTGGATAGGACGAACTCTGAGTGGAAGAGGATCTCAAATACCGTCCAGAGGAGAGATGGCTCGTCGTGCACCTAGAGCATCAAGCTCCACCATCTATCTGTTGCCGCGTGCAGGAGGCTCGCTGCGAGGATCACCATGAGGTCTGCTGGTGTCCTCACTAACCTGAAAACCCGTACAACTGCCTCCAGCCAATCCTCAGCTGCCTGAGGGTCCATCTCCCCGCGGAACCTGGGTGGTCGTTGACACCGAAACTCGTGCAGTGCACTAAGGTGACGTGCTTCGTCAGCGGCTGGGGCTGGTATCAATGGTGGCTCGGCGGGTAGAGGAACCGTCGGTGCCTCTGCTATCAAAGGGCCCTGTTCCGAGGCCTCGTCACTCGGTGGACTATCGTCACGCACAACTCTTGGAACGCTAGCTGGCTGCCATCGTGGATCCATCCTGAAAAGAAACAGGTGCGCCATGGTCAAACAGTATACCTGGTGAGCTGACACAAAGTAATCACAATGAAAACCTGAAACACACATGGAATCAATGTTTTTGTGCATGAAGTCAGAAATCAGAAGTCAGGGTCCTGGTGTATGGATACGTCGGCTGCCACACCAACACTGGACTCCCTGGACTGATAACCACACTCAATATGCTTAACACTATTGCTTCACATAGAAGAAAGATCAGAGTCCAATGTTCTGTGGTAGAACCGAACTCCTCTGATAGCAATTTTTCACGACCCGTCCTCAGGGCCCGTGCCGTGACTACCCCAAGCACGCCTTCCATAGGCTAGGGGCTAGCGACTAGCACCGAGGAGTAATTTTTGGTAAAAAAGGGAAGGAATTGACTTTTTAAAGTAAACAAACACCACAGAGCAAGAAAGAAGAAGTAAACACTGAGTAAAAACTGGGTACAACAGTAAGTGTGGAAAGGTTAGTGGGAAAAATAAAAACCGAAACTGAAAGTAAAGTACAACTGAAAAGAGAGTACAATAATAGAAAGTAAAGCCGTAGCGTCAAGCCTTCCTCTAGTACTCCCACCTGAAGGGTGGGTACAGATATGCTCCACAGCTCCTCGGGTCCAGTCGTCCACTCCGAGTACATCCCGCCCAATGGTCCACCTCCAAGTATCGTCCTGCTCCACAAGCCTCAACCATAATCAGCGTTGTTCGTCGTCTGCAACCAACACAACGTAGTGCGGGCATAGCCCGTGCAGGGGTGAATATAAGCTACTCAATAGGGACCCCAATACCCCCGAAGGTCTTCCAGAATCCACAAAGGATAATCTACAAAGGAAAGATACAAACACGGAGTAACATCCGACACTTCTTAGATATATGCCCATAAATATACCTAAGTCATCAATTCTCGTTCTACTCCAACATCCGAGCTCAAGTACAACCCATTCCACACAAGAAAACACAACCCAATCCACACAGGAAATCAAAACATAATCCACACAGGATAACAAGTCAATCTTATCGAAGATAAGGATTGAAAGTCAAGATTCAGCTCACACAGGAATACTTCTTCATAAGAGGATAGAGATGATCAGATATTCCCACTGATTCATCTAAACCATCAGACCCACATAGGATCAATAGGTACTAACCCCTGCAATTACCCAAAAAGGATCGATAGGTAACTAACCCCCGCAATGACCCACAAAGGATCCATAGGTAACTAACCCCCGCAATGACCCAAACAGGATCAGACCCACACAGGATTTGTAGGCGCTGGCCCACACAGGACTACTGAGCGCTGACCCACATAGGATCGGTAGCACTGATCCATGTCGGATCGCTGAGTGATGTAGTCATCACCGTCAAATCTATAGAGGATTTCTGTACAGTCATCATCATCGTTTCAGTCGCAGCCAGCTCTAGGGTTCCCGCACAAACCAAGCTCGTTCAGGAGGGTCCGCTCCATGAGCCTAAGGGATAATACATCAAATGACACATATTCCGGATTTGATGTATCCAAAGGTTCTGTATCTCTAATAGGAACTCAACGTCATAGGTGGCGCATCAATCAGACGCCCGGTCTGAGAGTTATTGGCTTTTTCCTCCCAGGTGCCCGGTTGGTTTTTAAGTCAAAACCAACCCGACCGTACTCCAACTGCATCCAAATCTCGAGCGGAGTAAGCCAAGAGGTCCGTCTCACTTAGAGGAATCCAATAAATTCTACGACACATCAATCAGACGAACGTAGCTCAAGTTATAAGTGTTTCCGATCCGAGGACCCGGTTGGTTTCGTGGGCGAACCAACCCGCCTGAACCCAAAGTACCCCGAAACCTTGAGTGTAATATACCGAAATGACTGTCTCGTTCCATGGATCACATCACCGCTGATGGTGCATCGATCAGAGGTCCGCAGGCCATGATATGGGAAAAATACCGAAAGAGGTTCAGAAGTGGGGGTTTCGGTCCCGGACCGACCCGGCCCAAGACCCCCTGGCCCTCCCCAATTGGCTCGACCCGACCCGGGTCCGGGTCAGGCCCGATTGGGCGCGGCCCGACGCGCTGGCCCGGTAGCTCGGCCGAATGGCTGAGGTTTTCGGGATGTAGGGGGGCGATGCCCCCCGCTTGTTGTAACCGCGACCCCATAATGGGGGCTGCTCACGTCCGGCCAGCCGGGGGTTTCGAACCCCTGGCACTTCCACTGTCCGGTCGGCTGGGTCCGGCCGGCCGGCTGCTGCCGACTCCGGAACGGCAGGGGCCGGTCCCACTACTCCGACGTCGGTGGCCCGGAACCGGCCGTCGGTTCCCCTGCTCTGCCACGGCCTCTATCGCGGACCCACTCCAACCACGGTGTTTTTATTCGGGGTTCTTCGGCACGACACGATGCTGCTGCGTTCTTGTTCGATTCAAAGGCACGGTACGACGGCACCGCACATACCTTTCCACATGACCTCACGCGGTGCGATGGCACCCCGCCATCCTCGTTCCATTCCACCACAAGGAATACAAGATAAAAAGGGGAGGAGGGTCGGCCGTGTTTTTGCGGTCCGGACCCCTCCCGTTAACTGGTAATAGGTGGTCCAAAAGTACGAGGAATGATGACGGATGAAAACATGAAAATCATCAACAAAAAAAGAACTCCCTACCTCGAGCGTAGCTTGAACAGAGGTTCATCGCGGAAATAACCATCGTTGAAGGAGGCGCTGCGAAAGGAGAATCGTCGCAGAAGAAGGGATCGTTGGCGTCGCGATACATAGCATTGTGTAGTCGATCTCCGAGGATTCGGCATTCTTCGTCGGAGATCGGTGAGTTCTTTGCGTTCTTCACGTTCCTCATGTTCTTCGATGAAGAAGATGAAGATCTTCAAGCCTCCCTTAGATTTTCTCCCAAACCTCTCAAGCAACAAGTCCCCAACCAAAATAAAATAATTACCTCACTTATTTTATTAACATAACATAAGCATTTTTTATTCAAATGTTTAATTAATCCACTCAATTAATTAACTCATGTTGTCAAATTAAATGAAGGGTTATGGATGGTTAGGGAAGATGAAGGGGTGGGGTTCATGTGGGCCTCACCACCCTCATAACCTCCCATGGGATGTTGGGTGGTTTCCCCCAACTTCCACCCAAAGAATTAAACCACTAAGTGAAAAATAAAATTGATGCTCAATTTTATTTTACCTTCCACAAATTTTTAACCACTTCTCTCATGTAAAGGCAACTCTGGAAAAGGTGTTCCTAAGAAAATACTGGCGCTGCGAATCCATCGGTGCCCTCGGAATTTGATTCTAAGTAAGGGTTCAAAAGTTAGAAAAACTTTCTCGTTCGTTCACTGAACGCACCCGAGCTAACTTCGGATAGAAATTATGGGCACACCGGGCCTGGGGATCAAGTGCCGTCTGAAACCACGTTCTTGTAAAATCCCAAAGAAAATTAAGAAAAAATTTCCCTTGAGTTTTACGGATCTTTAAAATTTTATCTATTGGAATCACAATGTGATTTATATCACAAGAAATTTATGTGATTTTAAATATAATGTTAAAAATTTCATATCCTATAACATTTGTGTCTCAGGGGTTCGATCATTGAATTTTCCATTGCATATAATTGTAACTTGATTCCATTATGTTCTAGAAATTATCTAAATTCAGAAAGCATACTTTAGGAAACAATAATCATTATGGGAAACCAAAAAACAAATAAAAATCATTTATAGACTATATAAATCAATAATAGTTCTTTTAAATATATGATATCATATGTTTGATGACAAGAATTTTGGGTCCTTTATTCAAATCCTTTAGGATGTTTCATAAAGAGTTTGTGAACTTTAAAATCATGATTGGGAAACTAGATATGAAGAAAGGACCATGGTTGTGGACTAGGTGATGATCATGTCCAATTTAATGCACCCTTTTTGTATTTATTACCCCAATATATATATTATAGATTCACATCAACTTGAAGAATCCATATGAGGATGTAATTTCAGGGAAACCACTCACATTATCCATCAACATAATTCACCGACACTTTCTTATAATTTAAATTATCCTTTGACATATCCTTAGAGGTCCAATTACATTTTTATCATCATAGTTTATAGATGTTAAAAAAAGCATTCCTATGATACAAAATGTAATGAAATAGGATTTTCAAACAAATATTTTTATTGCAGTCCTAAATATAAAATATTTAATGAATGAATAATGATGATACCACTAGATCACATCCATATTAAAATAGAATAAATACTGAAGTTTTTTTCATTATTGAATAGAAATTAACAAAAAGACCATTAAAACATTCTTGAATAAAATTCCCTTTTCAGTTGAGAGAATTTATATAAAATACAAATATTTACAAAATGTAAATGAAAAAAGATTCTTTTAAAAGAACATATAATAATGTTAATGGATGCTTTAAATAAATTATTGATCATGGACACATAAATTAATATTCTTACCATACTTGATAAAACAAAATTTTAATACACATTTTTTTTATAAAAAGTAAAAACTAAATCCTTTAGAAAATTAACAAAAGATTCAATGTAAAATTTTTTTGAAATGTAAATCACGGGTACAAATGAATACAAATGATCGTTTAAAAATCGTTGAACTGTAATTAATTTTTTTATAGAAATCATAGACATGTAATAAATTTTTTTCAACTGAAGAGGGAAATAAATTCAATTTTTCAATAAAATAATTATTTTGGATTATTGAGTTCATAAAGAGAGGAAAATAAGCATAAATGTTTTTAATGAAATAACCATTTTATAGTAAAATTCATCAGTTTCTTGAGATATATATCATAATAATTTAGCATATGAAACTTATTCATGTACAATATCAATAAACAAGCAGATTTTAACATAAAACCTTTTACCACATTGGTATTTCATGTATAAAAAGAGGCACAAAGAAAACATGATATAGATATTTTTAAAATATAATATAATTATAATAAATATAAATAAAATTTAACAGTATTGTATACACCAAAACAATTAACAAGTCTTGTATAAGGCAAGTGTCTCACAAATATAAAAGTGAGACAAAATTCCATTTCCATAGGTCTTGACATCCAACATACCAATTTGATCTTCCTGAATAATAAATATATGATCACTATAAATCTATCACATTACAATAATCATATTTATCGTAAATTATATTATTTACTTATTATGTTTTATTATAGTTCTAATAATCATTCTTTGTTAAAATCATGTTTTGTGTAATATCAACTTCATTTTTCATGTTTGTTTTGGCTTGGTATTTTTCATTCATTTACAAAAACAATGGTTCCATAATCTCTATAATTTCCACAAGAATATAAAAATTATATATAAAAATTATATAAGTATTTATAGTAATCCAAAAAATTTATAAATAGAAAATGAATTACACCATTCATGGGGATGGTATGCCATATGCACGCATGGATGAAATTTTCAATTTCACGACGCATGAAACAAAAGACATATAAAAATTATATTAAATACTCATAATATGGTTAATTTAATATATATCACATATGTTCATTAAAACTACCCTTATTACCTTCTACGTAAAGCATTTATGAGCAATTAATCAAACTATATCGTGTAGAGGTACTCCACCTTACAGATGAGGTAAATTATCATATTCATAAAAATTTAATGTATGATTGTATTTTTGTTATTATAATTCAAGTGAAAATGTTATGTCATATGACAATATAGCTATGTTAAATCCATTATTATATCTATCCGTGAGAGGTGGTGATTGAAAATGAATTACATCATATAGTGAGGTTGTAGTCCACTCTACACATAATTGACAGTTTGATATCCCTATAGATGAAATAGGGTATGTATATAGGTTATTCCATAAAGAAAAAAACATTATTATATCTAGAAAATCGGTGCTGTTATATTTGTATTATTATTTCATGAATAAATGTGGAAGGATCAAAATTAAAAATAAATAGGTTAGTGAAGAAAATTTCCTTTAATTAAAATGACTCGTTTTGATTTTTAAGGACCATATTGTTGTTCTTATGGTATGAATAATAGATATAGAATGTGGATAATAATGTTTTTGAGAGACTAGGGTAGGGTTTTATAATTCTAGATCTCTTACAATGTGTGATGATGTTAGGGGATGAGGTCCTTTTTTTATTTAGGATTGGAATTTCTGTAAAAGACCAAAACTATTGAATATTGGGAAGTCCCTATAACACCATGTTTCTCTAGGTTTTATAAATAATGGACTAGAAATATTATATGGTCCAAAAAAAATAACCCAAAGGGAAAAAAAAAATTTTGTTCCCTTAATCTCTTTGTGTACTAATTGTTACCATTTTATTTTTTACCATTGAAACCAGGCTTCTTTGGTTTTAATGGGAAATTGTTTCTTCAATAGTGAATATAAAATGACAATAATTAGTTAATTTGGTCCTATGTTTTCTAAATATGAAATAAAAATTATTAAAATATGAACCTTTGAGTTTTGGAAATTAATTTTAACACATGAATATGTAATACACATTTCCTCACTTTAGCATTAACAACCTCACTGTGTTTTTATTATAATTACTAATAATTATGAATAAAATAATTTGACTCTATAAAATAATATATATTATACATATTGGGAATATGGAATCAGTTTTAGGAAATTCATTTAATTGATGTTGTAGTATTTAATTTAAAATAAAACTTGATGACAAGATGAAAACTATGTTTTTATAATATAATATAACCATGCTCATTAAAAAATGAAAACAATAGTGGAGGATGTTTTACCAATATAACATTCTTAGAAGTGTAGAATAAATTAATATTAATATTTAATATGAAATTGATTTCAATGGCCTAAATTTGATTAATAAATATATAATTTAAATAATTTTACGTTTAAATCCATCTGAAAATAAATTTAATATTCAAAATTAATTAAATAAAAATTTAGTTTTTAGTAAAAATAATTATTTATTATCTATTCATCAAAATATTGAAATTTTCAGAATGTTATCAAAAAATTTCATAAAAGTAATTTTTAATTATATTTTTTAAAAAATGAATTTTATTTTTTCAAAAATATTTTTAAAATTTGGAATTAATTATTTTTATTATAAAAACTTTCTCTTATAGAAAATAACATTTTCGAGAATTATAATCACATTACCAAAAATTCTATACATTATTAATCAATATATATAAGAAAAATACAATGACCTTGGGGATAAGGTCTAAAATGTCACAAAACACTTTTGAGTATACCAACATGTTGAGGATTTCATGGCTTCTTTCGAGGGACTCTCCATGTGGATATCCCTATTGTACCATCCATAACTCTGTTCAATAATAATTATCAGGTCATGATTTTCTACAATGCCTCAAGTAAACCTACCCATATTCCAAATGTTTTTGAGTTGTAGTGAGGGTCTAAGGTGTTATAGTGGGGAGACTATACCCTTATAATAATAGTATCACATGCTGTAATAAATTGATGAATAATCATTTCAAACATAATAAATGGAAACTAGATTAACTAAATCAAATCATCATAATAGTAATAATTTCTCGAGAAAAAAGTTTTAACATATAAAAAATGATGATTATATCATCGATATAAATATAATAATTGGAATTACATAGTAGCAGGAATCTAGTAATATATATGTATAAAAAGAATAGAGTGGACAAAAAGGCTACCTCTAGATACAATCATGAGCCATAGCTCATCATTCTACCCCCTCTCCCATGATAAAATTCATCAAGAATCATCGACCATGTTCTTTCCACTATCCATATGGGAAACCATAAAGTCATTCTGGGTACCAATGTTGACCCAAAAAGGGTGTGATATATACTTAGTAGGCCACCACTAATGGTATCTATAAAAAATAAACCCTTTTTATAAAAAAAATTATTATCTGTATGAATAAAAGGTAAAACTGATTAGTTTATGACAAACATGAGATGTAAATGAGAAAAATTTGAAATAATAGTTGGATATAAAAAATGAGGATTAATATAAATGGATTGTCAACAATTTTTTGTAATAAGTTTAGCATACAACACATATGAATAAAGAACTATACCTAAATGGGCTAGGTCCCAAGGTGTATAATCAAGGAAACATCATCAAGAATAAGAATCTTGCCAGATGGTAAGCTCAGAATACCAATAGGCCTACATGGTCGGGGTCCTAGGGTGATAATTATGTGACCTGTATCTGAATATATATATTTATATGGAGGTTTAATGTTCCATAAATTTATTCCCTTCATCAAGCCATACTATAAGTAATCATACATTGAAGTTATATGTGTCATACCTTGATCCCGTAGTTTTTGTCACACCATAATGAAATAGGTTCCATACCTCAACAAGAATTCTATTCCATACTGATATTTCCAACCTCAAACAAGTAAAAAAATAAAATTAAAGGATATGTTAGTGTACATACCCATTCAAATTATCAATACAAAAATTCACATTTTGAGAAAATATGAATCTTATTCTATTTTTTCATTTAAATCTAACCATTTTAACACTTGAATAGATCCTAATGAATTTTAAAGAATGATTTTCCTTCTTGAAATGACTCATTTAATTATGATAGACTCCCAAAATCAAATGGTGAGATCACACCACCATATGGGAGGATTTAACATAGGGTAGATAAAATAACTCACATCATAGGTGTCTTGGGAAGTGGTTGACAACATCCATGTATATCTAGGTGCCATAAGGGAAACACCTAATGATCCAATAATTTAACTTAAAAATTTAGTTTATTTTAGATAATTTTCTTTAAGATACAACATGTGACACAAAAATAGTAAATAAATAGACATTAAAATAATAGTTAAATATTATAGACCACCTACCTTATGTATTTGGAAGAACAATTAGTCATTATCGACCTGTGGTTAGCCTAAATCGGAAGAAAAATGATTCATAGAATAATAAACTATAAATAGGAAAATATAGATCACACCAGCATAACTAATAATAAAGGAATATAAATGATGAAAATAGATAATAAAATTAAGATCTTATTGGTGGGAATCCAACATGATAGACGACATTCGAACTAGTGGATGAACTAATGATTGGATTCAGAAACTATGTTTTTCATGGAAGTTGATCACTAAACAGTGAGTATATGATGGATTTTGTTCATCTGAAATCATAAAATAAAGAGTTTACGACTATGTAAAATAGTTTGTGGAAAAATTTTCATCTATAACTATAATTAATGGTCACATAAGTTTTCCATATTGTTGAACAAAACACACACCAAGCTTGGACACCCCACTGTCCTGGGAACACACCCTACATGGATTCCATTACATGATTAGTGAAATCATGTGCAGACCATGCACACCATCTATCATAGCTTTGTATAAAAAATTCCACCTTTCACAGTATTGGTAAACGATGTCACACCCTAATAAAAATTAGTGGTTTGATGTTCCTTGTTACTGTTAACAGTGTGCTAACTGTGTGCCTCTCTTATTTTATCTGAAAAATATCATGATCCCTTCTTTAAAACATAGATCATATTTATATAGATAATATAACAAAATTAATCCTTTAATTAAATGGTTACATGCCTGGATGAAATGTCAGCATATTACAATCTTCCCCCAATAAATCAACTTATCCCATATTTTCCATTCCATGGGTGGAAAATCATCGTCTGAGAATAAATCCATTCACTAAGCATGTACATTGGCCTATAACATCTAGTTATAGACCAATATGTGATTATGCTCCCATATCACCCATTCTAATGTAACAAATTGTCCTTGGAGAGGATCCAATCATTGGACTATAATATGAGAAGGATTATCCTCAAAGGAAGAATCAACATCTTTTTCGACCTCATCATGATGAAACACACGATATGGGACTGAATATTAATAATGTAAATGAGAAATGTTAAAAAAATCCTTCATAGTATAATATCTATTAAGAAGTGGTATTTGATTACAAATGGTTGTGCCCCCTTCAAAAAAACAAAAGTCCCAACAAATTGATGTGATATGTTACCTTTCCACCTAAAATGAGGATATACCAATCTAGTTGATACGTGTAAGAATAACAAATCACAGACCTTGAACTATAAAGGATGTCATTGATGGTCATCATATGATTTATGCCTATACTGAGCTATATCTAGTCACTTCTAAATAATCTAAAATTCATATGTTGTCTTCTGACCAAGAAGAGGTCCAAGTAGAACTACCTTACTGGCCTCTAACCGGCATAGAGGTGGACAACATGGACTACTATATAAATCCTCTCATGGATCCATCTAAAAAGTATCATCGAATATGTTATTGTTGGAGAACATGTATAATGAAATTTTCCCCACAATAACCACAAAATTCACGGAAGCATTCTTGGACCATGTCCTCTAGTACCTCGATAATCTGTTTTGACTGACCATTATTTTGAGGGTGAAAATATATGCTAAAAATAACATGTGTACCCAAAAATTTAAGTAACCCATTTTAAAACATCAATGAGGTATAATTATCCCAATCATAAATTTTAGTAAGAGGGACCCCATATAAGAATAAAACTCATTAACTTATAAACTCCCAATCTCATCTAATGAGAGGGTCTTCTAAATATTTCTGAAATGAGAAACCATCATGTTTCTATAAATGATTACTCATAATGCATAACTTCCTTGACTGGATATTGATTATAAAGTCACAAAATCAACAGTAAAATAATCCCATTTCCAATTAGGAATGGGTAACAATTGTAAAAGACCTTCTGGTTTCTAGTGTTCTACATTAACTTAGTAATAAGAAGAATAAAAATTAATAAACATAGTATATAAATTTTTATACTAGGCCATCAATATCACTAAAATATTTCATAATACATCTTTTTAATCCCATCGCGTACCACCCTATTAGAATCAGTAGACCCTCATATTCTTTTCTACCATATGTATGTAGGATGTTGGATGCATCCATGGATACATACAACCTCATCTTCATCGATGATCCATCTTGGCAGTAGGTGATCACCTCAAATAGCCACCCCTTAGGGATTAGCCCTCTAAATCCAATATATTCCATATATTCACCCACTACATAATTGAATATAATATAGAATATATTATTCTTGGATATATAAAAATTTATTGGTGAATAATTCAGTCTACTTTTAATATCATGAATGGTTGTCTTGAAGGATTATAGCTATACAAATTTCACACCCTTCAAAGTCAAGAGTATAAGAGGTTCTTCTAAGAATGAAATTTCAGGAATATTGTTCATGTAATATCTGCACCACACAAAAGAAATATTTAAATGATCTTAATGGCTTGTTTCCATGATTCCATAGAACTGAATTTAACTATGTTAATAGACACTCATCCCTATGAAGTAATGAGACCAATGAAGTTGACCAATTAAATATAAAGGTGGCATTTATTGAGCTTGGAATACATCCAGTTCTATGTTATTGTATTCAAAAAGAATTACAGAAATTGGTTTTGGTCATGTCTAGTATGAATTACTCCATGATATCACACACATGGACTACAAAAAATTAATCCAAATACCAGTGTATAACCTGATTCATCATATCCATGAAAATGATTGATGTTTTTGTGAATCCAAATGAAATAACAAGATATACATAAATACAATACATACAATGGAAAATTACATGAGTTATATTATTAGGTATAACATATAAATGATTATAGACTATCTTCAAATAGTTCATTGAGAAAACCTAATCTCTTTATAACTGATCAAAGATGCCATCTATATTAGAAAAGGAATATAGGTTCTTCACATTATCTTGAATCGACATTCGGTAACCCACACAAATCCTATGGTTGTATAATCCTTTTTGGTGAAAATGACCAGTAAAACCAAGAGAGAAGTATTTTTTTTATATAAAACCCTTATATTCTATGTCCATTATCTATCTCTTGATCTCCTAAAACAATGTGGCAGTTGTCCTATAAGGTGTAATAGACAACGATGCATCTTATGGATCCCGTTAAACAGATAAATCTACTTCTCACTTAGAAGATAAAAGAAAAAATTCCCTAGAGAATACATCCCTAAAATTATATATTAAAATATTTAAACTAAACTTATGAATTTCGGTATCATTTATATAAAGGATAAAAAACTGGGATGTAACGCCACTCAACCCATAATTCTCTGCTATAGTATTACCTACATGGACATCACGTCAATCCTTTTGTGTATAATTTTCACAATAGGGTGATGTGAAAGGCACCCTTCTGGAATATCAATCCACATAGTTGTGAAATGGAACAAACAAGTCCATCCCATGAATATTGTAAAAACTAGACATCTCCATGATGAAGTGGTTTCATAAAAAAATGATAGCAACCTATTCAATGGGGGAACATCTTGAAATAGTGCCCACTATCTGATTGAAAACCCAATGAATTATTAAGGGTATAAACCCAACAAAATTTACTTAATTTCAAGTATGGGGATTCCCATGTTACCCATATGGATAAAATAATTCAAAGTGCCATTGTCAAAAAAATCAATATCAAGGTAGATGATATAAAAAATCATACCCTAAACTGAATAATTTCCGAGTCTCTATTTATCCAGAACACTTTACATACATTAAAATGGGCCATTATATACCCCTGAGATGAAACATGACTTCGTTGTGTATGCTAGATCAGAAGAATCTAGGCAACTCGTGTTTATCTATCTTAGCCAAGTCAACCACTAGGCCAGAACATCTGGTTAAACACCAGCTTCCAAACTGACATGAAGCTACTAAACAAACTATAGGACCTGTAGTTGGAGCTGATCCTATATCAATAGAAACTTTAGGGAAGATTATATAAATCCATAGTAAGTTTCCCACCTTTCTGCAATATTTTCACTCAATTGGGGTCCTATCACATTGAGATCTCATGTGCATCTAATTCATACACGGATAAAATCCTGCAAACCCACAATTACATTCACTCTAACATCTACATCTATTATGAGAGGAATCTAAGTGGAACATCTGATCACTAGATGCTACATTAATGGGTCAATAACCTGCTCCACTAGGATGAATACCTCTGTCCTTACTTAGGTTATGTTTAATTATGTGAGACTATTTTTCTATATTAGACATGATAGTCAACCTGAAAACATTCACCTAAGATAGAATTGGATACCTAAGTCCATCCTAACAATTCCATACGTCCACCAGATCATCAGTGGTTTAGATATTCTCAATGTGATTACACACTATAAATTAAGATGTGTAATCCATACTTGTGAATGGAACATAGTTCATGTTTATAAAATCCACTACATGATCATCCCTCAAGCACACCGGGTAAAATTATTCAAATAAGCTAGATTGGAAATCCCTCCGAATCATTTTTTTCTACTGAGTTACCTAGTTTAGAATATCCCACAATCATTTGGTGTATTCATGAGGCATATACAAAACAATCTCCACTCTCATATTAGGAGTTTCCCCAAGGTTCTAAAAAATATATACTATAATCCCAATCCATAACAGTGTAGCCTTGGGGTCACCATCCACTGAATATGTAGGTGGATTCTATAAATTAAAATTTAACATAAAATCTTCCATAGAAGAATTGGGTTTCAAATATCCATTAATTGTTTTCCTCATATGTATAATTTCCCCACAGAACATTAATTATTTCATTAATTACAAATCTCATGAGGTTCTATATATAGAACTTCTTGAGGTAACACTAGTGGATTAGGGACCACAACCTATGGATCTTGGTATTCACCCCCACCCAGGGGCATGAGTCGAGGGCATCAAGGTTGTATAGATCTATATATTACAAGAACACACTTCAAATATTATATTAAAAAGGTATTATTATTGAAAAATTATTTGGAAAGGAATAATCAATTCTATGGAAAAGTCATACCCCACTGCCTACTCTAAAATCTGGGTATGGGTGATACGAACAATCAAAACGAATAGAAGAGACATTGTATACTACCCACTACAAAGGTTAGGTCATGGTCAAGATATCTTTTTAACTACAAGGGTTGAAAAAATGGACTTTCAATTACAATTTACAGAGTAAAAACACTTTTATGTTAAAATTAAAAACCCAATTTAATGGAAACACTATAAATATTTATGATCTATCAGTTCATTCATTTTCATCATATAAATAATAACTAAAGTTCCCTAACCATTTTATTCAACTAAATTCCTTATAAATTTCATGTTGTTATTAATTTATCTTAATCTAGAGCTTTATAGTCTATTGAAAAATTTAACAAGGACTATAATATTATTTAACAGAATGATTAGTCATTTCTAATATAAAGATATACATATACTCTTTAGATGAAAAATGAAATTATAGAATTCAAAGTCGAAAAATGTTCTAGTCTATGAAACATTAGTTTGACAATTGGTTAGTTATGGTGCCATCACAAAACTATATGGGAATGTTCTATTTATGTAGATTTAAACGCTCTATTAACCAATTATATAACCCCCTTTTCCCTTTAGAAATGTTAGTAACATAATAGTTATATCACTCAAGACACATAGAACAAGTATCATGGAGCCAGACATAACAACCTATAAGGAATTGTATAATGTAAGACATATTAATCCTATATGGTTCCTAAAATGATTAATGGTCATTTCATCAATTCTGTACAGGTCCAAAGACAAAATTTAATCCAATATCATCATAGTAAAAACAACGCATATCATGTGTTTCACCCAATTGTGGAATCAAACCAGCTATAAAATGCATAATCCATAAAAAAAGTCCCATACTATGTAATTTAGACTTTTTCTTAGACGAGGTTATCTACCTCCAAAAACAGGCACATTACCAAATTCCAATTTATCATTGTCCCCATTCTACCACCCTAAATAGTAAGAAAATGAAATTATACCACTAATATTAATTTTTAAAGTACCAAACTCAGTTTAATTATAAGTAACCAATCCTTATTATCCATATGGCCTAAATCATAACCGCCCATTTTAAGGAGGATGTCGAATAACAATGAGGGTCTATGGTTGTATAATGGGGAGACAATACCATCATAATCAGAGTAGAACAATAGTGTAATAAAAGGATGAATAAAAACCATAAGAATAATAAATAGAAACTATAATTGTTTAAATAAATCATCTAGATAGTAATGATATGTCAATCCAAATTATGACCTTATAAAAAATAATTTTATGTTCATGTATCTATACAAAAATATGTAATACATGGTTGTAGACATCTAATATAACACATGTGTAAAAATAAAAAAATCAAAAAAATTCTATCATCAGATAGAATTAAGATCCATAACATGATATTATGCTCCTCATTTCCCTATATATATATATATTCAATCATGCATCAATAACTAGGAACTCACCACTATACATACATACAACCATGAAATCGGTCTAGTTACGAATCAGAAACCTGAACTGGGTCTGAGATATTTTTAGTAGGATGCCACTAAAAGTGTCTATAATAAATCTACTATGTTCATATAGTATACTAATGTGATATTATAATGAGGTAAAAATTCCATGTGTATGACAAAAAATACAATTCCATTAGAACATGATGAAATAAGAGTAGGATATATGATCCAATGGAAAAGTGATGCTTGAGAAGCCTAATTTACGTGAATATGGTTTTTCCATTTGGTAGTTTGTGCGGGGTTTAATTTCCAATACAATCATTAATGTAAGGTCAATCTTTTTGTTCATAATGGAAACTCCCAATGGTTCCCACATCTATTAAAATTCAAAAACTAAATTTCAAAAGAAACAATGGTTAATTTTGTTTATTAGGAACTCAAATTAGTTGAGAGTATTGGTGGTCAGGAACATCACAGATATTTGGGGGAATTGTTGCATATTCTATGAATCTACTATATATTTAATATATATTAACGAATATATTCTTAATAAAGCTAAGAAACGGGATACCATAATAGAAATATCATAGGTTAACCCCTTTTACGTGTAATATAAGAGGATCTCATAAGTGAATCTATCTATATGTATCTTAATTTATTCAACCATTTATTAGTATGGAGTATATACTTCTATGCTAATATCACACTATCAGGAAAATCAAAATTTACATTCATACCGGGAAGCAGTCAATATTATGATTAGGGGATTGAGGCATTATGAGTCAATCTATGTATCCGATTTATAGTATGAATAAAAATCATATAATTCATGGAATACTGTTCATTTTAACATCATACGGAAAGTACATATGTGTGGGAACATAGGAACTCGGTTTTCAAGGTATTGTATCAAGTAGAAGTCCTACATATCCTGATTATTGTATAAAATAGTGTTATCATAGTTTATTCACTCCCTTGGGATTTTCCCTAAGCTAAATGTCTTTATATGGGGTTATAATAACATTCCACTCATTATGGCTTACAAAATGTGGTTTCCTCAGCTACTGGAGATTCATCTTCCCATTGACATGACTATTGCAACTCCATAATCGCATGTGATCTATTCTATGTGTGAGGAATAATTGATAAGATGTAATCAATCTCACTACCCATGGATGGAATACTTATACACTACTACATACCTTAGGATGTTTATTTTGGAGCTCAGTCCTATAAAATATATCCTATGTATCTTGGTTATAAAATTAATCAGAGTCATCATGGTTCAATTGGATTCTTATTCCAGTGATGGATGATATAGACTGGTCATCCCATGGGAATTATTGGGTCCCAATTTTCAAAATGTTGGATACATAGGGGGTGGATTACACCATAGTGGATGCCTATTTGTGCTTAGGTGTTATAAATGAATCCTATATATCATGGCAATTGTATGAATTAGAGTTCACATTTTTCAATTGATTTCCCAATCCACTAATGGACAAGGTAATGTGATCATCCCATGGGAATGGAGGGGTCCTAATGGTTAAAAAGTCTGAGACATGGGTGACTTACACCAATGTGGATGACAATTTGAGATGGGATATTAGGGGTGAATCCTAAATTTCCTATTTTTATCATGAATAAGAGTCATTATAGGTTTATTGGTCAGGGATTCCACACAAACCATTCTATTTTTGAATGATATGATCACTAAAACTTCATAAGCCTATGTGAGATATGCTTGGTGTGGGTAACATGGGATGTAAAATGACTAGAATCACTACAAATGGATGTTATACTTACATGAAGTGACAACCCTATGGATGATTAATATAGAGATCAAGCATTAAGGAAGTATCTTATGAATACTGGTTATAGCTACAATTATATTCATCATAGTTATTTTGGTTAGGGCCTACATACTAACATTTACCTTATATATAGTACATATCATATTATGTTTCTGATTAGGGCATACACACAATGGTTTCCTTTTATAGAAGATGTGCATGGTTATCCGGTCCTAGGATGCTTGATTCTTCTAGAATTATTTTCTTCCTGAAATGCATTGATTGCCTACTAGACATGGCCTTATTATCTAGTTTACATGTTGTAGGATGTATCCCTGACATGTCCTATATATACCCTAACTTTTCATGCATTAACATTAAAAACATATGTAGAATACTAAAAAAAATTACAAAAATATATTCCCATTGACCATATTAGTCAATTGCCTTTGGAAACATGGAAACACAAACATGATTCATAGGTGATCTACATTATCTCCCACTAGGTTCTTCTTGACTAGAACCATTAATATTCCCAACAAACATAATACATATCTTCATATCCTCTAGAAGAAAACATAAAAATGGGTGACATAAAATTACCTTTAATGGTAAAAAATATAGATAAGTAAGAATTTACATGAGGATAAGGGTATGATAACATGATCATGAAAATAGAAGATCATACCATACATATCAAAGATCATATACATATATCATGGAATAATTATTGTCTATTCATAAGACACAAATTATGAAGAAATTAAAAACATAATCCATAAACTAAAAACATAGGAATAAATCATTGAATTTTTTAAGACACATAAATATATATAATGATCACCATGTTAGTCATAGAATTTATGTTGATACTGTCTCAGTGGATGATGATTATTACTAAACTAGGATTAAAACTTCTTCTATCACTATATTTCTGAATTAATTTGAATCCCCATTCTAGCCCTATAATATAGAACCAAGTAAATTACCCATTTCATCCATGTATATATCATGAGATATAATTCATTACCCAATTCATTTGGGAGAGGTATAAGTCCCACCCATCCAATAGTGAAATCATACCTACATGTTCCATAGGATCATAAAAAATGTTCATCACATAACTCATGAAATGAAATTGGTATTAAAATACATGTAATCATATCATAAACTTTGGAAATGATACATTTTTCATAATAATTTCTTTAAAATCATATCACATGAAAAGAAGCTTGGTTTAGATGCATATAACCCCAGAAAGAGAAATAATTTTCATAATAATCATTCCCTCAAAACATAATCCATTAAGATAAATAATAGGAATGGAAAAATTGAATAATTTTCCCATAAGGAAATCAGAAACACCAAGGGATGTTATCTTATAAGGGAAACAATTTTTCAATATAATTTAAAAACATTTTTGGAGGAAAATATCATTTCTTCATTGAAAATTCTTTATAAAACATAGAACGTGTTTGAAAACAATTTTCATTGAAAATATTTTCAAAAACTTATAAAGGATTCATTGAAAACCATAAAACGTTTTTAAAATCCTTTTACCTTGAAAATGTACTTCTACGTTGTTTTGATATCTTTTTTGAAAACATGGTTTTAGAATGCAATAGACTTCTAATCGGATAGAGGGATAATAAATTTTTATAGAAAAATATTATTTTAAGTACCAAAGTCTTGAAAAGTCACACTAATACATGAATATATATTGAATAACCATAGGATAATAAACATCATGAGTGTTCTTGTGATATAGAACATATTATTTCATCAAAGAAGCACAATCACTAACAGTATTGAAAACTGATGGGATTATTTTGATGAACTCTTATAACATGGTAAGCTAGGATCAAAGTCTCAAAGTAATAAAGTAAAATGATATAGTGTTTAAAATATATTTAAAATAATAATAATCATGATATAACATTTAAAATTTAAGTATTTACAGCTCAAAAATAATTTAGTTTCATAACATAAGAAGATCCTCATAGAAGTCAAACTCAGACTAAACTATTTTACAAATTTGTTAACATTAATTTCAAAAAACCCATTAAGCAATGATCATACAATGGATACCCAAATACACATAAATATATATATAATAGTAATTGAATACATCCATGGTCTTTATCCACACAACACCAAATGAATGGATGGTGAATAGATCATGTATCTCATTGAAATTAAAATTGATATGAAATCCCATTACATTGTATCTTGACTCACATTGTACTCGTTAAAAACAACTATATCAATAATATAAAATTTTTATACACATTTTATAGAACCATATAATTATATCTAATAGTTTATTATGACCTTATATTACCCCCTTGTTTACCATCCTATTTTAATGTTTTACTTCTCAAATTATTCCCTTTATTCCCCGCATGTGTGTTTATTCATTATATATTTGGTCCTTATACATGTAACATGATTTCAAGAATTTAAAACAGAATATTAATATTATTTATATTCAGAATATTT
Organism: Viscum album; assembly: GCA_963277665.1. Taxonomy (NCBI): domain Eukaryota; kingdom Viridiplantae; phylum Streptophyta; class Magnoliopsida; order Santalales; family Viscaceae; genus Viscum; species Viscum album. The sequence goes on along the minus strand of OY728143.1, from coordinate 1,199,929,374 downwards.
TTATTATAATAATATATATATTATAGAAGTATGAAATGTAATACACTATTCAGGGAGATGATATGTAATACATACACAAGAATGTTGTTTCGGTTTTTGTTATAGTATTTAAAGAAAGAAAGTAAATGAACTATATATATATGTATATAATATCATTAATATAACATTAAAATTTTATTTATATCATAAAATTTAAATAAAACCTCTCATTAATACATTCCATGTAGTGTGTGAATGAAATACATCACTTTGACGAGGATGTAGTTCACACTTCCTCAAAAGAAATTTTAAGTTTTACGTAAAAGAATTTAAAAAAGATCTGTCTTGTAAAAGGAATAAAAAATCTTGATGACATAATAAATATAATATATAAAATATATATACATAGTCTCCATTATAATTTCTTCCATGATAGTCAGTGAAGTAAAAAAATTCACTATCATCTTTTGTTGATGCGGTAGTTCTCCGTACACGTAAATAGTAGGTTTTTTACACATTATATGGTGGTGTCTATAAATTTAGGTTGAAAACATAGGATAAATACAACATATTATATTTTTGATACTGGGATTTTTATAAAATCACGAAATAAATAGAGTGGAGGGTGTGAAGAGGTAATACAAAAGAAAGGAGCTTGAGAGAAGGTGTTACCTCTTAATCGGGTAACTCCTTTTGGTTTGTGCCAAAAGAAAACCATGTAATAAAATATACCCCATGGAAAGAATCAAATAGGAAGGTAGTAATGTTTTTAAGTGGATTTGAAATATTCTGGCAAAACCAATGTCGTCTGATAGGTTTGAAGAAGAGGTAGAGTTGATGGCCATTTGTAGTGAACGAGGTGTCACACTCTTGTAATTTTTTTAAGAGAGAATTCCACCAAAATTTTCTATTGAATGTGGATCCAATAATGATTAAGATTCACTAAAATAGAGTATAGGTTCTATATATATAACTAAAATGGAATTTTACATTTTTATTGTTCGTATTGGTCCTTCTAGTTATGGTTTTGACCCTCATTAATATTAACTTTACATTAATATATTTAATTAATTTCAATCATTTTCACTATTATTTTTGGTGAAAAACTATGTTGAACTTATTAGACATTAGAAATTGTGATTAATATATATATTGAATCCATTTTCTAAAATTAAAATTTAAGAAATGGAAGAAAAATATTTAAAATTAATTTTCTAGTCGAGTCCACAATGGGGGGTTTTAAAAGTAAAAATGAATAAATGTTGTCGAATTTCAATGTGACATTGGTTTATATTATCTAAATTAGATTAATTTATAAAAATATAATTTAATTAAAAATTAAAAAAAAAACTAAAATATTATTTAAACCTAAAATAAATTAGATGAATAAGCAATTTTGATTTAAAATCTTGTATTTTTCACTATTCATCAAATAAATGATGTTTCTCAGAAAAGTCCTAAAAATCCTATCTAAGATACTTTTAACATTATAAATTAAGAAATAAAATTTATTTTATCAAATTAAATTTCTAAATATGTTTAAAATTAATTTTTTTGTGTTTCATTGAAGGACATTAAAATAATTTCATTCGAGAATGTGGTTTTTCTAAACATAAAAGGACTTTACCGAAAATCATATATTTCATTATCAATATCTCTTATTTATATAAAACCATTATACATAATATTATTAAATAAGTTATTACTATTCATATATCTTTTTTAATATGTATTTTATAATTATGTCATTTAAATAATTATAATAATAAAATTAGGTTTTGTAGAAACATAGGTTTTGCATGTAACATATGCCAAGTCCGTGTTGTATGTAACATAGTTCTAATCAGTGTTACAAGAAAAGATTGATGAGCATATGTTATGTGTATTATATGTCGATTTAGTTCCATGTAACATATGTCATGTCGATGCCATGTGAATGGAATGTTTGACTTAGTGCATTAAAAGACATAAATTAATATTTAATTTATTAGAAAAAAGGTTCATAAAAAGTAGAGGTGTAACATTATACCCCCACCCCCACCATAAAAGGAGTTTTTTCTCTCAAAATTAATCACATTGGTAATAAAATGTGGATAATTCAACTTCATTATATCCTAAAGATCCCACATTACTTCCTCTAATTGGTGATTTGTCGACAAAACACTGACTATGCTAGTGGTCATGTTTCATAGATCATTCTCTAAACAGTCCATAAATTCAACTGGTTGTTCTTCGTATGACAGATACTTATCCAGAGGTATAACATATGATTTCTATACATGGGAAGGGACAATTATGTACTTTCTTGGAGGAGATTGATGGAAAACATCCTATACATGAGAGATATTTGGAAGAAGTTCCAAGCAATAGGCTACCAACCCAATGCGATCAAGAATATGAAAGGTACTGATATACCTATGACATATTTTCAATTTATTCTCAAATATCATAACATTCTTCCTATGTTATAATTATAGAAAAAATGTTGGACTAATATGAAATTCTAGATCATGTTGGTGGTGATTATCATAACTGTTCTTCCATATTTGAGCTACCTTGATATGATGTGGAAAGGTACCAACCTTCTCGACCATTTCTTTAGCGATCTTAGGTCTGAACTACTTTCTATATCCAACATCAACAGATAATGGTGGAGATCAATATTTCTTACCAAGAGGTCATTATAAATACCTATATGAATGTAGGATTGAAATATATTATCATATGAAAACTCAATTAGAAGAAGGTTTTGATCCAAACATCCTCTGAAATTCAAAAAATAATCTCTCAGCATATCCTCTAGGGTTTCATTTGCGTATCTAAAGACCCTTCAATGAAACTCCAAGATGTATCATTTTATAAAATTAGTAATTATTCCAAACCATCCAATCAACAACAGAACATGGAATGAAATAGATATGCCCCATGGTCTCCCCCAACATTTCCCACTAAACACCCTATAAAGAGTAACCTTTGGAAGGAAAAAATATTCCCCTCTATTTGATGTATGATGTGGTAAATATCTTTTATATTATAAAAACATCACTATCAATCCTTAATTAACTCACACTATTGAATGAGTTGCGTAGGTCTCTAATTGAGGTTGTAGAGAGACGTATATTGTTCGAGACTATGGTAGCAACCGTTAAGGACTATCGGGAAGATTAATATGAGATTAAAGAATTCCAAGACCTCATCTATTTCATCAATGAAGATGAGGTTGACATGATTCATGGCCAAATATTCCCATTGTATTTCATAGGAAAATTCAATGAGAGTGGTAATAAATCATTTTATGGTGTAAAAAACCTCAATGATCAATATTATTCCAACCCAGATTATCTATAATCATTGGATCATATTAGAAGATATAACCCCTTCCGCATAACAATTCATCGGTATACCAAAACAATAATTTTCTACGGAACTTGATTTTTCTTGATAACTAGTCCACAAAAAATCCATATTTGTTTATTTTATAATAACACTTTTAAGGGGTGAGTGCCAACCCAAACATAAGACCACCATATTCAATCCATTCACGATATAAAACATCACAGTTCAGAAAATAAAACATCACAGCCCACAACTGCTACATTTATGAACCGTGCCTTAAGAATTTTAAAATTCAAATTCAAAATAAAAGAAGCTATCAAAATGGATTACAAACAATATAATACTCTTCCACCTGAGAAACCAACCCTCAAACACATAACTGCCATTATTAAATCATCAGAATAAGTTGTCAACGCCCGACCCTATCAACATCTCACCAGATCCGAACACAACCACGCCATCGACATTCGATTCATCATCACCATCCACCTCTCGACACAGCCCATTCAAACTCACATCTCAATGGTCCTTGAAAACCACTGCACAGCTCCACCTCAGAGATAATGGTGGAATCTGAATCCATAGTAGATAACATAGAGGGAATACGAAGAGAAGGGATTTGAAACCGCCAGAGACTATAGAAGACCATCAACCCACCAAAAAATATCACCACTTTTCCGTCATCGTCCATTCGTCACCGCAATAGAAAAAAATCACGGAAACCATAATAACCAACCATCAGAACATTCCAAACGCAGACCATTTCCATTGATGAGGATGAAAGACCAAATGACTCCCAAACCAGACCATCGAAAACCACATCACTATTGAGGGGGAACAAGAGAGAAAAATCACAGGGCTATAAATTGAAAAAATCCTAAGAAAATAGAAAAAGCCAAACCAACACCTGAGTAGCTGAAGTTCCATATCAGCACTCCATCGTCACTATCCCAAACATTCTAGGTCACCATCGTATTAGACCAAGATGGGGTGTCATTACGATTGTAAAAGTTGAACGGACAGAGGAAGAGGAAGCAAGAAACTCGAGTCGCACGAGGCTGAATGTTTGATTAGGATTTACTAATATAAATGTTTCTCCCTTTGAATACTATAATTCAATATATATATGTTTGTGTGTGTGTGTTTGGTAGTATAAAATGAAAATGATGTATCTCCATATCAATGAGGTTTTGTGTATCAATTACCCTAATGATTAAAAATACATATCACTGAAACCAATAGAAAATATGAATGGTGGAATTATCCTTCTTATCAACTGGTTAAATAAAAAATCCTTTGATTTGGGGAGAGATTGCATTGTCCCTAAGAAGATGTAATTCACATAGAATACCTTGAATTTCTACATAGTCCAGGAATGGTTAATTCCAAAAAACATACGCATTTAATTTAATGAGGAGTTCTCCCCTTGGCCATTTTCCCATGGAACCACTTCTTATTTTGGAGAGTAGAGAATACTCAATGGATGTTAACATGCATTAATTTTTAATTATTCAAATTTAAATCAATATTATGAATGACATATGGTATATGATCTTTATTATTTTTCTTCAATGATATTTTATAGAATAAACCCCTCACAGATTTTCCCACAATTATTTAAATGGATCACAATGTAACTCTATGGTATCTATATTTAGAGTAGTATTCTTCAGCCTCTGAGCCTCATGATTCAACTTATAAGTGGACATATATGACGAACAATTTAGGGTTGTTGATGGTTTCCCACTATTTTTAGGAAATGTCACATGTGAATAATAGAACCTTGTAAAATCTAAGGCCGACGCTGATTACTATAGTCATGCATATAGTGGAAATCCCAATGAACTCACAGTGCCAGTATTAGCTTAAAAAGACCTTCACCATAGTTGTGTTATATCGGGAGTGGAAGTAAATTTTTGGGGGATTTCTAAATTTAATAAAAACTATGTGTAACATAATTTTTTTATGTCTGGTGGTTCATTTATCCAATGGGATGTTGGGGGTGGGTCCCACCCCCATCTAACCTCCCATGGAGTGGTATTATGTGGTGGAGACCACATGACCTCTTACCCCTAAACTCCCCTTAAACCTCCCCTTTAACTCCCTTAAACCCCCATTAATGTGGGGAGCCACTTCACCTTTCAAACCTAATTAAATCTGCAAAGTCCCTTGCAATTAATTAGGTGAATCAACTTAATTAATTTATTTTAGTTTTTTATTTCTATTGAAATGCTTGGAAACATTAAAATAATAGGAGCCTAAAATTTTATGTGGGGGATTGCCGATTATTCTTTGAGTTTGGGAGGAACTCTGGGAGAAACGTTATTCTCTCAATGAAGAACACCATTATTCAACGAATAACTCTCCATGTATCGAAGAATGTGAAGAAAAACCTTCACCCTTCTTCAACCGGAGAAAGGTAGAGAAGCACTGTCGCTCCATGAAGTACACCGATGGTGTCGAATCAACTCGACTACAAAATGCTCTACTCCTTCCGACATAGACGGAACGACTTCCATCTTCCACGACATCCATCTTCCACGACTCTTCAATGTTCAACGTCAAGATAGGATGTAGGGGGAATTTTGTATTATTTCTTTGTATGATTTATATCCACATTCTTCGACGGTAGCCAAATGATATCACCTAACGCGGAGGGCACTGGCCGAACAAACATGGCCTGATGTCCCTCCATTGAGCCTCGTTCGATGTCATTCGAGGTGGAGCTGGAAGGGTGAGGTGCCATCACAACGCCATATATCCACGGCCAAGAAAACTGCAGCAGATGAATAGGCATGTCGTCGTCGCGCCGCGATGTGGAGATGAAGGCCGATGCAAGACCTAGCTGTGGCAGTGGAGGAGTGGCGACGTCACGCAGGCCGCGTGGAGGTGGATGTCTCAACCCGCGTCTGTAGGCCACTCGGCTGAACCAAACCGGATGGCCTCTTGCCGGCCGGGCTGAAGAACCATGGCACCTGAAGGCGCCACGTGGAAGAGGACTGCGGCCCACAACCTCGGTCCATTCTGTTAGGTGAACCGGTCGTCCGCCTGCCGGCCTGGCGGGTGAACCGCGGCACCCGCAGGTGCTGTGTGGAGGATAACCGAAGCCCGTTGTGCAGGATGCGTGCGCCAGGATGAACTGGCTGGCAACAGCCGGCCGGGCAGGGAGAGGCGGCACCGCTTGGCACTACTGGGCGAATTGAAATGGCCCGCTCTGTGGGTCGAGTCTGCAGGTGGGCCACGCCCTGCCGGGTCGGGCCGACCATCCAACCAGGTCGGACCCGCCAAGTCGGGCCGGGCTGACTCTCCAACCGGGTGGGACCCGCCGTGATGGGTGACACCCACCACGACGGGTCGGGCCGACCCACCAACCCACTAGGCTTGATGGGTCGGTCCTGACTTCGCTTAATTGTGAATATCGTCAAGATCGCATGCCCGAACGACGCTCCATCTGTGGAACCGGGACCCTCACGAGGATGCATTCCTTTTACGATACTCTAAGTGAGTTTTGGACAACTTTGGAAAATTGATGGGTTTGGAACGAGCATAAATCCAACCGGGCCCCCAGAACAGAAATGCCAATAACTCTTAGAAGAAGCATCTGATTGACTTGTCGTCTATCTTGTTGGGTTCCTTATGATGAGAAATAACTACAGGATACAGCAACTAATGATTTCGTGATAGTTTATGTATCGACTATTGACTCGAGGAGTGGACCCTCCCAAAATCGAGCATGCTATGTGCGGGAACCTTAGAGTTGGCTGTGAAGACTACTGTACCAGAATCCTACATGGGTTCGATAGCAATGACAAATGAACTGGAATACTACTTGGGTTCAGCAACGATGAATACTATACTGGAATCCTGTGTGGTTTCGACAATGATGACTATTGTATTGGAATCCAACATGGGTTCGACAGTTCTGACTTCTGTTCCTATATCCTGTGTGGGTTTGACCGAGTAGTTGGTCATGTATCCTATGTGGGTCCGACGACTTAGCAGGTCCTGTATCCTATGTGGGTCTGACAGCTTAGATGAATCAGTGACTACATCTGATCATCTATACCACTCTACGAAGATATATACCTGTGTTAGTTGAGTCATGTCTTTCAATAAATATAATTAATGCTATTGACATTACTTCCTATGTGGACTGGGATGTGCTTTGGATCGTGAGGATGAGCCGTACTATGAATGGAAACCTAGTTATATGAATGGGAATATACCTAAGTAGGTTTTCCTGATAATTTTTGATTTCATCATTCAACTGTGGTTTATTATTTTGGGATCTTGGGAGACCTTCGGGGGTCTCGAGGTCCCCTACTATGTATTTTTATACTCACCCCTGCATAGGCTTCACCCGCACCTTGTTGCGTTATGTGCAGACGGCATGCATCAGTGATCGAGGATGAGGGAGATGGACGGAGGCTGCTTGGAGCAGGACTAGACGGGATGTACCGCAGGGACCAGTTGTTTGAGTTCTGTACCTACCCTTCAGGTAGTATTCCATGGTGGATGATCCATGAGCTTCTTTCCATTTTTACTTGTACTTGTACTTGTTGTTCAGTTGGGTTTGTATACTGGCCCACTTACTTTCTGTAGATTTTACTTTTCTATTTTAGTACTTGTTTCCTCTACTGCTTGTGTTCGGACTGTGTGTGTGTCACAGGTTAAAAGGAAATTCCTTCCCTTTTTATCAGGGATTCGTCTTTGGTGCTAGTCGCCAACCCCTGGCTTATGCAAGGCGGGCTTGGGGTAGTCACGACATGGGCCCTGAGGACAGGTCGTGACAAATTGGTATCAGTGGAGTCTATTCTACCATAGAACATGGAATCTTATTCTTTTAACGGAAATAGTGTAATGTGTTTTGGGTGTGGTTATCCGTTTAGGAAAACCGGTGTTGGTGCGACGGCCGACGTATCCATACACCAGGACATTGACTTCTGATCTCCAACTCAATGCATGAAAACATTGATTGTGTGGGTGTTCCTTGAAAAAGTTTTCATTTTTGAAAACATTTTGTCAGATCACCAGGTATACTGTTTTAACCGTGTTGCACCTGTTTCATTTCAGGATGGCCCCACAAAGGAAGCCTTCTAGGGATCTGAGTTTCGTACGAGATGGTAGCCCACCGAGCGATGAGGCCTAGTAGAGGGCCCCATCATAGCAGAGGCAGCAGCGGTACCACTACTGGCTGGGCCACCGATACCACCAGCTCCAGCTACAGAGAGTTCACACCTCTTGAGTTTGTTGTAGAAGTTCTACCACCAAAGGCCGCCCAGGTTCCGGTGAGAGGCGGACCCACATGCAGATGAGGGATGGATGGAGGCTATCGTGAGAGTTTTTAGCTTGGTAGAGACACCAGCCGACCTCATTGTGATCCTTGTCGCAAGCCTCTTGGATCCAATAGTTGGCAGATGGTGAAGCCTGATGCTTCAGGTGCATGATGAGGAATCATTACTCTAGACAGACTTCGAGTGTCTCTTTCGCTCAGAGTTTTTTCAAGCCACCCTTCCTGCGGTGCTGATTTAGGGGTTACTTCATCTACATAAGGGTAGCATGACAGTAGCTTAGTACTCAGCGAGGTTCACCGACCTATCACGCTAATCCCCAGAAATGGATCAGGACCCATTCTTCTAGGCCCAGACCATCGAGCAGGGACTCAGGAATGAGATCAGAGCTTCGACGATTCCCCTCATCATTCTGACGTAGGAGGGGGTGCTGGAGTAAGGCCATCTAGTGGAGAGCTTTCTCACTAAGCAGTCACCATCAACGAGACGCACCACAGGATGACATGTAGCGGAGTCTTCTGCAGCCGGCAGTAGACAGATGATGCAGAGGTCTAAGCAGACCGGGCCATCAGGTGGGTGACCCCAGGAAACAGGTTCGGTGGTGCGGGGCATGCGAGACAGAGCCAGTTATACGAGGAGCAGGCAGTGAAATGCATGCGCTGGGTAGGGCCACATGGATCATGACTACCCAACCCGCCATGTATATGAGCATCAGACAGTAGAGGTACCTCTCAGGCATAGGTAGAGGTTCAACTGTGGTGGTCCACCAGGAGCAGGTGGATGTGGCAGAGGAGATGGATGAGCAGCAGGTGGTTGGAGATGTTTCAAGGTTCTACCACCACCACCCCTAAGAGGTCCACTATGACCACAGGGAGCTAGCAGACAAAGGTGGGATCATCTCAAGGCAGTCAAGACCTACGCCCACAACGCACCTGAGATGAATCGAGGTACTATCTGTGTCTACTCCACCCTTATTGTAGTACTCATAGACACATGTGCGAGTCATTATTTTATTTCTGATACCACTATTCAGAGATCAGAAATTCTGATGGATCCGTGGATAGATTTTTACGAGTAGAGACTCATACAGGAGCAAACTTGATGATTAAGAACTAGTGCTGGCAGTGTGAGCTTACTCTAGGAGGTGTGAGCTTCGGCTGGGATATTCATGTAGCGGCGTCGAGGCCTTATGATGTCATCTTGGTTATGGATTGGTTATCCACAGTTCATGCTCAGATTGAATGTGTTATGCTCAAAGTGTGGTGTACCCACATGGATGAGACTAGGTCCACCTTCACCGGTGTGAAGGGTGCCTTTGCAGTGTAGGATGGACTTACACAGAGGAGGGGGAATCTGATCACACATCAGTTGGATCGTCTCATCCGTGGAGTGGTTGATGTGTGGAGTCTATGTTTTCCTTTTGTGGTGGATCAGTATGCAGATGTTTTCCCTGACGATGTTCCAAGACTACCTCCTCACAGAGAGATAGACTTCTACATTGACCTGTACCCCAGGACAACACCGATATCTACTCCAGCAAATCAAATGGCTCCCACCGAGCTTCTTGAGCTATGGGTAAAACTGGAGGACTTGTAGAGGAATGGATTTATCTGACCCAGTGTTTCACCCTGGGCTTCCCCGATTTTGTTCGCCATGAAGGCGGATGGGATCTTGTGACTGTGTGTCGACTTCTATCATCTGAATAAGATGACTGTGAAAAACAAGTACCCATTCCAATGGATTGAATACCTCTTTGATTAGCTCAAGAGTGCACGATGGTTCTCGAAGATAGACCTCAGGTCAGGCTATCACCAGATTAGAGTTCGAGATGAGGATGTGCAGAAGATGACTTTCAGGTGGCAGTATGGCCACTAAGAGTACTTGGTTATGCCATTTAGTGTAACCAACACTCCAGTAGTGTTCATGAGTCTCATGAACAGGATCATCCAGCCTTACCTTGATCTCCTTTTCGTAGTGTTCATCAAAGAAAAATGAATTTACTCGACTACTGAGGAGGATCACTTCAACCATTTATGGGTACTACTGGATACACTCTGAGAGCACCAGCTATATGGTAGGCTCTCAAAGTGCCAGGTCTGGATTTGAGAGGTTCACTTCTTAGGTCATGTCATCTTGGAGGCTGGATTTTTAGTGGATCCAGCAAAAATTGAGGCAATATTTTCTTAGGATCCACCCAGGTGTGTGATGGAGGTGCAGAGTTTTCTGTGTATGGCGCGGTACTATCAGAGATTTGTGCCAGACTTCCCCAGAGTTCTAGCAGTTATTTCAGCATTGATGAAGAAGGGGAAACCCTAATTGTAGTCCGAGATATGCTAGCATAGCTTTTAGGAGCTAAGAAAGAGGTTGACCAGTGCGCCCATCTTGCGGCTACCGATGGAGGGTGTAGGGTACGTAGTTTACTGGGACACATCAGGGACCAGACGTAGGTGTGTCCTGATGCCATAGAAAGTCGTGATCGCGTATGGTTCATGGTAGTTGAGACAGACCGAGCCGAACTACGCTACCCATGATTTGAAGTTATCAGCAGTGGTATTTGCCTTCAAGATGTGGCATCACTATTTGATGGGCGAAAGTTTTACAGTCTACTCTGACCACCAGAGTCGCAGGTACATATTATCGTAGAAGGACCTGAACCTAAGACAATGATGATGGCTCGAGTTCCTCCAAGAATATGACTTCAAGATATTCTATACTCCTTGGAAGGGGAACGTTGTAGTTGATTCTCTTAGCAGAAGATCAGGCATTCATCTTCTAGGAGATACGACAGAGCAGCCGACCGCTTTGCAGGTATCCATTGTGGAAAAGGACAGAGAATCCTTTCTATAGTATATCACAGTCACTCCTCTACTACATTAGTGAGTCAGGGAGGCACAATGTGGGGATGTTGACTGTGAGACGAGACTTGCTCAGATATCCTCAGGGCAGACACATGATGGGTTTTCTGAAGGTGGGGAGCATGTCATCCACTTCAGAGGAAGTACCATGGTACCAGTTGCACTACAGGAGGTGGTGTTGAGGGTGCTCCACACATCCCCTCTAGCGGTATATCTAGGAGTGGTGAAGATGTGTCGGGACCTCATATGATAGCATTGCTGGTCGGGTATGAACAAGGCAGTAGGAGAGTTTTTCTCATGATTCCTCACTTGTCAACAAGTGAAGGCAGATTACCATTCCCAATAGGCTTGGTTCAGCCCATAGAGGTCCCATTGTGGAAGTGGGATGGGATATCCATGGATTTCGTGATGGTACATCCACATACATCCAGAGGACACGACTCTATCTGGGTGATTTTTGACCGAATCACCATGTCGGTCCACTTCCTACCGATTAGAGAGCAGGGCTCAGTAGAGATATTGAGATGCCTCTATGTACATGAGATCGTACGACTTCATGGTGTGCCATCGACGATCGCCTCCGATCGGGATTCTCATTTTAGTTCCCAGCTATGGAAGGGGTTACATGAGTATTTTGGGATGCAGCTTCTCTTAAGCACCACCTTCTATCCACAGACGGATGGTCAGATTGAGAGGACCATTTAGACTCTCAAGTACATGCTTCGTGCATGTGTCCTTGACATTGGTCGCAACAGGGAGGATCACTTACCCGCGGTGGAGTTTGCGTACAACTATAGCTACCACTCCACCACCGGGATGTCACCTTATGAGGCATTGTACGTCCGACCTTGTAGATCACCACTCTGCTGGACTAACCCATGGGCGTCAGCACTTGTAGGACCTGAGATGGCACATGCTATTATGGAGATGGTGCAGATCATCTAGGAGATGATGAAGACTGCACAAAGGAGACAAGAATCCTATGCTGATAGGATACGGAGACCACTATAGTTTGAGGATGGAAACCACGTCTTTCTACGGGTCCCACCTCAACGAGGTCTACAAATATTTGGACGAGGCGGAATGATATCTCCGTGATTTATCGGACTGTTCGAGGTCCTTAGCAGAGTAGGTGAGGTGGCTTACCTCCTGGCCCTTCCACCTTAGTTGCACCGGGTGTACAGCGTCTTCCACGTATCTCAGCTGAGGAGATACGTGCGTGACCCGTCCCACATCATTGACCATGGGGAGTTATACATAGATGAAGGGGAGAAATTCACGGAGTTTATAGTGGAGATTGAGGATCGACAAGAGCGGGTCCTGTGTGGATGGTCTATTTCTCTGGTACGCGTTTGCTGGCAGCACATGAACCTCCAGGAGAGCACGTGGGAGCAGGAGGCTCAGATGCATGCTCAGTACCGCCATTTTTTCCCTCAGTATATGATGTAGCATATGGGGACATAAAGACCTGAGGTGTGGAGAATGTAAAGACATGTTAATCCCATGGAATTTCATTTCTTAAATACATGGGAATTTTATGAGTCCGTAGTTTATGACGACGCTTGATTTCGAGGCACGGTGTGCCCGGAATCAATTTCTGAAGTTTTTTTCTGGTAAGTTAAGTAAACGTACGTGTGTGAATTTATATCTTTTGAACCGGTGCTCAGAATTCAAATCTGATAACATCGATGAACTCGCATCGCCTATATTTGCATAAATAGTCCTTCATTGCAGTTTTGTTTTTATTGGAATTGGATGTTAAATTTTGGGGGATTTCTAAATTTAATAAAAAAATATGTGTACCATTTTTTTAAATGTGTGGGGGTTAATTTCTCCAAATGGAAGTTGGGGTGGGGTCCACCCCCACATAACCTCCCATGGGAGGATATTATGTGGTGGTTCCCACAAAATCTCTAACCCATCAACTCCCCTTAAACCTCCCATTTAACTCCCTTAAACCCCCATTTATGTGGGGAGCCTCTTCACCATTCAACAAAAATTAAATGTGCCAACTCCCTTGAAATTAATAATGTGAATCAACTTAATTAATTATTTTGTGTTTTTGAATTCTTTTTAAATTCTTGGAATCATTAAAATAATAAGAGCCTGATATTTTACATGGGGGCTTGGTGATTATTCATTGATTTTGGGAGGAAAACTTTGAGAAAAATTATTCTCTTGATGTAGAACACCATTCTTCAATAAAGAATGCTCCACCTCTCGAAGAACGTGAAGAAACACCTTAGTCCATCTTCAACTGGAGCAAGGTAGGGAAGCACCACCTCGCCACGAAGTACACCGATGGTGTTGACTCGAATCGACTACACCGGGTTATACTCCTTCCAACGTAGATAGAACGACATCCATCTTCTGTGACTCATCAATGTTCAACGTCAAGATATGAGGTAGGGTGAATTTTAGATTATTTATACGTATGAATTATATCCTCGTTCTTCGATGGTGGCCAAATGATATCACCAAACACAGAGGGAGATGGAAAAATAAACACGGCCCAACATCCCTCTGTTTAGCCTCATTTTATGACGTTGGAGGCGGAGCCGAAAGGGCGTGGTGCCGTCGCACCACACCGGAGAATATCCATGGCCAGGAAAACCCCAGCGGATGAAGAGGCGCATCGCCATAGCGCCGCGCTGCAGAGCAGAAGGCCGCGGCCAGATTGGGCCACGACGATGGAGGAAGCTGCCTGCATCTTCGGGTTGCTCGCCCAAACCAAACCAGCCATCCTCCTGCCTGCCTGGCTGAGGAACTACGGCACACGAAGGCACCTCGTGGAAGAGTATCGCGGGCCGCAACCGCGGGCCACTTTTTTGGGTGAACTGGTCGGCCACCTATTGGCCGGGATGGTGAACCACGGAGCCCACAGATGTCATGTGGAGGAGAAACATGGCCCACTATGCGGGCCGCATGTACCGGGAAGAACCGGCCGGCTACGGTAGGTTGGGCAGAGAGAGGCGGCGCTGCTTAGCGCCGTCGGGAGAATCGGACAAGCCCGCTCCACGGGTCTAGTCCGCGGGTGGGCCACGGCCTAACGGGCCGGGGTGACCCCCTAGCCTGGTCAGACCTGCCAGGTGGGGCTGGGCGGACCCCCCAGTCGGGTCAGACCCTCCGAGCCAGGTCGAGCTGTCCCGCCAGCCCACTGGGCCTGATGGGTCGGGCCCGACTTCGCCTAATTGCGAATCTCTTCAAGACTGCACGTCCGTACGACACGCCATCTGCGGCACTAAGACCCTGATGCATAGGCGGTCCTTTTGAGATACTCTAAGTGAGTTTTGGACATCTTTGGAATATGTCTGGGTTTGGAACGAGCGTAAATCCAACCGGGCCCCTTGAAGAAAAATGCCAATAACTCTTAGATCGGGCGTCTGATTGACGGGCCGTCTGTCGGGTTGGGTTCCTTATGATGAGACGAAACTACGGGATACATCAAATCGGAACATCGTGATAGCTGATTTATCAACCCTTGACTCAAGGAGTAGACCCTCTTAGAATCGAGCGTGATATGTGAGGAAACCGTAGAGATGGCTGCGACGACTGTTGTACCGAAATCCTGGAGAGGTTCAACAGCGATGGCTAATGAACCTGAATCCTACGTGGGTTCGACAATGATGAATACTGTACCGAAATCCTACATGGTTTCAACACTAATGACTGTGGAACCTGAATCCTATGAGGGTTCGACAGTTCTGACTTCTATTCCTGTATCCTGTGTGGGTCCGATAGAGTAGCTCGTCCTATATCCTGTTTGGGTCCGACAGCTTAGCTGGTCTATATCCTGTGTGGGTCCAACAGCTTATATGAGTAGGTGAATATGTATAATAATCTATATAACTCTACGAAGATGTATACCTGTGTGAGATAAGTCATGTATTTCAATCATTTTCATCGATGTGATTGACTTTACTTCCTGCGTGGACTGGGTTGTTCTTAGGCTCGTGATTAGGAGTCGGACTGTGACTGGTAACTTAGGTATATGTATGGGCATATACCTATGTAGGGTTGGTTGATACTTTGTTATTGTATATTTCTAATGTGGTTTTTCCATTTTGGATTCTTTGAGACCTTTGGGGGTCTAAGGGTCCCCTACTGAGTATTGTTATACTCACCCCTGCACGTGCTTCTCCTGCACCTTGTTTCATTCTATGCAGACAACAGACAATAATGATTGAGGCTGAGGGTGACAGCAGGAGGTTGTTCGGAGTTGGACTAGACGTGACATACTGTAGGGTCATATTTTTCAAGTTCTGTACATACCCTTCAGGTAGGATTCCCTGATGGAAGATCCATGAGCAATTTTACATTTTTTACTTGTACTTGTACTTGCTGTTCAGTTGGGTTTGTGTACTGGCCCACTTTTTTTCAGCACACCTTACTTTTCTATTTTAGTACTTTTTTCCACTACTTCTTATGTTCTGACTATGTGTGTTTTATTGGTTAAAAGGAAATGCCTTCAATTTTTATCAGTGATTTTCCTTTGGTTCAAGTCACCAGCCCTTGGCTTATGGAAGGCGGGCTTGGAGTAGTAACGACCCAGGCCCCGAGGACAGGTCATGAAAAAGTTGACAAGATCATTAAGAAATACATTATCAGGGAATACTAGTATCCCAATTGGATTAAAATAATCATTCAAATATATAATAAGAGTTGATAGATCAATGTATATGATGATCTTCGATACCTCAAATACAATTTTCTAAAGTATGATTGCCCCTTATAATCATAAATCTATTCATAAATGTGACTATTGGATTCCATGACATATCATTCATATATGAGTACTCTGAGTATAAGAAAGCCCATATGGTCCCAAGGATGACGAATCCATATGTTAACAGAATTATCAAGGAACCTTATATTAAAAAGTTAATCCATTTTATTTATAGAAGGATGGGGCCACCTACTCATTTTCCATGAACCAGATCACTAATTCGCTCTATGACACATTGAAGACTGCTACATGGTTGATTTGGTAGTTAAATAATAACATTCTTGGACCATCTAAGGGATCATGAGAATATTTTGACCTACTCTATTCCCAATACCTAAAAATGAACCTCAGGAATTGTGGGATTGGGGATAAAAACAGAAAATTACATAGAGTCATCATCAGATAAGTAGGCATGAAGATTGACCCTGTGAAAATTAATGCTACCTACCAAATGCCTCATGTGTGAAACTTCCATGCAATATGTGGCATCTGGTCCATGCATCATATATCCAATGATTCATCTCCAAATTATCTACTATATGTATTCTATTTTCAACAAATAGAAATAATGGAACCGATTTCCATTTTGAAAAATAATTAAAAACCACATTTAAGTGAATCAAGACGTACTTGCTATGTCATCATTTTATAATTCCACCAATCCAAAGAATGACTATGGTCCATTACATAAACACTTTATAATGGTCACCTGATTCCTTATTTGTGACAAAATAATAATGTGGTCAAAGAGAGAAACATATATACCTTGGGTTAATTCTACATAATTAAGTGACTTAATATTCTACCAAGGAGAAGAGCTACCTCACCACAGACTTCATGGTATAAAAATTGTTGCACTAACTACAATATTATGAGATATTGTAGGTATCCTTTGTCGAGTAATTGAAATAAATTCTAAAATGAACTATGTTTAATGGAAAATTTATTATATGTGTATTATTTTTA
The DNA here is from genome assembly GCA_963277665.1 of Viscum album. Classification (NCBI taxonomy): domain Eukaryota; kingdom Viridiplantae; phylum Streptophyta; class Magnoliopsida; order Santalales; family Viscaceae; genus Viscum; species Viscum album. Next base: position 1,199,912,221 of record OY728143.1, on the reverse strand, counting down.
CGATAAATGAACATCACAATTATCCCATTATAATGGTAGAAAGGGATAAACATTGGAATATTTAAAGTCTGCATAGACGAATAATGGGGTAATTCCTCGAGATTTCTATTTCTCAGTTTATCCCATCCTCTTGATATATTTAACAACACCATGATAGAAGATCCACATTGGTGGATCCTCACAAAGCCCAAAGAGACAAAGGAACAATTGCCCCCAAATTCAATACGGTTGGATTTGGAATAGAATTCATCACTCAAAAGAAATATTCTTTCAATTATCGTTCATATTTATGGAAGGGTTTACCAATAATGAAGTTGGTATGAATCCCTTTTCACTAGCCTTTAGTTGTCCCCTAATACTAATGTCCCCGAGATGTATTTGAATAGATAATCAAAACTATTCATCAAGTATATTAATTGTGATTACCTAGTCCTGAGTTTACAACTATTCACCTTGTTAGAGATGACTCATGATCTAATTACCTAGTTAACTTCCATCACGAATGTGATTCGTGTTCCCATTTCATAGATTGATAGAGAAAATTCCATGATAGGCCTCGCCGCAACCCCTGTTGAACTTAATCAATATGATTAAACCTGTCACGTCGAACATTAGAGATCCATTTAACACATAAATATAAATAGGGATAACCATTAGGGGAAGAAAATTGTAGTAAAAAATATTTAGTGTGGTCGGATAACAACTCTATGGCTGAAGAATCACTCAATTAGATGATTCAATCTATTGGGTACCTCAAACAAGGGGTCCTTCTTCTGCGCAAAGTTAAGAAAGCTTGTACCAATAGGTTCATAATGAAATATATTAACCAATGTGGGCCAAAAATAGAGAAGTACATCTATAGGTGGGGTTTTGAATAAATTTTTAACATTTAGATCCATGGAAGAGTGAATCCTTATGCGCTAAAAATGGACCATGATGGGTCTTGTGGTGGAAATCAAGAAGCATTGAAGATCTCCACCAAGGTATGTCGATTGATGTATTTTTTTAAAAAACATGGTTCCTGAATCTGTGTGACTTATCGAGAATTGATCACCAAGATATATCCATTCCAACATATTAAATTTTCTTCCATGGAATATATTTTCCAAAAATTATTATTGGGAATTGTTTTATGTGTAATTGAGTTTTTAAGCATCTGTCCACTTGAAAAAGCTCAATAGTGCAGGTTCATTCTTTGTCCTACTGACTTCTTCTCAAAGAGTGCAGAAGCTATCCACATAAAAAAATTTAAATTCATAGTCTATAATCCTTTTTCTTGAAGTACAATATCATCCATATATTATAGATTAATCACAATATTAAAATATAATACAACACCTATTTTTTAGATGATGAGTTGAATATGATTAATTCTATGTAAAACATATAGTCCATCCACACCTCCTTCTATCTCATATACGTGAATGATCATAGTTAGGTGTCCAGAAAGAACCAATACATTATAATTTAGAATTAAATTGGTTGAAAAATGGAGAGTTGTTCTATAAATCTCACTAATTACCTACAGAAATATTGTAGATTGACAAGTAACTCAACCCCAAGTGACTCGATACACCCTATTGTAAGGGACAAAGTAATTTTTTCCAATAGTGGTTCATTTTACATCTATCTATATGTTTTTATAACTTTTAGATGTGATAAATACTATGTGATGTCAATCTGGATAAGTTGTAATCCCTCAAAGATAATATGATCCTAGAACTGAAGAACCTGAAAAGTCATCTAAACTAGGTGATGTAGGAAATCAATAAGAGGGTCTATCTATTCGTTTTAATTTAAGGTGATATGGTACTTTGTATAAGGATACCTATGATAACTATGATGAAACACATGTATATGTAACCTAAATTTGAAAAACCATATGTTATTCACAAGGACGACTATAATGGTGTATACTCACTTATCACAATGGGTGGTGAGGATATCATTCCTCCCAAAATTCTAGGCTTCGCATTAGTACATTTTCTGAATCCCAATCCTTCATCAATGTTACATGATTTGAAAATTGATGATAATATCTCAGTCACATGGAAATAAATTATATGAAATCATATTGGCCAAGTGATTTATAACACTATGATTCTATAGATGAATCTATATAATCATACAATACTACAACAATTTCCATATGACATTAATCATTACAGATCATTTTCCTCACATTAAGACAAAAAATTGTGTTTTCAATGTCCATTACATAAGATTTTAAAATTCATGGCCTATATAATTATCTCAAGATATAAAATAGTGTAACACCGTGAATCCATGATCAATATGGTACCTTTTATTGGGTGAAAGTCTCTGATCACACCACAATAATGAACTATGTGTTGAGTTATTCTGAGCTTCATGGGGATTCATTAAGATTTTTATATCTCACATAATGGTCATATCATATCCACTAACCTATTTTAGCGATTTTCATCTTGGAAAATATACAATTCATGTCCAATAATATGCATATTCATTGTATTTGAGCTCATGAATGGATTACCCCATTTTGTTAAATCTCCCTTATACATCTAATAATATTCACTTAAACACATTGACTCTTTTTCAATTTGGATAATCATTATCCTCCAAATATAAATAGTCCCCTAATGGAAATTGTTCTTGTCCAAAGAAGCTCACCTATATCCTCAGGAATATGTCTCAATGGATATTTTAGGAAAAATTACATTTCCCCTATTTTAGATATGGTAAACAAGTGATCATTCATTTTCTTTCCACTTCATTGACTGATATGGTTTTCAAAACATTATTTAAATTATATATAGTATCCATTAATCACCATGTAGTCTCTCAAATTTCATGGACAAGATCTTAATAATCATGACTTACTTCTTTTCCACTAATTCTTTATTCTTGTAGAGTCTTTTCACCCTCAGTGATATCCTTGCATAAACTCATTCACATTGGAAATGAAGGTCAAAAACAATGGAAACATCCCATGGATACATCCTTAACTCATGTAATATACTCCCATGTAATATAGGTATATCCTCTCCACTTCTAGTTTCTATCGTCATGCAAGGATTATATGTGATTATGAGATATCATAGGGCCTGGTCATAATGATTGACACACATGAATGTTACTATGAAAAACCTCCATCAATTAGTCTAAACATAATGACTTTAAACTGTGTAAAACCAATCATAGAAATGTTTCATGTGTTATAATGCCTACTTATCATTAAAATAACATTGGGATACAACTTTTGTATTACAAAATACAACATTCATGTGACACAACATGTTTATATAGGGATCTATGAATAAAATAGCGTCCTTAGACCAAGAAATAATTTATTAAACTAATAGCAACCCTTATGGACCGAGCTTCGTGAGCTTAAATTAGTTGCATACCATTTTATTCCTATATATGAGACCATAAACTATATTTCTATCACATAACTATATAAAATTTATACCTATAGAGTCAAAAATTCATATTTATTAGAGAGGGTTTCTGATAACAATATAAGTTTTGGTTACCTACCACACCACATCCTATAACTAGATGGTTCATGATTCCTAGTTTTAGGGGACTTGTATTGATACGTAGACCCTCTATAATTATGATTACTCAAAAAAAATCCCCCATGAAGTGAGATCCCATTCAATATAACTATGATCTCAAGGACACCTTTCATGTCTGGTTCATTATTAATCACTTTAGAGGTCATCTCAACATTACCCCTATACCGAGAAACACAAATATAAAAGAACATCCCTCATCCTCACCATACACCATTAAATTTAAAATCAAATGTTGTTACAAAATGACATTAAACTACATGGTTTATATCACCATCACATGAAAAAATAATACATGACACTACGCACCATCACTCAAGATGGCACTCTTCCTTCGATAATTATCTTATATCAAGTGACATTTTTCAATGATGTATGGTTGGATTCCAAGTTTTAAGGGATTATTAAATACACCTAGATCTTTCCCCAATGCTCCAGACTAGTCAAAGACCTACTTTTTGAACTCTATCTTTGAGAATGGGTTTATATCACCCTCACTGATAAACCCCCTCGATGTGTTCAAATTCATAGTGGCATAGAACATAGTGTGTTTAATTCTACTCGAACACTTCCTGAATTCACCAGTATAGTGATAGTATTTCTATATTAAAACCATTATCATTCTAAGAATTTTAATATTCCACTTAATGATGACGAATCGAAGAAAAATAGGATAAATCCCATCTTGGGATCACGCCTTGAAGGGTCTCCTAATAAAAATGTTTTTTCACATGATTTAAACATTCTCAATGGTCGATAATGCATTTTTCAACCAATAAATGAATGATTTGGTTGGGGTATAGATGTTTCTAATAATAGAAGTAGTCCTTCCACAAGAATTTTCTTATCTCTATTCATGTTATGTATTATGGAAGTCATAATTTCCATCTCTCACACATTTCTATATTCTGGTGGAGTTTTAACACCTTCGGTGTTAACCATAAGTGAGATCATGTGAACAGACTTAGAAATATTAATTTATTTGGACCTATAAAACCAATATCTTATTATAAACAATTTTTTAACCCTTTATAACATATGGGACACCTCACTTATCCATATTTCTCCCACAGAGCATGCATCATGTGGGCTTATGAGTTATGATTTTGTCTTCCCAGAATTGATGTGATAAACCAAAACCAATTTGATCTGATATCCATCATTATAAAATGGGAACACCACTATTATCCTAGAAATAATGACCTTATAATATGTGTAACATATCATGTGGGTGTATATTGTGAGACAAGTTCCTTTTAAACCACTTTTCATGATGTTGTTTTACTCTCTATCATTCCATTACAACCTATCGATGATATTCTTTTGTTATATTCCATAAGAACTCGAACTACATACCCTTTAGCACATAAATTATGATCATAATTTATTTCAAACTCATTCAATGTAATTTTATGAGGAATGAGACCTCCATGGCAGTCTTTACATAGTTGATTTTGAAATCTTGATTGAGATATGAAACCTTTAGAATAACTCCTCTGGTTCTGACCTCCATGACTATACACTGTTTGAAATTATGATCTTTGAATTATGAAAATAAAAGTTTTGTTCCTTATCCAAATGGATTTCTATGTGATGAAAGCCCTCAAATTCCTACAAATCCACAATTTGGTTTCGTTACCATGCATGAAATACCATATTCCCCATGGAAATTTTGGTCTACCCAATAAGACCTAAAATTATTAAGGGTAATCGACACAACTACCTATCAGGATGATAGCCCATAAAGGGAAAACAAAGAAAATATAAGGATTTCAATCACTGTGTCACCCCTAAATCATCAGAAAAATTATTTTTGAAAATGCAGAAGCTAGGAGGACATCAGTACATAGAAATATACACTACAATGATCCTAGTTGTTCTCACTGAACCCACTAGTCCCTAAAAACGGTAGATCACATCCTTCCACCCATTTACATGAATTCAAATGGTACTCCATAAAACACAACACACTGTGAGCCCCTTTCACATGTCCCACTATATTGGAATGATGGTTTTTATTTATTATAGTTCACACATCTTATTCAAGTGATTCTACACTCTCTAAACAACTATCCCTACCATACGATATTAAACTACATGTAAAAAAACTCACCAAACCATTAATAAATTGAATATCCTATATTTTTTATATGTTTTTTTATGTTAATGGTTTTTATTGACTAATAATGATTGCCAATTAAATGTGGTGATTTTATTGATGTCAAGGAGAGGAAGTAGTTATAATGAAGGAAATAATGGAAAGTTAGATTGAATAAATAATAGATAAAACAATGTGATAATGCATTATTATACTAAATATATTTTAAAATAAATTACATTTTACATGTCATTATTTTGGTATATACCATATGTGTCAAATATATTGATAATTATTTGTAGAATCATGTGTGTTATCAAAACTATGATGTTAATGAGTATCTTTAAGAATCATGAATGGTCAGAAAATATGTTTCATTAAGGAGTTTCTTTAGAATATTTTATAAAGGAATGTAATAGAATGGGGTAGGCAGAATGGAATGGATAGAAGAGTTTTTTATGATGACCAAATGTATTATATCAAACTAATGTTTCCCAACTGTTTTGATCAGAATGAGACTTTTTTATGATTTCTTTAACCAATTGTGTCTTCATTAGATCTTTTTATGAAGTATTCACTATTTAGGACTATCTAATTAGAGAGTCCAATTTTATAAGAACAAAAGTAAAAATAGAACATAAATGTTTGGATAATTATATTCACATGGATCATTGAAAATTAAATGATCATAAAACCAAATTTCAATCTATGCTATGTAATGTTTCCTCCTAAGATAAAATGTCACAATGATTTATGGAAAATATTCCTAATGAGATGTAAATCAAAGTAAAAAGTATGTGGCTGATATTTTTATCATATAAGTTTAAAGGGGAGATTAATGGGAGACTATTTAATATTTTTATTATAAATATATCATGTTTTAGATGAATTTAGGTTCCAAAACATTGTCAATTATCGATTAAATATTTTTAAGTCATTGTTTATAAACTCCCTCATATGTACATCACAAATTCACGTTTTATTGGAAAATAACAATTTATAAATAGATGGATTTTATGAAGAGATTATGTTATTTTCTATATGATTTTTCAAGTTGAAAAGGATGATGTAGTAGGAAGGAATCAGCTCATGTACATTGGAAAAAATAATTATAATATAGATGAAATATGAACAACAGAATGGAAGGGAAAAAATGATTAAGGAACCCTAAAAAAGATATGCATCGAATAAATAATCATGAGTTAATCAGATGGAAAATTCAAAGTTGTTGTACTAGACTGATGTTTCCAATAAATAGCATCAGATATAAGTTTAAATATAATGTAATCATATTGTGGACATTATGTAATGTTCATTGAAATTAATGTTCAATGAAACTGATTTGACACAGGTTACATATGTCTCTAACTAATTTCATCATATGATTTTTCCAAATCATATCATCATTATAAATATTTTAGACAAATTTGACTATGTATTAAAAATCATACAATAGAGTTATATAAATCCATTGGATATATGATGAATTAGAAGATCACCGAGGGTTCATCAGAGGAATTAAAACTAATGATAATCATTGAATCCATAATAAGTAGGAATATTAATTAGTGGATTCTATGCTATGTAAACAATTTATGTTTTATGAAGTATATCACGGGTCGTATGAAGTATCTTGAAAGATATATTTGGTTGTTTCGAATATGTTATGAAGGAACAATATTATAAGTTTCAAGAGACATGGGACATGTTATGAAATAATACTGGAGGGAGTTTTCAAATGAATAAAAAAGTTTTCTATTATATCAATTATAGAGATGCTATGTTGAATGTTCAATATTTGAACTATAAGATATAAAATATTTTGAATATTGTGAAAAAAAATAAATTTTACAATTTGTTTTAATAACAAATGTTTCTAAATATTTGAGATGTTTTCCAATGTCAAAGATATAAGTGCGGAGATAAATATTAATGTTTTCATTGAGACGGAAAATGAATTTGAAGTACAAAACACACTTAAATATTCAGATAACAACAAAAAATATAACATAGGTGCTGAAATCAAAAAAATGATATGACACACCATTAACATTTTTATAAATAAACATAAAAAAGAATTTATTTCATAACAATGATCTTCTATCAATAGTGAAAGAGTTTATTATTTGGGATGAATTTGATAAATATGATGTATGAAATGGATCAAGGGTAACAAACTGAGATAATACACTTGAAATAACTAAATGTATCGATAATATACTAGAAGAAGTTATTTTATCGATACCAAAAATGTATTCTTATCATTTTAAAATAGAATGAACATGGTGATGGACAATAATTTAACAGAAAAAACATCATCAGGTTAAATTTATCAGATGGAAAGTACTAGATGAACAATTGTAAAAGAATAATAAATATAAGAATAAAGTTCATTAAAATTGTCTCTAAGTAAATAATTAAAAAAAACATTGAATGAATAAAAAATATTGATATAATTATTAATATAAATAAAATTTTAAATTCCTAGAAAGATGAGGAAATAAATAATTAACCATCATTCATGTGTTTTCAGGAATAATGAATGATTCATCACAACTTTTGTGTTGTAAAAAAATTGATGATATAGGAATTGAGGAATGAAGTAACACTATGACATAAAATAGAAGTCGCAACTAGTGGAATAACTTTTTGGTGAAATAAACATCTTTAAAAAGAAGTTATATACTAATTTTCATTTTTAGTATAAATAACTAGTGAATATCTATACATTAGACCATTTCACTATGAATCCTTGCTATAGGGTTAGAGAATAAACCTTCCTAAATTTTCTAGAATCAAACATGGATAAGGAATATTTTCTTTCCAAAACACAGATATTGGTGTCCAATATTATAGTAGAGTATCTTTGTATTGCTAACCATAATACATGACATAGAAACTCTAATCTGATTGAGTAGTTTACATGGAAAAAATATGATATGCCACCTTTAATTTATTTAATATATTTTCTAAAAACATCAAACTGATTATTAATTATTATTTTTGGTCTATGTGGAAATAGAATAAAATTTTTAAAAGTGTTAAGAAAATTTCTCAGTACTCATTAACACCCTCCACCCCCCAGTTTTGAACCTATCTCAATGAGTTCCTATAAATTGGTATCAAAGATTGGTTCAAATCTATTAGATTGTCTATGTAGATGTTATTCTTTTTTAATAATTGGTGTTTCTTTATTGTGATAATGATTATATAATATTTGGATGAAGATTAAATTATCTTATAAAAACACAATTTCTACCAAGACTATGACGAATAAGAGAAAGGTATTTAATATAAAGATAATGAAAATACCACCCATTGTTAAATAAGTATATTTATTAATTTCTCAAGGATATGATTATAAATAAGATATATTTTTCATGGAATGTGAAGTAGAGGTGTTTGATTTTTCTATCTAGGAAATGGAAAACATTCATACATCATGTGAATTAATAATATTATGTAATTAGGTGTTAGGTAAAAATTAATTTCCAAAATTTCCACAAGAAGAAGATCATAGAGTAATTAGTGGTGATGATAAATTTTAATCTAGTCATGATATATCTGTTAATAAATTATGTGATATTATACATTGTGTTCCTAAGGAAACAATATATCTTTTTTGTGGATACTTTCAGAGTATGTAGGATGAAATCACCTAGCTATATTAATAAGAAAATAACATATAAAATTATTTAAATGAAAATTTTAAAGAATATATAAATCAACTTAGATATTTTGGTTCCTTTAATGTAATAAAGGTACCAAATAAAATGATAATATTAAACAATTGTTTAAAATATTCACATCTATCAAGGATTTAGAATAATAAGTATACTCTTAGAAAATCAATGAACATGACTCTTTATTACAGAAAACAATTTATGTTGTATTAATAGAAAGTAGAAAATTTAAACAATTTTGTGATAGAATGAGATTATGATATAATATCATAAAACAACATTGATAATAAAATTTATGAATTTAAAAATTAGCTGGGTTTTCATGAGAAGTCACATATTTTAACATCACAAAAGAAGAATTAAATAGACGTTTCTACTCAATGATCATTAAGTGGTGTATTGATGAAATACCTACAACATGGAATAATAATGATCATGAATTTGTTTAATGATATGTTTTAATAATATAAGGAGAAATAGGTACGGTCCATAGTATCTTGAAATAATGTTTCGAAATCATTTTAAATTAATAGTTTTGGTTTTAAAACAGAACCAGTATAATTATAAAGGAAGAAAGTAGATATGAATTCTACCACCATGAATAAGGTGGATATAAAAAATAATGTGGAGTCTATTTTGACATGAATATAAAATAAAATTTATATTAAACACTAAAAATCCTATTGAATAAATAAGAAAATCAATGTTTTAGGGGAAATATTGGTCTTACAACAGATTCATGCATTATTCATTATACCACTGGTAATATCTTATAAATCATAAGAATAATGGAAGGCCATGTCAAGGGAGACAAAGTCATAGTTTAATATTAAACATCCAAAACATAATCAATATATGAAATCACTTAACGGTTTTGGAATGTTTGATAATACCATTGATGTGGGAAAATGTTGCGTTCAAAAGGATGGTACGTGGTCATCTTAATATGTATGAGGAGTTAATTTATAAAGGAGAATATACATTTTAGTTATGAATGAAGAATCCCCCAAGAAAAGTAAGTAGAGGAATGTAGAAAATAAAAAATTATCCTAAAAAGATCTCATGTAACATAGGTGAGAAAAACTTGGATTCCTAATACAAAAAGATACTGGAAATAATTTCATCCAAACAATCAAATAAGAAGAATATTACTCAAAAAAGGAATGTTAAAAATAATAGCATTCATCCAATGCTCTGAATTTTATATTTATAATTTGACTAGATGAATTGCAATGAATGTGTATAATAGGTTAATTAAGAGAAATTTATAGTTAAAAAAGAAATGTAATAGTCCATCATAATGGTAATTATGTTCAATTATTGATGTGAAACTTGTCTGGAAACACTCCCTAACATTGTTCTATAATAATTACCATTTAGAAAAAAAAAATTATGAAAATTATTGCATCATAAAGTCATACAAGTGAATTATATATCCTTATAGAATCAAGATTAAAACAAAAATAAAATGATGATGTAATATGATCTAATAATACCAATTAATAATTGATCAGAAAAGGTGTAGGATTTGATAATTGAATTAATTTGGAAACATGGTTAAGAAAATAAACTCATCCATTTTTTCACATATAAATATAAGTAAGGGACACCTTATTACCTTAACCTATGTTCTTTTTAGTTATTCATTGCCAACATGAATTATTTTTCTATATAATTTTTCAAAGGGAAACAAAAGAAAAGAGAACCTAAGGAGGTCGAAAGAAGTGGAGGCCAAGGGAATCCCATTTAACCAAGTTCACCCCTCAGGATAAAGTTAGTATACATCCTGAAATTGTAGTTATTCATTAAAATAATGAAAATAAATATTATTCAAATACTCATGGGTATAAGCTAAGTAGGAAGAAATGCAACCAAATTTGATTTTCCAATATATGAATGTTTTCATAATATAATGTTTACAAAGATGGTTTACTAATATTTGATATAAAAGGATCATTCTTAGGGATGTTTTGGATGTTTTTTTATTTAGAAAACCACATATGAAATATTATTTTAGTGTTTTCTGGTCATAATGTTCTCAATAAAAACAATTTGAAAAGACTAATAATTATAAAGATAACATGGAATGATAATTATGGGGAAGATATTTTAAGAATATTGAAGTATCTTACCAAAATTTTTATATCATATCAATATAACTAAAATGATAATTTCTTGAAGATCATGTTATTGGGAAATAAAATCGTATTTAATCTCTCATAATTGGATACAAATAAAATACAAGTGTCTTAGTGGGAGTGAAATTTAGTTTGTCAATGAGATAAGGTAAGTGGAAGAATGAACGTTCCCCAAGCCCACATATACTAATTATTCAACTTGACTATTTTGTATCTATTTTTTAAATTGAATGTGTTTTCACATTGACCATTATTTAAAATTATTCCTATCTCATTTAAGTATCATTAGAGTATAATAAAAGTGATTAGTTCTTAAGGAATCAATTATGAGTTCTCATTCCTTGAGGTTCCATGATCAGTTGGAATGGGAAAAATCGATTTTAAAATTAATTCTAATAATTTTTTAAACCAATCATTGATCATGTAGACTAATAGTTAAATGATGCATGGTGCATTTCACAAAAATTAATTGATTCCAATCAAATGAAATTGGTATTTCATTACAACAAGGAATTGAAATGTTTAAATGAATTTTTTTTATAAAAATAGAAAAGAGAAGAATATTTACTATGAAGGATATTCAATTTTTAATAAATTTTTATTTCTTTATTAATAAGTAATCAATCATGTTTTATTATTGTAATTATTTTCAACAAAAATAAGTTTTTTTAAAATGATTTTTATTTCTTTAGTGTGAAAATATTATATTAAATATTAAATATTTTATAAACACTATTTGATTAAATGAAATTAATTTTTGAAATTATAAAAAAAATAATTTTCTTAGGAAGATTTATTTTTTTTTGTAAAATATTGAATTTTCAGTTTCTAGTGAACTAAAGCGTTTTTTGTAAAAATGTTATATATTTTCAATAAAATATATAATTTAAATACACTATTAACTTTTTAATATTATTTGATATATAATAAATATAATTTAGTTATGTTTTTCGCAATTAGTTAATTTTGAATCAACTTTATATTTTATTTTACGCTACGTTTAGTTTTTGGTTTAAATTTTTTTTTCTGAAAAATATTTTAATTTGAATAATTTTTCTCTATTTTAATTAATTAAAAAATAACATAATTAATAAATTTTTATAATAAATTTCTATATTATATATCATTAAGTATTAATTGGAATATATACAATTATTACTATAAATCACAGTGTAAATATTAAATAATATTTTTCTTGAAAAATACCCTTATTTAAAACCTGATTTATCATCATGTGTACAAGTTTAAATTAAAATTAAAATTTTAAAATTATATGATATTAATTTTGTAAAGTGGATTCCATATTAGGATTAATAATTGTTTATATTATATAGAAGTTCTTCTTATTTTTTTATGATAATGATTAGTGAAAATAATGAAAATTAATTATTGTAGTTAGGGTGAAAACGAGTTTACATGGGGTTAAAATAAGATGATAAGGTGTGAAATGTCCTAAAAACTATTTAAATTCTACTGGAGTATGAAATATATACCATATCCTATAAGAGGTTCGATAATAGTTCATTCTGGATCTTTTGGCATGTGCAAAGCATGTAAAACATCATTTTCCATACAAAAATTACAACTATGCCACTTACATCACTTATAAAAGGATACCCCCTATCATGCCCTCTTAACGAACTAAAATCCTTTTGGATTATCCAAGACCATCCCAAATATCATCCTTAATTACTGCCCCACGATCATGATCAGTTCATTTATAAGAAAACCATCCTAATAAGGATTTTTGGTGCTTACGTAATGAGGTTGTCTGAAGAAGGGGACAATTAAGAACAAACCAGATTAATTGAACTCAAGTTTTGACACATCATCCATTTTCTATATTTGAGGTGTATTTTGATGTTATGAACCTATATTCTTTTTAAAGAGTATATATATTCCTATTGACACTTGATTTCATGAAATTATCCATCATTATTATATTTATCATTTTATTTACTATTAATCTTTCATGTCGATTATGAATCAATTATTTGTATAGTGATACATGACATTTCATTAAAATATATCATTTTAATTTATTCACTATAGCTCTCATTTTCCATGTTTATGAGTTAGTAATGATATTATTTTTTGAAATTTCAGTTTTATAATGATATTTTTTTGTATTTATTTAAATATTTTCTAAAAAAGGGAATCGTTGAATGGATGTGTGATTTTCTTTATAAATGACAAAATGTATTTTCAATTATATCATATTCAGATAACACAAATATTCCACCTCCATAACCACTATTTTAATATTGGATTACTTTATAATAATTTATGAATTCTTATAATAAAAAAACTCCAGTCCTTTTTATTGTATATTAGTATTATGAATGGTTTTGTAAATGAAAATTTTGTATTGGTGTTGAAATAAGTTTTTAAAAGAAACATGAATTTTTATATATTAAATTTATTTGACTGATATTTTAAAATATTTTTCATAAAAAATTATCATTAAAAAGTTAAAACATACTTTTTCTTATTCATTTTGGCATACATTAAAATTATATAAAAAAGTCATCTAGATATAGGTTATATGATAGTTTGATCCCAATTATATCTCAAGGGTGTGCCTTATACTACTCATATGATGGGTTGAGCCTCAATATTTGTTACATGTTATATGATAAACATTATATGATGGTTTGAGACATATTATTTCTCATGAAAAGTGTCTGATATTGATAAGGATTATACAGATTGTGATACCCATTATAGCTCTCCAATGCATTGGATATTGATGATGTACTCTAGAGAATAATATTTTATTTCAATTATTTAGTTATTCCAACTAAAATTATTTTTAAGGGATTTTATTATTATGATTCTCTATGTTTTCAAATAATGATATTATTTTTATACTATGTTTTTTATGAATTCATTTTGAAAAAAGTGTTTGGGTTTTTTGTGTGAAAATGTTTTATTACATATGCTAAATGATGTTTAATGATAATGGTTTTTCATGGGGATTCATGATTTTAATGGGCCTAACATTTTCTTCTTTCTATTTCGCATCATAAATTTTTTAGCTCATTCCATATTTTTAGAAATTCTTTCCCAAGATTTAATGATGGTTAAATTAAATTATGAAGTCAAGATCAAATTCATGAAGATTTTTTTAATAAAAAAATCATGGGTTATTTTAAAAGATATATACTATGATAAAATGGATACTGATCAAAATTTATTACTATTTATTAAATTTATTTGTGTATGAGTTTTGTACTTTTTGTATACTACTCTAAACCTAAAAATATCATCAATGTGAAAAAATTGAATCATTGGATTATACTAATGATTATGTTATATATAATGAAAGATCCATATAGTTGGTACTAAAGGTCATTTTTTATAAAATTATTTGTTATGATAATGTAAATAGAATGACCTTAAATGAGTATAGAATATATTTTAGATGAAATGGTATTTAGTTTCAATAATACCTTGTTGATTTATTGAAACACTGTATAATTAAAATAGGTTTTCATATAAGAAACCTATATGTTATAGTTTGAAGGCACCAAGATGAAAATATCCTTCCAAATCAGCATCCCCAGATTATAGGAATTAGAATAGAACAATTTGTGGATTGAGTGTCATTGTTTTCAAAACCTATAAATGTTGGTGGAATGCATGCTAGGGGGGAACATGATTTTCAATGTTGAAAAATTTCTATATTTGAGTACTTTATGATACAACATTCTCAAGAGTTCAGTGGGTCCTGTAAATCAGTTGAAACCAATGGATGGATCAATTCCTTATATGATATTTTTCAAGTGACGAGGTGTTTTGAATGTCATAAGGAATAAAATTTGATCAATAATGTTCAGGTGAAGTTGATCTATGGTGGGATCTAGTTATCAATTTCAAAGCCATAAATGATTTGATTCCATGGAAGATATCCCATTTATGAAACCTTTATTTGATAAATATTTCCCTATAGATTATTGACTATAGAATAAGAAAAAAATTTACAGAATTGATGAAAAATGATGATCATTCTGTATTATCATATTAAAAAAACATTAAAACAAGGAATATATATGTTTTTGATTTTATTCCAGAAACAAACAGTAATATAATTAGATTTTACTCATTGTTGAATAAATGTTTACAAAGTTATTTATCCAATCGATAATTGAAATGTCTTGATAAATTTTTATGTTTTTAATTTACAAAGATGAGATGTTGTTTTCAAAAACATAATGTCATGAAGAAGAAAAAAAAGTAAATTCTCATGTAAGAATGTGTCATAGAAGAAAAAAAATAATTATATATGTAATCACCAAACATGTTCCAATATTATAAAAGGCATTTGGGTGAATATGTTTCAAGATCTAGAATGCAACACTAGTATAATACATTTTCTCAAGGGGAAAATACCTTAAAAAATGGTCATGATCAACAAGTATTATGATAACACTTGTCTAATCAATATTTATATGTTTTAGCTATAATGTGTTGTTACATTTTGTTAATATGTGTCCACATATTCTTACAGATGGTGGAAATAATCATGATTAAAATTATAACAATGTGGAAAAATATTTTACTACTCTTATATTAGATATTGGGACATATGGTCAAGTGGTTAATACTATAGGGATATCAATATTTTTTATTGTTAATCATGAGGTTATTGTTTTAGAAACACATTTTTAGGTTTTTTTATGATACCATCATGTTATTATTGATTTTTTCAGAGGTGTTTTGTTAGATTTATGTATATTTATTTATTTGGTTTAAAATGAAGTAATTTTTTAAATATTTTTGAAATAGGTTTTACTACATTAACAAAAATTAGTGTTTATATGATATTTGATGACCAATATTATTTATTAAAGATCATCATCTCATTTTTTAACATTATAAAGAAAATATTTATGAAATAGGACAACCCAAAGACAGGGAGAAAACATGTTGCATTGAGCAAATGTCGTGGGGCCTAATCACACAACCGAAGTGTGACCACTATGAATATATATTGTCCCATTATTTTCACAGAAGGATATTAATTATTTTTAAAATAATATTTAACACAATAAAAATATACATTACCAAGGAACATAATATTTTTATGAATTTTGAAAAATTGAAAACAATCATCTATTGTGGTGAAAGATCATCAACATATCTGATAATGATCTTCCCTATCGGTACTATTCACAAACATATCCTTTATAAAACCATTCTTTATAAAATAAGAAAATTAATCATAAGAAAGGGTGATATCATATTATTATAATGTGTATTTAACATGGATACATAAGCATAACATGATAATAATTATAGAAAACATGAGATGTTTTTTTGGAAAACTATACCCGATTTATCAACTATCAAAATATTTAGTCCTGAAATTAATTTTGGTAGTCCATAAGATAAGAATAATAAGTGAATAAAAGAACGTTATCTATGATAACATAAAATTGGCTAAGAGGTGTAATTTTTTCCATATATATAAGAATAGAAAATCATTTCTTAGGGATACCCACCTAGACGTCCATAACATGTATTGCTTCGCCTAACCACACTCTTACCTATTTTGGGCCTAGGATGAGCACAAATGGACCGTTAGTTTCATCTATAGGCTGATTGTACATGTACGCTCATATTTGGGATTTTGATAACCACCCATGTACAATATGTTTTGTTCTTGGAATCATCACCCATGCAATCTATTTTTTTCATGGTCTATTTATTGCGACCCCTGATCTAAATAGATGGTTATTAAATATTTTTAATAAATATTCACAAAATTAAAAAACACAGGCCTCAGAACAATAGAATATAAGTCTCTTTGGAAACATGGAACCAAAAACATCTTTCTCGGTGAACGACCTTCAACATATCCCTTAATGATATTCCCTTATAGTAACCTACATAAACTAATTCTTCATTTACTAGGTAAATGAATCATAATAAATTGGTATCATATTATGCTCAGTAGGTGTAAAAATGTGATATTATTAAGTGTACCCTGATCATAAGATATGAGAATATGATCATAACATTGAATGATCACATGATTTAGATCAAAGATCATAATCATGAGTCATTGCATATTTTTTTAGTGGTTTATAAGTCATGACACATAATGAAACCAATATAATAATTCATCAAATCATAACTCAATAATAAGACAAGGAATCAAGTAATACACATAATTATAGAAAATTATATGTATATTCCACCTAACAAGACATTCATATCATATTGGGATTAGACTAATAACCGAAGAACATGCTTTGATCATGGGATAAGAACCCTTGTATCCTCTTGTTTTCAGGCTTGTGATACAACCTATGTACCCTCTTATTTTCTAACATGGGTTACAACAAGTGTACTTTATTATTTTTGGTATTTTTAACCAAGTTATGTACCCTCTTTTTTATCTTGATTTACGAACCATGTACCATTATTTATTTGGTATAGGGCCACAACACATGTACCCAGTTGTTTTATAGACTGGGATACAACTTGTATACCCTCTTGTTTTTCTATTTCACAGAAAACTAGTGCAACCACATGTTTTCAATATTGTTATATATCCTATGTACACTCTTTTTTTTTGTCAAGGGAAACAAACTATTTATCCTCCTTTGTTCAGGGATGGTCCCTAACCCTTGTACCCTCTTGTTTCTAGCTAAAAATATAACCCATGTATCCTCTTTTTTGAGAATGGGATAAAAAACATTTACCCATTATGTTTAAATACCATTTATCAATAAAAAATGCATTAAAGATAGATAAGGGTCACACCTATTAAATGATGATATCTAGCATATATGTATCATATGATAATAAAACATTCATCATATCCTGACATTTAAAAAGAAATGGGTTTCATAAAAATCATTTCATAACTCATTAAACAAAATGGGTATCATAAAAATTTAATTATATCATATCTTATGTAAAATATATTGGTATCATAATCTTTTCAACCGAGAGTAACTGATGAATGAAAGTGGGTTTCTTATTCATTTATCATGGTATAACCAGTAAAAGAGAAATGAGTTTGATAAAAAACTACTCATCTTAATCAGAAACCATTCAAGGAATGAATAATATTGATGACCTTGGATAATGTCCTTAGTATAAAGAATTAAATATTAGATAGGAAATTATTTTTAAAGATCACATGGAACATTTCATAAGAAAATTTATCATTATTTGAAAATCATTTTTTTAAAACATGAAACATTTTAAAAATCTTTTTCTTTGAATACCACATTGAAAAGAAATATAATATATGAAATTAAAAATAATTTAATAAAGTTATCAAACATTAAAAAGTTTTTAATTCATTTTTAATTAAAATTATCTTAAAAGATAATTTTATAACATCCTGTAAACACTTGGATAAAACATTTTTTTGAAAAATTAAATATTTATGAGTGAAGAGAGAAATAAAGTTGAATTTTTATAAATAAATTCATAGATATATTAATTAATAATGATTGGAGTAATGGTACGAAATCATGTAGATATTATGAATAACCATAAGAGAATAAAATTCATTAGAGTTATTGAGATATGGATCATCACATTTCATAAATGGATGGAAAATCTTATATAAATAATAATAATTTTGAGATTATAGTGATAAACTCTTACCACTTTGGTAAATTTAAATCAAAACAACAATGAAATAAAAAATTTACATGATGATTAATATAACATAAAATTAATTAAATTCATTATATAACTTTTCAGATAAATGTATATACACCTCATAAAATGATATGGGTGCATAATAAAACTAGTGTCTCACATAAGAAAAATTGATACAATATTACTTTATCGATTTGGTTTCTTTTGAACTGTACGATCCCGTGAAAGTAGAGATCATAAAATGGGTATCTACATAAAAATAAATTTAATCATATTGATCATATATTAAATTCAATGGTAGTATAAACACAACAAAAAATAAATGGGTGGTGAATAAAGCATATATATTGCAGAAATAAATGCTATAGAAGAAATCCAAATACTACTTGAGTAACTTTTATTCATGATCCCCAATGAATATTAACATTAATTGAAAAATATAATATCCCTAAATAAATAAAATTCATGATATAAAATTTCATAGGGATGAATATACACCAAATGAAAATACTATTTGTTGAATATAGAATATATCTCAATGAAATAAAAGTGAGATTAGAAAACACTTATATTAAGTATTGAATTTCATTATACACATTCATAAATACTATATAATAAATATATGTTTATTATAAATCCATAAAATAACCATATAATTATATATCATACAATATATTATTTTATATTGACTTTATATAACGCATATATAAAAAATTTCTTCTCAAAGATAATTTTTTTTAACAACCACATTTTTTCATATATGTTTTGACTTTGTATTATTGACACACTTACATAGATTATAATTTAACTATTTATTGAATGAAAGAAAAGGTATTCATATCATATATATTAATCATATATAATTTTATAAGAATCTATAAAATATATAAATAGGAAATAAGAACATTTTCCATGGGGAAGGTAGGCCATATGTATGCATAAACGTTGTTTCCATTTTCATGGCATAGTGAAAGGGAGAAATTAACATCATATATGTATATAAATATATATATATTATAAATACATCAGAAAAAATATTTCATATATATCCAATAAATTTAATAAACTCATCCATAGTACATTCCACGCAATTTTGGAATGAATCACATCATTTTGAGGAGTTGGTAGTCCACATATCCACAAACCAAGTTATCATACTCCATCAAAATCGAAATCACGATGTTATGGGATATATAATAATTATTGAAATATAAAAATCCATAAATGATATATAAAAATAAAAAAAATATTATTTATAATATTATTCTCAACCATAAAATGTTCTTATGGAAGAACAAACGACATTGGTTCATGACGCGGTAGTTCTCGATACACACAAATGATTATATTTTATAAATTTTTAATGAATGTGAATGTGACTGTAGGTATAACCCATATCCAAAAAAATCACAGTTTATTGATGAAACTTATGGTAATATAAAATCATGATATAAGAATAATAGAGGTGGTGTAGAAATAAATTAGTCAAAAGTTCTTGTGTAAGGATGTTATCTTTTCTTCTGGAAAATACTTTTTCTTTGCACCAAAAGGCTTCGTTGGATGGCTTTATTCCAAAATAGGGACATCAATGAATATGGGATGGAATTTGGGAAATTATATCGGTTTGTATGAATAAGACATAGGTCTTGGGAGGTATGAAAATGTGAGGAGGGTGAGTTCCCTTTTATAGTGGAGGAGGAAAGACATTGTTGTTATTAAATAAACGAAACACTAATAAGAGGCATCCCTTACATTATGATACCCCAATAATGTCCCATTATAGATAAAATTTAGTTCAAATGTTAAATATGTCCACCCAATAGCTTTTTTACAAGTTAATAGGTTATGTTTCCCCTTAAGATAAAATTTAATAACTATGTAATATTTTGTTTACATTAACAGATGAAATTAATTTTAATTACTTTTGATAGAATTTTTCATTGTGAAAAACTATGTTTACCTTAATATAAATTATAATTTATGATGTTTACTACTATTGGAACCATTTTTCCATATTATAAACATATTAATGGATGAAATTAAATTAAAATTAATCTCTCTGACATGATGTAACAATGTGGTTTTGAAGTAAAATGATCCAATGCTTGAAACGTTTTTACATACAATATCAATGTGAAATGGATTACAATGACCTATATTGGATTAATATAGGTACAAGTAGTCTAAATTTAATTTAATACAATATAAAAGAGAATTTAACTACATAAATAAATGAGATTAAAATGTAGTTTTCAATTAATAATTAGTGTATTTCATTATTCATCATAATCTAAAAATTATAAAAAAACAAAAAAACAATACAAAGTATATTTTGATATTATAAATTAATAAATTATTTTTTTAATTTTTTTAAAGTAGATAAAAAATAGGCTTTCCATTAAAAGGTGGTAAAATATACTTTTGAAAAATATATATCTTTATTAGTAAAATTGAATTTATTCTTATCACATGTTTAAAAAACACATAATATGAATAATAAATAGTTTATTAAACATATATATTTCATTTAAATCTTGTATTATAATTATTTTAATTAATTTATTGATATAAATTGTTTTTAACTACATAAACTAGTTTTCCCATTAAATTAATACTTATATTTTGAAATGGTATTTAATTTCATATCAAGTTAATTGGCCACCAAATAATTATTCATATATCCATGTGTAAACTAAATTTTCTAAATATAAGTAATCTTTGTCATAACCTCTATAAAAATGGATATATAACAAATATACTAATCATTTAATAATAATATTAATAATAAATTTTAGTTTGGTAATATTATGTATTGTATGTGATTCAATTTATCAAAGTAACTTTTAATTTTATATAACACAATGAAATAATAGTGTTGCGTGTACCACAAGATAATATTTTTGTTTTGGGTAGTGTAAGATTGATTTTATGTCACATAAAATGAATTAATAACTTTTTTATTTCATATAACACAAGTAATATACATTATTTCATGAAATATAAAAACTTCCGTAATAATAAATTTAATTAATAAAACAATTCAATAAAACTCAGGGTGTTGCATTCTATGCCCATTAAAATGAATTTCTCGATAAAAATTAGTATTTGTTATCAATATTTTAATATTTTAATTATTAATTCATAGAAACCCACATCATAAAAATGAATACTAAAACATCCTTTAAAAATAAAATGTTGAAAGAATTAAAGTAACCCTATGTTTATTATAACTAGGTTTACAACTCAAAGAACATAGATTAAATGTGAAAAAATGGACATGGAATAAAAATATAATTATCATGTTCTAATATAGTGTGTTAGAGAACATGGTTAGGAGAATGGTAATGATCAAAAATCCCTTACCAAAATGAAAAGGGTCAGTTACAACATAACATGGATGATAACATGACATCCTTCTATTTAAAGAACTATTTCCAAATGTTGAAGAATTTTTTTTGGAATGAATACAGAATTGATTTAATCATAATCCCACCGTTTTGTGCCTTTTTCAATTTTTATTTCATTTCTTATTCTAATAAATGATGATGAATTTGTAATTCTAGAATATTTAGCAGATCATGTGATCCATAAATGTAATGACATGTTATTACATATGTATTTATCATAAAAATATGTCTAGAACAAGTTATCCAATATGAATAAACCCTCAAATTAAGATATAATTCATTAATTTAAAAAAAATTATCTTATGATTATCATAAACCATTCAAAAAAAAAATTAACCCTACATCCCTTCAATATTATTAATGTCCAATTATTTAGAAAGAAAGTCACTAAATTTCTAAAAATTATCTTGACATTGATTCCCAACATGTGACAAATTCTGTCTTATTTGTCACATACAAAACACGTGTATACCTCTATCATTTATCCTCTTGAAACATGTTAATAACCAGAATCTCCATAAATACATATTGAAAAACTACATTTTTTCCTTATTCCAATTGTTATTGGATATATTCCTTAAGTCCAAAAATATTTTAAATTCTATCTAGGATTTCATAGACCACTTATTCAACAAATCCATAATCAATTCAATGGTAATCACTACAACACAATTATCTTTATCAAAACATCATTATCATAATGTTTGTAACATATCAATAGTTATATTTCACCTAATAATATGTTTCCTATGAATCTCACCTTTCAATTAAATAACATTTCTAGTACATTAGAATCGTTTAACATGTTCTTATAAATCAATTGTGAAAAACATAAATTGAACAATCCTTACATATTTCACACTCTAAATAACATAATTAATAATTCCTAAAATAATAAAATGTTCATTATTACACTTCATCCTTAATCCAGTAATAGGGATACCTAATCCTGTTACCTAAGACCTCTTCACAGTCAAATCTCACCTATAGTATCGTCATCATTATCAATATAACAATTACTCATACTACCTTGTGGATTATCTCTATAAACTTTTCAATTAGGGAATACATTTTCACAATTTCCCTTCATTACATATTTAGAGAAATCAACCATCAATAATTTATTAGGGAGTCCATTATTCTCATCCATTTAATTAACTAAACATTTTATTGTTTCCCATTGTAGTTATTTGATTTATGTCATTTTACATAGTCAAAAAATCATCTAATTCCTATATGATATTTACTTCTGTGCTTATTTACACATTTTTGATATAAAGGAAAGTAAATCTTCCTTCATCTATGGTTTTCATTACTGGAAATCATATGGAACTCCCTCATTCTCTACATTGGTGAGTCTGAGAATTGGTTAAGGTACATGTTATTAATAATAGTCTATAAAGACTGATTATTCATGATTGAAAAATCCATTAATATTATCATCAATTCCATTGTTGTTTCATCATAATTTGATCATTCACATTCTTTATTAACCTATCTGGTTTTGTTTCCTTCTATAGACTACAACTAGAGAGCATTTTATATGAAACACATATCATAATGGGAACCAAAATAATCAATAAAATAACATATAGGAAGTCTAAATCATGAATCATTTACATTAATCAATGAAACCATATGATTATTCTTGTTTATTCTTATTAAACATTTATTTAAATCTTTCATGTTTTCTCATAAAAAGATTTTGAATTTATGATGAATATCCCCTGGGATTATCATATTACTTCCTATTCAAGGCCCATTGTCATGCACTAATTACAAATCATGTATAGCTCAATAAGTTAGTTTTGGGGCTTGGTACACATATAAACATTTGTTCCAAAGAGACATCCTCTATTTGTATCCAGACTAGGATGTAATTTCTTCAAATCCACTCTCTCAATTATTTAACAAAATTACAAGACATTTTCCTTATCATTAACTCATTCTTATACATATCCTATGAGACGTACATATACATATCCTTATAATTATACGTAGGAGTTTCCAAAAAAAAATTCTCATCCTAGTTTCTAATGGTTGACTTATGCTTCCCTTTGATACCAACTATAGAAACATGGACTTTACATTCATATATATTTTATCATTTTGATGAATATTGTACTTATTAAAAATGTACATTCTTGAGGATCCTTGTAGTTTGTAGTAATTAGAAACATCGATACATAATATTCTATCATGGTGACCAATATTAAATACCTCCCTTAGTCATAATCACCATTAATACTCCTACTTAAAATCCTTCTTCATAATCCAGGGAAAGGAATCATATAAAGGGCTGATCTCAGATTCTCAGTAAGGGTAAAGAAGAGAGGTACTTAATGGTAACATGAAGAAAAGGGTATGTAAATATGATAATAACACTAGAAGATCATACTATGAATATCAAATATAATAATCAAGAGTCATTTCATAATGATCATCATTTTATAAGGTACAGATCATAAGGTAATCAAGATCATATACAATGAATGAATTACATAGGAATATGATTTGGTATCTTGTCATATACGCATTTATAGAAAATTATATCTCATGGATACCTAACAAGAATATCATAACATGTATGTCTTTTGAAAATCACCCATTTACCTACATTGGGATTGTGATAACAACCCACATAACTAATTTTGTTTTCTTGTGATATAACCATTACATTTATAATTTTTTTTCTTAGGATACAACTTAGCATACCTCATGTTTTCGGTCATGGAATACAACCTATGAAACATAATGTTTTTAGGTGTGGGTTATAACCCATGAACCCTCTTTTTTTGGGCATGGGCTCCAACCCATATATCTGCTTATTTTTTGGATTGTGATACAAACTATCTAAAATATTATTTTAAATCATTTTCTATATCTCTTTTATCCTATTATTTTTGGGGTTGGTATAAAAAATGTGTACCCACTTGTTTTTTGGAGTAGGATACAATTGATATACCCAATTGTTTTGGGGAATGATCTACAACCTATTTACCCTTTGGGCTTATACTACATTTACCATTACCCTCTATATTTTTGGGAGATATAGATACCATAAATCACATAGTGAAGTCATGCATACATCTTCCATAAGATAATAAAACATTCCTCATATCATGACCTATAAAAAGATATAGGTTCCAAAAACATTATTCATATTCCACAAAATTGAATGGATATAAAAAAATCCATTATATCATATCCTATATAAAAGATATAGGATTTATAATCATTTCATATAATAATAACTTATAAATGTCTGTGGAATTCATAATATTTTATAATGGTATAACCCATGGAAGTGAAATAAATCTCATAAACAATTTTTCTTCATAAATATAGACCGAGAAAATAATGAATAAGAATATTTACATTGGATCATATCCCTAGTAAATAATAAACTATATCAAATTGTGATAACATGGATGGAAAATGATTTTTAAATATCACTTGGAATACCATTAGTGAAAATATTCAATTTTTTAAAATAAATTTTATAAAATCATGAAACATTTTCAAAATAAATTTATATGAAAAATTATTTGAAAATCATATAAAGGAATATTTTTAAAAAAAATTAAAACATTATTATAAATAAACCATTTTTAAAATATTTATTAATATGATATTAAAATAAAATTACAAAATATTTTTAAAACCATTTTAGAAATTTGTTTTTGAATGAATACAAATTTATAACTAAATCTATAAATAAATATAGATTTTTGTAAAACAAAATTCTTGGATATCATAAGTAAAAAAGATATGAAAAATTGTGACAATACAAGAATATTTTAGGAATTACCAAAATAGAAGAAATTTCATGAGATTTTTTGATATATGGATTATAATAGTTCATAAATTGAAGCGTAATCAAATAATATCATACTAATTATGAGATTATAGGGAAAAAATCATTCGACTTTTGTAAAATTGAATTAAAATACACATTAAAGAAAAAATAATAATCTTCAAATATCATGAAAATAATAATATTCAAGATATAACATGTCCAATGGTTGTATATAATCCTCATGAAAGGATATAGGTGCATAAAAACATTTTTCATAAGGAAGGTGAATTGTGACAATGATAATTTTTTAATGTGGTAGCTTTTAAATCGTAAAATACCCTAAAATAGAGATCATAAAATGGTTATGTAAATATATATATATATATACATATATGGATAATATTATTATAATTAATTCCTGGGATGTATATATAGCACATAAAATAAAAGAGTGGTAAATAATTCCTAAGTCTCTTAGAAATAAAAGTGAGACTAGATTTCCATTTACTACTTGAGTAACTATTTATTCATGACCGCTATAAAAATTTAACATAAATTAAAACATTATATATAATTAAATAAGGAAAATTCATGATATAAATTTACACAAGGAACTATATGTGCCACACAACATGAATATGTGGAGAATTTATCATATATGTTATAGAAATAAAAGTTTGATGAGAAACCTGTTACCTTTGGTCTTGAATTGCATTGTATATATCGAAACAAGCTGTATAATGAATATAAGTTTATTATACATCTAAAAAAGAATCATATTATTATAAATAATACCATATATGAATTTATTTTGATATTATATTGAATATTTGATAACAATTTCATGTTAAATTTACATTTTAGGTAATATTCTCTCTTTTTTCATACAAGTTTTAACTAGTTATCCTTGATCCTCAAACATGGATTATTTTTTAGAAATTTGATGATATTAAAAATTATATAAATATAATATATATTCATTATATGTTGAGTTATAATAATCAATAAATTATATAAATAGGAAATTGAATATGCCATTCTTGGAGCCAATAGGACGTACGTACGCATGAATGTTGTTTCGATTTTCATTTCATAATGAATAAAAAAATAAATGATATATATATATATTAATAATTATTGTAGAATTTTTATTTAATATATATTTGATAGGTATACCAAACCAATCCTTAATAAATTCCATGAAAATTGTGAACGAATTTCATCGTTTTGAGGACATAATAGTCCACACATCCACAAACGAAGATATCCTTTTTCCAAAAAATTAAAAGATTATAGGTATGCATAAAATATAAAACTAATATTAATAAATACATCATAAATATCATATATATATATATATATAATAAATAAATATAAATTAACTCATTATTCCCAACCATTAATTGTGGTAATGTAATAATGAACAACATCAGTTCGCGAGGAGTCAACCTATCATACACATGAATGATGATTGAGTATCCAAATTAATGGAATTTTGTGTAAGTATAGGTTAAAAAAATAAGCTAAAAAATATCTCAATATATTTATTATACAGAGGTTATTATATAATATTTATATAATGATAATATATGGGGTGTATACTAAATAAAAACAAAAGTGATTTTGGAAGGATGTTATCTTTTTTTGGTAACTTCTTTTATTTTTCACAAAAGGGATTCCATTGATATATGTCTTTCCAAAGGGAGGATTCTATGATAAATGGAAGGAAGTAGGGATATTATTTTTATTTGGTTTAAATTATCAAAATATAGTTACTGTTATAACACCCCAAGCTTCCACTGTATGCTTCCCTTTGAATAATAAAATAGCATGCGTTGTACGAAACTTTGAGTTCTAACACACACCATAACTAATCTAACTAGCGCTATGAATAGTAATACCCACTTTTTAAAAAATTATGCATTTTATCATTAAAAATGGACTTCATCTTTGGATTTGGAATATTGAAATTAGCTTAGGGTGAATTTTTGGTACATTTCTAATAACTTCAATATTTTGATGAATAGTGAAAATTACTAAATTTTAATTAAAAAACATTTTTAATCAAAACAATTAATAGTGATAAATTATGAATTTGAGTGGTTTTAAAGTATAATTAGATTATATTTTTACCATTTAATACAATTTTGGTCATTAGATGTAATTTCACATTTAAACTAGACATAAACAACTGTCAATCTTTTGATGGTTATTATTTCTTAACAACACGCTTTTTTTTTAGAACGGGAATTAATTTTAAATTAAAATTTGCAACTTTTGTGGTTTTAATTTAGAAAAATGGAATTATTATTTTTAATTAGGAGGTCCAAGCTTTTTAAATAGGTATTTTTTTAGACATTTTGATTAATTATTTCGGTAAATATTTTATTTAACATGGTTAAAGGGTAATTCCGGTAAATAAGGGTAAAATATAATATTATAATTTTATTAAATTAACCTAACACCTGTCCTAACCCTATTGGTTGATACATGGTCGACCATGGGAATCTTTTGGTCGATTTTGGGACCCCATTAAGCCATTTTTAAGTGATAATGACACTTTATATTAATTAACTTAAATTAAATAAAAAAATGACATAAGCATATATCTTTTAGAAAAACAATTTTCACATAGGGTTATATATGTTATATTTTTTACTATAAATATTAAGTATAACGGAAAAAGGTATCCTACATAATTTTATTTTATTTATAATTTTTAGACATTGAATAATTAAATATATTAATGACACAATAATGATGCAGTATTTTCATTATTAATGAAATAATCTAATAATTGGTATTATAATTGTTAAAATAAATATAATTTTAGTGTTATGATACAATCCACGAATTTTATTTGTTACTATAACATGTTAGGATTAGTTAAATGAATTTTTTTATAATTAATAATGTTGTTAAGACGTTATCATAATTCAATTATTAAAAAGTATTAAAAATGACATAAAAGTGTTTTTAAAAAAAATATTATATTATTAATTGATATTCAATTCCTAAAAATGTAAGGTTAGGACAAATGACTTATATAATGATATTTTTATCATTAGTGGACCACTTGGGGGTCTCTTAGATGTATATAGTATGTTTATTAACTATATAATATAAAAATACAAAGAGACATGGTAAATTGAAACTAATTAACTAAGAATTAAAACTAAAAGATGAGGATAATATAGTGACCCAACATCTATAAAACCTATTTGTTGAGTGTTTTTCTACCTATCCCCACCTCACACATTAAATAATCCTCTTTGTATCAATTATAAACTGAATATGAATTTATTATCAAATAATATTGCTAGTTTTTCCTAAGGTGCCCCTCACCCCTCTTATAAAAAGGCACTCCAACTTATCACTAATTCACACCTTCAAAGCCATTTGGATCGGCCAAATATAGCACAAATAACCTCATAGATTCCCTAACTTTAATCTAGATGAATTATTTTGATCATAAACCAACCAAAAGAGCCCTTTTGATCATATCAAAAGAATGAAGCCCAAGAAAAGGTAATGATTTCACCACCCTCTTTCAAGTTCCTTTCTTCTCCCATTTATTATTTCATTGATATTTCCATTCTAAAATAATAATTCCAGTATCTTCTATATATTGTGATGTTATTATAAATATGGTACAACCATATTCAGTATTCTATACATCCTTTGAATGACATGTCACCATAAGTGGGTACGTACGTCTTACCGTCTCCACATCGTGGTGTAATTGTTATTAAAAACATTATTATTTGGATGGATATGATAATGATGTGTAATTGAAGTAAATAATGAATATAACATTATAATTATTCTTTATATATGATATACCATCCAATAATATATTATTTTAATATCAAAAGAATGCTATTTTTGCTCGTGCGTATGTACGGACTACCGTCTCCCCGAACATGATGAGATTCATTCCCCATCGTATACATACAATTCTAATTCTCATTTTATGTTTACAAATAATTTTTAAGAACTTGATATAATTCTGGATATGAATAAGATACAACATATTCATAACATAAACATCTTATATAACAAAACATTTAAAAGAAAATTAGTAAGTTAACACTCGAAACGATGATAATACTAATATAGTATTAACAAAGAAATGTTAAAAGAACATATATTATATCATATTAATGTATATAATTATTTTATAATTTAATAACAATTATTTTACCATTATACAGGAGGTTAAACTACCCTTGACCACGGAAAAGTACATGGTACGTGTTAATTTCACAATCTCTTTATTATCTGTGGTTGTTTTTATGGAAGTATCTACTTGGACATCTTTATCATCCACATCCATGTTTCTTAAAAATGAATTTCAAAAAATTCATACCATTTTATATACTATGGGATAAAGTCATTTATTCCCTTGTTTAACATTTTATAAGATTTTTATAAAGAAATCTTTCTGTCGTTTTCCAAACAAGGTCTTTTTTAACATTTTCGACAAAATTAAGATAAGGATGTATTTTTTTAACATATACGGCGGGTGCTGCTATTTTCCGCCATTATAAAATCGTCAAAGCATCCCTTAAATTATTATGAGATTTTTTTCAAATTAAATGTTTTATTTTATAATTATGTTACTTCTAAATTATTTAAAAAAATATATTTTTATCTCAAATAGTTTTGATTTCATCTATGTCAAGATCCATTAATGGATTTTAAGCCTGTTTGAAGTTGATTTATTATGATACAAAACTTCCATACAGTATTTAAGGCTTTGTGATATGAATGAATTTGGATGTTTCATTTTTATACCATTCATGGTTTATGGATAAATTATTGACATCTCGTATGCTATTTTTAATACGAATGATTATGTTATGTTTAAAACTATTCATATGAGGAATGAATTGGACTTAATAAGTGACGAGTGGATCCCACTATAGCTCCTCAATGCATCGGTAGGTCTCATGAGACAAAATAGTGTCCTGACACAAGGCCTTGACAAAATATTATTTGTAGTATTTGCACAAGGCCTTGACTATGTGGTTTTGATAGTATGTAATTATGCATTCCATCATTATGAAATTGGTTATTGATATTTCATGTGATTATTCTACAAGTAGAATATCCATGTGAATAAGTAAATGGAATTAATTAATTTTATTTTTTTCATGTAATAATTATGTTCAAGTTTAAATGTCTTTTGTTTTAGTTATACATTACCTTAAATTTTTAGGCTTATTTTTGAAAATTCCGCTATATTGTTATCCTTAATGAGCATCTGATACTACCCTTTTCTGTATTTTAATTTTCCAAGGATGTGAAGACGTTTTTTATGACTAACCTGCAGGGATATTCTGAGGGGATATAAGTGTGGACTATGGAGACAATGTTGTTGTAGTTTTCCATTTTATCATGTAATGAAAGACTTATGAATGTATCTAGTGTTTCCAAGCCTACTAAAATAGTTGGACTTTTGAGACATGATCATTTGTGATCATGCCAATGTTATGTAATAATTCACCGACTCTGGGTAACTAGGTCTGGGGTGTTATAGTTGGTATCGAAGAAAGTTTATTTCAAACCTTGGACGCTATATTTAGATAAACATTGATTATAGCACATAGACCTAAGATGTACTTTGAGGATTAGTATAGAAGAAAAACCTATAATTTTGGTATTGTAGAGATTTTGTGAGTTTTCCGATCAATACGTCCCTATTTGGATACGAGCAGGTAGAGGTGGCTCTGGCACAGATGTACCTAGGGGTAAAACCTGAAAACACCACATTGAGCTAGACTTGAACGAGAACTGGTGCATGACAATGGGCCTTTCTGAACTCTTGGTTGTGATACTTTCGTGGGATATGCATAGGATAATTCTCATTTTCATTACAAACCATTATGATGGATTTATGAATATATACCTCCTCAAAATTTTTTTTTTATGATTATGGATTATATCCATAAACTGTTCAATTTATATTAGGTGTTTTATAAGTTTGGATTTATGTATTTTGATTCATAAACGAATATTGTGTATTTCATTGTTTAGAAATGGCGCCTAGTGGAAGGTATATAATCCATAACAATGAATTCACTCCATTAAGATATTTCCCTCCTGCTCAAGATAATTATAGTGGAGCTGGTGATGCAACTGGTTGTGATCAGCTTATCACAATACTGGGACAACTCACTCAGGTTATTAATAATAACCTTACCCGTATAGAGCACCCTGATCCACAGAGTGGAGGATGAAAGATAGATCAAATCATGAGGAAAAAACCTCCAACATTCAATGGGGGTACAAATCCACTAGTAGTGGACAAATGGATAAATTCCTTATAGAAAATATTCTACGCCTTGGGGAGTAGTGAAAGGGAAAAAGTTGTCCTTGCAGTTTACTGCCTCACTAGAGGTTCTGATCAATGGTGGTTGTTGATTCAAAACATGAAATAATATGATGAAGTATCAAATATGTAATGGAGTGAGTTTAATGAGATTTTTTTATAAAAATTCGTTCCTCATGTCCATCGAGCTGATATGGAAAGACAATTTCTATGTCTGAGACAAAATGAGGATGGGAATGTTGCAAAGTATGAGTCTAATATTACAAGGTTTGCAAAGCATGTTGTATATTATATACATAACCCAAGAAGTAAGATTGATCAATCCATTGATGGGTTAAAACCATTTCTCCATTGATCATTATTCTCACAATCCTTCTCATTGTATGAAGATATTGTCTAATGTTCTATCAAGACAAAAAAGGAATTCTCTATGTCTTACGACATTAAATCAACTCTAGATAAGAAGAGATCTGCTGATCACTCCGGAAATGCAAATAAGGGGAAGAAGGGAAATTTTGAAAATCCATATTGTAGTAAATGTGGGAAGAAACACACAGGTACTTTCTTGAAAGGAATGTGAGTCTGTTACAAGTGTGGTGAAAAGGCCACCAAGCTCGTGATTTTAAGGGGAAGAAAGAAGATTACAATGTTCAATGATACAATTTCAGGGAGATGGGACATTATAAAAATGAATATCCTAAGAGTCAGGGGAACTTACCTCAGAAATGGACAATGGGTCACGACCAAGATTATGTTATCACTACTAATGAGGTAGAAGCTCTGAAAGGCATGGTGGAAGGAGATTTAATGGTTTCCTCAACTTTAGCAAATGATTTATTTGATTCTGGATCATCGCATTGTATAATATCTCCCTTGATGGCTATGAAAATTAGATATTTCCAATTTTATTTTACAAGGGAGTTATCAGTTAGAAATCTTAAGGAATGTATCATCGCAACAATGTGTTGTGAATACATTCCCATTAGAGAAAATAAATGTTCTTTATCTGCTGATCTCATCATCTTACCCATGATTGAGTTTGATATAATCCATAGTATGGATTGTCTTTTGGACCATTATTCAATGATTTATTGTTATAAGAAGGAGGTTATGATTTTTTTTGATGATGATAAATAACACCTTATCTTTAGAGAAAAATCATCAACACCTAATTCATATCTAGATCCACACCTAGTAGCTCAACTAAATTTAATTATTGGGGAGGAAGAGAATGAAATAATTGTGGGTGAGGAAATGAATGTTCAAATAGAGTATTTACCTATTGTGAAATAATATGTTGATTTGTTTCCATAGGATTTACATGGACATCATCCAGAACGAGAAATTGATTTTTCCATTGATTTAATTATTGGATCAAAGCCCATATCGAAGACCCCTTTTATAATGGAAACTATGGAATTAGTGGAACTAAAGAAACAAGTATAAGAAATGAGTAATAATGGATTAATTCGCCCTAGTGTTTCCCCATAGGGAACCCCTGTCCTTTTTGTTAAGAATAATGATGGATCTATGGGGTTATGTATTGGCTAAATGGAGATCAATGGTATAACAATAAAGAACAAGTATCCCCTACCTCGGATTGATGATTTATTTCACAAACTTCATGGAGCTCAATAATTTTCAATGATTGAACTTCGATCTAGATACCATCAGTTGTGTTTGAAGATGGAACACATTCTGAAGACAGCATTTCGAACCAGGTACGAGAATTACGAGTTTACAGTAATGCCTTTTGGATTGACTAATGAACCCCCAGTTTTCATGGAACTAATGAATAGGTTTTTCAAGGAATATCTCGATGATTTTGTAGTGTTATTTATTTATTATATATTGGTATACTCCAAAAGCTACAAAGATCATGAAAATCACTTACGCATTATCTTGAAGACTCTCAGAAGACATGAATTACATGGTATGTTTAGCAAGTGTGAATTCTGGCTTCAGGAGATTTCTTTTCTAGGCCATATTGTCTCTAAGGATGTAATCTCCATTGATATTTCTAAGATAAGAGCTACCCAAGAATGGCCATCACTGACAAGTATAACTATGGTACACATTTTTATTGGTTTATCAGGTTATTATCGACGTTTTGTCCAGAATTTTGCCCGGCTGGATTATCCATTTACAAAGCTCACACATAAAGGGGTTAAATTTATTTGAAAAAAGGAGTGTGAAGAATGTTTTGAAGAATTGAAGATAAAATTAGTCAATTCTCCTATATTGACTCTTCCATCAGGGAATGATGGGTTTGTTATTTATAGTGATGCATCGAAGAAAGGACTTGGTTGTGTCTTTTTGAAGAATGATAGGGTTATTACCTATGCATCACGACAAATAAAAATTAATGAGAAAAACTATCATACACATGATATTGACTTAGCTGCTATAATATTTTCATGTAAGATATGGAGACACTATCTATATGGTGAAAAATGTGAGATTTATACTGATCACAAGAGTACGACATATATTTTCTCATAGAAAGAAATCAACATGAGGCAAAGGATATGGCTTGAACTACTCAATGATTATGATTTTCACGATACACTATCACCCAGGGAAGGAAAATAATGTGGTAGATGCATTGAGAAGAAAAGATCACGGAGTTTTGAACAAGATGAGAGTTGAAAGGGATCCTATTTAAATGTATCTAGTGATGATGAATATGGGAATCACCATGGAAAGTGAAACATCAATAATTTTTCAAATGGTTGACAAACCATATTTACTAGAAAGGATAAAGAGTTCTCAGACCAGTGATGAAGAGTATCAAAAGAAGATTAAACTTGGGAATGATGGGAGACTGAGTGACTTTGTGTATGAAGATGGAATTTTGAAATTTTGGAAGAGACTTTGTGTTCCCAATATATCTGATCTAAAAAGGGAATTGTTGGATGATGCTCATAGTTACAATTTCTCTATACAACCTAGGAGAACTAAAATGTATAGAGATTTAAAAGAACATTTTTGGTGGGATAACATGAAGATGGAGATTTATGATTCTGTGTCAAGATGTATGGTTTTTCAACAAGTTAAAGCTTAAAAACAGCATGGAGGAGTCTTGCAACCTCTTCCCATACTTGAGTGGAAATGTGATAATAAAACGATGGAGTTTGCTAGGGGACTACCAAAGAATCCAAGAAAAAATGAGACAAGATGGGACATTGTTGATCATCTTACCAAGTTAGCACATTTTCTTACTATAATAGAAGATTTACCACTTGAAGGATTGGAAAGACTATATATTAATGAAATTTTTAGACTTCATGGAGTACCACTATCGATTGTTTCTGATCGTGATCCACGTTTTAAATCAAGATTTTGGAAAAGTCTTCAGAATGCCCTGAATGATGAACTTCGTTTAAGCCCTGCCTACCACCCTCAAACAGATGGAAAATCAGAACGAACTATTCAAACCTTAGAAGACATGTTGAGATCCTACTCACTTGACTTTCAGGGTATGTGGTATCAATATTTACCTTCGGTAGAATTTTTCTATAACAATATCTTCTATTCATGTATTCATATGGCACCATATGAAGTGTTATATGGAATGATATTTCACACACCAACTTGTTGGGATGATGTTGGTGAAAGAAATCTTGTAGGCCCAGAACTTGTTGAGGAAGTGATGGAAAATGTGAAGGTAATCCTAACCCACTTCAAAGCAACTCAAAGTAGGCAGGAGATATATGCTTACAATCGAAGGAAGGATTTGGAATTTCAGGTCGGAGATCATGTTTTCATGAAGGTATATCTCTGGAAGGGAGCCATAGGTTTAGTTAAGAATGGAAAACTGAGTCCCAATACATTATACCTTTCAAAATTATAGAAGGAATTGGGGCTGAAGTATACCGTTTGGCAATGCCGCCAAATATTTCCCAAGTTCACGATGTGTTCCACATATCACTATTGAGAAAATTCATGCCTGACCTAAAGCATGTACTCACCTATGAGGATGTAGGACTGGAACCCGATCTTTCTTATTGCGATGTGCCCATCAGGATTCTTGATACCAGAGAACAAGTTTTGTGAAGCCGGACGACTCATCTGGTAAATGTTCTATGGAGAAACCATATGATGGAAGAGGCAACGTGGGAACCCGAGTAACTTATGATGAAGAACCACCCGAGTCTTTTTATGCAGTAATATTCTTGAAATTTTGAGGATGAAATTTTTTGAAGGAGGGGAGAATGTAACACCCCAATCTTCCACTGTATTCTTCCCTTTGAATAATACAGTAGCGTGTGTTGTACGCAACTTCAAATTCTAACACACACCACAACCAATCAAACTAGACGTTATGAATAGCAATACCCACTTTCTAAAAATATATACATCTTATCCTTAAAAATGGACTTCATTTTTGGATTTGGAATTTCATAATTAGCATAGGGTGAATTTTTGGTACTTTTCTGATAACATTCATATTTTGATGAATAGTGAAAATTAGTAAATTTTAATTAAAAACAAATTTTTAATTGAAATAATTAATAGTGATAAATTACACATTTGAGTGGTTTTAAAGTATAATTAGATTAAATTTTTTCCATTTAATACAATTCTGGTCATTGGACGTAACTTCACATTTAAACTAGATATAAACAAGTGTCAGTGTTTTGATGGTTATTATTTCTTAAAAACACACCTTTTGTTATAACAATGAGAATTAATTTTAATTTAATTTCTTCCACTTATGGGGTTTGAATTTAGAAAAATTGATTAAATATTAATAATCAGGAGGTTCAAATTGTGTAAATAGATAACTTTTATTTTTAGACACTTTGAATAATTACTTCGGTAAATATTTTAATTACCATGGTTAAAGGGTAAATCCGATAAATAAGGGTAAAAATAATATTATAATAATATTAAATTACTCTAAAAAGTGTCCTAAACCTATTTTTTGATACATTTCCGACCATTGGCATATTTGTGTCAATTTTGGGAACCCCTAGAGCCACTTTTAAGTGATAATGACACTTTATATTAATTAAGTTAATGTAAATACAAAAATGACATAAGCATATTTATTTTAGAAAATAAATTCTTATGGAGGGTTATATATGTTATATTATCGACTATAAATATTAATTATAAATATAAAAATATTTCCTATATAATGATATTTTATTTATAATTTTTATAAATTTTGTAATTAAATATATTAATGACACAACAATGATGTAGTATTTTCCTTATTAATGAAAGAATCAAATAATTGGTAATATAAATGTTAAAATAAATATAATTTGAACGTTTTGATGACATGAACGAATTATATTGGTTAATATGACATGTTAGGATTATTTAAATGATTTTTTTTAGAATTAATAATGTTGTTAAGACTTTAACAAAAACCAATTATTAAATTGTTTCAAAATTAACATAAAAGAGTTTTTAAAACAAATATTATATTATAAATTGATATTATATTCCTAAAAATAAATGGTTTGACGAAAGGACTTTTATAATGATAGGTATGTCATTAATGGACCACTTTGGGGTCTCTTGGAAGTATATAGAAGGTTTATTAACTCTATAATATAAAAATACAAAGAGACATGGTAGATATCAAACTAATTAACTAAGAGTTAAAACTAAAAGAAAATGTTAATATAGGGACTCAAACCTATATAAAACCTATTTTTTTATTTTTTTCCAACCTATATTTACCTTAAAATATAAATAATCCACTTTTGATCCATTAGAAACTGAATATGAATTTATTATAAAATAAAATTTCTTGTTTTTCCTAAGGTTCCCTTGTCTCATCTTTTAAAAGGGAACTCTCCTTTCATACTAATTCACACCTTCAAAGACATTTTACTCAGCCAACCCTTGCCCAAATATCCTCATAACTTCCTATAATTCAACCTAGAGGCATTATTTTGATCCGAAAACAAACCTAAGGAGTACTATTGATCAAATCAAAAGGAAGAACCTGAAGAAGAGGTAATGATTTCCCCGCACTCTTTCATTTTCCTTTCTTATTCCGCTTATTCATTCATTGATATTTCAATTATAAAATAATAAATCAAGTATTTTATATATAATTTGATGTTATTATAAATATGGTACATCCATATTAAGTATTCTATCCATCCTTTGAATGACATGTCACCATACGTGCTTACGTACGGCTTACCGTCTCCACGTCGTGTTGTAATTGTTAGTCAAAACATTATTATTTGGATGGGTATGATAATGATGTGTAATTGAAGTGAAAAATAAATATAACATTATAATATTCTTCTATATATGATATAATATCCAATTATAAATTATTTTAATATCAAAATAATGATATTGTCGCTCGTGCGAATGTACGGACTACCATCTCCACGAACGTGAAGAGATTCATTCCCCATCATATCCATTCAAGTATAATTATCTTTTGATGATTAAAAATAATGTTTAAGGACTTTATATCATTCTGGATATGAATAAGATACAACCTATCCATTACAAAGGCAGCTTATGTAACAAAACATATAAAAGAAAATGAATAAGTTAACACCCAAAACGACGATAATACTAACATATTATTAACAAAGAAATGTTAAAAGATCATATTTGATAAAATATTAATGTATATAATTATTGTATAATTTATTAAAAAGTATTTCACCATTATACAATAGATTAAACTACCCTCAACCAAGAAAAAGTTCGAGGTAAGGGTTAATTTTAAAATCTCTTTATTTCCTGAGGTAGTTTTTACGTAAGTATCTATTAAGACATATTTATTATCCACATCAATGTTCCTTAAAAATGTATTTCAAAAAATTATTATTATTCTATATACTATTGTTTAAATTCATTTATACCCTTGTTTTAATTTTTAGAAGATGTTTATAAAGTAATAGTTCTGTTGTTTTCCAAACAAGGTCCTTTTTAACCTTTTCGAAAAAATTAAGGTAAGAATGTCTTTTTTTAAACTTATACAGCGGGTGTGGCTATTTTCCACAGTTATAAAATCTTCAAAGCTTCCCTTAAAAGTTTATAATAATATTTTAAAAGTAAATGTTTTATTTTATGGTTAGGTGAATTTTAAATGATTTAAAAAAAGTGATATTTCTCACAAATAATTTTGATTTCAACTATGTCTACTTCTTTTGATGGATTTTAAGCCTATTTGAATTTGATTTATTATGATACAAAACTTCCATATTGTATTGAAGGCTTTGTGATATTATTGACTGTGGATGAGTTATTTTTATACCATTCATGGTTTATGGATAACGTATTGACATTTCGTATACTAGTTTTAATACGAATGTTTATGTTATATTTAAACCTATTCATACGAGGAATGAATTGGACTTAATAATTTATGGGTGGAGACCGATATAGCTTCTCAGTGCATCAGAAGGTCTCATGAGACAAACTAGTGTCTTGGCACAAGGCCTTGATAAAATCATATTTGTGGTTTGGCAAAAGGCCTTGACTATGTGGTTATGATA
Organism: Viscum album; assembly: GCA_963277665.1. NCBI lineage: Eukaryota > Viridiplantae > Streptophyta > Magnoliopsida > Santalales > Viscaceae > Viscum > Viscum album. Next base: position 1,199,872,089 of record OY728143.1, on the reverse strand, counting down.
GTCTTTCATTTTGCATTCCATCATTATGAAAGTGGTTATTGATATTTCATGTAATTATTCAACTAGTAGAATATCCATGTGAATAATTAAATGAATTATGTCATTTTATTTTTTCCATGTTAGGAAGATGTTCAAGTTTAAAAGGATTTTGTTTATTAATACTTTGCCTTAAATGTTTAGTCTTATTTGTGAAATTTTTCTCTATATTGTTATCCTTACTGAGCATCTGAGCTTACCCCATTCTATGTTTTATTTTTCACAGGATGTGAAGAACTATTTTATGACTGACCTGCAGGGATAGTCTGAGGGGATATGAGTGTGGAATATGGAGACTCTTGTTGTAGTTTTCAATTTTATCATGAAATGAAATACCTATGAATGTATCTAGTGTTTCCAAGGATACTAAACTAATCGGTTTTTCGAGACCTGATTATTTGTGATCATTCCAATGTTATGTAATAATGTACCGACTCTGGCTAACTGGGGTCGAGGTATTACAACTGGTGTGAATTACCGGGGCAGTTGATTTCCCTTTTCTAGTTGAGGAGGAATGACATTCTTGTAAATATAAAAAGATAATCACTATTGGGAGATATCCCATGCATAATGTTCCATTGGTAAAGATAAATTTTATAGAAAATGGAGAATATAGTCAAAATATTTCCATTAAATAGGTTTTTGTCATGATTATAGGTTATCTTGTCCTTCAGTTAACGTATAAACCCTATGTAAACTCATTTTTTACCTTATTCGCTGTTGTTAATTTTTATTATAATCACAAATATTTTTGGAAAAAATTTGATATATTTCTATAAATTATAAATTAGTATTATTAAAATTATGGTTTAAATATTTAGAAATGATAAAAGCATAGGAGATAGAATGTAATTAAAAAATTATCTCTCATACGGTATGTAACAAAATGTTTTAAAATTAACATGTTCAAAAGATTCTAATATTTTTATCCAATTTCATTATAAAATTGATTGCAAATACCTAAATTTTATTAATATATGTAAATTTTATCTAAATGATATTTAAAAAAATTTAAATGATAATTGAAATATTTAAAAATAAATTACAAATGAATGATTTTTTTAATTTAAATAATATATTTTTCTGAATTCCCCAAAAAATGAAATTTCATAGAAAAATATGAAAACATTCACCCAAAGTAAATTTTGATATTCATCTTTTAAAAATTAAGTTTATTATTGTAAAATTAAAATAATAAAAGTGTTATAATTTATATTTAATATAGGCATGCCATTAAAAGGTGGTAAAATTACATTTTAGTAATATATATATATATATATATATATATATGGATAAGAATAGTTTTATTATTATCTATTTTCTAGAGAACAAAAAATATGAAAAGTTGAATAGTTGATTGAATAAATATATCTCATTAAAATAATTTATAAATTTTTTTTATTAATATATTGATGTAATATATTTTTTATTTCCTAATTATTGTTTTCTAGAAACATATTTTTTATTTTTTTAAAAGGGTTTTATTTTCATATCTAGTTAATTGACTACCAAATAATTCTTCATATATACATTTTTAAACCGTATTTTAAAATTTTAAATAATAATTTTCATAACCAAGATTCAAATTTCTAGGTGATAAATATAATAATATTTTAATTATATTATAAATATTAAATTATAGTTTGGTAAAACAAGTTATTTTGTATCGACGAATTTAACAATGAAATAGGAATTATTTGTAATAGAAGCCAAACATATTGTTTAATGTATTGAAATCCAATATAATTATTTCTTTTTTCTTAATATATACATGGCTTTGAATACAAATAAAGAATATCATGGGGATTGTATATTACACAATCTATATTTAGTGTAGTGTGAATTGAAATGTATGGAGAAATAATGTTAAATAGATACTAATAATTCATAAAAACTCATGGTGTAAAACTAAGAACCTATATAACCTTATAACTAAAAATGAATTTATCATTACCCAATGTATTGGAGTGAGACTTGGTAACACCCATATATTAAGATATAACGGTATAAGGAAACACTATAAGGGATTCCCAATTTTTTAGTTGTATCTGACGTACCCCGTAGTATCTATACCACCACATTTTATATGTTATAGAAGGATTACCTGACAATATCTACACCGACACATAGTATATGTAATATCATAGAAACCAAACTTGATTAAAGTAAAATAGAGCTTCTATATCATCATTAAAAATCATAAAACAATAAATATTATTTCATATAATTATTATCCTATGGAATATAATTTTGTTTCATGTAAATATCTATGAAATAAGATTAACACTTGGAAAATAAATTGGTTCCATACACATAAATTTCTTTAGAACATAAACCATTCAGAGAATAAATATGAATGGTATCCTTATATCATATACCATATAATGAATAGGTAACACTAATGATTATCAGTAAAGTAAAAAAATAATCTTTTAACTGGACAATTAAAACATTATTTGAGAAAAAAAGTATTTCCACTTTGAGAACCATTCTTTAAAAATGATAAACTTTTTTATAAACTTTTTTTAAAATTATACATGAAATCTTATAAATTAATAATTAATTACAATTTAAAATAATTTAAATAACATAAAACATTATAAAATTAAATTTTTATTTAAAAACATCATAAAATATCAATTGATTTTTTTTTCGGATAATATTTTTTAAATTATGGGTTTAAATGAAAATATACTTTAGACTAAAGAGAGAAATGGAGTCAAATCTTCAAAAAATTATCTTAATAATATTAAAAAAGAGTTAAATGTTATTATTAGGTGATGATATCATCAATTACCAATATGAAATATTATGAGTGGTCTATCCTGATATTCCAACAGTAGAGACCTAATCATAAACAAAGTCAATAAATGGAAAGATTTGATTAAAAACAAAATACCACATTGGTAACATTGAATTGTAATACCCAAGAAGAAATAAATATAAATTAAAAAATATATAATGATGATGAATAATTTTTTGATGATATATGTCAATCTGGGTGTATATACCATTATTTAATGAATTGGGGTTCATATTATAATGTACAATTCAATAAGGGGAAATTTAGACAAAACCACCATTAATGTTTTGTTATCTTATTAAAAATAATCCACATGAAATAGGGATCTTCAAATAGATATGTATAACCAAATATTTTAAGCAGAATAAACATAAAATAAATTCAACTAAATTATAAATACAACATTAAAGAAATACGCGGTGCATATGACGACTTATTCATGGATGTAAAAAAGTGATTTAGAAATCATTTATAATAAGTCTTCAATTGTATCACAATAATTCAATCCTCATGTATAATAAACATTAATATTGTATACATATATTAAAGAAAAATATTGAAATATATTATACAATAAATTAGTTTCTTAGAACTATATAATATCATTTATTAACAATTCTTTGTTAAAGATACATTTCAGGTAAGAAATGCTTTCTTTCTCATAAATGTTCTAGTCTGTTATTTTTTTTCTATAACATTTATCATGATTACATAATCTAAAGAATTTAATTCTAAATATAAATATCAGATATATTTAATATATATGTATTTATATTAATATAATAAATTTAGTGACCTGAAATTATGTACACCATTCCTGGAGATGAAAGGTCGTACGTACTTGTGAACGATGTTTCCATTTTCTTCTCATATAGAAATAATGAATGGAAAATGATATATATATATATATATATAAGTTAATGTATAATATTTTTTCATATATATAACATATATTTATTAAATACATCCATAATATATTCCATATAATGTTTGAATGAATCACATTGTTTCGTGAGGAATGTCTGCCATACAAATAAATGACATTATTGTACTCCCAAAATTGGTAATCATGAAGTTATGTGTGATAAAAAAAACTTAAATAGGAATAATGTCATTGTAAATATAATTTATATCATATAAAACAAAAAATCTGCCAAAATGACCAACCTTGGATGGTGGTAATGAAAAAATGAACAACATCATTTCGTGAGGTGGTAGTCCACTAAACACAAAATTGATGATGTCGTAACCCATTTGAATAAATTGTGTGTATTTTTAGGGTTTAAAATTATCGTTAAAATTTTCTAGTATATGGAAGATGATGAAATTATTTAAACATAATGGTATAATAAGAATTTAATTAGGTAAAGGAAGACATAAAATAAAAACGACCATTGAAGATTGTTTCCTTTTCATCAGGTACCCTCCTTAGGCATGCAATAAATCATTTATTGGTTGAATTTAGGAAAAAAGGACTATAAAATTGTTTTTATGGAAATTTGGTTGTGTTTGTTTCTGTTTTGGGTCAAGACAAAGGGCATGATATGTGTGAAGAAGGGTCGAGTGTCAATGCCCTTTTATAATGGAGTGGTTGTCGAATTCTTGTAAGTAAATAAAATGTAATCACTATTGAGAAGAATCCCATAGCACATGAGCCTCTATAATTGATTAATAATAGGGTGGATAGATTAATTGTTTGAAAAAAAATAAACCAGAGAAAATAATTTCATTTTTATCGGCTTATTCTATAATCATTTATTGTGCTCAATATTATCTTTATTGATTTTTCCATGGTAACTTGTATCTTATTTTGATTGAATGTAATATTTCCTTTAATAAAATAATTAAAAAACTTATTTGTTATCAAATATATACCCAATTATTCTAAATATAATGTAAAATTAATTATATTAAAATACCGCTTGTAAGTAAAATTTGTTTTAACACAAATTCATGTAATGCTCAAAACTAACTTTTAAACTTAATTACATAAATTAATTATAATTGTTTAAACTATTAATTTGGGATAAAAATTATATTTAAATTATTAGAAAATAAAAATTATTAAGATTCTAAATATAGAATCATTTCTTGAAATTCCATTCATTTAATTGGAATAATTTAATTTAAAAATTATCCAGTAAAGACGATGAGAAATAGTGTATTTAATTTGAAAAATATCAAATGATTACAAATTTTTTATATCAAATTTTCAATGTTTAATTTATTAAATTGACCAATATTGAGATAATAGATGTATGAATGAACTAATTTAACTTTAAAACCAATTTATAGTATAATTTTTAATTATTAATAAATTAAATGAAATTTTAATTTTCCATTAAAATTCATTATATTTCACTATTCATAAAAATAAATCATTTTAGATAAAACCAAAAATGTAATAAATTTAATATATTTATCAAATTAAGAATTACATTTTATAGAAATAAATTTCATATAACTGTAAAATTTTAGCTTTAAATAATTTACCCAAAAAAAATGTGACCAAATATCATTTTCAGAAAATATAGTTTATAAGAGTAACATTTTGTATTTTCTTATCACTTGTATATAAAACATATAAGATGATAATTAATGATTTTATTTTATATAAACTATGTTAATTTTATTAAAATCATTTACTAAAAGTTATTTGGATAATTTTATGATATAAAACACATTTCTATGCATAAACAAATTATTTTGAAAAAGATTTCCTTTTATATTCAAAAGTTTTTTATTTTCATTACTAATTAATTAGTCCCTAAATAATTCATTATATAATAATTTGTAAACATTATTTTACTAATTTATTTAATGTTATTCATAACCTCAATTATAATGGCTAGGCGAAAAATATCATATTAAATATTAATAATTTAAGAATATGTCATGTACCATTTAAAATGAGTGTTATATATAACGATTGTTAATCTCAGTTTTTCATGTAACACATTACAAAACCCATGGTTCTTAGAAATCAAAAAAAATAGTGCTTAATGTAAATAAAAATATCAAAAAGATAAAATTAATTTGGAAATATAATTATTTCAAAAAATCTCAGGGTGTAATTACATCACCAACCACTTTCTATGTTATTTAGTTATTAGTGTTAAGTCAACAGTTTACTAATGAATTTTTCCATTAATTCATATTTTGAAAATCACAAAAACATTTCCTTATAAGTATTTTCTATATAAAATGAGCTTTATATACATTTTCATTAAATATTTTAGCTAAGTATAACATTAATTTCTTAAGATACAATAGCTAATGGAACAAATCAGATCCTTACTAAAACTCAGAATCCTTCACATTCTCAATTTAGATTCTCATAGAATTTTGATTCTGATTCTACAATTCTCAATTCTGAATAATCTATACTTTTGAATCTTATTATACATTTATATATTCCAATTTATTTATAATTTTCAATCAGATTCTATGTTTCTCAATTCCTAATCATCCATAATTTTGAATCTGATTCATGTTTCTAAATTTCAAATCATCCAGAATAATGATTCTGGATCTATTCTTCTATATTATTATTCTTTTATATTTTTATATTTATTCTTCATGTTTCTTTATTCGAAATGTCAAATAATATTGATTCGGATTTTCACTTTCTCAATTTCGATTCACAACAATTTTTGAATCCAAATAACCATGTTTCTCAATTCTATTTCTCAATAATTTTCAAATCAGATTATCATTGTTCCATATATGATTCTCTTTTTTTAGGAATAAAATTTTTTAACATTCCTAATGTTACAATATTTACTTACTGTAATGATTTGATACCTATCTTATAGTTATTATATATCCTTAATGTAATGTTTTTATAACATTCATAAGATAGATATTCTCTCCTAACCTTAATGTTTTATATAAATATATTTATACATACTTAATGTTTCTCATGATATTTACTAGTACTATATGATGTTGTCTAATCTATTATTATATGAAAAATGTACGTGCCATCTGTATTGGTCCTTCAAATTCTTTATCAAAAGTATAATTATTGGAGGAAAATTGTATCATTGAGAATCTCGCCTATAAAGACCATGTTATTTTAATGATTCTGATGCTATAAAATTTTTGGAGAATTTATACTCTGTTAGATCTCTATAGAGACTGAGGGATTCTTGGGATAACAAGATAGATAACAATCTTTATATGGAGGGCTTACCCTGGTATAGGAAATACAGACATGGTTGAATGTATAAATGAAGCGACCATTGTCCAAGGGAATTGGATACCATACACTTTGGGTTATAATATTTGTACTCTTTTATGTGTACTTTAAATTTCCTCTAATTTTTTTGACAATTTTAAAGTGTATATTATATTTTATCTTTTTTTGTAACTCTAATATAAGATTCAATACTCATTAACATAGAATCTTGTTTATGTATAACTTTGTACTTATTTAATTATTAATCATTATCAAACATAATGTGATTTTTATTAACATTAAAAAATAAAATTTTTTGAATCATATTTGGTTATCTTTGTTGAGATGATATTTAATTAATGTTAAAAATGAATGTTTTTGAATTTACAATTCACCCCTCTTGTTTATGTGAATGTATATATATTTAGAACCTATATTTGGTATTAGATGAGGTCTATATGTTATTGATACATACACATAGTATCATAGTTAGATTTCCAAAACATAGTTTACATACTCTTTATTTGATTCTACATGTTGATGATAATTTATTTTAAATATTTTTATTATAAATATTGCCTACAAAAACACGTGTTGCAAGAAATAGGAATTTTGTTTTATTATATGATGTAAGTAATTAATTTTGGTTCCTAAAATAATATGAACCTTATAAGCCCACATATCAATGCTCATAATGATTATTAATAATGGAGAGATATAATTAATACATTATTTATCAATACTGGTGTGAATAACATGAATATGGTTACTAGATATCAAAAGATACCTTACAAAGAAGTCAGAACTTTTACAAATCACTAAAAAAATAGTATCATCTCAACTATAATGTACACAATATTTTATTTGTTCTATAACCATGAATATATATAGACATATATCTTCTCATGAAGAAGCTAATAGCATATAGAATAAACTGTAAGATACACATTTCTGTACATCTTATGTTATTGAATGTTGAAGATCCATTCTCAAAGTAGATTATCATGGTTTTGTTTTTACCTATGGAGAACCTATACAAAAAGTTAATCGATGATTTATGACTATTGTAAAAATTCAACATTAAATGGTTCAAAAGGTATAGATGATGAGATGCTTGTAGATAAGATTATTGACATCATGCCTAATGAATGGGAGTCGAATAGAACTACTGTTGATGGTTCAGGGAATGTAATAACTGTTGCAGTTGAAAATTATTTGGGAATCTCAAGAAATATGAGAATATATTGAAGGGAGATGATGATAATATAATGTATAAAAAAGGGATTGAGGTTATTACAAATTATTTGAATCATATGAAACCCAAAACTCCTGATAAAGTTGTTAAGTCAACAAATTCTATGAAAGTAGTTATTTAGTCGGACTCAAGTGAATCTGAATAGTCATAGAATGAGTTTTCAAATCTATATTGATGGATGAATAAGATTATTTCCAAGAAGTATTTTAAATAGAGATATAAGAAAAGTGATAAGAATTATAAGAATGATTAATAAGTCACATGTTATGAATTAAATAATGTATGACACATTATAATTAATTGTCCTAGGAATAAAAAAAATTATAGGAGAGCTATACATACTAAGTGGAATTAGAGTTAACCTTAGAAACCTAAATAAAATAAATTATTTATGTTAAATGATTCATTGATTGATTTTGGTGGAGAATAACTTGATGAATCATTGGATATTGAATATTTTATATATAAGTATATTGGTTTTTTTCCATAATACGATTTAAAAATTAAATTTTTATGGAAAAGGTACACATAGATGAGTCCATAAACAATATGTCTTTGAATTATATGTATCCATGTAATGGTAGATATATGTCTTCAGTTGAAGAATATTCCTTAGCATAAGATACCTCACCTTGTTTTGAAGAAGTCTCTTGGTTTTCCAAGATGCAAGAAAATGAAAATAGTATGATCAATAAGAAACATGAAAAAGAAAAATATAGAATAAATATTTTAATATAATATGTAACAGATCTCTCTAAAGATCTTCATGAAAAATATTTTCAAATATTTTCTATTTTAAAAAAATAAAGAAGATAATTCTGATAAGGATAAACATTCTAATGATTTTGATATTATTATTTATAAGAAACATGTTCTATAGACCAACCATAATAGTAAGCCTAATAACTATAAAGTTAAGTAATTATTCATTAGAATAAAATATGAAATATCTTACTTAAATAATCATTTATCAAATATCAGTTTTGGTAAGGAAGGATTTGATTCAATGTATTCTCAACATCTCCCTCCAAGTAATTGTTTTGGAATTGGTTATTCTCACCGAAACACTATATTTATTCATAATTATTTTGTTTCTAAATTTTCCACATTAATCAATACATTTCAATGTGGTGGGAATTGGTAGAAAAAATGTTATTTATACAAAATCCAATAGTTAGGTTTTCATATATATCACATTTCTATGAAAATTTTTATTACTATGATTTTAGTTTCCAACATTCCCGGATCCATGAATGTTTGGATTCTGAAATTTGAACTAAATTATTTTCTAGAAGACAATGTGAGTACCAAAAAATATATGGTACATGGATAGTGGATGTTCATTGAACCTGACTGGTAACAAAACGATCATTGAAGATATTATTAAGATAAAAGTTGGTAGATCCACTTTCAGAGAAAATGATCAAATAGTTATTTTTTATATTCGTAACACCTTTCTTCTTGGAAAATCCCTAGTTTCATATGTTGTATTTTTTAAAGGTCTTAAGAACACCCTTATAAGATTTTGATAATTATTAGAAAATGGTTAACCTGTGAACTTTAGGAATGATAAATTATAATTCACATTTTCAATTTTTATTTCATTCTCTATAAACATTGGGATGTGAATTTTTATACACATAACATATAAGACCTTAGGAGTCAAGACATACCTTTCCATAGTGCAATGGAAGATCAAGATTTGTAATGGAATAGAAGGTTATAAATTTGAAACCTAAGGAGATTATGTAAATTATATAAGAAAAAACATGTTAATGATACACCAGATATTATATTTGAATCTTTAAAAGTCAGTGAACCTTGTCAATATGTAAAAAACATAAGTCAATCGATAAATCTATATGTGAAGTCTCAACATCTGATGCATTATAGCTAGTGAACACGGAATGGTTTGGTCCTATATAGTCTGGAAGTATTGGATGTAAACACTATATATTTTTCTTAATTAATGATTACCCAAGATTTACATGGGTCTATTTTCTAACAAAGACATATCAATCATTTTATTATTTCAAATCATTTTCATCCAAATGTAAAAATGAGGTAAACATTACATTAATAACTATTCACAGTGATCATTGTAAAATTTTTCAAAATTTATATTTTAAAATATATATTTATTATAAAATAGATTACTCGTAACTTCTTAGCTCCAATAACTCCTCAAAAAAATGATGTTTTTGAAAGTGGAAATAGAATTCTTCAAGAGATAACAATAAAATTTTTAAGTGAATACTAAATTTCTAATTTTTTTGGGATAATTCTGTAAGTACTTATTTTTATAATATAAATCATGTTTTAATCATTACTTTTCTTAATAAACCACCTTATGAATTATAGATATTCCAAAAACCAAAAGATTTATATATTATAGAATTTGGATACAATGTATTCATATCGAATACAAAAATAATTTTCAAATTCGATGAAAGTATTTTCATAGGCTATTACACTAACTAAATGTATTATAATGTTTTCTCTAAAAAATCATATACTCTTGAGGAAACATTTCATTTCAAATTTGATGAAATTTATCCCTTTGTTTTTAAACAACATCATCGTACATATTTGTATGTTTTTTACAAAATTTATTTAGAACCATTGATAAAATATTCATCTAATTAGGAGAATACTGAATTTTTTGATGTATTCACTCCCATGTATTTTCTACCATATGTTGATGGACATGGTTTACAAAACCCATGTATGCTGTTTCTATGGAATCATCCTTGGGATATTATCATTGGTGAGGTAAATAAACCGGTAAGGACTTGAAGATCATTATGAAATAAAGTATAAAATATACCTTTTCTATCTCAATTCAAACCCAAATGTCCTAATGAATCATTAGGTGGTGTATACTATATAATATAAATTAAAGATAATATAAAATAATCTAGAAAAAAAATGTATGGAAAGTGGTTGAAATACCTATATAAACTTCATTAATTTAAGTAAAATGGGTCTTCAGGATTAAATATGATGAAAATTAAATTATCGTAAGAAATAAATAAATATTTTTTGTTAAAGGATATAATCAAAAATATTGAATATACAATTAAAAACATATTATATTGCTAAAATACATGAATATATTCTATTTATAATAGCCTTTATAACATTTATTAAATTAATACATTTTCAAATGGATGTGGAGTGTTCTTTCCTTAATATATATGTTCAAGAGGATGTTTAAGTTCAACAAAAACCAGGTTTTTAAGAAAAAAATAATTATAATTTTTTTAAAAAAAATAATAATTTATGTGGACTTAAAAAACCCTAGATCCTATTATGATAGACTTACAAGATTTTTGTTACAAAATAAATATGTTAAGGTAACTACTAATCCAACCATTTTTGTAAAAAAAAAGAGAACAAAAAATTTTATGTTGATAAAATTTATTTTTATGACTTTATATTATGATCAAAACTGAAATCATAAACTAATTATTTTGTGAATCTTATGAAATCTGAGATTGAAATTATTTTGAATGGTGAGTTAAAAATTTTCATTACGTTACAAATTTCTAAAAAAAAAGACAAAACCAATATATCTCAATATAAATATCGTATATATCTTCTAAAAAGTATGGATATGAAAACACAAAATATATGAGTACTCCAATAAATACCTTGAATACTCTTCATCTTGATAAAGCTAGATAACCAGTAGATCAAACATCATTTAGATGTGTGATAAAAATTTTACAATATATGATAGCTAGTAATCCAGACCTAATGTTTTTAGTATGATTATGTGCAAGATATAAATCTAATCTAAAAAAATCCCATTTAAGAGAAGTGAAAATAAATTTTCTCTATTTAACTATAAATAGGGTTTTATCAATTTTTATTCAATTTGAAGTGATTTTGTTTTAAAATGTTTTTTGGATATTGAAATTGGTAGTTTTAGAATGGAAATAAAGAGTAAATATGGAACATTTCATTTCATAAGATATTGATTAGTTTCTTATTAATTTAAGGAAAAACAATTCTATAGAAATTTTGACTACTAAAGCTGAATATGTAAAAGATGAATGTTTTTTTGCTCAAATTTGGTGGATGCAACAAATACTCACGAATTATGGAAAGAGTTTTACTAAAAATTAAATATTATGTGACAACACTAGTTCCATAGCCCTATGAAAAAACCCTACACATCACTCTCATATAAATCACATTTATATTATGTGTAAAATACTTAGGGATCAAACACATAAAAATATATCATTTTACAATTCATCAAAAAAAACAACAAATTGCTAATATTTTTCCAAATTCGTTACCTTTTAATAGATATGAATACATTAAAAAGCTAATAATTATAACTGTAATGTAATAAATTATATATACTATTTGTTATAACTATATATTAACATTAATATACTAATTTTCATAGGGGGGTACACTGGATATCCTTAATAGTTATTATTCGCAGAACACAACAAATGTTTTTTGAACCAATAAAAAGTTTCCAGAACCTAACAAAAAATATTAGAACCTATAAATTTATTTTAAACTATAATTAAACATTTTAGAATATAATATTTCTATGAAGAGTATTATAAAACAATAACCAACCATATGATAACTCCAAAAGATACATATTCTTACATATTATGTCTTAGTTTCAATTCTGTATGGTGGTATTTCAATTGTGTTTTTATGAAAACATTTATTATATTTTCTTTTCCTTAAATATGATTTTTCCCATAAGACCAAAATATATTAGAAACTATAAAAATTATTTGGAATAATCCCTACCAACATATCAGATCTGAGTTTTTTTAACAACCGGGTTAACATTAGAAGTTGAACAATCATCTAACTGCCTATATAAATGAATGGACCCCCTGGGTCCCACATCAATTTCCAAATGTTTTTTACTACATTTATCCCAACCTTCAAAACCGATATTCTGGTTTATATATCCCTTAATTATGTTTCATATTCCTTTCTTTTAGTTCAGATGTCTCTGTCACTATTTTCATTAACATCAATTATTTAAAATTCATTAACAGTTTAGTTTATTTAGAGAGAAAGGTTAGTTTATCAGAATTTATACCATCAGTATGATTTTTGATAAGAAATATTATTAAGTTTCAAGTCTAGGAAAACACTTGTATTTCCAAAAATAAGGGTGAAAAATATCCTCTATATATGGAGCTGTTGTTTGAATTTTATGAGTTAGTTGAATTCATCCATGAAGGTGGAAAGTATAATTTTGAGTTAAAATGTTATTGGAAAACAAATTTTATATTCTATAAGAAAGTAGCAGATATTCTTGGGATATTGTATGATGGTGAATCTTACCATCCATCTCATATGTTCACATGTTTTGAAGGATCTTTTGAAAGTGTTAAATCATGGAATTAATTAGGACTTCATAGAGTAAAAAAAGCATTATATTTCCTACCATTCAACTAAATACATGGTTGTGGAATTATGGATTCAAGGTCAATTAATACTAATGAAAGAGGATAGGTACATCCTGAAAATAATTGACATCATCATGAAGGATTTTCTTGTTAATATATTGAATATTAACCTGGTCAAGTACTTGCTTATTTTAATCAGTAAGATTAAATATGTGTATATAAAATCATAGATTCTTGTGTTTCCACAACTTTGACTAATATTAAAGTCATTTGTTTAATATTTGACAATATCATATTCAATTTGAAGGTAACAAGGTTCAATATTCTTCTTTTAAGTGACAACAGACCTATATTAATGAATATTTTCTTCTAAAGACAAGACGAATTGGTTTTTTGACCTATCTGGTAGTTGAATTCAGAGGAAGTTGGAGAAAGTTCATAGAAATAAGTAGTTAATAAAAGAATGTTTTAAATCATGGATCCACAAAAAATAATCCAATTTTAAAAACCGCAAAAGAAAAATAAATCGATATCCTACCCAGATGAAGTTGTAACAAGGTGGTAAAATGACATAGAGCTATATAAAGAAGGATATGCACTTTATTAGATATATCTGGTTGAAGCTAAATATTTAAATATGAGGAGGCTCATGAACAAGAGAAATAGTAAAAAGAGATTGATATTAAGAAAAATAAAATTGAAGTCGATATTATTCATATTTTTTTTAAAAGATATATAAAATCATCTAAAAACATTCACATTCTAGAGTCTTTTTAGAAAGATACTGAACACCCTCAACAATCACAACAATTGGAAGTTGAGGCTACCCAAATAGAAAATGGAAATAATTTTTATCTAGGTTTAGTTGTTATTATTCATGAACCCTATCAAGATGAAGATGAATAATAATAAATATATAGGAAAAATAAACAGATGAAAAAATACATCAAATTGAAGAAACTGAGAAGCAAAGATAATATGAAAAGTTATCAATAAGAAAATATCAAGATTATTCTTTTAAACATACTTCAACTGAGAATTCAACTCAAAAAGAAAATGTTTTTGATACAAGTGCATAATGTTCCATTGGATAGTGATGTAAATGTTAGTGATGATTGTGATGTTAATGTTGGTGATGAAAGAGATAATGAAGATGATGAAAAGGATGTTAATTATGATTATGATAATATTGTCCATGTTTCTAATGAAAGGCATGTAAATTATAAAATAGAGAAATTAATATCAGTGAAAGTCAACAAGAAGAAAGAAAATGTTAGTACATCTAAGAAAAATTAATTAAAATATGAAAGATCTTACTCCTTTATAGGAGAATATATATTTTTTGGAATACGTAAATAAACTAGTGAACTCAATTACTTATTTCCCAAACCTTGAGTCAATATCTCATCTAATTCACACTCCTATAAACTAGAAATAATACTCAAAAACCCTTTTCATGTAAAATAGCATAAAACATGAAGTCATCTTCAAAACCATTGTGATGAATTATGATTCTTAGAGGATGTATTGTAGATATGTGAAAAATTGTTCAAATTGGATCAATATTTATCTTAACGATTTCGAGGATATGTTTTTGATAGAAAAGAGAAAATTCAAATAATCAAATGTCAAAATCAAAAAAACTTTAAAAAAAATCACAAAATGGATAAAGGAAGAACACGCTATTCAGTTACAAAAGGAGATAGATTTATTTAGGAATTTGAATTCTCTGACTCCTGAAGTAAAAATATTGAAATCATATAAACATATGGAGTATGAAGATATTAAAACCCAAGAATAAATGATTAATATCAAGCATGAAATTATTGAAACCGTTGAGAAGAAGAGTCACAATATGGAAGTCCTCTTGGAAATGTTTTTAGATGATCATAAGCATTCAGATATATTTAAGGCCATTATCAAAACCCTATTTCTATAGAAGGATTGATCTTTCTTTTATTTTGGATATTTTTTTAAATGTTTAATTAATATAAAATTATTATTATTATTTGTTTAATATATATTTTTTCATAACATTTTATGTTCATTATTCTTTTTATCACTCTTTTTCTGTAAATCCCAAAATGGTAGGAGAATGATCAATAAAGAATATTTGTTTAAAGTGGAAAAAATAAAGGGGGGAATGATTAACAAATACATCCTTAAGTGTGTGAGATATATTTCTTTTAGAAAGACTAAAAAATATATAATGTTATAATATGATCTTTAGGGGGTTTCATATACTAAGGGGGAGTAAATCGTATTCTTCTTATGTCTTAAAATAAGATGGAGGGATGTTTTTAATTTATGTAAAATGTGATGTATTTTAGTTATAATATAATTTTCTTATATTTATATTTTGTGCTTTCCAAAAGGGGGGGATATTTTTATGTCAATATTTTATTCCTGACTTTTTCCATTCCATTATGTTTTTGAAATCAAAACACGTATCCTTAAAAATACGTTATATATATAAGAAAATTTGTATTCATGTTTTCAATCTATTTTAGCAATGACTAACATTATTTTCTTGACATTCAATAGATACTGGAAAAAATTGGAACCTTACTAAAACTTATAATTCATTAACATTCCCAATTCTGTTTCTCTCAAAATTGTAATTCTATTTCTCCATTTCACAATTCTGAATAATCCAAAATTATGAATCTAATTTTTTCATTTCTCAATATCGAATCATCCAGAATTTTGAATCTAATTCTGTGTTTCACATTTCAGAATCATCCAGAATTTGAAATCTTATTTATGTTTCTCAATTCTAAATCATCTTCAATTTTGATTTTGATTATATGCTTCTCAATTTTTATGTTTTCTTATTTTTTATTATTATTATTATTTTTTATTAAATATAAATCTCATACAATTTTTTATTATGATTATCAATTTCTCGATTCTGATTCGTTTATATTTTTGAATCAGATTTATCAGGTTTTTAATTTCTGTTTCTAAATAATTTTCATATCTAATTCTCATTGTTTTTTATCTAATTCTCTATTTTTTAGGAATCTGATTTTTTAACATTCATAAAGATAATATATATCCTTAATGAAGTGATTTTTAAAAATTATTAATGATACTCTATATTGTTAATGTTATGTTTGTATAACATTCTTAAATTCACTATTTTTTCCTAAACATAATGTTTTATATAAACAGATTTATTCAAAGTGATTTTTTTGTGATAGTTACTTCTACTAAACGATGTCGTCAAATTTTTTATTATATAATAGTTGTAAGTGAAAGCTATAGAGGTCCCTCAAAATTTTCAAAAAAAAAAGACCATTGAAGGAAATTTTTACCATTAGAGATCTCTCCTATAAATACACTATCATTTGAACGATTTTGATGCTATGAACTTTTGGGAGAATTGATAATCTGTGAGAGATATTTCAAAATTTATTTGTTTGAATTACATGAATTAATTATGTTTGAACATCTTGTTTAAAACACTTAAGATATTCAATAATATATTTTTTTCATTGGGTGATTCAGAATGTTGTTGTATACAATTGATGGATACCCAGTTGTAGGAAGAAAGAGGTGTCGATCACCTATTTAATCGAGGGCTTCTAGCTAAAGTATGGTAGATGTGTCAATCACCTTACATTTCTAGGGAATTTCATGGATAGAATGACATATACCAATATTTGTATTAAGAACCTATCCTATTGTGGGAATAAAAAAAATTCTCAAATGTATAAATTATGGGTCCTTTGTCTGTGGTATTTCGTTACCCTGCTAAATAGATTTTAATCAAACAATTTTTTATACATTTTTAAACAATGGTTTCATTATGGTTAAAAATAAAGGTGTTTAAAATTACAATTCACCTTATACTTCTATCTAAGCATTTATTTAAATTTATATCCTATAGATAGTATGAAAATACTCTTTTCAATTACATTGCTTCCAATATAATTATAATGTTTATTTCTATAATAAATGTTTTACCATATAGATAACCATGGTATTGAAATGTTATTTGGTGACTAGTTGATTAATTCTATTTCTAATGATGATCAACATAATCTCAGAAAACATCTTATATTATACTAATATTTTCATTTTTTGATAATTTATAAATATTTTAGGAATATATAGTTATAATTTTGTGAATTATATGTAATTTATAATTTAAATTAGTTATCTATTCATGAAAAATTCATATCAGAGACTTGTCATTAGAAAAAATATTAGTGTGGTAAAAATTGATAAATAAATGATTCTTTTC
Organism: Viscum album; assembly: GCA_963277665.1. Classification (NCBI taxonomy): domain Eukaryota; kingdom Viridiplantae; phylum Streptophyta; class Magnoliopsida; order Santalales; family Viscaceae; genus Viscum; species Viscum album. Next base: position 1,199,854,167 of record OY728143.1, on the reverse strand, counting down.
TAAAAATTTATGTAAATTTAAATATGATTTTAGTAAATATGGTAATGGAAATCCTAACCCCTTGTAAAGTGTTCTTGAAAAAAATGTTAATTACCATTTTTTGAATTCAATGATATTTTTCAACAACTTTTATTTATGGTTTTGAGGTCCTGAATAGTATATTCATCACTCACATTCTTTGGATCAATGACCACAATAACTCTAAATAATTATTTATATGTTACCAATTTCATACATGTCCAAATCATCTCCACCCACCTATTTTCTATTTTTTGAAAACCTTTGTGGTGTTATTATAGATTATCAACGTACTTCATTTTCTCTATTATCAAGTGGAATTTTTATTAACAGTTTTTACTTTTTGGGTTTTTTAAAAAGGTTTTATCAAATGTCAAAACATTAATTTTCAAGATTATATTCAAATTTTAATTATTAAATTTATTAGAAATATTTTGGATTTAATGGGCAATAATTTTATAAAATAAATATAAATTCAATTTCATATTCGACACTCAAAAATGAGCATAAAAACACATGAAATATATTAACATTACATCCTATCTATTAAAGTGGAATGTATGGATAATAATAACTCAATTATGATATATATATATCTGGGTCCCAATAACTATAATTTGACAAATTTATAGTATTTAATCAATCAATGTTTAGGGTAGTATTTTTATTTTTAAAAATTGATTTCTTAAAAAATGCTTTTTACATTATTTTTTAGAACATATAATAAATAATTATTAGAAAATTAATATAATTTTTATGATAGAATATTCTTTTTATTAAATAATTATATCAATATTTACATATGTTCAATTGTTTGTATTTTTTTGGCAAATAATGATTTTTTAGTAAATAGTGAAAATACTATTTTTTTAAAAATTCATTTATAATCAATAAATTATGTAATTTTAAAGTAACATTATGTTTAAAATATGGATTAATGTAACTTAATTATTACTTAGTTATATTTATTCTATATAATTACTTTTTAATCATCTTATATTTGTTTTTATAATTTTATTTTTGTGTTTAAAAATGAGTTCTTCAGAAAAACTATTTTAATATGCATAATGTTTCTAAATTTTGATTAATTAAAATAAAATATAATGAAGATTTTTTTAATTAATTGTATATATTATATAGAAAATATATTGATTTTTATTCAGAATAATATTAATAATAATTATATAGGTTATATAAAGTAATCTTTTCATGAAAACTAAACTACCCAAAACATGCTATTTTGTCAGTTATACAGGTACACTGTTGAATTTAATTTTAGCAATTATATTAATTGAATTTTGTGAAATGGAATAAATATTTTGTATAATTATAATAATTATTATCTAATATGTTCATAATTATTTTTTACCGTGAAATATTGAGAACACAGAAAAAATTAATTATCCTTGTTAAGGTAAAAACAGGTTTACAGATGTTTAAACTAAAACAATAAGGGTTAAAATAACATAAATACATATCTTAATTGTATTTTTAGATATATTAAGTCCATATAATTTATAATTATTGATAATGGTCAATTTCATTTCCTTGGGTATTTTGAAGAATCTGGGTACACATTTGCCTTTAATAAATGACATGTGTGCCCTCACCAAACATATAAAAGGCTAAACCTCTCCTATCCACTTTACATTTCCAATGAACTTTTTGTCATACAATACCTACACAAATGTATTCCATAATAAACTCCAAATTCCCTATATAATACATTTTTACTATAATTCTATCAAAAAAAGTCTTTATGTGCTTACCAATAAATGATTTCCAAAAAAGTTGAAGACAACGAATGAATGTGATGAATCAATCTCGTGGAATGAAATTTTGTTTAAACAAATTTATATTGAGGATTATATTTATTTCATAAACCTATTTTATTTTTTAGCATGCATATACATCCACTTTACACTTTATATCATGATTTTTTTAATTATCATTTTGTTTTATGATTTCTTTAATGTTATTCTATTATGTGTCTTATGATTAAAATTTTTCCTACTTAAAAAATCTCTTCAATTTTATTAATTGCCTTTTAAAGTTTTCATTATAGTTCTCATTTTCTTCTATTTATATATTTTTAAAACCCCTCCTTCACAATTTATGAAAATATTGGAATTGAAAGTGATTATTTTTAAAAAAATGTAATTTTTATATGGAAAACAAATATATAAAAGATATGTATATATTATTATCCGGATGATATTGGAATATGAGGTTGAAATCATTTTTATAAATTTTTTATGATGATAAACTGAAAGCATTTATTTTTTTTGACATGAAATCATACTTGAGAATTATATTAAAATTGGGTGACACCAATACTATTTATATACTAGGTTAAACCCCACATTAACTAGAGGTTGTGTTCAATAAAATATATATAAAAAGTCTATCCTAATTATTTATCATGAGAGAGCCTCATATATCTTATATAAAGGGTTGATCCCTATTATAGCTTGAATAAAATATGTGATCCAGAAAGATATAATAATAAGGATGATACCCATTTCATATCATTGATGATTTGTATAGTTTTTATGAACTCTTAATAATTATTTGGGATTTAGGCCATATGGTTATTACAATTGAAATTATTCTGAAAGGGTTTTTTGAATATGATTCTATATTTTTCAAAAAAGGGTTTGTATTATAATCTAATGGTTTTTAAAGTATTTCATTTTGGGAATTGTATTTGTGTTTTCATGTGAAAAGGTTTTATTACATATTCTAAAATAACATTGAAGATTTTTTTTTCAATGTTGATCATGTTTTTCCCTAGACTAACAGTTTTCTTCTTTTCTATGTCACTTATTTATTATATTACATGCATACATAATTTTTTTAAAAAAAATAATATAATTTAATGAAGGTTAAAGCAAATGATGAAATAAATTTGTATGTTTCCAATATTTTTCATTGATATAAATCATATTTTAATATTAACTTTTTATATTATAAGAAAAATGGATACTTATCAGGGTTTTCAACATTCTATTAATGGTTTTTTGAATACGTTTTGTGACATAATTATATGAAACTATAATTATGAAAATATCCATCAAGTTAAATAATCTTAATTCTTTACATAATCGCAATATTTGTTTATGTATATGGTTGAGTCTTTACATATGGTCATTGTAGGAACTTCTATAATCAAAATTTTTATAAATAAATTTTTATAACAGAAATTTGATTTATCTGAATAACTATTTCATTGCATTTTTTATTTATATGTTTAATTAATTTATTCCATTTCAATTAATTGAATTTTGAAATTTTTTTTCCATATTTATCATTAGGATTAAAAAATATTTTAAATAAGTAGCTTTAAATTTAGTTCACGATGAATAGTAACTATAATATATCATTATTTTTACACTAAAGATAATATGGGTTAATTATTGTTAAAACAGACATAATAAGGTTACAAAATCAACCCAAAACATGAATTTATACTATCTCATGAATTTATCTCATAAAACTAAATATATATCTTGAATATATTTCATTTTAGATCCATTTCCCATTCGTAATGACATTTATAATATTTATGTCAATGATATTGTCCAAAATGTCATTCTCTTGACTCTAATATCAAATAAATTAGAACAAAATAATCTAAAAATTAAATAGTTGGTTAAAAATATTATATATATATATATATTGTTTTCTAATCTAGGTAAATTATTAATAATTTTTTGGAATTAAATAATATAATTAAATTCATACGTAAGGCTAATATTGTATTTATTCAATTAAGAGAAATATAAAATTTATTATAATAAAAATATTAAAAGTAATGTAATTGGAAAAAATTTGTCCCTGCCCAAAATAAATTATGAAATTTATTCTATTTATGAATTGGGGTAATTTGTTAATTTTAATTCCATATTTGTTTTATGTCCTTAAAAGTTGAATTAGTTGAATAGTTTTAAAAATGGATGTATCGTATTTTATGGAAATAATTTATTCAAAATTTATTTTCAAATTTTAATAAACAATAACGATGAATGTAAGAATATCATATGGTAAAAAATTTCATAATTTTTCATTTTTTGAATAAATATTTACCTTATAAGTATAATTACATCCCTTTAGAAGGTAAAGGGTTGTTACCGCGGATAAAGTTAAATTGTGTTAACTGAGTGGTAAACCCAACATATAACGTTTAAAACCCAAAATTAAACTATCTAAATTATATTTTATTATGGGATTTATAACAAAAAACTACATTACATGAGAATATATCGTCATTTGGAATAAGTTGTATTGATAATGAATTTAATATATTTTAATCGTTTTAGAATTTCAAAAAGTGCACATCACCTCAATTAAAGAACAGAACATACACCCCTCAATTATTCCTAAATGTTTATTCCCATATCTCAGAAAACCAATAAAAATCACTCCAAAAAATTATTATAAAAATTCTATAGGTTCTAATATTCTTAAAATACCAACCTCATGTTCCTTAATAGATGATTTAACATATTTATTCCAATGAAGTTGTAATGGACTATACCGATCATGTTCTTTTTAATTATTCTTCTCTTCACCAAAATCTATTCTATTTATCATAAAATAATAACATTACTATCTTAAATATAATTAAAATTTATTATATTTAGGAAATAACTATTGAACACCCTCTTTCCCATCAAATGATAAGTGAAAGTGTCTCTCATGTGTTCGTAAATCTTACCAACTCCACCTCATGGTGCTATTCATTATTCATCATATAATTTTATGGATGTGTATAATGAGTGTATTAATAATTATATATAATATTTTATAAAAACTTATACCTATATAGTTTTCATATCACATCTATGTTCTTACCTTCCAATATGTTGTAAAACTATAATGATTCTCACGTATACATGTGGACTACCACCACCACAAAGTGACATGGTTTGTTTTTCATATTGTTATACATGGATGGTAGTAATGTTTTGCTTTATAATTATATATTTTTTTATTATATAATAATTATTCTGTATAGGTGGATTAATATTTTCCTTTCTTTCATTCTATCTATTGAAAAGTAAAAATAACATTCATGCATGCATATGACATATCATCTCCATTAATTGTTAGAATAAATTTTCTATCAGTAAATTTTTGGAATGATTATATATATAATTAATATTTATTATATTTATGTAATTATTATAATAATTTATATGATGTAACTATGATCAGTGTAAACATACTGAAATTATCAAACAAATACGTTTATGAAAAATTTTATAGTTAGCACCCAAAAATGCCGAATATCATAAGGAATAGTAGATAATTGGGTGTTGATATGTTATGAATGTATCATATATGATATTTTAAGTATGTAAATGACTATATTGTAAATTTATTATAAATATAATTTTATTATGTATAATTTTATTGTTCTTTTGACTCAGGTGGAATTCAAGGTAAGGGTTTATTATCCCAATTTATCTCCTTTGGTACATTTGTTATGTCATGCATCTATCTTCTTTTATGTGTTGTATATAATTACCATTGAGATTTTATATAATTATTATATTTATGGTCTTGATATTTAATTTTCAAATTGAAATTATTTTTTATGTGGCTTGTGGTTCAAAAGTTATTGAAGCGGTAAAGGATTTATGATTGGATCCTATTTAATCAGAATTTTTTACAGTAGGTTTTATTTTTGTGTAAAATAATATATCCTAATTATATTATTTTATTTTATTATTTCATATACCATTTTCATTTCTGAATAATATATTTTCTTTTTAAATTTTCTTTTTTTAAAATTATAATGATCCCAAACAAACATTTTTTATGGAAACCAACTATGTTTTACTATTAAGTAGGGAATCAATTTCATCCATATAAATATTTTTCTAATCATTTTTTCATGAATGTTTTAAATGAATTCTTATTATTTTTCATGAAATTATTACCCATGATTATTTTTAAGAAATTGTTTTAAAAAAAAATATTCTTGTCATCTTTCAAATGAGGTAGTTTTTGGTTTTTTATAAAAATGTGAAATAGATGTATTTATTCTAAAATAGACCATATATGATGAATTTAAAATGGCCACGACCTCTAAAATATTTCAATAATACATTATAATTTTCAATGTACCCATTAAAATAATATTCATAATGTAATATATATGAAATATTTATATTTCAATAAACAATTTCAAAGGGAAATGAGTGTTTTCATCAATAAATATTCTCGTCATCCTTTAAAGATATTATTAATCCAATATAAAATCTACTAATGATAATCATATATTACTAGGGATACGATCCAATGGTACCATAATTATTCATTTTATAAGCGATTTATGGTTATGATTGTGAGATGATTTTGAAACCATTTAATTTTCTATGTTATATACCAAGATAAATTATTTATGATATTTTAGAATTCATATATATAGATTATGATAATTTGTTAGTTGGGTCTGTTAATATAATTCATTGTATTGGATAGTGACAGATATATAATGAGATAAAAAGACATGAATGGGAAGTTAACCATATTCAATAGGGGTGTTTTTTTAATATAATAGTCACTAAAGAGAACATTGAATACATAAATGTTCTGGGGAGTGAACCCCGTCCACTATGATAGTATTTACAATGAACCATGAAAACTATTTAAATGATTTTAAATTCATATTCGTGTACATAAAACTGATGTCTTATACCAATTTTATTCCCTCATGACTCATGTTATTTTATTCCTTTTTTATTTAAGTAATATAAATGGTAATGCTTTATTTTATAACCCAATATTCTGATAAATGATATCCATGTATGATTTAAAAATGATCTGATATTGTTTTCATACACTCATTCTCATATTAATTTCAAATTATCATTGATATCTCATTTTTTTTACCCTTATTGAGAATATGATCTCAAACATTCTTATGTTTTATATTCCCCAGTTTGTGGTGAAAGGTTCTATGTATGATATGTCTAAAATGGTGCATCTTATGAGGAATTTGGTTGAATATGGTGTATTATAATAATGAACTAAATTTTTTTATACTTGTTTCAAATGATAAAATAACTATATCATTAGGGAATGGATTATTATTTTATTTATTGAATATTAACCTAAATAGATTTAATGTCGAGGCATGAAAATAATGGGTCACTATAGTTGGTATCTGTGAGTGGTTTAGTAGCTTTTTAAATATTGGATGAGAAAACATTAGTGAGAGTCATGGGGATATGTATATACATAGGATAACTCCCTAATGTATTGTTAATTATCACAGATGACTAAGTTTAAACCTATTATTTCATTGAATGACATTAATGTTTCATTATTTTGAATCCATATAAAGGATTTATCAAGATTTCTCACAATGAATATTTTTTATCAAACAATAATTTTATATTTTTGTCATTGGATGAAACTAGGTGGATTTTTTTCGACACTCACAGATAAAGGAATGGTTTTCCTAATGGGAAACTATATCAAATGGAAACCAAAATATGACTCCTTATGATAATCTGTATTAAAATATATCATAATTTGATTAAAAAGATATACTTGTGTGAGATTCTTAATGTACATAATAAGTGATAGAAAGAGTTTAATGTATACCAAAGAGTATATAAGATTCATCTTCCAAAATGTTGAGAGTATTGTAAGAAGAAAAAAAGGAATATCTCAAATGCATGGGAAGATACTTTCTATGTGAAGATGAAGGTAATAACGAATGTAATTGGTGATGAATGATGATGAGTTTGATGGAGGAAAATGAATTCTATCTTAAGGATTCATTAATATCTCACTGTATAATTGTGTGAGTAATAGTATAATTTCTTGAGACAATTTCATAATCTAGGGTTTAAATCCTAGACTAAAGTACTTCAGATATAAAACACTTTTAAGTGATATTATTGAAGTGTTCACATATTTGGATTAAATTATTTTTTCAATGATATTATGGATAGAAAAATCATGAATCATATAAGGATTTTTCAATAATATATTTCCTTAAGGATTTGAAGACATAAGATGAATGTTTCTGATTAGCATGAAAATTGATTTAGTAAAAAGTTATTATTGTTTAGATGGGAAAAAAGAATACTAAAATTAATGGGATAGAATTACTGACCAGGAAATTGGATAATAAACTGATGACAAAGTAACATATGTTATCATTGATGATGTTTATTAATTTTTTGGATTTATGGTATATATTAAATAGTCTATGATATTATTTGAGGAATAAGAATTGAGATAATTCTCAGAATCACATATTTTTTATTGTAAGGATAATAAAAGAGTTATGTATAACATCATGAACTTATATATATAAAGTTGATCATAAGACAAAATTAATCCACATACTATTTTTATGTTTTATGTGATGGGATCAAGATGTGATTTGTAAAAAAAATTTAGTTTATGAATACTTATTTATTAATATTTAAATTAATCTTTTCGATAATTTGATTTTATGATAATTATTGTGTATTAGATAGTGTGATATAGGTAACATTGAAAATTATTTCCTTGTAAATGGGATTATTTGAAAATTATTATGTTCATGAAAATTATTACCTATCATGGTAGTATCTAAATTTGATTATTGATATTTCATTAAAATTGACTAAATTATAACATTATATTGTGATTAAACATTGTGATTACTGATATTTTGGGAAATGTTTCATTGAGTTGATGTTATTTTAACATTTAGGTTTAATATTTGATATTATTTTAGATTAATTCAATAAAATTTTCAATGATTTAAGCTAAAGGGTATGAAATAAACATTAAAGATAAAACCATCATAAATGGGAATGTTATTTTTGTATATATTTAACATATTTTAAAAAAAATAAATATATTTAATTTAATGTTTGTGTTGAATCCTATTTTTATTTATTAATAATGGTACCTCGTTAGAGGGGGCCCCTTACAAAGTATGAAGGCCATGGGGTATAAATCCCTAATTAAAGTCTCAACAGCCCTTTCTTTGGACCAAAGGACTCTTCAGTGAATAGTACTACTATAGTATCTACTATAGTACCTCCACCACTGTAGTACCACCACAGATATAGTACCCTAGAATTCCCCTACCGGGATTTGATATTCGAATATTTTGATTCCTATTAGGATCCTCTTACACTTCGTTTTAATATCATCATACTGTTAATATTAATATAGTTTTTCAAAATGGAAAACCTACAAGACAGGAAATATTATATCACATCTGGAAAGGCTATGAGGATTGAACCCATAACCGAATGGAGACAAGGGTGTAACTACTACCACTGAACTAAGTCTTTTATGGGATAGAATAAATTTTTTTATTTTTATGATAATGATTAATTTAAAATTTGAAAAAAATTAATGACTAATGTAAAAATAAATACTTGTGTAAAATATATTATGGGAAATTTTTTAAAATATCTTTTGGTAGAACATATGATTTGAACATTTCTTTATTAAGTTTCAGGCTATTTAAGGAAATGATTATTAAAATTGGGATATTATATGATTATGGTATATGCATTTCTAGATATAGCATCAACAAAATCACTAAATTGATCTGGGAAGAATACGTGCAAAAATTTATTTTGATTTATTGGTTTTAAAATTGTGTATTATAGATTGATATATATTGATTAATCTATGATGTAAATTTAGTATTATTGTTGAGAATATAGTTATTAATGATGTATTTCTTCATATAAAGGGTAATTCATTTTGGAAATTATCATACGATGTTCTAATAATTTTTTTTTATTTTTTGGTTAATTCTTAATGACAAGAGGGTTATCTTACATACATTTTATATATGTTAGAAGCCTATATAAGTTCTTCCAAAATAAAAATATCACCTCAATTACTCATATTTTAGAACAAAATATTATATTAATGTTGAAACTATTTAATGGATAAAATTCTCCATTCAAAAAATATATATTTCCATATGTTTTAATTATGGATATAAACAAAATTCTCAACTCTATTAAAAAAAATTAGAAAAAATGTTGTCATATCACACTAAATTATAAGGAATATATCTTAATTTAACTCATTATAGATTTATTTTTTTGTGTTCATTATGTATATTATGATAATTAAATTTATTTTATAAATTTCGCCTATCACTATCCATCATTACAAAGACATTACATTTTTGATCCATGTATTTATTTTAATATCCTTATAATTTTAATATAATCCTAGATTTGTTTCTTTAATATAACATTCATATTGTTATTTTCTTATTTTCAAAACATAATTTTATTGGACCTTTTTATGATGTTATTTTTCATCAAAAAGAATATTTAAATATTTAAACTGTGATTACTAAGCAAAGGTTCAAATTTTAAGGTTGTAAATAACTATAATGGTAGAATGTAACACCATAATATTTTAAAAGAACAATGTGTTCAATGTTGTTCAATATACAAACCATCAAGCTTAAACAAACAATGAAATTTTATCATTATAACCTATCCACTGAATCGATGGGTATGAATAAGAATTAGCATATTATGATATATATATATATATTGTAACTAATAAAAAATTATTTAAGTGTTAATTCGATTGATAAAAGTAATGAATTTTTAGTGAAGAAATTTTATACTATAAAAAACTATAAATTTTGTTATAGATTTTTGATTGAAAATAATAGAGTTATATTTTTATTTATTAATGATTTTATTTTATTGAATTCAACATATAAAAATAAAATTATGAAGAACTTTTTAAAGCATTGTGATAAGTTTCATTTTTCAATTAATAAGGAAAATATAGAAATTCATATGAAAAAAATATTTGCATTTTATATATTTAAAAATAATAAATATATATGGATTATTTTTAAAATATAAATACTATGTTTCTATTAAAAAATAATTTTTTAAATTTTAAAGGAAATTTAGATTTAAAGGAGTCGGTTCTACCATAGAACATTACACTCTGATCATTAAATGAAAATAATGTTAAGTGTTATGAGTGTGGTTAGCAGTTCCGGGAATCCATTGTTGGTGTGTCGGCCGACGTATCCATACACTAGGACCCTGATTTTTGATGTCTGACTCAGTGAATGGAAACATTGATTGCGTGTGGGTTTTCAAGAGTTTTCTTTGTGATTTATTTGATTTAACTCACCAGGTATAACTTATTGACCGGAGCACACTAATTTATTTTCAGGATGCCTCCACACAGAAATACATCTAGGGTTCCAGGTATAGTACACACCGATAGGCCACCGAGCGATTAGGTATTGATGTAGGGCCCTATCCCAGTAGAGGAACCAGTAGAGTCACCAGTGGTACCATTACCCATTGAGTCACTAATGCCAATAGCCACAAAAGTAGAGTGTGAACACCGCTTGAGCGCATTTCATGAGTCCCAGCTCTAGAGGCCACCCAGGTTCATGGGAGATACAGACCCATAGGTGGATAAGGATTGGATGGAGGCCATTGTTGGTGTTTTTCGACTGGTAGAGACACCAGCTGATCTTTTGGTGATCCTTGCCGCCAGTCTACTACAATCAGCAGCAGGCAGATTTTGGATCTTGATTCCCCTGGATCACAATGAGGTGACACTTCTCTGGGCAGACTGTGAGAGCATGTTTCATGCATAGTTTTTCCTAGCGACCATTCACATAGTGCATATACTGTAGTTTCTTCATCAGCAGTAGGGAAGCATGACTGTAGCACATTACTCAATGAGGTTCACTAACATCTCACTCTAATAAAATGATATGATGTGGGAACCATTTTTCTTGGACCATACTTTTGATCAAGGACTCAAGAAGGAGATCAGGTCTTCAATGATTTCTCTCAGCATCCCAACATAGGAGGGGGTGTTAGAGCGAGCCCTCTTAGTCGAGTGTTTCTTTACTGAGTAGTAACTAGCAGCGAGACCCACCACTAGATGCCACGTAGCAGAGTCTTCTGCAGTAGGGAGAATACAGATGTGACAGAGGTCCAAGAATAATAGACCTATAGGTGGATGACCGCATGACTCCGGATTAGTTGTTCGGGGTATCGGAGACAAAGCCATTCATGTGAGGAACTTACAGTGTTTCACATGTGGCAGGCATGATCACATTGATCGTGACTATCCAACCCTTCATATGGATGATCAGCAGACAGTCAAAGGACGACCAAGGCATAGACAAAGGTACAACTAAGGAGGTTGACAGGAAGCAGATGGATGGGGTAGAGGAGCTGGTCATGCAGTTGGAGGTGGGCGATGATTTGAGGTGTTACCACCACCACCACCAGGTGGTCCACTATGACTAGATGGAGCAGCTGGATAGGGGTGAGCTCACCTCTAGCCAGGTGAGGACTATGAACATAGAACTCTGGAGATGATATGAGGTACAATCTGTGTCTACTCCACCTTAGTTGTAGTACGTATATACACAGGTGCTAGTCGTAATTTTTTCTATAGGTCATTCTCAAATAGACTGTATTACACGCAAATTACAGTGTGTCCGCTCAAATGGGACTAGTTTTACATTCACCAATGAGAAGGGAGCCTTTGTTTTATATGACCGATGTACATGGGGGAGGGTGCAGCCGATCACTCATCAGTTAGCTAGACTTACCATTGGAGCGGTTGATGTGGAGAGTCTGAGTTGTCCTGTCATGGTGGACCAGTACACAGATGTCTCCCCTGCTAATTTTTCGGGTCTACCTCCTCACAGAGTAGTGGTCTTTGACATTGACTTGTACACTGGGACAACACCGATATCAACACCAGCATATCAGATGGCTCTCACGGAGCTTCGTGAGCTGCTAGTACAGTTGGAGGACTTACAGGGGAAGGGATTCATCCGTCCTAGTGTTTCCCCTTGGGTATCCATAATTCTGTTCACCAAAATGGCAGATGTGAGCTTGAGATTTTGGGATGACTATTGGTTCCGGAACTAGGTTACCGTGAAGAACATGTACCCACTCCCGAGGATTGACAAACTATTTGATCTGCTGAAGGGAGAACGATGGTTCCCAAAAATGGACCTCAGATCAGGCTATCACCAACTCAGAGTGCGGGACGAGGATGTGTTGATGACCTCTTTCAGATATTGGTACCACCATTTTGAGTTTTTTTGTCATTTCGTTCAGCATAACCAACGCTCCTGCAGTGTTCATGGGACTCATGAGCAGGATCTTTTATCCATACCTTGATCTATTTTTAGTAGTATTTATCAATGAAATTCTGATCTACTTAGCTACCGAGAAGGAGAATTCTTGTCATTTTTTAGATAGTACTGAACACACTCTAAGAGCACCATCTTTCTGGTAAGCTCTCTATGTGCCAGTTCTGAATCTGAGAGGATCAATTTCTGGAACACATCATCATGGAGGCTGGTGATTCAGTGGATCCAATGAAGATTGACTATATACATTATTTGGAGGCACACATGAGTGTGATAGAGGTGTGGGGTTTCTTAGGTTTCGCTGGATACAACTGATGATTTGTTCCAGATTTTTCTAGAGTTGCATCACCTCTATCTGCATTGACGGAGAAGTGGAAACCCATCATTTATTTGGAGATATTCCATAAATGTTTTCAAGATCTGAGGCAGATGCTGACTAGTGCCCCATCATGAGGGTACCAGAGGAGGGAATAGGGTACGAATTCTACTGCGATGCATCAGGGACCAGGCTCTGATGTTTTCGGATGCAAGAGTGAGCAGTGAACACATTTGGTTTTTGATAGTTGATACAACATGAGTATATATACACTACCAATGAACTAGAGTTAGCTATAGTGGTCTTTTCCTTGATGATGTGGTGACCATACTTGATTGTTGAGCGTTTTACAGTCTACTCAGATCATAAGATCCTCATGTATATCTTCTCTCAAAAGGGCATAAACGTGAGAAAGAAACATTTTCTTGAGTTAATCCAGGACTATGGCTTTGTGATAGTCTATATTTCTATAAAGTGAAATATAGTAGCAGATGCAATGATCAGAAGATATGGTATAAAACTACTAGATGGGGTGATGGAGAAAACTAGCCACTTTGCAGATATACTTTGGGGATCGAGATGGAGCAGCTTTTCTACAGTCTATTACAGTCACTCCCCCACTCCTTCAGTGAGTTAGGGAGTCTGGGAGGCGTAGCATGGGTACACTGATTGTGAGGCTCAACGTGCTCAGATATCCATAGGTTGGGAACCTGATGGATTTTCTGAAGTTGGGGAGCAAGTCATTCTATTCAGAGGACATTCCATGGAATTAGTGTCACTTCGAGAGAAAGTGTTGAGGGAGTTTCACACATCCCCTCTAGAAGTACATTAAGGAGTGGAAAAGCTGTTCTTGGATCTCCGACGATAGCACTGGTGTTCGGGAATGAAGAAAGTAGTAGGAGAGTTTGTCTCTTGGTACCTCACTTGTCAACAAGTGAAGGCGGAGAATCAGGTATCAGCAGGCTTTGTTATGCCTTTAGAGGACCCACAGTTGAAGTGGGATGAGATATCCATGGCCTTCATGATAGGACTTCCACGTACATCCATAGGTCATGATTGTATATAGATGACCATTGACTGACTCACCATGTCAGCCCACATCCTACCGATCTGAAAACATGGCTTAGTATAGAGATTTGGATGCATCTATGTGATGGAGATTGTCCTGCTACAAAAAGTGCCTTCAATGATTGTCTCCGACCTTGATACATGTTTTATTTCTCGACTATGGAAAGGGTTACAAGAGAATTTTGGGATGCAACTTCATTTGATCACTGCCTTCCATCCTCAGACGGACAACCAGACTGAGCAGACCATTTAGACCCTTGAGGACATGTTGTGTGCCTACATTCCAGATGTTGGTCGTTGCTGGGAGGTTCACATGACTTTGGTGGAGTATGCATAAAACACCAGCTATCACTACACCATTGGGATGGAACCTTTTGAGGGGTTGTACGGGGGACCTTGCAGATCTCTTTTTTGTCAGACTGACCCAGTGGATTCAGCACTAGTGGGGCCAGAGATGGTACGGGCTACCACCGAGAAGGTGCAGATCATCCAGGAGTGGATGAAGGTTGCACAGAGCAGGTAGAATTATTATTCCGACAAGATATGGAGACCTCTGGAGTTCGAGGATGGAAACCACATCTTTCATTCGGTCTCACCCCAATTAGGTTTACAAATATTTTTCTAGGGTGGAAAGTTATCTACGAGGTTCATTGGACCATTCCAGGTCCTCAGCAGAGTTGGTGAGGTGGATTACCACTTAGCACTTCCCCCTCAGTTGCGACGGGTGCACGACGTCTTCCATGTATCCCAGTTGAGGAGATATGTGCATGATGAAACCCATGTCACCGACCACGATGAGCTGGACATATGTGATTGGGTGACGTTTGTGGAGGTTCTTGTAGAGATTGAGGATTGACAGGATCGGGTCCTTCATTGGTGGTCGATACCTCCGGTGCACGTTCATGGGTAACATGGGAACCTCCATGATAGCATATGGGAGCGAGAGGCATAGATACGTGCTCAGTACCCCCACATGTTTCGCTAGTTTTTGTGATGTGGCTTTTGAGGACGTAAAGCCCTGAGGTGGAGAGAATGTAAAGACCCAGAAATTCCAAGTAATGTTTTTAATTATATGGGGATTTTAAGCGTCAGCAAAAATTGAAGGTTCGTGATTCTAAGGACCGGTGTGCCCGAAATGAATTTTTGAACTTTGTTTTGGGTACGTTTAGTAAACATACAAGTGAGTTTTTGTAACTTTTTAACCGGTGTTTGTAATTGAAACCAGAGGGCACCGTTGAACGCACAACATTGGTATTTTCATAAAGAGACATTCACCTCGACTGCAGTATGTCAAGGGTAAAATATAGTCATTAACTTTTTCATGGGAAAAATAAAAAATATAACATTTTATTTTTATTCTTGAAACCCCTCTACATGTTTTATGGAGGTGGGGACCACCCGTACTGAAACCCCCATTTTGTAATTAAAATCAGGGACCACCCAAACCCTCTTTAATGGGTGAAACCCTTTAAACTCCACATTTAAATTTGTAAGCCAACTGAAAATTAATGAAATGTGTCAGCACTTTAATTGTGAAAACATAATTAATCTATGTAATTTAAATTATATTGGAACCACATTCTATGGCTAGGATTTTTGGTTGTAAAAGGGGAAGGGGAGAACATGTGGAGGAACATTCTCTCCAACAAAGAACACCTCCCAATGAAGATCTTCTTCAATGATGAATGAACCATCTTCTCCAACGAAGAATTTTCCACCTCCAATGTGGGATGTCTTCAACAATGGAAAACTGACATCCTCCCTCCCCTCCTCACCGACATAATCAAACCTTTGAGGTAGGGTATTCCTTTTTATATATTCTCTTACTGTTATATATGTTCTTCGATATTAGTGTTTTTATTTTTTATCAATCATCTTGATACGCCTAATACCGAACTAATGCAGAGGGAATAAGCAAAACGAAACAGCTCGATCCCTCCGTAGTTCTTCGTGGTTTGTGTGTTCTTTGTGATGGAGGAGGATGATAACTGACACTGGTGGGCAGAGGAATGGTGGTCAGCACCATGGCCAGTAGCAACAAAGGGGGTGGTGCGACTGCGTCGCCTGACAGAGGAGAACTATGGCTTTATGGCGCAGAAGCAAGACATGGGAGGCCGGCTCGCCGCCAGCCACTGGCGATGGCGCGACGCCTGCCTGCGCCACACATAGAGAATGGCTGGACAACCGTCCAGCCGCATCAGACCGCAGCACCATGGCCGCCCCGCCGCACCACGGGCCTCCGAGGCCGGGCCGCTAGTCCAGACCTCCCTGCGTGGGCTGGACCACCCAGGGAAGACCAGACCCAGACCAGTTTCGACCCATTCTACACATTCGTCAATAACCTTGGCACCATGAATCTGTTTGACGAACCTTCTGTGTCACCAGAAACCTTGGAGCGAGATAGTCATTTTGGTAAACCCCATTTTACATTTGTATAAATTAATAGCATGGCCGGGTTGGATCGAGCATGAATCCAACCAGGCCCTCAGGAATGAAAGACTAATAACATACAGACCGGGTGTCTGATTGACGCACCATCTATTGTGTTGATACCCATATGATATGACAAACCTTTTGGATACTACTTGGAGGGACATCATTTTAGTTGGAGTATCGACTAGAATCTTGAGGAGCAGACTCTCCCGAAGATGACAAAGCTAAGTGCGGGTAACCTATAACTGGCTGTAATATGAGAAAGGGATCTTTCGTGGGTTTGTAATTGAGGATTCCACATGGATACGATCTAGGAATCCATGTGGTTTTGACGAGGTACTAGGATCATGTGTGGGTCAGATGATGTACTAGGATCTTGTGTGGGTCAGACGAGGTACTAGGATCCTGTGTGGGTCTAAAAAGGTACTAGGATCATGTGTGGGTCTGACGAGGTACTAGGATCCTGTCTGTGTCTGATGTTGTACTAGTATCATGTGTGGGTCTGACGATATACTAGAATCCTGCATGGTTTTTGGTGATGTACTAGGATCCTTTGTGGGTCTGATGAGGAATAAGGATCATGTGTGGGTCTGACGATTTAATAGGATCTTGTGTGGGTCTGACGAGTTACTCAGATCATGTGTGCGTCTGATGATGTACTAAGATCCTCTATGGGTCTGATGATGATTGAGGATCCTACGTGGTTCTACCTCTTAAGAGAGTGATATGATTCAGTAGTTACATCTAATCAACACTTATAATGTACCTAAGATATACCTGGTGTGACAGGAGTCTGTACCTTATGGTACTTTCCTTCATGGTAATACCATGGAGGTATTCTTCTGTGCGGAATACTTATGTGGTACGTTCCTTCGTGGTATTCCTTCCTATTTAAAACAGTTGAGCTTTGGGATTTTGAGTTGAACACTGTGTTTCCCCTTGATTCAGAAGGGTATACTTGATAACTTAGGTATATGTATGGGCATATACCTAAGTAATACTGTAAGTTGATTTCATGTTGTTGGGTTAATCCTTCTTGGATTGTTTGATACCTTGAGGGTCTCAGGGTCCCTACTGAGAATAGTTATACTCACCCCATCATAGTTTATTCCCTCATGTTGTTGTGTTTGGTGAATATAACAGACATCACGGACTGAGGATGAGTGTAACGGGATTCGTGGTATCTCGGAGGTGGACATAGATGAGGCGTACAATTGAGACAACCGTTCGAGAGTTGTACATACCCTTCAAGTAGGATCCTTGGCGGGTGTTCATAGAAGTTGTTCCAGTTTACTTGTACTTTTTAATTTCTTGTACATTCTACTTGGTCTTTTATTCTAGATGCTTTTAATTATTGTAGTCACTCTTTTACTATTCGGTTTACTCGTGTTTATTTCTTTCTGTGTGCTTAGTTGCGTGTGGTTACAGTATATAATGGTAATTCCTTCTAGGTTTTATGGAATACTCCTTTTGGTGCTGGTATTCGTCCCCTGGCCTATGGAAGGCGTGCATGGGGGAGTCACAGCACAGGCCCTGAGGGATGGTTCGTGACATGAAAACTATATTTTAAAATATTATTTAGTCTTTATCCTGGAAAATATTAAAATACACATGTTATAATAGTATCATTAAAATAATAATATAATTTTTTCGATTAAACCTAACATGGAATATCATGTACACTATTGAACAAAATAATTTTTCATAAAAACATTTGATGTCACATTATCCCCCCATTAAAAAATTTCGGCCATGAAATTTCTAATCATGCATGGTAACTGGGTTTTTACTATTCAAAATATCATTATTGGAATCCGACATTGAAACAAGGTTTGATAAAACATCCAATTAAAAAGAAAGAAAGGGAAGTATGAAAATCATCTAAGATGACACACAGTAGTGTTCCGTGTAGGAAAACATAGACATGGAATTAAAAACTAAATATCAACATTATATGGATACTGGTTGAAAACATATTCATAAAAAATATAACAATCACAAAACCATAAATCTATGATGGGTTGATAGACCATCGAATTATTAGTAAGAAAAGTAAATAGATAACATTTTTGTTTCAATATCCTTTTCTTGAATTTAAGGAATTCCAATACATCATATGAAAAGTACATAAGTAAACATTCTTACATGAATTGTATATTTTCAGCCATTAATAAATTTCAATCACTAAGTCATATATATTTTTACAAACTATTTATGTTGATTTTTTCATTCTGGAAGATTTCGAATCAGATTCTATGAATTACAAAATTATGAAATGTATAACTATATTTTCCTCTTGTCTTTACTCATTAACCAAAACGTAAATGGTTAGGAAAACATATGACTATTCTCTAAAACAAAAAAACATTATTCTAAAAAAACTTAATATCAAAATTTATACATTAATATGAAAATTTCAACATAGATCATTGTGAAAATAACTATAAATCCTCAAAAAAATATTCAAGACTAAAATTGAAACCCAAAAATAATAAGGACGTGATCATATAGCCTTAAAAATAACATAAATCAATCTTAATTTCATATACTAAAAAATTATTCCATAAATAACATAATCATAATGATTTTCTAACTATTTTCCTAAATAACCTAAATAAAAATATGTCTGCAATAAGGTAATATTTCACTCCAAAAACTATTTCATATTTAATCCCATCAATATAATTTTAAATTAATCTTATTGGATTCAAAAAAGTGGGAAATGTCTTCTATAATAACATATCCACTTAATTCCCAAATCATTTTCCAATGTAGATGTTATCTATGGGATAAAACATAAGTCACTAAAATAAAAATTACCTTTAACCATTATATAGTTTTTATATAAATATCATGCTAAACATGAATTCATATAGAACAGTTGTAGGAAATGAACCCTATTCAGCCTTCGGTTGTGGGTTCACACCTCACAGCCATGTCGTATGTGATGGGTTTTCATCCAACTAGTGGTTATTCCTTTTTATAAAAATATATTAATATTAAACTATAAAGTGATGAGCATCCTCAATTATAATGTAAATAAATTCCTCATTAAATAAATACATTAGCTACAATGTTTATCTCATAAAGTTCATTTTTTATTCCCAATAATATAAATACCCATGACTTCCTTAAATACAATTATCATATCACCCCTAATAATTATCTTTATCTTTAAACATATTTCCATAAAAATAAATGGAATTATTCCTTAAATAAAATTTTCACAAAAAAAAATTATGGGTTATGTTCCCTAATTTATATTTTCCTAAATCTAGTTCCCATATTTTTTACTAAACTAGTTCTTATAAAAACTGCAATGGCCTAGACCACGGTTTCCCAAATTTTGTGGTAAATTTATTAAATTAGTATAAGATATAACAATTTGTATCCCAAGGGGCCAAATAGATTATTTTTCTTCTAAAACAAGATAAATATTTGAAATAAAAATAACATTCTAAATATAAAATAGAACAAGTATTTTATTTGAGAATGCCATTTTCCCCTTAGTATAACCCTGCATATCAGTCGTATTATAATTCATGGAATCATTTAAAATGAGGAAACATAATAATGAGGTGATCATAGATACTTATTAAGGGTATAAATAAAATGGATTCTATCATAAACAAGAATAAATGATTTTGGACTTGTGATTAACTAAAACACATTCAGTTTTAGAAATAACCTCATCATAATATGGCAAGAATAAAAGATGATAAAATAATTCTATATAAATAAAAACATGAAAATGATACTTTAATATAGATATTATATTAGTTGAATAATCACATGGAATATTAATAACTAATCTCCTAATTAGGGAATTCATAATACAAGATATCATAAAAAACACTCATGTCATCAGCCATTACACCATACATAAATTCTTTTTGATTTTGAAAATACTTGAACTAGTTTGTCTCAGGATACATAATGATGCATCATGGGGATATATAAAATCCCTCTAATTAAAATTCAACCCTCATATAAAAGGGGTGAATCATAAATGGAATAATCATTCATATTCAAACTGGCATTCAATATTTAAATGAATTAACCATAATCTTTGAATGGTATCAAAATAGAACATAAGTAGTTTAAATGAATCCAAAAAATTTCAAAATATTGTTCAAAATTATATTATAACTGCTGAACCTCGATCAAGCATAATATTCATAAAATGGTGTCATTGTAGATGAAAATAATATAAAAAATCATTAATAATTTCTTGAGAGATATAACCCTTTTTACATTGAAATAATGTATTTAAAATCAGTACAATTATAAAAGAAAAAATTTTATTCTAAAATAATCTTGTATATATTAATGGTTTCTTGAAAATATTAAGACATCATTACTATTGAGAAATCCACTCATGTTGTATAAGATAAAAAATATTCCATCCAATTTTTTGGAAATAGTCAAAAAGTACCTCATTTGGAAAATGAAAAAATAAATAAATTTAAAATAGTTTAGAAAAAGTAAAACTGTAAAAATACTATTATCATATTTAGGATAATTCTAAAATCATTCTTATTTTTTTAATATATGGAAATGGAGGAAAAATGTTCCCTAATGGAGACTTAAACAACCCGAAATAACAATAATATTTTGAAATAACCCTTAAAACATTGTAATTTGTTGAAAGATTTTCTGAATAAATTCAGATGAAATTTAAATACATTATTATTGGCTGATTAATGATATTATATTAAAGGAAAAATATATACACCACATAAATGAAATAAATGGTGTATAAAGAATGTATCCCACAAAAATTAATGTGAGTTCAAAAGTTATTACCTTATGCTTCCTTTAGTGGAATGTGATTTAACCTCCTATATAATACTTTCATCATTATATAAACATATATAATATCCCAATTCATATTTATTATATAATATGTGATCTTCTTATATTATTTTATCATCCGTTTGTTGACAATATATCCCCATTACCCTTGTTTAGAGTGTTAACGACATCCTTTTTCTATACATGTTATGTCATGAATGTATTTGCTATTTTACATGGGATTTAAATCCAAAATATTAATAAATATATTAATTTTATTAATAACATATTTATTCATTAGCTAAATTTTTTTAACCCCTCTTGTCTGTAGAACAGAAATAGTGATTTGCAACACATCATGAAGATGATAAGTCGTACGTACACACGAGCAGCGACATCATTCCCCTAATGGAAAAAGTATAAGGAATTAGATGGTATTTTAATTATAGATAATCAATATCATGATGTAAGTACTATATCTGTCCATTATTATAAAAATTAAACCCGTTTATGTAAAATTTGATTAATAACAAAGAACACCACAGTGTGGAGACAATATGTCGTACATACAACTGTGTGGTTCTTTAATTAATCATAAGATAAATAATTTATCTAATATGGGTTTTCCATAAACATTAAACCATATAAAAATATAGATGAAACGTTATTGATAACATTATCATGAAAAAAACTCATAAATATAAAGTATAAGAAGAAATGAACATGGGTGAGTTGCTAAAAATTAATACCTCTTCCTCGGCAGACTCCATTTAGATATGTTCCAAAATGTTCTATGCATTATAGTTTTTGGAATAAGATGATATATATAACATATATATGGATGATTTAAATGGGAATGTATTTGTTTTTTCAAGATAAAAGGAACAATACGGCGTACCGAAGTGAGGGAGGAAGTTCCCATTTATAATTTTGGTGAGGGGTACTATAAGAAACTCTTAAAATATTGTATTAATATAAATTATATTTTCACAAAAAATGTCTCCAATGTGATTAATTTATAATTTAAGATTGGTATGGGTTGAAATAATCATAAATAATATTTTTTAGTGAATTATATGTCACATTATAAACCCTTATTTAACCTATTTAACTGTTTTCCTAACAATATAATTTTGTCTCATTGAATGATGATATATTAATTATTAAATTCTAAACATACCATAATTGAATTAGGGATGAATTTATGAACCTTATCATAATAAATTGAGCTAATTTTATGTTTTTATGAATATTATAAAATTTCATAAAACATTATTTGTTTTGAAATATCATTAATGTCAATTTTGACACCACTCATTACATGACTTTTTAGAATATCATAAAAAAGTGAAATTAGAGCCGATTATTCTAAAAAATCAATTACATGTCAAATAAATATATAATATTGTGTATTAAAATAATTATCTCAAGTTATATTAATTTTAATATTTTTAATATCATTTATTTGATATTTCAATTAATAAAACAATTGAAACATCATCATTGCGTAATCTATTAAGGTGATTATTTATTTCCGAAAAATTAAAAATAATTTCCCATGATTATTATTAATATTTTATATTTCATATTTCTATTTTCATTCGATGATATATTCTAAACGACAATATATAAAAATGTAATACTTATTAAAAACATGAATATGACATATTTAACTTTCATTAGAATAAAATACTATAATAAGATCAAATCCATTCAAGTGGATCCAAGTAGACATAAAATAAGGCCAAGGATTATTTAGGTTGACACTAACAGATTTAATAAAAATAGTACAAGTTTTTTGGAAATTTGATAACACTTGTACAATTATTTTTAACCATTATTTCCTGATTTACCCTTAACCATTGTAATTTTAAAAAAACTAAATTAATTATTCATATTGTCCAAAAATAAAAGGGACTTGTTTAATATATTTTAAAATTATAAGTTTTAATATATAATCCATTTTTGAAAAATCAAAAAGTCAAAATTGGCTATAATTATTTTAAATTTAATCCTATTGACACGGTTAGAAAATGAGTTATTAAAGTGACAATTTTGAAATATTGAACTATTTTTATAAACAAAATCGCAGATAAATTTAATAAAATAAAATATATTTTATTATTTGATATAAAATATTTATAATTATATTTCATAACCAATCAAAAATATAGTTTAACACTATAGATTATTTAGATGAATAAATTATTTTCAATGAAAATACAGTATTTTTAACTATTCATCAAAACCAGATACTTATCAGAAAATAAACATAAAAAATATATTTTGATATTATTATTTCAAATAATAAGAATATATAATAATATATAATTTATTAACTTGTAGATAAAATATTTTAAATTAAGCGGTCTATCAAAATGCAGCAAAACATCCTTGAGAAAATATATTATTTTATGCATGAAAGTTGACTTATGTTTATATAAATTATTAAAAACAAATAAGAGGAATATTAAACATTATAATAAATATATATATTTATCATTAATATTATCCATAAAGAGTTATTTTATTATCTAATAAACACAATTGTTTTAATTTAAAATTAATTTTCTAAAAAAATAACTTTTATTTTATAAATGGGTTTATTTTCATTTAGAATTATTTAGTCACCAATGAAATAATTTTATATACTTGTGTAAACCATATATTCATAATATAGTAAATCATGTTCATACCCACCAACCTAACAACTAGTTTATAATTGTAACTATTAAATAATTTTACTTAGGTGTTTATTGAACTCAATGTGGTGTATGTTATACTTTTAAAAATATGCATTTAATAAAACATGGGATATTAAATTAACCCCCCCTTAATAATTTCATATCATAATTTGAGCTCAAACATTGTTACTAGGGTTTTACTTTTCAAAATAACTTATTGTAATCCCACATCGAAATAATGGTCTATTAAACATCAACTTTAAAAGAATGAAATGGAAGTACAAAGGTCACATGAGATAACACATACTTGGGTTTCATGTTGGAAAACATGGATACGGAGCTATAAAATAACTATCAATTTTTGATTGAGAGTGATAGAGAACTTTTTCATGATAATGATAATAAAAAAATAACTATAAATCTACTATAGGTTAAAAGCCTATTGATATCTCTGTGAGAAAAGTAAAAAATATAACAATTTTGTTGCAAAATCCTTTTCTTATAGTTATAGAATTCATTTACATTTGAGAATAAGAACATAATGATAAACAATAAAATATTAAAAGTATTTTTATTGTTTAATCAATTTTAATAATAAAATCATCATTTCTTATAGATGACGAGTATTTGAGATGATTTTTTTCATGCATTAATAATTTAAACCAACATCTATAGATCACAAAATCCAGAAACGTATAACTCTCTACTCCTGAAAATCATTATTAATTAATGAAAAAAAACTGTTAGGACAATATAAGATAATTCCCTACGAAGAATAAAAATTTATATGATTAACAAAATTAATATTAAAAAATCAACAGTATTACCCAAAGATCAACATAAATTATTTAGAAAGTAGCTATCATTCATAAAAAATATTATAAACTACGATTAAAATAGAAAAATGAGAACTATTTGATCATGTAGTCTTCCAAATAACATCAATAATTGTTAATTTATTACACCAAAAATATAATTTCTTATAGATCATAATCTCTATAATTTTTTATATTTTTTACAATGAACCGGAATCCCCATATTTATATAATAAAACAATATTTGAATGAAAAAACAATTCAACATTTATTCCCTATAGTATTATTTTTTATGTTAACCTTATTGGATTCCAAATACATCGAATGTATTTTAAAATATTTCTAACTTCTTAATCCCCAAATAATTTTCCAATTCAATGGTTATTTATTTGATAAAAAATATGTCCCTAAAATAAAAATAACTTTTATTCATTAGATAGTTTACCTAAAAATATTTCATGCTAACCAGGATTTTTAAAAGGATAATTGTAGGCACTACACCATTGTCTCCATTCAGTTGTGGTTTCAAAGCCCATAGACATTCCATTAAAAATGGCTTGTGGCCATATCTACAGGTTTAAATTTTTCTGAAACAATATTAGTTTTATCAATAAATATGATATGTATCCACAAAAGTAAAATAATTATAATCAACATTAAGATAATGTTTTTAACACAAATATTATCTCATATGTTTCATTTCATGTTCCAAATAATTTAATTAACATAATTACCTTAAATTAAGTGATCATATAACATAAAATGATTATCCTTTCCTTCAAACACATTTCTATAAAATGAGACGAAATTACTCCTTCATTAACTTTTTAAAACATACTAAACCAATTGGATGGGTTCACTAATCTATGTTTTCCTAAATCTAGTTCCCAATGTTTCTACTAAACATTCACATATACCAACTATAAAGACCCTAACCCTAGTTTCCAATTATTAGTGGTTACTTAATTACATTGGAATAAGATACAAGAAATCAAATCTAAAAGTTTCAAATTGTTTAGAAGTCCTAGTAAACAAGATATATATTTGAAATAAAAATTACATTTTAAACAAAAAAATTTATTTTCATTAAGAACACCATTATTCCCCTAATCATAAAACTTTATTTTAGTCATAATATACTTCATGGAATCCTTGGTAATGACGAAACATAATCAAGGGGTGAGCTAAAATTCTCAGTAATGGTATACATATAGTTGAAGATATCACGAACAATAATAAATGATTATGAAAAGGTGATTAACTAATTCACATGCTATTTAATAAATAACCCAAAAATAATCTGTCAGGAATAAAATATGATAAAATAATGTCATGTAAGTAATTGCATGAAAATATTGATAATACGTGTATATTCTTCTAGTTGAATAATCACATTGAATTTCGACAAGTAATCTCACAATAAGGGAATGCATTATACAGGTCAACATAACACATATTTCAAGTCATTGGACATGAAACTCTAAATAAATGGGTAAGGACATTGAATATACACAAAATAGTTTGTCACACTAGGACTAGTGATTAATCTATGGGCTATATAGATCCCCTCTAGTCACTTACTATGTATAGTGCATTCCTCATGAAAAAGGGGTGAAACTTAAATAACATAAACATTCATATTAAAACTATAAAATGAAATGGGAATAATTTAACCATAAAATATAAGTGTTATCACAAGGGCACATTCGTAGCCAAAATGAAACATAAATAAATAAATAACTTATTTTTCAATTATATCATAAGATAGTGGCCTTAATTAAGCACATTACTTGAAAAATAATGTTAACATAGATAAAAATAATGTAGTAATATCTTTAAAAATATCATGAGATAAATACACTTTATTAAATTCAAGTCATTTTTTTAAAAGATACAAAAATATAAAGGAAAACGTTTTCATTGAAAATAACAATCTGAAAATGTAATGGAGGATTAAAACAGAATGGGTCATTGACTGTGGAAAAAACCACTCATGATGTATATGATTAAAAAATGCATTCATATTTTTTTTGCAAAAATTCATAAAGTGATTCATTTGGAAAATTTAGAAAAGATAACTTTAAAACAATTTTATAAAAATTATAACTTCGGGAAAAATAAATTATCATTTTAAGTATAATATTAAAAACATTTTTGAAATAATTTTTAGAAGGCATGGGGATGGAGAAAAATATCCACAGTGGAGACTTAAACATAATCAATCCTGAGGAATAATGAGGTTGTGAGATAACCCTTACTACATTGTAAACAATTGAATAATATTACTAATAACATAAAATGAAACATTAAATTTCATTTATATTGAAATGTTTAGGATATTATTTAAAACGGAATGTTTATTCACCATACAAAATAAATATTATGTGAATAAAGTATGTATCCAACTGTTATAAAAGTGAGATGAAAACAACTTACCTTACACTTCATTTCATATAACATTATTTATCTTCCAATATAATGGACTTCATCATGTTATAATCTTATATTATAACCATATTCATATTTATGATATCATATATGATCTTTTTATAATATTTTATAAACATTTTGTTGATAATTTTTTAGTATTACCCTTTTTTGGGTGTTAAAAAATTAATTTTCATACGCATGTTTTTTCATGACGGTCTCAGTTATATTGAATAGGATATGAATTAATAATCAATATATTTATTTTATTGTTATAAAAATAATTTTTAATCATTAAATACATATTTGAAACAACTCTTTAATGTTGAACATACCAATAAAGTTCAAGACTCGAGCGAACTCAGTCCTAAAAGTTTATTTTAAAAAATATAAGTACAACGGAACACACCAAACATGCTGAATAAAAGTACCTCCAAACTAGAAAATATGTATATAATAAAACCCCTACACAGAAAAAATATAATGACTCATTGACAACCAAACCCAAATACCCTCAAATAATGTCCACGCCTAGTGTCCATCAGAATCCCAAATCTGGCCTGAAAAACCACAAAACCTACATAGAGGAACTTTAAATCTACCCGCAATGCATGAAAACGCCTATCCTCTCACATCAAGAAGACTTAATAATCCCGATGGAAGAAACACTCACAGGTACAAACCCATGTTTCATCACCTAGAAGAACCAATAGCTAGCCAAATCCACAGTCAGCATGTCTAAATATTTGGCTTTCCTGCATCCCAAGTGAGGAATGGTCATCATAGAATCAAAATTTGCAGCATCCAGTGAAGTCACCGCCGTCACAATATACTCGCCGGAGCAACGTTACCATATTAACTTAATCAAGCTATTCCATCCTAAACATAACAGTTATAAAACTAAGAACCACTGTCGGGATCCCACACCCTCTATGACTATTCTTTCACTTACGCCCCCGGTCTGACACGACCAAAACCATATCCTTATCCTATCCTAGGGATGCCACCACCTAGAGAATGTCCAATTTTCCACGGTCAGAACCAAATCCCCATAGACCTCCAGACCTATGTACCCCCACTCCTCTAGGCCTCTTCATGCCACCAAGCATCTATCAGGCCTTGCCTCTCCATCACCATTCCTTACCACATTTTTACCCTTCACAAACCCTCACATCTCTTCTAGGCCTTTCCACTCCCCTAAGACTCCACTAGAAAATTCCTTTACATAACCCCTCCTTGACAGACCATTGGCCACTGTACCCAAGAACTCCCGCGTCACTGCAAGTCTCCATTTTATACCCATATATACCTTGACCCGAAGCATCGCACACCCACGCCGCCACATATTCACTGTTGATTCCTCAATTCCCCTCTTTATAGGAGGGATTACATTATATGAATCCAAAAAATAACTTAAAATGTATCATGATTTTCAAAAATTGGGAAAATTTTGATAACGGATAACAATCTTAGCATCTAATGTTGCTTGAATTTACATCACTTTGGAGAGACAGTAAGCCGTACGTACGCATGGGCGATAATATAATTACCTTAATGGTAAAATGGAAAGTAATTATAAGTTATATTAATTATAAATAATTCACATAATGTTATAATTAATATATATATCCTTTATTTTCCTCAATATACCGATACAAGTAATGTGGTGATGAAAAAAGTACACCATAGTGTGCAGATGGTAAGTCGTACATACACACCTGCAATGATTTTTTTCATATGATAGATAAATCATAGAATATGGATGTCCAATAATTATAATAACATTTAATAATATATATTATACTTTATTTATTACTTCATCTTGAAAAAACTCATATATCGGATGTAGAAGGTGAAATTAACTTGGACCAGTTGGTGAAAATCATTACATCTTCATCGAAGGACTCTTTTTAGATAACATCATAAGGAATGTAGGATTTGTATTTTTGCATGAAAAAAATCTTACTAACATGGATAATGATGTTCATGATTGAAATTATAAGGGTTTGGAAGATCTATAAATTTAAAATTAGTGTGAAGAATTGAGGGAAGAGGCATCCATTTATAATTGAGTTAAAGGGGACTTCAGAAAAATCTGAAAATATTAAATTAATATAAATTTATTTTAATTTATAAATGGATCAAAAGTGATATATTTAGAATATAACATTATTATGGGTACAAACCATCTCAAAATATGATTTTTATAAATCTTTAAGTTACATTATTACCATTGTTTTTTGGATTTAACCCTCAATGAACCTCTTTAACTCTTACCGTGACAATATGTCTTTTTTCTCACTGAAAGTTAAAATTATAATTATGGAATTACAAAGAGAACATATTTGAATAAAGAAATATTATTTAAAAAATAATTATACCATTTTTTAGAATATTTTATTTTTATAAATTTTAAATCATTTAATAAAATACTCATTATTTATTAAATATCATTAATGTCAATTATGACACTATTAATTACATAACTCAATAAAAAAATCCTAAAAACAAGATAAAATAATATAAATTAGACTAACACATCAATAACACATCAATAGAATCCATAAAAGTATTGGATGACAATAATTTTCTTAAA
The DNA here is from genome assembly GCA_963277665.1 of Viscum album. NCBI lineage: Eukaryota > Viridiplantae > Streptophyta > Magnoliopsida > Santalales > Viscaceae > Viscum > Viscum album. The sequence goes on along the minus strand of OY728143.1, from coordinate 1,199,823,860 downwards.
TAATATATATTTTAATATTTATAATATCATTTATTTTATATTTCCATTCATTAATCAATTACTATATCATCATTGTTTGTGAATTTAAGGTAATTAAATGATTCTCAAATGTTAAACAAATTACTATGATGAAGAAAAAAATTTATTTCAAATGACATTTTATAGTTGAGTATATCTTCAGAATAACCACATATTATAAATGTAATACTTATTAAAAACATGAATATGACTTATTTGACAATCCCTAGAATAAAAAATATAAAAAGCTTAAATTCATTCAAGTAGATCATTGTGGTTGTAAAATAGTACCAAGGATGATATTGTCCTAAATTAACTCTTCAAATAAAATTAATACAATTTGTAGTGAAATTTTATAGTACTTTTAATATTATTTTTACCCTAAATTACATGATTTACCCTTATCCAATGTAATTAAATAAAATACTAATGTTTTTATTCAAATACTAAAAAATTAAAAGAGGTATATTTACTAAATTTCAACCTTCTGATTATAAATATGGAATCTATTTTAAATATTCAAAACACATAATTGGTTAAATTTAATTTAGAATTTACCCAATTAACAGGGAGCGAAAATGAGCTATAAAATTGAAAACCTTCAAATGATTGAAATGCTTTTATATCTAAATTAAATGTGGGATTTATTTCAATTATTGAATCTATATTAAATGATATAAAATTGATCTGATTAAACTTTAATACCTAGAAAATATATATTTCGTGAGTATGAATTTTTTATATGAAAAAAAATCCAATTAGAATATCATATTTACACTATTCATTAAAAAACATAATATAATTGATAGGAAAAATAAAACTAATTAAGATAATTTTTTTTAATTAAAAAATGAAATATATTCTTTCACATTAAGATTAAAAAAATTGAAAAAAGAATAAAAATAATACGTGCACCATCAAATGGAATAAAATGTCTTTAGATAAATACTGTTTTTTTCTATAAAATTCGACGTATTTTGAAATAATTTCTAGAAATCAAATAATATTAATATTAATAATTTTATGGAGTATATATTTCTTTAATATAACTAAAAAACAATTATTTTGATATTTTATAAGCATTATTTTTCACAATTAAGTAGTTTTTGAAAAAAAAAATTCCAATTATTTTAATTGGGTTTATTTTAATTTATAATATAATCATAATTTTATTAATATTAATTAATTCTTAACTCCTTTTTATTTCTCATCTGTATATATGACCGACCAACATCATGATTTTTAAAAGACTCATTTTTCATAACCACCATTCATAGTTTGTTTTGAAAGTATAATTAATGGTTAAAATTTATTAATATTTCAGGGTAATTGTTTTTGATAAAAAGAAACAAAATATCATTTGGACCATGGTTATCTTACCAATTTCAGTTTGAAGTTATAAATAGAATATCCTCAAAAAACCAGACAAGGATGCAACTGATTATGTAATTAAATATTCTATTGAATGAAATGAAATAATTGGTTTAACGATAAATTAATAAACCAATAATTAGTTCTCATGATATTAAATAATTTATATATGTTAATGATACATGATTTAAATGAAATTCATGGAACATATGGATTTTTGGTAAGGTATTTGCTCTTAATTTCACTTCAGTGAGGCATGTTTTAATGATATTCGAATAATTTATTTAATATATTGTGTTTACATACCCTTATATGGTATATAATTAAGGATTCTAACTTAATGGTATTTTAGGTTACAATTCATATTAATTCATCCAAGTCATTTTGATTTGGATTTTCTCAAATTGGTAAGGAATTTTCAATTGAAAATCTCAATTTAGAGTTTCCCTTCCAAATATTTTTCTCCACTATCCATATTATTTTCAATGTATATTTAAAATTATTATTTATTCCTTAATAATTTATAAATATCACTTATAAAATATTTTAATTTATATATAATGATTTATTAATTAACATTATTAATCCATTCTAAATGAGATAATTTTTAAACTTTTTATTGAAGTGTAATTTGATTCTTTAACATATGTGACCTTAAAGAAATTTCCCACCTTCATGAATATTTTTTTATTTGATGTTTATACTATAGGTTTACATGGTTATTTTGAAATGATATAATTTCACTATTATTTTTGAAATTTTTAATTTAAATAGTTTACAAAATAATTTTATATTTATCAGTATTTTTTAGAAAAAAATGTTCTTTAGCAATGGTTTTCAATGTGTTTCTAAAGGGTTTTAAGATAATGTGGTGAAATATTTATAAAATATTTATGATATGGTACTTTAGAATTATTGATGATGAATGGTGATCCCAATAAAACTTATATGATGGGCAATCCCAATATTATATATATGATGGGTGATCGTGTTATAGTTCTCCAATTATATTTTAAATTTTATGTGGCTTTATATTCCATAAGGGGTAGTTAACATGGGGGTTCATCTTATTGATAAAACATGGCTATGGTTATTTTGGATACAAGTTCAACAAGGATTATGAATATAATTATCTTTATTTCTTGTAATGGTTTCTATTTTATTTCTATTTGTTTTAATGGTTTTATTTTAGCAATTCCATTTTTTATAAGTTTATATTCTTTATTTTATATGTTCAACGAATAACATAAAAAATCTAAACAATTATTGGTTTTTTAGTTTTTCACTATATGAGTTTTATTTCTTTATTTCCGTTAATGAGATTTTATTCTAATACTGTATTCTAAATTTCATTCACAAGGATTATGAATTAGTTGAAAAAATGAAGAATTTATAAAATAAAAAAATGAAAATTTGGGTATTGTCAGAACAATTCTAACATTAATACGCGATTTTTATATAAAAGATTTTAAAAATTATCAAAATCTCTTAATGAAATCTTACATGGGTATATATGTGATCCAATATTTTCTCTTTGTTTTATATGCTTCTGATATTTTAAAATAGGTCACATTTTAGTGTCATATAATCCTTCAATTTAATGATCATTCATTGATTTTATGAGTGTAGATTCAGTGGTGCTATGGTTAGTATAAGAGGAAGGGTTTAGATGAATATTATCATTTTGGTTATTTTGTATGAGGTTCACATAGTAGTTATGGATAAAATAATGAGATTATAAGTATAGGGATGATCATGTATTTAATTTAACATTCACCCCTTTGGTGGTTTTATAAGATATAATTTTATGGTTACTAAATATATTACAGATGCATTTTAATAATATTGGGTATAAGAAACACTTTTGTTTAATACAAAGGATTGTTTAAAGAGAATGTTATTATATTTTTGGGGATGTATGATTACAGGTTTGATAATTTGTTTTGTTAAAACGTTAATTAATGATTAGGTCAATGAAGATATTTCGGATATATGGTTATTTATTACTATATTGATCTACATTGAACATTTTTTAATAGTGTTGAATTTTGGGAGATTATAGTATTATCCCATCAAATAAAGGTTTATATATTTTTGTTCTTATCTTAACTTATGATAAATATTTTATATTTGGATTATATATAAATATATTTGGAATATCCTAGAATAATTTTCTATATTATGTGTCATGACCTGTCCCCCGGGGCTCGTGCCGTGACTACCATAAGCTCGTCTTCCACAGACAAGGGGCTGGTGACTAGTACAGAAAGTAATATACCCAAAAACCGGGAAGGAATTGCATTTATAACCTATAAACAAACACAACCAAGGACACAACAAGATACGAAGACAAGTAAACTATATAGTAAAAGTTTGTGTACAATAGAGAAAAGGTGCCAGAATACAAGCCTGACTAGAAAGTATAAGAAAACTAATAAGTACAAGTAGACTAAAATAGATCCTGTTATCACCCGCCAAGGACCCTACCTGATGGGTAGGTAGAGCTCTTAAATGGTCATCTCTATGGTATGCCTCGTCTAATGCCTTTATCTGAGCTACCTCCAGTCCTAGTACCCTCGTCCTTAGTTAGAATTGTCTGTTGTCTACATCAAACACAACATGGAGTGAGAGTAGCCCGTGGAGGGTTGAGTATAATGATACTCACTAGGGACCCCGAGACCCTCAAAGGTCTCAAAAAATACACAATGTATAAACCAAAAAGTATAGAAACAATATCCAACCCTACTTAGGTATATTCAAAAACATATACCTAAGTGATCAAGTTCATTCATGAGGAAACACAAGGCCCAAGTCAAAAATCCAAAATATCAAATGTTTCACAAAGGAAGGAATAACATGAAGGTAACACCAAAAATATATGTACCTCAAAAGTAACGCCACATAGAAGAATACAAAAATGTTATCACCATGAAGGTAAGTACCACAGAGGTACCCCACACAGAAGAATCCCTCAATGGTTTCAAAAAGAAGGTAAGTACCGCAAAGGTATTCCACACAAAAGATTACCACAGAGGTATAGACATAGATCACACCAGGTATAAATTAGGTATGGTAGCAAAGATGATTAGATGTAACTACTGAATCATCTTAATCTGTTATGAGGTAGACCCATGTTGGATCCTAAATCATCAAACCCACATGGGATCCTAAATCATCATACCCAAGTAGGATCCTAGTACAGTAGCCCCATATAGGATCCTAGTATATTAGACCCACATAGGATCCTAGAGTAGCCCAACGTGAATTCCTAGAGAAGATCCAAGTGGGACCCTCGAACATAAACCCATGTAGGATCCCAAAGCACAGACCCACGTAGGATCCCTTTCTCAAGTTACAGCCAGCTACAGGGTACACTCACTAAGCTCGCTTGATTCCGGGAGGGTCCGATCCTCAAGCCACAGGTCAATACTCCATCTATAACGAATTCCCAAAAAGAATTATCTCAAATGACCTCCTTGTAAATGGGGTCTCACCGCAACAGATGGTGCTTCAATCAGACGCTTAGTCTGTAATTTATTGACCATTTTGTCCCGAGGGCGCGATTAGATTCATGTACGATCCAACCCAGATGTACCCCAACTTCATCCAATACTCATGTGTGGTATACCAAAAGGACCTTCTTGATCCATGGTTTCTGGAACCATAGATGGTTCATCAAATGGATTCCCATAGATCAAGATATAACAGAAATAGTGAATAGGGATGATGTTGGTCCGGGTCCAGTTCGGGTTGATCCGGCCCGACCCGGGTCTGGCCCGGCCCATGGTACGGACCGCGGTGCGGTGGCCTTCTGGGTTTGCTGGGTGGATGGATGGCCAGCCGCCTCCTCCACATTGTTCGGTCGCACGCCTCGCCTCCACCGGTGCCGGTTCGGCCGGCCGCCCTCCATTCGCCACCATGGCACAAGGTTGCGGCTCCTCACAACGGGCGGCATAGAAGTGCACTGTCGTCCCCATCGGGAAACTTTTAGGAGTGCTAGCGGCTACCCTTGCTCTGCCGCAGAAGACGGGATGTGACCCTTCTCTAGTGGTGTTGTCGTGCAGGCCACCGCACAAGAGTCCCACCAGTGCCAATCGCCGATACCTGTTACCATCCTCCTCCATCGCAGTTAATGCAACAAAAATCACAAAGGTTGCAGAGAGGTGGGGCCATGTTTGTTTGGCCCACACCTTCCACGTTAGAGCGGTAGAAAGTGGCTCATTATGAGAGTATCAACATAAAAGAAAACTATTAATGAAGATAGATCAATATCATGCCCCTACCTAGAAGTTTTATTGGCGTCGGTGTGGAGGGAAAGATGGGAGTCAGTTCGTTGTTGTTGATGATGTCCCTTGTGGAGTGTGCGTTCTTCATTGGAGTGTAATATATTTATTGGAGTGAATTTTCTTCATTGGATACTTCAAGTGCATCATTGGAGAATGTTTTTCTCCAAGTTCTCCCCTATTTCCAACAATTTACCAACAATTTTCCCCAACCAAAATAAAAGGAATATCAATCTTATTTAAATTAAATTTGCCCATTAATTATGATGATGTTGGCGTAATTAATGGCATTATGTTGGCACAATTAAATGGGATGTTTCCAAGATATTTCCCACATATATTAGGGGTTCGGGTGGCCACCACCACTAGAATTCAAAAAGGGGGGTTTTCTAGTTCAGGTGGCCTCTACCCTTATAACTCAAAAGGAGGGGTTTCAAAAGAAAAAAAATATTAAAATAATTTATTTTTTCTTCTTCCACAGACAATTAAAAAAACCAACTTCCACCCTCGACATACATCAGTCAAGGTGAAGGTCTCCTTATGCAAAAATTGGCGCTGGAAGTTCAATGGTGCCTGCTGATATCAATTCTGAGAACCTGTTCAAATGTTACAAAAACCCGCTCGTACGCTTATAGAACATACCAAAAAAAGTTCAGAATTTCATCATGGGAACACCGGGCCTTGGAATCACGTGTTGTAAATTTTTTTGAACTCGTAAAATTCCCATATAAATAAAAAAATTACATTTAAATTTAAAGGTCATTACATTCCCCCCCTTAGGGCTTTGCCTCCCTGAAAGCCACATCACAAAAACTAAGAAAACAAGTGGGGGTAATGAGCACGAATCTGGGCCACCCGCTCCCATGTGATCTCCTGGAGGTTCCCATGCTACCAATGTATACACACTAAAGGTATCGACCACCCACTAAGAACCCACTCCTGTCGATCCTCAATCTCCATTGGAACATCAGTAAATGCCTCCCCATCTTCAATGTCCAGCTCGCGGTGGTCGATGACGTGTGATGGGTCATACACGTATCGCCTCAGCAGAGATACATGGAAAATGTTGTAAACCTGGTGAAACTGAGGTGGACGTGCTAATCATTATGCCACATCACCAACTCTGTTGAGGACATGAAATGGCCCGATGAACCTCATAGGTAACTTGTCGCCCCGACCAAATCTCCGTAAACCTCATCGTGGTGAGACCCATAGAATGACAGGGTCACCATCCTCGAACTACAAAGGCCTCCATCTCCTATCAACATAAGAATTCTTCTTTCTCTGTGCTGTATTCATTCTCTCCTAGATGATATGCACCTTCTCTGTGGTTGCCCATACAATATTCGGTCCAATGAGTTTGGACTCCCCTGGGTCAGTCCAGCACAATGTTGATCTGCAATGTTGGTCGTACAGATACATGAAAGGTGTCATCCCAATAGTGGAGTGATAGTTGTTGTTGTATGAAAGCTCTACTAAGTGAAAGTGATCCTCCCAGCTACGGCTGATGTTGAGCATGAAAGCACGCAACATGTCCTCGAGTGTCTAAATGGTCCGCTACGTCTGGACATCCGTCTGAGGATGCAAGGCGTTGCTCCAATGATGTTGTGCCCCAAAATCATCCTCCAACACCTTCTATATCCAGTGTCGGCGCCAAAATACTGCCAAAAAGGAAGGGACGAAAAATAAGGTTGGCCCGCTGCCTCGCGAAGCACCGACGCGAAGCACTGGCACAAAGCAGCCCGAGTATCGCGGTCTCGCGAAGCTTCAGAGGTGGTAACTCTCTGCGAACGCATTTGACATTTGCGAGCCCACCGCAAAGCTCCAGAGGCGGTAACTCACCGCGAATGCATTTGACGTTCGCGAGCCCGCCGTGAAGCTCTAGAGGAGGTAACTCTCCACGACCGCGTTTGACGTTCGCGAGTGCGCCGCGAAGCACCTGAGTCGGCGCACGAGTTCTACTTCGCGGTGCCCCATGCCTATAAATATTGGACTCTCCCTGAGTGCAAAAGATGGACAATCCGACCTTTCAGCTTCTCCTCTCCCGAATCGTGAAGCACTCTTTGCCCCGGGAATCATGAGCTCCGTGAGGTACTTCTACTTTGCGCGACGCCTTTGCTTTGTCTCTTTTTGAGACCCTCTTTCGAGAGGGATGCCCTTCGCGAAGCTCAAGGGCCGTCACGAAGGAAGGGGATTCCCAAGGGAACCAGGGTAGCCTCGGATCGTTTATGATTCGCGAAACACCCAACCTGTACTAGTGATCCCTATGCTAAGGCAGGATCGCTACCCATCGCGAAGCACACTACTTCGTATCACCCTGCTTCGTGAGGCACCTCCTCTTCATGAGGCAGTGCTCCGCGAATATTGTTCCACTTCGCGAAGCACCCCCCACTCACATTTATGCCCCATGATAAGGCCAAGACACTCCACTTCACGAAGCACACTCCTTTGCTTGGAAATTCCCCTTACCGTGCGACCCTCCAGGTATGCACGATGTGATTTCAAAGTCCCACGGACAATACCACTCGTAGCGTTGCTTCGCCTAATGCTTCTTCGCATAGGCACACTAATGGCTATTGCTTCTTCACATAGCCACGCTAACGTGGACCCCTCGATGGCTCGCTCCACAACCCCCCTTGACCATGGCCTTGCCAGTACCTTCCCTCCCCCAAGGACTAGAGGGTACCGGTTATGTATGTCCTAGGGGTGTAGAGTGAACCCACCTCATCCGAGATGCAGGACGTTAAACTGCCAAGCATCATGTCCTCAACACATGACGTTAAACTGTGACCCGGCCTCATGCCTCTCAGGAAGGGTCCCACCAGCTCGAACATTCTTTACACCACTCGTCTCCACAGGAGTGGAATCACCCATCCACAAGGGATGATATCCTCCTTATTGGAGTGGCGTATATTCATAGGAGAAGGGAGACCCTAGTTCCCCAACATATGGTTGCACCCCTGCATCTCCATACTTCCCCACTACCAGGGTCAGTGGAGGGCGTGATAGGGAACGTGGCACCCCACATCATTGGTCCCAAATCCCTCTTTCGCTGTGCTTTGCCTCACCTTGGGCCTCTATCCTGGAGTAAGCCCCAGCACCATGGGCCGCCTAATGCGTAAGCCCCTCTTCGCTTCTCATGGACACATCCTTCACGACGTGATCATCAGGTCCTTGAAACCTCTTGTTTCTCACACCGAGCATGACTCACGTGGGCTTAGAGTGAGAACCAACCCTGACCCCCACCATTAGAGAACTACGAGGACTTTGATCCATGTCAAGGCATGGTACGTAGGAAGCCTCCATGAGGTTCAAGCCACATTACTCGGTCGTTCATTCACGTCGAGTTTTTCCCCCGTCCAGCATGACGATAAACTGCATGTCGTCGTCCAGCATGACGTTAAACTGCATGACCTCATCCAGCATGACGTTAAACTATATGCCCTTGTCCCACATGACATTAAACTACACACCCATTTGAACTATGAGCTCTTTGATCCATGTCAAGGCATGGTACGTAGGTATCCTCCACGAGGTTCAAGCCCACCCATCATCCAATTCACGTTGAGTTCTACCTTCGTCCAGCATGATGTTAAACTGCATTCCAGTCCGATGGCAAGCCGTTGTGACCGACCTGAACTACGAGGTATTTGATCTGTGCCAAGGCATGGTACATAGGAAGCCTCTCTGAGGTGAAATCCCAACAATCATTGGCCCATACTGTCTCCTTGTCGGTGTGCCACCCCCCCCCCCATTTTCACCAGAACTACGAGGACTTTGATCCATGTCAAGGCATGGTACGTAGGAACCCTCCCAGAGGTTCATGCTCATCTCCCATCGGACCAAGGTCCCTCATTTACGTCGGTTCACCGACACCCACCGCCCGTCGTTTATTCACGTCAGGGTTCACTACCGTCCCGAATGACGTTAAACAGTATTCCATCAATCCTTTGAACTACGAGGACTTTGATCCATGTCAAGGCATGGTACGTAGGAATCCTTCCCAAGGTTCAAGCCCACCACTAGTGGACCCACGGGTCTACTTTCACGTCGGTTCACCAATGAAACCCTTTGAACTACGAGGTCTTTGATCCATGTCAAGGCATGGTATGTAGAAAGCCTCCCAGAGGTTCAAGCCCATCTCTCATCGTATCAAGGTCCACCTTCACGTTGGTTCGATGATGCATCGAACCAAGGTCCACCTTCATGTCGGTTTTCCGATGAAAGGGACCAAGGTCCGCCTTTACGTTGGTTTGCTGATGACATCCATCAAGCCAAGGTCTACCTTCACGTCGGTTCACCAATGAATCCCCCTCTGAACTACGTGGTCTTTGATCCATGTGATGACATGGTACGTAGGAAGCCTCCACGAGGTCCAAGCCCACCACCACTAGGACCCTCCTTGTCCTCCCCATCCACATTAGTTCTCTGATGATGCCCATCGGACCAAGGTCCACCCTCGTGCCAGTCCACCGGCACCATCCTGAACTACGCAAACTGTGATTCCCTTCCATGGGGATACGTAGTAATCCCCCTTCGAGGCTCATGGCCAAATTCACCGTTTCCCTTGCGATGGTTCCTTGCCATTACCCCTTCCACTTCATTCATCTATCCATCATCCAACCTGATTCTCGCCCGGGCTGTCATATCCCGGTGAGATCATGTACGTACGCTCCTCTTCACACCCGCCCATGGGCTGGTCCCGGTATCGGCACCCCTTCAAGGGAGCTCCATCAATCTGATCCATTCTATTTAATGCTTTGATCGGGCTGATTCGTCTTCGCTAGATGTTAAACTCGCGGCATACCCTGTGTTAAACACAGGAAGCTGAGGAAAACCTCAGATATGTGTCCATGGCATATAATTCCCCGCGCTCGATGTGGGATGCCTCGGGCTTCCACGCCCTCGAGAAGCCCTGTGACCAGGGATAATAGACAGACATGCCAGGTTCCCCAACATCCATACACGCTAATGATGCCTCAACGTGACTACTCCCCCGACTGAAGGTTGCTTCCCTGACCGGACCCTTTGGAATGTCCCGACAAAAGCAGTGTAATTAACCGGCATCCATGGAAACATGGAACTAGGAAGAGTTTCACAAACAACGTATTAAATCTATGAGGGAGACCCGGACTTGGTGACGAGTTCTGAGGAGGAATCCACAGAAGTAAGAACCAACATCCCATCATCCCATTTCGATCAAGGAGCAGACGTCCCTGAATAAGGAACGAATGCCTCTCGCCTTTGGAAAGAAGGAATGCGGGGCAACAAGCAGTGCTTCCTCCGCAGACGGATGCGCGCGCCCTGGCGAAAGCGTCGGAAATAGAAATGGTGAATCCGACATGAAGTTATTATCCTCAATGTGGAGATTAGTAGCGTTCGAGACACCAGTAGATTGATGTGTCACTGGATCCATATATCCGGCACCTGGTCCCGCCAAGCAAATGGAGGGCCTGTCGTGAAACTCACCGGAATTCGGGGCAGTAGAACGTGGGGCACTCTGTTCTGCTGCGTGTTAGCGTGGATCCTTCTTATAGACGTGGAGAATGGAAGGACGATGGGGCACTGGTTGTCGATCCTTTTCCTCGCAATGATGATGAGTTGATCCCGTCGTTTCCTAGGAACCAGGTTGCTGTTACAGGGACACGATCACCGCCCGCTCGCCTACGCAGGGGTAGGGGAAACACTACCACAACCACCCTGCATGGCGCCACTAACGCCATGACGGCCGCCACATCGTGGAATACGGGGCGCCCACATCCTCTTTCCCCATCAGAGGTCATCCGGCGAAGGGTGATCAACAACCTCATGCACAGTTACGAGGAGGAAGGGGTCATCCCAACTCGGGATATGGCCCGATTGGACCTGGAGGCCTCTAGACCCAACCGTCAACGCCGCCCTAACAGGCCGCGCAGGGAGCCCCTGTTCCCCACCCCAACGTTCAATCGATTAGGGAACCTGTCCCCGGAACGCCTTGACGACTCCTCGCCTTACGGTGATGGGGCGGGCGTCGTCCGGCTCAGCCCGCTCAGGGTCCCAACTCAAGGGCTCCAAGCAAGAGCTCCTGCCAGGCCGTGGCAGTGCTACCGTCTGACTCCGCAGGAAGAGCAGGCAGGCTATGCCCTTGCACCACTTGCACTGGCTCGTCTGACCCGACGTCAGCGCCGGGCCCGGACTGAGGACGCTCGCCCAGGTGCGTCAACGTCAATAGCTATAGTGACCCGAGCCACTACCGACATGCATCATGGGGCCCCTGCTTACACTGAGCAGGGGCACTCCTTCTCCCAACTAGGATCGAGACCCCAACCGCCCCACTGGTAGGCTGGGTTGACTCTCTGGGTGGCAGGCATGAGTGGTGATCACCGCGAACTAACCCGCAGTGATGTCACCTCGTACGGAGGCCCTCCCCGTACCACTACTCCACAGAGTATGGGCCTTCCCCGCTCTAATGCTCGTCATGGAGGTATGCCTCGTGATACCCCCATCCCGATGGAAGACCTGCCCCACGGCAGTGACGCTAAGCGCGGAAACCTTTCCCGCGCCCACTATACAGGGTATGGAGTCCATCCTCCTATCCCCGACCGCCGATCTAATGGAACCATCCATCCGGTCCTTCTCCATTGTGGGGCCCCGCCCTATGTCCTCTCTGCAACCGGAAAAGTTCCTCCTCGCCCCGAATACTAGAGGAGTGAATGTCAACCTCGCTCCACCCGCATCGACCATGGAGGACCTCCTGCTCCTGCCGGTTCCAACAGAGGCTCTGCCCACATGGGTGCTGTTCATGGAGGTCCTCCCCATGTACCCTTTGACATTTGCCCTGGTGCCCCTCGCACTTCGTCTATCTTGAGTGGGGCCCCCTCCTCCATGGTGCCAGCACCGCCCCGAGGCTACATGATGAAAATCAACCGTGTCCCGAAGAGCCACCTCGGGGTAGGAGAGTGGGTCATCTCCACCATAAGAAGAGTCCTGTGAAGGTCCGGGTGGAGATCAAACCTGCCCGCTTCTCCGAATCTGAAGCGGAATGCGACTCAGCAATGGGACCTTCTACCCGCTCCTCCGTATCAAGGACTGGGGCAGGAACCAGGTGCGTTAGCCTCATTCTCCCGGAATATGAGGTCCACCAGATTCCCATCTCTCTCTGAAGGTACAACTAGGAGGAAGAAGTCTTGGGAATTCTGCAGGTCTCGACCACGCAATCACCGCCATTTTCACCAGAAGTGCCCACTACCTCTACCAGAGACCACAGAGAGCTATTTTGGGGGCCAACGGCGGTAGAGCGACGACATGACCTATCACCGGTAGCTGCAACTCCTGTGCCGGAAGCTGTGGATATCAGCCCATCGTATCGTGACATCATGGCTAGGTAAACTCACTCTTTAGAGGATGGCCCAGAATTCGAAAGCCACTCATCTCGTTCGCCGTATTCTCCACCGCCGAGTTTACTATCCCAGAGGTCCGCCTCGGTACTGCTACCGGTCCCTCAGTAGCCCCCGTTTGACGAGTGGGGAAACACATGGGCAGACCCCGAGTCCGAACCGAGGAGCTTCTGGAGTATTCTCGCAGCGTACCACTTCCTGGAGAAATTCTGGCCAACGGTGGCACTGAACATTCGCGCACCAGAGTCACTTACCCTAGAAGAAGTGGGGTGCTTTTGTCGAACCCTATAGGCGACACACTTCCCCCTTCATTAAGAGCAGGTGGAATACACCAAAAGTCGAGAGAACTTCAAAGAAATCGGCGAGCAATGCCGCCTGATAGATTTGGCCGCACTCCTTGTGGCCCAGCACCCTGAGTCGCCAGGCTGCTAGAGCGCCCTTCAACGGAAATGTGTTCAGAGTTTCAAAGTACTCCGCGGAATCGTCAGGGAAGCTACCGCCCATGTGCAACTCTGTGGTTGGGAACACTATTCCGCTCTCCTCTTAGACCCTATCCGACAATAGCCCGATTCATTATGTGACATTGAGGACATGCCCTCGAGAGGAGTCTCGGTCCACATGGATGAAGTCGTTGACATGGAATACGAGATTGAATTCATTGACGAAGACTTACCCCCCAAGGGCGTACCGTCACTGCTGGACCCATCTGGGAGGGTTACATGTCAGCAGAGGAACCTTCTAGGCCTCCCCGTACCCACCGAGTTGCTGGTACTCGGTCGAAATACCAGCAAGGGTAAGGAGCACGTCGGAATTGTCAAGCACTCTGACCTGTCTGCCTCTGTGCAGAAAACAGATGAAGATCCTGAGAAGGCCACGTTATGCCAGCAGCGTGCTGAGTAGAAGAGGTTGGTTGATGAACTCTTGGCTGAGCGCGCTGCAGAGCAGCGACCCAACTATAGTAATCCCAGGCTGGGGCAGCAGGGGCAGGAAAAATTTCCCCCCAGTGAGATGCCTCTGGGCAACCCTGATAATGATACTTCCTCAGACAGGGCAGAAGCCGGAACTTATGGCAAGAGGGCTCAATACGTCTCGCCAAACACCACTGAGCGACGGGGAAATCTGAAGAATCCAGTTCGGGTTCCCCCAGTCGCCCCGCAGGTTGTTCCGCCAGTTGATCCACGAGCTGTCGAAGCCATCTACCGTGTTGAGGAACCTGGAAATGCACTTGTGGTTATGGATCCCCGTCAAGACAGGGACCCCACCTAGATGATCTTATAGCGGCGCTCATAGCCCGCCTCGAAGCATTGGAAACGCGGCAGGTAGCGGTCCCACCAGATGGCAAGCCATATCCCGCGTGGGTAGATGATATTCCCGCACCCCCGGGTTTTGGGAACCCCACTTTATCGCCTTTCAACGCGATAGGGGACCCGCCGCAACACTTGGCTCATTTTTCTTCCACGTGTGGCCCCATGCTGGGGACCCCGGCTTAGCAAGAAGCCGACAAGATCCTATGTTTCGTACAGACATTGGATGGTCCAGCATTAGTCTGGTACACCCAGCTCCCAATCAGATCGGTGACCGGTTGGGAGGATCTCCACTTGCAGTTCCTATACCAGTTCAGCTCCACCACGTGGAAGTCTAGAATTGTAGACATCTTCAAGTGCAAGCAAAGGCCTGATGAGCGAGTCACAGATTTCATCGCCCGGTGGAATGGACTTACGTATTCCCTCGACATGCCACTGACTCAGAAGTAATTACTGACGATGTGTGTGGGGAACATCAAGACAGAGCTGGTACCCTCCCTAATTACCCAGAACTACCCTGGAGGGTTCATAGATTTCTCAGATAAGGCTCAGCGCCTTGAGAGAGACCTACAACAGGCTAGTCAGGCCCGTTTGTTGCCCCCTATGATCGCAACCAAGAGGACCGCCAGGGCTGAACCCACCGCGGTGGCCCAAATAGAAGCCCATAGGCATCTGGAATTACTGCCAGCGGCACCATCCCCACAACCCTGTAGAGGTCCTCCACCTCAAGCACAGGCTCCTACCCAACAACGACCACCTCAAAACCGACAGGCTCCCCCGCGCAATGTGCCACTGCCACCCGGGAGAGATAATCAGGTGCAGCCTCCTCGGCAGGACCCTCCGGCCCCTCGTCAGGGCCAGGACCCCAGGGTCCCCTATCTGGAAAAAAGGCACCAGACTTATTCGTTCAACAAAAATCAGGTCCCTTGCTACTTCCGAAGTGCTCTAGAGAAAGGGATTGTGCGCCTGTCTGAGTGCAGAAGGCCGGAAGAGGCGAATCTCACTGATCACCCCAACTACTCTCCTTATCATCGGATTATGGGGAACACCCTCAGGCAATGATATGTGTTTAAATACTGGTTTCAAGACCAGGTCAACAACAACATAGTTAGGTTGGGCCCGGAACCAACACAAGTGGTCGGTGTCTTTGCAGGTTCAGAGATCGGTAGCAACAACGAAGGTGAGTGGCAGTAGGTTCCCAGCCGCGGATCCCAGAAATACGACGACTGGATGAATTGAAAAACCATCGTCCGTGCCCATGGTATCATCCGGGCGTGCCTGAAGAAGCCAGAACCTTTAGAAGGAGTAGCTGGTACCTCCGCATCGTCTGCACAGTCGACCTCTTCCCAAAAGGGCAAGCAGCGGCGACGAAAGAAGAAGAAACGTGCACCACCTGTGACGTCGTCATCCCGTACTCTCGGCGACTTTATGCCCCCTGAAATGGGGATTCCTCCCAGAATCTTCCCGGTGGTGGATGACTCCTCAAGTGACATCTAGGGGTACACTTCGGTTAACACCATGGAGCTGGTAAAGCCCTATATGACTCCCGACGAGGGGGAGCGCCAGGTGAACCTGCCCAATGTTTCTAGCGGACGTCAACGTCAGTGGAATTTCAACCGCGCCGGTTATCGAGGTACGTCAGCAGGCACTTTCAGCCAAGTCGTGCACACTACTGAGACCAGGCAGTAGGCTCAGCGTAGAGCTCAGCACGCGCAACCCCATCTAATGCCCTCGGATCTACCTCCACCGCCGTTTGTGCTACTAGATCAGGGAGAGATGCCCCGTTCGTATCACAGTCAGTCTTGACCAGCTACAGGCCAGCCTCCGCTATCCGATATTAGTCCGGCGACTACTCTCCATGCTTCTACTAGTAGGCAACAAGATGTAACCAGTACTAGCCGATCGCCGGTTCATCCAGCAGGACCCGCTATGCCACCAAATGCCAAACGACCTCCTGTAGGCAGAGGTTCACGTTTGGCATGAACGTATGATGTCCTTAAGCACCTGGACGGAATTCTGGCAAGGGTTTCTATCCTTGAGGCCCTTCGCCTGTCATCTAAAATGTGCGAGGCAATTGCTGAGGCCCTAAGGAGCCCCATCCAGTTTGAGACAGAGGTAGAAGCTGTAGAAGCCTTCCATACTGAGAAAATTGAGAACGCTGAATGTCAGGCGGTTATCTCATTCTCCGGTGAAGATGAGGACCCTCCTATGCAGGGGCATATTCGCCCATTGTACATCACTAGCTACTTCAATGGTGTGGAAGTATGCCGCTGCCTCGTTGACATGGGTTCCGGAATCAATCTAATTCCGACTCAGACATTGCGAAAACTGGGTCTGTCTAAACGTGATTTAACTCCCTCTGACCTCCGAATCCAGGGGTATGACAGGACCGAGAAAACCTCAGTCAGCAAGATCCGCCTAAAGACTCAGTTCGGTGGCTTAATTGCCAGCACCGAGTTCATGGTAGTCTCTCAGGACACTGGCTACAACGCGTTGATGGGTAGGCCATGGCTCCATCTGCATGTAGTGGTCCCTTTGTCATATCACCAGTGCCTCAAATACTCACTCAACGGCCGAGTATGCGTGCTCCAAAGAGATGCATCCCCTTTCGCTTCTTGTGAGGCCTACTATCTGGATGCTGGTTATTCCAAAAGTAAGGATAAGTGTAACACCCGAGACTTTTATGTTATATAAATCATCAAAGGAATCTTTTTCTAACAACACTTGCTTGGCTTGCTTTACACGCAATCGCGACCTTCCTCGATAGCTTGCGTCGTACGCAATACCGAGTTTCACTAAACAACAATATGCTATTAAAACTAGCCGTTATGAATAGTAATAACCACTTTTTGAAATTTTATAAATTTTATTTTTCAAAATGGACTTCATTTTTGGACTCAGAATATCGAAATTAGCCTAGGGTGAAATTTTGGTTTTTTCTGAAAACTTTCATTTTTTGATGAATAGTGAAACCACTAAGTGGTAGGTTAAAAACTGAATTTTGCATAAAACTTAATTTTACCGCTTCTGTGAATGGAATTTCAAAAATCCGACAGACACGGTTGATATCAGTAAGTAAAATGTGGTTCAATGAGATAAAAATAATTTTTTGGTGAATAGTAACTTTTTACTTTTTTTACCGCGGTTAATAGTAAATAGGGTAACTAAGGCTAAATATGATATTAATATTACCCTAACACATGTCCTAATTCTATTGGACAAGTGTAATTCGACCAAAAACAAACTTAGGAATAAAATATGACCATTTAGGCCCACTTGGATTAGATTAGGACATTTATTATTAATTTATTTAAAGAAGGGTTAAAATAGTTAAAATCAAATTTTAATAAGTAAATCATTTTTTATATGGGGTTATACATAAGATAAATTCTACTATAAATATTCATTAGAAAGATAAAAAGATTTCCTACATAATGGTATTTTATTTGTAATTTTTAGACATTAAATAATTTAATTTATTTATGACACAATGATGATGCAGTAATTATCTTATTAATGAAATATTGACATAATTGATGTTATAAACACCAAAATAAATGTAATTTGAGACTTTTTATGAATTACACTAATTTTCTAGGTTACTATGATATATTAAGGTTGATTTAATCAACTTGGTTCGAACATATAATTCTGTTATGACTTTCACAAAAATCATATATCAAATAGTGTCAAAATTGACACAAAATAGTTTTTAAAAAACATATTATATTATTAATTGTTATTTTATTCCTAAAAATCTAAGGTTCGGCCAAATGACTTAGATAAGGATATATATATTAATAATAAACAATTTGGGGTTCTTTTGGCATGTTATAGTAAGTGTATTAACCATATAGTGAAAGAAAACAAAAAGACATGGTAAAAGTTAAATTATTTAACTTAGAGTTAAATCTAATTGATAAGGTTAAAATAATACCATAAACTTTTCTAAATATTATTGGTAGATAGGATTTCGACCCTTCCCCACTTTAGCTTCGAAATAAGACCCTTTGGAACCATTATAAACCGATTTTGACTTTAATATAAAATAATATTTTGAGATATTCCTAAGGTGCCCCTCTCCTCCCTTATAAAAGGGCACCTCCTCCCCCTCCTCCTCACACCAATTTGAGCACTCAAGCTCGGCCAAACCCTATCATTTTCTCCTCTCCACTTCCCTAGAATAATCCTAGAGGTCCTGGTCTTCTCCAAAGACCAATCTTAGTTCCTTAAGTGGAGGATTCAAAGAGGCGATCCAATGAAGAGGTAATATCCATTACCGATCTTTTCAATTTCTTTCTTCTTCAACTTCTTCTTCTTTAGTTGTTTCATGATAAAGTAATAACATCAGTATTACTTACATACTGATATGTTATTATAAATATGAAACAACCCTAATTCACCTTCTATCCATCCTACGGAAAAATGAAATCACCGCGCGTGCGTACATACGGAATACCGTCTCCACGCCGTGGTGTAATCTATTTTCCACCATCACCTTACAAGGATGGGTATAATGGTGTAATGAGTAACTATATATGATTATTATTAAGTAATATTGATACTGAAATAATATAAATATACTCCAATACAATTCCACGATCATAGGAACGATATCATCACTCGTGCGTACGTACGGAATACCGTCTCCACGATGTGATGCGACTCGTTCTACATGATCTTCATTTCATAATGTTTATATAAATGAATTGAATGAATAAATATGGTATATACTACACTAATACCATTCTGGAAATTAATTATCTATAACCTAAAGATAAGAATAAGAATTTATTCGACAAAACACGCATAAGAACAAAAAGTTATAAAGACCCGAGTAACAAGTAACAATGAAATATTACTAACAAAAAGCTAATAATATGACCATATATGATATCATATCAATATGTATGATTCTAGAATAAGTCAATAACATTATTAAAACCATTATACAGGAGCTTCGGACACGAACAAAGCAAATCGGACCTAAGGTAAGGGAAATATCACAATCTCACTTTTATCCGAGATTGTATTTACTTTGGTAATTACTGGGTTGTATTTTATCATCCACATCCATGTTCCCTCAACATGTAATATTATTTCCATCCTTCTACAATAGTTTATATCCAATTTTACCCTTCGGTATGTTTTTTGTAAAAGATATGAAAGGAATATTTTGTCGTTTTTCATACGAGGTACTTTTTGACTTTTTCGACAAAAGTACGAAGAATGTTTTTTTTAACTTATACGGCTTGAATGGTTTTTTTAAAACATTATTTCCAAGAAGCTTCCTTTACAAGTTTTCAAGTTTATTTTTAATCAACTTCTTTTATTTTAAACTTGTATGACATGTTATGAAAGGAAAAATGTTTTTGAAGAAGAAAGGATATTTTCCTCAAGAATGAAGTTCAAGTGTTTTATAAAAATTATTTTCCATCTAAGATAATAAAGGGTTCTGTCTTTATCCCTATTATTACATGGAATTGATTATATTGTGATGGAAACATTTTTATGAATTCCTTTATCTTATATGAATTGTTTTATGATGTCATGATGTTTCAAGAATCCCATTTTTGTTACATGTGTTATGCGATGATGTATGTTTTATGATTATGTGGCACACATAAGAAAGGATTCATTATAAGATGGGTGGGACCTATATCTCCCTCCAATGCATTGGGTAAAGATTTTATATCTCATGAGATAGACATGGCTGGAACGGAAGGTTATTTCGGTTCAGTGATACATGACTGAAACGAGGAGTGAACTCGGTTCAGAAAGGGACTTTGTCCACTAAGATAGTCTTGGCAATGAGTCATGACTAACAAGAAATGATTTTCCATGATTATGTGTGCATGTCACAAAGTTTAAAGTTTTATGTTATGATTATGGGGATCTCATTTTCACTTCTATGATTTATTCCATGTTAAGATATTATGATCTCTTTTGCAGGTTTTGATTTTTCAAAAAGATATGATATGATATTTATTTCCTTTATTTGCCCTTACTGAGCATTTGAGCTCACCTTTTTATGTTTTCTTTTCCCCAGGTCAGGAAGATGGATATTAAGTAGAATATGCTAAAAGGGACCCTAGATATGATGAAATAAATGGGAGACACTGTAGAAGATTTATGAACCAGTTGTTTATGTTTCCCAGTTTCTAAAGACACTATACCTATACGGTCCTTTGTGGTTTTGTCATATGTTGTAATAAGTGTGCTTCAATTTCGAAGTATTAACAATGTATGTAAAGTATGGGTCGTTATAGTTGGTATCAAAGGAAAGGTATAGTCATCCTTTGGAAACTAGGATGTGAAAGCCTTAGTAAGAACCCTAAGGATAAGTCTAAGCATAGAACCCAATCTTAGAAATGGCCATGAATAACCTAGGATAAGACTATAAGCATGAAAATTTTATTCTTGAATTATGTGGTTTCCTATTATAATTAGTGTTGCTCACACTATTATTCTTGGTTTTAGTCAATGGCTGGAACCCGAAGGAACCGTGTTAATGCGGAATGCGATGGGCAATGCAATGATTGTCCCCCTGAGAAACCAAACGATATGGGAGCTGGAATGCAAAATCTTGTAGCCATGCTCACACAACTTTCTCAAGCTATGAATCATGCAGGATTTCCAAACGAGCAAAGGATGGAGCAACATTCTGTTGAATCCTTCATGAGGCAGCATCCACCTTATTTCAGCGGGTCTACTGATCCATTAGTTGCTGAACAATGGATTAGTACTACTGAAAATATATTTTCAGTTCTTCAATGTTCTGAGCATGATAAAGTCATCCTAGCAGTGTATCGTTTGGAAGGAGATGCTGATCAATGGTGGAATCTTGTTAAGAATACGAGGCAAAGGGATGAAATTGAATCTATGGAATGGGACGAGTTCAATAATTTATTTTTCAATAAGTACTTCCCTCGTATTCTCCGAACAAAGATGGATAAAGAGTTTCTTGAACTGAAGCAAAGGGATGATGAATCTGTTGGTACCTATGAAGCAAATTTTACAAGACTTGCAAGGTACGCTTCTGGTATTATTATCCAACCTGAGAGTAAGATCGATCGATTCTTTAGTGGCTTAAAACCAAGTCTTTGAAGGGCGTTAGCCATAAGGGACTTCAATAGCTACGAGGAAATATTTCGATGTGCTCTCAAAGTCGAGATGGAGATTGGAGTAACCCATCAGTCACATGGGTTTGATAAGAAGAGGAAGATGGAATTCAAAGAAAAATATAAAGAGCACACGGAAAAGAAGATGAGCTTTTCCTTATGCTCAAAGTGTGGAAAGAAACATGGAGGGAGTTGTCCTAAAGGGACAAGTAAATGTTTTAAATGTGGAAAAGAAGGTCATCGGGCATTTGAATGCCGTGATAATGGGAAGAAGATGTCTAATGATGCAAACAAAGGAAGGGATACACAGAATGAACCTACTACACTTCAATGTTTCAAGTGTAAGGAGATGGGGCATTATGCCAATCAATGCCCAAATCCAAGGGTTTATGATGATGGTCGACGTCAACAAACTCTTAAGGCTAAAGACAAAGGAAAGTCACATGCAATTTCTATCAGCGATGTGGAGTACGATAACGATGTGGTGAAAGGTACACTTACCATCCACTCTAAAGTAGCAAATGTTTTATTTGATTCTGGATCCACCCACTCTTTTATTTCTGAAGACTTTTCTAAGGGTATCACCGTATTACCTCAACAATTAGATGTTGAGTTAGCTGTGACAACACCTAATGGCACATCAATCGCATCAAAAGTTTATAATTCTTCTCCGATCGAAGTTTGTGGGAAAGTGCTTCCTGCAAATCTTGTGATCCTTCCTTTAGTGGAATTTGATGTGATTCTTGGCATGGATTGGATTTCTCTACATGGAGCTCATATCAATTGCCAAATAAGGGAAGTCACATTTCATATTCCAGATCAATCTACGATCGTATACCAATGCAATGATGAACATAACCTTCCAGTGGAAATTTCTTCCATCTTATGGGTATTGATTCCACTAAATGAAGGTTATTTATCTCAAATGGTTGGTGAGAAACTCACGATAAAGAATATGCCCATTGTACGGGAGTTTTATGATGTCTTTCCGGAGGAATTACCGGGTCTTCCACCAAATCGTGAAGTTGAGTTTTCAATAGAACTTGTACCGGGTGCTTTGCCTATTTCAAAGACACCTTATAGAATGGCCCCAATTGAGTTGCAGGAATTGAAGAAGCAACTCCAAGAGAATCTTGATAAGGGATTCATACGCCCTATTGCATCACCGTGGGGAGCACCTGTTCTATTTGTTAAGAAGAAAGATGGATCAATGAGACTCTGCATTGATTAACGAGAACTTAACAAGATCACTATCAAGAACAAATATCCTCTCCCACGCATTGATGACTTATTTGACCAACTACGCGGAGCTCAATACTTTTCCAAGATTGATCTTCGTTTAGGGTATCATCAATTAAGGGTCAAAAGGGAGGATATACCAAAGACGGCTTTCCGTACAAGGTATCGACACTATGAATTTATAGTGATTCCATTTGGTCTTACTAATGCCCCTTCTATCTTCATGGATCTAATGAATAGAGTCTTTAGAGACTATCTTGATCAATTTGTGGTAGTCTTTATAGACGATATTCTTGTCTATTCAAAGAGCAAGGAAGAGCATGAAGATCACTTGAGAATTATAGATCCTGAGAAAGGAGAAGCTTTATTCCAAATTTACCAAGTGTGAATTTTGGCTTCAAAAAGTTGCATTTTTGGGTCATATAATCTCAAAAGAGGGGATATCTGTGGATCCAGCAAAAACAGAGGTTATTGAAAGATGGTCAAGACCAACAACAGTAACTGAGATCCGAAATTTTCTTGGTTTGGCTGGATATTATCGACGTTTTGTAAAAGATTTTTCACGATTATCTAATCCAATCACCAAGTTGACTCGGAAGGGAGTTATGTTTGTCTGGACAGAGGAATGTGAAGAGAATTTCAAGGAGTTGAAAAGAAGGTTATCCAGTGCACCTGTGCTCACACTGCCTTGTAGTGGAGAAAGGTTTGTGATCTACAGTGATGCATCCAAGAAGGGATTGGGGTGTGTTCTTATGCAAAATGATATGGTGATAGCTTATGCCTCACGACAGTTGAAAATCCATGAGCAAAATTACCCAACACATGATTTGGAGTTGGCTGCGGTAATCTTTGCATTAAAGATTTGGAGGCATTACCTTTATGGTGAAAGGTGTGATATTTATACTGATCATAAAAGTTTAAAGTATATTTTCACACAAAAGGAGTTGAATATGTGTCAAAGATGATGGTTGGAGCTGATTAAGGATTATGACTGCTCAATCCATTACCACCTTGGGAAAGCAAACAAGGTGGCAGATGCATTAAGTCGACAAGACCATGCTAGTTTATCCATGATGAGGGTCACAAAAGATCCAATATTTATGGATTTACAAAGGATGGATCTTGGAATTATAATGGAAGGGGAAAAATCTTATCTTTCTCAAATGAATGTTCAACCATATATACATGTGAAGATTAAAGAGGCACAGAAAGAAGATGTCGAGTTACAAAAGAAGGTGAGAAATGTTCCTGAATTCAACCTTGATTGTGATGGGATAATAAAGTTCAGGAATCGGGTTTGCGTTCCTCCCATCCCCGAATTAAAGAATGAGCTGCTGGATGAGGCTCATAGTTCATCATTCTCTATTCATCCTGGAAGCACGAAGATGTATAGGGACCTGAAAGAGTACTTCTGGTGGGATGGCATGAAAAGAGATGTTGCTGAATATGTCTCTCGATGCTTGGTTTGTCAACAAGTTAAAGCTGAGAGATAGAAGTCCAAGGGGATGTTACAACCATTACCCATACCCGAATGGAAATGGGAAAACATCACTATGGACTTTGTCACAGGACTTCCTAAAACATCCAAAGGCAATAATGCTATCTGGGTCATAGTTGATCGTCTTACAAAGTCTGCACACTTCATTGCTATTAGAGAGGATTTCTCTCTAGATCAGCTTGCCAGGATATATGTAAAGGAAGTGGTAAGATTGCATGGAGTACCACTTTCTATTATATCTAATCGAGATCCGAGATTTACCTCGAAGTTCTAGCGATGTCTTCAGCATACTCTGGATACAGAGTTGAGTTTCAGCACTGCTTATCATCCCCAGACAGACGGTCAGTCTGAGAGAACAATTCAAACCCTTAGAAGATATGTTGAGAGCTTGCTCTATGGATTTCAAAGGAGGTTGGGATCAACACCTACCTTTGGTGGAATTTTCTTATAATAATAGCTTTCACTCCAGTATTCAGATGGCTCCTTATGAAGCTCTCTATGGAAAGAAATGCAGGACTCCAACTTGCTGGGATGAAGTTGGGGAAAGAAAGCTATTAGGACCTGATCTCGTTGATGAAATGGCAGAAAAGGTCAGATCTATTCAACAACACATAAGAGCAGCTCAGAGTCGACAGAAAAGATATGCCGACAACCGAAGAAAAGACCTAGAGTTTGAAGTGGGTGATAAAGTGTTCTTACGAATATCTCCCTGGAAGAGGGTTATGAGATTTGGAAAGAAGGGGAAGTTGAGCCCTAGATATATCGGTCCTTTCGAAATACTGGATCGTGTTGGGAAGGTAGCTTACCGATTGGCGCTCCCACCGAATCTCTCTCAAGTTCACGATGTGTTCCATGTATCTCTCCTGAGAAAGTACATACCAGATCCTTCACATGTACTCAGCTCAGAAGTTGTACCGCTGGAGCAAGATCATTCTTATGAAGAACAGCTGATAGAGATTCTGGATCGTAGCGAAAATGTCCTACGAAACAAGACCACTCGCTTGGTGAAAGTTTTATGGAGAAACCACCAACTTGAAGAAGCTACATTGGAGCTTGAGGATATGATGAGGGATAAGTATCCTCATCTGTTTGTTGCAAAGTGACGAATTTCGAGGGCGAAATTCTTTTTAAGGGGGGTAGAATGTAACACCCGAGACTTTTATGTTATATAAATCATCAAAGGAATCTTTTTCTAACAACACTTGCTTGGCTTGCTTTACACGCAATCACGACCTTCCTCGATAGCTTGCGTCGTACGCAATACCGAGTTTCACTAAACAACAATATGCTATTAAAACTAGCCGTTATGAATAGTAATAACCACTTTTTGAAATTTTATAAATTTTATTTTTCAAAATGGACTTCATTTTTGGACTCAGAATATCGGAATTAGCCTAGGGTGAAATTTTGGTTTTTTTCTGAAAACTTTCAATTTTTGATGAATAGTGAAACCACTAAGTGGTAGGTTAAAAACTGAATTTTGCATAAAACTTAATTTTACCGCTTATGTGAATGGAATTTCGAAAATCCGACAGACACGGTTGATATCAGTAAGTAAAATGTGGTTCAATGAGATAAAAATAATTTTTTGGTGAATAGTAACTTATTACTTTTTTTACCGCGGTTAATAGTAAATAGGGTAACTAAGGGTAAATATGATATTAATATTACCCTAACACATGTCCTAATTCTATTGGACAAGTGTAATTCGACCAAAAACAAACTTAGGAATAAAATATGACCATTTAGTCCCACATGGATTAGATTATGACATTTATTATTAATTTATTTAAAGAAGGGTTAAAATAGTTAAAATCAAAGTTTAATAAGTAAATCATTTTTAATATGGGGTTATACATAAGATAAATTCGACTATAAATATTCATTAGAAAGATAAAAAGATTTCCTACATAATGGTATTTTATTTGTAATTTTTAAACATTAAATAATTTAATTTATTTATGACACAATGATGATGCAGTAATTATCTTATTAATGAAATATTGACATAATTGATGTTATAAACACCAAAATAAATGTAATTTGATACTTTTTATGAATTCCACTAATTTTCTATGTTACTATGATATATTAATGTTGATTTAATCAACTTGGTTCGAACATATAATTCTGTTATGAATTTCACAAAAATCATATATCAAATAGTGTCAAAATTGACACAAAATAGTTTTTAAATAAAATATTATATTATTAATTGTTATTTTATTCCTAAAAATCTAAGGTTCGGCCAAATGAATTAGATAAGGATATATATATTAATAATAAACAATTTGGGGTTCGTTTGGCATGTTATAGTAAGTGTATTAACCATATAGTGAAAGAAAACAAAAAGACATGGTAAAAGTTAAATTATTTAACTTAGAGTTAAATCTAATTGATAAGGTTAAAATAATACCCTATGCTTTTCTAAATCTTATTGGTAGATAGGATTTCGACCCTTCCCCACTTTAGCTTCGAAATAAGACCCTTTGGAACCATTATAAACCGATTT
The DNA here is from genome assembly GCA_963277665.1 of Viscum album. Classification (NCBI taxonomy): domain Eukaryota; kingdom Viridiplantae; phylum Streptophyta; class Magnoliopsida; order Santalales; family Viscaceae; genus Viscum; species Viscum album. The sequence goes on along the minus strand of OY728143.1, from coordinate 1,199,797,138 downwards.
TGACTTTAATATAAAATAATATTTTGAGATATTCCTAAGGTGCCCCTCTCCTCCCTTATAAAAGGGCACCTCCTCCCCCTCCTCCTCACACCAATTTGAGCACTAAAGCTCGGCCAAACCCTACCATTTTCTCCTATCCACTTCCCTAGAATAATCCTAGAGGTCCTGGTCTTCTCCAAAGACCAATCTTAGTTCCTAAATGGAGGATTCAGAGAGGCGTTCCAAAGAAGAGGTAATATCCATTACCGATCATTTCAATTTCTTTCTTCTTCAACTTCTTCTTATTTAGTTGTTTCATGATAAAGTAATAACATCAGTATTACATACATACTGATATGTTATTATAAATATGAAACAACCCTAATTCACCTTCTATCCATCCTACGGAAAAATGAAATCACCGCGCGTGCGTACGTACGGAATACCGTCTCCACGTCGTGGTGTAATCTATTTTCCACCATCACCTTACAAGGATGGGTATAATGGTGTAATGAGTAACTATATATGATTATTATTAAGTAATATTGATACTGAAATAATATATATATACTCCAATACAATTCCACGATCATAGGAACGATATCATCACTCGTGCGTATGTACGGAATACCGTCTCCACGATGTGATGCGACTCGTTCTACATGATCTTCATTTCATAATGATTATATAAATGAATTGAATGAATAAATATGGTATATACTACCCTAATACCATTCTGGAAATGAATTATCTATAACCTAAAGATAAGAATAAGAATTTATTCGACAAAACACGCATAAGAACAAAAAGTTATAAAGACCCGAGTAACAAGTAACAATGAAATATTACTAACAAGAAGCTAATAATATGACCATATATGATATCATATCAATATGTATGATTCTGGAATAAGTCAATAACATTATTTAAACCATTATACAGGAGCTTCGGACACGAACAAAGCAAATCGGACCTAAGGTAAGGGAAATATCACAATCTCACTTTTATCCGAGAATGTATTTACTTTGGTAATTACTGGGGTGTATTTTATCATCCACATCCATGTTACCTCAACATGTAATATTATTTCCATCCTTCTACAATAGTTTATATCCAATTTTACCCTTCGGTAAGTTTTTTGTAAAAGGTATTAAAGGAATCTTTTGTCGTTTTTCATACGAGGTACTTTTTGACTTTTCCGACAAAAGTACGAAGAATGTTTTTTTCTAACTTATACGGATTGAATGGTTTTTTAAAACATTATTTCCAAGAAGCTTCCTTTACAAGTTTTCAAGTTTATTTTTAATCAACTTCTTTTATTTTAAAGTTGTATGACATGTTATGAAAGGAAAAATGTTTTTGAAGAAGAAAGGATATTTTCCTCAAGAATGAAGTTCAAGTGTTTTATCAAAATTATTTTCCATCTAAGATAATAAAGGGTTCTGTTTTTATCCCTATTATTACATGGAATTGATTATATTGTGATGGAAACATTTTTATGAATTCCTTTGTCTTATATGAATTGTTTTATGAGGTCATGATGTTTCAAGAATCCCATTTTTGTTACATGTGTTATGCGATGATGTATGTTTTATGATTATGTGGCACACATAATAAAGGATTCATTATAAGATGGGTGGGACCTATATCTCCCTCCAATGCATTGGGTAAAGATTTTATATCTCATGAGATAGACATGGCTGGAACGGAAGGTTATTTCGGTTCAGTGATACATGACTGAAACGAGGAGTGAACTCGGTTCAGAAAGGGACTTTGTCCACTAAGATAGTCTTGGCAATGAGTCATGACTAACAAGAAATGATTTTCCATGATTATGTGTGCATGCCACAAAGTTTCAAGTTTTATGTTATGATTATGGGGATCTCATTTTCACTTCTATGATTTATTCCATGTTAAGATATTATGATCTCTTTTGCAGGTTTTGATTTTTCAAAAAGATATGATATGATTTTTATTTCCTTTATTTTCCCTTACTGAGCATTTGAGCTCACCTTTTTATGTTTTCTTTTCCCCAGGTCAGGAAGATGGATATTAAGTAGAATATGCTAAAAGGGACCCTAGATATGATGAAATAAATGGGAGACACTGTAGAAGATTTATGAACCAGTTGTTTATGTTTCCCAGTTTCTAAAGACACTATACCTATACGGTCCTTTGGGGTTTTGTCATATGTTGTAATAAGTGTGCTTCAATTTCGAAGTATTAACAATGTATGTAAAGTATGGGTCGTTATAATAAGCAAATCCTATTAAGTGAGGATGAACCTGCCCCGGTCACAAGTGATCCCTGGGCAAGCATGGATGATTCCTACATCCTCTCGATCCACCGATTGGAGGCCACGACCCCCGACATGGGGCAATGCTTTGTTGTTTCGGGTACACAAGGAAGGCATGTTCTTGTTTCCATGCGACGGTGGAAAATCACCTCGTACTCCTACATCAACCAGGCTCAGGTGATCCTGGAACCTCCTACCCTTGTATGGTACCAGAATATCAAGCTTATGACAACGGCGGTACGCCATACGTGTCTCTTCCGTCAGGCTGGAATCCACCGACTCAGGCCAACATGTCACCACTGCTTCGATATCATCAAACGTGGCCCCTTAGGCCGAAGGGCAGATGGGATAGGACCGACTTCCATCATTGCTATGGTCTCAATGGCGAGTGAGTCTCCTGATATGATGACTACTGATACCCGAGTCGGCACCAGCTGTCCCTCAGGCTTTGATAGACCAGAAGTATCTCCAATCACGGTAAATCCCCCCATGGGTGGGGAGGAAGACCTAGAGGCTGCTCCCCCAGCCTTTGAGGAAGGCGTCTCTACCACGGTTGATGAACTGGTACATGTGAACCTTGGTAGTGAGGCAGATCCGAAAACCACATTGATTAGTGCATCCATGTCCCCCATGGAGCGGCAGCAGTACGTAGACTTCCTCAAACAACACTGTGACGTGTTTTCCTGAAGTTACAACGAGATTCTAGGACTAGATCCCCATGTAGCCGTTCACCGTCTGGGCCTCCTGGAAAACCATCGTGGATTTAAGCAGCCTCCCAGGAAGATGCACCCTTCTCATGGTGCTATGGTTGAGGCTGAAGTTGACAAGCTTATCAAAGCCAACTTCATTAAGGAATTCATGTACCCCAAGTGGCTTGCCAACATTCTTCCAGTCAGGAAGAATAATGGGAAAATCAGAGTCTTCATCGACTTCTGCGATCTTAATTGCCACTTCCCAATAGATGACTTCCCACTCCCGGTGACGGAGTTATTGATTGATGCCACAGCTGGGTTCCAAGCTCTCTCTTTCATGGATGGGTATTCTGGGTACAACCAGATCCGGATGGCCCCCAAAGACGAGGAGTCCACTTCCTTCAGGGATCCCCAAGTTACCTTTTGCTACCAGGTTATGCCATTCAGTTTGAAAAATGCAGGTGCCACTTATCAGAGGGCCATGCACCGCATATTCAAGCCGATTCTTGGAACGTTGGTGGAATTCTACGTAGATGACCCAGTAGTCAAATCATCTCAACACCAGGACCATCTCGAAGACCTAGAGAAGGTGTTCGGTTTCCTCCATTCCTGTCACATGAAGATGAACCCGTTGAAGTGTGCCTTCGGGGTCACCTCTGGGAAGTTTATGGGCTTTGTTGTCAGATACCGAGGAATTGAGATCGACCCAAAGAAGATCAAGGCCATCAGCCAAATGCCTCCCCCGAGCAACATTTGTGAACTTCAAGGCCTCCAAGGCCACTTAGCCTATATACGCCGATTCATCGTGAATCTGGTCGGCAAGTGTAAGCCATTTTCCCGGATCATGAAGAAGGGCACTGCCTACGAATGGGATGAGGAGTGTCAGACCGCCTTCGAGGAAATCAAGCAGTATCTGCTCCAACCTCCGGTTTTAATAACACCCATCTCTAGAAAGCTGCTGGTCCTTTACGTGACTTCCCTGGAAAGATCCCTTAGTGCACTGCTCTCCCAGAAGAATAACGAGGGTACTGAGAATAGTCTCTAATATCTCAGTCGCATGCTTCTCGATACGAAGGTCAGATACTCCCCTGTCGAAAAGATCTGCCTTGCGCTCGTATTCTCCATGAAGAAGTTGTGACATTACCTGCAGCACCATGAGGTGAAATTGGTCTCCTGGGTAGACACACTGAAGTACATCCTGAACCTCCCCATGCTGACTGGCCTACTAGCACGTTGGGCAGTGATTCTCCAGCAGTTTGATATCAGGTTCGTACCTCAGAAGGCCATTAAGGGATAGGCATTGGAAGAATTTTAAGCTGCCCATCCAACCTCAGTGGATCTATCCCTGGACCTGGATTTTCCTAATTAGACAATCCTCTCAGTCGATCATGTCGTCCCGTGTTGGAAATTGCATTTCGACGACGCCTCCCGGAGCCCCACCGGTAGGCAGCTCAACGATCCTAAGCTCAACAGAGTGGGCCTCAATATTGTCTTCATTACCCCGGTGTAAGTCATCCTACCATACTCATTACTATTTTCGGAAGGCTGCATGAACAACAAGGCAGAGTACCAGGCTCTCATCACCGGTCTCGATTTGGCCCATGAGATCCATGTGCCCCATCTACATGTGAAAGGAGATTCCGAGCTGGTAATCAAACAGGTTAATGGCGACTACGGCGTCAGAAATCCGGAGCTTGTATCGTTGCTGGAGTACAACCTCTTCTTAATGGCCCAGCTCTCTTCTCAACCAGAGGTTACCCATGTCCCACGGTCAAAGAGCGGTCAGGCAGACGCCTTAGTTGGCTTAGCCGCGTCGCTCGCAGAACCCGAGCAAGATGATTTGATCATGCATGTGGCACACCGGAGATTCATCGCCCCCGTCACCCAAGAGGACAATGATGGCCTGCAGATAAGTCATCTCACTGCCAGAACCTCTACGTCAGGGGCCCCGAGTTCTTCAAACACAGTGGTTGAAGCCACTCCAAACTGGAGGGCACATTTTTTCGAGTATCTCGAAAATGGATGCCTCCCGGACGACTGGGCCGAGAGCAAGCGAATCCGATGCTGCGCGCTGCAGTTTACCCTCCAGAGCGGCCCCAGTCTTGAACAGATCCTTTATAAGTGGAGCTTCGATGGTGTCCTCCTCTGTCGCATTCAAGGTGTATAGATTCCTCAAGTTATGCAAGAGGTTCACGCCGATTCCTATGGTGCCCATCAAGCTGGGCCGAAGCTGTCCCATAAAATCCAGAGGTTGGGGTAGTTCTGGCCCTCTATGATCCAAGATTGTATTGGGTATGCCAAGAGATGCCATGTGTGCCAAGTTCACACCAACTTCCTGCATCGGCCGCCAGATCCCCTCCACCCCACCAAGTACTCTTGGCCATTTGTGGTATGGGTACTTGATGTATTGGGACCGTATCCACCGGCAACAGCCCGCCAGTGTAGGTTCATCCTGACTGCTACAGATTTCTTCTCCAAGTGGGCAGAGGCAGTTCCACTCAAAAAGTTCAAGGCCCATTCCATCGTCGACTTTGTGAGCTCCAATATTATCCACCGGTTTGGGGTCCCTCATGCCGTCCTCACCGATAAAGGCATCAACTTCCGAGCGGATGAACTAAAGAAATTGTACTCCAAGTATGACATCTGTTCGAACCATACCTCCCACTACCACGCACAGGAAAATGGACAGATCGAGGCATTCAACAAAACCCTCTCTAACATTATACAGAATATGGTTGGTCAGAACAAGAAAAGTTGGCCGAACAAGCTCCCCAACGCCCTCTGGGCTTATCGGACGACGACTCGCAACTCTACCCAGGTGACCCCATATTCCCAGGTGTATGGAGCTGAGGCTGTCCTACCCATTGAGATCTAGCTGCCATCTTTACACAATACCGTCTATGAACACCAGACATCAAATGAGGTAGACGAAATCCTTCTAGCTGAGTTCGATGCACTGGACGAGAACCGGCTTCGTGCCCTGCACAATCTAGAAAGGCATCAGGATAAGATAGCAAGGGCCTTCAACAAGAAGGTTCTTCTCCGTTCTTTTCTACAGGGTGACCTAGTACTGGCCCTTCGAGTGCCAATGATTCCCGGTAGGAATCCTCCCATGTTAGAACCCAAATGGGAAGGGCCTTATATCATCCATAAGGTTTGCCCCAATGGAGCATACTCCTTGGTGACCACGGATGAAGAGCGCATAACACCAACCACCAATGCCAAGTTCCTCAAGCGATACTTTTCCTAGGGAAAAAGGGTCCTACGAGACGATAAACTGCAAAAGGAACCTGCACAACCTTAAACTGCATCTTGGTCCTGTAAGACGATAAACTGCAAAATGGTCCCGCATGACCTTAAACTGCATGTTATGGTCCAACACGACCATAAACTGTAATGTCCAGCACGACCTTAAACTGTAAGGTCCTGCATCACCTTGAACTACATTTTCATCCTACAAGACGATAAACTGCGAAATGGTCTGAGCTCTATGACCATAAACTAAGATCTTCCCCCCGTCCTTACGGAAAGACGTTAAACTACAGCCAGTCAGGCCTTCCTGACCGAGGCTCAGCCTTAGGCCCCTTGGCCTCCTCGGGCCAATGGCCCCGTCCTTACAGAAAGACGTTAAACTGCAAGCCAGTCAGGCCTTCCAGACCGAGGCTCAGCCTGAGGCCCCTCGGCCTTCTCGGGCCCACGGCCCCCGTCGTACTGCAAGACGTTAAACTGCAGCCAGTCAGGCATTCCTGACCGAGGCTCAGCCTTAGGCCCCTCGGCCTCCTCGGGCCCACGGCCCCTGTCTTCACCGCGAGATGTTAAAACGCAAGCTGTTTAGGTCTCCCAGACCGTCGTCCGGCCTCAGGCCCCTCGGTTTTCCCCGACTTCCCCTCTTGTGGGATTGTACGGTATGGTGTGAGGTTATTTCCTCATTCACATCGGATTACATGCCATACCTTACATATCCCCAAATGAGATGTATCCTTGTCCCGCATGACGTTAAACTGCATTTCAAGAACTACATGTGGCTTGATTCCCATCTCAATGGGATACGTAGGAATGCTCGGACGCCTCATCTTGAGCCCAGCACCAAGTTTTCTCTTCCACTATCCCCCAACTAGAAATAGTTTCTATGGAGGATCTTTGTGTAGCAGGGAATAAGCTTTCATAGCCCCGCTCATACAACCCCTCTCACATAAGGATTGTATGGGTTGCACCATGTTCCCACTCCCGTTCTTCTATCCTCCCACGTCCTCACCGCATGACGCTAAACTGCATGGCCTTCAAGAACTATGTATGGCTTGATTCCCATCCTAATGGGATACGTAGGAATGCCCAGGCATTTCGTCCGTTGGCGCAGCCCAAAACCCAAAATCTTTCCTCCCGGGTCAGGACATATGGTAGGGTGTACACTTTTTCCCCAACACACATCGAGCAAGCCTCGACCCTGCTTCACATCCCCCCTGGAGATATTTGCCTCTTTCGTGGATGGATACAGCTATGCTTCACCCACTCCTTGACTGGGATTCCATCATTTTTCACACCCATAGGGACCCCAAGAACGGCCTGGATACTACGCCCAAGGGCTCTCCTACCGATACGGGCCAATTCCCCCGAGGGTTTTCAAGCAACAAGACGATACAGGTCCCGCGTTGCAAATTTGGTCAGCAGTCGATGCTCATTTGTTGCTCCCATATCAGGTCACCATAAGAACGCTGTGTTTTGAACATGGTCAACAGTGTCCTGGATCTTCGGGTCCACCCTGAGATGTCCCAGACATTGAGTGCAGTGATTCATTCTACCCCATCCCTTACTGACAAACTTCCCCCTGGGTGATGCTAGAGGTCGGGCCCATGGCCCCGATTCCCCACAGGGTTGTACGGTGTGGTGAGGGACTACGTCCTCATTCACATCGAGATCAGACCCGTCAGGCCTTCCTGACCGATGCCTGACTAGGCCCCTTGGCCTTCTCGGACCCCTCCGCCCAACCTCTTACCCAGGGTGTACAGTGTGGTGTGAGACTATGTCCTCATTTAGGTAGGGATCAGGTACCATGCCATACGCCTTCCCTTACAAGCCCCAGCCTCAGGCCCCTTGGCCTCCTCGGGTCCCTGGCCCTCTTCCTTTCTGAAAGACGTTAAACTGCAAGCAGGTCAAGCCTTCTTGACCGATGCTTAACCACCAGGCCCCTTGGGCTTTCTGGGCCCCGGCCCAGTTCCTCTCTTATAGGAGTGTATGGGTGGCATGAGGTTATTTCCTCATTCACGTCAGTCTCATAATGACCACGCCATGTACCTCTCCCTACAAAGAAGTTTCGTCGGTCCCTTTTCGGCGGCTCACCAATGTGCCTAAGTGTACTCTGGTTTATTACCTGGAATGCCAAGCTATACTCGGACACGTCCGCACCCGCTCTCCAGGATTTGTGTATCCCTGCATCAGGGCTTCCATCATCTTTCACACCTGGAGGGACCCCCAAGAACTGCCTGGATATTAGGCCCAAGGGCTATCCTACCATTACAGGCCAACGCCCCCGAGGATTTCGAACAAAAAATCGATAAAATCCCACGTTGCGAATATGGTCAGCGGTCAATGCTCGTTTGTTGTTCCCACCTCAGGCTAACGCGATACGGATGCTGCGTTTCCACCATGGTTAGAAGTTTTCCTCTATCGCCACGCCAATCCATTAAGCCCAAAATTTAGGGTACACAATTCATGCCCTTCATCACTTCATCGTGTCTAAGTAGAGTCTCGAAACTCTTGGTACTTTTCCTCCGTGCACGTCTGCATGTTGGGGAAACAAGCCGTGTCAAAGGTGTCCTTCGGCACACTCTGCCGACTCCCCTCTGATGGGCACCCCAAGTATTGCGATGATGATTCCCCCCCTTGTTTCCCACACTGAGTTTAATTCACGTGGGCTTAGGGATCGGGTTGACGTCTGCGCTAACTTGGGAGGTTGTTACCATTCATGGTCCGAGCTCTAAGACCATAAACTAAGATCCATCCGGAACTACGTTCAGCTTGATTCCCATCCTCATGGGATATGTAGGACGACCTGGATGCCCTGTCTTCGGGTACAGCCCGTTTAGGGAGCCAGTCTCTCCCCCTGCTTCACCTCTTACCTCTATATAGGCCCCTCGGCCTACGGTCTCCCTCTTCAATTGGCGTACAATGTGATGTGGGATCATGTCTCCATCAATTGTGTTTTATAACACTATTCACATTCCCCGCCTAGCATCATCTCCGCTACATCTACGCTGCATGACAATAAAATGCATGCTTGGTCCTATCATACGAACCTAAACTGTGACATTATTGTCCTGGCCGCACGACGAAAAAACGGCACTGCACTGTGGTGACCTCATTGTAGAGGACATCACGTTGGGTATTGGTCATGTGCCATGCCATTTGTCAATGCCTATCACAGCTTGATCCTTGTGGAGACACCACGGCCTACTACTGTAGGCCTGTCGCTTCACAAAAAAAAACCACTCACCTTAATGAACAAACAAGATTTATCAAATTCCACTTCTTTTAGTTCAAGGGCCACGCCCGCACTCCCCTTTTCTCCTGGAACTGGTACCTTACCATGCCACCCTTCAGAAATACGTGTGGCTTGATTCTCATCCTCATGAGATATGTAGGACCGCCTGGGAACTTCCCCGCGGGGCCAACCTAACCTTTGTGTTTGGTCCCTTGATTCGAGCATTTCCCCAGAGAACTCATGGTAAGTAGGGCTTAGGCCCTCCTTCATGTCTGGTTTTGTTGCCATGTGTACACTGCCCCCTTTAACCATTTATGGTCTACGGTCCATCAAGAACTACGTATGGCTTGATTCTCATCCTCATGGGATACATAAGAGCACCCGGGCACTTCCCCGCAGGCCCAGCCTAACTTTTGCTTTTGGTCCCTTGACCTAAAGCCTCTCCCAAGCGGTTCGTGCGGTGTGATATGGGATTACGTCCTCATTCACGTCAGGTTGTTCCCCGCACCGTACACACCCCATATCCCCATTCATGCCAGGTGTTTGAGTTACTCCACCATGTGCCTCTTATGTCTCCTCCCGTCTATGGTCCGAATTCTACGACCCTAAACTAATATCTCCCCATGGGAAAGGAATCTGCTCTCTATCTCTAATACGTCTCGTTGTCATATTCAGATGTGTTTCGACAAAGAGCCTGAAGTGTGGGACTTTCATACGGGCATTCCCTTAGTCCCACGACCAAGCTTCGTGAGCTCGCTATTTGGATCCTCATCCTCTTCCACATCCAAAAGGCCCCTCGGACGACATGGATACTAGGCTTAAGGTCTCTCCAAGAACGCTGGACCTAAGGGCCCTCCAATCATTTCGGGCCAACGTCCCTACGGATATTTGACAACATTTGTGACATGGTCCCGTGTTTCCAACATGGTCAACGGTCAACCCTCATTTGATTGTCCCCATTCTAGGATAACGTGATATGGATACTGGGTTTCTGCCATGGTAAACAGTTATCCTCCATCGTCACGCCACCATCATCGTGATCTGAATCTCGAGCGCCATGATTCACACATTTCCACTTCCTCATGTTCAAGTGGAATTCCATCATACTCGGATCTTTCTACTCTCGCATCTAGGTGCGCTAAATGATTGTGTTAGTGTCATTGGGTCGGTATTCACCGAATGTCCCTGTGCCCTAACATGCCCTTTTTGTGTCGGGAAATTCCCACCACTACTTCTTCTTTCCCACACAGAGCACGACTCACGTGGGCATAGTAGTATTGGCGGGATGTGTACCAACACGTTCAGGCTTCTCATCATCCCGCATGACGTTAAACTACGCTTCCATAAATACATATGGATTGATTACAATCCTCCTGGGGTATGTAGGAACGCCAGACCACTCTGCTTCGGGCCCAGCCTAATCCTCACTCTTGGTCTCTTGACCTAGAGAGTTTCCTCCGGGGGTACGTGGTGCAATTTGGACTCCCAAGTCCTCATTCAGATCTGTTTCATATCTACCGCACCACATGTTCCCTGGGATCCTCCCTTGTATTCCACGTCCTATCGTATAACGTTAAACTACACGAGTCCATGTATCCTCATCCAGCATGATGTTAAACTACCTCCCAAGAACTACGTATGGCTTGAATCCCATCCTTATGGGATACGTAAGGACACCCAGGCATTTCACCTAGGGTCCTGCCCCAGGAATCACAAAATCATATTCCTCACCATTTCCAGCCCTCTGGCCTGATCCATTGGGGGGAACTATGTAGCTTCGATTTTGCCCTAAACAAGTTCAGGATTCCACAAGATCCCATTGGGAAGCGGCAGGAACCCCCTCCACAGAGGCCCTATCCCAAAAAAGGAATGATCCATGATCAGACCAATGTGCCCATATGGAAACTCCCACCACGGTGATGTAATTACATGAGTGTCAGATTCTGTTCGGACAAACCAACACTCCATATTTCACGCATTGCGTGCCCCTTATTCGGACCCTCATCCCCTTTCATGTCTAAAGGAACCCCCTAACGACCTGGTCACATGCCGCATCGGCTCACCTACCATCCTGGGCCAATGCTCCGGAAGACTGGTCATGTTTGGAAGGACCCCCCTAATAGTATGGATGCTTGACCTAGTGTCCGCCTACTGTCCTGGGCCAACGTCCCGAAAGATTGACCGACAACATTTGTGACATGGTCCCTTGTTTCGAACATGGTCAACGGTTGACCCTCATTTTTTCCCCATTTCAGGCTAACGCAGTAAGGATACCGCTTCTCCTATATGGTTAACAGTTGTCCCTTATTGTCACACCATCCCCACAATGTTCCGAATCTTGGGGTCGTGATTCAAATTTCCCATTTCCATCTATTTGAACCGATCTCAACGCCCCTGGCATTTCACCGTTCGTGCGTAAGAGCACGCTGAAGAAACGGTAATTCGGCTGTTCAGAAAAAATTCATTCTACGATCAAGCCTCTCCCATCTTTCGGAAATATGGACTGGTAATCCGAATCCCGGATGCCTGGATCATGGTCTCCAATCCTATGTTAGGATTAGAAGGAAACTATCTCCTGTTTCTCACATAGGGCTTGACCCACGTGGGCTTGGGGAATTATTTCCGAACATCCCACAAACATTGTAAGGATTTAACGAGGCGATTCAAATAGTGGAAATCGTGCGCTCTACGAAATTCACAAAAAAGAAAGAAAAAAATTGAAGCACGAAAGTACCAATAAAAGGTTTTTGGTTTGTTACAATACCCGGGGGTTGACTCCCCCCATGGATGGGTTGACCCCGTCAAAAGAGTGTTGCACCTCCACCACCCGTTGGCATGTGGCGTCCAAGGCTTGCTGTCGCTGACTCAGCTCCCGCTCCTCCTCTGCAGCGGTGGGGCGTAGTTCTTCAGCCGTGGCTTTGGCCCTCTCTACGCCAGCTTGAACGGCAGCCATCTTTCCAGAGGTCGGCCTCATATGCTCCTCTGCCTCTGCCAGCTGGGCCTTCAACCATGAGACCAGCTCAGATTGTGCATTAAGAGAGGCTGAAAGCTCATCTGCCCGGGTCTGCATCTGTTGGAGCATGCCTTCAGCCTCCTGGAGCTTCTTGACGTTGGTCGCCTCTCTCCGCTTCCAGACCACGTTGAGCCCACGATCATGCTCTTGGATCTTCTCATCCATAAGATCTCCGATGAGTGTGTGATGACATTGGGAATCCACTCCCCCAGATCACAGTTCCCGCAACCGCGAGCGGAGTCTGTCCATTTCAGCCATCCATTGCACTTGGTGGGTGTCCTTGATGAAGCGCGTGATTAGCTTCCATGACAGGCGGCAGACTATGCTGTTGTCTTCCCCGTCAGAGGTCGTTTCGTCCCAGTCTGCCCGATTGGCAGGCTCGTACGCGGGGTACGCCCGCAAGAAATCCTCGGCAGGATCAACATCTGGTGACGAATCCAGTACGACACCTGGCGCCGAAGCAGGAGTGACAGGACTGGGACCGACCGGTTGATCCTCTCCATCGGAGTCCACCTCGATGACCTCAGGCACGACCCTGCTGGTGGTCCTGCCAGTGATGATGTGTGTCGCAGCTTGAGGAGATGGGAGAACTATCACCACCATCACCGGCATGCCCCTAGGTGGGACGCCACCATACATCCCGACCAGTGTTGCCGCAATATCCCACGCTAGTCGGAGAACTGTACAACAGAGAGGAACATAAACGTTAAATGGAATAGTCTACATGTGATGACAAGGAAACCGGTAGAGGAAACTTACAGAGATCGACCGCCTGACGCTTCTCTTACGCCGGTACTGACGGGACCCCGAGGCGTGGCCCTCCGTATACTGTTGGAAGGTTTGGAAATTCCGTAAGAGCCACCTCAGATGCTCTGGCCACACCAGATGCAGAACTAAACGTAGCCATAGGCGCGGGTTCTGAAGGTCCCGCATCATCACCCGTCGAGGGGTGAGAATGAGGCCTGTGAAAAAGTTCCTACTGCATGGCTCAAACATCGGTGAGAAGTTCATAGTGGCTCGAGAACGGACCATGAGGAAAGAAGTTAAGAATGCTACCTCGAGAGCCTCTGCGAAATCGTCGGAATCTGAGCCCTGATCTCCAACCTCGTCCTCCTCCAACGGGCTCCCTCCTCCAGCCTCATCCTCCCGAGAGGAGTCCTCTGATTCTTCTGGAAGGGGGAAGTGCTCCCTCAAATTGGCAGTCTATAACTGTGGGGGGACCATTTGATTCAACAGTACCCTCACCCGGTCTGTCATTGGGAGAGGGACGCCATTGGAGTGGACATAATCCTCTAGCTCATCCAGGTACTGTTCTTCCTCTGCCAGAGACGCCATGAATCCAGCTCAGACTGGGCCTATACCCGGTAATTCCATCCTGAGGCGATTCAGGTGGGCCCATATCTCGGGTGGGATGAGGAATTTCCGGTTTAAATCCCAAATTTCCCAGGCTTCCGGGAAGACAACATCCTCTTCCATGTCGATATGACGCAGGAGCTTCCCTGGAGCCTGAGTGGATGTCCTACGAAATCCCCTTGGTGGCTGCCCCTCCAGATGACCCTGCCCTTCCAAAATCACCGGATCCACCGCTGCTGCCACACCCTCGGCCGGTGCGGGTCTCGCCGCCATGGCAGCCCCGCTACCGTGGGAGGCCCTAGCTGCCCTCCAACCCCGACCTCTAGATAGAAGAGGCCCACCGTGCCCAACCTGAATAGTCGGCAACTTCAGCATCTCCCCTGGGTAAGAAGCCTCCCAACTAATGGCATACTCCTTCACCAATCCGAAGGCGATGGTGGATGTAGGCAATGTAATTCACATCTTCTCATCTTCCCCTGTGAACATGAGCCAAAGCTGCCTCATCACACACGGGTGCTCTTCGTGGCTCACCTACCAGTAGACCTGCGGGGCCAGCCGCTAGAGGCACCGGAACTGCCTCGCAAACCGATGCGGGGTGTACAGTTCGCAGAGTGGCTCACGATCTACTCGTGCCACTAAAACTCCACCTCGAAAGGGCAGGAGGTAATCCCGATTTTCTTCTGTTCCCCGACCATTGTCAGTAAGTATCCCCATCGGCAATGGGAAGGGGTGGAAATTAAACTCATCCGCCCTCTACACCCGATTCAGCACCATCGGCACTGCTAGTTTGAACGGGAAGCTCTTGACCGCATTAAGGATAGAGGGGCGGAAATTCGATCACGGCGGAAAAATGGGGTTTGGATACTCGTAAATCCCCCTGATGTGTGATGTGATCCTCCCATACAGGAGGTGGAAGGGCCCGCATATCCTTGGCGGCTTCTTTCCCTCACTAATGTGCCGCAACATTTATACAGTTTGGCGAGCATTAGAATCCCCAGATTGATCCGCTGCCCCATGGCCAACATGGATGCCATAATAAACGATTTGGGCCACACCCTCATGCTTGTATCCCTCACCAGTAGGATCCAACCGCAGATGAGAGTCGTGATGAACGCCGCCAGCCTGACTATCGGCTGTGGTTCAGTGCTGACACTGAAACCCCAAGTCTTCCATTGGCTGTCCTCCAAGACTCACCAATACTAGTGCCCCTTACCCCGTTGGGCTGCCCTCAGTCAAGTTCGAGGCCACGGGGGGAACTCTCGATTCTCTGGGAAATTCAGGAAGCATTTGAACCATCTCCTAACGTGGACATCCCTCACTACCTCCTTGTCCTCTCCAAGGATGAGCACCATCAGCGCTGACGCCAATCGCGGTATTTGCTCTGTATCCTCCCACGTGCTCGTGACGGGGAGGAACTCATCATACATGGCCCCCATGATCAGAACCCCAGAAATCTGGTGGACATCCCACAAGCAGATGCCCACCTCCTCGTGATGCAGGTGAAACATATTGGTCCTAGATGACCATCTGCTCAGCAATTCCAGCATCAGTTGTTTCGGTTGGTAAATGTTGAATTGAGAGGCCCATGCCACCTCATATAACCCCACTCTCCTTAGGTCGGCCCAAAACTCCTCGCATGAGGCGCCTACCCAGTAGGCCCAGGCCCAGTCATCAGTGAAGTTGCCGCCCTGGAGCAGGTCCCACTCATCGGACCATCCCTTCTTCGAATCCTGCAAATCCGCCTTCAGCATGGTACGGTAGAGAGGAGGGGAAGTCTCTGGTTGCAGTGGGTTCCCGTCAATATCGTTCAAATGGTTGTAGAGACAGTCAACAGTGACGGGTGTGAAGTCCTCCTGTGCATGACCATCGGCCGACCTGAACCATTGGTGCTGACATGGTGTACTCCTGAACCAGCAAGTTGGTTCATCCCTACTCGCCTCAGGGATGAAGACGTCATCTCTCAACCCGAAGCCGTACAATGGAAGCTTCTTACACTGTAGATAATCTTTCTGACCCTCCGATAGCAGATCTATCAAAAAGTATGGTCTGAATGGCTTCGGACCATCTCCCCAAGGCCTGGACGGTTGGCCATCTCATCCTGACGGGCGGCATCTGCAAGGACCCCCAATACAGCTTCTTGATGGGCCATTTCGATTCCGGCCCTCAGAAAGGAATTTTTTCAAGAACGGATTGCGAAGCTGGATCGTGAAGCCAGATCGCGAAGCCGGATCGCGAAGGTCAGTCGCGAGACCAATCCGCGATGTCTGGCCTAGGCCGACAAACAAAAGTTCACTTGGCGCGGACGCGGAGTTGAAGACCCGTGGTTCGCCGTGATGTTCGATTCGCGGAGGGCTGTCGCGGAATACGCGGAGCTTCACGAAATCGAGAGAACTAAAAGACAAGGAAGCTGCGTGAAGACAAAAGAGGTCGACCCAACTATTTATAGGCGGCGACCCCGGAGCTTCGCGGCGCGCCTCACCCACGCGGAGCATCACGGCGCTCCGGATCTGTATCCCCGGTCAGCACCGTGAGCCCCCTCTACGAAGCCTCATCGCGAACCAGCGAAAATTTTGGTGATTTTCCCTCAGACATCGACCCTTCACCCTCCACGGCTCCAAGTCTGAGAGGGGGCATTTGTCAGCGCCAAAATATTTCCCGAAAGGAAGCGACGAAAAGATGGCTGGCCTGCTGCCTTGCAAATCACCGACGCGAAGCACCGGCGCGAAGCACCCTGAGTATCGTGGTCTCACGAAGCTCCAGGGGGGGTAACTCTCCGCGAACGCATTTGACATTTTCGAGCCCGCCGTGAAGCTCCAGAGGCGGTAACTCTCCGCGAACGCATTTGACATTCGCGAGCCCGCCGCAAAGCTCCAGAGGCGGTAACTCTCCGCGACCGCGTTTGACGTTCGCGAGCGCACCGCGAAGCACCTGAGTTGGCGCGCGAGTTCTGCCTCACGTCGCCCCTTTTCTATAAATACTAGACTCCCCCTGAGTCCAAAATATGGACAATCCGACCTTTCGGCTTCTCCTCTCCCGAATCGCGAAGCACTCTTTGACCCGGGAATCATGAGCTCCGTGAGGTACTTCTACTTCGGGCGACACATTTTCTTTGTCTCGTTTTGAGCCCCTCTTCCGAGAGGGATGCCCTTCGCGAAGCTCAAGGGCCTTTGCGAAAGAAGGGGATTCCCAAGGGAACCCGGGCAGCCGCGGAGCATTTATGCTTCACGAAACACCCAACCTGTACTAGTGATCCCTATGCTAAGGCAGGATCGCTACCCATCGTGAATCACACTACTTCGCAGCACCCTGCTTCGCAAGGCACATCCTCTTCACGAGGCAGTTCTCCACGAATACTATTCCACTTCGCGAAGCACCCTCCACTCACATCTATGCCCCATGATAAGGCCAAGGCACTGCGCTTCGCAAAGCACACTCCTTTGCTTGGCAGTTCCCCTTCCCGTGCGACCCTCCAGGTATGCACGATGTGATTTAAAAGTGCCACGGACAATACCACTCGTAGCTTTGCTTCGCATAATGCTTCTTCGCATAGGCACGCAAACAGCTATTGATTCTTTGCATAGCCACGCTAACGTGGACCCCTCGATGGCTCGCTCCACAACCCTCCTTGACCATGGCCTTTCCAGTACCTTCCCTCCCCCAAGGACCACAGGGTACCAGTTATATATGTCCTAGGGGTGTGGAGTGAACCCACCTTGTCTGAGCAGTAGGACGTTAAACTTCCAAGCATCATGTCCTCAACACATGACGTTAAACTGTGACCCGACCTCGTGCCTCTCACGAAGGGTCCCCCCAGCTCGAACATTCTTTACACCACTCGTCTCCACAGGAGTGGAATCACCCATCCACAAGGGATGATATCCTCCTTATTGGAGTGGCGTATGTTCATAGAAGAAGGGCGACCCTAGTTCCCCAACGGATGGCTACACCCCTGCATCTCCGTACTTCCCCACTACCAAGGTCAGTGGAGGGAGTGATAGGGAACGAGGCACCCCACATCATTGGTCCCAAATGCCTCTTTCGATGTGCTTTGCCGCACCTCGGGCCTCCATCCTAAAGTAAGTCCCAGCACCATGGGCCGCCTAATGTGTAAGCCCCTCTTCGCTTCTCATGGACGCATCCTTCGTGACGTGATTATCAGGTCCTTGCAACCTCTTGTTTCTCACACCGAGCATCACTCACATGGGCTTAGAGTGAGAACCGACCCTGACCCCCACCCTTAGAGAACTACGAGGACTTTGATCCATGTCATGGCATGGTTCGTAGAAAGACTCCATGAGGTTCAAGGCACATTACTTGGTCGTTCATTCACGTCGAGTTTCGCCCCCGTCCATCATGACAATAAACAACATGTCTTCGACGAGTATGACGTTAAACTGAATTCCCTCGTCCAGCATGACGTTAAACTGTATGCCCTTGTCCCGCATGAAATTAAACTGCACACCCATTGGAACTACGAGGACTTTGATCCATGTCAAGGCATGGTACGTAGGTAGCCTCCACGAGGTTCAAGCCCACCCATCATCCAATTCATGTTGAGTTATACCTTCATCCATCATGACGTTAAACTGCATTCCTGTCCGACGGCAAGCCATTGTGACCGACCCGAACTACGAGATCTTTGATCCGTACCAAGGCATCGTACGTAGGAAGCCTCCCTGAGGTGCAAGCCCAACAATCATTGGCCCAGACCATCTCCTTGTCGATGTACCAAGCCCCCCCCCCCATTTTCACCCGAACTATGAGGAATTTGATCCATGTCAAGGCATGGTACATAGGAACCCTCCCAGAGGTTCAAGCCCATCTCCCATCGGACGAAGGTCCCTCATTAACGTCGGTTCACCGACACCCACCGCCTGTCGTTTATTCACGTCATGGTTCACTACCGTCCCACATGACGTTAAACTGTATTCCATCATTCCTTTGAACTACGAGGACTTTGATCCATGTCAAGGCATGGTACGTAGGAAACCTTCCCAAGGTTCAAGCACACCACTAGTGGACCCACGGGTCTACTTTCACGTCGGTTCACCGATGAAACCCTTTGAACTACGAGGTCTTTGATCCATGTCATGTCATGGTACGTTGGAAGACTCCAAGAGGTTCAAGCCCACCTCTCATCGAACCAAGGTCCACCTTCACGTAGGTTCGCTGATGCATCGGACCAAGGTCCACCTTCATGTCGGTTCACTGACGCAGGGGACCAAGGTCCACCTTTACGTTGGTTTGCTAACGACATCCATCGGGCCAAGGTCCACCTTCACGTCAGTTCACCGACGAAGCCCCCTCTAAACTACGTGGTCTTTGATCCATGTGACGACATGGTACGTAGGAAGCCTACATGAGGTCCAAGACCACCACCACTAGGACCCTCCTAGTCCTCCCCATCCACATCAGTTAGCTAATAATGCCCATCGGACCAAGGTCCACCCTCGTGCCGGTCCACTGGCACCATCCTGAACTACGCAGACTTTGATTCCCTGCCATGGGGATACATAGGAAGCCCCCTTCGAGGCTCAATCCCAACTTCACTGTTGCCCTTGCGATGGTTCCTTTCCATTCCCCCTTCCACATCATTCATCTATCCATCATCCACCCTTATTCTAGCCCGGGATTTCATATCCCGGTGAGATAATGTCGGTACGCTCCTCTTCACAGTCGCCCAAGGGCTGGTCCCGGTATTGGCACCCCTTCAAGGGAGCTCCATCAATCCGATCCATTCTATTTAATGCTCTGATTGGGATGATTCGTCTTCACTGGACGTTATACTAGCGGCATACCCTGTGTTAAACACAGGAATCTAAGGAAAACCTCAGATATGTGTCCATGGCATATAATTCCACATGCCCGATGTGGGATGCCTCGGGCTTCCACGCCCTCGAGAAGCCCTGTGACCAGGGATAATAGATAGACATGCCGGGTTCCCCAGCGCCCAAACACACTACTGATTCCTCAACGTGACTACTCCCCCGACTGATGGTTGGTGCCCTGACTGGACCCTTTGGAATATCCCGACAGAAGCAGTGTAATTAACTGGCGTCCATGGAAACATGGCACTGGGAAGAGTTTCACGAACAACATATTAAATCTATGAGGGAGACCCGGAATAGGTGACGAGTTCTGAGGAGGAATCCACAAAAGGGAGAATTGACATCCCATCATCCTGTTTTGATCATGGAGCAGACGTCCCTGAATAAGGGACGAATTTCGCCCACCTTTGGAATGAGGGAATGCAGGGCAACAAGCAGTGCGTCCTCTACAGACGGATGCGCGCGCCCCGGCGAAAGCGTCGTAAACAGCCGGGAAGTGAAATGTGAATCACAATCATACACTGAAAGTGCAGTCGATTGTCACCTATAAACCAATTTCTGATGCTATTCTAATGTGTATAGTAGTAGTTGGGTCAAATCCTTGGTAATGATAAATTTTAATAGTCGTTTGTTTTTAGTTTATTGTATTCTAATTGGGGGGTTTGTTTGCAGAGCATAGGAAATAATATTTGGATGATGTTTGATTTAAAAAATTGATAAATATTGGGGTGAGTTCATTATTGGTTATTTAATCATATGATATCCTTGTGCTTTTCTTTATATTTCAATAAATTAATACCCATTTTACAATATGATTTTGATTAGAATTCCCAAGTGTTAGATCTTTATTCCAAGATGTGTCTTAACTTAGGGTTCTAATAATTTCCATTATTTTCTTTATGGTAGTGTATTTGTGCTTCCAATAATCCATGGAATCCATATATTAAACAAAACATGTCATTAGTCCATGACATATAATGATCGACATACACAATATTAACTCAATGAATACTCATCGAGCAAAGGCTCTCAATCACTTATTATCCCAAAATTATAACTCACCCCAATGGTTGATTTACTCATCCACATAAATTATTTGTAATCTGGTTATAATTATTATGATGAAAAATTAATATGATGAGAAAAATAAAGGGATAATAAAACAGTGGTGCGTCGAACACACAGAAAAACAATGAAGTGAATTAGTAACGAAAATTAGATTGAATGAGAATGAAAAAGAAGAAAAAGGGAGTCAAATATATTTAAACTATTTAAAGAACATTAATATGAAACTATAGAATTTGGATGATAATAAGAGATATTGAATATAAAACTTGCATTAAAACAGAATTATAATGAAAGAGGCTTACAAGATTACAAAAATGAAGAACACAAAATTAAATGAAATCAATGAGAGGAGGAACAGACTCTAAAGTGAGTATGAAAGGTCCTCCCAAGCCATTGTCAAGGATTTTTTTGTGGAAATATGTGCTCTTGTATTCTAAAATTACAACTCCTTTGAATGATTGAGGGGAATGTATTTATAGCCCAAGGATGTGGACTGTTGGCATTCCCAATCTGTCCCTCCAAGTGGCTCGAAAATTTCGACATAAAAAAAGCTGATGTTCAGGATATCTCCTTATTCAAAGTTTTATATAATATTGTTTTTTGACTTATATAATAATTTGGAGTCATTTAGACCTATAGAGCCAATGTAATGGCAGTTTGATGAAACAAAGTTAAACTGTCCATTTCAATCCATGTTTTTTCGATGGAAAAAATTTGAATGGATTTTGGAATAGTAATATGCCTTGAAATATGAGTTCTATCTTCAAAAAAGTCATCCGACTATATCATTACTTTCAAACTGAAAAATATCATCTCTATATGATGACTAGATCAGAAGAAAGTTCATGAATATAGTATAGATTTTAATTCCCGGACAGAATGGTGGGATGAGTTTAAAAGAATCAGTTGGGCTCATTGTATTTGGATATGGGCCTTTAACTTTTTATCCAAGACTCCTTACACTGTCCACGAACCATTTAGTAGATTTAAAAAAATGTTAACTTCTATATTGAGCCCAGTAATTCAATCTTCATGGATGGTTTTGTTTCCTCACAGATTATGTGGGCCTTTTTGTGTGGTCCAAATGAGCCTTCAAATGGTAGAATTGGCCCATGATCCCTTCTAATTAAATGTTTTATACTGGATTAGATATCCTAAAAAATAAAAACAACACAATTTGTATAAGTAGGGTTATATTTATAAGGAAAATAGTAAACTAACTCAATTATAATACTTCTAAAAATGCTCAAAATTTATACTTAGTATTAAAACATTAATATTAAACACAAATTATACACATTTCATATAAAATAATTAATTTGAGTATATAATAATTTATGAAAATATTAATAACATTATCTCCCCCAAACATAGTCTTGTGAATGTCCTCATCTGGAATAAATATAAAAACCTGACAAAATCACTCACCAATAAATATTAAAATTTTTCTTTCCCCAATCAGGGGAGGTTTAGAAAATTTTAGTCATCCATTTTGAATTCCACTAAATGTTATTAGAGAAACAATGTTCCAAAAACAATTCATTTTTTCATGCTTAAATGTAGTAATAGAAAATGTGGAAACTCAAAACTCACACCTCTAAAGATGGTAAAATTCATTTGCGGAGGTTCACAATTTCACCAACCAAATGTGAAAATATATGTGTTCGAAAGTGCTATCAGCTTCCACTCCCTATCCAAATTGCATAATAATCAAGAGGTCTTTTGAATGGGTTTTTCTTTGGCTAGGGGACGGTAGAAATATAATGTCCAAGAGAGATAATAAGAGGGGTAAAACACCAAAATGGAAAAAGCAATGCACATTTTTTTCAAATGAGACGTGAAGGGAAATGGAAACCCATATTTTTAAGGGAATGAAAATGTGAAATAAGAGAAAAAAGTGGAAAGAAAAATGAAGGCAATGAGAATATGTAATATTTACAAAACACAAAACTTATCCCAATGACATATGTGTTCTCTTTTTCGTTTCTACCTTTTTTTCATTTTTTGAATGTTTAACATGAAAAAGATCTCACACTCATATCCCAACCAATGTATGATCTCCTCACGACACTAATTGTAGTTGTTATAATAAGATCAAAGTTTGAGGAAGATTGATTTTGGACCTACCCAAGACACAACCCTTTTTTTCATGTTTTTGATTTTTTTATCAATTTTGATTTTTTTAACACTTGTTAATAACATTTACAAAATTACATAAATGGTATTACAATACATTCCCCAAAACTCACTGAATGAAAACATCTCCCCAAAATAAAATGGATGCTTTCCCTCAATCATATGATAATATAGTAAAATCAATAAAGGGTACCTGAAATGAAATCCATCCCCCCAACACTAAAATTTCAAAAAAATTATGGAATGAATAAACGATTTTAACATTAGGTGGGATAAGGTATTGGACTTGTAATGTGGCTAAAAAAGAAAAGTTTTTCATAGGATGTAAGGGGCATTAAAAAGGAGGATTATTTTAATGGAAATGGAAGGATATTTGGCCATTTTGATTCACATGTGGTTCAGAAAATGCCTCTACTATATTAATGCACACAAAAGTTGGAAATTCAGCTCGAAGGTCCACAAACTCAACATTCAAAAATGGGGGTGAAAAAAATAGTCATTTTGAAAAGATGGCCATAGGATTCCATGGAATGAAAGATAATATTGTCCTCACAGTTTGGAAAATCATTTTATAAATAAAAAATTTAGCAATCAAAATTGCTTTGTTTTGACACAATATTCATTATCCAAATTTATTATGAAACCACAAATTTTTTTTAGATGAAACCACATATTTTGACTCCCAAAAATGTTTGGACAAAATTTGAAAATTTGATGGTGAGTAATTATGATTCTTGTTTGTTCTTTTGTTTTTAATTTTTTTATTTTTTTTAAAATGAAACACCCACACAAAAGAGAACGAGTAAATAATAATGTGATAAGGAAAGTGGTAAAAAAATAAAATTAGAATTAGGGATGATGAATAAGAAAGGGAGATTAATAGATTTAGAAGAGGATTTTAAGGGAAATAGGTGCCCCTAGTTTGGATTTGGTGGGTTTCAAACACTATCAAAAGGTGGGTTAGTAAAAGATGATGTGCCTCATAAGGGATGTTTCCTGAAAAATAAAAAACATTATTCATCTAATTAAAAACTATAAAGAAATTAAAATTTCATTAAAGTAAAAGAAAAAATGGGTTGCCTCCTAAGAAGCGCTGCATTTATTTGTCTACAGCTGGACAGTTCCAGTGGACTACCCATAGTCTGACGGTGGCCATATTATTTCCTCAAATCTAATGTGCTTCCAGGAAAACATCTCCTCTGGGTTTCCTAATTGTTCATTTGATAATTTATCCCCTTCCATGATGTTTCGCTTGCAATCCAATGGGGTTTGAAAGAGAATAGTACTATCTTTCATTTGGTCTTCAACATGAGGAGTGATTTTATCAACAATGTGATGGTTTTCAATGCTTGAAAATTCAGGAAGATGTTCAATTCTGATGGTTGATTTATGTAAGTTCCGGATAACACAAAACAAGAGTATGAGATCCCAATTGTTTTTGACTCATTTATTTCATCACATTATAATGTAGAGTAATGAGGATCATTGGAGTCATAAGACTGGATAAAATTTTCAATATCATTTATATCAATCTTGTTTTCCAATGAATTATAAAATTCAACCTCACTATGATAACATTATTAATTATGAAACTAATTGTACAACCTTCACTCTCATTGGGACAAGATAAATAGATTTGATTATGGTTAACCACACATATTACCGAATTTTTAGAATCACAAATAATAAATGATAAATGTTGTATAAATATATCTGAATCAACAAATGTGAAATCTAGTTCATTTTCTTTATTATCATCCAATCTAGAGAAGTGACGGTAAGAGGTAATAAGAGATTATAATAATTTTTCAATATCCTTTAGATCAATAGAGTATGCATTTGTAATGTCAACATCAACTTCTCCATTTATGACTTGGTTAATGAGGTTGAAGATTTCACAAGACCCTTTATCATTTGAATATGAAGAATATGATGGATTTGGGAACAATTTAATATCAGAAGTGTCCTTAGAATCATGGATTGAGAATGTAGAGTGATCCACATATGTGTATCTCATGTATTGAAAAATATTGAACTTGACCAACTGGTCACCAAATTCCATGGATATGATACCAATCATGGACACCAAATTTGGTTTTATATGTCATAAGGAAAGGTCTTCCTAAAATTAGAGAAGATTGGTAAGAAGTTGTCTTACCATCCATGTCAAGTACACAGATTTCATCTAGGAAGATATGATCATTAACTCAGACAATAACATTCACAATTATTCCCTCAGGAATGGCTATGCATCAATTGGATAACTGAATGAGAACACCCATTGGATGTAAGGAACCTAGACCAATGATGGAGAAGATGGATTTGTGCATGAAATTAATTGAGGATCCAAGGTCTATGAGTGCATCATCGATGTTGGAACTTCCAATTTGGCATGGAATCGTAAAGGTTGCTGGATCCATTCACATTATAGGAATAATCTATTGGGTGGAAACATTTTCAAAGGTCATAGGTTTCCTTTTGTGGGTGCACAATTACATAAGAAACATGGCATACATGGGAATTTTTTTATGGTATCTATGAGGGTTATGTTGAATTCAACAGCTCTAAACATGTCAAGGTTTTTAGTACTGCTTCAAAGGACTTCTTTAACTTAGAAATGACTTGAGGAAAAGGAATTGCATTCATATGTGGAATAGAAGGAGGTGAGGGAATGGATTCAGGTCCCTTTTCAATTTTCTTTTTCTTTTCATTTTCTAGGACAAAACATAAAGTGTGGTTGAAGGACTTATCTTTAGGCATAAAAATTTTCTTCCCCGTTCTAAGTGCAATTACACATACATTACCCTTTGGGTTGGGTAATGGTTGAGCTGGATGTTGGGAATAATTAGATGGTTTTTGCTGACTAAGGTGGGATACAAGTAGAATAATTTGGGTTTAAATGTTCTTGAGGATTGAATGGGTGAAAGAGGCAAGATATTCCACTACACTTTCCCATGGTAGCAAGGAAGAAGAAGCTTGTCCCAAATTGGTATTACCTAGTTTTTGGTTCTTGGGAAAGAAATTTAATTCATTTCAGAATTTGGAAGGCTCACTAGGATAGTGGAATCCATGAGAAGGATTGTTCCATTGAGGTTGTGTTATAAAAGGAGAAGGTTGTTGGAAGTTACGAAAACCTAGACCATATTGGAACTGGTTTTGGTTTTGATGAGGGAATTAAGGGGGATACGAGACATGATTACCATACCTCAGGTCTTGGTTATAAGAATAAGAGAAAGTCTTATATTGAGGATGGTTGATGTTTCTAATGAACTAACATGATTGTTGAGGGTTGGGGTTCTTCTAAACATAGGATGCATTGTGATCCATTGGTCCAGATGAATTGGATTGATCCTATTGATGTTGTGTACATGTGTTATTTGGATGAGATGGAGAGTTTCCACTTCCACAGTTTTTGACAGGTCCAGGAAACATTGATTGCTGAGATGATGAGGTTGGGGATTTGGAGGCCACAACTAGTTATCGCCCAAGACCTGTAAGTTCACACATCCACTCGGTCATCTTGTACGGATCTATTGATTGATTTTCTTGAACTTGTTTTACTTGATAATGTGCTAGAGTATAGAATTGTTGTTTGTTTTCAGCTATGTTGCTTATAATATCTCTTGCAGCTGCAGGAGTTTTATCAACAAGGGCACCGCCAGTTGCGGCATCAATGATAGTTCTCTCCATCACAAATAACCCCTCATAAAATATTGGATCAAGAGTTGGTCAGGGATTTGGTGGTGTGGGTAGGTTGCTACATTATTTATGAACCTCTCCCAATACTCATGGAGTGATTCATTTGGGAATTTACAAATACCACTTATTTCCTTTCAGAAAGAAGCAATACGAGAATCAGGAAATAATTTCTTTAAAATAGTTTCTACATGTCATTCTATATGGTTATGGAACTAGGAGGGATGTAGTAAAGACCTAACTTGGTAGTGTCAGCTATGGAGGAAGGGAATGCTTAGAGTTTTATTTTTTCCTAAAAAACACCTTGAGGCTTCATGGTAGAGCACACCACTTGGAACTCTTTAAAGTGGAGATGTGGATCCTCACCAACTTGCCCGTGGAAATGAGGAAGAAGATGAATTAGACCCGATTTGAGTTCAAATTCATCCTATATGTTGGGATATTTAATACCAAGAGGTTGGTAACTCATATCAATGGAAGAATGATATTTAAGTGTTTGTTCCCTAGGATTACCCGTATCTAATTCAACTTGTTGGATAAAGACTGGTTCTTGAATGAGTTGACTATCTCTTAAGTTCCTCCTATGTTGGTGAAGAGTTCACTCAATTCCATGGAAAAAATGAGGCATCGTTTGGGAGGCTATAGGGTATTGAGAATGATTTTGGAAGAAAGAGGAAGATGGTTATTTCTTTGTGTTGATTTTTTAGTTTATGATTTTTATGAGAAGGCAGGTTTTTATTTGTATTTTTATTATTTTTTTTAAAAAAAAATGTGTTTTTAGGTTTTTTACAATAACAAGAAACTAATGACTACATAAAGAACCACCCCCAGGAATGGAACTATTTGAAATGTGCTACTGATTGCCGCTTATCGACTGGTCAAAGTTCTGATTCTCTACTAATGTGTATGGCAGCACTCGGGTCGAATCCTCAGCAGTGATGTTTTTTAATAGTCGTTTGTTTTTATTTGATTGTATTATGATTGGTGGTTTTCTTTGAAGATATTATGAAATAATTTATGGATGTTGTTTGACTTAATAAATTGAAAATTATTGGGGTGAGTTCATTATTTGGGACATAAGCTTATGATATCCTTGAGCTTTTCTTTATATTGCATTAAATTAATACCCACTTCACAAGATGATTTTGATAGGAATTTACAAGTGTTAAATCTTTAATCCAAGATGTAACTTAACATAGGGTTCTAATAATTACCATTACTTGTTTATGTAAGTGTATTTGTGGTTCCAATAATCCATGGAATCCAAATATTATGCAAAAGATGTCATTAATCCATGACATATAATGATCGACATACTCAATATTAACTCAAAAAATACTCATCGTTTAAAGGCTCTCAATCACATAATATCCCCAAATTATAAGTCACCCCAATGGTAGATTTATTCATACATTTAAATGATTAGTAATATGGTTATAATTATTATTTTGATAAATTAAGAATATGAGAAAAATAAAGGGATAATAAAAGAGTGGTGCGTCGAACAGACATACAAACGATAAAGGGAATTAAAAATGAACATTAGATTGATTGAGAAAGAGAACAAAGGGAAGGAGATTCTACTATATATAAACTATTTTAAGAACATTAATATGAAACTACAGACGGTGTATGAGAATAAGACATATTGTAGAAGAAACTCACCTTAAAATTGTTTTACAAAGAAAGAGACTTACAAGATTACAAAAATGAAGAACAAAAATGTAAAGGAAACAATGTGAGGAGGAAAGGCCCCTCAAGTGAAAACATGAGTATGGAAGGTCCTCCCAAGAACTATTAAAGTCTTTGGTCATCCCAATATGTGCATCTCTCTTCTGAAATGCCAACTTCTTCGAAGGAGAGGAGGGGAATGTATTTATAGCACATAGAAGTGGACTATTGGTGTTCCCAATATGTCCCTCCACATGGCTCGAAAATTTTGAAATCAAGAGTGCCAAATCTCGAGATATCTCCTTCCAGAATGTTTTTGACCATATTGTTGTCTGATGTCTCTAAAAATATTGAGTCATTTGGACCTATGGAACCAATGTTATGGCGGTTTGATTAAACAAAGTTAAACTGTCCATTTCAATCCATGATTTTTTGATGGAAAAAATGTGAATAAATTTTGGAATAATAATATGCCTATAAATCCGAATTCATTCTTCAACAAAGTAGGCCGAATATATCACCTCATTCACACTTCAAAATATCAGCTTGATTTTTTGAATATATCAGGATCCATGTCTTGAATACTGTACTGATTTTTATTCCTGGTCATAATGGTGGGCTTAGTTTAAATTAATCAGTTGGGCCCCTTGTATTCGGATTTGTTCCTTGAAATATTTATCCCAACTCCATACATTGTCCCCCAAACCTTGTAGGAGGATGAGGGAATTTTAACTTATATATTAATCCAAGTAATTCAATCATCATGGATGGATCAGTTTCCTCACAGATTCTATGGGCATTCTTGTGTTGTCCATATGAGTCTTCAAATTGTAGAATTTACCCATGATCCCTTCTAATGAAATGTTTAATATTGTTTTAAGAATCCAAAAAACAAGAACAACAAAATTTTGATTAGTACGGTGATATTTGTACGGAAAATATTAAATTGGCTCAATTGGACTACTTCTAAAATTTCTCAAAATTTATAATTAGTATTAAAACATTAATATTTCACACAAATTATGAACATTTCAAATAATATAAGTAAATAGAGTATATAATAAGTCATGAAAATTTTAATATCATCAGAGAAAATTGTTGAGGGTACTCCATGTAGCCTCACAATCTCTTACACATAGAGGGGTCCCAAGCACTCTACTAAACCCTACTCTATGATCGGTAAGAAGTGGGCCGACCTGGTGAGTCGGTCGACGATCACCCAAATTGAATCATGACCCCTGGTTATACATGGATTTCATGTTACGAAGACAATGTATATCTGATCCCTCTTCCACTCTGGGACCTCTAAAGGCTGTACCTATGCCTGCTGGTACCTGATGCTCTGCCTTCACATGCTGACAAGTGGGGCACCATGAGATGAACTCTTCTAATTATTTTTTCATTCTTGGCCCCTAGTACTACTTCCAGAGATCTTGGTACATAATTGCCACTTTTAAATGTACTGCTAGATGGTATGTGTGGATCTCCATCAATAAATTCTCCCAAAGCAACACTAGAACCATTGTACGTCCTCTAAAAATGATGACGTGCTCCCCAACATTAGAAAATAAATTAGATGCCTGGCATGTGGATATCTGAGCATGTGGAGTCTCACAGTCAGTGTCTCCATGCTGCACCTCCCTGACTTGCTGAATATGTGGGGGAGTGACTGTAAGAGACTAAAGATAATATGCTCCATGTCGATCCACAAAGGATATATGCCAAGCGGCCAACAACTATATTGCCTCACCTAGCAGCTATATACCATATCTCTTACTGAGAGCATCTGGTACAACATTCCCTTCCCAGAAGTATAGATTTTCTCGAAGTCATAGTCCGGGAGGAAATCAAGACAACACTGTTATCTCAGGTTCAGGTCCTTCTGAAAGAAGATATAGCATAGACTCTTGGGTTCAGAGTATAATGTAAAATGTTCGCCCATCAGGTAATGATACCACATATTTTAGGAGAAGACCACTTCTGATAAATCTAGGTCATGGGTAGAATTGTTCTTCTCATGCTATCTTAGCTATCGAGAACCATATGCGATAATGGATCACACCTACATCAGGACACATCTGAGCCTTCTCCCTGATGTGTCTCATTAGACTAGGTACACAATTCCCTCCTCTGGAAGCCTCAAGATGGGGGCACTAGTAGGCATGTACCTCAGCATTTTAAAACTCTACTGTCATCTCTTTGACTACACAAATTGATTCCCCTTATTCATCAACGCTAATAAGGGTGCTACAAATCTGGATAAATCTGACACAAACTTCTTGTAGTATTCAGCTAATCCCAAGAATCTATGTACCTCTCTCACAGTCCTAGGTGGCACCCAAGCAAGTACAACCTCAATAATCACTAGATCCACCGAAACTCCTTCCTCTGAGATGACATGTCCAAGAAAGTTATCCTCTTGGATACAGAATTAGAACTTTGAGAACTTACCATAACGTGGGTTCTCTCAGAGTGTGTCCAGGACTATCTGTTGATGATAGGCATGCTTATCCTCAGTAATCGAGTTGAT
Source organism: Viscum album (assembly GCA_963277665.1). NCBI lineage: Eukaryota > Viridiplantae > Streptophyta > Magnoliopsida > Santalales > Viscaceae > Viscum > Viscum album. Next base: position 1,199,766,398 of record OY728143.1, on the reverse strand, counting down.
CTGTATTTAGTCTATGAAGATTACTAAAATGATATCATGGTTTTTTTGAAAGACCCTATTCATGAATACCATGGAAACTTCTATAGTGTTGGTCACACCTAATGGCATAACCATGAACTCGTAGTGGATGTACCGACATCTGAAAGTTGTCTTCTTCACATCATCATCTCGCACTCTGAGTTGGTGATAGCCTGATTTGAGGTCTATCTTCGAGAACCACTGTGCTCCCTTCAGTTGATCAAAGAGGTCATCAATCCTCGGGAGTCGGTACTTGTTCGTCATAGTCACTTGGTGTAGGCTCTGATAATCAAATCAATGTGTCAAGCTGTCATCCACCTTCTTAGTGATCAAAATCAGGGCTGCCCTAGGATAAAAACTAGGTCGGATGAACCGCTTTTTCTACACATCCACCCATTGTACCTAAAGCTCACGAAGCTCCACGGGAACCATCCGATACACTAGTGTACATATCGGTGCCCTCCCGGGGTACATGTCAATGTAAAAAATAAAACTCTCTACAAGGAGGTAGACCCAGAACATCACCAGGGAAGACATCTACATACTGGTCCACAACAGTGGGATAACTCAGACTCTCCACATCAACTACTCCGAGGGTAAGGCTAGCCAACTGATGAGTGATCAGATGAACTCTCCTCCAAGTAAGTCCATCTTGTACTTCAAAGGATCCCTTCTCACCAGTGAAGGTAAACCTAGTCCCATCCGTGCGGACACACCGCACATTGTGCTTAATATAGTCAATCTGAGCATAGAATGTAGATAAGTAGTCCATACCCAAGATGATTTCGTAAGACCTAGATGCTGCAACTAGGATATACCAACAGAAGCTCTCTCCTCCTAGAGTAAGCTTACACAGTTGACACCAGGATGTAATCATCGAATCCACTCATGTAGGAGTCTCTAGCTATCAGGATCAAGCGGACAATTCTGTCAGAATCTGCGAGCACCGAATGAGGGTCATGGAAATAATGGAATGACTGTCACTTGTGTCTATAAGTACTATATCTAAGGTCAAGTAGACATAGATCGTACCTCGTATCATCTCTGGAGAAACATGGTCGTAGGCCTCAATTTACTGGAGCTGAGTTATCCCCTTTCCTCCTTCTATCTGTGGTCAGGGTAGAACACCTGGTGGTTGTGGAAATAACATCTCAAATCATCGCCCACTGCCAGCTGCATGGAAAGATCCTCTTCCACATATTCCTTCTCCCTACGGACCTCCATGGTCGAACCTCTATCATTTCTTAGGCAGTTCGTTGACCACCTGCTAATCATCCGTACGACAGGTCAGGAAGTCACGAGCCATGTGACCGTACCCACCACATGCATAACACTGCTTGCTACTCACATCACTGGCTCTGTCTTTGGTGCCCCACATGACTGATCCTAAATCTTGTGGTCTTCCTCATGTAGGTCTGGTCCACCTGGACCACTGTGACATTTTTCTGCTACCAGCTACAGAAGAATCCACTACATGACACATGATGGTTGGTCTCACTGCCTGGGAGTGCTCAAGAAAAAACTCTCCACTAAGAGGGCTCTCCCTAACACCTTTTCTTGGGTCAGAATGCTGATAGATATCATTGAAGCCCAGATATCCCACTGGAGTCCCAACTCTAAGGTCTTGGCCCTGAAAAATTGGTCCCACACCATATCAGTGGAGTAGCGTGAGAGGTCAGTGAACCTCACTGAGTACTGAGCCACAATCATGCTTCCCTACTGTAGATGAATAATCTCTTGTATGCACACTGCGCGAAGGGTTTCTAGAACAATCTCTACACCAAACAGGCTCTCAATGTTTTCCTTGATAAGTTTCACCTCGTCGTGAACCTTGAGCATCAAGATCTAACATCTTTATACATCATCCTGTAGAAGGCTGGTGGCAAGGATCACCATGAGATTAGATGGTGTCCCTACCAGTTGGAAGACACTCACCATGGCTTCCAACCAATTCTCAGCCACCTGTGGGTCCGACTCACCCCTAAAAATGGGTGTCCTCTAGTGATGGAAGTCATGCAATGGACTCAAGTAGTGTACACCATCTAATGGTGGGGCTGGGGGCATCGGTGGCCCAACTGGTAATTGTAGTGTTGGTGCCTCCGCCGGTGCCTCTACTAAATGAGGGCCCCGCACCATGGTCTCATCATGTGTTGGTCCATCATCGTGTACTATACCCGGATCCCTAGCTAGATTTCTGCATGGAGGCATCCTAAAATGAATCAGACGTGCCACGATCAATAAATTATACCTTGTGAGAAATCTCAAAATAGATCACAAAGAAAACATTTCGAAACACACACAAAATCATTTTTTTCATGCACTGAGTCGGAAATTAGAAGTCAGGGTCCTGGTGTATGGATATGTCGGCTGCCGTAACAACACTGGATTCCCTAAAATGATAACCACACTCCAAACACATAACACTATTGCCGTTAAAAAGACTAGAGTCCGATTTTTTGTGGTAGAACTGACTCATTTGATACCAATTTTTCAAGACGAATCCCCTGCAGCCCGTAATGTGACTACCCCAAGCCCGCCTTCCATAGACCAGGGGCTGGCGACAAGCACTGAAAGGCGTATTCCCAAAAACTGTGAAGGCATTGCCTTTATAACCTGTAAACTCACACAACCAAGCACACAACAATATACGAACACAAGTAAACTATATAGTAAATGTGTGTGTACAGTAGAAAACGGGTCAAGAATATAAGACCGACTGGAATGTATAAGAATACTGAAACATACAAGTAGATTGAAACAGCTCCTGTGAACACCCACCAAGGACCCTACCTGAAGGGTAGGTATAGCTCTCGAATGGTCATCTCTATGGTACGCATCTTCTAATGTCCTCCTCCGAGATACCTCCAGTTCTAGTATCCTCATCCGCAGTTAGAACTGTGTATCATTTACACCTTACACAACAAGGAGAAGGCATAGCCCGTGCATGGGTGAGTATAACGATACTCAGTAGGGACCCCGAGACCGTCAAAGGTCTCAAAAAACCAAAAATGATAAACCAAAAAGCATGGAAATAATAGTACAACATACATAGATATATACACATACCTATACCTCAGTGATCATGTATTCCCATCTCATTCATGAGGAAACACAAGGACCAACTCAAAATCCCAAAGCACAACTGTTCCACAAAGGAAAGAAAACCATGAAGGTAACACAACAAAGGTAAGTACCACAATGGTAAAGCTACAAAGAAGATTATCGTAATGGTATAGACTCATCTCACACCGTGTATAACATAGTTATGCTAGAAAAGATGATTATATGTAACTATTTAATCTTATTACTCTGTTACGAGGGAGACCCTGGTAGAATCCTAAATCATCAGACCCACGTAGTATCCTAAATCATCAGACCCACGTAGGATCCTAGTACATCAGACCCACGTAGGATCCTAGTACATCAGACCCACGTAGGATCCTATAATATCACACCCACATGGGATCCTAGAGTAGTCCCATGTGAATTATTAGTGCAGATCCATGTTCGATTCTCAATCATATATCCACGTAAGATCCCAAAGCACAGTCCCACATAAGATCTATTTCTCATGTTTCTACTAGTTGTAGGGTTCCTGCACCAAGCATGATTGATTCCGGGAGGGTATGCTCATCAATCCAAATTTCGATACTCCAAATACCATGATGTCCCACTATGATGTGTCTCAAAATACCTCCACATAAAAGGTGTCAGAATGCAATAGACGGTGCGTCAATCAGACGCTCGGTCTGTATGTTATGGGTCTTTTAGTCTTGAGGGCCCGATGGGATTTGAGTTTGATCCAACCTAGTAATTCTCCAACATTATACAAAACTCATATTGGGTATACCAAAAGAAATTCCTAGATCCAAGGTTTCTGGTTCCATAGATTGTTCATGAAATGGACTCATGTAGCTTAAGATATGGATGAAAGAGAAAATAGGGTCGATGATGGTCTGAGTCCGGCCCTAGGTCGACCTGGCCTGCAGGGTCCGGCCCGACCCATAGTTTGGCGGCCTGCTGGGTCAGCCAGTTGGCCAGATGGTCAGTCTCCTCCTCTGCACAGTGTGGTCATGCGCTGCACCTCCACCAGCGGCCGGTTCGGTCAGCCACCCTCCCTTCGCCGCCGCTGCCGCACAAGCCAGCACCTCCTGCACGCTGGGAGGTGCGGACGCACGCTACCGTTACCCTCATGAGGTCGTCCAGAGTGTCGGCCACCTCTCTTGCACCACCGCGGATGATGGTCCGTGGACCTTCTATAGTGGTGTGTTCGGGCCGCCGTCATCGTCACGACCGACTGTGGTGTTGTTCACCACACCCTAGTCCAACCGGTGCCAATCCCCGGCACCGATTTCCATCCTCCATCATCGCGAGTAAAGAATAAAAAACACAAAGGTTGAGGAGATGTCAGGCCATGCTTGGTTGGCCCCCACCCTCCGCATAAGATTAGAAGCAATCTTCTCATGGGGGCAGGTTCAACATAAAATAATATAATTAACGATGATAAATCAAAATCACACCCCTACCTAGAAGGTTTGTTGGCATATTTGAGGAGGGAATGATAGGAGTCGGTTCGTTTCCATTTAATTCATCACTCGTGGAGTGGGCGTTCTTCATTGGAGAGCGCGTTCTTCATTGGAGATCACATTCTTCGTTGGAGATGGCTCGTTCTTTGTTAGAGAAAGATTTTCTCCAAGTTCTCAAATTTTTCCAACCCTTTACCAAAAATTTTTCCCAGACCATATAAAATGAATATCCATATTTTTAAATTAACGTTGGCCGATAATTATGATGATGATGGAGTAATTAAAGGAATTAAGTTGGAATAATTAAATGGGAGGATTCTCGAGAGACATCCCACAATAAAGAGGGATTCAGGTAGTCCCCACCAATAGAATTCAAAATGGGGGTTTTCTAGTTCAGTTGGCCCCCACCCGCATAACTCAAAAGGAGGGGTTTCAAAAGAAAAATAATTTTAAAAATAATTTTTTTTTTCTTCTTCAATGAAAAAAATGAAAAACTTACTTCAACCATCGACCTACTATGGTAAAGGTGAAGGTCTCCTTAAGGTAAAATCAGTTCTACGAGTTCAACGGTGCCATCAGATTTCAATTTCGTGCTTCGGTTAACATGTTACAAAACAACGCCCGTACGTTTACTGAACATACCAAAAAAAGTTCTGAATTTCATTTCTGGAACACAGGGCCTCAGAATCACGCACTGTAAATTTTTTCAGAATCATAAAATTCCCCTATAATTAAAAAAAGTTGCATAGAATTTTTTATGTCTTTACATTATGAGATCATTTAGAAGTTTATTTTAGATTTTCGGTCATGAAGAAATCATCTTGAGTACTCAACTTTTGGATGAAAAGATGATATTGTGGTTGAAATTGAATAAAAGATGAAATTTTACTTATTAGTTAAGTATATTTTATTTTTTTTGTTTATGTATATGGTAAATAAATTATTTATCTATAAGAAAAGAATCTTGAATATGATTTATCATATTTCCTTAATTTGTTGTGAATTTATGGTCTTCCTATTAGATGATAAATTTTTGGCTTTAAAGACATAAAATTTGTTCAGGACCACATTCTCTGGAACGTTCCATCATTTTGTCATTACATTTCTCCATCACATCCATATTTAAATCCACAAAAAATATCTCTTATTTAAAAAAATTGTTCTATTTTATTCTATATATCCATTGTGTTTCTCTTTTTCTCTATTCATGAAATTTTTTACTAAGAGTTTTTAGTTTGTTGGATTTCAAAAAATATATATTTTAAAATTACAAACCCTTTATTAATAATCCAAATATCAAATTATTAGGATACCATTTTTTATTGTAGTGTATAATATCAAACCTCAATATTTAAATTGACCCTATATTCTATAGGGTATACAACAATCAACAACAAGCATCAACAATCCATGAACTGTTTAATTTAGATGATATATTCTTAACCATTCAATTAAAATATATCTTATTCATAGGATTAATCTTATTATGAATTCTATATAAATTAAATTTTTAATAAAAATTTATTTATTTATACATAAGAAATAAAAACTCAATTTTTAGAAGATCAGTTTAATTCCTCAAAAATATATTTTATTAAAAATTATGCTTTATAATATTTTTTAGTGAATATTTTAGTTTTTTATTGTAATATTTTTGAATTTTTTTTATAAAAAATTTATCTTTTTTAAAATAAACATATCAAATATAAAAAGGGGTTAATTTTATGAAAATTTCTGAAATGAATGATTGTTTATTTAATAGTAAAAAATAATTTTTTTTTAAAAATATCATTTTATTTCATCAAAATTTCCCCGTATGATTTTATTTTATTACAAAGTTACATAACTGTTATTTACTTTTTTATAATCCAATTTATTAAACATAGATCATTGTAATACATAATTTTTGTACAAGTTCATTTTATAATATATAGAAACCTTTATAAAAAAATATTTTCATTATGTTATACATTTTGTTTTGAAAATAGGATCAATGAATATTCTTATAAATGAATCATGAAAAAATGACTCCATATTTGGAATAATTATGTTTAAATGTGGTGAATAATTCCCTTTTATTTTTTCATTATGAATTGAAACCCTGGTAAATATATATCTCTTTGATTAGGGTAAATTGGGTTATTATGGATTGAAATAATTAGAAAAAAACAACAATTACCATAAAAAAGAAAATATTTTATTTAATGATTAGGGTGTTTCAATAAATATCATTGATTCTATGTCAGGAAACATTTTTAAAAAATGTTTTTTGAAAATTAAGGATATATTAATATATGTAAACTAAAATAAAAAATGAGAGTCTCTTGATTTTAAATTTAAATTTATTTTACACATAGTGATTAAAATAAGATTTAAATGAATACTAAAATTTATTTTGATAATAATGATATTATTTTTGTGATGATAACTATGTTTTAATTTTTGTGTTAAAATTATTACCGTTAATTATTATTCCACATAATCATAGTGTTTCTATACAGAGTAAAAAAAACATGTTAATGATTTTAAAAACAAGAAGACAAAATTTTTAATGAGTTGTTTTATCCCAAGATATCAATATATATTTATATTATATTATTTATTTTTTAAAAATAAATATTCTAATTTCATTTTTATAATGATGTCTTTAATGTCAAATTAATATAATACTTCAAGAATGGAAATAATAATATTTAATAACAAATAAAATCAATAATTTTTTTTAAATGGATAAAAATAATATATTTAGCCTTTTTTGAGATAATATTGAACATAGAAACCAATGACCATTTACTGGACTGTTATACAACTATAATAACTATCATATTCCCAAAAGTGTAAAACACTTGTTACCGTTGTAATCATAAAATAGGTTAACAACTGGTCAAAATAATGATATACGGTTGAAAATATCAACTAAAAATATACAAATTTTATTTAATGATAGTATTTAATAAAATAAGGATCCTATATTTATTATATAATAATTTTCTGGTCACTTTTACATGAATATTTAATTATATTTCATTATTTCTTTAAGTAATTCTATGAGTTTCCCTCCAGAAACTTATAAAAGGGCACCACCTATCATCCCTTCCTCAAAACTATTGAGAACTCAATATTAGAAAATAAAAACCCAAATATCTTTTTATATTCCCTCCACTTTTCCTAGGGATCATTTTTATATCATTATACCAAACTGTGAAGGTTGAAGGTTTAAACCTTTTATGGTTGTCTAAGGAAGAGGTAAATAAATTAACTGATTGTTTTTATTCTAATTTTTTTATTTATCTCCATAAATCATATATTAAAATTTACAATATAATAACATTAGTTTCTCCAACATAATGAGTTGTCATTATAGTGATCTAATAGCATTTATCCATATCCTCATCAATCAAATGGGATATGAAACCATCATTCCTATGTAAGGAGATCTATAGCATTGTCAAACGATGTTATTCATTTTACATTGTCACCTCACATGAACTGTTATGATGATGAATTAATGTAAATATGTAACATTATTGACATAAATAGAATTTTATAAAGATATTATATCATCTATTTTCTTACCATTACATCCACTTAAAAATGATAATATCATTCATGTGTACATTTTTATTACAAAATCCTGAATGTGTTGTGATTCATTTCTCTTCACTACCTCACCTGGATGGTATTAATCAGGGGTTTTGAAAAAATATATGCTATTTAAAATATAATAATATTTAATTTTATATTGTATAATACTCCCATTTTTTCCCATACTCATTCATTCATTTGACCTACCTTCTCCATGATTGTAACACAATACATTTTTCAAATCCACTATCATGGTTGGTTTTACAAGTATAATTATTTCATTAAAATGATAATTATTCCATAGTGACTTTTATAGAGATTATAGAATAAAGGTAACTTCGACCACGGTAAAAATAATGAAGTAAATTTTATGTTATGACCTGAATAGTCTCAAAACACGATATATGGACATAAGAAATGACATAATTAAATATGTCATTAGTAAAATAAATAAAATGTTTAATTATAAAGTAATAAACTATGAAAATGTCCGTCAACATGTAAATAATACATAAAAGTTTGATATGTGGTATTTTATGAACTTATATGTCTTGTTTTCATTCAAGGTATGTGATTTCATGTAAATTTCAATTCCTTGAGGCAAGTTTGAATATTATGCATCTAATTTATTTTAAATCGTTTATATTCTACCATTTCTGCATATTATAATATAAATCCTTAATACTTCAACGTATTATATGCTAGAATTCATGTTAATTCACAAACGGGGTTTTGTCACACATTTGATTTCATCTTTATGTGTTTATCTATTTTTTTCTAGCTTTCTCCATTTGGGTTTTCTATGAGTTTTGGGAGAAAATGAATGTTTTGGGTAAATAGAACCTAGAACGTGGTTGGAATAGCATACACGCATTCGTAAGTATCCATGCATCCATGTAGTATTTTTGGACAGAGGTTCATCACATGGTTAACAAATGTTTTGAAAACTTTATGGGCTAACCAAGCGGTATGTCCAGCTTTGACAGAATGGGGAACACAATTACTGCACGGTTTGCCAAACCATGTAGGAAAACAATGTGCACTATCCATGTCATTAAAATTATTAATTTCCATTTTTATATCTCTTTTATTATAATCCCAAAACACCCAAATCACTCCCAACTCAGGCTTTTATCCCCATGCATACCTCCCCCTCCTTCATCCCTCCCAAGGGCTTCATTTTCTTAGATATTTTGTTGTGATTTCTCCATGAATCATCAAGTGAGTTACTTATTTCGTGTTTCCAGTATATTTTATATGGTTTTTCCCTAGTTATTTGGGGCTTCACATTCCCAATTATGCTGGGTCTGATTTTCTAGGATAGATATTAATATTTTGGGTTTAATCTTGCTGTTTGGGGTTCAATTTTTCCACACAATGGTGTGGTTCTTATTTGGACTATTTTTGGATGTTTCTTTACTCAAGGTAGGTGGTTCAATGCCAAGATTTTTTTTGATGAAATTAATATGCTAGATTTTCTCCTTTTTTTATATATTTTATATGACCTGTTAAATGTGTTTTCAAAATGATTTGAGGTGTTATGATGTTGAAGGTTATATTTATAAAGTAAATGTGTGATATTCCATGTTTAGTTCATATGTGATTCAATTTTTGTGTATTTATGGTATTTGATAAAATATGTTGATGGTGAAAAGACACTTTCTATATGTTTTAATGTGCGTTTGGTTTCAAAATGTGTATTAATGTTAAAAAATTTGTCTAATCATGTGAATTATGATATTTGGACTAAGTATATATAAAAAATAAATTACATGTGATATGTGGAATTTAAATTGAGAACAAAGGGAGACCTGGGTAAATTGGTTGGTGGACTAGGCATAGTATTCTAGTTGATTCAGATGTGGCTCATCTTGATTTCTTCTAGAAGGATTGATAATGAAAACACTAATAATATAATGATTATTGGGGACCACTGGGACCTTGGGGTGTCCCTTCATAGTTGATCATACTCAATAATTCTATACATTGGGGTTGTTATAACACATTTCACCAATATACAATGTACTTTGTCTCCCATTTTAGCTAGTTCTAATAGGGATTTTATGTTACACAGTTTTCTTTTGTGATATTTTTCATACCATCAACATACGACTAACGTGGTTCGATATTTAAAAATAAATTAATATTTTCCATCAAAAAAAGGTTTCCATAAAAAGGATTATAGTATTCATATTATAAGAGATGGATTGTTATAAATATTATAATGCTTATATCATAAAATCTCTTGTTGGGTGGCATCTTGGTGGGATTTGGATCACACCCTACACAAACCATCAGGTGTATGTAGAATTGGTTTTATTTGATTCAATAAAATGGATGATGTTTTGAGATGGTGGTTCAGGATGACAGGGGAATTCACATGTTGGTTATTTTGGTGGTATCCTGTGGATGATTCTCCTCTAGTGCCTAGGGAGTTTCAAATAGTGTCTTGTTATCTTTATGATGTATACCCTTCGTTGTTTTTATTTATAGTTTTAAACCATGAATCTTGTTATTGTTATTCTCTACTTGGTTATGATTATTCGGTTTTGGTTTAATTATTATTTTTGGTTGTTCATCATTAATTATTTGTGTCAAATTGTTAACATGTTACATTGTTGATACCTGAGAACTGAATTCCATCATAGGGGGATCAGGAATGCCCTTCAGCCACGACACATATGACATTGGGTGTCAGGTAGGATGGAACTCTGGATTGGTTCTTGAAAAAATGGTATCAAATAGGGTTATATATTTTTGGGAAAAGTTATTTTGGATGATTCTCGATTGACTAGAGCTATGTTTTTTGGGAATTACTATTCTTTTTTATAGTGGGGTTCTGGGCAATCACACCTCATGGAAGAGCTCGAGTCATCATGGGATGTTGCGAGTTTCGTTTGACTTATCCTCTATGTGAGACGCACAGGATTCCAGCATTACATGAACATTTGGTGCAATGATATAGTTTTTTGTCATTATATTGATATGAGTTTGATTCATTTGGATTTATGGAATAATTGTGTTTGTTGTAATTTTTTATATTTATAGAATGAATATATTGATGGATTTCAGTTTGACTGTTTCTTCTTGTACATAAATGCTGCCACAATGAAATCCTATGAAACCATATGGGGAGGTCGAAGAGAGTCCCCCCTCACTAATTGATTTGATAACATTGGAAGTTATGATTTGGGATAATCAAGATTAATATCCAAGAGTGGGTCCTGGTCCTTCTCTGGTTAGAGAAGCTGAACATGGTCCTATGAATGAAAAAATCCCATGAGTTCCTAAAAGAAAATCCTACTCCCTTATGAGGTTTCATAGAACCTTAGGAATGCGAGGAATTACATGACAAAATTGTAAGGATGTTTGAACTCCTCTATATGCCTATGAGATTCATGGTGAAATTTGCCTCATTTTTTCTAGAAAAACCTAGTCAAAAGTGTTGCGATTCAGTGATCTAAATTTAAAAGAATGAGTATATGAATTGGAAATACTTCAAGGTTTTATGCAATAACCATTATTTTCTTGAGGTCATAGCGTATTCCAGATCCCAATAATACATTGATCTTGATTTGAGGGATGAGTCCATGATGGAGTATTCCAACTACTTTTCTAATCTAGTATGGTATGCACATAAAATCTATATATACACATATATATTAATTAACGATGGTATGTTTCATGCATATGTGTCACCATCATATGCATCCACATCACACAAAGAATTAGATTATCCCTTCAATCCCAAAAAACATGTTCTATCGGACACCCAATTGTGATTTACCACAAGTTCTCTACTTTTTTACTCTTCTCCCTAAATCCCCAATACCACTCCTGTTCCTATTCTTGAATCTCCTCTTTATCCACATGCTCTGCCACCATGTGCTCCACCTCCTAATGATCTACCCCTACGTGCTCCACCTTCCACACCATCTCTTACGGCTCGTCCACATTTATCTCCTCTGTCATTTGATGCTCCACCTTTGGCTCATATAGAACCAAGAACTACACCTTTTGCTCTTCCACGTCTGAGTTCTCCACACAACCTAGGGTTCACATTCCCTCAAGTTCATAGAAAGTAACCCATTTCAGGGATTCATAATCCTTTGCAGACATTTTTTTTCAGATAAATCATCAGTTCCATACTCATGGAGAGTCCAAGGCTTTGTGCATCGAGCCGAGGAACTACCGAAATTGAGGTCTCACTGCAATTTATTTCTCGAGTGAAGATGTTCATTATCTTCACTCTGATATCGACAATGTGATTCTTGGTATATTTATCAAGAATATACCATTCATTTTATTCTTAGATAAACCCTAGAATCCATTGTATTTTATTATTTTAATGTGGGACATTTAAATTCTTCACATGGGATCTTATGTTTCACAAATGAAATTGAATACTATCAGAAACTCTATATTGTTTCACTCAGTTATTTTATCATAGATGATTTTTTTCTTTGGTATTGATCTTCATTTTATGTGATTTTACGTCACTCATGGTATATCTCTTTGAGTAGCCTTTCCAGAAGAATGGTGTTTGTATAATTTTAATTTTGATGTTATTACTCTCTAAAGGATTATTTTTCAGTATGCTTTACTTTTCATGACACTTGTTACTCCTTCAGACTATTTTTTTCTTCATCTCGATCTATTTACTATGATTCATGGTTTTATGGTTGTTTGACCAGGTATGATAGTGTTGTATCATTTTTTGTTGAATCATTTCATAGTGGTTCTGGTTGATATGGAAGAACAGACTTTATTTCATTGGTTTTGGGATGACTTCATTTTTTTTATCAATGATCCTAGACTAATTAAAACAAACTACTCTTGAGTTTTATGGAATTTGGTTGGTTCACTCATCCATTTTTGTTAGACACATATCACTTTATTAGAATATGTTTTATTTTAAAATTTACGGGGGAAATTAGATCATTCATCCTTTGTTATATCATTAAATCAACATGTGGTATAACTATATTTCCCCATGCTGATGCCTAAGAGGAAGATAAAATACAAAAACGAGGGGGCTATCTTATGGGTATGATATTTTCCACATAAAGTATATTGAGATGTGTATTGATTTTATATTGAGAGGTTTGATTAATAATAAGGTGTACACTTTATTCTCAGCCAATCCATTTCAATTTCCTTATTTATTATATTTTTCATTCATGTTTTGAATCATTGATTTAATTTTATATTCCATTATTGTTCTGAATCATATTCCAGTCTATTATATAATGTCCCCTAACTCCAACACCATAATTCTAGCTTCATTATTGTCACCCATATTATAGTAATATGGTAAACATTAAACAACATTCTCATTTTCAGGATTTATATGGATTATCAAATAGTTTTTTTGTAAAATTTTTTTAAAAAGGATTTTAATTTGTAAATGTCATGTTGAAGTGCTAAATTATTCATTTAGATGGTAATATTATTCAACATGTTTGTCTTCTTGCTTAATACCCTCTGTAATAAGGTTAACATTTATTTAGTTGGTTTGTTAAAATACTATATAAATCCTTATAAAATATTATTTTACATATATTTAATGACCAAAATTTGAATGTTGGGGAAGCAATTATATTTAGCATTGACGTTTTTCATTTTTATCAATGAAATGGTCTAATTTTTATGTAAACACTATTTCATTGTTAGATTTTATTTTTAGATTTAAATATTCATTACTAATTAGTCATCTTTTTAAATGTTATTTTATACACAAAATGTAGCTCGTGGAATATTTTTAAGCTAGAGAGTTAATTGAAGAATGACTCATTCAAGTACAACATTGTTCTCATTATCACCATATGTTCTTCTCATTCACGTATAAAATGTATTCAGTTTTTATTTAATAATATTGACTCTCTATTCCTCATTAATTATTTAGGTTTCCATTGAGTTTTCAAATAAATATTCTCTTATATTATTTATTAAAGTCCTAGGAAATTACTTCAAAAATTTTATATTAACCCATTGATGGTATGATCCAGAGGACAATGGTATGAAATAAAGGTATGTGATAAATGTAATGTAGCAATTATGAACCTAATCGATGGTTAACTTATTAAGTGTCTATGAGGAATCATGAATTAATATTAAAAATAATATTACAATAATTGAACTTTTTGAATTATAATTGACTTTATTTGATGTGATAGGTCTGAGTAATAATGTTCTAATGATTTTTTCCAATTAACTAAGAGTATTAAAACTCTAGTAATTCCAAAACAGTAGATGTTAGAATAAAAGTTTAACAAAAATACAATTGTCACTCTCTCTAATGTTCAGTCATGTTTACACCAACACATTGAAACCAACATAAATCACACATATACCTATTTTTATAGCAAGATCATCATGTTGAACAAAATTCCTAAACTCAAGTGAACATCAAGTTAATGAATATGATCTTGATATGATCATTTGTAGTTTTTTGTAGGCTATAATTGCGTTTTGATTTATTTTCATTTCTATTCTAGTTGATATCAACTCCTGAGAGTGGTGTATACTAGGAATAACTGGAGAATGAGCTTCAAACTCCACTGTTTGATATTATATCTCCCTCCCACCCTTCATCCCTCATAATCTAAAACTATTTCTATCCATGTCTGCACATATATCAGTTCAGATTATATTTTCTTATGATACAATTCTTCAGATGATGATTCCTTTCATGGTAGATAATTGGATTCAGGTGATTATGCAATTATATATGGAATTTACTATTATATTATTATTATATACTTATTTCACAGTATTTTTTCATACCAAAATTTTGCTATAGAAATGTTCGAAAACACTGTGGACCCATCATCTATGATATAGGACCCACTAAAACAACTACTGACATAACTACTAGATTGATTTTACTAACATGGTCATATCACGACACTATCTCTCCCGGGAACCCAATATACTACATTATATTGCAAAGGTAATCTTCAAAAACCCTTAGTCTCAATATGGTAGGAGATGATTTTCAATTTTTTTCCTATGCATAACTATTCCATATTTCTGATGTATTTCATTGGAGATTTATTATGACCACCATAGTATATTTATATGGATAGTTTACTATGCCGAATTAGTATATACTGAATGAATCCCCATAAGAAATGAATTTTGACTACTTAATATGGTCAATTAAATCTTCATTAGTATGTATTATTATTTTTAAACAATATTGTATCTTCAGGTAATTTGTTTGATAAATGAGTAGTTGATCCACCTCCTAAATTAATACCTCATATTCTAGAACAATAAATCCTTTTAATAACTAATGATCTAAGTATGAAAACATATTTATTATCACAAAATTCTTTCATATTGGTCATCAATCATAGAATTTAGAGATTCCATCAAGTACATTTACTTCTACTAAATCTGACAAGACATGTTTTAGGGAAATGGATTATTTTTTATATGTACTTTATTTTAGTACTCGAACATGTTTTCGATATGTGGAACATGTATTTTATTTGATAAGTAGTCATGAATTTTTTTGGGTAGTTGGTAATTTTATTAGTTTGAGTAGTGGATCACTTGTTTTATTTCGTCAATGGATCCTTTTTTAGATTAGATTATCAAATATTATAGAGTAGTAGATCTTTTATTTTAGAGCAGCATATAGTTATATTAGACCAACTAAATATGATATGACATTTTTTGGATAATTTGATTATTTTATTCTATTTTATTTAATTCATTAGTTTCATTGGGTGCGATGGATCATGTTTTTGTTTATATTTTTACTTATACCAATCTGATATAGAAGATCTTTATACAAAGTGATTTATACTATATTTATGGTGTATCCTTACTTTAGATGAATGGTTTTTATTTATTGTTAGTTCTTTCTGTGTTCTTCCAATGTGGTTTTTCTCAATGAGTTTCATCTGTTCAATGAATGATCATAAGGTTTTGGAGATCTTAGATAGTATCCATTTGAGATTGCCCAGGCATATCTGATTAGAAGCCCTACTAGCAGAACATCAGGGGCCTGATGAATTCCAGGTGCCCATCATTGGTGCCCCACATAGATTTCCCCTTGTTTTTTAAGCTCTAGGTTTTGTTCTCTATATTCCATTTGATGATGCTGTACACTTATAAATTTAAAACATTTAACGCTTTTTGAAAAACATGGATAGAATAATTTTTCTATGATAATTATTTTTAATATTTTTTTAGTTTTTTTCTAGATAATATCATTCATAATTAATTAAATTATGTTTAGATATACCATTTCAAATTAATAAAATTGTTTGCGAGATTAATAATTAGAATAATTTTTTAAAATATAAAGTATAAATAATATATATTTATTATGTAAATAATTTATATTATCCATTAATGTGTTTTCTTCTTTTAATTTCAACTATTATCATAGTGATAAACTAAGATGTTTGATTTAATCAATTTATAAATCAAATGAATTTTGAATTTTGAAAACCATTATTTGACTATATTGGGGTTTTGTATTGAGATACAGCTCATGCATGAGTACTGTATTGTATTTACTCTACTCAACAAAAATACCTATCTTATTAGTATGAGTTGTTTTGTTTTATTTCCCTATGCATAAATGTTCAATTTCTAAACTATTTTTTCATTATGCAAGTTTTCAATTTGTTATCATTATGTAAAAAATCATGTATTAATATAAATTATATTATCTTCTCTTGTATTTGACCCATATCTTTTATGTTAGTATTTAAATGTTATATTTTCATATTTCAATATTCATTAATATTTCTTATTATTCATAATCACTATTTTGTATGCATAAAAATATGGTGGAATCATTTGATGTTATGGTTTCAGTAGAAATTGACATAATCAGTTGTTCATTCGGTAACTTCATCTGAAATTCAATTAATGATAAAACTAGAAGCATCTGTGTTTTTAGTTAAACTGTTGATTGATTTTTTATTATTGTGAATTAAAATTTCTCATTTTATCTATTCGTATATTGATTAATAATACCACACCCTTCACTTTTAGTTTTTATCACTTTTAGTTTCACAATAAAAAATAATTTTTTAATGTTATTTCTCCATCTTTAAAATAATTTTCCATTCCTTTATATTTTTCTTAAATAGTTTCTTTTATATAGATAATGTATTAATATTTTATACACTTATAAACCAATAATATCTACCAATTATTTGTGAAATAAATATATTAAATATTAATGTTCATTATTATCACTGTAATATACCATTTTATTATTGAAATCAGCATTTATAATCCAGTGCTCTTAGAAGGCACACACGAGTACTATTATATATATATACTAAAGTTAGAATGTTTCTTTGATATGTGTCACCTTCCAACACTTCCACATCACCCAGTACATAGAATTCACCATTCAAACCCTAAAAAAATATTTGTATCCTGCACCCGATTGGGATTTACCATAGGTTCTATAAGGTTTATCTCTCCTCCCCAAATCCCTAATACCGCTTCTGTTTATCTTCTCAAATATGCTCTCTAGCTGCTTACTCCACCACCGTGTGCTCTTCCTCTTCAAGCTCCACCTCCACATGCTCTTCCTTCTGGTCCTCCTCCTTTGGCTCCTCGGTCTTTGGATACTCCCCCTTCAGCTCAACCACAATCAGAAACTACACCAACAAATATTCCACAATGGGGTTTTTCGCTCACCTAGGGTTCATGTTCCCTCAAGCACATAAAAAGTAACCCATTACATATATTTTACATTCTTTATAGATACATTTTTGGGTAAATAATCACTGGAATACTCATGGTGAGTCTATGGATTTGTGCATTGATCATAGGAACTTTCTAAAGTGAGGACTCGCTGTAATTTATTTCTCGAGTGAAGAGGTTCATTATCTGATCCTTGATCGTCTCTATGTTCTTCTTTCAATAATTATCAAGTATATACCGATGATTTATTTTCTATGATAAACCATGTAATCCACTGGATTTGATAATTTTAAGGTGGGACATTTTAATTATTCACATGGGATCATTCATTCCACAGATGAAATTGAATATTATGGGAAACTCTATCTTTTTTCATTCGATCATTTTCTCATAGATAATATTGGTTTATCATTGTTGTTTATATTAATTTAAAGTTATATGATGTGACACATGGTATATGTGGTTGAGTAGTATTTGTAGAATAATTATTTTGCTATAATTTTAATTTTGAAGCTATTACTCCTTGATGATTTATTTGTCAGTCTACTTTTCTTGTCTCATCACTAGTTTCTACATGAGCATATTTTTGGTCTTCCTATTCATATTTTTACAATGATTCATCATTTTAAGGTTGTTTGATGTGGTATTATGGAGTTGTATCATTTTTTTGAATCATTTATTTAAGATTCTATTTGATATAGAACAAAAGACTTTCTTTTAAGGGGTTTTTGAATACATCATGCTTCAAAATCAATAACCCTCGACTAATTAAAACAAACCACTCATGGGTTACATGTAATCATGTTTTTCTAATCCCTAATTTCGTTCTGACACATATCACTATTTTAGTCAAAGTGTTATTTTTTAGGTATTGGGGATGTTATATCTTTCAACCATTGTTATGCCATTAAATCTTTCAGTGGCCTGACAATATTTTCCCATGCTGTTTTCCTTGATGAAGATAAACTATGAAAATGAGGGGGAGGATCTTTTGAGATTGATCATTACCACATAAAGTAGCTTGAGAAGTGTATTCAATGCAGATTTAATGATATGATTGATGATATGGTGGATACTTCATTCACAACCTCTCCATTTCCATTTCCTTATTCATTATAGTATTTAATCATGTTCTAAAACATTGATATAAATTTCTATTCAATTATAGTTCTAAATTTTATGCCAATCTATTTTGTATGGTCTGTTAACTCTAACACTATCCTTCTGTCTTCATTATTATAACCCATAGTATTGGCATGTTGTAATTTTAATCAATTGAATCAGTTTAATAATTTATATGGACAATCGATTAGTTATTTTTATAAAAAAAATTATAAAAGAGTTTAATTTTTAAATTTCTGGTGGTAAACATGTTCCTAGGTGTCTATTATAATCATTTCAGAATTTTTTCATCCTTATATAAAAATTAACGAGAATAAAAAATTGAATGATAAATTTAAAAAAACAGATTAATAATAAATAATAAATCAATAAATAAAAAAATAATGTAGTTAAAGATAATATAATTAATAAAGAATAAAAAATTTAAAAAATCCTTGTTGTTGATATAAAATTCTAGTTTAAATTAATATATAAATTAAACCACTCAATTATAACTTATAGTGACCCCTTTCACTCTTCACATACGTGCATCTATCCATTGACCATCCTAAACCCCAATCCATATTAATAGAACGGAGAACCTAAAATATAATCATCAGACATTCATATAAACCAATTAAAAAATTCATATATTTTTTGTAATACAAACATACCCAATTGGATCTCCCTATGGATAATAATAAATTCATATCCTCGTGTAGCTCCTAAAAATAAACTTTTATCGTAAGTAATATGATACAGTTTTCAGATGGTTAATAAAAAAAATTAAAAAATACCTCACCCACATTCCTAAAACATCCACTATTTATTACATAAAATAATAATGGGAAAAAAATAATTAAAAAGATTAATTATAATGAAATAGTGATTTTAAGGAAATACATAAAAATCAAATCCATTATCTAACCCCCTACATAACATTTCTTGAAAATCCCATTTTCATAAATAAACCCATTATAACCACCATCATAAAACCATTTTTAAGAAATAAAAAATCCCTTAAATTATTCATATAATTTGTTAAATAAATACATTTAAGGTAAACCACAACAAAAATAACAATAAAATGTAATTACAATATGCACCATGATACAAATAAGGCATAATAAAAGAAAAATATACAATAAAATGGTGTGTTCTTGTCTGAACAATCATGGGAGGATAAAAGATGAATATTGTAAAAAGAAATAAGAAGGACATAATCAACATGGATAAAATACTAAGACTCATGTAACATGATCCAATCTTGAAATAAAATCCATATTCTACTACAAAATAATTTATCTATCTCAATAGTTCCATCAGACTAGTTTGTCACTATTACCATCCAAGGATTACTCAAACTACCACTGTATCTTTACACATCCATTAAAAACTCCTGTTTTATAATTTCCCAACATTACATTTTAAGATAAAAATTTCAGTAAATTTTTCCACTTATTTAGACTTATACAGAAATGTTTTGGATTTTCAATGAAATGTTAATCAAATTAGGTGAGAAAAAAAAAATCACATAGAACCGTCAATAATCATTGTTAATAAACCTCATATAAAAAACTACACCATCACTCAAATAAACAAATTTTATATTCATGAATATGAATTAAATAATTATTACATTAATATAAAATAACACCCAATGGATCAGGGCCACAATGGGTATAATAGGTTCAAAGGGTGGTCAATTAAGGGTGCCACTTAATTTAGAAATAAAGTTTTAATGGTTCCAAGTGAGATTTCAAAATGAATATAGGAATGAAATTATATTTCAAAATCATCATTTAAAATAGATTATATATATAATCCCTTTAAATTAATTGAGATAACTAACCATTTTCAACAATTATCTTATTTAAACATTTCAATATAACAGAAAGACTCAATATCTAAAAAACAAGTCCCAAACCCACTATTATTTCAAATAATGTTTTCAAAACCTAAAAAACTTTTTAAAATTGAAACTCATTTCAATATCCCTTTTATAACTTTTAAATATTTTATAATCATCCTCTCATGAATTTTGATGTACATGTGTCATGGAAAAATTCATTCCTACGTGTTTAAAACATTTTGAAACCATTTCAAATAAACCAATTTTTTCCATAGGATTATAATTTAATGATGAAGAGATTAAAAATGACCATGGAATTGTTAAAATTAATTGAAATATAATTCTAAATAAACTATCCAACCAACCAGGAGGAATCCTAATTGAAACACATCACCCTCGATGAAGAATACACAACCAAGATAGAAGAAACCCCAAGGAACCCCCAAACACCCAATGAGCCTTCATTAAAACCAACAAAAACCACATTCCTTAAATGAATAATGGTTTAATCTAAATATATGAAAATTTAAATAATGGGGAGGAGTAATAGAGGATTTTTCCTCAAGAAAACATTTGAAATTTGACTAAAGGAGACTAAAAATATATGGTATGTGGAAAGAAAAGAGCTCCCCATGTGATCCCCTTGTTCATCCAAGATAAAATGATTTTTATGAGTCCCCAAAAAATTGATATTTATAAGGGGAAAAGGGTAAAATCACAATTTAATAAATATTGGGAAAATCAATCAATGTAATGGAATGATTTTCTAAATCATGTGTCGACCATGTTAATGAAACTACCATATCAAGACATCCTTGGATAAACAATCCAACTTGTTTGAAATCCATTTCCCAAAATTGAAACACCACTCTTTCAAGGATTATAGAAATGTCTCACAATTATTTATTTATTTCCTCTAATAGGGTGCCCATACCCCTATTCGTGAAAGGTCTTATATACTTTTCCTAGGACTCTCAAAACGTGAACTAAAATATGTAAAACCTATGATGATCAACCAATAGAATATAAAATGAAATGAAATAATCCATGAATTAGGGTAACCACCTGGTTTCCACTAACCCATGTCTGCAAACTATGAAGATAATAAAAAATACTAAATTTATTTTTTTTCATGACATTACTTCTGATAATAATAGAACTCCCTATGAATAGATATATTAATAATAAAATAAAATAAAATTGGTTTTATTAGGGTCATATAATTTTCCTTCCTAAGTAACATTCTTGCCTTAGAAATTCCCTTCTGAAAATAAATGAAATATAAAATACAAAATCTCATCACACCTTCTTGAGTGGATGAAGTGATAGGGTTCATTCTAGAAAAACTAAGACCATGATGGTATTGAATCATACACATCATTTTAAAATATATCAATGTCCTCAATCATTTACCACAACCTCAATAATTAATCATGCCATACAATTTCAATAGGCAGGAGACCCAACAAGGGTATCTCCATCATTAATAAGTGAATAAAAATGGAGAATCAATGGATTACCAACTAAAAATGATAGTTATACTATGATATAAATGATTCCACTATTAATGATAAAAACAAATAGATTCTATTAAAACATTATATCCATTACGGTTAACTCAATATTTTAAAAAGAAACACCATCCACCTGACACACAAATTCAAAAAAAATACAAAAAAATGATTTCTTAAAATATCAGGTCACCCAAATGGAACCGAAACCAATACATCACAAATATATGAATAATTAAATAGATAAAAACATGAATTGATAAAGAAAAACCATTAGATATAAAATTTTTGTTATAAACTGAGTTCAATGGGTGTACTATAGCCTAGTACTTGGGTCACAATCTAATGAGCAAGCCGACCAGATTTAATCTGACACCATCCTGTTCATATTCTCAACCAGTTAAATGTGTCTTAGTTAATTGAAACACTCTTATCAGGTCATATCACTCATAAAATAATAAACTAAACATCATTAATGGCTATAAAAATAAGTTTTTATCTACCCAAATTAGACACACTATTAATAATAAATAAGGCAGAATTATTATTCTAAAGTAACCACTAATAAATTAATATACAACTAAATGGGTATCCTAGATAACACACTATAAAATTCCTCCTCAAGACCTTAATTATCTAATGTCCTTGATGAAAATATAAATGTATATCAGTGTCCTAAATAGTGAAATACCCACAAAATTTCCTAAATATTGAATCTCACCAATAAATTCATCGAATTATTTCCTATCATATTATTATCTTCAAACCACTCTATACAATTCAAAATTAAACCACTGAAAAAAACCAACATTGATGAATCTAGGTCACACTACTATGAGAGGAATTATAACACCCCACTTCTGCTAGATACCTTTACTATAGACATACTTTGAATAAAATGGGACATGAAACCGAACTTATTGTATTTCCCAAATCACGTAGATATTAAACATGGTAAAAATTAAAAATGAATGATTTTTTAAAACAATTCATCTCAACAATTAGTTCACAAAAAAAATTAAATGAAAACAACCTTTTCATAAAGATACTTAATCCCAAATTCCCAAATTCAAAACATTAAAATAATTTAAAATTCCATTTTAAGACACATAAACAATATAAAAACATTTAAACACTTTAAAACTCCCATTTTCAATTTTTCCACATTTGAAAACATTCCTAAAATTGTCAAAACCTATTGGAAATTATCAATTTAAAAATTTTAGTGTAAATAAATTTCTGAATTTCATTTTAAAATCAAATAAATTAAAGAAATTCATAAAAATAAATTATATTTTACCACTAAAATATATGGATAATTTCAAACCATAAGTAGTTCTTATTAAATCTTCATGTTTTACATAAAACCATAAAATATCTGCACATTCACATAAATGATCCATAAAAATATAATAAAATATATTTATAATAATTAAAATAACCTATGGAAAACATTATATATTTAATATTATTTATATTCTCTCAAAATGTTAGAGAATCTTGTTGTTTAAAATCCAGTTTCTAATTGGATGAAAAACTCTTTTGATCATGGTTTTATGGATTCATGGTCCATGGGATAATCATGAAATAATCCCAATGATGTTTTCAAGAAGATTTATTTTTTTCACGGCTTATTTTTTGTGACCATATAGCCATCCTTATTCAACATATCTACAATTTTATTTTATCAAAAATTCCTAATGAAAAAAATTCAATATGAGGACACTAATGATCAAAAGCACCATCAATGTTAATAAAAAATATTTCATGAATTCAATATTAAAATGAATATTATCCATGAAAACTCGATGATGGGGTAATATTAGGTTATTATATAATCTTCCCACACCTATATGTCGAGTTATAATAACAATTCTAACTCATTCATACCTAGATAAATCGAAATAATAGTGATGTGATTCTAGAACATTGGACTATATTAAGAAAATGTAATTTAATAATTTTTTTTATTGATCTAGCCTTTGAATACTAGAAACCTAAACTATCCTAACTCACCAAATGTTTAGAATAGTGGTAATAATCCCCACTGGATGGAAAATAGTGCATGATTCTCAGGAGTAAAATTTTGCGAAAAGTATCATTATGTTATAATAAAATAAATTAGTAGATGGAATTGAACAAAAAATCAACCAACATGGTATAAAAAATAAACATCCACCATGAAATAAATTCATATTTTAAGAGAATAAGATAAATATAGAAGGTAAAAAATACAACTACACAACTGTCGAATTTAATATCACAACATAAAAGAATAATCATCCCAAATAGATATATTATCGCCGATAGCGACTCCAAATCAATCAACACATACATTCATATATCCACATAAAAAAATTAATTTTAATGAAAAAGAAAAAAATAGAGAACATTAAATAGAAACATAGTACTTACATACACACTTGTGAATTAGTTCATATTCAGGTTCTCTACAAAACATGCATGGTATGATCTGACCATGGAGTCTATGAAAATAGCTTCATAATACTATTAAAAACAATATAGCTGATATAATGTCATAAATTAGTATTTCTCTCATGCATTATAAAATAAATTCAAAAATATTTCACACTCAAATATCAAAATTTACAACCCATTTCATATAAAATATAAATAAATAGTTATTTTAATTATACATTTTCAAAATAAGGAAATTGATCATTTATAACATTTATGAAAACCAAATACAATGTTCAACTTCCATTTATGAAACATTTAGAGAAAATACTATACTCAGGAATAATCATATTTAAATCAAACTATTATATAAAAGATAAAATAAACAAAAAATTGTTTCATGTGGTCTAAACAATCATGTAAGAATAAATTAGGAATACCATGTAACATCCAATGAATGTCTTAATAATTATGTTAAATATTCTAGTGATGAAATGAAATTATCCCATTTTCAGCATGAATCCATTCTCAATGCTAAAGAACATACCCATCCTACTAGTCTCATAAATTATTCAATCACTATAGATATCCTAGGAGTTCTCAAGATACAATAGATACATAGAAAATCACTTTATATTTCATCATGTCCAGTTGGGCCACATTCCCTTGGAAAATAGCAATGCATATTATAACTTTACCTTATTTGGACCCCAATATAAATCCCTAGGACTCCCGAGTCATGTCAATTGAATTAGTGAAGAAACAATAGTCACATCGAATAATTAAAAAACATTTTCCAGAAAAAAATTACAACCTCATCCACCATGAGAAAAAAAAAACTCTTCCACGTTCATGTAAAATAAATATATAATGAGTATATTAATTTAAAATGTCTATATAGGTGGCAATAGGATATGGAAGTTATAGAAATAACATCATGGCTTAATTTACTATCTTGTTAATTTTAAAAATCTAATTCATTAATGGTTCTAATTTGTAATTAATAAACAATAATAGAATGTGAATAATTAATTAAAATTAATTTATCAAAAGAGCCCTTTGAAATCCATTTTTATACTAAAAAATCCCATAATTCCTTTACCTATGTTTTTTGACAAACCATTGATACCCAACATCTCAAAATAATTTATTATAATGTAACACCCCCATGATTTTATAAGTTATCCCTTTAAAACATCACAATCCCAGTTTATAAATGGAACTGGTATAAAAAATCCATCAAAACATTTTAATTATGTTTATATAACTACTAAATAAATTTGATATATAAAAAATTGGAATGTGAAAACTCCCTCAAAATTTTCAAAACCATTTTGAATCCATTTGTACCCCAAGAATGGTATTTTATAATTTTATAATTTTATAATTTTATGATTAGAAAATAAAAATCATTTATTTAATTAAATAAACAAATTTCGAAGTAATTCAAATCTAACAACTTCCATATTCCAGAAGAATTAGAACTAAAACATGTCACCTTTAGCATTAAATGCACAACTTATAATGGGAAATCCCACACAAACCTAAAATAAAAAAATTTCATTAGAAAAATATTCACACTAATCATAACCCATGATATTTGTATGGTTTGTATAGGATAAAAAAATCAAGAGATATGGAAGAGATATGAGTAAGGAAGTGGAATAATGAATCTTACATCAAGAAATTTTTTTAAATCCATTAATAGGGACAAAAAAATCTATGTTGAATGATAGGAAGGTATATTCTAATTTAGGGATCACATTTGGCCAAGCCAATCTAAGGAGGATGGCTCATAGACCCATAAAATCATAAGGGAAAGGTTATAAATAACCAGTTTATGTTAAATTGATAGATCATATGGTTTTTCTAAATCATTCACCATCTATGGGGATGAAACAACATAAGAAACATATCCCCACAGAAATCGGTGACACGTGTTACAAATCACGGGCCTATTTTGTGAAACCATGATATAAATAATTGTATACATGTCACACTCTTTTCACATGGATTAATCTTATAGTTTTCATGTTATGTACCTATACGCATACTCACAAAATGATTCCCATTATTTTCTTTTCAATTCACATAGTATTGTCAAATTCTATGTCTTACCAAATCATATCATCCATACTGTGAAATATATTAACTAAAAAATCCTTTCCGGAAAAAAACCAAATGGTCTCCCCTAACTCATTTATGAAAACTATTCACATAAGTAAAACATATTGATTAATTATGATTAAAGATGAAAATAATTTGATATGGAAATCTCCATAGGATATAATATACTCACTAGAAATTATAAGAAAACAAGACAGGAGTTTGTAACATTTGTTATTCATGTGAAAAACTTATGTCGCCTGGTATAGGTATCTATTAGAAGATTATGTGGATCTTAAGGTTTGTGTATTTTTTTTAAATATTATCCAAATATCATATGTATAGAAATATCTACCATAAGATTTTTGATAATATTTTTTCTGTAAAGAAATTAGGATTTTATATTTTAACTAAAATTTATTTAGTAAAACATACATTCAATTTAAGTATCTTGGAATGAGGAATGATATTGTGGAAGGGAATAAGGATTTTGATAACTAAATGGGAAATATAATGTTTAAATGTAGTTTTTTTTTGGAATTTTTAAGAATGTTGAATCTAATATTAATCTAACTTTAAATATTACCTATATTAAAATTAACAAGACATACATCTAAAAAGATAATTGTAGTGTGTATAGATAGAAAATGATTTATAATGAATTTTTATATAATATGTGGTACTTTTTTGAGATGAAAGAACGATGAAATTATTAAACTAATATACGGTTCTCTATAATCCCTTGGATAAGTGTATATTCTTGATTAATTGAAATTCATGGAATTTCCAACATAAGAATCCCTAGAAAAATATTAGGTTGTCTTTTATCATTTCTTTTATTTTGAAAAGTTTATGAGATTTTAAAATTTATATGGATAATGGTAAATTTAATGGAATTGATGTTTCATTACTGTTTTAGTAATTTATTTGGTTTTAATATCCATGTTCTAGAAGCTTAATGGTGTGTTTGAGAAGATAAATGATATTAGTGTCTTTAAGGTACTAGAATTTTACTGTTTTGATGGTTATGAATATGGATTGAAAGTGCATATTTGATAGTTAAGAATTATAAATTAATTGGATAATCGGACATATGGTTTGAGGTGTTTTCTAGGTTTTGAATATGTAATTTTATCAATATTCTTTTATCTGGGTTCTAGAATTAGTTTTTCTTGATGACTTCTGATATACTTAGAAGACGTGCATTATGGATTTGATTGATTCCTCTATTACTGTATATGATATTTAAAGGTTATAAATCATTGGGTGATTATATTCTTGGAAATATTTGAGATTTCTATTTATATTGTCAGTAGGTTGTAATGATATATGTCAGAAAGATAGTGATAAAGAAACTATTATATCCTTATTTGGGATATATATAAGGTTAAAACACCATATTTTTTTATTTTTTTATTTTATTGACTTTTTTCTCTTTTAATCAATCATATGTAAATATGAAATTTTTTGAGGTATTATTGAATGATTTTTATGAGTTTTAAATCTCACATGTAGTTTTTTTAGGTTGAGGTTCTTATAAAGGGTTCAACATACAGATTACATGTAGTCGACATCGAGTACCCAGTGGAAGGCCACATGGTATCCCAATAGTGCTTACATTGGCCAAGGTGGACTGACATTCAAGTGGGTACTTAGTGGAACATAATAGGTTAATCAGTATAATGTGTGATATTTTTTGTGGGGTTCTCTATTTTATGTTTACCCCTCGTCAATTATATATCATTCATTATTCCCCTAAAATATTGTTTTCATGCCATCTAATGGGTAATTCCTTCATGGATATATTGATTCCCCTCAATCATATACTATATTATTCAAAATACATGGAGATCAAAGGGATTATTTAATGATTAAAACTAAAGGTAATATCTTTTACCTATTTATCATGCATTTTTTTATTTCCCTTACAATATAGTAAAGGATTATAAGGTAAAATCCATTAGAGAATGGTAGAATTCACCCCAGATATTAGGGAATTTTTTTATTATATTCATGAAAGAACTGGGGTTCTGATTTATCACCATTCATCATCATTCCCATCGATGGATATTAATTTGTGTTTTTTATAAGGATATATAGTTTTTTGGGGAGTGTTTTTTTGAGATTTTCTCCTAGAATTGATTATGTTTCTTCTATTTTTTGGGAAATTTCATGGGATTATATCAATATTCTAATTTGGATTTGAGTAATAATTTTATCACTGTGATCTTTTATATTGTAAAATTAGGTATCAAATAGTGTTTTATGGGGAATTGGTATAAAATAGGTTATTTTAGAGGTTTGGAAAATCTCTCCATTAGTTATGACAGGTGGACTCGAATCGCAGATTTATTTTTCAACTATTTATACACTGGAATATTTGTAGCCTTTGTAAATAAATGATTAAATATATTTATAATTTTCTAATTTAAAAAGAATATGTTTATAATTATTATTATTATGTAACTTAAATCATTTCTAAAGTGAATTTTGGTATAGTGTAATGAAACCAATTCTATCTTGATCATATTCTATACATTATTAAATTGTTTTATACTAATATATTATTAGAAAGTAATTATTCATGTTTTTTCTTTCTCTTGATATTTGAGTATGGTAAATCATTCTGGGGTTTTTTTCCAAACCCTATCATCTAAATATACTGGGTACATATCTTGATTTTGATTATAAGATGACATATAAAAATTAATGTGTTGATAAAATTAATTCATATTCGGGGAATGTTTTGTGATTGCAGTCCGTCCATTGTGAAAAAACATCCACAATTTATTTCATAACGCAGGTTCACTTACGTGAGTCACAAATGATTCATAAAACATAACTCAGCAATTCTTTATTAATGATAACTTTCCATTATGTCATGGAACCACACATAACAAATTGTTAAAATGTTTCTACTATAGCGATGTGGTGGGAGGTTTTATAAGTTTAATATAGGTGATTTAATATCTATATAAGAATAATTTTAAGAATTACCTAACACAAAAAATAACAATTACCATGGTTTTATAAAAATTAAAATTTATTATTGGTTTTATAATATCAATATATGGTTTCAATTAAAAATACGTACATAAGTAGTTTTATTTCGTTCTTCATTTACATCTTCACAAAATTTCCTCCCAAAAATTTATTTAAATTAATACGCACCTTCTCTCTTATAAATAAAACAGAATTTAAATTTTCTAATTTCTATTATCAATTTTTGATCTTTAACTATATGATCTCCAACATATAATACTACAATAAATAATTTTTGACTCACATGGGACTCTAATATAAGTTATATATGACCAACATTTTTATTAATAGTACTATTGTATTCTTGTAGACTGGTTTAACATTTTGGAAATGTATAACTTTGTATTTGAAATGTAGTTATTTTTTTGCATAAATGGAATCTCCTAAGTTTGTCTTTTGTGTTCATTAGGTTATACCCATGTGATTCTTTTGAATTGAAAAATTCATTATTTTATAGTTTTATTTTTTTATACTTGTGAAATAATTTTATTTTTATGACATGATACCATTGATATCAAATTTTTTGATTTTTCCACATTATAATTTGTTATACTATTCATGGATATCACCCTATGTTATGAAAAGAATGTTTTACATTATTTCCCTTTATTTTTTATCTTTAATCATATGCTCAACGTCGTTCTCCCTCCTTTTCTTTCATCTATAATGGTTTTCCAAATTCCACCCACCTGAACTTTTTTTCATCATTATTTTTCCATCATAGAACTTTGATGCCTAGTTTTATCTACAAAGCTCATTAATATCATGGAATTAAATTTTCATCTACTTGTGTTTTTTATTTTATGCAGACATATCATCTCTTTATCTCCCTTTAGTTAATTTTTTTAGTCTTAGAAAATTTATAAATTATTTAATGGTTGTACATTTTATTTCGTTATTAATTTATTAATATTTACATATTTTCCAGTTATTAATGTCAATGGTTATAATTATTTTCTGCTTAAAATTTGTTTGTGATTATAAATTTTCTATAGTTATAAGTTATTATTTCCATTTGATCATTCTTATAATTATATTTATTTATAATTTTATGTGTTTATAAATTATTTTTTATTATAATTTGATTTTGAATAAAAAAAAATGTTTTTGAAAATTTTTTTAAGGTAAAATTTATTTTTGATAATTTATTAATTGATACAAATTATATCCAATTTTTGACAGAATTTGTTTTTGTGTAAATATTTGTCACTAATAAAATTTCATTGCGTTAATTTTTTTATGTATTATATTTATAAAAATATGAATTTATATATATATTTTTTTATGTATATATATAATTTTTATTTATATTAATTAAATTGATATATATCTATATACTTATTTTTTAAAATGTTTATAATTTGTCTATCTATATATATGTCAAGTATTTACATATTGTAATATATTTAATGTTTTTATCGATAATTTGAGTATGTGATGAATCATAATTGGGTAAATTCATCAAGAAATAAAGAAATATATAAAAAGGGGTTGAAAATTTCATGGTATTTTGTAAAGTAGATCTTGAGAATATAAAAATCATTTCTTATCCCAACATGAAGTGTTTGAATATAAGAAATAATTTTCCGAGATATGTCAATCAACTTATAATTTACTATGGTTCTTATCATTATTTGAAACACAATATATGGTTTTGTGATATAATATAAAATTAAACATCGTACATTGATGAATAAATTCATTATAATATTGAGGATTTTTCAAATTAAATAATTCATGATTTATGAATTGAAAACATTGGAAAATAGAAAATTCTAAAAGAATATATGAGCATGATGAAAAACCACTGGCTTCAGGTTTTAATAAATATAATTTATTATAAGATGTAATGAAATTCATTAAGTTAAAAGAATGAACAATTGGGATCAAAATATGTTTTAATGAGTTTCCTAAAATATTTTAAGAGACACATCTAGAATATAATGAACATAAATGTCTAATTATATTGATATAAAACTATTATATCAAACATAACTATAATATAAAATAACACAAGCATGTCCCAAAACCTGTTTACTATATATGAATGAATATAATGGTTATTGAAACAATCTAAATATGGGAACTAAAATTATAAATTATACGGTTGATCAAGTTGTGGTAAACATTTATGGAAAATAACTGAACCTCCAGCTTTATAAATTTTGTATCCTCTAAAAATTTATTTTTGGAGTCATTTTTTTACAAATTCAAATGATAGAAATAGAATATTGTTCATGACTATTAGATAATATTTTTTAGAAACATTTATAACCATTATTATTCAATAAAATAGTATAGATATTATAAAATATTTACATTATCTATATATTATGATAGAAATGTTAGAATAAGATAATGTATTAATAGAATGATTTTATATAATTTGATTACAACCATTATAGTAAATAGTTTACTATATTTCAATATTAAAGTATGTTTCTAAAAATATGTATAAACAAAAAATATATTCTGATAATATTATTGATATTTGGACAAAAAATTTCTAGAAATGGTAAAAATGTTTGTATGTCACCATTTATTGATGATTTAAAATTTATATATGACATATTTGTTAAGGTTTTTAGTGCATACGAGAAATAGGATATTATTTTCCATTCTATAGTATTGTTCTCTATCATCAACATTAGAATATATGGAAACTTATCTAGATACCCTATTATGGGATATAATCTATATCCAATTTTCTAATAAAGAACATTATAACACTGTTGTAAAATTCAAGAAAGCTAGTTTGCATGGGAATTATTATATATTTTCCATTAGATAACCCATATTGATGATTTAAAAATGAATTTTATGGTTTACAGGAGATTTTTTTACCAAAAAAAATTGTAACTAGAACAATATTACCACAAAGTGAATAACATCTACACCACATTTAGAAAGGAAAAATCTTTTTGTTTATCGAATGAAAATACCTGGAATACACAGCCCAAATAATTTAATAATGTATATTGATACTATTGGAGGTAAAACATAACAGTAATAATATTTTTATTGTAAAAAAGATATGTAACTATTTGATTTAAATTTTTTTACAGATAAATGTAATAAAAAAAGATGAGTTTATATTTGAATGAAATTAATATCTATTTGAATATGTTTGGAGTTAGGTATCACAATGAAAGGGAAAAAAGTAACATATTTTACTATGTATTGTTATACATAATGATTGTAATGTTGAATTTCAATCAATATCTACATATCACTAGTTTACGTAGTGTTTAATCATAAAATGAGAAAATTGTTGTGTAATTGAATGATTTGAAGTTATTTTTTAATAAATCTAACTAATATCATGTGTTTTTTAAAAAAAACTTTAAGTTATAATTTTTTGAATGTTTTGATTCATATTTGAAAATATATTATCATTTGTTTTCCAATTCGATTCAATTTATTAAAAATAAATTCTTGTCGATTTGTTGAATAAATTAGACAAACAAAATTTCCTCATACATGTTCACATATAAATTTATTTCATACCATATTTTTTTATAATGGTTTTTCAAAAAATTATTTTTGTGCCATAAATAATGATACATGGGGAGTTATATAAATTTGTTTTATCCTTTTCAATGATATATGAAGTTTATAGTGTAAAATGTATAATATATATATACAAGACTTCTCAATATTTTATAAATATATATAAAAGTTGGTGATTCAATTTCGTAGTAACTAATTTTATGAAAGCGAGAATTGTGTCCTCTATAAATTTCATCATCAGAAGTAAATAGTAAAGGTAATGGGATTTGAGGAATAATAGTAACATAAATTTCTCATGATATTGTTATAAATGTGATTTTATGCATTTTTAAGACACAAGTGATGTTGAACCATAAATATCATATCATATTATATGTTTTATTTTTTGATATCTGAAATGAATTAAAAATTTATTGATTATTGGGAAAAAATATAAATTTTTTATGGTTTAAGGACCAATAGATTCATATTAATTAGAAACCTTGAAATGGATATAATGGGTAAAATGTGTTAATGTAATGAAAAAGTATTGTGATATTAATAGTTACTCATTTTAAACAAAAAATAAGGACAAAAAGTGTACTATTCAAATTAGTAGATTGATGGTCTCTACTAAAGCAACACATTTTTTGAGTGAAATAGAATAAATCCAAATTTTTTATTCAACGAAATCTTTTGGATTTTTTATGATATATTGGAAATTTGTTAATAATAAATTTTATTTTTTATGTCAATGTTTGGCTAGGGATATATTGATTATTTTTGTGGAACATGACTATAATTTCTTGAAAAATTTTGATCTAAAAAGATTTATATTAAAAGATACGTGATTTACCAAGGATATTCATGTCAAAATTATATTTTCTTTTATTTTCCCATCGAATGATCAGTGATCCACATGTTTGTAGGGTAAAAACAATCATTTTGATAATGATGGTGTTGATCGTGTTGTGTGATTATTTGGGATTTCGTCATCAATTATACAATAAAATTAGGATTACAACGACTCTGATGTATAAATAGTATATGCTATATGAAAATGATCAAAAAAAAATTATATGGTACAACACACGGTCACTCTTCAAATTATTCATTGAAATATCTTTTTTATTTATTTTTTGTAAAAAATACACATGTAAAACACTAGTTTTTTACTTGAATATTTAAATGTAATGATGATGATCATTTAAATAATTTTTATAAATCATATAGACCACAATTTCAATTAATCATTTTTTTCATAATAATTCATAAATCCATATATTATTAAAACATACATATCAATTTTATTTTAATTTGTTATTTTATTAAAGAAATATTGATTATTTAATTCATATTTGTATTTAATTTTCTAAATATTTGTTTTAACTGACCATTTTTTATTTATAAATCCCCACTAACATATTTGATTTTTATAGTTACACATGTAAACAATTGTTTTTTAACTATGGTATTTAAATCGATTTATATTGAACATTAATTTCATTATGAATTATTTTTTATATTGAATAGTTTTAGTTACACATTTTCATGATGAAGAATACTAATGTGATTTTTTTAAAAAAGTACACATATAAATATATTTTTTTCTTATCATTTAAATTTTCAAACATACACATTGATAATTTATTTTATTTTTATATTAATTTTAAAATAATAATTTTTAGTTATGAATTTTATAGTTGAAGAATCCTAAAAAAATTATTTTCATAAAACTAATTCTATGAATTAATAATTATCAGATATTAACATTTCATCATCTATACGAGTTAATATTAAAGATATATTTTTTTTAATTTTATTAAAAATCTAATTTTATTATAAAAAATTTTAGTTTTAATAAATTATGTTTATATAGAATTTCTTGACATTCTTATTTTAACATCTTGGATATAAAGGAATAAGGAAATTTGTTATTTTGTTTAAATTGTTTTTCAAATTAATATAACCAGAATAACTATATAATTTAATGAGGATTATTTTTTTGGAAAAAAATACTTTTAGCACTACTTCTCAGCCAACTATGATGAAGTGTTCTTCTTCTCCAAAGAATATGATATCCAAATCTATTATATTTGGGACTACACATTTCCCATCACCTGAAATCCTTGTTTGGAGAAGAAGATACATTTTAAAATTTATGATAATAATTGCATTTTATGTCCCAATTACAGGAGTATTTACCATATTGTTTGTGATAAATTGTGATATTCAACAGCTGTTGTTACCATAAAAGTTTATTAACCTTGAGAGGGGGATATTTGGGTTATTTAAAATTCAAATTAACCCTTTAAAATGTAATTGCTCCACTTTTAGTAGGGAAATTTCATTTTACCCTTAAAATATAATGTGGTATTAATTAATGAAATAGAGGAAAATGATTTTTACGTAGTCCACCAAATGGGATAATGTAAATAAGAAGTATGAAAATGTGATTATTCACCTAAAATTGTAATATCATATCTTCAGATACTATTTTAGAGGGACTGCACTGAACATCAATGTTAATGACCTTCAAAAAACAAAATCTCACTACTTTCAAAAAAATTGGGCCAAAATATTCATCCAAAAGATGCATCCATCAACCTACTCATATATATAATAATGTTAAATTAATTGTGGTGTATCAATTTTCCTTATATTTATCCTTTTGAAGATGTTCAATAAAACATGTTGTGAGATGTACCCTATAACACCATATTCATGATATATCTCTATAAAATGTTAAATTTAAATTATTAATCTTTTCATATCCAAGTGAAAAACACTTTTCTCCATAATTTTATTTTTCTACATTTTTTAATATTATATTTCAAATGATTCTCCTTATGAATTAATTCCATATTCAAAAATGATATATTCTATATTTAGAAATATGATTTGTAACATCTCTTATTTTATGTTAGTTAATTTTGAACATTATAGAGATTAATACGCACATATGTCATGCGATTTCGAGGCCTGCTGTGGTCGGAATAAATTTTTTAAATTTTTCAAATATATTAAATAGAACAGTAACATAGTTTTCTTGAAAAGTGTAATAAATTCAGAATATGGGCTCATATTAAAAATATGAGGGCATCATTGAGTTCTAAATTTTGGTTTTACCCCAGGAGAGACATAATATTTATCAACAAGGGAAATTTTTGATACAATTATTTCGGGTGTAAATTAATAAAAATAAATTAACATAAGTTATTTTCAACATAATGAAAAACTCATCATTAAATATACATCTATGGATTTTCAATCAGTGTTGGTAGCTCAACCCTAGATACCTAAGAGAAATTGGAGGAGTGAGTTCTCAGAAAATGACGATGAATCAAAATAGTATCATATATTGTTGTGCTAATAGAGTTGGAGGATCATGTCAATGATGGATACACAACCAGTCTTTATCCATGATTAATCCAAAATCATGGTAGGATCTCCTGATTTTTTATTTTCCATCAATATATTTAATCTTGGTTGAATTC
Organism: Viscum album; assembly: GCA_963277665.1. NCBI lineage: Eukaryota > Viridiplantae > Streptophyta > Magnoliopsida > Santalales > Viscaceae > Viscum > Viscum album. The sequence goes on along the minus strand of OY728143.1, from coordinate 1,199,729,569 downwards.
ATATAAATTCCACATACCAAATTTATTCCCTCCATACAAGAAGATTTATTTTGATGGAATTTTTTTAGTTTTTCATTGATTTATCTCAAATTGTTCACACATTTTCATGATAATTAATTAAGGTGAAATTAATAATGGTCAAGGTTTATTCCTCACTTTTTTTGTATTCTCTATTTATCCTTTTTTCTTTGCACATTAAATGTGGGTGTTTTCTTTTGGCCCATGGTTCAACAAATATCCAATATTTGATCATTATGCCACCATTATATGGTGAAATAGATAGATACCATGGGTGATGTTCATGATCAACTTCATGGTTATGGTGTGATGATTTTGGTGGGTAATTGGTCGAATAATAGATGGATTTTTTGATCCCATTATTCCTGATTTTGATGAATATAGATAGTTTTCTCAATGGATTATTGAACTAGTTTATTTGGAAAATGAAATATTATTATCAGATGATTAGAGGACTAGATGAACCCTAGTTTTTGTTTTCTAGAAAGGGAAACAGCTATAATGAGGCGTGTGATGTCTCATAATCAGATCAATGAAATTGTGTAATACAGAGTGTGTACTTCCTGATTAAAAGCTATGTTGGCCCTCTATTTTTGTATCTAGGGTTTTCTCCAAGGATTTGGACCACATGGTGTGTGACCCCTATCAAATAGTTTATGACCCCTATAACAGGGTTTGTGACCACTTCCATGTGTCTCGTTTTGTAATTCAAAGGGTTCACGTAAATGGGTAAATGTTCATGGACAGATAGAATTCCATGTACTTATACAAATACATTATTTAGAATACACAGGATGATACATGGACATGACATTGGTATACATACATGGACAGGAAAAATGGGGAGGATACACAGTGTCTCTAATAACTTTTTAATCATTCTACATGCTATGTATAATGATATTATTTGTCCTGTGATTATCTTCCACACATGCATGCATGGGGATTACAAGACACATGATGTAACCATGGTAAGTATTGTTCTATATTTAAATAGTTCTTGAGGATCTTTTTTTACTTCTATTATACATGTATAGTTTTTGTGTGTTTACATTGGTCCATTCCATTGAGGGTATAGTGTACATTATATCCATATAACTATATTTTGATACCCTATAGCGGCTAAGTGTCATATATTGTTATGGGGTCACACTATGAGTCTGGAGCGTGATACTCAATCGACTTATGTTCCCAAGGTGTTGTTTTGGGAATATGTGTGACCTCTATAATTATGAAATTGATCATCCATCAAGTCGGCCATATCAGTAGGATTTGTGGTATCATTGACATATGATTCCCTAGGTAGGGGGTTAATCCATATTGGGTTTATGATGTCCACCAAACTATATATCAGAGTCTTCATAGACTTGTGAGATTTAATTAGGATGTTCCTAATGATATAGTCCTCATCCTCGAGTATCTCTCATGATATCATGTATCGTGGAGTGGATTCTAACGGAATTATTGTTTCCTCGAGTGGAGTCCTCTATCTTGTAGATGGTTATGACCAAATGGTAGTGTGGAGTCATTTCATGGTATATATGGGTGTTTCTATTATAATTTTTTTGTTATATCATTTATTGAGTTGACTATACTTGTTGCTTTGTGTTTAGTGTTTTCGAGGTCTCCTACTATGTAATATTATTCTCACCCAAGAATGGACTTTTCCTACACATGTCGTGTCTCATGTAGATGAAAACCCTTATGATATTGTCTTTGGAGTACATGGATCAAATGGATAATAGCTGGAGCTTCTCATCATAAAATATTATAATGGTACTAATGATATTTTAATGATTATTATAAAAAATACACTAAATGTTGTAAAAATATCATCATATCTAAGATGACTAGGCACCCCATATTCTCCTCCATATCCATTAATATTAATCCCAAATGGAAGAGGTGGGATCCACATAAACATTTTAGTATGATATACTATTTATAAAAAACAACATACTCATGTAGATTAGTGGTGATAAACTTTTTTAATATGTTCTTTATACCTTCAATATATAACTCGAAAGCTAATTGAATATCATCAAACAAGCCATTAAATAGATTCCTTAATTTGGGAACTGAGTTCTCATATAGTATTCCATTTCATTTTAACTATATATGAAAAAATAAAAAAAATTAAGATATAGAAGGGGTTCTCACCTATGAGATAATATATAAATATAGAATAGTCCCTATGAAATCACCATGATTTATATGAAATTGAAGGTTGTAGTGAATGAACATTCCCCAATGAGTTTATATATTTTTTGAAAAATGGAATTCTAATGACCAATCCTTTTCAAAACAATCATCGACCACCATAGATCCTCATATTCCTTGATACTCTACTAAAAACACAAATTTGTTCTATCATACATTTATATGGGTGATATTTCATCTCACTCATTAAAAGAACAATGAATTTCACGTATTTTTGATAATGTTTTCCATAATCATTAATCCATTAAAAATAAAACCATCACTGGGTTTATTCAACTAAAACATTGTATCTATGGTGTAGTCATATACCTCATAAGACAATCATAGATATCATATTCCCAAAAAACTCAAGAAAATTCTTAAATAAATCCACAAACATGATCTCATGCATATTGATCATTAATATAATATAAAAATCATTTATCCCTCCTACTCTCATATTAGGATACATTACTCCAATCACCAAGCTTATCAACATGTCTCTCTTATTCATCACTTAGGTGAATATGGATTCAAATATCCATCGATAAATCGTAACCAATTTACTTAAAATATGTAACCATGAATTAAAACATACATGTCACATCTCTATAAATTCTATAGAGACACATTATAATCCCATGTAATATAATATAAAATCTGTATGTGATCAAGGGTGACTCATTAACTCATACCTCTCATGTTGTCATTAGACATTAATACATATATCATAGAAAATGATTCCTTATACCCATAACTACCAATTATATATTTTTTATATTCCAATATAATAACTAAATAGAAATAGGAAAAATAGAAAAACCCCTTATATATTTCTCATTCAACTAAAATACACTATTTAGGAAAACAAAAAATAAATTAATTTTTATTTTTTAATAAATTAATAATCATTTTAACAATATTTTTTTCCCAATGTATTTCCATTTTAATATTTTTTTAAAATTTCATTTATTAAAACATATTTTATAACTAAAATTAGTTTTGAATATGTACGTGATATCTATGATTCATGAATAATACAAAATATCAAACTATCCTTCCATCCTAGGAAATTAGGTTCACTATTAATAATAATTTCACCCAAAATCTTATAAAACAATCAAAGATCTCAATCAAAATATTGAAAAGAAATAAATAATAATAATTTTATATTTGGTATATTATAATTTCTATATATATGAGAATGTTATGCCCAAACATTATATCTTTCCCAAGTTCCAAAAATATCCTAACTCTAATGACTTTATAAAAATAATAAGGAAACAAAAAACAATAATCTAATAGCATTTTTATTTCCAATTTTTTGATATGACAAATGATACCAGAGTGGGGATCTCTGGATGACCTCAAGAACTCCTCCCTAAAGTCTAGATGTTTTCGACTCATGGAAAGAGTGTATATGTAATGTACATAGACTATAACCATGGTATAATTATGACAAATAATATCTACATAATTGAATATATACAATATAATTTCAATACAAATTAATTAAACATAATTTATTACCGTCAACAGTATATACTATCAATGAGATATCAAATAATTGATACATATTCTGGTTATACAACATTAAAAAGGTTTTAGGCACATAGTGAATAAGTATAAATAAATAAATAAAATTATGGATACTCAACAATAAAATAGTTTTCCTCTCCTTAGATGGGTCTCCCAACATCTAAAGAGCATCCCCTTCCAGATCCCTTATTTAAACAACCAAATAAAACCCATCATTAAGGCTAGTATATTTACTTGTTTTCCCATATTGGTTATAACAGTAAAAAAACATGTTCTCACCGAATTCCCATTACATTCTCAACTATATATAGTAAATTAATGTTTGGTATTACAGACCTTAAAATAATATAAATAATTCAATAATCCATGTTAGTTCATTCAATATTAACCAAACTGCATGGACACTAAACCCTACTCACTTCAACCAATTCTGATAATATATCTATCAAATCCATTTGTCATCAGAATCCATTCTGGGAGAAAAATATTACTATATTAGTCCAAATAATGTAAGAATCTTTTCAAAAAAAACTGATCGCAAGTGGATATAGAAATATCTAAAATCTCACAAGGGTAGCACCACCCCTTCTATAAAAGTTCCCATGGACACATATCACATCCACCATTAATCATCAAAATTATCATATGAATATAATTTAAATAGAAAAAATTCCAAAAAAATCAATCCACAAAAACAGAAATTAGATCTCTTGTATTGTCCCATACATATCAATAATTACCAAAATGGCTCTATAGATGGAAGAAAAATTGATATCCTCTTTCATAATCCAAACAAAACCAACATTTGGAAGGTCTCATGTATAATTTCAGGTCCAATGGTTTATAAATTACTATAACCTCAGTGGTGTAACTCTATATCATGATCCATATCTCTCTAAATCACAGAATAATATGTTGAAACTATATAACATGGATATTATATAATAATAATAATAACATTTATAATATATAACATATACCTTGTCTCCTTATTTCCACAAATCCAACCTCATACTTGACTAGAGCATAACACATACATTTTCAATATCACCCCCAAACCAATCTCATTATCCCCAACCATATTATAAATAACCCACTAATATATAATATCTATAAAAATTTATTTCCATTTGGACATACACACATAACATCTAAGCTGTAGTTTTGTAACAATAAATATTCCCCTCTTAGTCCATACACTATCCATGCCTCACTACATTATTATCCCATTTCCCATTATTTTCCATCGACTAAAGCCACACATGAACTAACAAAAATCTTACTCAGTCTACTCTTATACATACCTAATTAAAACCTCGCCAGAAAACACATGACTTCCCACTAGTATTGACATTCCTCACACATTCCCATATCATTCCCTTTTGAGTTTCACGCAATATTTATCCCATTCTATAAATTCAAAATCTTATTGTTACAATAGGCACACATAAGGTGAGTGACAATCCTCGACCATGATCTACCAATAAGGATGTCCCAATCCCAATGAATTATCATGGGCCAGTTTTCACTTTACCTCCTTATATTTCTCGAGCATAATGTGTTCAATAGTTTTATGGCCATTTTCATTTCATTACCTATAAATATTTCATACCCATACACTATTTGTATCATTACTCAATGATAACCACTAAGAAACTAATCAATAGGGTCCCTATGGTTCACTAGGGATCACTTAATTCTAAAAAAAATTTAACTCAAAACTCTTGGACACATTAGGGTCCCTTAATAAATTTTATACATCACACACCATTCAAGGAATATTCTTTAAGTGTCTCCCAAATATCGACTCATGAACATCCCACTCGAGTAGAAATTCCAATAATAAAACTATGTTTATCTTATAATCCAAATATTACCCATCAAATTAGAATATTAATCAATAATACATTAAATACATATATGCAATTAACATATATATGTAGATGGGTATTTATTTTAATTGTGCGACCTACCTCGAGCCTCTTGGTAACTTCATACTGAATATTGATATTACTCCCAGTAGACCAAAATCAAAAAAATAATGTAAAACAAAATAAAAAACATAAATGGAAATAACATGTGCATGTTTGTGAAATAAAATTTAAAAGAAGTAATACCATAAGATAATATGTAATAAAATAGAATATAATCCAACAGATTGAATAAATCATATAACAGTTTTGGAATGTGTAAGATCTCACTTGGAGGAGAAGGAAGGCACTTGATAGGGGAGGTAACATATTATTTTTATGGTAAATTTAGGAATACAACTTTCTTTTATCATAATATTAATATAATTTGTTAATTTAATTTATATAAATACTATCTTGTAACAAATTGTTATATTATAACATGGGTGACGGTGCATTAATCCTTTAAATTCACCCCCCATGTTGTGGTCCATATGTTCATGGTGTGGTGCACCTTAGTAAAGTAGAATAACTAATCCCAATCCACTAGATAATCTTGTCACGGTCATACCCTTTATAAAATAATTCTACCATGACTTTTCATTCTCATTTATTATTAAATGATTCTTCCTCGATTAGAATCACAACATGAATTCAATTTAATCCCTTATGAAATGACCCAAAACTATCACATAATGAATAAAATTCCCACAAAATATATGAAAATTTAATAAATAAGGGTTTCTTAATCCAACAAATAATGATTCGATTACCAATATTTAAGGGTCATCATTACGATATGACATTTTCCTCCATGGAATCAACACCACCCCAATGAAAATATTCAAAGGAATACATAAGTTCTTTGAGAATGAATACATAATTTTTCCATTTACACAAATATATAAAATCATTATAATGTCACACCCTCGATAATTTTATGATCCTCATGCCCCTAGAGAGTTAACTTATTTTCAAAGTGCTATAAATTTGATAAGAGACCCTCCATCAAGATGTGATTTTCATACCTCACAGTGTTACCTCACATAATTATTATATTCACTCTTATATTAAACCAACTACATCATGAAGCCATTGAATATGGAGTAAACCTAGACAATACCAAAAAAATTCAATGATCCTAAAAATGTTGTGATTCCCCATGTCATGATGTGCTCTTCCACCCTTCACGAAATATCCTTCACCCATCATGATATGATTTTCCGCGTTCTTAGTCCACAAAAAACCATAACCCACACATATCATGGAATGATGAGACTACACCTATAAGACATATACCTAACCTTAAATAAATCAATAAACATAATAATAATTCCCATGGGTGCTACTGAAACACCATATCAGAAGTAACAACATCAATTAAATATGTTCCAACCATAATGATTAGGATCTAAATTGAAATTCATAAAACCCCCCACAGCTTGATTCTAAAAACAATTCTCATTGAATTTTCTTTCCCACAACAATGTACTTCATAAAAACTATAATATTATATATTCATATCATAAGACATGTTTCTTCTATGGTGGTGGTATGATATCACTATATCTTATTAATAAATATATAAAACCCAACAATTTAATATTACATCACTTCATATATTTCATACTATATGATATTACCATATCATAACATACAAAATTGATTACTTATACATGACATGTACATTTATATTTTTGGTATATCTCCATAATTATATGACTTATACTGTTGTATCATAAAATTTTATTAACATTTATCTTTATAATGTATTATATTAAATAAAATTTTAAAAATTATAAAAATCATTGGATATTTCAAAATTATTTATATAACAATTATCATAAAATTCACCATGTATCACATTATATGTATTAATTCTTTAATAAGAATAAAAAAAATTACAGATAAACTCAAATACACTTTTAGTGTTTCTCTGTATATTTTGTATCAAAGATGAATCTCATTCTGTTATAAAACAATGTGTGAATATATGGGACTTTGTTGTCACAAACTGTCTTAGATACCTTAATATCCAGATATCAGGGCTAGTATTGACATAGAAAAAGATAAATCTCAATGCCCACATATTGTAGAAAAGCACCTAATATCATAAAAAATAAATGTGGGAATTATTTTTCAAGAAACATTACTGAAGAAAGTTAAACAAGTCAGAATGATTACAAGAAATTACCTATAAGGAGAACTAAATCAAAAGAGAAATGGTAAAAAAACCCAATGTATACCTCAATGTATCACAAAAATAGGATAACTAAACAAGTCCCAAGGTACACAACTCTATAATACCAAGGTACAATAGCTAATACCACCTCCATGTCCTGCGTAATCCTTGCTCAAATCTAGAGTAAGATAATCCAGAAACCACCAAAAGGCATAGGTAGTGTCTGGGATAAAAACTAGTAGGTACTCACCACAGATTCCATAATAAGATGCCAACATATTTTAATGAAATAATTATTTACATTTCAAATAAACAATCATGGATTTTCAAGACGCAATTAATAAAATTAATTGTTAAAAATTAAAATAATTGAAATAATTTAAACAAATAGATTAATAAAAAATTTATTTAAAAAATATATATAAATTCAAAAGGAATGTTTAAAACTATTTATAATAAAATGGAATATATCTCAAATACAAACCATGTAAAAAATGGTTATCAACCAAAAGGTACGCTTGTTCTTGATTAAGGGATCCTCACACATTTAAATAATGACAAACAGAATTGTGTACACATGCCGCTTTTTCACTATCCAAAGAGGAATCATCGATATCCTATGGAGGAGTACAATGTTCAAAATTGTTTAGGATAGAGTTTTAAAGCATCATTCCATATCTTGGGAATTCCTACCATAGTGTGTTTAACCCTAATATATCACTAACTACATTGTATTGTATGTTCTCAAGGAAAAACAAACAATGATGGTTCATTTTAGTAAGACTTATTAACATAAAATTCACCCCATTCTACCATTTCAAATATTCCAATTTCCATTCAAAAACTAACATACGGGGTTTTAATCAAAAAAATGATATTTTCCAAGAAAAAATCACTGGGTTTCTATCAAAAACTTTTCATGTTATTTTCCTCAAATTCTAATTTTAAGTAAATTCCTTAAAATCAATTTCACAAATTAAATCCATAAATTTATATTTCACAAAATTCCAGTAATTTAACAAATAAAACACAATTCAATAGAATGGGGAGTTTTCCCCAATTTTATGGAAAAGAAAATCCGATCCCCCCTAATTCAATAGAATTGTATATTTAATAAATCATTTGATATTAATTTCAGGAAATTGAATTTCAATTAAAAAAATAAACTTTATTCATATAATCTATTGTTAACCAAAATTGTTTACCTTTATAGAGCCTCCAACCTCACGATCATGGGATCTCAAAACACAGATCCCTAATCTAGAAACACCAATGAAGAACATGGATAATGAGGATCCAAGAATAAAACCTAGATTCTAGATTAAAAATAATGGTTATTAGACCATATAACAAGATAATGATCTAGAAAGTCATAGGGAGTAAATAAGGGATAACGAGACAAAGATAATGATAGGATGAAATATACTCGGAAGATATTGAAATTCATTCACCAAGATTTGATTAACTTTTAGAGGGATTAAGAGGGTCAAAAATCACCTCTCAGGATAATCTATTGAATAAGAAATTATAGGGGTTAAATCTAGATTTTTTACGGACCTAAATAAGTTGTTTTCAGGAATTTTAATAAAATATTTTATGATTAATTAAAATCGAGGCACAGTTTCCTAGGCAGAGCCACAAAGTTAGAAAAACTTTGTACCCTAACCCTGAAACCCTTTTAATGGGGTTCATCATTTCTTCCTTGGAGGATGGTTTGTCATACCATGACCCATCTATGAAAATCATCATTTCTTGTGTTTGTGCGGTTTAAACTAGTAGGGCGTACAGTTTGAAAAAACCATTCACTAACAATGCACAAATTATAACCATTCAAAATATTCTTAATTTTCAAATATTTTAGACAAGGAACCCCAAAATTTAACACAACCAAGGCATGATCAAAATATGGGTTTAAGAAAACCTACCATTTATAACAAGATGATATATCCTCCACACCATAGAAACTATATGTCACCATAAGTCCTACAAAGAAGCTTACATGTAAAATTGATGAGGCCACATACATCTCATTAATTCCAACCTCTCCCAAGTCTCATGAGAATTAGAACCATTCTACCATAACACCGCAAACAATGGTAGCATCCTCCCATGAAGTATCATAGTTTCTGAATCAACTATCCTGACTGTATGTACAGTAATGGATAAATAAAGTTAATCCTCGAGATCACTCAATCATAGAACATGATATGGATCTGGTAGATAATTACATATATGAGGTACATAGAACAAGTTATGTTTTGACAACACCTATGGTGTACGTTCTAACGGTAATAGACTTTTCTCACATTCTCAACAGCCTCCAAAATTCTTAGAAAATGAGGAAAAAGTTTCCCCTTACTCCCACGTTATAGATGAAACAAATGTGTTGAAGCATTATATATCACATGGTCTCCAACTAGATATTCCAAGGGTCTATTATAAAATAAGTATATGACATACAACATCTTTGTGCCATCAACATTCTCTGATGAATCAACTGAAACATTGATTTCATCTATTGAACCAAGCTCGGTCCAACCAAGAAATATTCAACCATCTCCGGCCTACACTACTAATATTAAATTTTCCAACCACACAAGGACTCAACATGAGCTATTATAACCATGGAATGGAAAATATTATTATAATAAAACACAAACAGACCCATATTATCATCCCACACTACACTATATTATAGGATGAATTACCAAATAATTTCCTAAATAAACTTTATAACACAATCTTTATATCCATCTGACTATGGATGTATGAAATACTCAATAGTATGTGAGATTATAGTTATGCATTACAGAATATACAAAAGTGATAAGTCTACGATGGATTCCTATAATAGATTATAGTATATCAGACTCAATGCAACCAATCAATGATATTTCACATAGTGAATTAGTAACTCCTCAACATTGGTTGTATCATGAATGGGTATAAAAAATGATTTTATCAAAAAATTAGTAACAAGACATGTCACAGTATTATTTCTCAAGGTATTTAGAAAAAAAACCAAAAAGTCCAACGATATATCATCCCACATCCTAGTATGCACTAGAAGTGGCTGAAGAAAACACTAATGTTTCTGGTACTTGACCTTGATGTACTAGATTGTATAATAATGAGATACAAATTCATTAATTCCCTATATCATACATGGAAAGTAGAATGTATGCCACTTTTCATATAACATATTCTTGGTTCCTCGGTACAAAACTTACTATGAATTATGGGAATCACCCATTACAACATTGAGTACTTCTAAAGGAATAATAAAAATATTTTGAAAATATAGAATACCCTACAGGGAGAATAAAAACTAAGCATTGGTGTCCCCACAATATAGAGAGTCTCAAATTGAATAGAAATCATCATCAATCTATTATTTCTAAACAATAATCTCAATAAAATTGGATGTTAAATGAACACTGGACAAACCAACCTCAAGCCCAGATTCCAGGACTCTAATTTTCAACTATGAAAAGTGATTCTTCAAATTACACTATTCTGAATAACCATTCACATCATGTGCCATGATGTTTTCTACTCGTTTCCTCAATGATGACATTATACTTACTTGGGGTATAGATTGTTTTAATGTTAAATGATTTTAGGTATTCCTCCAAATTATCTGAATTATATTTAAATATTTTTTGAGATATGATATAACTCATGATTTTGTAGTAAAAATACATGGTAAATCATTCTCCAAGAATGTAGTGAATCAAAAACTTATGTGTGTGCCACCAAAAAGAAAGTTCATGTTCAAGGTTCAGATAATTATTATCATATGGAATATGTTGACTAGATCTACAATAAAAGATATGATCAACCTATATTTGAATGTATCCCAAACCCAAACATGATGCAACATAGAATACCACATATCCCTACCATTCCTGTGGGAGACTCTAGACCAGTGTAGTTGTCTATAGAAATTTTATATCAAAATATTAAAATATTCATTTCTCATCCAAATAAAACATTAATCCATTCCTATTTAGATCATTCAATGAAAAAAATAAAACATTGAGATGTCCTTAATGAAAAAGCGGTAAAACCTAGCTAATCCAATGAAGCATTGAATTTTGAAAACATTTTGTGGTTGTTCCTATGTCATAATAGCTTTTAATTTTTAATGATTGTTTGAAATAGCTTGTTCTGACACCATGTGTCCCATGAACATCACTTCCTGAATCCATAAATTACATTTTGATTGATTGGCATAAATACAGTGATTTCAAAACAATTCTATTACTAATTTCAGATTCCTCACATGATCCTCCTCAAACAAAGGGTAAATGATTTTTTCATCCCTAAATACTAAAATAAATTTATCAATGTACTCATGGAAAATCATGTTAATTAAATCCATATTGACATTGGTGAAATTGGTTAGTCCAAACAACAGAAAAATGTACTCATAAAGGTCATACCTTCTCAAAAATTAGGCTTTTAGAATATAATATTGTTTTATTCTCCACTTATGGTTACCAGATCAAAGATCACTCTTTGAGAACCACTCCTCCAATTTCAAATGGTTTAAAAAATCATCAATACATGGATGTATATATTTTTTTCTTTTCCATGACTCTATTTAGTTTTTGGTAATCAACAAAAAGGATATGTCAACCATTAGCCTTCTTAGAAAATAGAATTGGTTCCACCAAAGGTGACACACATGGTAATATCAGTCCTTTATCTATAGGATCATCCAACCAAGTCATCAAATTATTCATTTCATTGAGTTCCATCTGGTATGAAAAAATATATACTAGTTGAGTACCCGGAACTAACTCAATAGAAAACTCTACCTCCATTACCGCTGGAAAACCAAAGATGTCAGAAAAAACATTGGGAAACATGATGACAATTGGAGGGAGATCGACACTAAAGGATTCTTACACTAGATTAAAAGAGAACATCAATATTATATTCCCCAACTCTATATAAGATGGTCTTTATCTACTCTACCATAGATCCCATTCACTTTGAAGAAAGACATGTCCCATTAGGTGTGGTACAGAAGACATGTCGAAGATAAAAATTAATATAAACCTTAATGGAAATGATCTAATCCATATCGAATATGATGTTAACGGGTTTCATGTCAAAAAATATAAAATCCTAAAAAAGGTCAAAATTTGATAAAGGGAAATCAGAATTGTTACCATAGAGACCTTGTTATTTCTTCTTTCTAAGGGGTCTTGTAAAATCATTCACATAAGATAAAATATGTATAATACAATTTAATAGATTAATGATACAGGTTGAAAATAATGAACAAGATTAACCATTATCAAATAATTTTGTCATTAATAATGTAGTTGTAGGAATGGTACCTCTCACAATGGATAGATCAGTACCTTCTTCCTCTGGAGACTCATTCACTATATAAAAAATATTTATTCTAGATTCCTGTGGTTGGGGCTCGTTTCGTGTGAAGCATATAATTGAAACACAATTTTAGTAGGCACTAATTCCCCTATGAAACTATGTAGAACAGAATAAACATGATACAACTTCTATAACTGACCCGATCATCCGCATGTGAAACATATCACGGGAGACTTAGTGAAAATAATATTACAATTCCAAGGATTAACACACTTGTAGAAAATCAAAGGGCTTTATACAGGCACTACAAGAGGTCTAGAAACACCATGTTGTAGAGAACCCCATGAGAATTATTACACATCAAATTTCTATTAATGGAACTTATAGAACATCTATTGGGAGAAAAATTAACTCTCATAAAACCTGACATGTCTTCCAGATCCATTTCAATCATTAATGTTCTATCTATCACATCAGCAAAAGAAGGCCGTTTCATCCTGAAAAAATGATAAAAAATATTTTATAGAAGAACAAACACAAACCGTTGAGTCATTATCTTCTCATTTGATACTCTATTAGGTGAAAAATTCATTGGTTTAGTAAAATTGTATTAAAACTCGATCATGACCATTTCAGCGTACTAATGTTTTAAAAACTCAATGGCCTTGGACAACACCATAAAGTTGGGATAGAACATGATTTTTCAATGGTCCATGAAGTACATGCAATATGACCTCTAATGAATCTTTATTATCCCAACAATGTGGCACCATCTCCTTCTTGGTTCCTCTAACATGAAGGTGACACAGTTAAAATTTTATTTCACCAGGTGTCCCCAAGAACTCAGATTATTATTTTGTCCAGTTTGACCATTCCTTCTTATCTTGAGCTTCATTTGATCCATCAAACAATTGTGGATTTCAGTGAAAGAAAACATGAACCTGATTCCATCAGAAATCCCATGAGGGTCCACAACTAGATCCTGAATAGTTTTGGGTTGTGGTGTATGTCTCAGAACAAGGACAACACACACAATTCCTTTACCAAACATCAGTCCAAGGGCATATTATCTCACTATAGTTCAAAAGTATATCCCTCCTAGACCTGATTCAAAGATCTTTTCGGAAGCATGATGCTACTCCACATTAGTAAATAATATTAAAGACATAATATTGACACTTAAATACATAAATATGGGGAAATAAATACAAAATATACATAATCATGTTTTGGATTTCAATATTTCAAAATCAAAATTAGGAAAATGACTAGATAGAATCATCAAGATGCATTTTCCAAACCACCCCTAGTAACATAAGGTTCATTGCAGTGAATGATGACCAGAAACTTAGTTTATATTACCTCTTAAGTATCAGAAATAATACATAAACTCATATCAACATTAATGCAAGATGTTTAACCTAGATCTGTGATACCAATTGGTCATCAACTAATATGGATTACCTGGTACCATGATTACTAAGCCAAACATGACATAACCTGAAGGGAATTCCCATTCCCCATGGTTTTCCATTAAGAACCTAGAATCATAAAAAATGAAATTTGGAAGAAATTGTCCAAAAAAATCAGGGATGAGAGATAAAAACATCAATATGCATAGAAAACACCAATGGGAGAACTGTACAAAAATTTCAAATAGGTAAAAGAACATAAAGTACAAATCCTTGCACCATAGAAATAGGATACATACCCAAGCCCTTCTGGATAGAACGTTTTATGACCAAGGATCAATTGCTACTACTACATTTATGTGGTGCATTTTCCTTGCTCAAACCTAAAATAAGATAACCTACACACACCAAAAAGCACAGTTTGGGTGTGAGCTAAAATCATGGTAGGGTGTCACCAATGATTCCATAATAAGATTCCAATATTTAATTAAACATATATTTATTTTAATTTCAAATAAACACTCATGGTAGTTCAAATCCTAATTAAATAAATTCATTATTGACATTTAAAATAATGGAAATACTTTAAACAAATTCCAAAATAAATATTTTATAAAATTTTATTATATAAATTCAGAAGGCATGCGTAAAAAATTTAAGAACTAAATGGAGTATGACTCAAATATAGACAATGATAAACATGGTAATCATTCAAAAGGTAAAATAGTATTGGGTTATGGGATCCTAACACAATTATATAATGATTAAAATAATGTTTACAAACAACCCTTTGGAATATGTAAACGGGGATTCATTGACATTCTATCGAGGGGTACAATCTACAAAATAGCTTATGTTAGAGTTGTAAAGTATCAATACATTGATAGGTTATTCAAATCATATTTTAGTCCACAATATCTCACTAACATCCAAAGATTTAATTTTACCAATGGAAAACATTTAGCAGTGTGGATTTTATAATACCCCATAAAATATGCTAATATCCATTTCGAAACCAGCACCTAGGTTTTTAATCAAAACGTGATTTTCCAAGATAAAACCACATGGTATATATCACAAACATTTACTTCCATTTTTGACAAATAAAAATTGGAAAATAATTTCATCAAATAAATATTAAAATTTATATTCAAAATTTTAAATTTCACAAAATTACATCAATTTTTCAAATACACCCAAATACAATAGAATTGGGGGTTTCACCCTATTTCATTCCAAATTAAATTTTAATCCCAGAAATCAAGTGAATTTGTTTCTTAATTAATCAATTGAAAGCAATTTCAAGAAATTTAAATAAATTTAAGAAATTGAACTTATTAATGAAATTTACGGTTAACCAAAATTGAACATTATAATTGAACCACCTAATTCAAGATAATAGGATATCGAAATGTAAATCTATATTTATTAAATTCCAAAAAACAATGTTAGTAATAAGTAATGGATAATGAAACCTAGTTATAATCTCCAAAAAAACGGTGATAAGATACTCAAAAAACAAGGATATCTAAAAATTCCAAAGGAACGAAAGATGAGAGATCATTATAAATATAATATAAGGAGGAATACTACCATGAAGATAAAAAGCATCACATTCTTAACATTGATTCACATATAGAGTTGTGTAGAGGGGTCATATTCACCTCTATAGAGCCTCAAAAAATGATGAAAATAAAGTTGTTCAAGATAGATCTATTTGGAAATGAAAATAGGATTTTAGTATATGAAAAAATTATTTTCGGATTATTTAAAATTCATATCAAGGTTCCTTTGGAAAGAGTGTATGTGTTCATTAAATTTACACCCCAAATATGGACAATATTTAATATGGGTACATGGTTCTTCATAGGTGGTTTCATGTTTTGTCACACTATGCCTCAACTGTGAAAACCCTCACAAACTAGGGTTTCATGGTTTTCACTGGCAGGGCACATGCTTTGGGAAAACTATGTGACAACCAAGCGCTACTTAGAAACATTCAAGACATTAAAAATTTTACAAATATTTACCTGAAGCATCTCTGAAAAAAAAATCCAACCATTTAATGACGAAAAGTGAGGTTTGAGAAGACTTGAAATAGTAACAGGATGTTTCATTTGTATAATTGATAATGTTTTTAAATCTATAATACCAAATATTATGTAGTGGGTGAAGTCATGGAATGCATGAGTTCAACTCGATTTATAATTTTATCCAGTATAATATCCATAAAACACATGTACTTTTATACATGATTCCACAAACTATATATATAAATGAAAAATGATATAATGTAATATTTATGGGTATCAAGTACCCATGAAAAATAGATCATTTCAATCCAATATAGTCACTAATACATTCTTAATTTCCCATTTGTGGATAGATTATATGGATGAACAAATCAAATTTCATTCATCATATTAGAAAATTACATCACATGCCTCCAATATTAATAGATAAGCACCTCACATGTAAATTTTATAGGTATATACATTCACATCCTAAATCTATATCAATTATTATCCCAAATTTCATACTAATCTTATGAAAGTAAATGTTAGTTATTGGTTAAACCTCAAATGATGACATGGTAAAAAAAACATAACCAATTGACCCCTAATTGGATCACTGTCAAGTATGGTATATGAAATGTATCAAATTGAGAGTAATATTATTTTATATATGTTTTAATCCTCAATTACTGGGATTCACAATGAATCTTACACACATATCATGTCAAATAAATTATGTATGACACTCTAAGTGGTATATATATAGGGTTATCGAGCAGAAAAAAGTCATTTTTTGTTTGATGGAAGTAATCTATATCATTATATAAAACAATTATCCTAATAATAAATACATTTTATCCTAACCAATAATATAAAATTTTTATAATCAATTACTGGTTACTAAAATAGATACAATAAGTTGTTAATTATCATCTTACTCTATATATATATCAATCAAGCATAATGGAATAGTAATCTTGGGACTTCCATTTCTATAATATGAAACATTTTGTATTCATAAACTCTTTTATGAAAATAAATAGACCCATATATATAAGCACAAATCTAATCATATCGTCTTTGATAAAAAAAATTGATACCTTTTGTTTACTACTACTTTAGGGTTTTGTTAAATTTATAATAAAAACTCCAACTCAACTCCATTATTAGATAACATCAATGAATAATTATTTTATTAATAATGATACTATGAATCATAATTCTAATGCTCAACTATTTGAAAATAATATGATCCAATGTTAAAATGTTAATAGATTATTTATCTATATAGAACTCTTTCTGTGATTATAATCATCATCTTGGAACATTTCAAACAATATAATTCATTGAAATGTTTTTTTAAATATATTTATTGAATCTCTTTACATTATGATCATTATTTATCAAAGTACCCTAAACTATTTTTACAATATAATGGGAATTTCAAATTAAAATTAAAATTTTGTAATCTATTATTTTTTAGAAATTATCTTATTGTAAAAAATATTATCCCAAAAATATATTTCTATCACATAAACAAATTTTTTTTATAAAATGAAACATATTTACATTAGTTGTAATATTTAACAAAAAAATTAATAATATATTTTATATAATTTTCTATTTTTTTGTAAAATACATGAAAAACACAATTTAATTCCTTAGAATAATCCACTAAAGGGTGTTAGTATCATATCTATCGTATTTTAAGAAATTTATTGGATAAAATCTATTTTCAAAGATAACAAATTTTTATCTTATAATTTATTCAGAAAGATTATGGAGTTATATCAGTCATTTTTATATGTTTCAAAATCATCATATATTTTAATTTTAATAACCATTTTTCACAGTGATAATAATTATAACAAAAGAGAACAAAATATAATAATAAAAAATATTTATTTTCGTGTATTTCAGATATTAATGAATCCCTAATATAAAAATGCATTATGTATAAACCCATTTCTTTACTATATAATTGCAATCATTAATCTCTAACCATATATCGTTATATAAATTTAATTTATTATAATTATATAAAACATTTTTTGATGAGATGTTAGAACCATATTCCCGTCAAAATATATGGATTTATTTTTATAATTATATTACATAAAATAAAATGATTCAGCATTTCATGGACCCTTTATTCTATAATGTTTCTTATCAAACATTATGACTTTTTTAAATCAAAACATTTCCCCTCAACTTATACTCATTAAATAATTCAGAACTTTGTGTGGACTCACTATGAAATCAATACTTATCCATTTATAGAAAACTTTTACGCATTTATTTTTATACCATAATCATGGTACATGATATTGGATCTCTAAGGGAATGTTTTAAAATTCTAAATATCTTGAAGTAATTTGAAAACATTTATTTAACAAATTTATATTGAAATTAAAATTGAAATTTTGAAAAAAAAATTATAGTGATTTCATATCGAAGTCCCTAGAATGATTGATTTTGAGTGGTAACCCATTATAACTATTTAATTTATATAGCTAGTGAAATTAAGCTCATATAAAGTATATGTTGATATCTTACTATAAAAAACTACTTTAGTAGCATCATAGCACTCATGTCTATCTTTTTCTTAAAATAGACTCTTTATTTCATCAATCATTCATACATAATACATAATCCCATGTTTATTTTTTAAATTTAAATCCATTGAAACAAATAATAATATAGTGATGCCAAGAAAATCATTACTATCTATACTATAATAATATTTATCTTCCTAACTACGTTAATTAATATGAGTTTTCTCAGAGTTTTTCTCTCAATGATATAAAATTTCCCTTATTGCATAAGAATAACTTTTAGGACCCTATAATAGTCTATAATGTTTTTCTATTGATATTTTGATATCTAGAATTAATTATTAAGTAATGTTAGATGATAATGGAATTTTTCCACCTGATACGTTTTTATCAATATATTATACTGGTTTTCATTCAATTATTTATAAATTTTATTGGATATACTCCCATTAAAATAATGAAACATTTTAAATAAAACTATCCATTAGTGATATAAGGTCTTTATTTCATTATGTAATGAGTTTTTATTTGTGTTCCTATCCTCAGTTAACTATTTAGTTAGTCAATAATTCCAATCATATAATATATGATTCATGGATAGTAGAGTGGAATACTCCAAACCCATTATAATATATATATTATAATTACATTATTCCTCCATTATCCTAACTCTTATTATTTACTATGTAGGTGTGTCCAAAATCATACAATCAATTTTTCTTTCCTAGATCATTGTTTAATGAATTTCCACTATGGAATGGACTTGATAATCCATGGGAACCCTAATTTGGCTGACCTAAATAGACAAATAAATGAGATATTGACATGTGGCCACTTTAGAAGGAATCAAACACTTATTATTTTTATGATGTTTTAAATACTATTATATTTTATTAATTATTATATTTATATATATGAATGATTATTATTATTTAAATTCGTATTCACTATTAGTTCAATAAAATAAATATTTTTAAGCTACATTGACAAATGTATCTTTAATAAATTTAGTGACAGTTCAATTAACCAAAAATAAATTTCATTTGTATTTAAAAATATTCCATTGCATAACATGAATTAGGTACATTCAAAAACTTATTTTAATGGTTTGGAATCATATAAAACCCCCCCGACATGAGAATATGTGATGCGACAAATAACCAACACCCACTTTACTAGATAGTGCATATGCCCTAATGCCACTATTTTTTCAAACCCCATAACCCAATAATCATAGTTAAATAATGAAGAGAGGACTTAACTATATTGTAATTTAATGTCAATAAAATATAACTAACATCTAAATTTAAGATCAAACCAGCTGAACAATCCAAATACATGGGGTAAGAAAATGATTTCAATTATTGTACACAACTTGTAACTCCATAAATGCATGTATTCTTAATTAATAAATTATTTTAAATATATTAATTCAAAACACACTATTATTAATAATATAAAATTTATATTCATGATTAATAAATCAAATAATATACAAAATAAATGAACTTTTTATATATTTTGAAATGGAATATTCTTTATAAAAATTTCATTAAGTTAAAATAATCAAACAATTTTTAATTGAATATTCATTATAAAAATTCCATGAATAAATATAACCAATATATATTTACTTCTAATATGAAATCCTTTATATTATAATTTTGTAAGGACATTTATTTTATTAATATATTTAATTAATAAATATACATGTTGTATTTCAAATGAAAAAATACTATATTTTTTGAAAATATATTTCAATATCAAAATATATCAAATTTAGTATTTTTTAAATATTTATCATATCATCACATAAAATATATTTCAATATTATAAAAATATTTTATTAACTTTAAAATTTAATAAGAAAATTTTACATTAATAAATTTTAACATTTTATAATTTAAAATGAACACTTTTATATTTTTTTTATTAAATTTAGATTTGTAAGGAATTTAAAAATTACCTTATTATAATTATATAAAAATATATATAAACATATAAGTCATTATAGGTAGTCTATGTGTATATAAAATTAAGATATAAAATTATGAAAATTTATTGGACAAATTTTATGACGCATTTAATAATTAATTTTAAATAATCAGTAATTAAATAATTTTGAAACACATTATAAATTAAATATACATACCAAAATAAATTTTAGATAACTTATAAAAAATTATAAATTGTACCATTAAATTCAGGGTAAAAAATCATTTTCATCGTATTATAGGATTCACTTTAATCATTTTTCATGATTTAGTGTAATGCATATATCTTGATTTACAATAATCATGTGACATACCCTTTAATTGGTATACACTATAGCTTATGACATGAATTATATTTTAAATTAATTTTGTCTAGTGGTATTATGGTTATCACTGCCAATAATTCAAAAATTAATGTTGAGATATAAGAAAAAATCTATATCATGACCTGTAATAGAACATATCATACATTACAAAATACCAAAATGGAATGAAATTGCCTTTTGAAAAAATAAGTAACAGGGAATATCATACTGTGTAATCCTATTACAACTTACAATATTGTAAATATTATGATATTCAATAGTAAAAAATCCATCTCATATTTTATAAATGAAAATGTTTCATCTATTTTTCATCATTTTGAAAAAGAATTCATGAATCAACCATGGTATGGCTCTGATACAATTGTATGATTTCATTAATAACAAATAATAGTATTCATGGAATGGTTAAAATAGAGAAAATATATTAAAGAAAAATGATGACATAAAATAAGATACTTCCATAAATCTAAATAAGGGACGTAACATTCATCAAACATGAAAAAGCTTCCTTTTCGTCAAACACATAGTTGATGAATATAACATTGATTCATTAAAATTAATATTTGCCTATGGTGTATATAGGTTAATTAATTACCTACTTTTTAGGTAAGATTATTCTTTCAATAATGGTATTCTAGTACATCATTAGATGATCAGAGACATTAGGGGTTGACCTACCGATGGTTGGCTGAGTTTGACACCCTTCCCCACCTTTAATAGTCTATGGGTTGATTAATATCATCAAACTGTCATATATAATAATTCAAAAGACATAGTGTAATATACCTATATCCGAACACATATCTACCTATACAGAGGATTTTTTTATAAATTTAAACAATTTTAGTATAATGTTCATTAACAACATCTAATATATTCCAATAATGTAAAAAAGATTATGTCTAGAGTAAATTGGGGGAATTACCAGCCCAACAAAAAGAATTATGGATCCACCATACAGCTCTGGAAGACACTCTCCCCACAAACAACCTCAAGTTTCACCAAAATACTACTATCATAGCTACCAAACACATTTATACACCATCTACAGTATGTCCACCATGATCCCTATCAAACATTATATTGTCTAAATAATATTGTAAATTATCTAGTAAATCTTTTTATGGATTTTGTATATATATATACCTTGTATGAAACCATTAAATCAATAAATAATAAATCATAAGCCACGATTGAACTCTAAACTAAAATCTAGAGGTTGGATAAGCTAGAAACTAGTAATGCTCCTAGAATTTAACATGTCATCCATCATGATCTCATGCCTCTTATCCCATAAAATGATTCAAATTCATCAAGAATATCCATAATTCACCACTTTAAGAGGGAGGTATAAGATACCTCTTAGTAAAATCTTGAAGGAAAGTCACTCCTCAATGGAATCCAACATAGATGATCAAATTGAACTCATAGATAAGTTACCACAGCCTATATACATGCGAGATACTTGAATCCATTAGAATTTAACTCTTTAAAAGAGAATCATTTTGAAGACCATGGTGGAATACCATTATCCATCTATATTATCCTCTATGAGGAGATCACATTCCCATGATGAAGGTTAATTAATACTTTTCCCTACATTGGGAGAAGGAATAGATGATCCTAACCATGATCCCTATGGGGGACCTAAAATAGTACAAAATTGACCCATATAGAAGGGAGCAAAAAAATTAAGTGGTATGGTGGAATATAAGAACAAATCAATGGGGATTACAGACTCTATCACAACATCAAACCCAGAATCCTAATCAGAATAGGTTTCTTGAATGACTTTATCTAAGAAAAAAATGAGTACATGATGTGTCTAAGGGAAATACAAAGTCTTTCACTACTTAGGATCATTTTTTTCTGGTTTAGTATATGTCGATTTTATCTATATCATATCACAGAACATGTTTGGTCAATCAGGTTCATGGGAATTCTTTCATGGTACATGAAAACTTAGGAATTAGGGGTTCAAATGTGATGTTGGTAAATACATGTAGAATGTTATATTTAGCATATCTGGAAACATTATTCATTGTATTGAATATATGGAACAATATATGTGTTGTTCTATATTAAATTCCATGTAGTAGAGTTTTTTCCAGATAGTTTTTCTTCATTAGTATGCATCCCCATTTACATGTCTTACAATTTATTTCCATCCATGATATCCACACACCCTATTAAATGGAAATAAATCTCCACCATTATTTAGATTCTTTGCACAATTGATGGTAAAATAAAATTGATGTCTCCTTCTTGAATATTTTTCATGTGAGACATTCATCACACTTCTATAAAACATATCACAAAAATGTATCTAACCATACATTATCCCTATATTTTCAACGGTGTGTTGACCAAAACGATCTATGAAGATTAAAAAATTACCATGTATATGATCATGAATTGAAAATCTGTTCAGACTGTGGATAATGTTTCAATCATGATGAAAATAAAATTATGTTGAAAAACAAAAGATGAAAGTAGGGGGGAATCAATAATCCTAATAATTTGACTAATAAATGAAGTATTGTCTCAATATGGACATCGTTTTTCCTATAAAATGATTAAATAATGAATTAATTCAACATAAAAAAGATGACAAACTTCCAAAATTCCTACTTCTAAGAAATGTATAGATTTAATAGTTAATTATTTAGTTTTTTATATAAATGATTGTTTGAATTATTAATATGAAATTTTAATGACATAAAATTCAAGGATAAATCAATAAAAATATATCTAGAACTCATTATGGGATTCATAATTGGTGAATAATATGTCCAATTTTTTTTGATCCCATCAATTTTGTTATGAAATAATTAGTTCCACTGAATATGATCATCTTCCCTTAAATCCCCTCATAAATAGACTTCCTCTAAATAGTTCTCTCATGGTTATGTATCTAACCTTTTAGATATACTAAAATGTTGTTTAAATATAGTGATATTTGTTTTATAAATTTAATTTGGAAAGTTAATTGATTAATTAATTTAATAAATTCACTTCATCTACTATCCATTACTGACAGAGAATCATATATATTTTTAATGAGAATGAATTTTATGTCATTATTAGGGATATACCCATGTTCTAGATTCAATCACAATCTTTGTTTCCAAATAAAAAACTTATTTTAGGAGGAAAATACAGTTTTTTATAAATAATCCCCACACATTAGATAATATATTTAGTATTTTTATATATCAAAATCAGTGACAAATGATGCTGGAAACACCAAAACAACCCCGTAAATTTATCCATATATATTTTTCAAAATATTTCAATTGTTTAAAAAGAAAATATGAAACCATTAAACTCGCCCTACTTTAAATTATTTTTTTAAAAAAATTTACAACATATTAAACCATTTGAGAATACATGGATAATATTTTGTTATCCCACTCCCAAATGTTCTAATAAGGAATACCTTGTTTCCCAAAAACGCATACAATTGGGTAATTCAACCATGATTTATATTCTCTTGTCTATTATTTATCACCATTACACATTCTATAAAGGTGGATACTTATTTAATGTCGTGCTTTACCTATTCAGTAACGTCTGTTTTATCATGCACACAAATCAACTCTACAACAATGTTGAATTCATTGAATCAGTCTAACTAAATTATTAAATTGATGTGGAATGTAAACTATCCAATTATATTTTGAATATAAAATAGACAACTGGACCTAGAAGATAGATTTCCCCATGATAAATTCTATAAAAACTATGCTGATGTGATACCACTATGAACAAATTATCTACCACAATAAATTCAAAAGGAAGATGTATTCATTTCATGTGGGGATTATGATATCTTGGATATGTCATCATCCTCCCTTAGATTATATACACATTCACTTTCAGCAAAAGAAATAGGTATGGCCGATAAATTATGATTATCCCAACTCTGACCTGCACAGTTGTGTCCTATAATTTCTATTATACAGGGACACAAAATATTCCATAACAATATTAGAGTGAAAGATGATGTTTTATGAATACTATAATACATAAATGTGATCGTCCTAACTTCATCCAAAATCTACGATGAAAGATAGAAACATGTTCTCCAGGAACCGAATGGTCTACCTAATATGTTCATCATTCTAGTGGTGAAACGATATTTGAATCAATTATTGGGAAAACAATGACTTCTATAAATATATAAAATCTATAAAATTAAAAAATGAAAGTGTAACAAGATAATAATTCATTGAAAACATTAAGCTGGTTGTTCTCTTCTAGGTATGAGCATTTGAATCTTTTCATTAAACTATTCACTCTAATGTTGATGAAGGGAGCATTTTTGGTGAGGTAATCTATCATCACCTATATAGTGTCAGGAAACCCAAAATTTACATTGATTACATTTAATGAAATCCTTTGATATACAATCCAAAATTAAATCTAGTATATCATGGTGCATGAAAAAACCTCTATGGCCTGTATTTAAGCCTTCATCAGCTGATTAGTGAGACATTGAGACCTAGAATATGCAATATTTTTCTTCATCCCTACAACTAAAACTATCATTGATGATCATGGTACATCATTTTCACTCCAATATATACTACCAAGGGATATGAATAGAACTTTTTTAATGACTCACCTATAAGAATGAATAGAAATACCATTCATCTATAGAATATATGAATTTCTATACACTTTCATAAAAACCATTAGGTCAATGTAAAACAACTATATGGTCATTTTCGACCGCAAAATAAAAATTTCAATTTTTTTATTCCTTCACAAGCTATATACATGGATGGGGGAAACCATAATTAAAAGGTAAGACCCCACTCCCCCATTAAATAGAGATAAATAAAATAAGGTAAACATATCAACCAACATTCATTTAAAATGAAAACTACATTACCCAATGAAGGGATTTTTCACAAAATTTCCATACCTTAGAGTATAAATCATAAAAAATTCATATTCCTAAAATAACAGAACCCATAAAATCTATAATTGGATGAGGTATCTCATAGTGAAGATGTTCTTGTGGTGATTGTTCTTGGAATAAACAAGTAACCACTCACCAAGAAGATTAGGTCACAATTTCTTCTAGGAAAATGCTTCAGGTCTAATATATGAGTCATTAGTTGGGTAGTTATTCATGTGGTAGCTTATCTAGCCAAAAACATAAGTTATTATCACACACCTATACATTATCATGCACCTACCTATATTTAATTATGGATAATATAATAAAATGAACACATTCCCTTCTTATGGAATCCTCAAGAAGGGTGTAATAGTCAACCACATATTAAACTCTTCCGAGGAATATTGGATCTTTTATGACTTGATAAAGGGATTCTCTTTTGGTCTATCTTTTCAAGGGTGACATAATTCTATAGAAATATTTCATGAATAATTTTTAATAAATTATAATCCCATGGAATATTTTCACATCTTTCATACGCCTCAGAGGATACCAAGCATGTAAAACCATGAATTATGTTGTACCCATAGGTACTCTCTCATCTGATATAACATGTCATAGAAATTTAACATACCTTATCAATAATAGATAGTTATAGTGTTTTATATAGACCCAATTCACTCAAAATATGACATAGAACTGTCAAGAATCATCTATGTTTTTCATCCTCTATTGCTGTGTAAATTAGAATTCCATCGATAAATACCAAAAATTATTGATTTAAAAAACAAAATAATATCTAGTTCACAATTCTTATAAACACAAATAAAGTTTTTATCACACAAAATGCCATCCTTGGGATCTAATAATGATAATTGGGACAACAAAATGCCACCTTTGGTGTATTCTACTGACGTCCAACAAATTGTTATAACCCAACAAGAGGTCTATCATCAATAACATAATTTCTTCTTTATTATCATCAAATATGTTATCAATTATTGATATTCTATACTTATTCTCGATTATCACATGGTTATGTAAATGGTAATCCACAAAAAACAGTTATCTCCCATCAACCTTTGTGTCGAATAATATAAGATATTCTCAAGGGGAAAACCTAGGCTTGACATTACAATTCCTCTAAATGTCGTCCAACTACACAACTGGATTTCATATCTCATTGGGGGCCATCTAATATGGATCTGATGATATCAAATTATTCATTGGATATATATAAATGTTGAATTTATCCTTATGATGAAATAATAAACCATGTACATCCCCAGTGGATACATTTAAATGATCTATTAACACTATACAGAACTGATCATCCACTGAGTTTTCTAAATCTAGATTCATGATAAATGAGTGATAGGAAATTTGATGTGAACTCTTACACATGATCTTAACCAAATCTGAATGAAATTACTTCCATCCATTGAAGGAAACACTCATCCAATATAATGAGTCCATGATATTCGTTATTAGAAGTAATAAATTACAGAATAAAAAGTATATAGATGGTCCATACTACTATTTACATTATCTGAAGAATTAATATTCATGAAGATAACCCATAATAAATTCACTCTTCCAATATTCAATTTACACTAATAATAGTATAGTGTGATTATTGAATACCCTCGAGAATGGGTCTCCAACCAGAAGTGTTAGGCCATAGTCTCCAATGGAATATATAATAAAAAAAATATATGTTAAGGATCGAATAGATTATTCCAATTTCTATAACAAAAATGAATGAATGTAGTTGAAAAATATCATATATCAAATCATGTCAAAATCTATAGCTAATAAGAATCAACATCTTGAATCATCACATTCCACTTGACAATAGAACTCTAATATTTTTTTTCCAAATATAGTTAATAGTTGTTGAATAAAATCATTACATAAAACACCACATGCATATATTTTCCACCAATCACATTTTTGCAGAACTCCCTAACTTCCCCTGGGAGTTCCTTGGTCATTTAGTGGCCTTTGATGCGATGGTTCACCCACTACTTGACAATCATATACTATACGATAGGTTATCATATTCCAAGAAATATGATCATTACCATCATAAAAAAAATCCTTCCTCTAGGAGGACAAAATCCCATGCAAACACCATGATTCATTGAACCTC
The DNA here is from genome assembly GCA_963277665.1 of Viscum album. Classification (NCBI taxonomy): domain Eukaryota; kingdom Viridiplantae; phylum Streptophyta; class Magnoliopsida; order Santalales; family Viscaceae; genus Viscum; species Viscum album. The sequence goes on along the minus strand of OY728143.1, from coordinate 1,199,701,012 downwards.
TGTTCTGAGAGATAACATGAGAGTGTTTGAGCCACATACGTCTTGAATTCAATTACTAAATCCATAATACCAGTATCTAAAATCAAAGGTCACCACTGCTGGAACCTACTGACCTCTTCTAATCCACTAATAAATTCTATCAAATTATTTAATTCGCTATCACTCTAAAATAGTAGGTGATATAGAGATGTACCACCCCAAATCTAACCATTCTACGAAGTTCCCTCTCAAATGTCCTCACTTTGATGTTCCCATCATGAACAATGTCATCGTTGAATCATGTGAGGTTGGTGGACCTCAATGAATACTTAGACACAGAAATGATTTCTTCTTATATCTCAGGGATCCCAGGAATGCAGATTGAATGTTGAGACTATAGAAATTAATCAACCCAAAAAGATATGATCTAACATATTCTAATGAACAACCTTTTCAGGATATGATTGAGTCACCGAGCTCCACCAATGTACTATCATTCGAGAGAGAAGAATATCCTTAAGAACCACCATTTATTTGGGAGGATTCAAAATTAGATTCAAAACATGGACCATCAAATAAATATTGTCCTATTCAAATTCTGGTTATGAAATACTATAGGTCTTGTGTGAGATTTTCCTCTAGAACTCAAAACACGTTCTCATCCTACTGACATAATCACCCAAAATAGTTACGATGATATTCTAATGAGTTAGAGGAAATGAATCACCTTGTCATAAATTGGGTATATATTCTCACTACTCAATGGGTTTAAGTAAGAATTTATATATACCTAAAGGAAACACCTCTTGTATGAGCCCCTATATGAGGTCACATCACTTTTTAGATCATCTTCAAGATCGTATTATTGAATCCATACCAGTTATCTATGTAGATGATTAATGTAATATTCATAATGTTTCTTAGTCAAAATGAGAGTTTCTATGAACCAAAATATATAATTACATATAAAATATAAATGGTTACAATATGATTATAGTACCATTATTTTAACTAAAAATAGTTTTTAGAGTACAGAGTTGGAAAGCAGGTTACAGAAATCATGGTGAATGGGTTTGTTAGCCACTAAACTATCACTGGGGTCCCTAGACCGATTGTCTAACTTGAGAAACACTAAAATAATTTCAATAAATACTATTATAGTTGTAATAACTATATTATCTCAAAAATTTGTCCTATGATATCCTAGTCTACGATACCACTCTCAAATATCCCAACCCATTAGATCACACATAGCCGATGGTAAGCTGAGAGTTTCCCATCATTCATTCCCTCAATTGGATAGGTGATAGTGACATCCAAAATGGTGGAGTATCGCACATATAACAGGCCTTAGACTAATGTACATATACATATGCACACATGTCTCCACAAATATCATAGTGATACACACTACTAAAAAACAACATACACCCTTGGTTTTAAACAACGAGTATAGCCCCTAAAACCGTGGGTATAGGCTGTACCCACAGTTTTGAGATTTTTAGCCTTTAAGGGAATTGATATAGAGAAATACACATTGTTTTCATAAAACATTGGTTATATCCTATACCCAATTTATCATACCCATGGTTTGGTAAACCATGGGTTTTTATCTATACCCATAGTTTAGTAAACCATGGTTATAGAGATCTTGAAGAAAAAAACTATACCAATGGTCTACCAAACCATGGGAATAGAGATCCTAGATAAATAAAATATAGACCAATGGTTTTTAAAAAAAATTTATGGGCTTCCCGACCTACCAATAAATAGTCCCTTCAGTAGCATATAATCCACTTCTAGTCGCATAGAACCAATTAAAAAAAAGATATCCCTCCAAACAAATACCGAATAATAATTTTAAAATTCCAAATAAACATAATCTATCACATAAAATGATCCACACTGCAACTATAATAAAAATAAATCATACATATACATCCTCATCCATACAAGGATTAAATTCACGTTATTAAGGCACTTTCACAGGTATCCCGAAAATTTAAAAATAGAGGGGATTAATATCCCACTATCACAAACATCCATATCCCCGTAATCATCCTCATCATCCTGAACAACACTATCAGTAGCCTCATCAACAATAACACCATCAACAACATCCTCACCACCAACATATCTATCACCTCCACCTTTAGCTCGATCACCACTAGGACCCTCATCGGTATCACCCATGTCATCATTTATAGAGAGCATTGAAACTACATATGAATGAAAAGTAGTATCAATGTATCTTCCCAGGTAAATAAAGAATAAGACATATTTCATATTTTTTAATATTTTTGAATTAAATAATAATTTTACTTTAAAGGAGTTGCTATGTCTGATAGCATACCCAATACGCAACAAAGGGTTTCAATGGAATCTGACGTTGCACACTAATAATATAATATTATTATTTTAAATAGTAGTTAACTCCTAGCTATTGTATTGGCGGGAATGAACAAAAATATATAAAATAATATTATAGATTTTTGTAAAATGTATTTTTATTTATCCAATAAAATTTAGAGGCTCAAAATGTGAATGAATCTAATTTTAATCATAATTTACATTAAAAGGCCAATTTATTGCCTTTTAATGGAGAACCCTTTTTAAATCTAGATTAGGTCACTATAATATATTATATATGACCAAATAAATTCCTTTTGTAGAATGGGGACATCAAAATTCAATTTGTGTAAATTTTTTGAATTTTTCTGATAAAGTTCATTTTTTACTGAATAGTGAAAATATTGTTTTTTAATTCAAAACTATGTTTTAATATAATGTATTTATATGGTTATATTATCTTTTTAAATTTTTTAAAGTGTAATTAGAATATATTTTTTTCATTTAATCCAATGTTGTTCAATCGAATTAATTTCACTATGAAATTGGAAACAAACAAGTGTCGATCTTTTGATAGTTATTGTATCTTAAAAACACACTTTGTTTTAACAATGGGAATTAATTTTAAAATTAATTAATGACACTTTTATTTTTTGAATATGGAAAAATATACATCATTTTTGAATTCGGAATATCAAATAAATCTTAGGATGAATTTTTTGTATTTTTCAAAAAAACATCAATTTTTGATAAATAGGGAAACCACTTAGTAGTATTTAAAAAACTGACTTTTTCATTTAAATGAAATTTTACCACTTCTGTGAATAGAATTTCAAAAATCCAACATACATGGTGGTTATTAAGAACTAAAATTTGGTTCAATAAGATGAAAATAATTTTTAGTGAATAGTAACTTTTGACTTTTATTTACCACGGTTAAAGATAAATAAGGTAATTCAAGGTAAAAATAATATTATAATAATTCTAAATTACCTTAACACTTTTCCAAACCTTATTTTTTGTGTGATTTACGACCATGGGCATCTTTTGGTTGATTTTGGGACCCCATTGATCCACTGGGGAAGTAATGACAATTTGGATTAATTAATTTAATGTCAAGTCAAAATTGACATTAAAAAATATTTTAGTAATTAAATTTTATATGTTGTTATATAGGTTATATTTTCTACTATAAATATTCATTTTAAATATAAAAATATTTCCTACATGATGGTATTTTTGTTAAAAATTTTAGACATCAAATAAATTAAATTATTTATGACACAATAATGATGTAGTGTTTGCCTCTCTAATAATTCATTTAAATAAATAAGATTATTATGATTAATATATTATCCAAATCCTAGACAACTCCTATTGGATGATTTTATTTAGACCTTGAGTCATATTATTCCCATATTTAATGATTTTTGGACCTTTTGAAACCAAATATCATTATATAATAAAATAATATTTTCACACTTTCATAAAGATCCCCTCCTTCCCCAAATAAAAAGTGACCACTTCTTACCAATTACTCACACCTCTCAAGAATTTTTGATCATCTAAAAACTTCCCAATTAATCTCCATACATCCCTTATCATCCTCCTAGAAGCCTTAACTTAGGTAGAAGTCACTTCAAGAAGTACTTTGATTCAATCCAATGGGAGTTACCCAAATTAATGGTTACAGGTTCTCTTAAATTGATTTCTTTAATTTTACTTCTCCAACCACTAAACTCTTTTTATTAATTTCTTTTCTAACAAAACCAGTATCTTAAATATAATAGGATGTTGTTATGAGAAGGATTATAACTACACATAAACACACCTCCATATAATGGATGAAGAACATAATGTTTCCGTGGATGGAAAACTAACGCCTCACGAAACGATGATTGTACGATTATCTCCTACCTCTTCTCAAGGTGGCCATTACTATGGTAATATATTTATATATGATATATATTATGCTTATGTTATCTTCATGCTTCTGTATTTTTAATTTATATCATGCCATTATGGTTTCCATAGTGGGTAAATACGATAATTTCATTTGAGAAAGTGCAGACTACCGCCCCCTCAAAGTGATGAGACTCCTTAATGACTTATAAGGGATATATAAAGGGGAGTTTTAATGATATTATATATCATATTATACTTTAATTATAATATAAATATGTATCATTATGTTTAAATTCCATTAAAATAAGAAATATAAATGAAAGTAGCGTTCATGCGTACGTACGACTTACTGTCTCCATGAACGGTGCATTTCATTTCATACCTTCATATGTTATGTACTATTATAAATACATGTATATGTTGGATATATATGATATATATGATATATAAATCATGAATATCATTTTGGATATAATGAACCTTTGACCACATGAACAACATGTAATTATAAGAAGTCCATTTTTGACTCAAGTACCAAATATCGACAAAACAAACATTATTAACATAAATGATTACATAATGATTATAACATGGTAATAAGTGATATAAAAGGAATAATAAACTTAAAAGAGGTTCTTAAGAAAGTAGAAATTAACTTTATTTTATTATTCAGGAGATTAAAGAATGATCGAGTCAAGTCGGACCCGAGGTAAGGGACTTTATCTCAATCTCTTTTCATTGAGGCATATTTTGTTTTAATACACGACATTCTATTATACGATGTATAAACACCCCTGATATTTCAAAGGGAATATTTTTCTATGAATCGTTTTACTAAACAAAAAAAGGAATGTTTCTTTTAACGTAAGCGGTGGCAACGACCCTTCCTCCACCGCGAGTAGTATTTGATCTTTGTCTTCCTCAACAAGCTATAATGTTTTTAAAAGAAAATAAACAACATATACACTTTTTTGTATTTTGTTATTAAAAATGGTTTTGATAATGTATTTGTTATGTCAATATATTTAAGTTATATATTATGATTGAAATGTGGAAATGTTTTCTTTCCATTATAATTATTTTATGTGTTATGATTTTATAATGGAACATGGACATTTGACGAGAGGTTACGTGATAAACCAAATGAAATGTGGTGTCGTGAATACCTAGACGGGTGGTTACGTTATAACCTCCAATGCATTGTGTATAGAAGTCAGCCATACAGCTATTCCATTTAGTGATGTGTGTGGAAGTCGACCGTATGGTTATTCCAATTAAGTATGTTTATGTTCCAAGTTACCGTTATATGTTATTTGTTCTTTATATGGGTTTTATGGTATTATTTAGGTTACAAAAGGGTATGTAATAACCATTTATTCAGTGAAGAGTATTTACTACATAATAATGGTGAAAAGTATTACTTATGATAAACTATTCATGGTTTACTTGTTGTTTTGAAAATCTAATAGTTTTCATTCTTTGTGAATCCCTTACTAAGCTTTTTATGCTCATCCCAAGTATCTGAAATGTTTTTCACAGGACATAAAGTGGAATAGGGTCAAGGATGGGATCATTGAAAATTCATGCTCTCTTAGACATGGAATGAGACATGAATAATTTTTCAAGAGTTTTTATTTTATGAAAAAAATGACAACTGAGTAAGAGTGTCTACTTTGTATTTTTTGAGATGTAATAGTTATGTCCTAATTCTCTAAAACTATAAACCTGAAAAGATCCTCAATGTGAATTATTCATTTAATTCAATATTATGTAAGTTTTAAGGCTGGGTCCTTATAGTTGGTATCATTGGTCAGTTTAGATAACTTTAGGAGTTAGGGTATTGTTAAATTAATATCCATAAAGAAATTTATGTTAATACTGAAATCACATAGCATTTACAGATTACCATGTTTTTTTCGCCTAAAATATTTCTATGTTCAGAATTCTTTTCCGTAGAGGAAACATGGTAGCTATGTTGGGATGAAATCAGGAGGAATACAACCTTCCAAATTAGCATCCTGAGATGGTCGAAATCGGAACTGAACAGTTTGTCACAGAGATGGCACAGTTGAATCAGTCTATAAATGGTGGTGGTATTCATGTACGAGATCATCCAGATCAACCACAGAGGAATATGTCAGTAGTGTAACATTTCATGAGGCAACATCCGCCATAATTCAGAGGATCATATGATTCAGTGCTAGCAGAAGGGTGGATTAAAGCACTGGAAAATATTTTTGATGTCATGGGTTGTTGAGAACATCAAAAGGTTAGTCTTGTTGTTTACCATTTTGACGGTGAAGCAGATCAGTGGTGGTCGATGGTGAAAAATATCAGGGATAGTGAGAAGATTGATGCTCTTGATTGGGATGAATTCAAAAGTGTGGTTCTTGAAAAATATTTTCCTATGGTGTTTCATCTTAGGATGGAAAAACAATTACTAGAGTTGAGGGAGTAAGATGACTCAGTGGATGCTTATAAAGCAAAGTTCACTCGACTGGAAAGGTATGAACCAAATTTCATCTCAGATCTTGATAGTAAGATAAATTGATTGGACTCAGGACTGAAGGTACTATATCAAAGAGCATTATATTCTTGTGAGTTCAAAATTTATGAATATTTTTTTCTATTTGCGGAGAAGGTGGAAATGGAGTTTTCCAAAGATTAAGTGTTCTTTGAAAAACAACAGAATAAGAGGTCCAGTTGGTAGGAAAAGGGGAAGAATTCATCAAATAATCCTAGAGGTAGGAAAACTAAATATCCATCATGTGAGAAGTGTGGTAAAAAGCATCCCAAAGAATGTTTATCAATGTATGGAATGTGCTTATGGTGTGGTATGTATGGTGATATTGCTCATAACTGTAAGGAAGATGATCAAGCAGGGAATAAAGATCCATCGGTAATATGTTTTAAGTGTAATGAAATGGGTAATTATGAAAACGAGTGTCCATATAAGAACTCAACTGAGGGAAATCATCAAAACTACAAGCAGAAAGGGGTGGTGAAATGCTTTGCAACTACTTCAGCAGATGCTGGGCCATCGAACGAAGTAGTATCGGGTACACTGTTTGTAACATCCCGGGTAAATAAAGAATAAAACATTTTCATATTTATTAATATTTTCGAATTAAATATTAATTTTACTTTAAAGTTATTGCTATGTTCGATAGCGTACCCGATACGCAACAAAGAGTTTCTTTGAAATCATACGTTGCACACTAGTAATAAAATAATATTATTTTAAATGTTAGTTAACACGTAGCCGTTGTACTGGCGGGAATGGATATAAATAACTAAAATATGATTATATATGTTTTTTAAATGTTTTTACGTTTATCTAATAAAGGATAAAGGCTTAAAATACGAAAAGAATTCAATTTTAGGCTTATATACTCTAATTTTCACGAAAGGTCCACTAATCAACATTTGATGGAGAACCGTCATTAAATATAGTTCTGGTCACTCTTATACATTCTATTTTACCAAATAAAACTCTTCTTTATAATCGGGACATCAAATATTACTTTGTGTAATTTTTTGGTATTTTTCCGATAAAGTTCATTTTTTAATGAATAGTGTAAAATGTTGTATTTTAATTCAAAACCTCTTTTTAATATAATTTATTAAGATGATTAGATAATCTTTTGAATTGGTTTTAAAGGTAAATTAGAATATATTTTTACCATTTAATCCAATGGTGGTCATTGGAATCAATTTCACTTTGAAATTGGACTTAAACTAGTGTCAATATTTTGATACTTATTGTTTCATAAAAACACGCTATTTGCTCTGACAGCGGGAATTAATTATTCAATTAATTAATGCAACTTCTATGTTTTGAATTTTGTAAAATGGACTTCATTTTTGAATTCGGAATATCAAATATATCTTAGGGTGAAGTTTTGGTATTTTTCTGAAAAACTTCAATTTTTGATGAATAGTGAAACCACTATGTGGTACTTAAAAAAACTGATTTTTTTGTTTTAATGAAATTTTACCACCTCTGTGTTTTGAATTTCAAAAATCCGACATACATGGTTTTCATTAAGATGTAAAATGTGGTTCAATGAGATTAAAATAATTTTTTGGTGAATATTAACTTTTAATTTCTTAATCACGATTAGAGGTAATTTGTGTAGTTTAAGGTAAAAATAATGTTTTAATAATATGAGATAATCTTGACACATGTCCTACCCTTATTGGATGTGTCATGGCCGACCAAGATAATCCATGGGTCAATTTGGGGACCCCAAGAAGCCACTTTGGTTGGAAAATGACATTAATATCTTGTTATTTAAAGTTAAAATAAAAATGTCACAAACATGAGTTGTTTTACTAAAACAATATTTACATAGGGTTATACAAATCATATTTTTGAATATAAATATTCATTGTTCATATAAAAAGATTTCCTACATCATGATAATTTTTTTATAATTTTTAGACATTAAATAAATTAAATTATTATTTACATCATGATGATGCAATGATTACCTCATTAATAAAGGATTTAAATAAAATGGAAGGATAAGGTAAAATCTAAGACCTAAACATGTCAAAAACCTATTGGATGGGTGGATTTAAAACTCTTACCACATTACCCTCGAATTACATCAATGTGGGACCATTAAAATCCGAAACGCATTCTAAAATAAAGTAACATTTCCTTACTTTCCAAGAGTACCCCTCCTCTCCTCTTATAAAAGGCCCCCACCTCTACCACCTTACCCACTCTTCCAAAGCCTTTGGATCGGCCAAACCATGCCCATTCTGTCTCTCCATATCCCTATCTTACACCTTGAAGCCTCAGTTTGGGCAGAAGTCATCCCAAGAAAGCCTTTGAGCTCAAATCTAAGAGAGTTACCCGATTTTAAGGTAATGACTTCACTTGAGTCCTTTTGTTTTATTTTGCTTCTCCAACCCCCTAAACTCTTTTTATTAATTTCTTTGGTAACAACACCAGTATCTTCCATATACTATTATGTTTTTATAAGATGGATTCGAGCTACACTTATACACACCAACATCCAGTGGTTAAAGAACATATTGTTTCTGTGGATGGCGAATTTCTGCCTCACGAAACGATGATTGTTCAACACTCATATAACACATTTAAATGTGTCCATTAAGATGTAACTATATTTATATATGATATATAATATGTTTATTCATTCCTTAAGCTTCTGTATTTTTTATTTATGGCATACCTTTATGGTTTCCATTGTGGATAAACACGATAATTTTATTTTAGGAAGTGCGGACTACCACCCCCTCAAAGTGATGTGATTCGTTAATGCCATACGTGGGATGTATAAAGGATGGATTTAAGGATATTATATATTATATTATACTGGAATTATAATATACCTCTATATCATTATTATTTATTTCCATTAATGAATGAGATAGAAATGAAAGTAGCGTTCATGCGTTCGTACGGCTTACCGTCTCCATGAACGGTGCATTTCATTTCTTATCCCCAAATGTAATGTACTATTATAAGTACATATTTATAATGGATATATATAATGTATGTTACATATAAATGATTAATATAATTCTGGAATTAAAATATACATACCTCTCATTTAGTTTTAATTCCATTAATATGACATAGAAATGAAAGTAGCGTTCATGCGTACGTACGGCTTACCGTCTCCATGAACTGTGCATTTCATTTCTTACCTCTAAATGATTATGTGATATTATAAGTACATGTATATTCTGGATATATATGATATATATGATATCCAAATCACTAATTTAATTTTGGATATAAAGAACCTTTGACCACATGAACAACATGTAATTGTAAGTAGTCCACTTTCGACTTAAGAACCAAATATCGACAAAAAAACATTATTAACATAAATGATTACATAATGTTTATAACATGATAATAAGTGATATAAAAGTAATAATTAACTTGAAGAAGGTTCTTATGAAAGTAGAAATTAACTCAAGTTTATTATTCAAGACATTAAAGAACAATCGAGTCAAGTCGGACCCGAGGTAAGGGAACTTGTTAACCCAATTTCCATTCTTTGGGTTAATCTCCTACTTTCAAATTATGTCTTGATATTATTATGTCCTATATTGTATTTGTACTTTAATTATGTGTAATTATTTTTAATACACATAATAGATCCATTTTATTTAAAAAAAATGATATTTGTAAGGGACTTCGTCTCAATATCCTTTCATTGAGGCATATTTCATTTTAAACACAACTTTGTTTTATACGGTGTATAAAACCCTTTGACTTTTACTTTTATACATAAAAAATCTTTTTCTATGAAGAATTTTAAAAAACGACAAAAAGGAATGTTTCTTTTAATGTATGCAGTGACAACGACCTTTTCCGCCGCCACGAGTATTATTTGGTCATTGGCTTCCTCAACAAGTTGTAATGTTTTTAAAATGAAATAAATTCCATATACTCTTTTATGTATTTTAGTATTGAAAATGGTTTTTATAATGGATTTGTTATGTCAATATATTTATGTGATATATTGTGATCAAAGTGTGGAAATGTTTTCTTTCCATTATATTTGTTTTGTGATTTTATATTGGTACTTGGACATTTGACGGATGGTTACGTGATAAACCATATGACGGGTGGTGCCGTGAATTCCAGGATGGGTGGTTACGTTATAACCTCCAATTCATTGGGTATGGAAGTTGGCCGTATGGCTATTCCATTTAGTATGTATTGAAGTTTGTCGTATGGCTATTCCATTAAGTGATATGTGTGGAAGTCAACCGTATGGTTATTACACTTATGTATGTTTATGTCCCAAGTGACCTTTATATGTTATGTGTTCTTTATATTGGTTTTATGGTAATCCTTTGGTTACAAAAAGGTATGTAATGATATTTTATTCAGTAAAGAGTTTTTACTACTTCATGAAGGTGAAGGTATTGCTTTGATAAAGTATACATGGTTTACTTGATGTTTGAAAAACTAATAGTTTTCATTCTTTGTGTATCCCTTACTGAGCTTTTTATGCTCACCCCAGGTTTTTTTGAAATATTTTTCACAGGACTTAATGTGGAATAGGGTCAAGGATGGGATCAAGGGAAAGTCATGCTATCTAAAACATGGAAGTAGCCATGTTTATTTTTAAGAGTTTTTATTTTATGGAAACTTAGTCTACTTTGTAATCTTTTGAGATGTAATAGTTATGTTCTAATTCTCTAAAACTCTAAACCTGAAAAGATCCTCAATGTGAATTATTCATTTAATTCAATATTAAGTAATGTTTAAGGCCGAGGCCTTATAGTTGGTATCATAGGTCGGTTTAGACAACTTTAGGAGTTAGAAAAGTGTTAAATTATAATATGATTGAAATGATATAGAACTTACAGATTACCATGTTGCTTCGCCTAAGATATTTCTATGTTCAGAATGGTTTTCCTCAGAGGAAACAAAGCAGCTAAGTTGGGACGACATCAAGAGGAAGACAACCTTCCAAATCAGCAAACTGAGACGGTCGGAATCAGAACTGAATACTTTGTTGCAGTGATGGCACAATTGACTCAGGCTATAAATGGTGGTGGTATCCATGCACGAGATCAGCCAGATCAACCGCAGAGGAACATATTAGTAGTGGAACATTTCATGAGGCAACATCCCCCATCATTCAGAGGATCATCTGACCCTGTGCAAGCTAAAGGGTGGATTAAAGCAAAGGAGAAGATTTTTGATGTCATGGGGTGTTCAGAACATCAAAAGGTTAGCCTTGCTATTTACCGTTTTGAAGGAGAAGCTGATCAGTGGTGGTCGATGGTAAAAAATATCAGGGATAGTGATGAGATTGAGGATCTTCACTAGGACGAATTCCATGGTATGTTTCTTGAGAAGTATTTTCCTAAGGTTGTTCGACTTAGGATGGAAAAGAAATTCTTGGAATTGATGCAAGAGGAAGACTCAGTGGCTGGCTATGAAGAAAAGTTCACTCGATTGGAAAGGTATGCTCCAAAATTCATACGAGATCATTATAGTAAAATAAACCGTTTATACTCGGGGTTAAAGCCAAAGTATTGAAGGGCTTTAGCATCTCGTGAGTTTAAAAGTTATGAAAAACTTGTTTGATGTGCGGAGAAGGGGGAAATGGAGTTTTCCGATGATTATGAGTTCTATGAAAAACAACAGAATAAGAGGTCCAGTTGGCAGGCAAAGGGGAAGAATTCACCAAAGAAGCAAGGAGGTAAGAAAACCAAATATCCATCTTGTGAGAAGTGTGGTAAATTGCATCCTGGAGAATGATTATCCAAGTCTGGTAAGTGCTTTCGGTGTGGTAAGTCTGGTCATATTGCTCGTAACTGTAATGAAGATGATCAATCAATCAATGAAAAGACAGTGGTAAGATGTTTTAAGTGTAATGAAATGGGTCATTATGCAAATGAGTGTCTAACGAAGAACTCGACTGGGGGAAAGCAGCCAGACTACAAGCAGAAAGGGGTGGTGAAATCCTTTGCAACAACATCAGCAGATGTTGGGCCATCGAATGAAGCGGTATCAGGTATACTGTTTGTTTGTTAAGAATATGCCAATGTGTTGTTTGATTCAGGGTCTACACACTCTTTCATTTCTGAGAAGTTTTCTAGTAAATTGGAAATTCCATATCAAGATATGAATACTGAAAATATAGTAAAAACACCCAGAGGGAACGTTGAGACAAAAAGGAATAATAAGAACCTTCTTATCCTTGTGTGTGGAAAGAATCTGCCGTAAAACCTTATTGTTTTGACTCTAGTAGAGTTTGATGTTATTTTGGGCATGGACTGGCTTTCTGTTTATCATGCTAATATTGACTGCAGAGCTAAAATGGTTTCTTTTCAGAAATATTTTCAGTTTGTGTACAAGAATGAACCCTTGATTTTGATAACATATCAGGAAGTTGAGAAAATAGTAAAAGATGGAAATGAATGTTACCTTGAACATATGGTTGAAAATAAAGGAACTGTTCAGATTAATGATGTTCCAGTGGTAAATGAGTATCTTCATTTTTTTTCTAATGAGTTTCCTGGTATTATTCATGATCGGGAAGTTGAATTTATTGTTGACTTAGTTCCGGATTCTATGCCAATTTCAAAACCCCCTTATCGAATGGCTCAAGTTGAACTTTTAGAGTTAAATAAGCAATTGCAAGAGTTAATAGATAAAGGTTTCATTCGACCTAGCACATCACCATGGGGTGCTCCTTTCTTGTTTGTTAAAAATAAAGATGGATCAATGAGACTTTTCATTGATTATAGAGCCTTGAATAATATTACTGTTAAGAACAACTATCTTTTTCCTCATGTTGATGATTTTTTTGATCAGCTCTAGGGAGCTCAGTAGTTTTTGAAGATTGACTTGAGGTCGGGGTACCATCAGTTGAAAGTAAAAGAAGCAGACGTTCCTAAGAATGCGTTCTGCACTAGATATGGCCATTATGAATTTTTAGTTTTGCCTTTTGGGTTAACCAATGCACCTGCTGTATTCATGGACCTTATGAATAAAATTTTCCATGAGTTCATGGATATGTTTGTGGTTGTTTTCATTGATGTTATTTTGGTGTTTTCTAAAAATAAAGAGGAGCATGAAAGTCATTTAAGGGTTATCTTTCAAACCTTAAAATAAAAGAAACTCTATGGAAAATTCAGCAAGTGTGAGTTTTGGTTACAACAAATTTCATTCCTGGGTCAAATTGTTTCAAAAGATGGCATAACTTTTGATCCTGCTAAAACCAAAGTTGTTTAAGAATGGCCAATACCCAAAAATGTTACCGAGATCCATAGTTTTCTTGGTTTGGTAGGATACTACCAAAGGTTTGTTGAAAATTTTTCACAGTTATCTAGTCCAATGACTAAGCTAACTCAGAAGGGTGTTAAGTTTATAGGGACAAAGGAATGTGATGATTGTTTTCAGGAGTTGAAAAGAAGATTGGTGAATGCTCCAGTTATGGCACTTCCTTCCAGGAATGGTGAGTCTGTTATATACAGTGATGCTTCGTTGAAGGGACTTGGTTGTGTCCTTATGCAGAATGATCAGGTAATTGCTTATGCTTCACTTCAGTTGAAAACTCATGAGGTAAATTACCCTACCCATGATTTGGAATTAGCTACTGTTGTTTTTGCTTTAAAAATTTGTAGGAATCATTTGTATGGAGTAAAGTGTGAAATATATACTGATCACAAAAGTTTAAAGTATATATTCACTCAGAATGAATTGAACTTGAGACAGAGGAGATGGATGGAATTAATCAAGGATTATGATTTTACTATTCCTTACCATCTGGGAAAAGCAAATAGAGTGGCTGATGCTTTGAGTCGAAAAAGTAATGCTTCCTTAACAATGTCGCGTTTGGAACGTGATCCTTTGGTTAAGGATTTGATGAGATTTGGCATAGAAGTTTTTTTTGCACGAAGCCCTTCTATTTTGTTTCAGGTATCAGTGAAATCTTCTCTATCAGACAGAATCAAGCAATCATAGAAGCAAGACATTGAGTTGCAGAAAAAGGTAGGGCTGGTTCAGAAGGGTATGGTACCTGAATTCAACATTGATAATGATTGTGTTTTGAGGATTGGGAAGAGATTATTTGTGCCTGGTGATTCACAGTTGAAGAATGAGCTGTTATGTGATGCTCATAGTTCCTCGTTTTCAGTTCATCATGCTAGTACTATGATGTACAGAGATCTGCGGGAGTATTACTGGTGGGATGGAATGAAAAGGGTTATTGCTGATTTTACTGTGAAGTGTTTCACATGTCAGCAGGTTAAAGCAGAGCGGCAGTTACCGAAAGGGATTCTTCATCCTCTACCAGTGCCAGAGTGGAAATGGGAAAATATATCCATGGATTTTGTCGTGGGATTACCGAAGACATCTAGAGGTAATAATGCAATCTGGGTTATTGTTGATCGCTTGACTAAATCTGCTCATCTCCTTGCTATACGAGATACTTTTTCTCTAGATCAACTTTCTTGTTTGTATATTAAATAGATAGTCAGGTTACATGGAGTTCCTCTCTCCATTGTGACCGATCGTGATCCCATGTTCACTTCTAACTTTTGGAAAGGCCTTCAGAAGTCATTGGGTACTGAATTAAATTTTAGTACATCTTTTCATCCGCAATCAGATGGGCAGTCAGAACGAACAATTCAAACCTTGGTGGATATGCTACGAGCTTGTTCGATGGATTATCAGGGAAGTTGGGACTAACATCTTTCTTTGGTTGAGTTTTCTTACAATAACGGTTTTCATTCTAGTATACAGATGGCACCATTTGAGGCATTATATGGGAAGCGGTGTCGAAATGTAGCATTTGGGGATGAAGTGGGTGAATGGAAGCTGATGGGACCAGAATTGGTAGAAGAGATGGCATAAAAAGTTCAGTTGATTCAGAAACACATGAGAACAGTTCAATGTAGGCAGAAGAGTTATGCGGATAACCGGAGGAAGGATCTATCTTTTGAGGTAGGTGATAATGTTTCTCTCGAGGTTTCTCTATGGAAAAGTGTAATAAGATTTGGTAAGAAAGGAAAGATGAGTCCAAGGTTCATTGGACCATATGAAATTCTAGAGAGAGTTGGATCAGTTGCATACCGAGTGGCTTTACCTCCGAGTTTATCTTAGGTACACAATGTTTTTCATGTTTCGATGTTGAGGAAGTATATGCCAGATCCATCTCATGTTTTGAGTCCAGAGGTAGTTCAGCTAGAAGAGAACCTATCTTGTGAAGAACAACCAGTCCAGATTCTTGACCGAAGAGAGAAAGTGTTGCGAAATAAGGTAATTCACCAGGTAAAGGTTTTGTGGAAAAACCATATGGTTGAAGAGGCAACGTGGGAATCTGAAAATGCAATGAGGGATAAATACCCCCACTTATTTTGATAAGTGAATAAAATTACGAGGACGAAATTCCCAAAAGGGGGGAAGGATGTAACATCTCAGGTAAATAAAGAATAAAACATTTTCATATTTATTAATATTTGCGAATTAAATATTAATTTTACTTTAAAGGGGTTGCTATGTTCGGTAGCGTACCCGATACGCAACAAAGAGTTTCTTTGAAATCGTACGTTGCACACTAGTAATAAAATAATATTATTTTAAATGTTAGTTAACACGTAGCCGTTGTACTGGCAAGAATGGATATAAATAACTAAAATATTATTATATATGTTTGTTAAATGTTTTTACATTTATCTAATAAAGGATAAAGGCTTAAAATACGAAAAGAATTCAATTTTAGGCTTATATACTTTAATTTTCACAAAGGTCCACTTATCAACATTAGATGGCGAACTATCATTAAATATAGTTCTGTTCACTCTTATATATCCTATTTTACCAAATAAAACTCTTCTTTAGAATCGGGACATCAAATATTACTTTGTGTAATTTTTTGGTATTTTTCCGATAAAGTTCATATTTTAATTAATAGTGTAAAATGTTGTATTTTAATTCAAAACAACCTTTTAATCGAATTTATTAAGATGATTAGATAATATTTTGAATTGGTTTTAAAGTTAAATTAGAATATATTTTTACCATTTAATCCAATTGTGGTCATTGGAATCAATTTCACTTTGAAATTGGACTTAAACTAGTGTCAATCTTTTGATACTTATTGTTTCATAAAAACACGCTATTTGCTCTGACAGCGGGAATTAATTATTAAATTAATTAATGAAACTTAAATGTTTTGAATTTTTTAAAATGGACTTCATTTTTGAATTTGGAATATCAAATATAGCTTAGGGTGATGTTTTGGTATTTTTCTAAAAAACATCAATTTTTGATGAATAATGAAACCACTAAGTGGTACTTAAAAACTGATTTTTCATTTAAATGAAATTTTACCACCTCTGTGTTTTGAATTTCAAAAATCCGAAATACATGGTTGTCATTAATAAGTAAAATGTGGCTCAATGAGATTAAAATAATTTTTTGGTGAATAGTAACTTTTAATTTCTTAATCACGATTAGAGGTAATTAGTGTAGTTTAAGGTAAAAATAATGTTTTAATAATATGAGATGATCTTGACACATGTCCTACCCTTATTGGATGTGTCATGGCCCACCAAAACAATCCATGGGTCAACTTGGGGACCCCAAGAAACCACTTTGGTTGGAAAATGACATTAATATCTTTTTATTTAAAGTTAAAATAAAAATGTCACAAACATGAGTTGTTTTACTAAAACAATTTTTACATGGGGTTATAAAAATCATATTTTTGACTATAAATATTAATATTTAATATAAAAAGATTTCCTACATCATGATATTTTTTTTATAATTTTTAAACATTATATAAATTAAATTATTTATGACATCATGATGATGCAACGATTACCTCATTAATAAAAGATTTAAATAAAATTGAAAGATAATGTAAAATATAAGACCTACACATATCAAAAACCTATTGTACAGGTGGATTTCGAACCCTTATCACCTTAACCTCGAATTACATCAATGTTGGACCATTAAAATCTGAAAATCATTCTAAAATAAAGTAACATTTCCTTACTTTCCAAGAGTGCCCCTCCTCTCCTATTATAAAAGGCCCCCACCTCTACCACCTTACCCACACTTCCAAATCCATTGGCTCGGCCAACCCCTGCCCATTTTGTCTCTCCACATCCCTCTCTTACACCTTGAAGCCTCAATTTGGGCAGAAGTCTTCTCAAGGAAGCCTTTGATCTCAAATCTAAGAGAGTTACCCGATTTTAAGGTAATGTCATCACTTGAGTCCTTTTGTTTTATTTTGCTTCTCCAACCCCCTAAACTCTTTTTATTCATTTCTTTTGTAACAACACCAGTATCTTCTATATACTCAGATTTTGTTATAATAAGGATTCGAGCTACACTTATACACACCTACATCTAATGGTTAAATAACATACTATTTCTGTGGATGGTGAATTTCTGCCTCACGAAACGATGATTGTTCAACACTCATATAACACCTTTAAAGGTGGTCATTAAGATATCACTATATTTATATATGATATATAATATGTTTATTCTTTCCTTAAGCTTATGTATTTTTTATTTATGGCATACCTTTATGGTTTCCATTGTGGGTAAACACGATAATTTCATTTTAGGAAGTGCGGACTACCGCCCCCTCAAAGTGATGTGATTCGTTAATGCCATACGTGGGATGTATAAAGGATGGATTTAATGATATTATATATGATATTATACTGGAATTATTATATACCTCTATATCATTATTATTTCTTTCCATTAATGAATGAGATAGAAATGAAAGTAGCGTTCATGTGTACGTACGGCTTACTGTCTCCATGAACGGTGCATTTCATTTCTTATCCCCAAATGTAATGTACTATTATAAGTAAATATTTATAATGGATATATATAATGTATGTTACATATAAATGATGAATATAATTCTGGAATTAAAGCATACATACCTCTCATTTAGTTTTAATTCCATTAATATGACATAGAAATGAAAGTAGCGTTCATGCGTACGTACGGCTTACCGTCTCCATGAACGGTGCATTTCATTTCTTACATCTAAATGATTATGTGATATTATAAATACATGTATATTCTGGATATATATGATATATATGATATCCAAATCAGGAATTTAATTCTGGATATAAAGAACCTTTGACGACACGAACAACATGTAATTGTAAGAAGTCCACTTTCGACTTAAGAACCAAATATCGACAAAACAAAAATTAATAACTTAAATGATTACATAATGTTTATAACATGATAATAAGTGATATAAAAGTAATAATGAACTTGAATAAGGTTCTTAAGCAACTAGAAATTAACTCATGTTTATTATTCAGGACATTAAAGAACGATCGAGTCAAGTTGGACCCGAGGTAAGGGAACTTCTTAACCCAATTTCCATTCTTTGGGTTAATCTCCTACATTCAAATTATGTCATGATATTATTATGTACTATATTGTATTTTTACTTTATTTATTTTTAATTATATTTAATACACATAATAGATCCATTTTATTTTAAAAAAATTATATTTTTAAGGGACTTCGTCTCAATCTCCTTTCATTGAGGCATATTTTGTTTTATACACAACTTTCTTTTATACGGTGTATAAAACCCTTTGACTTGTACTTTTCTACAAAAGGAATCTTTTTCTACGAAGCATTTTACAAAACGACAAATAGGAATGTTTCTTTTAACGTACGCGGTGACAACGACCTTTTCCGTCGCCGCGAGTATTATTTCGTCATTGGCTTCCTCAACAAGCCGTAATGTTTTTAGAATGAAATAAATACCATATACTATTTTATGTATTTTGGTATTGAAAATGGTTTTTATAATGGATTTGTTCTGTCAATATATTTATGTGATATATTTTGATTAAAGTGTGGAAATTTTTTCTTTCCATTATATTTGTTTTATGATTTTATATTGGTACTTGGACATCTGATGGGTGGTTACGTGATAAACCATATGACGGGTGGTGTCATGAATACCAGGATGGGTGGTTACGTTATAACCTCCAATGCATTGGGTATGGAAGTCGGCCGTATGGATATTCCATTAAGTATGTATGGATGTTGGCCGTATGGCTATTCCATTAAGTGATATGTGTGGAAGTCGACCGTATGGTAATTCCACTTAAGTATGTTTATGTCCCAAGTTACCTTTATATGTTATGTGTTCTTTATATGGGTTTTATGGTAATCCTTTGGTTAAAAAAATGAAAGTAATGATATTTTATTCAGTAAATAGTTTTTACTACTTCATTAAGGTGAAGGTATTACTTTGGTAAAGTATACATGGTTTACTTGATGTTTGAAAAACTAACAGTTTTCATTCTTTGTGTATCCCTTACTGAGCTTTTTATGCTCACCCTAGGTTTTTTTGAAATATTTTTCAAAGGACTTTATGTGGAATAGGGTCAAGGAGGTGATCAAGGGAAAGTCATGCTATCTAAAACATGGAACTAGACATGTTTATTTTTAAGAGTTTTTATTTTATGGAAACTTAGTCTACTTTGTAATCTTTTGAGATGTAACAGTTCTGTTCTAATTCTCTAAAACTATAAACCTGAAAAGATCCTCAATGTTAATTATTCATTTAATTCAATATTAAGTAATGTTTAAGGTCGGGGCCTTATACTGTTTGTTTGTTCAGATTATGCCAATGTGTTGTTTGATACAGGGTCTACACAGTCGTTCATTTCAGAGAAGTTTTCTAGTAAATTGGGAATTCCACCTCAAGATATGAATACAGAACATACGGTAAAAACACCTGGAGGAAATTTTGAGACAAAAAGAATTTATAAGAACATTCATGTCCTAGTGTGTGGAAAGAATCTACCTGAAAACCTTATTGTTTTCCTCTAGTAGTGTTTGGTGTTATTTTGGGTATGGAATTGACTTCTATTTATCATGCAAAGATTAACTGTAGATCTAAAGAGGGTTCTTTTCAAAATTATTTTCAGTTTGTGTACAATAATGAACCCTATCTTTTGATAACATGTCAGGAAGCTGAGAAACTAGTAAAAGATTGAAATGAATGATATCTTGCACATATTGTTGAAAATAAATAAAAATGTTCATATTAATGATCTTCCAGTGGTAAATGAGTACCTTGATGTTTTTCTTGATAAGTTTACTAGTATTATACCTGATCAGGAAGTTGAATTTATTGTTGACTCAGTTCATGAAGCTAAGAAAATTTCAATACCCACCTACCGAATGGCTCAAATTGAACTTTTAGAGTTAATGAATTAGTTTCATGAGTTATTAGATAAAGGTTTCATTTGACCCATCACATCACCTTGGGGTGCTTAGGTATTGTTTGTTAAAAAGAAAGATGGTTCAATGATACTTTTCATTTATTATAGGGCATTTAATAACATCACTGGTAAGAATAAGTATATTTTTCATCATATCGATGACTTGTTTGATCAGCTCTAGGGAGCTCAGTTTTTTTTAAGATTGACTTGAGGTCGGGGTACCATCAGTTGAATGTAAAAGAAGCAGACGTTCTAATGACCACGTTTTGTACTAGATATGTCCATTATGAAGTTTTAGTTATTCATTTTGGGTTAGCCAATGCACCTACTTTATTCATGGATCTTCTAAATAAAATTTTCCTTGAGTTTTTGGTTAGGTTTGTGGTTGTGTTCATTGATGATATTTTGGTTTATTCAAAAAGTAAATAGGATCATGAAATTAATTTAAGGGTCATCTTTCAAACCTTAAAAGAAAAGAATCTTTATAAGAAATTCAGAAAGTCTGAGTTTTGTTTATAATAAATTTCATTCCTTGGTCAC
This sequence comes from Viscum album, assembly GCA_963277665.1. Taxonomy (NCBI): domain Eukaryota; kingdom Viridiplantae; phylum Streptophyta; class Magnoliopsida; order Santalales; family Viscaceae; genus Viscum; species Viscum album. Next base: position 1,199,679,481 of record OY728143.1, on the reverse strand, counting down.
ATTGTTTCAAAAAATGGCATAACTGTTGATACTGCTAAAAAAATGTTGTTGAAGAATTTCAAAGACCGAAAAATGTAACTGGTATTCATTTTTTTCTTGATCTGGTAGGTTATTAACAGAGGTATGTTGAAAATTTTGAACGGTTATGTAGTCCAATGACTAAGTTAACCCAAAAAGGTGTTAAGTTCATCTGGACAAAAGAATGTGATGATTGTTTTCCGGAATTGAAAAGGAAATTTGAGAATGCTCCAGTTTTCGCACTACCATCCAGAAATGGTGAGTTTATTATATACAATGATGCTTCATTGAAAGGACTGGGTTGTTTCCTAATGCAGAATGATCAGGTTATTTATTATGCTTCATGTCAATTGAAACCACATGAGTTAAATTACCCTACACATGATTTGGAATTAGCTGCTGTTGTGATTGCTTTAAAAATTAAGAGGCATCATTTGTATGGAGTAAAAATTTGAAATATATACTGATCACAAAGGTTTGAAGTATTTATTGACTCAGAAAGAATTGAACATGAGACAGAGGAGATGGTTGGAATTTATAAAAGATTATGATTGCACGATCCTTTATCATCCGAAAAAATAAAATAAAGTGGCTGATGATTTGATTCAAAAATGTAATGCTTTATTAACAATGTTCAATTTGGAATGAGATCCTTTGGTTTTTTATTTAATGAATTATGTCATAGAAGTTGCTGTTGCAAGAAATGCTTCTGTTTTGTTTCATGTGTCAGTGAAATCATCTCTATCAAACAAAATAAAGAAAGTGTAGAAAGAAGATAGTGAGTAACAGAAAAAGGTAGAGCTCGTTCATAAGGGTGAGTTTCCTAATTTTAATGTTGATATAGTTTTTGTTTTGAGGTTTAAAAAGATATTATGTGTTCCTTTTGATTCATAGTTGAAGAATGCATTGTTATGTGAATCTCATAGTTCTCCGTTTTCAGTTCATCCTGGAAGTACTAAGACGTACAGAGATCTTCGTGAGTATTACTGGTGTTATGGAATTAAAATAGATATTACTGATTTTACTATGAAGTGTTTGACTTTTCAGTAGGTTAAAGAAGAGTGGTAGTTACTGAAAGGGATGCTTCAGTCTTTACCGGTGCCAGAGTGGAAATGAGAAAATATATCCATGGACTTCGTAGTGGGATTACCGAAGACATCTCAAGGTAATAATGCAATCTGGGTTATTGTTTATTGGTTTACTAAATCTTCCTGTGTCCTTCCTATTAGAGATACTTTATATCTAGATCAACCATATCAGTTGTATGTTAAAGAGATAGTCAGGTTGCATGGAGTTCCTCTCTCCATTATGTCAGATCGTGAACCCATGTTCACTTCTAACTTTTGGAAAGGAATTCATAAGTCATTGGGTACTGAATTAAATTTTAGTACAACTTTTCATCCTCAAACATATGGGCAATTAGAACGAACAATTCAGATATTGGAGTATATGTTATGTGCTTTTTCAATGGATTATCAGGGAAGTCAGGTCCAACATCTTTCTTTGGTTGAATTTTTTTATAATAGCAGCTTAAATTCCAGTATACAGATGGATCCATTTGAGGCATTATATGAAAATCATTGTCGAACTCCAGCTTTTTGGGATGAAGTAGGTGAAAGGAAGCTTATGGGAAAAGAATTGGTAGAAGAGACGACAAAGAAAGTTCAGTTGATTCAGAAGAAAATGAGAACAACTCAATGTAGACAGAAAAGTTATGCAGATAGTTGGAGTAAGGATCTTTCTATTGAGGTAGGTGATCATGTATTTCTCAAAGTTACTCCATGGAAAGATGTGGTGTGTTTTTATAAGAAGGTAAAGTTGAGTCTGAGGTTCATTGGACCTTATGAAATCTTGGAGAAAGTTGGATCATTTGTATACATAGTGGCTTTAACTCCATTTTTATCCCTGGTACACAATTTTTTTAATGTTTCGATGTTGAGGAAGTATATACCATATCCATCTCATGTTTTGAGCCGAGAGGTAGTTCAGTTGGAAGAGAATCTCTCTTTTGAAGAACAACCAGTCCAGATTCCTGACCGTAGAGAGAAAGTGTTGTGAAATAAGGTAATTCACTAGGTAATGTTTTTGTGGAAAAACCATATGATTGAAGAGGCAATGTGGGAATCTAAAAATGATATGAGGGATAAATTAAAACATTTATTTGATAAGTGAATAAAATTGTGTGGAATCAATTTCCAAAAGGGGGGAAGGATGTAACATCTCTGTAAATAAATAATAATACATATTTCATATTTATTAATATTTATGAATTAAATATTAATTTAATTTAATGGGGTTGCTCTATTCGATAGCGTACCCGATACGTAACAACGGGTTTCTTTGAAATATTACGTTGCATACTAATAATATAATATTATTATTTTAAATGGTAGTTAACTCACATTCATTGTATTGGCGGGGACGAACAAAAATAACTACAATATGATTATACATTTTTTTAAAATTTATTTACATTTATCAATTAAATGTTAGAGGCTTAAAATGTGAATGAATCTAATTTTAAGCATAAATTGCATTAAAAGGCCGATTTATCACCTTTTAATAGAGAGCACTTTTTAAATCTAGTTTTGGACAATTTAATACATTCTATATGAATAAATAAAGTCCTTCTTTAGAATGGGGACATTATAATTTACTTTGTGTAAATTTTTGGAATTTTTTCGATAAAGTTCATTTTTTATTGAATAATGAAAATATTGTATTTTAATTCAAAAATATTTTTAATCTAATTTATTTATATAGTTAGATTATCTTTTTAATTGGTTTTAAAGTGTAATTAGAATATATTTTTACCATTTAATCCAATTTTGGTCATTGTAATTTATTTCACTTTTAAATTTGACATAAACAAGTGTCGATCTTTTGATAGTTATTGTTTCATAAAAACATCGTATTTTTTTAACAACAGGAATTAATTTTAAAATTAATTAATGAAAATTTTATGTTTTGAATTTTTAAATATAAACAAAATTTTTGAATTCGTAATATCAATTAAGGATTATGCTGAATTTTTGGTATTTTTCTAAAAAACATCAATTTTTGATGAATAGTAAAACCACTTAGTAGGAGTTAAAAAACAGAATTTTTCATTTGAATGAAATTTAACCACTTTTGTGAATTGAATTTAAAAAATCTGACATACATGGTTGTTATGAAGAACTAAAACTTGGTTCAATAAGATGAAAATAATTTTTTTGTATAGTAATGTTTGACTTTATTTACCATAGTTAAAGGTAAATAAGGTAATTCAAGGTAAAAAGAATAGTATAATAATTCATAATTAACTTAAAACTTGTCTAAACCTTATTGGTTGAGTCATTAATGACCATGGGCATCATTGTGTCCATTTTGGGACCTCATTGAGCCACATGGGAGTGTTAATGACAATTTGGATTAATTAATTTAATGTGAAGACAAAAATGACATTAACAAAAATCTTTTTAGTAATTATTTTTTATGCAGTTTTATTTAAGTCCTATTTTTGAATATAAATATTCATTGGAAAGCTAAAACTATTTCCTACATAATGGTATTTATTTTATCATTTTTATAAATGAAATAAATTATATTATTTATGACAGAATAATGATGTAGTGTTTACCTCATTAATAAATCATTTAAATAAATAAGATTATAATGATTAAAATATTATCCAAAACCTATCCAATTCATATTTGATGATTTCTTTCTGACCATTAGTCATCTTATATTCATCATTAATTATTTTTGGACCTTTTTAAATAGAATATAATTATATAATAAAATAATATTTCACACTTTCCTAAAGAGCCTCTCCTCCACCTTAAAAAAGGAGACCACTTCTAACCAATTCCTCAAACCTATAAATCCTTTTGGCTTGACCAAACTATGAACAATTAATCTCCCTATATCCCTCTCATCCTTATATAATCTTTACATTAGGAAGAAGTCACTTCAAGAAGTCCATTGGATCAAACCAAAGGGAGTTACCCAAATTAAAGTTAACAGTTTCTCTTAAATTGTTTTCTTTTATTTTACATCTACAACACCTAACCTATTTTTATCCCTTTCTTTTGTAAAAAAATAGTATCTTAAATATACTAGGATGTTTTTTTGAGAGGTATTCTAACTACACATACACAAACCTCCATCTAATGGATGAATAACATAATGTTTCCGTGGATGGAAAACTAACACCTCACGAAACGATGATTGTTCGATTATCTCCTACCGCCTCTCATGGTGGACATTATGATGACAATATATTTATATATGATATATATTAGGTTTATACTTTATTTATAATTCTGTATTTTTCATTTATAGCCTGACTTTATGGTTTCCATAGTGGGTAAATACGATAATCTCATTTGAGGAAGTGCAGACTACCGCCCCCTCAAAGTGATGTGACTCGTTAATGCCTTCTGTGGGATGTATAAAGGATAGAGTTAATGATATTATATATCATATTATACTGTAATTATAATATAACTATGTATCATTATATATGAATTACATTAAAAAAGAAATAGAAATGAAAGTAGCTTCCATGCATACGTACGGCTTACCATCCCCATGAACGGTGCATTTAATTTTTTACCTTCATATGTTATGTACTATTATAAATTGATGTATATGAAAGATATATATGATATATATGATATATAAATCATGAATATCATTATTTATATAATTAAAATTTTACCACAGGAACAACATGTAATTATAAGAAGTCCATTTTGACTCAAGTACCAAATATCAACAGAACGAAGATTATTAACTTAAACGATTAAATAATGTTTTATAACATGGTAATAAGAGATATAAAAGGAATAATAAAATTGAAAAATGTTCTTAAGAAAGTAAAAATTAACATCATTTTATTATTCAAGAGATTAAATAATGATTGAGTCAAGTCGGACATGAGTAAAGGGACTTCGTCTCAATTTATTTTCATCGGGGCATATTTTGTTTTAATACATTACTTTATTTTATACTTTGTATAAACACCCTTGACATTTCAATGATAATTTTTTTCTATGAAGCATTTTACTAAATGACAAAAAGGAATGATTCACTTAACGTAAGTGGTGACAAAGACCATTCCGCCGCCGTGAGTATTATTTGATCTTTGGCTTCCTCAACAAGCCGTAATGATTTTAAAAGAAAATAAATACCATATACTCTTTTAGGTATTTTGGCATTGAAAATGATTTGTATAATGTATTTGTTATGTAAATATATTAAATTGATATATTGTGATTGAAATGTGGGAATGTTTTCTTTCCTTTACAAATGTTTTATGTGTTATGATTTTATAATTGTAATTGGACAGTTGATGGGTGGTTACGTGATACACAAATGAATGGTGGTGCCGTTAGTACTAGGATGGGTGGTTTCATAATAAGCTCCAATTCATTAGTTATGGAATTTTGTCGTATGTCTATTCTATTTGGTGATATGTGTGGAAGTTGATCGTATGGTAATCTTGTTCAATTACGTTTTTCTTCCATGTTACATACATTTGTTATGTGTTATTTATATGGGTTTTATTGTAATATTTTGGTTAGAAATGTGTACGAATAGATCTTTTATTCAATGAAGAATATTGACTACTTCATAAAAGTGATAAGTATTACTTATGATAACGTATTCATTGTTTACTTGTTTTTTCGAAAAACTAACATTTTTCCTTCTTTGTGTATCCCTTACTGGGCTTTTTATGCTCATCCCATGTTTTTGAATTGGTTTTCATAGGAAATAATGTGGAATAGGGTCAAGGATAGGATCAAGGAAAATTCATGCTCTCTTAAACACGGAATTAGACATGACTTGTTTTTTCAAGAGTTTTTATTTTATGAAAAAAATGGAAACTGAGTAGGAGTGTCTACTTTGTATTTTTTGAGATGTAACAGTTATGGCCTAATTCTCTAAAACTCTAAACCTGAAAAGATCCTCAATGTTAATTATTCATTTAATTAAACATCATGTAAGGTTTAAGGTCGGGTCCATATAATAAGAATCTCATTGAAGGGTCTAACTCAATACTAACAAAGATTTAAATAACTATTTGGTCATCATCTAACATATTTCATGCTCATCATTTCTTCTTTCATGCTCCTCTAAAGAAATATTTTTTCCCTCAGCTATGTATTCACAAGCTCTTTCCTACTCAACAGGTTGAGAGTCTTGAGATGATCAAAATTGGGACTAATACCTAGAGGGGGTGTTATTTTTCCCTAGTCAGCATCAGACTCTCCCCGAGTGTTCCACACCTCATACCGTACTCAAATTATCATATGGCAGGACGTTTTCACCATCTTTATCATCAAGGGCATCCAAGGTAGGCTGTTGAAATTATAAACAACATAATAAATTATGTATTTTATAAATATTTTAAATACAAGTAAAAAAACCTACAATTCTTTCATGGGTACACGCATTTACTGGAATTCAATTGTTTTCCTTCCAATTAGAGAAATATAATTTTACATAAAGTTCACGACCATTGATTCCCAATACATCAAACTATTATTGAGAAAATAACAATTTTGGATTACAAAAATATATAGTAAATGAACAAATCTAGATTCAAGTATGATGAATCACATACTTACAAACATTGAGGTAAATGAAAATCATAAAATATGGTGGTTTTCTATATGCGTGGTTTTGTGAATACCCTCTTTCGAGGATGCACTCTAGTGTGGGGTTCTGATTGGAATGAATGTTTTTACTTGAAGTGAACCTCAAAATGGATATGTGGGAATGTTATTTTGTTTTTTATGATTATGTAGATCTTCCTAATGTATGTATTGTTGGGAAATTTTATGTAATTTACTATGTGATTCTATTGTTACGTTGTCCTTCCCTTAATATATTGATATAGTGATGTGTTGTTTTGCGTAAAGATTAATGGGTTTTGTAATTTAATGTTTTATGAAATCCTTAGCCATTTATATTTTGAATTTGACAAAATAATCTCTTTCTATTGAAGAAATACATAAAATTATATTTTAATGAATTTTTTATATTTTTCTGATAACGTTCCTATTTTGACAAATAGTAAAAATATGCTAAATTTTAGTTGAAAACAACTTTTTTCACTGAAATAATTTATGTTTTTAAAATATATTATTGAATGGTTATAATGTATAAATATAATATATTTTATGAGTTTAAGAACATTTAAAACATTTTCATTAAATTAACATTTAATTCATAAGTAAAAATATTTTAATGTTTTCAATTTTTAATCTTTTAAACAAAACCCCATTTTTTCTACAAAGATATTAATTTTAAGTTAGATATTTCCACATATGTGTATTTAATTTTTATGAAATTTTATTACATATTTACAGTCATTATGTCTATATTATGTCAATGAGACAGTTTGAGTTTTTAGGCATTATGAATAGCAACTTTGGTGAATATTTTTATTAACATAGTTTAAGGTAAATTGAGTAATTAAGGGTAAAAATAAGATTATAAAATTACCCTAACACATTTCAAAACTCTATTGGATGAATAAATGTCAACCCATATCACCCAAGTGTCCTAATAGATTCATTTCATGGACTTTTTCCATGAAAATGATGTAATTATTATTAAAACCAAAGGAAGTGACAACATGTCACTCTCTTATATATTATAAGTGTAATAATTTTTTTAGTGAAAAACATTATAAAACTTCAAAAGTAAATAGTAAATAGAAATAAATTTAATTTAACTACATCATGTGAATTTATTTATATTTTTTAGTGATTAATTATTTATCATTAATGATTACAGAAAAGTGCTGTAGAAATTATTTTATTAATAGAAATATCAAATAAATTGTTTTTCAAATTTTAAAATAATATATCATATGAACTAATTTGAAGTGTTCAATGAAATATATCTGTGACTATGACATTTTAGAAGTTTATTGAATTTTTTTTTGAATTTATCTTTTGTGAGTATTTTATTTAAATCCAAATAAATGAATAGTGTCAAAATTGACACTAATGATATTGTTTAAAAATAACAATTTATTCAATTATTTTAAAATCATAAAATAAATTTATAAATTAAAAAGTACATTTATAAGATAGGAATGTCAAAAAATAGTTCTTTATGGTAAATTATCACCATATATGTATATATTTATAACCATTAAAAATTTAGACTGTTATTAGAAAAATTAAAATTTAATAGAATAACGAAGAGTCAATTAAAACTATTTCATTAAAAATGAAAAAATATGTTGTTCGAAATTTATTAGTTGATGACATTACAAACCTATCTCTTCTCATCTTTGAATTTGGGATACTTTGAAGGTTTATGGGTATTTTTTTATGTATTATAAATTAATATTTTTATGTGTTTTTAATATGCCTCTTTCCTATCTTATAAAAGGGAACCTCCTCCCTCCCATCTTCACTCTATTTTGATCAATAAATATTAGAAAAATCCTACCTATTTATATTCTCAAAACCCATAGTAACATTCTAGAGGTTTTGGTCTTCTCAAAATACCAACTCTAGTTCCCTAAGAGGAAAATTAAAGGAGGCGCATCAAAGAAGTGGTAATCTCTTCAACCAATTATTTCAATTTCATTCTTCTACTCCCACTTCATTAGTTGTTTCAGTATAAATTAATAACATAAGTATCACTAGTATAATGATATCTTTTTATAAATATGAAACAACCCCATTTCACGTTCAATCCATTCTACGAAAAATGAAATCACCGCCCGTGCATACGTACGGCTTATCGTCACCACACAGTGGAGTAATCTGTCTTTCACCACCACCATATATGGATGTGTATAATGGTAGAAATAATAACTATATATTATTATTAATAAATGATACTAATTATGAGATATTACACACCATACACTTCAGTGCCATTGACAAATTATCGGAAAGATATCGCTGCTCTTGCATACGTACGACTTACCATCTCCATGACAAGATTAGATTCATTCTCCACATTAACCATTCAATAATGATAATAATGTATATAAAATATATAATTTTGAAATGTATGAAATAATAATTATACTGAATTTATGTATGTATGTATATATATATCATTTACATACATTCATTCAATTCAATAATGAAACTAAAATAGCGTTCATGCATACGTACGACCAACCTTCTCCATGAATAGTGTATTCTATTTTATTTATCTATATATATATTTTTATATAGAATATATGTGGCATATAAATCAGGTATTATGATGTGGAAGTAAGAAAATATGGCAATAAGTAATAATATCATGAATAAAAAATCAAAACATGTACGATGAATAAAACTATTATTAACCAAAAAATTGTTTTAACGTAAAATTGACAAATGAACAAGTAATATAAAGCCCATAGTGGATCATAGATGATATCATAAATATTATTATAATTATTTTATAAGTAAATAATATTTTTAAACCCACTATTCAGAAAGTTTGGACACATAATGAAAAAATCAGACCTAAGGTAAGGGATAAATGTGCAATCTCATTTTTATCCGAGATTATTATTATGTCACTATTTTATGAGGATATATTTATCATCAAGGTTCATGTTTTGTAAAAAAAATATTAAAATATTTACTATTATTATATCAATGTTGAAATACATTTTTTTCAATTGTTGACTTTTAGTACATGGTATGGAAGGAATCTTTCATTTCATTGCCATACGAGTTATGTTTTGACTTTTCTGGAAAAAGGTCGTGGATAATATTTTCTAACTAATATGGAATAGACATATTTTTACATATTCATGACACCTTATTTCCATGAAGCTTCTTGTGAACTTTTTCAGGAGGATTTTCAACTAAATTCTTTTCTTTTAAAATTGATTTCAATTTGGTGAAAATAAAACGTTTTTTAAGAAGAAATAATATATGGATTATGTTATTATGGCATGATGTTTAGAAATACCATTTTATTTCATGGGTTATGCTATGATGAATGATTTATGTTTTTGTTGAACAAGTAAGAATGTCTTCATTATAAGAAGGGTAGGACCTATATCTCCATATAATGAATTGGGTAATGATTTATATCTCATGATATTGACACGACTAGAAAAACATGTAAATCTGGTTCTGTAATACATGGATGGAATGGCATGTAAACACGGTTCAGTAATGGATGTTATCCACTATGACGTTCTTGGAAAAAATGCCTTGGATATTATAGAAATCCTGTTATCTACTTATTAGTTTTCCATTATTTCATGTTTTATACCAATGTTATCTTATAATGGTTAATGTAACTTTATGATCTATCCTTACATACTTCCATATTTTATTTTATGGCACAACATTTTGATTGTTTAAAATCCATGTTCATGTTTTTAGGTTGAAATGGTTGTGGTTTGTTTTAAGATATCCATTTTTACCCTTACTGGTCATTTTAGCTCACCATTTTTATGTTTTCTTTTCCCCATGATATAGAGAAATATTTAAGGTGGGAAAACATAATGGGAAAAATCTATATTGGAGATGTTGTAGATATTTCACAAAGATAAAACATTATGTTCCACGTTTTTAAAGGAACTAAACTAATACCATCATTGGGAATCTGTTTTTTTAATGTATTAATTATTCCATAGAAGTAATTTCATGTCCATTTACATTATTCTTGGTACTTTATTGTTTGTATTAGAGCGATGAATTAGTTATCATTTGTAAACTAGGATGCAAAAACATTAGTGCGATCCATATAGATATTTCTAATGTATATTTTGGGATGTCCCTAAATTTAAGTATAAGTATAGGCTATAGTCCTAGAATTTTGGTAATGATCATAAATAAGAATGTATTAAACCTATGATGTTATATATTGAAAGTACACCCCATTGATTATGTTGTTTTCCTAGTATTATTGTTTCCACTCACATTATATTTTATAAGTTTAAGAAGATGTATAAAACCCGAAGGAACCGTGTTAATGATAAATGCACTGGGAAATGAAATGATTGTACACCTAAACAGCCATATTTTATAGGATATGGAATGTAAATTCTTATTTCTATACCTACATAATATATGAATCATTCTAGACTCCCAAATTAGCAGAGAAGGGAACATTATTCTATTATGTCCTTCATGTGGCAACTTCCATCTTCATTCAGTGGGACATCTAGTCCACTATTTGATGCACAATAGATCAGTACCATTGAAAAGATATTTCCCATCCTTCATTGTTTTGAACATGAAAAAGACATTTTGGATTTTTATCATTTAGAAGGTGAAGCAGACCACTAGTGGACTCTAATTAAAAATACATGGTAGCAAGATGAAATTGAATCCTTGGAATGGGACGAGTTCGTGAACTTATTTTTCAACCAGTACTTCACTGTTATTCATTAAACAAATATGGAGAAGGAGTTCCTTGAGCTTAACATAAAGGATGATGAATCTGTTGATAAATATGTAAAATATTTACATGATTTAAAATGTATCCTTCTGGCTTTGTCATCCAACCTGAACTTAAAGTTGATCGATTATTCAATGGCTTAAAACCAACTCTTTGAAGAGAATTAGCTATAAGAGACATTAGAATCTATGAAGATGTTGTGGGTTGTGTTATCCATGTAGAACCAGAAGTTAGTGTACATATCCATCTCATGGATTTTTTAAGTAACAAAATATGGAGTTCAAGGGAAAATATAAAAATAGTATTGAAAAGAAGATAAATGTTCCCTCATACTCAATGTGAGGAAATAAACATGGTAGATATTATCTTAACGGGACTAAAAAATGATTCACATGTGGAAAATATGTTCATCAATCATTTGAGAGCTGAATTAATGGGAAAAGGTTGAAAATGATGTGAATTGAGAAATGACTATAGAGAACGCACAACCAACACTTCAATTCTATAAGTGCAAGGTAATGGGGGATTATACTAACTAATTAACTAATCCAAGGGTTAATGATGATCGAAATCAACAACCTCCTAAGGAAAAAGACAATGTGAGGTCTCATGTGATCACTATTGGTGATGTTGAGTATGACAAAGAAATGGTGGAATGATTAAGTGTTTATGTAATGGGGTTTCAAAAGAGTATTGTGGAATTTAATTTCAAGTATTATGTAATACGGGAATATCTATGTATTGGTATATTATGGTTTTCCATAATTATACAGTATCAGTAATCATGAATAAGTGATTGCAGTATTTTTGGAAAGGTGATGGTATGTGCATAATGATAGGATATGTAGAAAATATGATGGTTGATAGTATTAATGAGCTCAAGAATGATAAAAGGAAAAAGTGATATCATGGTTTGAGTGTAGAAAATTTTTCATATATTTGGTGTGAATAAAGAGTTAATTTTGATAGAATTTATGTTTTCACTCTTATTATATGGAAATTGATATTATTATCATATTGTAAGAGAATACATGATTAAGGTATTCACATATTTGGAATGTGACAACCAAGAACAACAAAATGAGATATGGGAGAAAAATGTAAAGTATATTTAGTTAAGAACCTTCAAAAGTTTGTATTTTATGTTTCGTGAAGGATTGTAATGTTATCCAGTTTGGGATAGTATAATTTGTATTCTGGTTTAATTTTGTTTGATTAATGTATAATCTCTATATAGGTAGAATTTTTCATATGTAATAATTTGTTCTAGAATTTTTTTTTGAGATAGATGGAATGACTTATAATTTAATCGTATGATCTGCTAACACTTCAAGAATGTAAATTTCAACTTCATTAATTTATATAAGAGATGAATTGGAAACTATTCAGGGAATATCTAATGGTGACATTACACTGAAATCAACTAATTATTTCTCCTTATGAAAAAAATTCATTAACATTATGGAAATGATCTAGAAAAATAAATATGTTTTCACAATACTCTCTTATACATTGAATGAGATATTCCCTTAAATAAATTAATATTTATGGATTTAGGGTAGTTAACTTTCTCCAAACTTTATTCTCTATAAGGATCCATGAGTACATGATAGTTAGATTTTTCTTCAATACCAAAGTTTTCACATCCCACCTATGTTCTCCTATCTGGAATCACGTGGATGAGTTTTATTGTTTAACTATTAAGATTCTATCATTTCATTTTTAAAATGATGTCTTAGTATACCTTTTTACAATGTGGGCTTCCAGGAATGATACTTTCAAGAAGATTTCCATTTATAACCCCGACGAATTTCGAGGGAAAAAATCATTTTAAGGGGGGGTAGAATGTTACACCCCAGTAATATATGAGATAGATTATTTTTAATTTCATTGATGTATTGTGTTGTATGTAAACCATGATTATAAATCACTACACGCAACACCGTATTAGCTTACAGTATACGCAACAATATTTGTGTCTTGTGTTGCACCCAATTTCATGTTTTTGTGGAAGTATTCATTTCATGCAACACTGAATATTGATTTTGTTCAATGTATAAATGATCTAATTTTTGAGAATTTAATACACACCCACAAAGGAAGCTTGCACTACATGACAAATTGGCTTGGCTTGCGTTAAATTACAGAGCAACCCTCCTCGATAGCTTGTGTAGTATGTGATACCGAGTTTCAATAAAATATGATTTATTTTTTAAATATTATTATTTAATGGGATATAAACTAGACGTTATAAATATTATTAAGAACATTTTTAATTTTAAATAGTTGGAATTAATCCTACACATTTTCTAGAACACAATATGATAAAAAACTCAATTTTTCAGGTATAAGATGTATTTTTTTAAAAAGTAGTTTTACTGCCTTTTGATGGCTCACCAATTTTAAATGTAGTTTTTGACATGTTATAAGTTCATTTTGATAAAATAATCATCTTATTACAAATATTTCTATAAAATTTTACTTTGGTTGAATTTTTAATATTTTTCTAATAACAGCCATATTTTCATGAATAGTAAAAATACGCTAAATTATAATTGAACAACACATTTTTCATCAGAATTTTTTATGTGGTTAAAATGTATTATTGAATCGTTTTAAAGTATAAATATAAAATATTTTTATATTTTAAGAAAATATCAGCAATTTACATTAATTTTAAATTGAATTCATATGTAAAAACATTTAAATATTTTGCAATGTTTTAACTTCAAAAGAATGACCTGTTTTTTTACAATGGGGTTAATTTTAAATTAATTACTGCAACTTATGTGTCTTGAATTTTGAAAAAATAGTTTCCATATTTGGAATAATTTTTTCCAATTTATGTAAATTTTATACTTTTATTTTTTGGACAATATGAACTGTAACATTGTTAATTATTTTTATTACCATAGTTAATAGTAAATCGGGTAATTTAAGGTTGAAATAAGAATATAAAATTACTCTAACACCTAAAAAATTATATTTGATGAATAAAATTAGACCCATATCAGCTAAGTGTTGGAATATATTCATTTCATGGACTTTGTTATATGAAAAGGATGTAATTATTATTAAAACCAAAGAATGTGACAACATGTCACTCTCTTATATCTTATAGGTGATATAATTTTAATTTCATAATAAATATCATAAAACATCAGATCAAAATAGTCACTAGAAATATAATTAAATTATATACATTTTGTGAATTTATTATGAATGTTTAGATATTAATAAATTATCATTAATGATGACACAATAGTGATGTAAAAATTATTTTATAAATAGAAATATCAAATAAATGGGTTTTAAAATAGTAAAAGATATAACATATGAACTATTGTAGTTATCCCCAAATTTTATAGGTGACTATGACATTTTAATAGTGTGTTGAATATATATATTTTGAATTTATCTTTTGTGACAATCTTATTTAAAGTCAAACAAATGAATAGTTTCTCAATTGTCACTATTGATATTTTAAAAAATATATATTTTTATTAAATTATTGAAAAATAATAAAAAATATATGAAATTAAAAAGTTTATAATTATGAGATCTTAAATTTCTTTAAATAAATATTTATGGTCAATAAAAACCATATATGAAAATATTTATGACCATTAAACATTTAAAATGTCATTACCAAAATTAAAATTTAATAGAATAACTGAGTGTCAATTAAAACGATAATATTTAAATTGAAAAGATAATGTTTCAAAAATTTATTATTTTATATTATTAATACCATATTGCTTCTCATCATAGAATTTGGGAAACATTGGAGGTTTTCAGATAGGGTTTGAGTTTATTATAAATTAATATTTTGAGTGTTTCCTAAAGTGCCCCTCTCCTCTTACAAAAAAGGCACTAACTCCCTATCCTATTAACTCCATTTTGAGCATTCACACTCATCCAACCGCTTCCCATTTCTCTTATAAACTTCCCTTGTTACGTTCTATAGCATTTAGTCTTCTCAAAATCCCAACTCTAGTGCCCTATGGAGAAATTTAAAGGAGGCATGTCATGGAAAATGTAATCTCTTCTATTAATTCTTTCAAATTTAATTTTTCTTATACTCCATTTAAATTAGTTTGTTCATTATAAATTAATAACATCAGTATCAATCATATAATTATATGTTATTATAAATTAAAAACAACCCTATTTCACCTTATATCCATCCTACGAAAAATAAAATCACCACACATGCGTACACATGACTTATCATCTCAATGTCGTGGTGTAATCTATTTTTCACCACCACCTTACATGGATGGGTATAATTGTATAAATAATAAATATATATAATTATTATAGCATTATACAAATTATGAGATATTATACACCATCTAGTTTAATACCATTCCTCAATTATGGGAATGATATCATCACTCGTGCGTACGTACGGATTACCGTCTCCACGACGCAATGATGTTCATTCTCAACGTTTACCATTCCAGATTAATTATAAAGTATATATAATAAATAATCAAAAATTATATGACAAAATAATTCGACTTAATTTATTTTTATTTTTATTTTATTTAATAACTTCCCTTAAATTCATTATGGAAACTAAAATAGCATTCATACGTATGTAGGGCCTACCGTCTCCATAAACAGTGTATTCCATTTCTTTTATTTGAATATATATATTTATAGAATGAATATATGTGATATATAAATCATGTTTTCCATTATAAATGTATATAAATAAATAAATAAATAATAATATTATTAATAACAATTCAAAACACGTACAATAAATAAAAGGATTATTATCCAAAACGCTGCTTTAACATAGAATTGACAAATGGATGGGTAATATAAAGTCTTATGTAAATCATATATGATATAGTAAATATTATTATAGTTCTGTTACAATTTAATAATATTTTTAAACCCACTATACATGAGTTTCAGAAACATATGGAAAAAATCAGAACTATGGTAAGGGATAATTTTGCAATCTCATTTTTATACGAGATTGTTTATACATCATAATTTACTAGGGATATGTTTATAATCCATGTCCATGTTATGTAAAAATGTCTTCATAAAATGATTAATATTATTCTATTTATGTTTAAATACATTTTTACCCATTATTTCTTTTAATACATGGTATGGATGGAATCATTCTTTTGTTTACCATACGAGGTACTTTTTGACTTTTCGGGAAAAAGTTTGAGGAAAATGTTTTTTTAAAACAACGTGAAATGACTTTTACATATTTACAATTACTTATTTCCATGAAGTCTCCTATACATTTTTTCAAGATTATTTTAAACTAAATTCTTCTATTTACAAATTTATAGGAATTCTGAGATAAGAAAAAAATTTCAAAATGAAAAGATATTTTTTAAGACATATGTTTGTGTGTTTTATAAAAAAAATTACATCTAAGATGACATAAGGTTATTTTTCTATCCCAATTAATACTTTGATTTGATTTATGTTTAGGAATAAATTATTTTTATAATGTCCATTTATCTTATATGGATTATTTTTTGATGGCATGATGTTTAAGAACCCCATTTTATTTCATGTGTTACGCTGTGATGAATGATTTATATTTTTGTGGCACATGTATGAATGATTTCATTTTACGATCGGTGGGACCTATATCTCCCTCCAATGCATTGGGTAGTTATTTATATCTCATTATATAGAATGACTATAATGTCAACTAATTGTGGTTCATTAATACATGGAGGAAACGAAAAGTAAACCTTGTTCAGTTATAGAATTTGTCAACTATGATGGACTTAGAAACATTGCCTTGGAAACTATGGAAATAATTTTATGTTATTATTATTTTTCGACAATTACATGTTTTATTCCAATAAAATCATGTCATTTTTAATATACCTTTATGATCTATTCTTTATTTACTTTCATGTTTTATTTATTGTATCAGGATTTTTATTTTTTAAAATCTATGTTCATGGTTATATGTTCAAATGTTTATAGTTTGCTTTATGATCTTCTTGTTTAACCTTAATGAGAATTTGAGCTCACCCTTTTTATATTTTATTTTCCCAAGGATATATATAAAGGTTTTAGGTGGGAAAAAATGGAAACATATTTATGGGAGATTTTGAATATTTTTCACTATGTTAGATGATTATGTTCCATGTTTCCAAAGGCACTAAACCAATATGGACTTTGGGAATATGTTTTTGTATTGTATTATATATTCTGCCAAAGTAATGAAATGTCTATGTACATCAACCTTGAGACTCTACATATATTGTATAGTACATAATTACTAGTTCTCAATAAGTATGTGACCTATAATATAAAATATTCAGGTAATTATTTATAAATAATAACAATAATATGAGTCTGTGGTCCTTCTATGTATTTAAAAGAAAAGCTTGAGGAAACCATACCACTTCGTAGAAAATGTGTTATTTACATTAATTATTTACATTGTTAATCATGTAGTAATACTATGATGTTGGGTTTAACTATATTCATAATAAGGATAGTACATGTTATGAACTATTTTATTTCATATTATATCATCATTGAAACTGAAGAAAAAAATTGGAGTAATATGAAAAAATCATTTTCATTGGAGTAGAAATAAAATAGTTAGACATTGAGGTCTACGAGAATGGGGATTAGTGGGGTGATGTATGAATATGTTGTGATACCTTCAATTATTATGGTTAAGTTGATTGAGGAACACTGGTTTATCTAAATTGTCATTTATTTATGACCTTTGGGTGATTTGGAAGATTTATGAATGGAATGTTGTTAATTCAACACATCCAAAACATTATGTGGGGTTGGTCCTGCCTTTGATGAGTAGTGACACAATGAAATACAAGAGAGTGCACACTTTGAGAATATATATATTTCATCATGGTGTGATCATATTAGGGGTGGAAGGAAAATTATTTTTGTATTTCATGGAACTAATTCTATGGTTATTGAGGTCTTCAGAACATATGAATTTTGTGATGATAAAAAATGTTTTCATCATATGATTAGATGTAAGTGTAGTGTTTGTGGAACTAATTTACGAAGGGAATGTGAATTCCATATGTATGATCAAAATTTATTTATAACGGTTTGGTTGAATGCCTTTGTAGATGTATTATTTGAAAATTATGTTGCATGTTGGTGTCTATAAGGGCGTATTGTGGTTTAATATTGAAATCACTTGGGATATGTTGGTTAGAAGTTGGGAAGATCAATTAGTTTATGTTAAATTTAGGCATATGTTTGTTTTTACATTTATGTTTTCAATGTATTTTCTTTAGATATAATGAAGAAAGATCAGCAATGAAAAGAAATGGATATTGAGCCATCAGTGTTTTAAGACCATTAATGTGTAGTGATATTATTCATAAAAATGGGTGGAGTTTGAAATCAGGTTGTATAATGCTAAGGGTTCCTTTATGGGTCGTGATTTATATTTTTTTAGAACATTTTAAGTAGAGTTATTGGTTTTTATGTATGGTTGTGAAAGTTCATAGTGAAAGAGTCATGTCTAAATGAGTGCACCGGGTTCCAGAGTTATTATATTGAGTTTGATGATGTGAGATTCTGTAAGAGTTATTGGAAATACCTATGTGTCATGGTATTGGGATGACAATAGGATATTATTATGCATATTTTTTAGTAGTTAGTTAATTTATAAATTCACAATATTAGTGGTTTGTAAATGAACCAATCAAATTGGTCAGGGAAGTTGGGTTCATGTGTTTACGTAGCGTTTGAGATAAGTCGGTGGATGATAGATGCCCACGTGAGGGTATTATTCATAGATAATGAATAATAAACATGTAATAATTACATATGGAACACATATTGTAATTGTTTTTGCGCATAATGAACGGAATTATTAATCCCAATCTAAAATGACATAAAGTAGGTTTTTTTATTAGTAATCTTTATAAATATATATTGACATAAAAAAAGTAAAATAATTATCCCTGAAAATTTTATGGAGAATTTGGAAACTTTAGGAACTCATTATGGAAGAATTGTAAGCATGTAGAAATATGATTGAGAAGTCTAAAATTCAAGAAGAAATAGTTCTAAAACTAAATCTATTAATATTTTATACAAGAATATAAAAAACCTGATGAAATTAGCTTTCATATGTTTAAATGTTATAATCTAGTGGATACCAAGGGATATTTGAAGTGATCACGTTGTCAAATATGTGTTCTAGAATTATCAACAGTGTCAATAAATGTTCATAAGTCTCCCAAAATGTTTACACTTAATATCTAATGATGTAAGACCTTAATGTAGTGGATGTATATAATTTTTAAAAAGGAATAACATTCATACTAATATGTTTTTTATTTATACTCTAATATGTTGGAAACGCAAAAATGTTTTCAGGATATATAATGCATCAATTTTGAAGTGTATTCTCTTTAGATTATCTAGAAACTATGGATATGGGAGCTTTATATAAAAATGTTGCTTCCAAAAAAGTGTTGAATTTATGATAATATAGTTCATGGGAGATATTTACATGAACATAAATGATTCTTAGCCTCATGATTTTGTACATAATTATTATTTTGTGGAAACGAATAATATATTTGAAGAAGGGTTTGTGTTCATTGTTTCCCTAAATAAAATAAAGTTTTTTTTGTGAAACAAATAAATACATGAAGAAGGCATGGTGTTTATTGGTTCATTTAATATTTTTGTGGGTGTGTATAGAGATCCCCTTGTGGAATAGTAATATATTTTGATTATTTTGGAGACATGTAAAAGTGTGCATTTAGGGGTACATTTTTGAACATAATGTAAGTGAACAAATATGGGTCATCGCTCCAGTGAAAAAAAACCAAGAAACCACTTTCATATTAGTATTGCCCTCTAAACCTATTGTCAAATTGTCTTCTAGGGGAATAATCCAATTGACTATGAAATCATAACTAAGTATCAATTTTAAAATATACATTATTATAATTGGGATGAAAATACATTGAACATCTCATGCATTGGCTATGTACTGTGCCTCAATGTGTGTTGATATGTCATGGCATCATTGTTTTTTATATGATGTTTCTTACCAATTGAATACATGTAATAAGAATTAAATATAATATGAAAAGAATTAACGATTTGGAGTACCTTAAATAGACCAATATTCCAATATGAAATCATTTTTTTATTTTTAGTTTTTGGATAGTCAGTGTATGTGGGTACACCCTTTAAATCAATAAAAACTCTACTCCTCCATCTAGTATATAGATCAATATTTTATTCCCACCAAAACATTCCAAGACCCGCCAACAAAGAAACTTTTGCCTCTTCACATTCAGGAATGTTAAACTGACTATGAAACAAACATGTTAATTCAAATAAATCAATTACTAATATATAAATAAATTTTTAAAATTTTCATACACATATATTCACACATTCTTTATCCTTAATATCATCACTGATATGTCTCCATGAGACTAGTTCCACTAGAATCATATCATTGTACCTGGCTAATGTATCCAGGAAACTTCTACATTGTCTATAATATTTACCTACCATTTCATTTTGTTCAATGTAATTCACCATAATATGAGTTTAGTGATTCCAGGATTCCCCCTTATGAGTGCGCCCACATCACCTACTAGAAGATCTCACTGAATAAGGTAATATAATGAAAATAAGAGTTCACTAATGATACAATGGGGAAATATTATATGATATAATTTATATAGTTATAATAATAAAACCTGATGTAGGATCCTCAATAGGCTATGATGAATTCATTTATTTTATTGGATCAGCAGCCTCCAAAGGAGGAATATCTTCCTCTACATTTTATCAATGATCATCATGCACTGGAGTGGATGATGAAAGAAAAAACTCATTATATGTTGGATGTATGGAATGAAAATGAGGCAATATAGACTTTCTAGAATATAGATTATAGGTTTTGGGATACATGAATGGATATAAAAATGGTAAAGTTGGGATCATCGATTGAGGCGATGTAAACATTAATTGGGAAGAAGAGGATAAACGTGATGATGAAGGGGGAATATATGTGATCCTCCCAAGAGTCTCTAGTGGATTATGGACATGTGTGGTAGATAGGGTGTCAACTGATGGGTCAGTGTGGGCAGTGGTAAGATAGGTGCTTTATCTAGGTCTTGGAGGATCCCTACTCAGAACCATATGGGTTGGAGGATTCTACTTTAGTGATGATTTATAGTCATTAAAAACTTTAATAATGACTATGAACATGAAATTATATGTAATGTTGAAGAAAAATATTACAATTATTATATTCACTAAATGAACTAGAGGTAACAATCGACAATTGCGACTATCACAATCAGTATTAGAAAATATATTTCTATGAACTTCTGTAGTTTTTTTCTCAACCATCATAAAAATGTAATGTATATTTTTTAGAAATAGTTTTTTAAAAGTCATTCATATAACATAGAAGTGAATTATGACAAACAATATTATATAATCTATCAGTAATAATAATTTAAAAACATGTTTTATATTTAAAAAAATATTTAAACACATTTTTTTTAATTGAAATAAAAATAATTAAATGAAACGAAACCAAACAATACTAAAACAGACATATCATTCCAAAATAAAACTAGATTAATTTAATGAAATTAATAAAAACATGAGAAACTCACGTCATGGTATACTGAATGAACATTTAACATATATAGTTGCTTCGACATATTAGCCAACACTACTTCTGGTTCAACATCAACTATCACAATGGGACAATTTGACTCATCAAATGTACTATTATGGAAATCAATAATGGCGGAATATATGGTGGAAATGATTTCCCCAACATCATGAGAAATATTTATTGGTATTACTTCATTAATTATACTGTAATCATGTCTGAGATGATTTTCTCATAAGAAACATAGTTTTCCATCGATGCCAAAATGTATGGTTTATTAGTGTGCATGAATAGACTCATGCTAATAACTCTAAATCAATAATCAACACTAAACGTACCATGTCGAATCATTAAATAAATACATTTACCATTAATCATGTTGAATTGACAATGACTGTAGTAATCCAATAATAATATTTTCTCAAACATTTCATAATAATTGACATCTTCATATCTTGGTTGGCTCTCAGATGCACTGGCATAATAACCAATGTAAAAAAAATACCCTCTTAACTTAATTCCCACATGTTTTGTTCTATATTTCACCACTCTATCTGTGGTAAAAAATTTACATTCATTGATTATTAAATATATTCATTCACCAACCAATGGATTAGGACAAAATGTCAATGCTTTTATTTTTAAGAAAAAGTGTCAATAGGTAAACTCAATTCCTGAAATAGATATGAGTAATACAATTAAATGGAAATTTATATTTTGTGTTAATTAATGTAATGGTCATACCTTTGATTTCATCTTAGTTGTAAACTATTTTTTTATGAGAATCCTCTCTCATTCTCAAAGGAAAAGACCGATAAACTCTCTTTATATATTTGTTGTGATCCGTATATAAAATGTTCATAAGTGACTATGGTATATATGAAGTGAACTAGTGTAAGATAACTTATAGATATCCAAATTACATACTTGATATAGTAATTGAACAAACCATTATTAAAAAAATACTATGTGATGTGTCGTATCCCACTCATCAAGGCTCAATGTATCCAATGTATATAAACCAACAATTCTTCCTATTTGGGGAAGAGATGGAATAGAGGGAACATTTTCGACATATATTTCATATACATTTCTCATTGTCCAATTATATCTTCTTATCATATCAAACAAATACATTGAAAAAAATCTATACATTCTTGGGATAGATAGCCCCTCACAATAGATAATTTTGGATAATTAGTATTTCAAAAATACTATTTCATTGTGCACAAATTTATTTCAGTGGATATAGGAACCAAAAAGTGAAAGTCCCCTAAGAAGTGATTCTGTTGGAAGAAGAACTATTAAATAAAGAATCTTGGTGAAAATGTATAGATGAATTTTTTACAACTCACAGAATTGAAGAAATGTCTTGCTACATTTTTATAAAGAGTGAATTGGATATCCTTTTAGCTGAAAGGTATCTAACTAATAGGGAAACTGAATCAATATCACCCATACATTATTGGAAATAAATTTCCAAATTTCTATTAGAATCAATTCATGAATAAGGATGTGATAATCATGTATTTTATGGATTTTAGTTTCAAATATCATACGTTGACTCATTTAGTTGTTTTTCCAGAATAACCATCAAGAACTTTGATATTATCCAATACAGTAAAAAATTGATCTTTCTATGATGGTCTCATCACATAAAATGCACATGTAACATTACATTAGTTATCACCAATATATAAAAGATGTAATTCATGTAGAATACTCCAATCCAATAAGTCCCAATGAAATAAGAAGTCTTATGTGGTCTTCCCCTCAATATTCAAAAGTATTTCACGAAACATTTAACCTATATTTTTCTCAACATTCATTATGTCTCAACAATTACATAAAAAATTGGTAGAAAAATATAGAAACTCAAGAAAGATACTTTTATTATTCCAAATCTATGTGGATTTACTGTCAATTTTTTTACTATTTTTAGATTTCAACGGTCCTTTACCTAATGAAAAATAAAATCTATCAAATAATTAACCACACCACTTCCTATCATATATTGAGGTGGTTGTTCATTCTTAAAAATATTTACAAACCTCTGATGATTCTTCCTATATTGATGATACATTGGCATGAATCGTTGATGTCCTAGAAAAATGAATCTATGACGATATTTAATCCTTCATGATTGTTTATTCTTCATACAAATGGGACATGATAGTTTTCCCTTCATGATCCACCCATAAATCATTTCACATTAAGGGAAGTCATTTATGGTCACTAAATGGGTAACACACATCTGAAATGCATATTTGGAAGAAGCATCGAATGTTCACACTCCCAAATCCAAAATTTGATTAAACTCTCTTATTAAAGTATTCATGTAGAAATCAATATATTTACTAGTATAAGAAGGAATAAATATAAGTATAATCATGAAATTAAAAGGTTTTTTCATAAATATAAATGGAGGAAGATTATTAACATGAATAAAAAATGTCTATGTGCTGCGAGTAGTAAGCATAAGCGAAAATGTATTAAAACAATCATAGGACAAACCAAATGTGACATAACTCACCTCAGCTGGGAAACCAGGATGGTGTGAATCAAATGACTTCCATGATAATCCACCAATAGGATGATCCAACTGATCATTAACATTAATTATCTCATCATCATTTCATCACATATTGGCTATGATTTTTATAGACATGAATAAATTTTGATGTTTGGGAATCAATCAAAAGTTTCACATGTCCTTTTGTGGAATATGTGATTGTATTTCATCTACATTTTCCTAAAATTGAGATTATCCAAATTCATTACATTAATTGAAATTTTTATTTTCCTCCTAAAATTATCTACAATATTTCAGAAAATCATGGAATTTATTTGTAAGAAATCCAATATTCCTTATTAAATTCCGTGCATAGTAATGATTTTAGGGAATATATGCACCACTAGAAAGAAAGTCCTTAAAAATGTAATAATATAATAAATTGTAGTATTATAAATCCCATACATGTTTTTCTGTGATATAAAGAATTTAAAAATTACATATAGTCATTTTAGTACATTTCGGATATATTGGAATTCTGGCATCATCCGATTAATCATTCACTCTCTCAACATCATCATCTTCATAATTCTCCTCATTTTTATTGATATCATTTCCTTATTTCACTACTAAACTATATATCTCGAGATGATAAACACATGGAAACCAATAAAATATAAAATTCACTAGGCCACATTATTCTTTTGGTTTATAAAATGTAGAAGTTTGAAACGTCTCCCCAAAGTGATACCAACCATAATAATTTTTTAATGCTATATTTCATTATATGTTAGCTACCTTATTATGGGATTAAACATGGTCTAGAAACAAATGAATTTCATGTACATTGTATACAGCCTCTATATGTATATTTTAAAAATGAAAAATAAATAAACTAACAAATTCTTTTGAAACTATGTTAAAATCTTATCTGTATGATACATCCATCTTTTTTGAATTACATAAGAAGGAAAACATATTATCTTACAATCAACAATATAAACCATAATAAAAATTTTCATTATAATGACTTTAATTATTAAATTTTTCAAATCATACTAGCTACTAGAAAAAACAAATAAGAGAAATATTATATCCTATAAGCGAGAAACAATATCTACTTGTAACACTGAATTCAAAATTTTATGATTGGGTAATAATATTTTATAATTAAATGGGTGGCTTCTCATGAGTTATATTTGATTAAATATTTTAATTTTGTTTTAATCATCATTCATAATCTCATTATATAAATATCATCTTTCTCAAATAGTTATTTCCCAAAATTACACATTACATTAAAATTGTGTCAAGATTGTAATTTTTTAGAATAAACTATTAAAATATCATAGATTTGGTAAATAATATTTTTTATTCTTTTACTCCCCTTATATTATGTCTAATTTGTAATAGTATATGTATTTAATAATTCAATTAGTCTAAAAAAATCTATGTTCAATAGTGAAACACTAAGATCATTATTCTTCAATAATATAATGTAAAGGATCATTAATATCAAATATGTGAGAAAAAAATAAATGAGGAAAGATGCGAAACAAATTGTTGTTATTATAGGTAACCAAACAACTTCATAAAGATGGAGTAAATTTAAAATGAAATAAAAATCTATTTTTCATCCCACTCCATAATAAAATTATATTGGATGACAAAATTTCAATTCATATAGATAATATCATAATATAAAAAATATAAAAAAGTCATATGTACTATAAAAAATAAATATATTAGAACAAAAAATATTAATAGTTAAATGTAATACAAAAAATAAATATCAAAACAAAATAAAAATTCTTGAAGCACACTATATCAATAAAAATATTCCATAATGTTTTTTTATTACCAAAGACAACCAGTGATTGATGAAATCAATTTCACTTTAAACCGATATGATATTTAATAACCAAGATAAATGCATCCATGTACCAACCAAAAACATCATTTATCTTACTCTAAATATAATAGATGAAGTTAGACATAAAAAAAACATTTGATAATCATGGTCATTAGAAATTAGAATGATCATCAGGCCCATCTTCATTATGAATAATCTATAAAATGTCCAATACTATACATCATTAATAACCTTTTTGAATATGCAGTTTCTAAGACATACAATCTCTTGAATCATGTAGGATCATATAATTCCATTAAAATTAGAACATCAGTTCTTTTAAAGTGATACTTCATATAGTTGTATCTCTTCTGAAAATAATATAAATTATAAAAATATAATCACAACCACACTAGTTATGAGATAATGTATTCTTTAATAAAATTTACATCTTTACATCATCGCATTCATATTTAATAAAAATCATATTCCACAATGTCATAATTGAATTTTTAAATGAATTCGTAACAATATAGTGCAGTCATATTATAAGAACTTCATGTTTAGATGATACATCATTAGAATAATTAAACATAACTATATATTTCAATGGGATAAATTCAGAGAAACAAATCATATAAATATCTATAATAACTATTGATGTAGTTATTAGTTTTTATGAAATAAATTTATCTTAATTACATGATTCTATAGAAAATAGATTAATATTATACCTCAATAGAACATGGAATCAGAAATTATAGTCCTCACATAAGGATCATAGAAACAAAAATCAATTTAATCTAAATCAAAATAAAGTGTACTATGGTTTTCAAATCAGTTGATATATAAGGATCATGAAAAAATTATCAAACAAGAATAGAATAATAAAACCCAATCATTAGAGAATGCTGGATGAATAGGATATGTACCTCGATGAATAGAAAAATGACTCAACCTATGGGGGATGCATTTGGATGAAAATGATATTTTTGATGGGATTGGTGTCAACAAAGCAGACCAGGGGATATTTTCGGAGGAGGTGAATGTTGGTCATCAATCGGGTGAGGAAATTACTCATACTAGGGGGATAGGGAAACAAACCTTAGGGGTTGGCTGGACGAGTTAAGGGGGAGGCTAGGGTGGGGAAATATAATCACCCCTCTATCCTAATGGGGGTTTTCAACCATTAGGATATATTATATGTACCCATGGATTCAAATAAACTATTGGTATAGAGACACTCGATTCAGGATATACCCACAGTTTTGTAAATAATTGGTATAGATCAGTGGGAATATCCCCTTATTCCATAAGTAATATAAAATTAACCAACTAGTGTTTTAAAAAATCCACATCCTCATTTATCAAAAAATAGTAAGAAGGTACATGACCAATGTAAATAAGGTGAAATACATTCCCAAAAACAAAAAATATATCCATATTAACAACTATTGAGGGAATTGTCCCTGCATGATTCTTCCCATCCATCAATTGTCCATATAACATTATAACTAGGCACCACTATGCATCACCATAACAAGATCCACCTATGTCTCCATAAAACATTAAATTATAATCATTGGATATAACACTTGTAGAAATGTCCCATAAAGGGGGTGAGTATATACATTACTACAATGACAACCCAAAATCAATACGAATTAAAGTATAAAAAGGGAGTCATCCCCAAACCACAAACAAAATAGAAAATAAAGAAGGAACAATATATGATCATAGAATTATACTACTCATCCAAAATGGTCTCAGACGTCACATCCACTCAACCAATCAGCATTAATCACATGGATTCATGAAGTGTCTCTCCATTAAGGTGGTCCTTGAGACGACTCAAGAAATTCCATATGGGAAGACACCCCTAATTGGAAGACATCCTGAATGATATAATCTTACCCAAATATGGATTATTTCACCCTTGGTATAGATGTATTCCTAACTCTAATGGAGTTTTACTCAATGATAGATGATCCCACCCTTGTCCATGTAGGGATAATTGACCCCTTATGTGTTGTCCCATTTGAAGGGATCGTATAACTTCAGAGGAGGTTAATATATATAAGAAAATTCAAAGAGATAAATGATAATGGATTAATACCAAAATCTCTATGTCCAAACATGACTTTATATACAACCAATCCATAGATAAGGGATCATGAAACAAGATTTATTCTATGGGATACCCAATTATATATATGGGATCATAGACACTAGTGATGAATCAAGTGTCCAAACCTAATTAGAAATAATTTACTGACCATTGTAATCAATCTAAATGGTTATTACAGTATGTTTCCAAGTTGTACATAGTTCATAACAGTACTCAGAATCCTATACATGTACTCTGTTAAATTATTAGTTTGGATATATGATGATACATGGTATGTGGATTAAACCATAAATAATGTCTCATTATGCATGTTATAGAGAAATTTTCCCTAGTTCTAGATGACCTATCAATTTGGGGTTCACAAGGAATATGGGGGATACCACAGGTCCTATGATACATAATTTGTTCAAAAACCTTGGTTTTCCCATTAAAAATGCCACAAAATATGTGTTATTATGAGGTATATATTGTGTAAATGTGTTTTTTCTAAATAGATCATATTCCCCCACAAGATTCATTTCATCCACAACATCTTCAATGATTTTTGTAAGAACCCAGACATTATTTTTAGGTATTTTTTCCCTTTTTATATAGTTTTTGAGAAAAGAGGAGTTTCTTCGAAATTTATAAAGTACACTACGTGTACTTTATGAGTACATGTCGTGTACTCCCTTATCACGCGAGGCCGTGTGCTGGCCGTGTTCAGGCCCCACACACGGTCGTGTTGGGTGACATAGAGGATGCCTAAAGCGGAGTACAAAAAAGCTGAGTACACACCGTGTACTCCAAAAGTACACAGAGTGTACTTTCGTTTTTTCATTAAAAAGAATGGGCTCGTGTCTGAACATCAGAATAATCGTCTTCTAGGTCTCGTTCGACCGAGAGAAGCCGTATAGTGTCGTAACTTCTTCGAGCCCCTAAACTTTCGTCTGTTCTCTGAATTGACCATCGTCACTTGCATTGGAACCACAACGGTAAGCTCTTCCTTCTTCTAGAGCATCGTTTTCCATTTCCTCGTCTTTTTCCAGTTATCATGGGATGTACACTTTGTTCGTTTTTGTCGATCTAAGACATTCTAAGGAGATTGAAGCCTTGTGGTTCAAGTATATAGATCTCCTAGCATCAAGGTAGGTGGTTTGTGCCTTTACATTCAATGTCATTGAGCATTATTTTCAAATTCCACCAATACCCATGAACGTGGTATTGCATGTTAACTATTTTCACACTATCTTTTTCTACCATGCTTGTATGATTGTGTAGAGGTAACTTGGTTATGTATAAGGATATTTTCTTTTCTGGGATGTTTTTCCCAGGCCTTGTTCTATTTAAAACCTTTTGGTCTTGTTCAGCCTTTGGCCATTATACCTGTTTTCATTGCCTTGTGATTGTAGGATAGAGTGTTGTTCCCCAACATGCATGAGATGCTGTAGATTGGTTAGCCAAGTATCTCTGTAGGTTTAATTTGGCCATATAGCGTTATTATGAACTGAATGGCATGGGGCTGTGATAACCTGGTGCTATAGACTATAAGGGGATAGATAGAGTGAGCTTCCTTAGAGAGTCTTAGACATTATAGACTATAGGGGATAGGCCGAGTGAGATTCCCAGAGAGTCTCAAATATTATAGACTATATGACGATAGAACGAGTTAGCATCTCCATAAAGTCTTGATCTTTACAGACTATATGGGGATAGACTGAGTGAGCTTCCTCAGAGAGTCTTTATTTTGTTTGAATTTCCTTAAACCACTACAGGCTATAGGATGAATTGACCGACTGAGAATCCCTAGTGATTTTGTGATCGTCCTGAGTGTATAAGAGTAGTTGACTAAGTGAGCTTCCTCATAAGTCTCTAGGCTTTGGGGACTTAAGGGGAATTGACAGTGTGATCTTTCTCAAAGAGTCCCTTACCTCCTTAGACTATAAGGGGAGTTGACTGAGTGTGTTTCTTCAGAGAGTCGTATAATTTTTGTATGACCAAACCAGAGTGGTTAGGCTGAGTGTACTACCTAGAGAGTTGTTAGTACTTCTTGGATAGAACCAGAGGGGATGGTTTTGAGTAATTACATGAGGGATTCCTATTTGTGGTTAGCTGTTTTCTTCACTGTTGCTTGTTGATCTGTGGATTGATTACTGTTGTGTACTATCCTGTTGTTGCTTACTATATACTATTTACTGTACTTTGCCTGCCATATACTCACTGACTGTTAGGCACAGATCTTCAAGTGGTTGCCTAATGGGATTTAGTCTCACACCTTGTTTGGGACATGTTTTTGGACTCGAAGAGATTATATTGTTGTCGGTGTAGATAAAGGAAAGCTCACTTACACTTCTGGTGTGTGACTTGCATTAGAGAAAGAGAGAATGGGACCAAGCCGAGGCTTGCGATGTTGAGGAATTGCTTATCTATTTTCTTTTGTACTTCGGTTTAGTATTGTATTCATCATTGTGACTTGTTTGGCTTCTTTCCTAGACATATGTATCATGAATAATTTCATATATATGTGTGTTCCAGTTGTTTATTGTTTTACTCCCCATATGTTTACTGTTGTTGGATATTTACTATTTTCACTATTGTATATGTTTTTTACTTCCACTGTGTACTCATTCAATGAGGTCATAGTTTCCCCACTATCAAACCAAAGGACCTCGGTGCTAGTCGTCAACCTCTGGTGTTCAAGGGAATTCACATGAGGCCATGTGATAAACGGGGGTACAGGGCACCTCTTGGTGGATTCTGGAACTGGGACATTATAAAGTTGTATCAGAGGGTTTCTTTTCTCTTGAATTACTGTTTAAAGCCTATAGCCAAGGATAGGATGGAATATGTACTTGGTGATAAGCTATGATAAGGAGTATCTAACCCGTGTACATTAAAAATCCAATCTACCTTATTTATTTCAATTTGTTTAGGTTTTTCAATTTTTACAGTTGATTTGATTTCACCTTGAGCAACTCACATGATTTGGGACGTTACTATTTATATTATTGAGGTTCTATTTCTATTGCAACCCATTGAGATGAGGGTATGCCAACTCAGAAATCATATATGCACTTGCTAGAAATCACATGTCATGCATTTTTCCATGCCATCTAGAATGAATTAGTGATTTCATGTTTTTTTTATAGATGGTGTGTAAAATATTCATGTTGTTGTGATAGTTTACTTGATAAAATACCTTCTGTTTGATAGGGTAGAGTTTGTGTAGAGATTTACTGGAATGAATTCCAAATTTCGATTAATGAGGTGTTATGGGCCCTCATGAATCAGAACATCATTGATCATTGACATGTTTTTCCTTGAATAGGATATGTATGTGATTCCAACCTTTGATTTGTGGGGAGTATGGGCCATCACAGATTTGAATTTGGCACCTTAACACTTGTTTTCTGTTTTTTCTAGGCTTCGGTGCAGTTTCTGAGCCACTTCCCGAAAAACCCAGAATGTATGGTGTGTACTTTATGAATACACACCATGTAGTTTTTAAACCGTGTCACTGACTGTGTGGGCCGAAACACGGGGTTGTGAAAATTCTTCAGGAACAAACCGTGTACGGTAAGTACACGCTATGTTATAGTGACCGTATTTCTACCCATGTGACAAATGACACAAATGGATGAAACTTCAATTATACACGCTGTGTCCCGTTTTCACACATCGTTCCATGTAAAATACGTATCCATATATGTCACGAACAGTACGGGTTGGGGAAAACCTTCAAGTACCCGCCGTGTGCACAGGGAGCACGCCGTGTAGAGTGAACTATGTAGTCGTTCGTCTAACTAACAACACGGGTTGTTGAAACCTTATCATGTACATGGTGTGTGGAGGTCATTTACACTGTGTAGTCTAGGATTAAGAGTATCATGTGGGTAATCCGTGTAAAGAGACTCAGCTAGGGGAATGGAGTTCAAGTACCCGTTGTGTGGGGGGACAACACACTGTGCGGTTGGGGCGTTACATGATAAGTTGTGGCATAAGTACATGCCCATGTGAATGGATAAAAATAACACTCCATGTAGTTTTTATACATGTCTTGTAGTCATGTTTAGTAAAACATGAATGTCTCTTTATTATATTCCCTTCCTATACTCTTATGTTTTCTATCCTCAATAATCTTGGTCGACTGTTTGTTCTTGACCTTGCACAGTCATGCCACTGAGACGTCCTCCGGCTGTACGCTAGTTGACAGACGGTGATCAGACAATGGATATGGATGATCAGGGACATCCTACAGATCCTCCTACTATGCCAGCCTTGGAACCAGATGTTATACTAGTTGTAGGTGCTAATGAAAAGTTTAGGGAAGATTTTATGAGGATGATGCAGACCTTCCAAGGAGAGTCGCCTCCTTCCCCGTCGATGTCAAAGTTGGCGCGGGTTTTCCAGCAGTAGCATCATCCCACATTCTCAGTGGAAGGAGGACCTCAAGCTATAGAGACATGTCTAGAGGCCATAATAAGAATTTTTTGAGCATCTGGAGATACCTCCAGAGAAGATGGTAAAGCTCGCTACCTATATGCTTGAAGACTCCACAATGAGATGGTGGGAGGTGATCTCACAGTCAGGACGCTAGCATAGTATGACTTGGTATGAGTTTCAGTGCATATTCAACAATTACTTCTACACGGAGAACTTGAGGGCCGATCAATCCCGGGAGTTTATGAGTCTGGAGTAGGGTACTCTTTCTGTTATGATGTAATCATCTTGCTTTACTGATTTGTAGTGTTTCACACATATTCCAGGAGGTGATGAGTTGTTCCTTGCGATGAAGTTTGAGGATGGTCTAAGGCACGACATCCAATCATAGGTGAACATCTTCAGGTTGACTTTGATATCCTCTATCTTCAACCCGGCGCTGATCACTAAGCGCAACCTGAGGGATTGTAGAGTAGTGATCCAGTGCGGTTTGATATCTAGTGTCAGTATTCCTCCTACTAATAGCAGTAAGTGCCGCAGGGAGTCTACTCGAGGGGATCAGTGTAGGCGGAATACATCTTCCGACATCCAGGTTATATGCTACCAATGCAGGAAGAGCGGGCATACTTGGCCGCAGTGCCAGAGAGACTCTATGGAGTACCGATCTTGTGGAAAGATGGGTCATCTTTGGTATTTCTATCAGATCCTATCACCTACAGCTGGTGGTAGGGGTTCTTCTATGACCCCGTATATAGAAGATACATCGCCAGTTTCTCACTAGTTTGGGAACTGGAATTCTTTTGGTCATTCAGTCCGAGGTGGAGGTTGCGACAATGGCGGTTAGTCACCGGGATTCTAGCAGTAGTAGATTGAATCAGCTCAGAGTGGTCATCCAGGGTCATAGGGCCGCTATACAGGATAGGATTTTTCAGTGGAATAGGTTCATCAGGAGCATGATCCCGGCCACTATATTGTTCGAGGTATGATCTTAGTATCCTCAGTTTTATCATTAGCTCTTTTTGATACTCGTTCTATGCATAGTTTTATCTCTGTTGCTATTATGGAGAGCCTTGGGCTCTGCATCTTTTCCTCTTCTGATACATTGACTCTAGAAACAACGTTGGGGACTAGAACAGTTAGTGTACGTCAGTGTAGAGAGTTCCCTCTTGAGGATTCAAGGTGTCACTTTTTATGGAACCTCTATGTCCTAGATATGACAAGCTATGATTTCATTCTCTGAATGGGCAGGATAGTTCCCTTCCAAGAAGTCTTCGACTGTTATCGCCCCATGGTGAGTTTTGTATCACTAGAGGGTGGACCCTTTCTTCATAGAGGCGAGTGGGATGTCTAGGAGAGTAGAGCGGGTCCAGAGCATAATGGGATGGGAGGAGTTACAGCCCAATTATCTAGTATTTATCTAAATGATAAGGGGACTTCACAGTTAGACTTTCCTCCAGTGCTGGATCGTTTCAGATATGTCTTTCCAGAAAACTTGTCAGGGTTTCCTCCAGACATGAGGTGGAATTTTCTATTGAGCTTGTGCTAGGAGTGGCACTAGTGTCCAAAACTCCTTATAGGATTGCTACACCAGAGTTGCATAATCTCAAGAAGTAGTTGGAGGAGTTGCAGGCCAAGGGTTTCATCCGAACTAGTAATTCTACTTGGTGTTCGCCTATCCTTTTTATAAAGAGGAAAGATGGTACTCTTAGGCTATGTGTGTATTATCAAATGTTGAACCAATTGACGGTCATGAACTGATAACCCTTTCTGAGGATCAATGATCTATTTTATGAGGTTCGAGGAGCCCAGGTGTTCTCAAATATTTATTAGAGATCTGGTTATCATTAGTTGTGCGTTAGTTAATCTGATATACCTGCTACCACTTTCCAAAGCATGTATGGTGTATACGAGTGTATGGTTATACCGTTCGGTCTCACAAACGTGCCAGAAGTTTTCATGAAACTGATGAACAGAGTGTTCCATCCATACTAGGATTCCATTGTGGATGATATCTTGATTTACTCTCACACTCTACGCGACCATGCTAGCCATCTTGAGATCGTTTTTAGTACATTTAGAGAGAATCATTTATATGCTATGCTCTCTAAATGACACTTTTGGATTGACCAAATTCACTTCTCCGGTCATGTTATCTCAGAGAAAAGAGTATCAGTAGACCTAGAGAAAGTGAGAGCTGTAGTTTCCTTAAAGTAGTCGAAGAATGTCTTTGAGGTGAGATGTTTTCAAGGGCCTCCTGGATACTATAGAAATTTCATACAGGACTTTTCATGCCTAGCAGCACCACTAACATGTCTAAACAAGAAAGGGGAAAGGTTCTTATTGTCAGATTCTTGTTATTCAAACTTTCAGGATCTCAAAAGGAGGTTTACTTCAGCACTGATACTAGTCTTGCCAGATCTGGACAAGGGCTATACCATTTATTGGGATGAATCAGGTATCGGGTTGGGAGCTGTGCTTATGTAGGGAGATAGAGTAGTTGCAAACAGGTCTCGGCAGTTAAGGCCACATGAGAGGAATTAACCAAGTTGTGAGCTAGAGTTGGTAGCTGTTGTTCATGCCCTATGTTGTTGGAGTCATTAACTTCTGGGAGAGCACTTTGTGGTGTTTACCATCCACAAGAGTCTCAAGTACATCTTTACTATGAATGATCTGAATTTGAGACAACGAAGGAGGGTTGAGTACCTTCATTATTTTGAATTTGATATGGCCTACATGCTTGGAAAGGGAAATGCTGTGGTAGATGAACTAAGTAGGAGGACTCAGATACAGGAAGTTTAAGAGGCTAGTAGTGAGTGGCAGGATATGGCTCTATTATCTGAGATTCATTTGGAGGTGCAGAATAGACAGGGCTAGACATTTCTTTTTTCTATACCTATTACCTCTACCCTTCTTGATCGAGTACGAATGGGGCAGCTATCAAATTCTGAAGGTCATGTCCTACGGGAAAGCGTGTCAGGAGAGGACCCTATTCCTGGGTGGACCATATGCAAGGACGAGATCCAGCGATTCTAGGGATGCGTATGGGTGCCAGCAGACATACGTGAGGAGCTGATATGGGACTTTCATTCCTCAGATTGGGCAGTTCATCCTGGCGTCACCAAGATGTACCATGATATACACCATCTTTATTGGTGTCTAGGTATGAAGAGGGATGTTGCTAGTTTAGTCATGAGGTGTTCCACTTGTCAGAAGGTGAAGGTGGAGCATCAGTGAACATCAGTGATTCTGCACTAGTTACCCATTATCGAGTGGAAGTGGAACGATGTTGCGATGGATTTCTTGATAGGGTTTCTAAGGTCTCCTCGACGAAACGACGTTGTATGGGTTTTAATTGATAGACACAAAAAGGCTTCTCACTTCTTTCTATTCAAAGATACCTTCAGTGATTATGAGATGGGGTGGTTGTACATCCGAGAGATTGTATGTCTGCATGGAGTTCTACACTCCATTGTTTCAGATAGGGATGCACGCTTTACTTCTCGATTCTAGCAGGGGCTTCAGAAGGCTTTGTGTATACATGTACTTTTCAGTACATCATAACATCCCCAGACAGATGGCCAGTCCATGAAAACGATCCAGGGGCTTGAGAACATGCTACGAGCATGCATCTTGGATCATGGAGGTTCTTAGGAGAAGCATATCCCTCTTGTGGAATTTTCCTACAACAATAGTTTTCATGTGACTATTCAGAAGGCATCATACGTGGATTTTAAAGGTAGGCCATGCCGATCACCTTTATGTTGGCTGGAGGCAGAAGAGGTAGCTTTGATGGGACCTAGTCTTGTTCAGGAGACCTCAGAGAAAATTGAGTTGATTCGGAAGAGGATGGCTACGATACAGTTTCGACATAAGTCTTTTGCTAATCAACGGAGATGTCCTCTGGAGTTCGAGGTCGGGGATCAGGTTTTCCTACATGTTGCACCGAGGTTGGGACACAATTGGATTCATAGACAGGGTAAGCTTTCACCATGGTATTTTGGGCCATTTTATGTGTTGGAAAGAGTTGGTTCGGTTGCCTATCGGTTCTAGTTACCTCATAGGTACTGGGTATTGCATGACGTCTTCCATGTTTCTCACCTATGACATTTCTTTTCAAACCCATCTCATGTCTAACAAACTAAGGAGGTTGAGCTGGAAGCGGATGAGTCATTTGAGGAGAATCCTATAGGGATTGTTGATCGCAGTACAAAGGTTCTCCGAGGCATGTCTGTTCCTTTGGTATGGGTTCTATTGCAGCACATGAGAGTATAGGATGAGACTTGGGAGAGGGAGGCCGATGTACAATCAAAGTGGTCAGAGATGTTCGGGGTCTTCTTCTACACCCCGCTAGAAACATTCAGGGGAAAATTTATTTAAGGGTGGGAAGTTTGTAAGAACTCAGACCTTCTTTTCAGGTATGTTTTTTCTTTTTCTGAAGTTTTTTAAAAAATAGGAGTTTCTAGAAATTTATGAAGTTCAAGCCGTGTACTTTATGAGTACACTCCATGTACTCCCTTGCATGTGAGGCCATGTGCTGGCCGTGTTCGGGCCACACACATGGTCGTGTGGGGTGACATTGAGGTCACCTAATGCAGAGTATAGAAAAGCTGAGTACACACCATGTAGTCCAAAAGTACACACTGTGTACTTTATTTTTATTTCATTAAAAGGACTAGGCTCACGTCTGAACGCCAGAATAATCTTCTTTTAGGTCACGTTCAACCAAGAGAAGTCATATGAAACCCAAACTTCTCCGAGCCCCCGAACCACTGTCTTTTCTCCGAATCGGCCGCCGTCAATTGCGTTGGAATCACAGTGATAATCTCTTCATTATTCTAGAGCATTGTTTTCCATTTTCTCCTTTTTGCACGTTATCATGGGTTGAACATTTTTTTCATTTTCGTAGATCTATGAAGTTATAAAGTTCTTCAAGCCTCGTGGTTCAATGATATCGATCTCCTCGCATCAGGGTAGGTGGTTTGTGCCTTTCCTTTCAAAGTCCTTGAGCATTATGTGCAAATTCCACCAATACATTTGAACTGGGAATTGTGTGTTTACTGTTATTCCCCTGTTGTTTTCTTGCCTTGCCTGTATGCTTGTGTAGTGTTAATTTGATTATTTATAAGGATATTTTCTATGCTAGGATGTTTTTACCATGCCTTGTTCTATATATGACCATTTGGTCTTATTCAGCCTTTGGCCGTTATACCTATTTTGTCATGCCTTGTGACCGTAGGATTGAGTGTTGTTCCCTGACATGCTATAGATGATGTGGAATGGTTTTCCAAGTGGCTATGTAGGTTTACTTTGGCCATATAGAATTATTATTCTCTAACTAGCACAGGGACGTGATAACATGGTGCTATAGACTATTAGGGGATAGACCGAGTGAGCTTCCTCAGAGAGTCTTAGACATTATAGATATAGGGGTTAGACCGAGGGAGCTTCCAAGAGAGTCATGGATATTATAGACTACAAGAGGATAGACTGAGTGAGATTTCTCAAAGAGTCTTGAGATATATAGAAAACAAGGGGATAGACCAAGTGATCTTCCTCTAAGAGTCTTTGTTTTTTTTAATTTCCTTAAACAACTCCAGGCTATAGACCGAATTGATGGAGTGAGCTTCCTTATAGAGTCTATGATCGAGCTGAGGCAATATAAGGAATTGACGGAGTGAGCTTCCTCCGAGAGTCTTTATTTTGTTTTAATTTCCTTTAACCACTCCAGGCTATAGGAGGAATTGTCCAAGTGAGCTTCCTTAGATAGTTTGTGATCGACCTGAGGCTATAAGAGTGATTGACCGAGTGATCTTCCTCAGAGTTTCTCTAGACTTTGGGGCTATAAGGGGAATTCACCTTGTGATCTTCCTCAGAGAGACCCTAACTACCTTAGAATATAAAGGGAATTGACTGAGTTTGCTTTCTCAGAGAGTCTTATAATTTTCATATGATGAAACCACAGGGGTTAGGCTGAGTGTACTTCCCAGAGGGTTGTTGGTACTTCATGGATAAGTCTAGAGGGGATGTCTATGAGTACTTCCTAAAGGGATTCCTATTTGTGGTTAGCTATTTTCTTCACTGCTGCTTTTTGATCTATGGATTGTTTGCTTCTCTGTATTATCCTATTGCTGCTTACTGTATACTGTTTACTATACATTACCTTCTATATACTCACTGATTGTTAGGCGCAGATCTTTGGGTGGTTTCCTACTAGGATTTAGTCTCACACCCTGTTTGGGTAATGCTTTGGGCCCAAACAGATTATATTGTTCCAGATATAGATAAGGGAAAGCGCCCTTCCACTTCAGGTACTTGACTTGCATTGGAGCAGGAGAGAATGAAACCAAGATGAGGCTTGCGATGTTGAGGAGTTTCTTATCTTTTTTCTTTTGTACTTTGATTTAGTACTGTATTCAGAATTGTGACTTGTTTGGCTGCTTTCCTAGACATATGTATCATTCATCATCTCATATATATGTTTGCTCTAGTTTTTTATTGTTTTATTCTTCTACTGTTTACCTTTGTTGGATATTTAATGCATCAGCTATTATATGTGTTGTTTACTTCCACTGTGTACTCTTCCAATGAGGGCATAGTTTCCCCACTATCACAACCAAGGCCCTCGCTACTAGTAGGAAGCCTATGGCATTCGGGGAAATGCGCTTGAGGCCATGTGACCAACCTGGTACGGGGTGCCTCTGGGTGGCTTCTGAAGCCAGGACATTACACTTTCCACCATGGTAATTTCAAAACATGCTTCCTAACATCAATTCAATTACAAAAATTAGATTTTGGCCACAACTCATATGAAAATAGAATGCACCTCACCTCCGAGAATATTCCTCTCATGAATTTTTTATCACTTGTATCGCCCCTAAGATATCCCAAATTTCACGTACCAAAATTTATGTCATCACATTCAATGTTATCTCCATGAATAAAATCGATGATGCCATAAGTAATCATACAAGAATATAAATCATATCTCATCCTGAATTTCATGTTTATCCTATCTTTATATAGAGTTTGAATAATAGTCATAATTATATAACATAGAAAATAGTATGATGAAAGGATGGATAAATCCAAAAAAGTCATAAGGTAAGTAAATAATGATTTTAATTATTAATATTGAAGTCAATTTAATCCAGAAAATTATAAATATAAAACAAAACAAAAAAAAGATAAATTAATTCAAAATTTCTAATTATAGGAAAAAAATAATTTGATAACAAAACACTATTTTCATTCTATAAATATATTCATAGAATAATTAAGAAAAAAAAATTATATTAAGTATAGGGTCAAAGAAATAATACAGGAGACCTACCACATAATTGTGTCATTTCTTTGGGAACCACCAGAATGTGAAAATACCATTTGTGATAGCCATATATTTCATTGTCAAACCAAGACTTCCTCAGAATATGATATCATCCCCCAAATCCATATACATTTACTCATCCTATCAAGGTATCTCATAGGGTTATAAATATATCCTTTTATATCATACATAATGTGATTTAAATGGATCCCTTATTGGTTTAGAGATTTAATTAGAAAAATAAATTGAACAATAAATTTGATTTATTCACATAATTTAATATCTTATATCCATTGTTCATCATCCCCAGTATTGAACAAATAAAACTTTTCGATTCACCTAGTGTCAAAATACCATTCTAGATTCAATATTATCATGAACTTCACTATCTAAAATAAATTCTAGAGGAAGATCCATTGTTTTTAAAAGTGTTCTTTAACACTAGTTAATATCTTTATAATTTTTAATATATAATTATCATCGATAAATGAACAAGGAACTCAATTCAATGTCCTTCTGCGATTCATTAATTATTATTTAAAATATTCCAGGTGAATAATCACATAAACAAGTATTATTACACCTTCGGGGATAATGAAAAACGAGAAGAGAGATATCTATTTCCAAGGGATACAATTTTATTGGGCGTGACCTCTGTTATATGGGTCTCAATGATACTCCCCAAGACATCATCAATATGCATAAAAATTTATCAAACATTTTACTAATGGAATGTGATTATAGACATGTTTCAACTCTTTATCCATATAAGCATTTATCACATAATATCATCGTATGTAATTGATCATAAGAATTATTAATAATAACGGATATACTTGTATGAAAGAAACTCAAATGTTAATTTTTAAATATTAACATTCATATAAATCATATAATTTTATTGATATATATTTATACACAATTTTATGATTTCATCATAAAATATAGTATGTCTATGTAGTACGATATCACTATATGATATCCTATTCTATGACAAACCATTCCATGTGATTTCCTTTCGTTCATGTATCACATACCATAAAACAAAACTATTTTTACAAAATCAAAAATAAATAAATCATACATACAATTAAATTTAGGGTATACCTCCATCACAAATAATGAAAAATCATCTTTCTTTTTCCAATCATTACAACATTCATTCATGGGTTTTCTGTAATTATTTTATGATTATTGTTCTATAGTTCCACATGTACTTTTGTATATTGATTATATGAAGTTCATGTGTAAAAAATCATATATAAATAAAATGAATTTATCTAAATAATGGCCTATTGATATGGGTTACATAATCATTATTCAATAACAATGTTACTCCAAACTAATAGAATGTGTTTTATTTTGGAAAATAGATCATCACCTTTACTATTTTGGAAAAATTGCACTTGGTTTTCATGATTTTTCAACCATATTTGGTACTATATAGTTTATATATATATATGGGATAATTAGTACTAAAATGTGGATGTTAATTTTCTTCTCCTCACATCGAACACCATGAACTCAATTATGGGGTGAACCGGAATCATATTACTCTTGTTATTTTAAAAAAAATGTATAGTAGTCAGAGGATATAATATAATCTCATTCATCAATGTGTAGTGTTTTTTAAAAGAATCCAATTTAACAGATCACTTATAGTGTTTATCCTGGAATGTGGTGTTTTCAAAAAGGCAATGAATATAAAAAAACGTTAATTAATTTCACAATAGATTCAATATTTTAATTAAAAATATATCAATTCTCATACTACTATATATTTTTAACAATTTCTAAAAACTAAAACCGAAAATCCCTTAGAAACCTCATAAATATTTTATGAATTATTCATTAGCAAATAATCATGTTGAATAAGTAGTAGACTATGTTATATAACCATTTACATGTTGAAAAATAATAACTAAATATTTTCTTATCTAAAAATTCATATATGATTTCGTGTTATTTTAAATCACAGAGATCAAGAAAAAAAATCGTGATAGATAACCATCCAAATAATTATTCATGACCCTTTTATCATTTCTCTCTATTTAAAGATCCTCATGTATAAAAATATTTTATATAAATGTTGATTTAAATTACAATTAGAAAATAAATTTCTCAATGCCAACAAGATTATTATTGAACACCACATTGAAATAACATTTTAGGGTTCAATCGTGTGTAAATAATAAACTAGTTTCAAAATATCTATTTAAATAGTGATTTTTTATGATGACTAGAGGTTATGATTGAACATACATAGTATATGGGACTAAATATTTGGTCAAATTAAAATACTAAATCTCTTGACATTACATAATAGCATGCCCCATCAATTAGTTCAACCATTCGTCATAGTTGGGTTGTTTCTTGGTGAGATCAATAAGATGTTCTATCTTTATGGTGTAGAAGGATTCCTAAAAAGAGTCATTAAATAATAATTACACATCATTTAAAATTATATCAGTGATAAGAAAAATAATATGACAATTTTTTTGAAAACTTTTTATTAGATTCCAATTTGTATTAAAACATACATATCTCCAAACTCCAATGAGGGTTCTACTAAATCTCAATTGATAATTATATTTATTAAAAGTAAAGTAATTAATTATTCAGGGAATTTGTGGCCGAATAAAATAGCATCTTTTAACATGATATATAATTCCACCAATTTGATAATTACTAAAATCTCTTTTCAAAATTTTTATATAATGTAAATATTCTTTAAAATCACACATAATGAACAATGTCGCACTAAACAATTACCATGAATATCTACAAACTGAACATATTTATATGAAAGAAACATGTAACCAATATCTTAAAATTTGTTATTGAATATCACTTTCCAATGTAAATTCACTAGTAAGGTATGGTTAATATGGACTAATAAATGTTTTATTTCTAGGAATTCCATATCCACTAGAAGTAGATCAAAGAATGGAATAGGTAAGTCTTGTATTGTTTTGATTCTATTAAATTTACTGTAATCATTAAATACCATATTCTAAATGAATATGTTACCTTGAAATATATCATAATATTTTTTAATCCTTTTAATTCCACCCTTAAATGGAAAACTATTGTGATATATCCTATTAAATTTAAAAAATGATATAGTTGAAACTCATATCTATTAGAATAAATAATTTCATTATCATGACCAACATGATGGGAATTGAAAATCAATGATCTTATTATCAGATTGGCTTAACTCATTCTTAATTTCATGTTTGAGGATTGACAAGGGAAGGGTGGGTGATCTTAATACCTTATATGCTTCACTTTTCTTTCTCTTTTGTAAATTATATACTAATTACAACTAATAAATCATCAAATTTTTCCTAGAATGAATATCACAACAATTTCATATACAATTTATAATTATATTTTTTTATTTTATGATTCAAGAAACTAATATTAAAAATAAGTCCCTAGAATGGTATTCCAATATGTCAGTTCCAACCGTTTATTATTAATACTTTTTGGTATTATTTTTTCTATCTACCATAATATCGATCATAATATTATTTCATAACATTATATGATCAAAATTACAATATATATCTTATGGAAAAAATAAAAAAATAATTTAAATCACTTTTGTTCACAGTTATCATAAATTCAAATCAAAATTGTTCATCTCACGCATTGAATATCAATATCCATTGGATAAAATCCATCAATATTTTAATCATGGAATGTAAGAGTCTTCCATGATTATTGATATTTTATATTCTTCTTCTATCTATAATATGATAAGATCATCAAGAAACTATTAATGGTTTTAATATTTTATAATACAATATTTATAAAAATACAAAGTGGAAAAAAGGTAAAATATTATTTGAAATTGGAAAGGGATTTGCAAATGGTATGAGAAGTAATAGTACTGGAAATGGAAGAGATTCATGAATATTATGATTTTAAAGTTATCTACATTATACCAGAACCAACTACTCTTTTTTTAGAGATATAACTCCCAAATCAA
Organism: Viscum album; assembly: GCA_963277665.1. Lineage (NCBI taxonomy): Eukaryota > Viridiplantae > Streptophyta > Magnoliopsida > Santalales > Viscaceae > Viscum > Viscum album. The sequence goes on along the minus strand of OY728143.1, from coordinate 1,199,635,201 downwards.
CAAGAATCATCTTATTGATTGGGATATACATGATAAATTTATCATATATTTGAATTTTCAAATTTCCTAATCAATTGGTATAAAAATATAATTATTCTTGATGATATGCATAAATTCAAGGTAGTGTGCCTTATCATGACCATGCTCAGTCCTCTCAGAGAATTGATGATATTCCTTTTACATTGTTAATTTAGGATTTCTATATTTTCCCATAATTATATCTTATTAATAATAATCTAAAATTTCTAAAATTGATTTATAATTGAGAAATGTATAGGGAACCATAATTTTCAGACATAAATGTCACATATTATTATATGAATATTAAATAAATATCATTCTTATCCATTCCAGAATCATAATGTTTTATTGTATTTACATATATGGATACAAAAAAATGTTTTATAAAATTTCTACATCATCTCTTACATAGTTCATCATAATTAATTCCCTTATTATCTACATCACACTAAAAACATTTATTCATATCTTATGGAAAATAAAACATAATAATGGGTGATCATAGATTCATAATGAGGTTAAATAATGGATATATTGATGATAATTAAAACAAAATATGATCATTTTCGGTATCATAACATGATATTATATTTAGAAAATAATAACCATCAATACATTGACCATAAATATATGTCATGGAATAAATCATGGTAATTAATGAAAAACCATTCATAAGGGTTCCAAAAAATATAATCCATGATAACATAAAAATTACAATAGATCATGTAATAAAACTGGGGCATATGGTGTTTGACAATCAAAATCATAGAAATATTATGTCAAGGATACAAAAGAAGATATTCATAACATGTTAGTCTTTTGATAATTATCTATGTACCAACTTTTGTATTGAGATAAACACAAAAGTACCCTCTTTTGGGTTTGGGATAACCATCAATGTGACATTTTTATTTAGGCATGGGATAACCCGCCATGTACACTTTAGTATCATATAAGATTAAAATTTATTGAATGCATTGGAGAGCTATATAATTTCATCCCCACAAATCTAATAATCATAAATCCATTAATATGTATACAATATGATCGTAAAAAAATTAATCATAACAAAAAACATGGAATTTTGTTTTCTTAGATTATAACCCTAAACCATCCAGCTAAAGAATAAACATAATATCATTGTATCATATCCCTGGTAAATCTTATGTAATATCCAGTTTTTTAATCTTTCATAAAACAATTCTTTAAATTATCACTAGAATATTTTAAGAGAAAGATATAAATATCATCTGTAAATATATTGTTAATATATAACAATTTCACATATATACAGTAAATAATTTTATATTGAATGAATCTTGAAATCATTTAATATTATACTCCACTAATTTAGTGGTAATGATGATGAGAAATTATATTTATATCATCTATATGAAGATAATTATTCATTTTACATTTTCAGTAGGTATAAAATATTAACTCATTAACCATACTAAAATAACATTCCTTTTCAACCATATTATAGAAATTCAATAATGGGTTAAATTAAAATAATAATTGAAAAATTTAAAAACATATTTAAAACATTTTTTGAAAACTTTGATATGGATAAAAATTATATTTTCACTGAAGATAAAAATAAATTTTTTCCCTTAAACACATTATTTAGGACTCCATGGTAATTAATGTAAGGAAAAATAATGGAAACATGTTATATCAAGATACAACAAAGGATAATAATATTAATGGGAGTATTGAGAGGAGAACTATAAAATTTCATTATAGAAAGATTGATGATAAAAATCCCAGTAATCAATGGGATTGTAACCTAAATTACAAACCACATTTGAAGCATTCAAATGAAAGACTCACCAAAGAGTTAATATTATATGGTTTTCTATTTCCCCATAATTTTCATCATAATAATCATAAAATATATGAATGTTAAGTATATACACCATATAAAATAAATAATTATTCAATTTGTCATGTTGTTCACATAAATTAATGTGAGAAAAAATTATCTTACCTCGAGTTTGACTTATATTGAAGGTATTAAAACATATTTTCTAATAAATTTAAATTAACTGTAACTAAATAAAAGATTCATTAAATTAATTATAATATCATATATGATATACTTATAAAATTTTAACAATAATTCCTAAAGAATTCCTTATCAAAATTGATGTTTATGGGTGTCATTTGTTTTAGTTTCCTATTGAATTTTCAATTTATAGCTTCAGAACATCTTTTCGGATCACAGTTTCATAATTTACATACTAATAACCATTATAAAACTATAATATTTATTGATTGTATTTATATTTTGATTCATTAATTAATATTATATGTAGAAAAAATATTTACAACATCCATGCTTTTGATAGGCTGCACATAGCCCAAAACATTATATTCATTTTTTAGCGGATTGAAAGAAATAATGGTAAATAATAATTAAACTTAAAAAATATTTATTATAAAATATATATAATAACAATTTATTAAATATATTCTTATTACAAACCATGTAAAATAGAAATCATAAACTAATAACATCGCATCATGGAGATAGTTGTTGAGATGAATGCACAATTGACATTTTCATTTTCCAAAAGATATAAATGTAAGAAGGAAGATATCATATTATAACTACAGAATAATTATAATATTATAAATATCATATATATACATTATATTAATCATAATACACATCTATGATTGATGGTTATAGAAGATTAATTGTATAACTATGTGGAGTTGGTAGTCCATGTGTATGCACATGTGACAATTTAACATTTCATTTGATGGGAAATATGGTGTAAAATGGAAGTATCATAATTATAAGAACATATTAGTATACTTACGGTGCCTAATTTAAAATTTTATGTTGAATAACAAATATTCAAATGAGGTAAAGGAGGAATAAAATTAAAATTGTTTTGGTATGATGATTAGATCTTTTATGGGAGACCTCCTTTATATACTTTATTATGGGAGATTATTATGGTATTTTAATAATATAGGAATCTAATAATTTTTTAGGGATTCTTATAAGATAATTTTAAAGGTTTTTTTGAGAAGAAAGGATCAATAATGTGTATATAAAAATGGTAAGAGGATTCCTTTTATAACGGAGGAAGATGACACACATGGATTGCTTAGAATATTTTACTATATTTATAGACAATCACTTGAATAATGACTCAAAATATAAATTAATTAGATGAAAAATTAGAAATTATCAAAATATAATCATAAAATTAGATTTATATAGGTATTTCTGTCATTTATAACTATATCATTTTTATTAACCCCTTTGTTAACCATTTTTAACCACAACCATGATAACAACTATTTTTATATTAAAGGGTGATAATTCTAAATAAATGTTAGAAATTGTATATTAACTGGACAATATATTACTATTCTAACATTTATGATCATATTTGATCTATTTCAGGAATATCAAAACTTTTAAATAATATTTATAAAGTGTAATTTTTTTTAAAATATCACTAATTTAATATTTGAAATTATTCATTTAATTTTAATTTAATGAAATAATGGTTTTATTTTAATTAGAATATAAACCATTCAGAGATGAAAAATATATTATATTCATCTAAAAATTTCATGGAACATATAAATTCATCCAAACTGTAATACATTTAACATTTCTAAAATAATTTTTTTCTATCAAATGAATAAATACCATGTTAGAGTTAGAGTAACAATTAACTACAATTATTCATTCATAAAAAAATTAAAATATTTTAATTATATAATAAATTTAAAAAAAAATCAAATAAACTTTTATAAATGAATCTATAAAATTTTTATGTTTATGTAAAAATTGTGAGTGATTAAAGTCAAGGGAGTGAGACATTTTATTTATTATATTATTAAACTATTATAAAGTTCACTATAAATAAAAAATGGAACCATATGGCCATAGATTATGGATATGATTGTAAATGGGGAAATAAAATAATAAAATATGATAACAGTATCTTTTAGATATTTTTTTCCTTATCCCAATTTATTAATAATATTTTACAGGTTTTACACTTACCACGATGAACACTATTTACCACAGTTACTACATAAAATGAAAAAAAAAGGTAATTATTTACCAAATTTGATCCTTTAGAATAAAAAATATTAATTTATTTTTTATGATTATAGTCATATAATCGGAATAATTTAAATTAAAAAAATAAAAAAATGGGACAAAAATTAGTCTTATAGAAAAAACATTCTGATGTACGAACTATTTTTGTTCCAATATTGAACGTAAAATTGAACCCAATGTAGTTAATTAGATTATTCATCAGATAATTTATCAAATTTTATTTTTTAATATTATGTATATTTAAATTTATAATTGTAAATTCCATAAATGAAAATCTATTTTCAAAAAAGTGATACTTTTCATTATTCATAAAAAATTCAACCATTTTATAAAATTAAATGTCAGGAACTAAATTGAGACCCCATACAACCAGCACTTAACTTGGCCTACAGTAAGACCTTATTTTTGTTCCCGAGCCCCATAGTCTGGCATAAGTTCTCGTATATTCGAATAAAACTGGGGAATAATTTACATTAATAAAAAATGTAAATAAATCAACCAATAATATAATATAGACCTAAGATAAAAGTCATAACCAAACGTGACTTTAACCAGAAACCCAAATTTGAGTTTCATGTTTAAAATAAAATCCAAAAAAGAGTTACCACCAGTTAGGTTGACCAAAAACCAATACAAAAAACATCCACCTGGAAAGAGGACACCACCCTCAGGCCATCTTCACAACACTAAACCATGTAGTCCTCTAACGACTTAAACCACCATGTCCAAATGCCTTACCTTTACCTGCATCTGACAAGACCAAATATACTTACATCCAGGGGTGTAAGTAGGGCTTGAGAAATCACCCTGTAGGATGCCACCAAATAAAATGATTCCACAAACAAGAATTAAATGTTAAATAAATTTTTAATAATAAATAAAAGAAAAAAATAAATTCTTGAAAACATTAATTTAAACCATTCAAATGAATCAACATTAAAGAAATATAGTTTTAAAAAGAAACACAGTCACTTTTATAGTGACACATGTGACATATCTTGTATCATTAATGTGTGAAAAGTAACCATGAGCACCAAAATATGGGAGAGGCCCTATGGGTACTAGTTACAAGTGAGGCCCTAGAACTTCGTGTCTCGGTGAAATGTGGCTTAGAACCATGATCCTCAAAACTCGTGGCGTAGAAACCACGACACTCATAAAACATGGCTTAGAAATCATGGTCCTCAGCCATTAATAAGTTTTTTTAGTGTTTATATCATCAATCATTCGAGTGAAACCTGGCCAAGCCTCCCCCAGAACATTATCCCACTAGTCCTTGTCCCCACACATAACACCCCAGTCTTCCCTCTTTGTGATAATTCAAATTACAAGTTCACATCACGTGTCACATTAACACATATGGTCTAAAAAAGGTTCTTAAACACAATAACAACCCATTTTCACACCGATAACCAATTTTCATACCACATACACACCCAAAACCATTTAGAACTAAATTTTCTCTGCTGTGAATTAAATTGAACTAGCTACATTGTTCATGAAGGTTCTTTTTATAATTAAGAAAACCACTAAGACAAATTATTAATCAGTTTCCAATAATGTTGAATTTTTTTATTGAAAAAGATCACTCAAAACACTTTTCAAAACAAAATAGATTCTGACACCACGCCAAAACATAAACCGCATCATCTGCACTTCCTAACACACACACATCACAGATTACAAAACAATGATAAACAGTTCAATGGGGGGTTTCAAAATAAAAATGGACACACATCACCTAGATATACATCCAAAAAATTAAATTCTCAATAAATCATTAAAAAATAATTTTTCTGCATGAAAACTAATTGACAAGGAGCTAAATTAATAAAACAAACAAGCAAATGATCATCAGTTAATATTTTTCTGTGGAATCACCTATAATGGTGTAGAAAGCTTCATGAAACAATTCAAAACCTTCCCTACATGCCACACACACCACAAGATGAACAAAGAGACACCCTAAACAAGGTATCAGACAATTGAATAATACTTTTACCCCAAACAACCTAATAATAACTACAAAACCACCAAAAAAGGATGAAGGAATAGGTACTCCACACCTATGGTGAGGGGTCTTAGAGGTCACCGGGGGGTAGACAGAAGATGATGGGGCTCGCATGGTGCCGAAAAAATAAAGGGGGAGGCCACCATTTGCTTAGATGCTCAAATGGAGGGGTGCACGAGTCTTCGGCTGAACTAAGAGGTGGTGCGCGATCTACTAAACAAGGGTGAGGGAGGGTCACCGGTGCATGATCTGGCCGAGGAAGAGCCAGCAACCCTATGTTTTGATGGGGATGCTTTCTCAGGGGGGGGGGGGGTTCTAGTTGGAAGACGGTAGGGCGAGGTATCAGGGTCAGCGTAGGTGAGAGGTTACTTCAGTGAGAGTGGCGATGGATGATTGGGGACACGACTGGGTGCAATGAAACACAGAGGGCGCATCGTCGGCTGGGTGGTGTGAGGTAGTGGGTCTTTAGGAGGTAGTGTGGTAAGGAAGATCCATGGCGGGGGGGAAGGAACGACACTGTAGGGTATGATAAGGGGTCAACTAGTTATCCTGATAGAAGGGAGAGAGGGAAAGTGAGCTAGAAGAGAAGGAAAAATAAATAGAAAAAGAAATGGGAAAAGCAGAGGAAAATAAGAGATAAAAATGGGAAAAGAAAAAGTGGAAGATAAAATTAAAAAAATTATTATACTAGACTAAATAAATTAAATTAATCAAATATTATAATAATACTATAATATCAGTATTAATAATAAAATTTAATAATGTTATAATTTTAATGATAACAAAATTAATATATTATTTATAATGGTGGTAATAATAATAAAAATAATAACAATAACAACAATTAAAAATATTTTATTTTTATTATGTCAGTTAACCATATGAGCACTGGGTAGGCCGGAAGTTAAACTGGAAAAGTGACATGGCTTCAGCCATGCCATGCCCTTTTATTGGCATTATAAAGACGATGCTCACTTGTCAGCGAAAAACCACTAACTACTGTTGGGATTAGCCCACAATTCAATAAAACAATTTTTAGAAAGTGGAAATAAAGTTATGAAATAAAATAAAAAATAAAAAAATACCTCAATGAGAAGTCTAGGTGTGACAATTCCCCCCCATAGAAACTTATTTCCCTCAGAAAGACAATTTGAAGCCAGATCAGAGAATAGAAATGGGTACTAATGCTCAACCCAAGATTTTTACACCCCTGTATCATGATCGGTATTCCCATACTACCATATAATGTGAACCAAGGGAATTGAATTCACATGAAGCCCCTTCTCCTGAGAATCCACTATCTGCACTGGCTCCGCAAATACTGATAAGTCAGGCACAATCACCAACTCCTCCCAATTCAACACATGAAACAGATCGGGAATATACTTTTTTAGATGGGAGACATGAAATATGTCATGAATCAATGTCAACTGGGAAGGAAAAGCTAGACTGTATTTCACCATTCCAATATGGTTAATAATTTTTAAAGGCCCAACACACCACGACGCCAGCTTCCCCTACATTCTCGAAGAGCGGTGACCAATGTGAGGGGCCAACTTCAAGAACACTCTATCACCCACTGAAGCATCAATATTGCAATGCCTCTGACCAGTATAAGATTTTTGGAAATTTTGAGCTTTCAATAACCATTGATTGATAAAATTGACTTTCTCATACGTATCTTGCACAATGTTCATTCACAAAAGTGATGTCTCACCTACCTCAGCCCAAAACAAGGGACACTAACAAGGCTGACGATATATAACATCAAAGGGTACAATTATAATAATGTATTGGTATCTATTATTATATGAAAACTCAACTATTCCCAAATTTCTATCTCATGAACCTCTGAAATATGACACATGAGCAAAGCATGTCCTCCAAAATCTGATTTTCCTGCTCCGTTTGGCCATCCTTATAATGATGGTATGTCATGCTCATCTTAATATGGACCCAATGCCTTCTGGAGTCCTTCACAAAACCGAGAATTAATGTAGGGGTCCCTGTAAAAAAACCACTAACGACACACCATTTTGTCATTCCACCTCCTGAACATACAAAAAACCCATCTCTTCCACATTAACTATATAACTAACTGAAATAAAATGAGCTTACATAGTCAAATGGAAAATCACTACCCAAATATCATTCATTGCCTGAGGTGTACGAGTCAAGACAATGATTAAGTTCATGGATACCGCATCCCTCTTCTATGTAGGGATGGGTAGGGGTGAAGCAAACCATATTGTCTCTGATGCTCTACATTCACCTGATAATAATTGATGCATATCAATACAAATTCGTCTATTTCTTGTCTCATACATGGCCACCAGAACTGGAGACGAACATCGTAATACTTCTTGGTAGTTCAATGATGGACGACCCACAGAGACTGGTGGTTATCCTACATTACCACCATCTGTAGGGATAATGACACCACTTCTTGGACCCTAAAGCACAAAATCCCCTCAAGAGACAATGAACACTATGATGAAGTCTCCCTCGCATGAAGAAACTGTATAGACTACTGACATAGATCATCACCAGGCTTCTCTCGCTGAATCAATTCTAGAAGGGCAGGAGTCAACTGGACACTATTAATTAATGTACCTCCACTATGCTCCATGGTCTCCAAGTGAAATTTTGAAAAGAGCCCCATCAAATTCCAATCATCTTTGAAATTCCTCAATGCATGCACTAGTACCTTCCAGCTCAAAGAATATACCACCACATTACCCTTTCCTAGGATATAGATAATGTCAAAGTAAAATCCCTATAGATAATCGATCCAACAATGATGCCTTAGATTGAGATCCTTCTAAGAGAAAAAGTAGGCTAGGCTATTATGGTCAGAGTAGACCAAAAACTTCTCCCCAAAGAGTTTGTAACACCCAGTATTCAGGGCATGCATAACTATTTCCAACTCCATGTCGTGATTCGGGTAATTCGTCTCATGTGGTCGGAGCTGGCGAGAACCATAAGACACCACATGATTATCCATCATGAGTACACACCCATGTCATGTATCTATAGCATCACAATAAACCACATAGACATTCCAAGACTATGAAATCCTGAAAGGATGTCTGGAACTATGGGCTCTATTCAGACGTCACCCCTTTTTAGGTGAGTACTGTCATAGTGGAGGCATGCAGTGAAAAATCCCGAATAAAACACATGTAATAACATACCAGGACAATAAAAATCCTAATCTCAAAAACATTCCTCAGCTGTTCCCATGATATTACTACACTAATCTTATCATGATCATCTGAAACCCCTTGTTAAGAGAATACATGCCCCAAAAAATTCACTTCCCTGATCCAGAATGTGCACTTAGAATGTTTGGAAAACAAGTCGTGATTCTAAAAATTTCCCAAAATGATCTGAAGGTGATGTTATTCCTTATCAGTTCCATAATAAACCAAGATGTATTCAATAATTACCACAAAAATTGAGTTGAGATATTGCTGGAACACCCAACTCAAGAGTGCCATGAAAACCTCTAGATCATTTGACAATATGAAAGGCATGACAAGATACTTGATGTGACTATACAAAATCCAGAAATCCTTCTTTGGAATGTCTGATTATCTCCCCCTAAGTTAGGGGAAACCCGAGCCCAAGTCTATCCTGGGGAACGACATTCCCCCCTTTAACTTTTCAAACAAATCGTAAAATCGGGGAAAAGGTTATTTATTTTTGATGGTTAACTTATTCTATTTCTAGAAATCAAATCACAACATGATGGTTCCATCGGCCTTCTTCACGAATAAAACTACAGAGTCACATGGGAAGACTCTCAAGTAAATAAATTCCTTGGATCCCAAATCATCCAACTGTATCTTTAATTCCCTCAAGTCGGTGGTGGACATGTTATATGAGGGATGATATATAAGTTATGTTCCTGACACCAACTCAATTGAAAACTCCATGACACGCTCTGGGGTAAATCCTATCAAATCATATGGAAATACCTCTAGGAACTCATCCACTAATGTAGGTAATCCGCTCTGAATTGCACCACCATCATCCTCCATTATGAGCGACGATAATTGATAAGAATGATTCCCCAACACAAAATTTGGATGTCCTACACAACCTGACCAGGGATCCCATTCCCCTTGATATACCTGGGGGTCCCATCTGGTGTCATAAAACAAACATATCACAAATAGCTATCAATATGTGCTTATAAGTGCACAAGCCAGTCCATGTTGAGGAACACATCAAATAAGTCCGTATCCAAGACCTTGAAAACCCTCTCTATCTCAACTCTTGACATAGATAATGTGCATGACAGACACCTAATGCCTTTCCCTCTTCTTTTATCCAACGGTGTTACCAACTCCATGGAAAAAAGATAACAATTCGGTTGGTAGGTTAATCATGTTCACAATATGGATAGATATAAATGAAACTGTAGAACTCGTATAAAATAATAGTACAATTATAGAAGATGCAATCATAGTGGTACCACGAACAATCGAAGGTCCTACATCAATTCATGATAGTGCCTGATTCACAACATGCAGATGCCTAGTCCGTACTTGAGAATGACCACTCGCTTAAGGCTCCACCTGATCAATATCTGCTCCAAGGATGATTTGGTCATGCCTCCATGACTACCAAACCAAGATCTCATCATCCTGGTCGACTCTGACTGAACTGGTACTCCTCTGGAAGCCACAAATCCATTCCCACTCTGGTAAGGGTGTACAGTCCTACAAAAGTGTTGTAGATGTCCCTTTATTCCACACCCATGGCATGGAGTGGTAGCGTATGGACATGCAGATCAGATGTGCCCTACCCATCTCTATATATGGAACAACACATACCTTGTATCAGAAGCTATATATGAAGTCTTCCTAAATGGACGGTCGAAGATGCCAACCGCCTTCTTCTCTTTCTCATCATGCTTGATCTTTTTCTGGAATGAATTACCACTACCAAAAATTGACACTGTTCTAAAAAACCCTAACATTCCTTTCTGATAATTCATGACCATGAAATCATGATCAACCCCCTCATTATATGTTCCCATCATGAATAATAAAATCTGAGTGTAAATCCTGTTCAAATCCCATTCTCAAACATCTAAGCATTCCAAGACTCAATTGAAATAATCTCTGTTGTGTACCACAGTAGCTCAGTAAATAGGTTTGCATACTCCATCATTTTCTGATCCCCTTGGGAAAGATCCATGATCTATTGGTATCTGGTGTAGTACATGAACATGGGATAGTGCTACTTGATAATTATAGCCTTCAAATCATTCCAACTCATCTGCTAATGCTTCCCAGCCTGAAGCATTGATTCCCACCACATGAGACTAGGACCCTCTAGCAGGAATGATGCACACTTTAACCAGACCTCCTCAGGCGTGTCAAGGAACTCGAACATATGCTATATCATTTCAATCCATTATTCTATATCTTGAGGTTTTGACCAACCTCGGAATGAAGGGTGATTATTCTTTAGAAACTCATGCTCATTATCCTTCTTGGTGTTAGACCCATCTCTTTTTGCTGGATTAGGAGTGGGAGTATGAGTCTCCTGTTGTCCTAAAGCCTAAACACCTCAGACCACAGCTTCTACTAACCTATGCTCAAGAAATGATGGATACAAATCCCTGAAATCAACTGTTGGGTGTGTTTAAGCTCTTTGGGGAGGCACCCTTCTGCATGGAGAAACAATCAAAAAAAGAACATCATGAATACATCATGTCTGAAGAAAAATAAAATATTACCTAGGACAAGAATCATTAGTAAACAAAACATGAAAAAGTACAATCATGTTTATTATACTTATTCCACACATGATGTCCATGCATATTATTCATCCTTCATGTCCCACCTAGAAGATAATTCAAACAAGAATCCCATAACCCCATGGTGACTCAGGGTCTGTCACGAGGTGTGCAGGCCAGGCACCGTACTCGCTACCAGAATTCTGAGCCCCGAAAGTCCTAGCTCTTGTCTAACCCCTCTTGTCCAAAATAAAAAAACTCAAATAAAAAAACCTTCCTCTAATACCTTTTTTCATGAACCAAATTGAGTCTTCATCCAACCGGCACCCAACCCATCCCGCAGCAAGGCCTGAAAGGCACTCCCGATCCCCACGGGCAGGCACATGTACCCGTGTATCAGAATTAAACCTGGGAACAATTTACATGAATAAAAAAATGTAAATAAATCAACCAATAATATAAAATATTCCAAGATCAAAGTCACAACCAGATGTTCAGTTAACTAAAAAACATACATTGTGTTTAATATTTAAATTGAAATCCAAAAAAAAACTACAAATTGGTAGGGTGACTAAAAACAAATACAAAATTTCTCCACATAGTGAGAGGAAACCACCCTAAATACATCCCCACAATGGCACGCCAATTATTCCACCAATTTCCTGAACCACCACTTCCAAATGCCTTACCTTTACCTGGATTAGATATGACATGATCTACTTACACCAAAGGGTGCATATAGGGTTTGTGAAATTTCCAAGTACTATTTCACCAAAGAAAATGGTTCCACACACAAGCATTAAAAGACATATATATTTTCAATAATAAATAAATGATGTAATAAAATATTGAAAATATTTAATGAAAACATTTCTCATGAAACATCTTTAATGGAAAGTGTTTTTAAATAGAAACTCACTTGCATGTGTAGTGTCTCAAGTGACATATCATGTATCATTGGTCTGTGAAAAGTAACTGAGTCACAAAAATATGGGAGAGGACCTATGGGTACTAGTAATAACTGGGGCCCAAGAACGTCGTGTCTTAGTGAAACATGGCTTAGAAACCATTAACCTCAGAACCCTAACATAAAAACCACGATTATTCTAATTGGACATCATAGGTATAAAAATGATCTAGTGGTAAAACATCTGTGTTTAGTACAAGTGATGGTTCAGATATATAAATCCTCTATGGTAGTACATGGAACACATTTTGAACTTGAGAGAATTTCAGTGGAAATTCCAAGTGATAAGATATCATTATTATTCAATAAATAATATGAAAGGGGAAAATATAACTTCGGATTAAAATTACCTTATTTATAATTCTTCTTACCTTCCACCATGGTAAAATTCATTGGAATACCTTCTCATCGACAGAAAATTACTTATTTTACCAGTGATTGTTAGTATTACATTTCCACTGACTCTAATATGGATTCATGTGTTTCTGAATGGTTCTGACCTTCTCCAACAATTCATTAAATTTCTCAGTTCCCAATAAAATTCATTATACAATTTCATCCCAACATGGTGGATTTTTAAACTTCATTTCATATATTCTAATATTCCTTGTATCATTCCAATTATATCGGATGTCTCTAAATAGACCCTCATTCCATATATGGATTCATAAGGATTCATATGAACTACCTTGTGAAATATATTGTTGTAAAAAACACCATTAGTTTATGTTGATGTTCCCAACCACCATTCTGATACATACACCATGACCAGATGATATCCTCTGGTTTTTGAGTAGTTCTCTTAGACTGACCATATGTCCAAGTAAGATAAGAATCAATGAAAGAAAACAATTAAATTAGATTTTGTTGGATTCTTTTCTTGAATATCATGCTAAAATTCAAATATTGATCAGGTATAATAGAATATAGTATCCATAAAACCCTAAAACTTCTTTAATTTATATACTACATAGATGATCATAATATTAAACTTCTCAAATAAAAATTAAGGGTTTTCACTTCAAATAGTGATAGACTACAACCAAATTTTCCTTATGATCATTAAATGTGTTGGGGATTCCAACAAAAAAATATGATGTTCTTACATTTAAATTTAAATTTATGTAAGGGTTGTATCATCCCCTTAGTCTTCTATCCCTTAGACTCAATTTTAATTCATACAATCATTAGACACATAATCTAATAAAATTCAATTTTTATGTTTCCAAACCATAAATACTATTTTCGATAATTATACATCATTGTACTTCTTGGATTAATAATGAATGATTATACATGAGCTTCATATGATAACTCTATGTTAAAAATTAGTGTAGGTATAATAAATAAATGGTTTTATTATCTTATCATTCTATGACATCAAATATTGAATCCATGAAAATTTCAAACATTGCTCTATAGTTCTCCATCATCCTTATACAAATCATTAATCACAACATTGATTGACATTTGAACACTAATTTTAAAAATATATGCCCAACCCTTCCTTCTAATTTTTATATCCACTAGTTTAATATCAATAAATAATTTATCCTTACTGATTATCATCATAAATATGTTAGCATTATACATTCATCATAAGGCAGTAACCACCTTGTTCACTTTCTCTATGTGGTAATGCATTGAATAGACATAATCTTTAATCAACTACCTCAATATTCTCTAAGGCATATTCATATATTTTTTGTGAATATTGAAATTATTATTTTCTGATCATTATATATATGCCACACCTTTGTACATCAAGATAATTCCCCAATTTATTTAATAAAAAAATTACTAATCTTATCTCTAAATCATGATTATGAAAAATTTTCTATAGAAGCATCAATTGGTTCAATGAAATATCAATCACTATATAATTTTTCCAAGATATTGCATTCGCATTCCCTTATTTGATGAATTATTATAGATTACCAACTATTCTATAGTGGAGGGTAATGTCACCAGAATTTCATTGTGTAACCATCCCTTCATTTCATTGAAATATTTATTATATTATTCAGTCTAATGGGAGTTGGCTCAATTTCAAGATAAATTGTAATTTGGATTATATTCTCATGGTTAATTTCTCAAAAAGCCTCAATTAAATATATCCTAACTAATAAAACCTTGGATCCTAGTCATAATGGTTCATCTTGGCCAACATTCAATAACCTCCATAATTGATAGATCAATCTATATAACCTCGCTTGAGATTATATGACCCAAAAATGAATATTTTTGTGGATAAAATTCACACTTTTCAGAATTTTCATACATATATCCCTTCTTTAATAGTATTCATTAAAACCCTTAATGGATCTTCATGATATTCCTTTCTCTCAGAATATATAATAATATTATCTATAATGACTGACAAATACATATCAATGTAATTCGTAATTTATATGTTTAATAAATTAATGATGATATTGGGGAATTAGTAATACTAAGTTAAATCACTATAAATAATTATTCACATACCACATACATATGGGTTTTTAAGATATATTTTCACTTTTTACACTCAATTTGTTATATCTAGATCAAATGTTAATATTGGAAAATTTTTGATCTCCGCATAATTTTTAAAACAAATTATGAATATGAGGTTGTGGATACTTATTATATATTGTGATCTTGTTATGTTCATGTTGATAAATAAACTGTCTCATTGATCCATCATTCTTCTTATCAAAAAGAAATGGTGAAACTCAAGGTGATTCACATGGGTGGATTAACACCTTTTGAAGATTATCATAGAGTTGTTTCCTCAATTCGTATAACCTAATTAGTGCCATTATATATGGTGTCATTCAAATATGTGCCACACCATGTCTGATTTTATTTAAAACAAAACTTTACATTTTTCTATAAGACAAGGAAAAACATTTAGAAAAAAAATCCACAAACTCTTGTATAGTTGGAATATCGTAGATATTGATTTTCGACAAAACCATATGAGATAAAAACCCATTTTAATTTCGAATCATGTCCCATAGAATGGAAAAAATATCCAATGGGTGTTCATATTATCATCACACTATTAGATGATCATTGATTGGTTATGAATATAAAATGTTACATACATTCAAAAACCAATTTGGTATTTATATAAGTATTCACAATAAAAACCTATAATATCATCAAATATAACTAGAGAGAGAATATAAAGACATTCAGGAAGAAAATTCCACCAAGAATTAATTAGAGATGAATAATAGATATGAGATACGATGAATGATAAATTGTGGGTTTTCATTGATATTTAAACATTTAATCATTAATGATATTAATTTTAATTTCGTGAGTCATTTTATGCTACAAATAAATTCATATAACAAATCCTAAAGTGGATTTTTAAATATTTGAGAATAATTGTAACCACCATAATATTGTCATTTCATCTTCAATACTTAAAAAATGCTAAATAGATTATATAAACATCAAGAATGATTAATCTATATTATCAATCATCAATGATAGTTTATAGGATGTCTAAATTCCAACTCCTTATTCTCAATCCATTATACATTATATTTAACCTATGACATCCATGATCATTATCTATTAAAATCCATCATGATGGTTCCTAATAAAAATATAAATTATCCAAATAATATCACCCATGAGTGTCAAACTATAATCATAATATTGTAACACTCAGTGTGAACAATAGTGGAGGTCGACGTATGCTTCACTAACTCTTTAGGTTGTTATTACCCCAATATGAATTTGTTTTGAATCCATGCCCACAAGTAATACCTCGACAGATTTTCATTTCCTAAAAAACCACACTTACATGATTACCAAAAATTAAAATGTTCTCATATACAGAGTAATATAATAACAGTTCTAACTAATTACTTCTTATCCAAGTTTATAGATAAATCTAATACATTCTCCAATTAAATCCATAAAGACTCATATTTTGTATACAAAATCATCACATCATATTAGATGAATAACCAATTCAAAAAAATATGAACCACAACATAACTAAAAAGGTTTATAGAATTTAGAATCATGTTTTCATAAAATATTGGTTAAAAATATATATTTCTTCTCACACATAGTTCTAAATAACTAGTAACTATCTTTGAAATGTCATACTTAAAAAATTTCTTCATATGCATAACAATATAAATCATAATAATGAGTTACCTCATATTCCTAATAAGGTTATACAATAAAAATATTTTTGATCATTCAAATATTAAATGGGAATTTGGGGAATAATAACATGATCATGTCCATTTAATATCATATCCAATAATTCATGGATCATAAACGTGATTCATGGAATAAATCGCTACATTGTGTAACTCATGAATCATAAAGGGATCAAAGAATATGATGAATGACAATATAACATTGGAAAAATCTCATGTCATAACGATGTGAAATAAATTAAGGCACAAAAATAATCATATAAATCATTTGTCAATCCAACCCACCAATAATTTCCTAACATGTTAGGCTTGGGATAACAACCTATGTAATTGCTTCAGGATTGGGATGACCTCCCATGTACCCACTTTCGGTCTTGGGAGAACCTCATATGTACACTTTTTATTCAATAATGGTATAACCTCTCTTGTAACCATTGAGATCATAGAACAATACTCTTTTCCCAATGAAATGTATGGATATGTAATTATGATACCAACCATCACATTATCATAAATCCATTCATATGTGTGCCCAAATTTCATAAAAACACTCTTCATAACATAGCACATAGAAAAAAAATTTGTTTTAGTTATATTTTTTCTTCATAACCATAAAACATACATATAAATAATAATGATTATATATATAAACACTATCCCTTTTAAATTCTATGGAATATTATATGATGTCAGAATCGATTAAAAATTCATTTAATATCTCACTAGATGATATGTTGAGGGAAATATAATTTTCATTTTTAAATTAGATAAAAAAATATAAAAATTCCACAAATATTTAGGATGAAATTATCCTTTATGATATAATTAGAAACAATTAATGTATGATTAAAAGAATTGAGCAATAATGACTACAAGAAATTCCATTTATGACATGAATGTTAAATGAATGATTCCTTTCATGTTTTCGGAAGAAAATTAAAAAGTATATTTTTCGTAATACATGAAGATGATCGGTTTTATAAAATATTGTAAAAATTAATTCAGTGATAAAGATGAATTCAAACTATTACAAAATAAAATAATAATATCCTCAGAAATATTTTATAAAATAGTGATATGGATGAAAAAATATTTTTTACTGAAGATAAAAATGAAATCATTTATACTTAAAACATTCTTTTGGTCCCATGAGTACTTATTGTGATGAAAATAAAAGGAAAACATGTAATATATATAAATATCATTTTAATGAGAAAATATATGAGATTATTGATATTTCGATCATAAAATTTACTCATTGAAAGAATAATCATCGAAAATCCTTGTAAATAATGAAATTTTATCATACATTCCATAACACATCATATACCTTAAAATCCAATCATAATAAATGCGAAAAACAGATATGAATAATTAAATCCAATTTTTTTTATGAATCATATAAAAATTTATACACTTTAAGTAAATACATAAAATAAAATAAATATGTGAGTAATATGACATTTCTCTCTGGGAAATAAATGTGAGATGATAACAATTTATCTAATTATTGAATTTCTCCAAATGTATTCTAACCTCAAGTATAATACTTTTAAATGTTTTAAAATTCCATACCATTTTCGTTTATATACTTATTACGTAATTACCCATCCCCAGTTTCCCAGAGCCGATGTCTTAATACAAGACATTGGAATGATTACATGAATGTAGTATCTTGAATGAATGAATAGGATAGTATATTTGGAAAACAAGATACACAGAGAGGTTCAAAATTGCAACTTGAAATGAATAACTACATATATATTTTATTAGTAACATTAATAACTCTATGTTTTTTCCTACAATTCATTCATAATACACCTCTTTCCATCCAGAGTAAAAATTAAACACAAGAAAACATGGTGATTTCAGACCCTCAGTAAGGGTAAACAGTACATAGGAATATATAATAAACATAAACATTAGGCATTGTGAATAAATAAAATACATTCCATTAAAATCAAATGTTTATATACTATGGAAAGAATAAGATCCAAATAAATAATGAAATAATAAAACATAATCATGGGTATTTTATGAGTCAAGAAACAACATGAACGATACATTTATAGCTTCATAATAAGGGAAATGCATATACTAGGCATTCTGAAACATACTATCAAGTCCTTGTCCAATATATTTAAAACAATTTTAAGCCCTTGTCCAAAACCATATCCAAAAATTGGAATGGCCTTAGTGAAGTCCATATCTATTTTTCTCATTAGACCTACCAATGCATCGAGGGGATATAGAGGGCCCCAACCATCACATAATAAGACCAATTTATTCCGATTTTTAATGAAAATAAATATAAAAACATATACATTCAAATTGAAACTAACTTATGAAATTTAAATAGCATTTCCCAGTCATTAAACATAAACACTAACCATTGAGAGTAATATGGTAAATTGCTTCTAAAGAGAAAATCCAAATTCAAACTAATTGAAAAACCATAAAAAATATTTTAGATGATATAATAGGTGATAACCCTCTATAAAATACAATTTTTATCAATAGATGATGATGTAAATAAATATTCTTTTAAATGATACCATCAAAAAATTCATGAGTAAATTATCATTAAACACTCCAAAGTGTCTAATACCACGTTGAAACATTCAAATTATATTCCCACTAGTGTAGAAAACGTGTTTTACGACCATTATTTTTTATTTTTAACGTTGACTTGTGGACGAAGTTATTATAGGAGACGTTATAAACATAGTTTTTTACATCAGTTATTTTACAACTGATGTAAAAAAGAAAATCTGAAGCATTCCTTATGTCAGTTGATAAAAATACAACGTGGAAAATGCTTCAAAGGTTTGATTTATTATGTTGGTTATTTAATAACGGATGTGGTGTGTACCCTTTCACGTTGGTTAAATAATAACCAACATCATAAATCACTTTTCTGAAGTGTTTAACATGTCGGTTATTTTAATACCCGATGTGATAAACCTTTCTGCCAAGTGGTTTTCAACATAGGTTATATAATAACCGACGTAAAAACATATCTTCAAAGTCGATTATTTTATAACCGAAATAAAAAATTGTTCATTTCAATTTATTAAGTTGGTTATGAAATAACCGAGGTGAAAACCATTCCCCATGAATTTATTACCTCGTTTTCCAAATAACCGGCGTTAAAACAAATACAATGCATTTTTTACGCCAGTGATGAAATAAGCGATGTTGAAACCATTTTTTAAAAATAAACTCGAACCACTGCTATGCCCAACCAAATAACATGAAATAGAGAGAAAGGTTACCAAAAACATACCAAAACAGACCAGAACCCCCCCCCCCCTCCCCCAACACCCCTAGACACCCCCACACCCCTAGACTACCCCCACCCACTAAATATCCCCCCAAAACCCTGGACAACCCCACCACCCCTAGATAGCCCCCAGACCCCTGGAAAACCCCCCACCCTCCGGTATACCACCTCCCCCTAGACAACACTCCCACACCCTAGACAACCCTCCCACACCCCTGAAACAGACCAAAATTAACCAAAAATAGACCAGAACCCTCTCAACCCACTGGATAGCCCCCACCACACCCCTGGACACCCACAGACCCCTTGGATACCCCCACCCCCTGGACAGCCCCAAACACCCCTGGAGAACCCCCACCCTCCTGGACACCCCCACACCCCTGGACTACCCCACCACCACTTGTACAGCCCCCCACACCCCTGGACAACCCCCACCCACTTGTATACCCCCCACTCCCTATACAACAATCCCACACAATAGACAACCCTCCCGCACCCCTGAAATAGACCAAAATTTACCAAAAACAGACCAGAGCCCTCTCAACCCACTGGACAACCCCCACCACAACCCTGGACACCCCCCCTGGACAGCCCCAACACCCCTGGACAACCCCCACCCTCCTGGAAAGCCCCCACACCCCTGGACTACCCCACCACCCCTTGTACAGCCCCCACACCCCTAGAAAGCCTCGACACCCTCCAGTAACCCCCCCCCCCCACCCCTTGACAGCACTCCCACACCGCTGGACAGCTCCCCTCGACCCACCCATGGATAACCAACACCCTCCTTGAAACCCCCCCCCCCACACACACACCTGAACTACCCCACCACCCCCCTGTACAACCCCCCACACCCCTAGACAGCACTCCCACACCCCTGGGGAGCCCTCCGACACCCATGAAACAGAAACAAATGTTACCAAAAACAGACCAAAGTAGACCAGACCCCCCTGCCACCCTACTGGACAGCCCCCACCACACCCCTGGACCCCCCCCCCCCCACACCCCTGGACTACCCCCTCACACCCTGGACATTCCCCACACCCATGGACAACCCCGGACACTCCTAGAAACGTCCTACACCCCTGTACTACCCCCACCACCTAGACACCCCCAACATCCTAGACAACCCACACCCTCCTAGACACCCCCACACCCCTGGACTACCCCCACCCACTGGACAGCCCCCCACCCCCTGGACAACCCCCACCCTCCTGGACACCCCCACACCACTGGACAGCCCCCCCCACCCCCTGGACACCACCCACTCTCCTGGACTCCCACCCAACCACTAAACTACCCCCACCCCTGGAGCGCCTCCCATAAAACCGGACAACCCCACACCATCCTGGACACCCACCAAACCCCTTGACTGCCCCCACCCCCGGGATATCCCCCACCATCCCGGACACCCCCCCCCCCCACACCCCTAGACTACCCACACCCCCTGGATAGCCCCCACACCCCAGAAAAAAACCCCACCGTCTTGGACACCCCCACAAACCTGGACTACCCCAACCTCATGGATAGTCCCCCACACCCCTGGCTAACCCCCAACCTTCTTAACCCCCCCCCCCCATACACACACACCCTTGGACTTTCCCCACATCCTGGGCAGCCCCCCACACCCCCGGAGAACCCCCACCCTCATGGACACCCCCCACACCCCTGGACTACCCCCACCCCTGAGACTGCCCCCCACACCCATGGACACCCCCTGGACATCCCCTGACTCGTCTAGACATCCATCCATCCCTCCTGGACACCCTCCCACCCCACTGAACAGCCCCCACCACACACCTAGACACCCCCCACCTCGCACTGGACAACCCCAGACCAAGAAAATATACCAAAACCCGAACAAAACCAGACCAACCCCCCCCCCCCCCCCCACCCCACTGGACAGCCCCCACCAAACCGTTGGACACCCTCCCAGCCACACCCCTAGACTGCCCCCACCCCCAAGACATCCCCTGGATAGCTATTTTTGGGAGAGGATATAGCATCCCACCTTTTATCACATAAACATTCATTACATTTTACAAAACCGAGGATCTTTAAGGTTTAGTGTCTTGGAAACCAGGAACGTAAAACATGAAAACATAAATCATTATTCTTAAAAACTTGAAAGGCTTCTCCTCATGTTCATCCTAGGTTCATTACTGCATCACATAACCTGGGGACATACATCAAAAGAAAGGGGGAGCAGAAGGCCCAGTAAGGGAAACAAGAGAAACATTTTACATGTGAACTTGAGATACTTCAATAAGGTAATGAAAAGAACATTAAGGCATGAGAAATAAATCATGAGGCATATCATAATAATAATAACATTTTTCCTAACTTGAAGATGTGGCTACAACATTTAATATTGACAATAGTTTCGTTTCACCAAGGTCCATCCCCAAGGTGTCGTTAAAATTACCAAGATTATTCACCAAGGCGTCGTTAAAAATGGTCATCTCTAGAGATTAAGTCTTTACCCAATGCATTGGAGCGCTATCTGGGCACACCATTGACATGTATTTATTATCATGTGAGCCACACATATCATCATCAATCAATTCATAAACAACCCATATAGCATAAAAGAAATGGGTTTCATTTCACAATCATAATGTTTTAAAACCCGCTTTAAAGACATGATCTTTATGTCACTTTAAACCCATGGAAAGGGAATGCGGGTTTCATGCATGTAAATCACAGAATTTAAAATACAAAATTTTGATATATATGTGAATACCCCTGTAGAAATAAGAGATTTGAGTATTCACTTTATAACAAAAAATAATTTTGATAAAAGAGAGAGAGGCATTTTGAGACGAAAATTCTGCAGCATAACGGCTATGTTTTGGGATTTTAGAAAACATTGAAAAGAGATGGGACATGGGTAAAACATTCATAAATGACCCATAAAACAGTAGAGGGACAGAATAATAAGGATATATGAACATGGTAATTAAATTTGAAGGACATAGTATTTTAAATGAAAAACATGGAAGGAAGACAAAAATAAGATTTCTCTTATGAGAATTCGGCAGCCTAATAGCGTCACTTAAAACGTCCCAAAAATGGATTGATGAGATCAAATAGGGTCTCTAATAATATGAAAATAAATGATAAGTATGATAGATATAGATATCATACCCCAAAATAATAAAAAATGAACTTGAGAGACTTGACATGAAAGTAGATCTTGAAAACGAGAAGGGTTAAAGAACCCCTTAGAAATTCGGCAGCCTAACGGCGCCCCTTAAACTACAACAAAAAATGAATTGTTGAGATCAAATAGGGTCTCTCATCATATGATCATAAAAGATCAGTATGATAGATATAGAGATCATAACCCAACATAACAAAAAGTAACTTTCAAGACTTGACATGGAATTAGAACATTGAAAAAGGAGGAAGGTGAAAGAACCACTTAAAAATTCTGCAGCCTAACGACGCCACTTAAAACATCAATATACTGAATTGAAGAGATCAAATGGGGTCTCTCATCATATGATCATAAAGGATCAGTATGATAAATTTAGAGATCATACCCCAACATAATAAAGAGGAACTTGAAATACTTTACATGAAAATCGATCTCGAAAAATGAGAAGGGAGAAAGAATTCGTTACAAAAATTTTGGCAGCCTAACGACGCCACTTAAAACTTCATAAAACGAAATAATGAGAGTAATATGGGATATCTCATTATATGAACATAAAAATTCAGTAGGATAAGTATAAAATAACATCCTTTAACATAAGAAAATGGAGCATAAAAGAAATGACATAAAAGAGAGTACTTTGAAAGAAAGAGGGAGGTCGGATCCCTTACCTTAAAACGTAACTCTTAAAACTCAACGGTTTGGACCTTGAGGACTTGGGGGCACCTTGGGAGGACTCCTTGGGAGGTAATGAGACCATAACTTTGTTGGGGGAGAGTGGGGAGTCGAATGGATGAGAGGATGGCTTGGTATTTATAGGAAAAGTGAGGGGACAAGGCATTAATGGCCAAGGGACACCTCATTAGTGGTTTTGGAAAAACCATGGGCTTGCCCATGGTATTTTCCCATGGTATTGGACACTTGGGACACCTCATAACTTATCTTACTATTCATTGGTCGACCATATTGATTACATACTTAATACATCATTTAATGATGTCATTAAACACCCGTAACTTAAAAACTGTATTTTCACTATTCATCGAAAATTCAACTTTCTCAGAATAATCCCAAAATTTCACCTTAACCAAATATCAATGCTCTGATTTCAAAAATGAAATCCATTTTATAAAAATAATTTTCTAAATATTTTTAATTAAATTTTTAATTAAAAAATCACTATTCATCAAAAAATCATTTTTTTCAGAAAAAATCCCCAAAAATTACCTAAACATAATATCGATGCTCTGAGTTCAGAAACGAAGTCCATTTTATAAAAGTAATTTTCTAAATATTTTTAATTAAATTTTAAATTAAAAAACACTATTCATCCAAAAAAACTAATACTTCAATAATAATTTATGAAACCGTTATTTAAGCATTTTATTGAATCACATTACTCAATCATGGTGCCTAGATTATATTAATACTTTCTCTAAGTGAGATTACTAATCCATTTGGACACATTAATAATTCTAATCATAAAATCACTATTCATAATTTACTATTCATCAAAAATCATGTTGATCTTATTAGTCTCTAAATTTTGTACTGAACATAATTGTAGAAGATCATTTTTTGAAAATCATTACACATTTTTAATTATTTAAGGTTTACCTAAACATTTTTAAAATATCCTTTTTCTAAAATTTATCAAAAATATGCATACTATATTTATCCAGCCATTTAAAAATTCATAAACTTCATCATAAGAAGAAATCCCAATTTTTATTTAAAACAAAGGATTACACAAGGCAGTTACAGTCTCCTTATATAGCCCCTTATCACACCAGCATAGAACCTAAGTGTAAGGTGTGCTAAGGTGAGAGAATCTGAGGGAGGCTTGGCCAACATCGCACGAGTAGTAATTTCTATTAGTTTGACCTTTTCGCAAAGGCGATTCTATTATAGCTTCACACGATGAAGTTCAGCTTGGGTTTGGTCTAGAGCAAAGCCTAGTGGTGCTACCTCTTTACCAAGTTCTGTTAGATGGGCTTCGAACGGTCCAAGACTACTGGGTGAGGCCATCAAATCTTCTTTCTATAATAATTTAACAAAGATTACTTGTATTTAGAGACAATAATCAAAACGTTTAATTTCCAGCGGTCATATTGACCAATAGTCATATAATCGTCTAAACCCAACGGTCTCATTTTAATTATACTCATGTTATTAAATGAAACATTTTTGTTGAGTATAAAAATAAAATAAAATAACACATAAAATTTAGGAAACAAGATTTATTCAAAATTTTGGGTCGTTACAATCTTCGCCCCTTAAGAAATTGCGTCCTCAAAATTTTTTTTAAATTGGGTTTTGAAATTTCATTGAAAGTCCCACATCAGAGAATGAATTTGTAAAACTATTAATTTAAAAGAAAGAAAGGGAAGTACAAAGGTCACCCGAGTTAACCCACAATAGGATTCCATGTAAGAAAACATGGACATGGAGGAGAAAACAAAGGGTCAAGTTCTGAGGGAAGTGATAGAAAAAATGATTAGGATAAAGTTAACAATAAAAAAATCCCAAACTTAGGATGTGTGTAAACGGTCTTTGATTACCTAGTAGGAAACATAATCCAACAACGTTTTTGTTTTACTTTACTTTTCATAATTTTGAGGAATTCATTTACTACATAGAATAGAAACATAAGAAAATTTACCTGCCTTCATGTAGAGTTTCATCCTTTAATACGTTTCTAAAAAAACTAATATTTTCTCCAAATGATGAGAATTGAAAAACACTTGGTCTCATCAAAAGCACAAGAATCATATTCTAGAGAATCACATAATCCACAAATGATTAACTATCTATTTCTTCTATCTTTAAACATTATCCCAAAAACAGAAAGGGTAAGGTAAAACAACTCTTCAAAAAAAAGAATCCCATAGTAAGGGAAACTACTTTTAAATCTTCAAAGTTCCATGGAACTACCCAAAGTTTATCATAGACCATTCCATAAATAACGGTCCTTAAAATTCTTCAAAATAAACCAAACTAAGATTGAATCCCAAATACAGGAGGGATTTGATATCATAGTCTTCCAAAATAAACTTCATTGTTCATCTCTAAAACACATCAACCACTTCTAAAATCTTATAACAAAAGTAGCTAACCTAAACATATTTTATCCAAGATAGGTTAATCATTCCCATAAGTAACCTAAATTACTATAAGTCCACTTTAAATTAATCGATTCTTCAAAATATAAGTCAACCATTCTCTTTAATGAAAATACCGTAGTAATCTATTTACCTCGATCATATAGGGTCCCCAAAATAGTTAACATCTTCAAAAATAATAATCTTTTTTTAATCCCCTAATCATCTCTATCATAGTAATACGACAATCGTCACATTTCCTATGACATTGGTTTTTGGTACATGTTCTTCCATTTCCCGCTATTAACAATGAAAAGAAACTATAATTAGGGGCTTAAATACTTAGCTAATAATCATGAAAAGGAAACTTTAAGCATAAAAGGATAAACATGTAGAATAAAAGTATATCCTAACATGTGATCCCCTAGGTTCCAATCTAGGTTATCCAT
Source organism: Viscum album (assembly GCA_963277665.1). Classification (NCBI taxonomy): domain Eukaryota; kingdom Viridiplantae; phylum Streptophyta; class Magnoliopsida; order Santalales; family Viscaceae; genus Viscum; species Viscum album. The sequence continues at coordinate 1,199,608,189 of OY728143.1, read as the reverse complement.
GATCATATATTCTCATTGAATCTTTATTTTGTTTTATCCTTGTTCCTTTAATAATGGTTCATACTAAGCTTATTAAATTACCAAAGCATATCCCCCGGGAGTGTCGTAACAAAGAGTGCAGCAAGGCCCGTTGTTGTGTACCAGTGCCCATTCGAGTCTAGCTCAAAGTGGTGTTTTCTGGTTTTACCCCTATGTACATCTGTGCCAGAGCCACCTCTACCTACTCATATCCATACAAGAATGTATTTGCTTGGCAACCCATTACTTAATACTCACCAAAATACTAGGAAGATTTCCTATATATAAACTTTTCTATGGGATTCTTTCAAAATTTTCATATCTTAATTTCCACAAATAACTAAACCATCCTTTGATACCAACTATAGCATCCCGCCTTTTTATCATATAGACTTTCATTACATTTTACAAATCCGAGGATCTTTAAGGTTTAGTGTCTTCGAAACCAGGAACTTAAAACATGAAAACATAAAACATTCTTTTTAAACACTTTAAAGGCTTCTCATCATGTTCATACTAGGTTCATTACTGCATCACATAACCTGGGGACATACATCAAAAGAAAGGATGAGCAAAAGGCCCAGTAAGGGAAACAAGAGAAACATTTTACATGTTAACTTGAGATACTTCAATAAGGTCATGAAAAGAACATTAAGGCATGAAAATGAAATCATGAGGCATATCATAATAAAAATAACATTTTTCATAACTTGAAGATGTGGTTACAACATTTAATATTGACAATCGTTTCGTTTCACTAAGGTCCATCCCCAAGGTGTCCTTAAAATTACCAAGGTTATTCACCAAGGCGTCGTTAAAAATGGTCATCTCTAGAGATTAAGTCTTTACCCAATGCATTGGAGTGCTATCTGGGCGCACCCTTGACATGTCTTTATTATCATGTGAGCCACACATATCATCATCAATCATTTCATAAACAACCCATATAGCATAAAATAAATGGGTTTCATTTCGTAATCATAACGTTTTAAAAACCACGTTAAAGACACGATCTTTATATCACATTAAACCCACGGAATCGGAAAGCGGGTTTCATGCATGGAAATCCCAGAATTTAAAATAGAAAATTTTGATATATATGTGAATAACCCTGTAGAAATAAGATCTTTGAGTATTCTCTTTATAACAAAAAAATAATTTTGATAAAAGAGAGAGAGGCATTTTGAGACGAAAATTCTGCAGCATAACGGCTATGTTTCGCGGTTTTAGAAAACATTGAAAAGAGAGGGGACATGGGTAAAACATTCATAAATGACACATAAAACCTTAGAGGGACAGAATAATAAGGATATATGAACATGGTAATGAAATTTAAAGGACATACCATTTGAAATGAAAAACATGGAAGGAAGACAAAAATAAGATTTCTCTTATGAGAATTCGGCAGCCTAATGGCGTCACTTAAAACATCCCAAAAATGGATTGATGAGATCCAATAGGGTCTCACATAATATGAACATAAATGATCAGTATGATAGATATAGATATCATACCCCAAAATAATAAAAAATTAACTTGAGAGACTTGACATTAAAGTAGATCTTGAAAACGAGAAGGGTTAAAGAACCCCTTAGAAATTCGGCAGCCTATCGGCGCCCCTTAAACATCAACAAAAAATGAATTGATGAGATCAAATAGGGTCTCTCATCATATGATCATAAAATATCAGTATTATAGATATAGAGATCATACCCCAACATAAAAAAAAGGAACTTGCAAGACTTGACATGGAATTAGAACTTTGAAAAATGAGGAAGGTGAAAGAACCACTTAAAAATTCGGCAGCCTAACGGCGCCACTTAAAACATCAAAATACTAAATTGAAGAGATCAAATGGGGTCTCTCATCATATGATAATAAAAGATCAGTATGATAAATTTAGAGATCATACCCCAACATAATAAATAGGAACTTGAAATACATTACATGAAAATAGATCTCGAAAAATGAGAAGGGAGAAAGAATTCGTTACAAAACATTTGGCAGCCTAACGGCGCCACTTAAAACATCATAAAACGAAATAATGAGAGTAAGAGGGGATCTCTCATTATATGAACATAAAAAAGGCAGTAAGATAATTATAAAAGAACATCCTTTAACATATGAACATGGATCATAAAAAATGACATAAAAGAGAGTACTTTGAAAGAAAGAGGGAGGTCGGATACCTTACCTTAAAATGTAACTCTTAAAACTCAAAGGTTGGGACCTTGAGGGCTTGGGGGAACCTTGGAAGGACTCCTTGGGAGGTAATGAGACCAGAACATCGTTGGGGGAGAGTGGGGAGTCGAATGGATGAAAGGATATCTTGGTATTTATAGGGAAAGTGAGGGGACAAGGCATTAATGGCCAAGGGACACCTCATTAGTGGTTTTGGCAAAACCATGGGCTTTCCCATGGTATTTTCCCATGGTATTGGCCACTTGGGACACCTCATAACTTATCTTACTATTCATAAGTCGACCATATTGATTACATACTTAATACATCATTTAATGATGTCATTAAACACCCGTAACTTAAAAACTATATTTTCACTATTCATCGAAAATTCAACTTTCACAGAATAATCCCAAAATTTCACCTTAATCAAATATAAATGCCCTGATTTCAAAAATGAAATTCATTTTATAAAACTAATTTTCTAAATATTTTTAATTAATATTTTAATTAAAAAAACACTATTAATCTAAAAAGCATTTTTTTCAGAAAAATCCCCAAAAATTACCTTAACATAATATCGATGCTCTGAGTTCAGAAACGAAGTCCATTTTATAAAAATAATTTTCTAAATATTTATAATTAAATTTTTATTTAAAAAAAACTATTCGTCCAAAAAAACTAATGCTTGAATAATAATTTATGAAACCGTTATTTAACCATTTTATTGAATCACATTACTCAATCAAGGTGCCTAGATTATATTAACACTTCCTTTAAATGATATTACTAATCCATTTGGACACATTACTAATTCTAATCATAAAATCACTATTCATAATTTACTATTCATCAAAAATCGTGTTGATCTTATTAGAATCTTAATTTTGTTCTGAACATAATTGTAGAAGATCATTTTTCGAAAATCATTACACGTTTTTAATTATTTAAGGTTTACCTAAACATTTTTAAAATATCCTTTTTCTAAAATTTATCAAAAATATGCATACTGTATTTATCTGGTCATTTAAAAATTCATAAACTTCATCATAAGAAGAAATCCCAATTTTTATTTAAAACAAAGGATTACACAAGGAAGTTACGGTCTCCTTACATTGCCCCTTATCACACCAGCATAGGACCTAAGTGTAAGGTGTGCTAAGGTGAGAGAATCTGAGGGAGGCTCGGCCAATATCGCACGAGTAGTAATTTCTATTTGTTTGAACTTTTCGCAAAGGAAATTCTGTTCTAGTTTCACACGATGAAGTTCGGCTTGGGTTTGGTCCAGAGCAAAGCCTAGTGGTGCTACCTCCTTACCAAATTCTGTTAGATGGGCTTCGATCGGTCCAAGACTACTGGGTGAGGCCATCGAATCTTCTTTCTATAAAAATTTAACAAAGATTACTTGTATTTAGAGAAAATAATCAAAACGTTTAGTTTCTAGAGGTCATATTGACCAATGGTCATATAACCGTCTAAACCCAACGGTCTCATTTTAATTATACTCTTGTTATTAAACGAAACATTTTTGTTGAGTATAAAAATAAAATAAAATAACACATAAAATTTAGGAAACATGATTTATTCAAAAATTTTGGTCGTTACAGAGGAGGTGTCTCCAACCCTTGGGGGGCTAAACGCCGATGGAAGGTACTCATCACTCCCACATGCGAAACATGAGCCCTCAAAATATTTCAACAATGATTTCTTCCCCTGTAAACATCATTCATTCTATCACTTTAATGCCGGTATAACCAGGGGAAAACACTATCACACATGAAGACGTTTACCCCTGGTTATAATGGCATAAAAGTGATAGAATGAATGCTTCTTATAGGTGAAGAAAGCATTGGTGAAACATTTTGAGATCTCAAGCTTCGCATGTGGGAGTGATGAGTACCTTAAGTGGAGTTCATCCCCCCAAGGGAGGGCAATGCCTCCTCTCCCACCCCCTGGACTACCCCCCCCCCCCCCATGCCACTGGATAGCCATCTCACACCACTTGAAACCCCCTCACCCCACAAGACACCCCCACAACCCTAGACACCCCCTGGACCGCCCCCCACTCTCCTAGTCAACCCATCCACCCTCCTAGAAATGATCCCAACCTCTGGATACCCCACCACTCTCATGGACACCCAGGATACCCCCCACCCCACAAGATATCCCTTACCCACCCCTGGATACCCCCCACCCCACTGAACTCCCCCAACACCCTTGGAACCCCTCCCCCTAGACCAGAATCCATAACAGAAAAACCATCATAAGTAGACCAAAACAAGGAGTAGACCAAAATTAAACATTCAGAAATATAAAATTGAAAACATATAATTTCACCTTAAAAAAACTAAATCCAACCTAAATGACTACCAAATACACAATTATAATGACAATATTCAATGTTACATTTTACACTACAAACAACTAAAATTCAATCAAACCGGAAAAATAATTTGACCATTCCACTTGTAAGTATTTGATGTCTTGAGAACAATAGGTTTGGGGGTTATTAAATAGAAATAAATTAAAAGGATAGTATTTAATGTGTATAATTATTAAATCAAATGAAATATTACAACAATGTTTAAAAGGAAATTTTACATGGTCAACGTTCACAACTCTCCCAATTGTTATTATTTCATACATAAATCGTAACATATAATATCTGCATTCGATGATGCCTTGTTGTTCTTCAAAAATCTGTTTGAATGAGTGTAAATTCAATATATTATTTTTATGTAATAAATCAAAAATCAAAAATTATAAATTGATATTTACCTTTACATTTACATATTTGATATTCAAACTCCATTTCTTTGTGTTTTTTCGAATGTAGACCCATCCCCTGATATAAATTAATGCGAATGGGTTAAATTTAAAATTTATTACAATATATTTAACTGTTGATAAATTGAAAAATACTTTTCTGACATTTTCATAAACATTTCCCGCACATCAACATGGACAGAGCATATCCAATAAAGTGTCTTCTACCATGGGTAAAAAAACCATAAAATCCAACGATCCCTGACAAAAGAAAATTTAATGTTAGTGGTTTTTTATGTTAAAAGATAATGAACTATTTGAGATAGATTTGTTTCATACCTCTCACAAAAATTCATCATCCAACATTGTGTAACTATATTCTGTTGAAGTCTTTCAGCAATATAAAGAATTCTTTGTTCCTCATCCAACACACATGCTTCAGGGGAAATCAAATGCGGGTCCATAAACCCTTATACATCTTTCCAATAATTCTTATAACAAATTTTATAATGATACCTAATACAAAACATACATAAGTATACATTTTTAATAAATATAATTTAGGTAAAATGTGTTAAGACTGACATGGAAAAAAACGGAACCACGTTGATGCCCAACTTATCTATAGTAACAAGATCCATGATATCAGTATTCACAATCCCCACAGTTATTTCACGTCCAAAAAAATGAGTTTCCATTGGAAACTCATAATGATCTTCCAAAAAATTTTAATATCTTGACAATCTGTGAAAACTACTAGAATTTGTATCTGATGTCATAGCCATTTGTCTCTGTTGTTGTCTATGCCAAATTTCATTAAATTTGATGTACTCCTATAAAAATAAATAGAAAAGTATATTACTATTCAAATGATAAACAACCTTAATTAAAATAAAATAAAATAGAGGATATAACATACATACCTCTATGGAAATGAGTCGAAGAAGTCTGAATGTCCAAATTAAAAAATTTCCGATACTCTGTCCAACTGTCGTCACCTCATCTGTAGGTAATGGTACTCAAGCTAATCTATCTATAATATCATTTACAGTGACCCTCTGATTCTCTACCTCTAATTGTTGATGATGAATTGTATCTCTTATACAATATACCAACCCATATGTAACTATATGATGTTGAGGATACATATGGTGGGGGAGTGGGAGCTACTGGTGGAGATAGAGGATAAATAGTGGGGTCTATAGGGGGAGGTGGAGGAGTGGGAGCTGCAGTCTGAAATTGTGTTTTCATGTCTGCAAACATAGACTATATCGACGCTCTAATCTTTTCATACATCATTGAATTAATATTTTGAACTTTAGTATCCAAGGATTATATTTTTTTATGAAAACCCTCAATGTAAGTAGTTGAGGAACGTGGAAACACTATTCTTACCGATACACCTGCTGGATATCCTCATACATGACCAGAATGTTCAGGCTTTCCCTATGCTGCAGATAAAATATCATGCCTCCCAGCTGCTGTAAATACCCTCTATGAGCTTTTCTCCTAAAGAGAATCCTATATTAATTAATTGAACATTTCTGTAATGATAGAAACTATATGAATAAAATAGTTAACTTAAATAAAGAATCTAGATATCTTAAAACCCTCTCAGCTACGACTCTCAAATCTTCTAAAAGATATTGCCTTTTTTTGCCCATCCGAGCTCTCTTCCATTTTTCATGTCTAGATGGAGGGGATAGAGGGGCCATGAATACAGAGCTTGAAGACCCAGCTCTTAGTTTTTTTAATTTTTACGCCGTCATTTTTTCTTCTAATAATGTATAACCTTCCTAAGATAAACTAGGAGGGTATACATTTTTATATTGGATCTCTTGGTGAGATTTCCTTGTTTCCTATAAATTAAAAATAAGAAATCATTAACAAAATAGTAATAAGATCATTTATATAAAAAATCTTATATCACATTACATTTCCCTTACAAAAATGAAGATTTTCTTCTACTTTTAACAAACCATCTCCATGTGTCTTCATCTATAAAAGGATATATACGACATTTATTATCCTAACTCCTATGACCATAAATGAAATCAGATGTGAGGGTTGATTTGAAATCCCTCCATCTCCTGGAATCTATCGATAACCATTTCTTCCTGACTCCTCCACTTTCAGGAATATCATATTCAATCTGATAAAGAAAAGGTTAAAAATATTATATATACTAGAAATATTTAAATAATAGGAAAACAATAGTGAAAGATCATACCAAAATCGCCTCCCACAACTGAGAGATTATCTATTTGTCCACACTTCTCCAGTCATCATACAAAATGCTTACTTTTCTCTTACCCTGATTTGATACAAAACTCTTAAAATCTTTTACATTTGGACCTCTACGAATATCATCCTCATAAAACTCAATGAGTATCCTCAAATCATTCGTATGAGAAATTGATAATTTTGGTAAACATGTGCACCCACGTTTACCAACTCTTGAACTCTTTCTAGTAATGGGAGCACATGAAGAATGTTGGGGATAATCAAGAGGAACATGTGAATGTTCCTCCCCATAGGTATGACCAATATGCTCATCTCTAGAATCATGTGGTTGATCAATTGATTGATCTGTCATTATCCTTCAAATTAAAAAACAAACATTAGTTCCAAAATATACAAATTTAAATATTTTAATACTACTGTAATCAGAAAATAGAAAAATTTACTAAGTTACGTAATAGTAAACATGTTTAATATGGTAAGCATGTTAAACAATGGTAATGCTGGTAAAGATGGTCAAGATGGTAAACATGGTAAACATGGTAATCATGGTAAACCTGGTAATCATGGTAAAGTAATTTTCACTGATCAAAAATAATATATATATAATTTCTGTAATGGTAAGCCTGATAAAGTAAACTAAACAATATTTAAACATGGTAAACCTAGAAAAATAACATTTCAGTGGAGGTTGTGAATATTTTACCTTAGTGTATTGACACTAGAATTGATGTTGGTGGGATTCATATTTTATTTTTGTTTTTTCTGCGAGCACTGTGGTTATTAAATAAAGGTAGCTATGGAGTCATTTGAAGGAAAATCAAACAGGTCCCCTACCGTGGTTTGTGGAAGGGGACTTCAACACTATTGTGCTTCCATCAGAAAAAAGAGGTGGCTCAAGGTTTAATCAAGAGAGTATGCTGGATTTTTAGGAGTGCATGGCACATGCTGGTCTTTTGGATTTAGGCTTCTTGGGAGCTAAATATAAATGGTGCAACAATTGTAGAGGTTCGAGTCACATCTGGAGTCGGCTGGAAAGTTGTCTCGCCAACATGTAAGGTTTCGATCTTTTTTCATGATCATCGGTTACACATATTACACGTATCAATTCAGACCATGCTTCCCTTTTGATTGAGGTCATATGTGAAGTAGTGATTGGAAACTCTTTCCATTATTCTAGTGAGTGGCATCATGATTCTTTGTTCATGCAATTGTTCAAAGAATCTTGTATTAAAGAGGAAAGAGAGCGGTCTTGGGGAGGACTGGTGAATCGCCTCAAGGGACAAAAACATGATATTAAAGAATGGATGATTAATTAACTAAATAATTTTAATGGGTTAGTCTACATGAAAGGTGTCATCGAGAGATTGGAGGATTCCCTTCAGCTGTCCTTGGATGAGAACACATTTATTATTCTATGTGATAGGAATATTTTCGTTGCCGAGAAATTTTTAGGGATGGAGACTGTCTACAAAGAGCGGTATCAGGTTAGATGGCTAAGAGAAAGAGATCATAATAATTCCTTCTTTCAATATTTCTTTAAGGAAAAGAAAATCTTGAAGATAAACCTTAAAATGGAGGATGGGTCCTTCACTTCAGATGTGAATATTGCTGGGAATATGGCTTTGAATCACTTTGAGGGACTTCTGGCTGGGGATTCCACTTCGGGTTTTGAAAGGAATTCCTCAGATAGTATTGATTTCTTGAGTTGTCTACCACTTTTGGTGAATGATAGGGATAATTATTGTTTCTCTTCTATTCCTTAGGAAAATGAGATCAGGGAATCTTTGATAAGCATGCCGAAGGAGAGTGCACCCGGACCAAACAGTTTTCCTTCTTCATTATACAGTTCTGCCTGGGATATTTTGGGCCCATTTTTTGTGGATGAAATTCAAGATATCTATGGTGGGGGACCCTTGAACAAGGGTGTTTCTTCATAGAGGGTGGTACTTGATCTAATGATCAAGTTCCCCAGCCACATTAATCACTTCAAGACCATTTGTCTTTGTAATGCTTCTCATAAGATACTGGACATAGTTATTGGTAGGATACTTTCAATAATTATTCCCAATGTGATTTCAGTAGAGAAACATGGTTTCATATAGGGTCGATGTATTCATGGGGTGGTTGGAATTGCTAGTGAGTTGGATCATGACATTAAAAACGAACAGTGGGGTCCAATTTCATCACTCAAGTTTACATGAATAAATATTACGATAGATTGGAATAGAGATTTATCATTCGTGTCATTAGGGGGTTCGGGTTTCAGGAATGGTTTTGTGATATTTGTTTTAGGTGTTATTCCTCACCTTGGATTTCAGTTTCTATGATGGGTAAGTTTTTTGGTTTCTTTAAAACCATTCGTGGAGTCAGACAGGGTGATCCGCTTTCCCATACTATTTTTGTCCTTGCTCAAGATTCCTTGTCCAAGAATCTGAATAGAATATTAACGGAGGGAAAATTGAAATCATTCTATAGAAGACGGAATACTAGAAATATCACACACTTGAAGTTTTTTGGTGATATTTCTCTTTTTATGATTGCTCGGTGCATGACTTTAAATCATCTCAGAGATATCATGTCTAGATATAGAAAACTGAGTGGACAATCAATCAACCCCTCGAAGTGCCATGTGTTTATTTCTAATAAATGTCTTGATAGAAGATGTAGGGTTATTCAGAGAATACTTGGTTGCAAACAAAATCAAATCCCTATATTGTAGCTTGGTGTACCGATCTCTTGTGGTCGGATTAAGAAGAAACACTTTAGTGGGATCCTTGATAATCTTTTGGGTAGGATTTCCAATTGAAAAAAAAATTGTTTTCATTTGTGGGTCAGTTCATGCTCATTAATAGTGTTCTATTGTCCATTACCATGCATATATTTTCTCTTATCAATACTCTGAAGGGTACTGTGGAGAAGATGGAACACATCCTTACTTCATTCCTATGGGATGCTAAGATTGAAGGGTGTTGTCACTAGGCTTCTTGGAAGTAGCTTGCGCGACCTATTGATGAAGGGGGGTGTCGGCCTTCGTGACATTCATGAAATTTTCCTTGGTTTGAAAGCTCGTTTAGCATGGGAATTCATTACTAGGGAGAAACTTTGGGTGAGGTTATTTAGAAGGAGTTATAGATGGCATGAGGATATTTGCATGCATCGTGCGACTTGTTTAGCGAAGTGTATGTTTTCCCATATGGAGGAGTTGTATAATTACACCAGATGGATTGTTGGCAAAGGGGATATCAACAACTGGAATGATAACTGGGTGGGTGTAAAGCTTACTTACCCAGGTTGTTAGTCCCCTTTTATTACTTTCAAGGAATCAAGTTACATGTATGAGTTTATTCATGCATCATTAAATTCTGCTCAGATGAACCTGCTTGAAAACATTGTGATGATCAATGATCCAGATATCTGTTGCTTCAAGGAGGAAAGATCTGCCAGTTTCAATGTCTCTGACTACATGAGAATACTTTAGAGGGATTTTCCAATGGAGGAAGGGGGATTAGTTTCTTGTTTCAACAAGATACCGACGAGGATGAACATCTTGGTGGGGAGGATCAATAATTGAGAAATACCAATAGAGGAAAATATCCAGAAAAAAGGGGTCTTCATGATGTCACTGTGTTACTTTTGTGAGGATCAGAGATCAGAGAATGCGGTACATTTATTCTTCCACGGTCAATGGGCCTCATTTCTTTGGTCATGCTTCACTCACCCTCCACTTCATAATGGATAGCCTAGGTATTCTTAGAAGTTTTTGGCAGTTTGGCTTTTTGGAACTGAAAACAAAGCAATGGAGCGGATGGTAAGGATCATCATTATGGAGGTTATTTGATGGATTATCTGGGAGGCATAAAATCAGGTTAGGAAGGGTTCCAAAATATCTCCATTATCTCTTCAAATTTGACTTAATTCACTCAATGAGGAACTATATTCGCATGTCAAAGGTGGGATGGCTTCAGTTACAATTTGTAATCTTCTTAAATGACCATTCATATTCCAAATGAGGGGTGGATGTTGGTTCTGGTGGAGGCCACCGAACCACGGGTTGAAGCTAAATATTGAGAGGTCTTTCATGGAGGGAGTTATGATGGGTGGTGGATTACTTCAAGACTATTGGGGTTCTCTCCATGTTGCTTTTAGTGATTTTTATGGCCCAGGTAATTCATTGGGTGCCGAGGTTTGGGCTCTTCTTTCGGGTCGGATGGTTTGTAGGAGGAGAGGTTTGCAGGTGGTGGAGGTGAAATCAGATTCTGAGGTCTTGGTTAAGTCCATACAAAGATGTTATGAGATTCCTTGGGAATTGATCTACCTTACTCAAATGTTCTAGGTAGAAACAAATCATGGATAGTTAAGTTACAATAGTTGGAGGGAATCTAACTTTTCCGCTGATTCACCTACTCGTTTGGGCAGGTAGGAGGAGACTCTTATGGTTTATGGTAGTATTCATTCTCTTCCCCATGTGTGTCTTTGTGTGGTTCCAGGGGATTCCCATGGCCTGCATCACTTTCTTCCCCCTTGAAGGACTGCTCTTGGTTGTACTTGATCTCCTTTGAAATAATATAAAAAATAACATTCAGGTCATGTAAACATGATAAAGTAAACTAAAAATATTAAAACAAACAAATTTTTTTATGTATACTGATTTAATATATGTTTTAATAAAGAAAAAACATACAATATATAACATTTTATGAAAATAATAAATGTAAATAAGAAGTAAACAAATGTTACCTATAATTTTAGGAATGTACAAATGGATTGTTTTCCCAAATTCTATAGTCGTGATCATTCCTTATGGCACAGACCATGCCTTCAACATGATCATCATTATGTTCTAATAGTCTTTCCATGGAAGTAGGAATCTCACATAAATCACCATCTTCATCAAGTTCATCCTCACCAACATATTGTTTTTCGCCTTGTAAAACAACAGCCCACTACATATCAGAATGATCTACTACATAGAAGATTTGTTTTACTTGTTTTTCCATTATAAAAGAATCAGTTGTGTCTTCCAATCTATTCAGATTAACAACTGTCATTCCAAATTCATCGTGTCTGACACTGTTTTTACCGATAAACCATTTAATGTTAAAAAAGAACATTAATTTTAATGTAATCCACATCTCATATATCTTCAATATCTCCAAAATATGCACTTGATATAGAAATTGGGTTTTTGTCCTTAGCACAAAAAAAATTCATTTCTTCTACAAACACCAATACACCACTATTCTGAACTGCACTTCTATTGTCCTGAGCATTTGTATGAAATGTATAGCCATTAATGTCATAACCGGACCATGTTACCACATTTAAACATGGACCACCCACTATCTATTTTAATTTCTCTGATACATCTTCTCTACCATGAACGGTCTTTTTAAACCATGATAAAAATGTTTTGTTCTGGTCATTCAAAATCCAAATTTTTTCTTGTTGGGATGAGATTGTTTCAACTCATTAATATGCAATGTGATATACGGTTGAGCATCAGCTATGTTTTTCAATATGTATGATTCGAACTTCTTCATCTATTCAGCTGAAAATTATTTTACATTCGAGCCATGAATCCCCTTCCCCTCATTATTAACTCATTCATGGAGAGATGGAGGCAAACCTATGTGTTGCGCCATAGCCATGTAGCTCGTAAAAAACTCTGCAACCTGCTCAGAAATATACTTTTCAATAATGGAGGCTTCATGTTGATATGGATTCTTAACATAACCCTTAAATATTTTCATATACCTTTCAAAAAAATACATCCAATGAAGATTTACAGTTCCACAAAGCTTTATTTTTTCAAAGAAGATGGTTCATTAAATTCACCATTATATCAAAAAAAAATGTTGGACGAAAATATATTTCTAATTGGAAAATTACATAAATTTCATCCTTTTACAAAATTTTCAACGCATTCACATCAATCACCTTATTACAAATTTAATTGAAAAAATAACACAACTTCATTCTAGTTTTCTGACACGGATGGGCAATATTTCATGCAATGCAACAAGAAAAAGTTGTTTCATCATGACGTGAAAAACATGAGATTTCATACCTATAAACTTCAAGTCCTTCGATGAGACAAATATTTTTACATTTGAAGAATAACCTTGAGGCACTTTGATATAATGAAGATATTGATAAAAGCCAATTTTCTCCATCTTTGATAATGTATGACAAGGCGGGGGAAGAAATTTTCGATATCCATTAGGAGTGGGAGCTAACTCCAAAAATATTCCCATTGATAGTATGTCTAATCTTGCATTCAACCCATATTTTGTCTTTCCATTAATATATTACAATGATCCAATAAACTATCAAAGATATTCTTCTCCATGTGCATGAAATCAATATTATGTTTAACTTTATGATATCTCCAATATGGTAGCTCAAAAAATATTGAGATTTTCTTCCAAAAATGTCTATCATTACAAGATTTCTGTGTCTTTCCAAATGTGACATCAAGGGTTTTCAAACACCAAAAATACAGATCAGTGGATAGAGGATGTGGAGAAATATCAAATTCTTTTGAGCCATTGAATACCTTTTTTAGTCTTCTATCAGTGGGATCCATAGGAGAAAACTATCAATGACCCATGTACACTGTTTTCTTCCCATAATTCAATTGACAATATGACATCTATTATTCGCAAATTGGACATGTTTTATGCCATTTAACACTATATCTAGACCAATGTTCATATGTTAGGAAGTCATTTATAGTGAAAAAAATCAATACATGATGTTCAATATATTTTATTTTATAAGAATCATACAACCTAATACCATCCTCCCATATAATATTCAAATCATCAATCAATGGTTACAAGAAAACAACAATATCATTTTCGGGTTGCTTCGGACCAGTGATCATTATATTCAACATGACAAATTTTTTCATGATACAATCTTCAGGAGATAGGTTGTAAATTACCAATGAAACAGGCCATGAACTATATGTTCTACTAAGGGTTCGGTATGGATTCATTCCATCTGTGCACAACCCTAGTCTGAGATTTCTAATTTCATTTCCAAATGTAGGATACTCCTCATCAATTTTTTCCCATTGTGGACAATCAGCTGCATGACGTATTTTTCTATCACATAACCTCTGACTAGCATACTATCATAACCTTTTTACATCATGTGAATTATCAAATAAACATTTGAAACGATGAATTATAGGAAGATTCCAAAATACCTTTGAAGTGATCTGTGTAATCTCTACATCAGCCTGTGATTTTTCCTTCACCTTATACCATGATGTCCCAAATTTTTGACACTCTGACAGAAATTCATATTCCTTCCTATATATCATGTAGTCATTCAGACAGGAAAGTATTTTCTTATATCCCAATCCCATCAAGAATAATATTTTCTTGGCCTTATAATGTAAATCTGGTAGGTCGTTATCTTTTTGAAGAATGTCTTTCATCAATTGTTGTAGCTTTGTAAAACATTTTTCACTCCATCCATGTTTCACTTTCAGGTTAATCAATCCTAACACCGCCTAAAAAACCATAAAATCTGTACAAACAGGATAAAATGGTTTTTCAACATCACCATATAGACGTGAAATTGTTGGTTCTATCTCAATTTGTTCTACTGCAATATTGTGAATCGTTTCTTCAATTCTGTCAGAGTCACCATCTTGCGAATCATCATCATCAGTGACATTCCGTCCAGTTTCACCAGGCCATATCCAAGGGTTGTAACTCGGATTAAAACAATGACAAATCGGATGATTTTTTATCTGTATATATTTCAACTTCTTAATATTCAACCATTTTAGGCATGGACAGAAAAAAAATGTCACTACTTGGATCATTTTGTTTAGAAAATTCCAAAAAGGCCTCAATGCCTTCCTCAAATTCATTGCTCATTCGATGTGCCATAATCCAACTTCGACTCATTATTACCTATATACATCTTTTTAAGAAAAGACAAATATATGTTTATATTAAAAACATCATAATTTGAATGTAAAAAAATTTGATATATAAAAAAATTTATGCATATTGAAAACAAATATGCTTTAATATGATTTTAAAAAGAAAATATAGTTAGATATAACAGTTTTAAATTCATCTTGGATCCTTCCTTCTTAAGTTTTACAAAGAATACATCATGGTGCAACTGGATACCAAATTCAACCTTTCGTAAAAAAGAAATATGAAGTATAAATATTAACATATGTATACATTCATAGTAAAAATTACATAGATCCAAACGATTTGAAACCTCTGGACAGCCCCCCCCCCCCCCACCCCAGTAGACAGTCCCCACCCCTGGACAACACCCCCACCCCCTGGACATCACCCCCAGTGCCTTGGACACCACCCATACCCCTCTAGACTGTCCCCACCACCTGGACACCACCCCAACCCTGGACATCACCCCCACCCCCTTGGACACCACCCCCACCCCCTGGACACCCCTACCCCCTTGAAAAACACCCCCATCCCCTTGGACAACAACTGGACATCCCCCACACCCTAGACACCAACCCCCACCCCATGCACACCACCACCCCCTTGGACAGCCCCCCCCCAACCCCTCTGGACAACCCCCACCCCCTGGACAGCCCCTACCCCTCTAAACAGCCCCCACCACCTTGGACACCCCCACCCCTCATGAACACCACCCCAACCCCCTACCCCTTTGGACACCCCCCCCCCTGTACACCCCCAACCCCCTGGACACCCCCACCCCCATGGAAACCACCTCCCACCCCGTTGGACACCACCTGGACACCACCACCACCTTGGATATCCCCCCACCCCTCTGAATAGCCCCCAAACCTGGACAGCCCCCCACCCTCTAGATAGCCCTCGACCCCTTTGGACACCCCAACCCTCCTAATAACCCTAGAACACGTTGATTACTATTAAACCATCCATTTAAAAAATGACCAAACGTCATTAATAATAGATGGAATGAAGGAGATGAAGAAGTTGATGATGAACAAAAAAAGAAACAATTAATAAAGGAAGAAGAACATGGAATAAGTAATTTATTTAATGAAATTCCAAGGATTCCAAGAAAACCATGGGGATCCAATGGTTTATAGAAAATTTGAGAAAATGGAGTAAACCTGAGAATGAAATAAAATTTAAAATAAAATCTCGGATGGACAAAATAACAGTGTAAAGCCTATCATCACGACACGATTGGGTCAAGATAACAACGCATCTTTGAAAACCATTACATTCTCTCCCCCGTAACCCATAATTTTCTCAAAGTCAATGACTGGTCAAAATATATATAATTAAATTGAAATATATTGCAACACGCCTCATCTTTTCATAATGCTTGAATCCCTAAATATCATAGTGGAAACCTCAAACATAGACTGTACCAACCCCATTAGATAACACCCCCCATCAACATGGACACCACCCTCATTCCCTTATACAACACTAATAAATTACTTCCTAATATCCATGAAATAATACAATCATCATGTCATAATCTCCCAAACCATGATGTAATAGTCAATCCCAAATAATATGTATCCCACACCCCCTTGGAAACCTCCCCCATCCCCTTGGACACCCCCTAGACACCACCACCCCCTTGGATAGCCCCCCACCCCTCTGGACACTCCCACCCCTGGACATCCCCCCACACCTCTAGATAGCCCCCATCCCCTTGGGCAACCCCACCCCTCTTGGACACCACCCCCACCTCCTACCCCTTGGACACCTCCCTGGACACCCTAAACCCTCTGGACAACCCCCACCCCCCGGAAAACCCCCCCAAACCCCCAGGACATGACCCCACCCCCTTTGACACCCCCACCCACCCACCCCATTGGACAGTCCCCACCCTCTTCGACACCCCCACCCCTTGGACCCCTCCCCCCCCCCCCCCCCCCACACCCCTTGGACTGCCACCCCCCCCCCACCCCCACCATGGACACCCTGGACACCCCCAACCATCTGGACAGCCTCTTAAACCCTTTGGAACCACACCCACCCCCTTGGACACCTCCAGGACACCACCACCCCCTTGGACAGCCCCCACCCCTCTAGATAGCCCCCGCCCCCTGGAAAGCCCCCACACCTCTCGATATCCCCCACCCCCTTGGACACCCCCACCCATCCTGGAAACCACCCCCACCTCCTACCACCTTGGACACCCGCAACCCTCTAGACATCCCCCCCGGACAACCCCCAAACCATCTCGACAGGCCCCCACCCCCTTGGACACCCCCACCCCCTTGGATAGCCCCCACCCCCTTGGACAGCCCCCACCCCCTTAGACACCTCCAACTGCCTTGGACCCCCCCCCCCCCCCACCCTGGACTTCCACCACCCCCCCCCCCACCCACCATGGACATCCCCAACCCTCTAGATAGCTCCCTGAACCCTTTTAACACCACCCCCACCCCCTTGTACACCCCCTGGACAGCACCACCACCTTGGACAGCCACCCACCCCTCTAGATATCCCCCACCCCCTGTACAGCCACCCACACCTCTTGAAAGCCTCCCCACCAACTTGGACACCCCCACCCCTCTTGGAACCCACCCCTACACCCATTTAACCCCCCCCCCCCCACCCCCTTCGACAACCCCCACCCCCTTCGACCCCCCCCCCACACACACACCTGGACTGCCCCCCCCCCCCCCGAATCCTCTGGACATCCCCCACCCCTTGGACACCACCCCCACCCCCTTTGACATCCATCAAACCCCCTTGGACACCCCCAACCCCCTTGGACAGCCCCCGCACCCCTGGAAACCACCCCCACCCCATTTTCCACCCCCTAGACACCCCACCCAACTGGACAGCCCACTCAACACCCCTGGACACCCCCACCCACTTGCACAGCCCCCACCCCCTTTAAAACCCCCTGCACGTGCACACATACATGATAGAATACACAAAAATCATAAACTTGCATGAAATCACTTCCATGGGATTATTTTTCTAGAAAATAATTTTACATGGTATAGATGAACACTATGAAACTAACCACGATTTCAAGAACAAAGGAAAATAACATCTCAACAAATTAGTTTAGGGAATTGTGGAAGGAAAACTAAAAAGGAGTCATCTGAGGCTTACATGAGTATTGTGAGTCAATCTGATAGATCTGATAATAATAAATATGAAGAATGATGTTGGAAAAAATGAGGATGGGGGGCATGACTTCGATAAATCTATTCTACGTTTTTCGTGCGAGAGAGATGAGTCACAGATTTCCCAATCCAAGAAAATAGAATGACTGAATACGGGTTGTGATAAATCATTTAAAATATTTATCACGTCTTTTATTTAATAACCACTATGATAAACTATTTTTTTAATGTTTATAACGTCAGTTATTTAATAACAGACGTACAAAACTATTTATCACATCTGTTATTTCATAACCGACCTCATATATATTTCTTTATATATACGTGATAAATTTCTGATATTGGCTTTATCGCATCGGGTTTTTATAACCGACATGGTAATGCATCGAGCTTTCCTTTATCGCATCGGTTATTTTATAACCGACATGATAAAGTGTTCCAGATTCGATTTCAACATCGGATATACAATAACCGGCACCAAAATTCTATTCTCTATATATTTTATGTTGGTTATAAAATAACTGACGTAAAATGTGGATCATGATTGATATATCACATCGGTTATAAAATAACCAATGTGATATATAGATCATTATAGCTTTGCACGTCAGTTATGTAGAACCGACGTAAAAAATGTCGCAGTGTTAAAAAAAGTTTCCACTACTCTCCATTAAAATACAATAATAATTAGGAGAAAATAATATTATATAAAAAAGAGAAATATACAAACAACAAAGATGAAATAAGTGGGGAACAAGTCAAATATCTCAGAAATGTTAATGTGAGGTGAGAAAGATACATCTTTCTTTGGAAAGATGATTTCTTTTGGAAAATATTTTTTTATATATATAAGGTTTTAAAATAAATAATATTGTAAATAATGGGATGTAAAATGAATTTATATTTGAGGGATAAATTATGTCCCACTGATGTGAAATCAAGTAAAAAGTGTTTTTGAATATTCTTTAGAATTAATACATGTTAAAACGTTTTAATGAAAATATTAAAGAGATTTCAAAGAGAAAAAAGGAATGTTTCGAATTCAAAATACCAGAGAAGAACCAAGATATTTTTTCATGATTAAATGTGTTATTTTAGAAATAAAATTAAGGATTAAAGAAAATTATAGTGTGCACTTCAAAATAGGTAAGAATTTGAATAATTCCCTTAAATTAGGCATATATTTCAAGAAGCTTTTTTTAAAATTTCCATTTAAAACATTTAACTCCTCATAATACAATGAATGATTATAGTTGTAAAAAATATATAGATAATTAAAACATAATTAATGATTATTATGTAAGAATAATTTAGAATTTCATTGAGGTAAGTAGAGAATAACAATAACCGGAAAAAATGGAGATTCATGTAGAAATCCATTACCACTTTATAATCAATCGATTTGTATTCCCTAAAATTAATAAAATTAAAATGATAAATTGAATAAAATTAAAATTAATAGGTTCATGATATGATACATAAATTTTATGTTTACATACACTATACACATTTTATAGTAGTGAATTAAGAATTTCTCAAAAAATTGGAAGAGAGATGAGGAAACCCTTACCTTAAGACAGAATGTGTTATCCATGTGATCTAAATGACCTGAATAATAAAATTTAGGTTCATTAAATAATAAATATAGAACCTCATATGCATATATGTTTTTTAGTATGGCCATATTATGTTCATTCATTACCTTTTTTATTGGTTAAGAGATTCAATTTCATTGTTCGAGTATGTTTGTTTAATGATTGGTATACTTATATACATTAACAATGAATCTTGTAAAATGAGGATGGTTGTCCAAAATTGATGTTATATTTTATTAAATAGCAAAAAAAAGGTTTCATTATCGTAAATTTAATTTGGTTACTTGGAGAGAAGATTACTCATTATTTAATTTATATAATGATAACTGTTTGGGTTAATAGGCTGTTTATGAACACAATGAACTCATTTTACATTATAAATCCAATCCGTTGATTCAAAAAGATCCCAAAAACATATATGAGACATAATAGATATATTATAGTATAGTTAAAACATAATCATTATTTCTTGATAATAATTGAATACAATAATAGAAATTGAAAACCTGATATTCTTTAATGTGGTAAATTATCACATCTCAAATATTGTTTTTTATTTTTTGAAAAAAAGAAGTGTAAATTAAGATGATAATAACTTATTACATAGTTATAAAAACAATAAAATATATTTAAGGTTATTCAGTTGTCATTACATTTTAATGAAGAGATTTTTGGATAGAAAAGAAAAAAATGGAACTCAAAAAAAGTAAATGAATTGAAAAGAGGAATTTACCCCTTGAATTAATATTCATTTAAGGCATATTTAGGCTAAAGGTTTTGGCCTTTAAAAAATGAAAACTACTGCTAGTGGAGGAGGATGATTTTTGGAGGTGATTTGGACTGAATTTTGATATGTCATAAGGCTTATGAAGTGTGATGATAAACTGTGAGTGTGGGTGGTTTTTATAGTCCAGGAGAGGATGGTTTTCTTAATATTTTTATAATTAGATTATTATTTTCCCATAAGACAAGAAATAGCGATGATTATATGACCCAAAATAGTAATAAGTTCATTTAAATTCAAATCAAGGGTGGTTACATCAGCGATGTGTCTAGTAATAGTGTATTGAACTTATATGGTGTATAAACAGTAAAAACCACATTTCACTATTGATCAAAAATCAATTACTTTAGGAAAATCCAAAAAAATTTACCTAAATATTTGTTGACATGCAGAATCCAAATATTAACACAATTTTATCAGTTTAATTTTATAAATATGTATAATTTAATTTTAAAATAAAATCATTATTTACTCGTAAAATACCATTTAGAAAAAAAATTGTAATTCCCAGAAAAATTAACATAGGATTTATTAAATTACAACAAAATCCTAGGAAAAAATATTAAGATTTAGGAATAAATTTTATGAAAAATGATTTTTCTTTTAAATTAATTTATTAATTATATATATTTTAATAAAATATTTAATCTTCACAAATATACTAACACTTAATTATTAATTTATTAAATATTCACTCTCATTTATAAGGTGCCTAAATTATATTTACACATACATAGGTGACATCACTATTTATAAAGGTAAATTACCATTTATAAGGGTCATGTCACTATTCATAAGGGTACATTACTATTCATATGTGTCAAAATACTATTCATAAGGTAACATTACTATCCACTAGGGTCAGGTTCCTATTCATAAGGGTAGTTTACTATTCATAAGGGAATGTTACTATTCATAAAAATTAAGTTTGTTCTATCAGACTCAAAAAATCACCTTGAACGCAACCATGTATGACAGATTTTTGATATTCAAAATAAATAAGAGAATAAATTATGTTTATTGGTTATATTATAGAAATTTGTGGGTTTTTAGAGACTAAGTGCTTTACTCATTCAATATTAAATTTGTTTGAAAAATATTTGGGTGCTACATTATTCTCTCCTTACATAGATTTTTTACTCAAATTTTTAAATTGAGCATCAAAATTTAATGGCTGATACTTGAATGTTCTCTTATGGGAAAACCAAATCAAGATTACGGTTCAAATATCCTCTTAATAAGAGTAAAAGGGAACTGCATCAGTTACTACAAAACAATGCATTCTAATTAAAAAACATGATTATGGAAGAATAATCAAACAAACATGATCTAATGGAAACTGATAGAGAACTTGCTTAGATTAATGATCATAACAACAAAACTATGAACTACAGTTATAAAAATTTTAATTGATATCATGAAAAAAAAATTATAATAAGAAAGTATTTTTATTTAAGAATCTTTTCCAAGAGTTGATGTATTATTCAACACTATAAGTGTGTAAATATATATTTGTATTTCATAGACACAATCTTATATTTTTCAGTGCCTTGAACTATCTATTCCTTTTCTATTTAAATAGGTTGAAACATGTGGTGACATTAAAATCTAAAACCTTATACAATGATCAGCATAAAACAACTTCATATATGGTTTATCTTTCAAAAAGATCATTTCCTAATATATTAGAATCCATCCCATATCCATCCATGCTAGGTCCATGTACCCAGAGTCCTTGAAAATTATCATTTTATTTATAACACTATGATCTAACCTGTGCAATGCATATGGTACCTTATTTTCCATTAATCAACTTGAAACATCCCTAAAATATCTCATTCCAAAATTTTGAATACCTTCAGCATGTGTACTCTTGAAATAAGATAGTGAATCAATTTACAATAATACTTTATTGGAAACATTCAATCATCCATATACATAGCTATTGGATATGTTCCTCATATCCAAAAATTATGCAAAGACCATCAATGAAATCATAGACCACTTTTCAACAAGTCAATAATCAGTTTTGAGGTAGTCAGTACTTATCAAAATCAATAATTTCTTCTTTAGTATCATAATATTTACAAATATATTTTTGGTAGTCTTTCCATATATCATATACTTTCCCTAGATATTAACATTCTACTGAGTCACTTATCCTTGGTATAATTCAATATATGAACTCAAATACTTAATTAAATAGAACTATAATAGAATATTATGTATTCAATAATTCGTATAACCAATACATTGATTATAAAATATTAAAATTACATGATCCTAAAATATGCATATTAATCATTATACATCATCTATGGTAGTATCAAGAGATGATCATAATCATGTAAAATCAATTTTGGTCATATTCATTCGACGCATGGGAAATTGATTTTCTTAATGTCTCATCTTCTTACAGTAGAAGCATTGTAAATTGAAATAAATTTTCATTCCATTTCAATAATGAAATTTGTTTCTTTTTTCTCCCCACATATAAAAAACTCCCATTCACTTCAACAATTTACCTAGTTGATTCTTTAAACCGTTATCATATGTGGGAAATGCCTTCTTTCCCGTCTTCCCCTTTTAATTATTTTTCTCTTCCATCCACTTATTTTCTTTTTCCCCTTAAATTACATCAGACTCAGATTATTCTTCAAATATCGTGGTAACACATGTTAATATTTCCTCATACAATGAGTATTCATGAGAGACTATATTCCTTTGAAAATATGGATTATGATCATTAGAGATATGAACATTCATACTATTTCCATCACATGTGTTGGGGAAGTTCTCATTTATTTTCATAGGAACCATGTATAATGTAGAGACCTAATTTTTACCCTATAAGACTTTGGAATATTTCCACATATATTTCAAGAGCCATTCACTAGGACGAAATGCAATTTTGAGACTCATTGTTCTTGGAATAAATTAAACAAATATATTATGTGTTTTTGTACTATTCACCTAATGGAAACGAGATATCAATTAAATGGATGATCATATTAAAAAACTTGAGACCATGGTTGGGTTCGAAACGTGGTGTTTACCATAGACATGAAATAATGCATGTTAGTGATGGATGTTCGGACACCTCGCTCAAGAGCGGTAAGTAAATGGATGGATTAATTTATTAATTCACTCATTTAATAGCTAAAACCCAAATAACAATCAAATAGTTCATCATATTAGAAATATGAGCCCATGGTTGTGTCCAGAGCATGTCATTTACCCTTGATGGGTTATAATCATTATCTGTACATGCCTTCAATAGAAAAAGTCCTAGAGGGAAAAACAGTAAATAAAATATTTAAATAAAATTGTTTTATATGAAACACTACATTGAATAACATCTAAACATAGACTCTAAGATGAAATCTGAGATTGCTGTTGAGTTCATAGCATGGTGTTTACCATAGGGGTGACCTCAGTTTAGAGGGTGTAGGAGATTCAGATTTTGCGTCTGTCGGCAGTTTCGTATAAATTGGGAATTTAGGAAATTAGTAGAGTTGGCTCCTTTTCCTTCTCAAATGGTGAAGCTCTAGCCGATGGCGATTTAATGTATGAACATTGTCAGATAGCAATGAAACTTCAAATGATGATTGATCAGAGTGAAACAAATGCAACAATGGATCCAGATTCGAGGTTTTATTTCTATTTTGGATTCTGAAGCCCCCCAGTTAAATATTTTATCTTCAAAAATCCTTTCTGATTGTTTTCACTACTATAGAATCCTTTAATGATGGCCAAATGAACAACGACCATTGTCTGTTTTAATTTCTAATGGCCTATATTTCATTTTCATCATCAACTAACATTTTGCGTCAATAAATCATCAACATATCAAGGAGCAAGGAATATGTTTGCAAAGCTCTCGACCCATGGAGTCCCAATCTTTTCTCAGGATTGAGTTTCAGGTGCTAGCAGAAGTGTAATGGTGAGCGGAAGAGGAAGTTGCTTTTTGTGACGCTGAAATGAGGAAAGATCGTCATGATATGGAAAGCATTGTAAATATCTCATCCCAAGGATTTCTGATCTGGTCCTAGATGGTGTTTTAGACCACCAAAGTGTCCATGGTGGTCCACATATGTTTTCTTGTAGATTTCTAGATGCTCTGATGGTGGGAGTTTCTGGTAGGGCGGTGGTCTCACATTCTGGGGGCATTTAAACCCTCGTATCATTAAAACAGGGGATCTGATTTGTGTACCGTCTGCAGCCACATGACCCTTGATTCGAGATGGACCATTTGAGGCAACATTAAAGAAATTTTGTTTTTTGATCGATTTATGGGGACCTGAAATGTCCATTTTTAATGATAATAATATAATTATTATTATTAGTGAAACATGTATCGGGCTATACATCTGCATATGACGTCCGATTAATGCACTGTAAGAGGCATTGTGACACTAGAGATTAGGAGGAATTATCGATGTTGATTTTTGTTACTTAAAATGAAATAGTGGTGCTGACCCCATGAGAACCATTTTGGGCGTTTGTGGGGAAATGTGAATTTTTCACCAGGAATCTGTTTTGGATGATCGAGTAATTGATCATGGGTTTTTTTCCATGATGATCATAATGATATGATCTGGCCTACTAAATTGGGGGCTAAGGCATGGGCCCCACAGGATGGAATTCGAGCATAATACATTGTTTTAAGACTTCTACATCGAACATCTATTTGGGACAAGTGAATAGTCTACCTTTCGTGTTTTTCCTCAAGGATCACAATGGTGTGATCCATTTGGATATGTAATGCCTTTTTTGTAGTGATCGGGAACCGATCGAGTGTTTGGGCTGAAAAATGCCTTTTTCACCCATGGTCCGTTTTGGATGAATAATTATGCAATATTGTGTGTTTTTTATTAGGGATCGCAATGGCGCAATCATCATGACATGTTTTGTTATCAATGTGTGGGCCTCATGGGGCACCATTTTCATATGTTGTTTAGAGGGTGAGCTTCTACATTAGGAGTCTGTTTTAGACAAGTGAGTAGTCAATATTGCGTGTTATTCTACAAAGATCGCAATAGTGTGATCCCTTTGAATGCCGAGATTCATATTCTCAATCTATTGTTAAAGATGAAAACATGAAAGGAATATAAGTGGAAGATCACTTTTATGTGTTTGAAGAGAATACATGGTTTAGTCCACCTCCGAATCCTGTGAGAGCAGATAAGATGTGTGGAGAGTTACCGTAAATTTTCTGGGACCGTTCGAGGAGGGGTGTCAGCTAACCAATGATTCTGACCCTCCAGCTTAATAAAATGATGTGTGTGTTAGTCAGCTTTGCAAAAAAATGTGGTGTGTACTGTAGGAGTACCTTGACAATTCCAGTGGAACTTTTTCACTTTTTTGGGACCTGGGAATGGTTAGGTATGAAACCAAGCGATGAAGAGGGGTCAAACATAGTGTGGGCAGTGGTGTTCACCAGCTACACTTTCAAGTCTTACCCTTTAGCACAACTAGGCAATAGAATTTTATAGTTATCTTTCTGGTATTACCCTCAAGCATAGTTGGGAAGTGGCATTCGTTAGTTACTCTGTTAGGGATTATACTCTAGTACTGTTGGGCGGTGGAGTTCGGCAGTTACTCTTTTAGGGATTACTCTCCAGCTGGGCTGGGTTGTGGGTTCATTGAGGAAGTTTATAATTATATCCCCTAGCAGGGAGGGAGTGTTGGATTATGAATTTTTGACATGATCTCTCGACTTTGTTTCATAGTGACGAGGCATGCTTGATGTGACTCTAGACTCTCATTAAAGTGGGGTGATTTTCCCACCAAGACATGTCATTGTGACATGACCAAAAACTATATGGGCGAGGCAGAACCCCCCACTGAGGATAATATCATCGTGCGGTGATTGGGTCCTTTGAATTGCAGTTCAAAACAGACGTTCGGGATGCTAGGAAATAATGGTGTTTACTTCTAGAACATTTTCCTACTATTTTCCTAGGCTGAGCTACTAATATAGATATCCCCTTACTCTCTTGTTTTGGATCCTTTGGTTTAGCATATATATATATATCCTGTTGAAGTACCCAATCCTTGGGCTTTGGTTACTCTATTTCTAGTAGAGGCGAAAACGTGCAGGGTATGCCACGTGATTTCTGTTTCTAGCTTCTCGATGTTAAATGGGTATACTCTCCTACTATAGGCAGAGAAGTCTTTATGGTAAGACTGCATCTCACCTTGTCTAGATCCTTGTGTTTGGATGAACTTACTTCACTTCATTGTTAGGTTGAGTTGTACTCTTTTACTGTACCTTGATCTATCTAGTGATTCCCTCTTCAGTACCTCACTTTCTCCTCCCATGAGCCTTAGGTGCATCCTACTTAGTATTTTTACACTCACCCCTACTAGGGATTTTCCCACACAGGGTGTGCCCATACAGATGATAGACTGGATTATCGTGACATCGAGGGGCATTAGATACGGGGTGATTGGACCGAATGTGGTGGTCGTAGCTTGGGATCCTGGAGTGGGGCTCTCTCACCTCTTTTACATTTCAACCTATTGCTAGGTTGTGGAACTTTTCTTTTTGGGTGTGTATTTTTCCCTGTTCCCTTTCAGTTTACTTTCATATACCTATAATTTATAGAGGTTGATGATTATTTTTGGTTTATATATATTAGGGTTTTATCATTTTTCTCTTTTCCTCTTCACTTTTTCATTGAGTTGGTTGCGTGTGTGTACATGTACTTAGGCAAGGCCTCCTAGAGTTTTTTATGCATTCGAAACTAGTTTCCAGCCCCATTCCTAAGTAGGAAGGCATGTGATTGTTGCGACCCAAGGCCCGGTATAGGTCGGGTTGTGAAAAAGTGGTATCATAGGTGGTTCGTTCCATGTTACATTGTTTGGAAAATCCCTAAAAAGGAATTGGTTCGGTTTTAGGGAAAAAATGACAATGTGTCTTGAGGGAGTCTCTTAGACCAAAGAGTCCATCGATGGTGCAGCGGCTGACGTAGCCATTCACCCAGACCTTGATTACCCTCTTGTCAACTAGGTGTGTTGAGAAACATGTTGCAGGAAACATTGGTACATGAATCATATAGTATTGAGTCTTTGATTATCCTTCTTGAGTCAGATCCTCATCGTTTTTGATAAATATATATATATGTGTGTGTGCCCATTTGACCACAGTACTCCTTGATTGGATTCAGGATGACTCTGTGATAATAGAATTCTAGAATACTTGCTCTAGTTCATGTTAACGATTCTGTGAGCAATGAAGACTCGGTTTTGGATCCATCATACGATTACCATATTTCCAGGAGGACAGGTAGGGGCACATCCACCTGAGGAGTTGCAGTCAGTACCATTAGTGGAGGCCAATGACGAGTGTAGGCTGACCACGCTACATGAGTTCTAGTATCAGAGACCACTGAGGATTTGCAATAAGCCATACCGTCAGGCGGTGAAGGGTTGTCTAGAGTCTGTGGTTCGCCTCTTCAGAGTAGTTCAGACACCGACCAGTTATATAGTGGCATTGACAGCCAATATTTTTCCACGGAGCAGTTTGGTGTTAGTAGAGCCGGGTTACTCTGATGCAGGGTCAGTTGGCACATTCATTGGATGACTTCTAGAAGATATTTCATGATAATTACTGACCCTCCAATTTATTCTATGTAAAGTTTTAGGAGCTACTGAAGCTTTAGTTGGGAGTGATGGCAGTGGCTGAGTACGTGACTAGGTTCCCAGACCATACTCAATACTCTTTTAACATGGTCCATAATGGGAACATCTTGGAACATAAGTTTGAAAAGGGTCTCCATAGAGGAGATTTATAGCAGTTTATTGCGCTTGTGTATCCTCACCCATCTCAGGGCACTGGAGCAGACACTATTAATAGAGAAATTTCTGTCATAGGGACACCAGTTGGGAAAATTTGGCAGTGGGCGCAAAAGAGTTGGGACATATTCTATAGCTATCATACATCAGCTAGAAAGGCCTCGACATAGGATTCCTCCATTTTCTAAGAAACTGGAACATTGTTGGGGACAATGTAGAGCACCGAGTCAGCCCAGGGAGGACTAGTGCTAATCTTGTGATGTGTGAGGTCATGTGGCATGAGACTACCTGACCAGATGAGCTGAGTTTTCCAGGAAGTTGGTAGATGTGATGCCATGATAGAAGCATTTTTGTGATTAGAGATGTCTCAGGTTAGGATAGGGTGGTCCCCAAGGAGGTGTTTTTGAAATAAGAGCAAGAAGAACTTTGGTTGGTGGACGACGTTTCAAGGTCCTTCCACCACCACTAGGCAACCCACGTCGAGCTCAGGGAGCCGGCAGCCAGGGCCATGGGCAGCTGCATTCTATGGATGTATATAATTTTGTAGTGCATGATAACATAAGCGGTATGATTTGTTTCATTTTCTACCTTTTTCAGTAGAACACCTTAGACACTGCGTTAGGTACTCTTTTCATCCAACTGTTTGTTCGAGAAGTTACCACGTGTGATGAAGAGCATCGGTGTAACCATGTATTGGTGTTGTTTGATGTAGCGTTGAATGAATGAGAAAGAGGTGTTCCATACCTAATGAGACATGTTTCTCTAATGTGAGAATAACCTTGATGAAGCGTATGTACCACCCAAAGAGGATAGTATCGAGGTGTGTTGGATGAGTCCCTTTCACTTGTGTGTTCATGGTGAGGCCGTGTAGTGGAGTGTGAATTATATATTGGATTTTCCAATGGATTATTTTTTCTTGACCTCCCTTTGGCTGATGTTCCAATTTTGGGTTGGCATAGTGAATTTATTGGGAATTACTATTCATCCAATAGGTGTAAAGATTTGTGTGGTATGCCATGTGCGTTTCATGTCTAGCCTCCTGCGGTTGGATAAATTTTCTCACCTACCCTGTTTGTTGGTACGTTTCATGCAAAACATCAATCATAATACTATTAGAAATTAAAATTTGAGGTTATCGAAACCCCATAAATAGAACTATGCAACACAATATGTGGTACTAGAAGAGGTAGTCTTCGCCCTGAGAATGTGGAGACAAAATCTGGTTGGAGAGTACTTTTTGGTTTGGTCAGACCAACAATGTATCTAGTACATCGTCACCCAAAGAGACATCAACTTGAGATAGTGGTACCGGTTGAAATTCCTGCAAGACTATGACATCGAGATGGTCTACGCTTGCGAAAGTGTTAGTGTTGTAGCAGCTACCCTTAGCAGGAAATACCATACACACTAGGTGCAGTATGTTTTGTTGTAGTTAGCTTCCATACAGTTGACCCTGTTATAGTAGGAGGGTTAAACTTTTCTTCAATCGATGGTCTTGAATATTTCTCTTCTCAAGCATGTAAAAGAGTCTGGGTTGTGATTCACTAAATATGAACTCTTGGGTGACCCGATATCCTTGGTTATTTCCCTAAATGGATATTCTGAGGGATAGAATCACGAGACCATGTTCCCGGAACAAACCATGATTTTGGTTGCGACGTGGAATATAGAGATTCATTTGGGAAAGTCCCCTTAGTATCTTGAGACCATTCAGAATAGTGTAAGAGATGGAGAGGTTTCCCACCACCTTACTCTACCATCCAAATAGTAGGAGTCGGTGCACAACGTCTTCCATGCATCGCATGTGATGAGATATGTGTGTGTTCCTATACATTTCATTGAAAGTAGCAGTCATTATGAGGATGGACCATTCCTTTGGTTCATGTGTTGTGCGAGCATGGTGTTGTGAATGTTTTCTTGGGAGAATGATTTCCAGAGCGAGCTCAGTATCCCAAGATGTTTCCCATAGTTTTTCATTTCGGGGATGAAAATCATAAAATAGGGAATGATGTGGAGACTCAGTTTTTACACTGCATGAATTTATAGTATTTCTATATATTTTTCCTGAGAAAGGCACTGAGATGACATGTAATTCCATGAACATGTGTGCTCAGAATAAATTATACAAAAATATTCAGTGTTTTTTTACTATTAACACAATTGAAACAAGATATCTCTGAAACGGTTGATCCGATCCGAAATCTAAGACCATGGTTGGGTCTGAAACGAAGAGTTTACCCTTGGTGCGATATAAAGAATGTTGGTGAGGGATATTTGGACCCCTTTCTCATTATTATTAAGTAAATGGATGGATTAATTTTTTAATTAAATCATTTAATAGCTCAAACCCAAATAACTCTCAAACAGTTACTCAGATTGGAAATCTGAGTCCATGGTTGATTCCAGAGCATGTTGTTTACCTTATGAGGATTATAAGCTTTGTTGGTGCAGGCCTTCTGTAGAAAAAGTCCCTGAGGGAAAAACTGTAAATAACATAATTAAAATAAATTGTTTTATTTGAATCTCCACATTAAATAACATCTAAATGGAAACTCAAATTGGAAATCTAAGACTTCCATTTAGTTCGTAGAGTGGCGTTTACCCTAGGGGTGACCTCAGTTGAGAGGGCATGGGAGATTTAGATTTCACATCTATCAGCTATTTCATATAAATAGGGAATTAATGAAATGAGAATATTTGGCTCATTATCCATATCTGACGGTAATGCTATGTTTGACGATGATTTGACGTCCGAACGTCATCAGAATACGATGAATCTTCATACGCTGATTGATTAGAGAGAAACGAACGGAATGAAGGATCCTCATTTGATGTGTAATTTCTATTTTGGATAAGTCAGCCCCCCGGTAAGCTATTTTTTTGCCAGAAATCCTTTAGGATTGTTTTTACTAATATTGAATACTTTAATAATGCCCAAAAGAAAAACAAACATCATCTATTTAAATTTTTTATTGCATTTTCTTCGCATTATTCATTTTCTTCATCACCAACATTACACTACACCGAATCATCAACAAATCGAGGAGAGAGGAATATGTTTGTGATGCTCTCAACTCATGGAGTCCTGAAGTGTGATCGAGTTCGAGTTTTTAGTGCCAAAGGAAGCGCACTGATGAGCGGAAGCAGTGGTTACTTTTCATGATGCTGAAATGACAACAAATAGTCAAGCGGAGGCAAGCACTGTAAAGGTCTCATCTCAAGGATTCCAAATCTGGTCCCCGATCACTATTTTCACTACTGGAGTGGTCGTGGTGGTCCAAAAAAGTTTTTTGGTATATTTCCAGTTGCTCCGGCAACGGTTTGGCAGCTCCAACCGCAGTGATTTACGAAAGGGAGGCGGTTCGACCTTCTGGGTGTTTTTAAACCCCATATCTTTCAAAACAGGAGTCCGATTTGCATTCCGTCTATAGCCACATCACCCATGCTTCGAGGTGGACCTTTTGAGGCTACTTTGAATAAATTTTGTTTGGGATCGATTCATGGGTGCATGAAATGTCTGTTTTCATAATAATAATATAATTATTATTCCAGAGACATGTATCGGACCGTATGTCTGCATATGTTGTCTGATATACACGTCATTATAGGCATTGGGACATAGGGTTTGAGGCTAATATTTCAAGGCTGATTTTGGTAACTTAATCCAAAATAGTTGTGTGGGTCCCACGAGGATCATTTTGGGCATTTGTTATGATATGTGACTTGTTCAACAGATATCCTTTTTGATGAACGAGTTGTCGAACTTGTGTGTTTTTTCATAATGTTAGAAATGGCATGATATGCCCTACTAAATTTAGGGCTGAGCCATGGGCCCCATGGGATGTCATTCGAGCAGAATGCTGCATTTCAGGACTTCTGCATCGAACATCTTTTCGGGGAAAGTGAATAGTCTACATTGCATGTTTTTCCGTAAGGATCCGAATGGTGTGATCCATTTAGATATGCATATACTTTTAGTGATCTGTAGTGATCGAGCACCAATCGAACATTTATGGTGAAAGACACCTTTTTCACTAGTGGTCTATTTTGAAAGAATAATTATCAAATATTATGTGTTTTTTACTAGGGATCACAATGGCATGATCTGTGTGACATGTTTCGGGTCATGGTGCGGCCCCCCTAAGGCACTGTTTGTGTGTGATGTTAGGAGATGGTGATTTTGTATAAGGTGTCCGTTTCAGACGAGTGAGTAGTCGATCTTGCGGTTTTTCAGCAAGGATCGCGACAGAGGGATCCATTTGAATGTGAGGAGCCCTATTAACAATATATTGTTAAATGTGTAATCATGAACGGAATATCGGTGGAAGATACTTTTTAGGTGTTTGAAGAGAATCCACAGCTTAGGTCAGCTCCGACTCCTGTAAGATTAGAGAAGATGTGTGAAGAAATACAGTTGATGTTTTGGGACCTTTTGAGGAGGCATCTCAGCTAACCTATGATTCTGACCCTACAGCTTAATGTCGATCATCATACACTCTTTGGCTTTTCGACCAATGTGACGTGTACTCTAGGAGTTCCTTGACACACCTAGTGGTACATGGTCACTCTGTTGGGACCTGAAAATGGGTAGTTACACGACTAGGCGATGAGGAGGGGTCATACATTATGTGGGTCCAACACGCACCATGTACCACAATTAATATTCTACCTCTCATATCTCTTTCATTTAAACTTGGATTTTGGTGGGCGAGTAGCCTATACTGAGTGTTTCTCAATGTGGAATGTGATAGTGCCCTTCGTATTGGATTTCAAGGTACAATGAGAGATTTTATGAGTTCTATACCGATTTGAGGAGATTCTTGATGATGATATTGATGGAATTGATGTTTTTAGAATCACTTGAGAAATATTGGATTACAATCTAGTGAGTCTCGATAGTGGAACTCACTGTTATCTTTCAGGATTACCCTCCAGTGAGGCTGGGCATTGGTGTTCGCCATTTTCTTTTTGGCTTACCCTCCAACGAGGCTGGGCAGTGGTGTTCGCCTTTCTCTTTCAGGGCTTACCCTCTAACACAGCTGACACTTGGCATTCTCCATTTACTCTTTTGGGGCTTATCCCCCCAGCACAGCTGGTTAGTGGTGTTTGCTAGTTATGTTTTAGGGTTTACCATCCAATGTAGCTGGGTAGTGGCATTCCCTAGATACTATTTTAGGGCTCACCCTCCAACGCAGTTGGGAAGTGGCTTTCTCCAGTTACTCTTTCAGGGCTAACCCTCCTACTAGGTTGGTTAGTGGGTTTTCTGATATAATTTATAAATATAGCCTCCTATACGACTGGGTAGTGTGTTCATGACATTGTTACATGATCTATTGATTGTGCAGCATAACGATGAGATGTACTTGATGTGATGATGGAATCTCAGGAAATATGGGCTATTTTCCCACCAAGAAACATATTTGGGATGTGACCTAAAACCGTGTGGGCAATAAAAAATCACCCAAAGAAATAATATCATGGTGTGGGGATTGATCCCCTTTGATGTCCAGTTCAGGACGAACATGTGGGATGTTGGGCATCGATGGTGTTTTCTTCTATAACATTGGAAACTCTTTTCCTGGGCTGAGCTAGTGATATAGAGATCTCATAACTCTCTTGTTTGGGTTCCCTTGGTAGAGAATATATATATATATATATATATATATATATATATCCTATTGTAGTACCCACACTTTGGGCTTTGGTTACACTACTTCCAGGAGAGGCGAAGACGCACGGGGTATTCCACATGCTTTCTATGGCTAGCTTCTTGTGGATAGACGAGTCTAATCTACTAATATAGGTAGAAAAGACTAGATGAGAAAATCAACTTCTCACCATATCTAGATCTTTATGTTTGGATGATCTTACACCACTTCTTTTTGGGTTGTGCTCTACCCTTTTATTTTACCTTGTTCTATCTACTACTTCCCTCTCCTGTAACTCGATTTCTGTTGCCTTGAGCCTTTCGGGCATCCTACTGATTATTTTTTTACTCACCCTTGCTTGGGATTTTCCCACACTCAGTGTGCCCTTGCTAAAAACATATCAGTTGATCATGACATTAGAGGATCATAGGGAAATGGGGTTCATGGACCGCGTGCGGTGGTCATAGCTTGGGATATAGGAGCAGAGAACTCTCAGTTATTTTACTTTTCCACCTATTGTTAGGTTGTGGCACATTTTTGTTTGGGCATGTATTTTTTCCCTTTACGTTTTAGTTTAATTTCCTATAATTGTATTGTTTAGAGTTCGATGCATATTTGTGGTTTATATATACCTGTTTTGTATCTTTTTTATCTTTTCCTCTTCACTTTTACATTGAGTTGGATACATGTGTGTATACAGGTACTTAAGAAAATACCTCCTCTAGATTGTTATGCCTTCACCGCAAGTCGCCAGCCCATGGCCTTTGGAGGTGGGCTTGGGGTAGTTGAGGCTCGAGCCCCGATACGGGCCGGGTCAGGAAAAAGTGGAATCTAAGGTGGTTCATTCCATTGGATGTTTCTTGGATTATCCCTAAAAAGGAATTGGATCAGTTTTAGTGAAACAGTATCAATCTATCTTGATAGTGGCTCTAAGGCCAGGGAGTCTAGTGATGGTGCGGCGATTGACAGAGCAATTCACTAGGACCATGATTACATGCTTGTCAACTTGGTGTACTGAGACACTTGTTGCAGGGAACATTGGTTCATGCATCCTATAAGATTGAGTTTTTGACTATCCATCTTGAGTCAACTCCCCATCATTGTTGATATATATATATGATCATTTGACGGTGGTACTCCTTGATCAGATTTAGGATGGCACTGTGATGATAGCCATTCAGGATAGTAGCTCTGAATCGTGATGACGATTCTGTGAGCAATGAGGCCTCAGATTTGGATCAGTCAAATGATTACCCTTTTTCTATGAGGATTGGCAACAAGTCCTCCATTTGGGAG
The DNA here is from genome assembly GCA_963277665.1 of Viscum album. Lineage (NCBI taxonomy): Eukaryota > Viridiplantae > Streptophyta > Magnoliopsida > Santalales > Viscaceae > Viscum > Viscum album. The sequence continues at coordinate 1,199,572,759 of OY728143.1, read as the reverse complement.
TATAAGTTATTACATGTATCGAAGGCCGATGACAAGCGTAGGATGAACTCCCTATGTGAGTTCCATCATCAGAGACCGATGAGGTTCTATGGTGAGCCATACACTCATGTATTTAAGGGCTGTATATAGTTGGTGGTTCACCACTTCAGACATGTTCAGACACCGACATGTTATATTGTGTCTTTGACAGCCAAGATTTTCCATGGAGTAGTTTGGCATTGGTAGAGTCGGGTTACTCAGATGTATGATGAGTCAAGACATTCATGGGTTAAATTCTATAAACTATTTATTGCTGAGTAATACCCCTCTTACTTACACACGATATGGGTTTAGGTGCTACTGGAACTTCAACAAGGAGTGATGGGAGTGGTTGACTATGCGACAAGGTTTGCAGACCGTACTCGGTACTCATTGGACGTGGACCATGAAGACAACATTTGAGAACATATTTTTGAGTAGGGTCAACATATAAGAGATTCATGCCAACCTAGTTCCCTTGTATATCCTCACCCATCTCAGAGTATTGGGGAAGCCACCGGTGATATATAATTTTCTATTAGAGGGATACTGATTGGCCGATTTTAGCAGTGGGAGCAACATTGTTGGGACATCTTCCACATCTAGAATACGTTAGATGGAAATGCCTCGATGCCGGAGGCCTCCCCTTGATAAGACTTAGGCACATATTTGGGGATAGTGTAGAGCACCAGGACAGCTCGGGGAGGACTAGTGTTACACTTGTGATGGGCGAGGTCATGTGTTGTGAGACTAACCGAGCAGATGTGCTGAGTTTTCTAAAACGTTGGTAGATGCGCCTCCATGACAGAGGTTGTTTGATGATAAGACATGTCCTTGGTAAAGAAAATGGTGGTCTCTAGGGAGGTGTTGTTGGAGGAAGATAAGGATGAATTGTTTTTGGTGGAAGATTTTTTGAGGTCCTTCCACAACAACTAGGTATCCCACGTCGGGATCAGGTAGCCGATAGCTAGGGCTGCAGGTAGTTGTGTGTTATGGATGTCTATAACCCTGCAGTGCATGATATGATAAGAGGTATGATCTCTATATTTTCACAACATTTTTTGTAAAACTTGTTAGACTATGCGTTTGGTACACTTTTCATCCAATTCCTTGTATGAGGAGTTACCAATGGTGATGCACGGCATCGATGTAACCATATGTCGGTGTAGTTCAACATCGCTTTGAATGCAAAATAAAGAGGGGTTCATTCCCCACTAAGACTCATTTTTGGGACGTGAGAAAAACCACGAGAGAGAATCAGTACCACCCAAAGTAGATAGTACCAAGGTGTGGTGGATGAGTCCCTCTGACTTGTGTGTTCATGGTGGGGTTGTACAATGGAGTGTCAGAGAAGTTATTGGCTTTTCTAAAGGAGTCTTGCTGCATAACCTACCTTTGCTTGAAGTACCACTAGTGTGTTTGGAAGACTGCCTGTTTTGGGGATTACTCTCCATCCATGAGGCGTAAAAATGTTTGGGGTATTCCATATTCCTTTTGTGAATATCCTCTTGTGGTTTGATGAGTTTGTTCACCTACCATTTTCATTGGTTCCTTGCATGCACAACGTCCATCTTTTTACTATTGTCAAGTACAAGTCGAGGTGATGGAAACACCATAAAAAGAACTACACGACTCACTATGTGGTGCTGGAAGTAGTAGAAATTGTACTAAGAATGTGGAGACGCTATCATCTAAGAAAGTGATTTGTGGTTGGCTCATACCACATGTGTGTTAGGTGCATATTCATTTAGAGAGAATTGATCTTGAGACAGTGGTGTTTGTTTAAATTCCTACAAGAATATGAAATTGAGTCAGACTATGCTCCAGAAAGTGAAAGAGTTGTAGTAGAGGCAGTTAGCAAGAAATCCTATACTCTCAAGGTGCAGGATCTTTTGTAGTAGTAAGATTATCGATAGTTGACCTTGTTGGAGCAGGATGGTGAATCTTTTCATCATTATATGGTGTTGACTCCTTTACGTCTCAAGCGCATAAAAGTGTCTCAGTTGTGATGCACTGACTATGAAATCTTGAGTGACCAGATATCATTGGGTGTCTCACCAGATGGATATTCTGATGAAGGGAATCATGAGACCATATTACAGGAACAACCCATGCTTCTGGTCACGAGGTGGAATATAGGGGTTTAGATGGTGAATTCTCCTGAGTATCTTAAGGTTCTTCAGAATCGTCCAACTGTTGGCCAGGCTACCTACCAACTTTCTCTACCATCCCAATAATTTGAGTGGGAACACAATTTCTTCCATGTGTCCCAAGTGATGAGATACATGTATTTTCGTATGAATTTCATCAAAATTAGAATACCATATGAGGACATACCATCCCTTTGGTCCATGTGTTGTTCCTGCATGGTGTTGTGAAGGTTTTCATGGGAATGGGAGAGCTAGGTCTAAGCTTAGTATCCCAAGTTGTTTCCCCTTAATTTGTTTTTCTGGGATAAAAATCATGAAGTAAGGAATGATGTGGAGACCCAATTTTTACCCTCTAATACTTTAGAATATTTTTACACACGTTTCCCGAGCCAGACACTTAGACGGTGTGAAATTAAAGGACTGAGTGTGCTCAAACTAAATTATACAAAAGTATGAAGTGTTTTAGTACTATTTACTACACAGAAATGGGATATCACTTAAACTGCTGATCAGATTAGAAATATGAGACCATGGTTTGGTCTGAAATGCAGTGTCTACCCTAGGCGCGACATAAAGCATGCTGGTATGGGATGTTCAATCCCCTTTCTTGTTAGCGGTATGTAAATGGATGAATTTATTTCTTTAGTTAATTCATGTAATATCACAAACTTAAATATCTCCCCAACAGTAAATTGGATTGGAAATCTGACTCTATGGTTGAGTATAGAGTGTGTTGTTTATCTTAATAGGGGTATAAGATTTGTCGGTGCATGCCTTCTATAAATAAAGTCATTGAAGGAAAAACCATAAATAAATGAATTAAATTAATTTTTTTTTGAAATGCCACTTTGAATAACATATAAATTGAGATTCAAAGTGGAAATATGAGACTCTTTTTGAGTTCGTGGTGTGGGGTTCACCATAGGGGTTACCTTAGTTGAGAGGGAGTGGGAGATTCGGATTTTGTGTCTACCGATAGTTTCCTATAAAAATGGAATTAAGGAAATGAGAAATGATGGATCATTTTCCATCATGGATGGAGAAACTCTGGTCGATGATTATTTGACGTCTGAACGTCATCAGATTGTAGTGAAACATTAGATGTTGATAGATCATAGCGCAACGAACTCAACGATGGATCACGAATCGATGCTGGATTTCTATTTCTGATTCGACATCCCCCCACGCCAATTAAATAATTCATCATAAAAAATTCTTGTTGATTTTTTTTCTACTATGTAATCCTTTAATGATGGCCAAACAAACATTGTCCATCGTGTGTTTAAATTTCTGATTTCCCGTTCTTTGTGTTCGTCGTGTTCTTCATCAACCAACTCTCTGCCTCCCCACATCATTGAAGAATACAGAATCAAGGCTCATGTTTACAATTACCTCTTCCCATGGAGTCTCAAACTATACTTGGTTTTGAGTTTCAAGTGTCAAAGGAAGCGTAGTGGCAAGCAGAAGCGGCGGTTACTTTTTGTGACATCGAAGCAACGACATATCGTCAAGAGGAGGCATGCTCTGTAAAGGTCTCATGTCGAAGATTATATACCTAGTCCCTAATGACATTTTGGACCTCGAGAGTGACCTTAGTGGTACATCAATGTTTTCTAATAGATTTCTGGCAGCTCCAGCAGTGGTCCGACAGCTCTGGTGGTGGCGGTTCTGGCAGGGCGGCGGTCCGACATTTTGGGGGAATTTAAACCCTCGTATCTTTCATACCGTGTGTCTGGTTTACATGCCATATGCGGCCACTTGACCCTTTCTTTGAGGTGGAACTTTTGAGGATACATTGAATAAATTTTATTTTTTGATTGATTCTATGGTGCATGAAATGTTCTTTTTTAATAATAAATATATAATTATAATTATTCGAGAAACTTGTATCAGATAATACGTCTACATAAAATGTCTGATTAACTCCATGTAAGAGGAATTGTGACCCTGGAGTTAGGGAAGAATATTCAAGGCTGATTTTGGGAACATAAAGTGAAATAGTGGTGCAGGACCCACGAGGCTAGTTTTAGGCGTCTGCGGTGAAAGGTGACTTTTTCACCGGGTATCCATTTTGGACGATCGAGTATTCAATATTGTGTGTTTTTTAATGAGGATCGAATTAGAGGTATCCACCCTACTAAATTTGGGCTTGCTGCGTGGGCCCCTAGGATGTCATTCGAGCATAATGTATCATTTTAGGACTTTTGAGTCAAACATTAGTTTAGGGAAAGTGAATTTTCTACCCTGCATGTTTTTTCATAGGGATCAAAATGGTGTGATCTGTTTCGATGTGTAGAGCCAATTGTGATCGGTAATGATCGAGCACTGATCGAGCGTTTGCGGTGAAAAAACACCTTTTTCATTGGTCCTCCATTTTGGTTTAATAATTATATGATCCTGTATGTTTTTCAGTAGTGATCCCAATGGTGCAATCCACGTGATGTGTTTTGAGATCATAGTGTGGGCACCACGGGTCAACATTTGTGTTTGCCGCTGGGATATAGAGCTTCTGGTTGAGGAGTCTATTTCGGATGAGTGAGTAGTCGATATTGCATGTTTTTATATACGTATCGTGATGTTGTGATCTATTGGAATGTGATGTTCCTTATTTTAAATATATTGTTAAATGTGGAAACATGAAAAAAAATATTGGTGGATGTTCGTTTTTATGTGTTTGAATAGAATCCATGGATTAGGTAAGCTCCGACTCTTGTGAGAGCGGAGAAGATGTGTGAAGAGATACATTTAATGTTCAAGGACCACTTTAGGAGGCGTGTTTGCTAACATATGATTCTGTCCCTATAGTTTAATGATGAGCGTTGTGTGCTATTCGGCTTTATGACTAATGTAGTGAGAACTCTAGGAGTATCTTGACACGCCTAGTGGTACTTGTTCACTCTATTGGGACCTGGAAATGGTTTGGGACATGACCAAGTAATGAGGAGGGGTTATACATGGTGTGGCCCTTACACACACCTCGTACCACTAAAAATTTTGAACCTCTCATATCTTTTTCTCCTAAACTCATATTTTGGCGTGCGAATAGCCTATCTTGAGTGTTTCTCCATGTGGAATGTGGTGGTGCCCATCATATTGGCTTTCGAGGTAAGATGATAGATTTTAATAGTTTGATGCCTATTTGAGGTGGAGGTTGTTGTTGATAGTGATGGAATTTAAGTTTTCTGAATCACAAGAGCAATCCCGGCTTACAATCCAGCAAGGTTAGTTGTGTACTTCGCCGTTATCATTCAGGATTACCCTCTAGTGAGGTTGGACAGTGGTGTTCTCCATTCTCTTTCTGGATTACCATCTAGTGAGGCTGGGTAGTGGGGTTTACCATTAACATTCTGGGTTACCCTCTAGCACAGATAGGAAGTGCGTTCACCAGTTAATCTTTTATGTATTACCCTCCAGCGTAGCTGGGTGTTGGTGTTTTCCAGGTATCTTTCTGGGATAACCCTCCAGTACAGCTAGGTAGTGCAATTCACTAGTTACTCTTTCAGAGCTTACCCTCAAGCACATCTGGGAAGTGGCGTATTCCAGTTACTCATTTGGGGATTACCAATTACATGGGCTGGGCAGTAGATTCACAGATGAATTTTATAAGTATATCCTCCAACAAGATTGGATTGTGGGATCATGAATTTGTGTCATGATCTCTCGACTGTTCGGAAAAGCAATGAGATATAATTGATATGAAATTGGAATCTCAAGAAAGAGGGTCGCCTTTCCATCCAAGATGGGTCTTTGCGAAATGACCTAAAACTATGCGGGCGATACAGAACTGCCGAAAGTGAATGATATCAAGGTGAGGTTGTTGAGCCCCTTTGACATGCGGTTTAGGACAGGCATGTGGGATTCTAGGCATCAATGGTGTTTACTTTTAGAACTGTTGGTGAGTCTTTTCCTAGGATGGTCTAGTAATATGGTGATCCCATTACCCTATTTTTTTGGGATCCATTGGATGATCATATATATATATATATATATATATCCTATTGCAGTAACCACTCCTTGGGATTTGGTTACTCTCCTTCTAAGAGAGGTGAAGACAAGCAGGGTATGCCACATGCTTTCCGTGTCCATCTTCTTGTAGTTGGACTATCTACTCTCCTCTTGTCAGTAGCGAAGACTCGATGAGAAATTCACCTTCTCACCGTCTCAATATCCCAGTGTTTGGATGAGCATACATCACTTAATTATTGGGTTGAGAAGTACTCTTTTACTTTACCTTCTTATATCTATGGCTTCCCTCTTCAGTAGCTCACTTGCGACTCCCCTGAGCCTCCGGGGCATCCTACTGATTATTTTTATACTCACCTATTCCTAGACTCTGCCTATACTCAGTGTGCCCTTATCAATGATAGACATGATGATCACATCTTTAGAGGAGCATAGGGATACAAGGTACTTGGACCATGTGTGGTGGTTGTATCTTGGGATCCATGAGCGTGGAACTCTTAGTTGTTTTACTTTTACATGTTTTTCATAGTTGTGGCACTTTTCTGGATGGGTGTATAATTTTCCAATTATCCTTTTAGTTTACTTTCCTATACTTTTAGTGTTTAGAGGTTGATGCATATTTGTGGTTTATATATTGCAATTTTGTATCTTGTTTCTATTTCCCTCTGCACATTTCCATCGAGTTGGATGCATGTTTGTGTACAGGTTCTTAGAAAATGCCTCCCCGAGTTTGTTATTCCTTTGGGGCTGGTCACCAAACCCTAGACTATGGAGGCAGGATTTGGGGTAGTTGAGGTTCGAGCCTCGATACGGGTCTTGTCGTGACATATTATCAATTTTTTATACTATATTATCACATAAAATTATGAACTCTATATAAATCTAAACATGGAATAGAACATATCATAAGTTTATTCATCACAAATCCTAGAATCATATACTCTGGTAACTTTAGGGGAATAGATCCTTCATAATGGTCTGTTACGAAAATGTGAATTATCCAAATCATATCCCCCAAGAGTGAAAAACCATTTTCATAGTAAGGCCCATTATCGTGTGCCAAGATACCTCGGGTTGAGCCTAAAACTCCTTGTAATTGTTTTTACTTTTAGGTACATATCATACAGAACCACATCCTTTTATAGTATCTAAAAAGAGATGTATTTTTTACCAGGATCCACAAAATTTATTCCTTACCATTATTATCAGACATTATTATTTATTAATTTATAAAGACTATATTAGAGTTTTATTCTCTAATATACATTTTATAAATATATTTTCTACTAAATTTCCTATGATACAAACTGTAATGAACCTACCCTAGTTTCCTGGAGACGGTGCCCTAATACATTACATTTGAATTATTTCAAGAATTTCTTATCCTGATGGAATGAATTATTAAATATATTTGGAAAATCATATATATACATAGGTTTAACATTACATTATGAAATAGAAACCATGATATATGTTTCATTGGGAACATCCATAACTCTAAATTTATCCATTAAATTCATTCATAATAAACCACTTCTGATCTGGGAGAAAAATAAATAATAAAAGAAAGGGGTGAGATCCAATGCTTATTAAGAGATAACAACACAACTGAAGATATCAAAAACATAATCATTAGGCATGGTGAGGAACTAAAACACATTCCATTAAAAATAAACTTCAACCTACTAGGGTAGGAATAATATCTGAATAAATAATATCATAATAAAACATAATCTTGTGTATTTTAATATTCAAATAACACATGATCATTGAATTGATAGAATTATATTGAGGTAAATGCATATGAATTCCAATAAAATACATAAATTAAAATAATTATGACCCAATAATGATGTAGTATTTTCCTAATTAATAAATCATTTAAATAAATAAGATTATAATGGTTAAAATAATATCTAAAACATTTTGAATTATGATTGGATGATTTTATTTCGAATATAAGTCATCGTATTTTCAACAGTAATGATTCTGGGACCTTTATAAAACGAATATCATTATGTAATAAAATAATATTTTCACACTTTTCTAAAGAGCCCCTCCTCCTCCTTATAAAAGGAGTCCACTTGTAACCAATTACTCACACCTCTCAAGAATTTCGGATCAACCACCCTCTTTCTAATTACTCTACATACATCCCTATACTCCTCCTAGAAGCCTTACCTTAGGCATAAGGAACTTCAATAAGTCCTTTGGTTCAAACCAAAGGGAGTTACAAAATTTATAGGTAAAGGGTTCTCTTAAATTGTTTTCTATTATTTTACTTCTCCAACCATTAAACTCTTTTTATTACTTTCTTTTGTAACAACACCTATATCCTAAATATAATAGGATATTTTTATTATACGGATTCAAACTACGCTTACACAAAACTCCATCTAATGGGTGAAGAACACAATGTTTCTTTGTATGGAAAACTAACGCCTCATGAAATGATGATGGTTCGATAATCTCCGACCGCCTCTCATGGTGGCCATTAAGATGGAATTATATTTATATATGATATATATTATCTTTATGTTTTCTTTATTCTTCTATAATTTCCATTTATATCATACCTTTATGTATTCTATTATGGGTAAAGGCGATAATTTCATTTGAGGAAGTGCGGACTACCACCCCCTCAAAATGATATGACTCGTTCATAGAATATGTGGTACGTATAAAGGATAGATTTAATGATATTATATATCATAAAATATTGGAATTATAACACTACTATGTATCATTATGTTTTAATTCAATTAAATATGAAATAGAAAGGGAAGTAGCGTTCATGCGTACGTACGGCTTACCGTCTCCATGAACACTGCATTTCATTTCATACCTCTAAATGTTATGTCATGTTATTAATACATGTATATTCTGGATATATATGATATATATGATATCCAAATCATGAATATAATTTTCTATTTAATGAAAATTTGACCACCTGAACAACAAGTAATTATAAGAAATCCAGTTTTGACTCAAGTACAAAATATTGACAAAACAACCATTATTAACATAAATGATTAGATAATTTTATAAAGGTTAATAAGTGATATAGAAGGAATAATAAACATTATAAAGGTTTCTTAATAAAGTATAAATTAACTTAAATTTATTATTCAGGAAGAACATGGAACAAACAAGTCAAGTCGGACATGAGGTAAGAGATTTTCATATCTCACTTTTAATTCCGTGAGAAATCAATTGTTCACCAATTATTTATTGCATTTGGTGTCATGTGTACTGCAATTGATATATATTATTATGATTACCTTTATATTCATGTTATTTTGTGATTCATTTTTTATTCATTATCATTTGGTCATATGATTCGTTTTGATTACAATGATGTAAGGGTTTTTCATCTCACTTTTTATTCCCATTAGATTCAAGCTATATTGGCTACAATATATTTTTGTGTGGCGTATGTACTATCCATTATTGTATTCACTGTGCAATATAAAATAATTTTTGGGTATTTACAAATTCATTGAATTATCCTTTTTTCATGTGGTGTATCTTTTATAAGTTACCCAATCTATAAGGGAACCTTTCACCCTCTTCTTTTTAAAAGACTACCTTTTGTTATCTTATTATGTTGGGATATGTTCTTATATATCCTTTTTTATGTAAATTTGATATACATGTGATGAGATAACCTTTTTTTATCCCATCAACTCTTTTTCTGAATTTTGATGTGACGTCGTTAGGCTGTCGAATTTTTACAAGGGAACTTCTTAACCCAATTTCTATTCTTTAGGTTCAACATGTACCTCTTGAATATGTCATTATATGAATTTTTCTGAGTGACTATTTATTATTTTACCCATAATATTCACTTATATTGTGTGTGTTTATATTTTCCACACATAATTATGTGATTTATTTATCTTTAATTTAAGGATACAATCTTTATATGGGATTTCATCTCAATTTACATTTCCATTGAGACTTCATTGTTGTTATGCACAAATTCACTCTTATATGGTGTATATACTGTTCTTTGACATATTATATCATGAATCCCTTTATTCTCATGATATTATAATGTTTTTATTAAATTTTATTCCTCAATTATTTGTTTTCAATCAACTCTCTTTTTGTTAAAAAACACTTCAACTAAAATATTATTTTAAATGTGTTAAAAAACATTTCTTATGAATATTTCTCCTTAATTTCCATGTTTTCAAAATGGGTTTTAAGATTTATTTATATGGAAATTAATGTTTTCAAATTAAAATTCATTTAAAAGCTTCAAAGTGGTATGAAACACTTTGATTCAAAACTCTTTTTTAAACGATTTATAAAAATTGATTGATTATTTCAACATCTTGAAATTACTTCTTGTGAGTGAAAATGAAATGTTTTTAGTGAAATGATTATATTTGATATATTTAATGTGTTATAATGGTACATGGAAATTTGATGGGTGGTTATGTGATAAACCATATGATGGGTGGTGCTGTGAATTCCAGGACGGGTGGTTACGTTATAACCTCCAATGCATTAGGTATGGAAGTCGGCCGTATTGATATTCCATTTAGTGAAATGTGTGGAAGTCGACCGTATGTTTATTCAATTTATGTATGTTTATGTCCAAAGTTACCTTTATATGTTATGTGTTCTTTATATGGGTTTTGTGGTAATATTTTCGTTACAAAAGGGTAATCAATGATCTTTTATTCAATGAATAGTATTTACGACTTCATAAATGTTAAAAGTATTACTCATGATATTCATGAATTACTTGTTGTTTTGAAAAACTAACAGTTTCCTTCATTGAGTATCCCTTACTGAGCTTCTTATGCCCATCCCAAGTTTTTTTTGAAGGGTTTTCCACAGGAAATAATGATTAATATAGTCATGGATGGGATCATGGAAAATTCATGCTGTAAAAAACATGGTACTAGACATGTTTCTTTTTCAGAATTTTTATTTTATAAAAAAATAGATACTGAGTAGTAGTGTATACTTATAATCTTCAAGTTTTTATGTAATAGTTATGGCCTAATTCTCTAAAACTCTAATCCTGAAATGATCCTCAACGAGAATTAATAATTTAATTCCATATTATGTATGTTTTAAGCCCAGGTCCTTAAAGTTGGTATCAGAGGTCGGTTTAGATAAATTTATAGGTTAGGGTATTCTATAAGCATAGGTGACATTACCATAATGGTTAGGATTTCAGAATGAGTCATTTTTTTAGATAAAGTGAAAGAGTTTAAGATAACATGAATAAGTATATCTTAGTATTTACCCTCCTCATAAGATATTATATGATGATTTTACTGATATACTAACACTTAACTTTTTGGTTTTATTCAATGGCTGGATCTAGCAAGCATCAAAGGAATAATGGAAGTGAATTAAACTATGAATATTTTATAAATGAGCAATTGAATGAAATGGGAGCAGAAATGAGAACTCTTGTGGTCATTCTCAACCAACTATCCAGAGTCCTGATTAACAACCTTAACCTTGGTGATTTTTATAAGGCGTCATATATGCGTGAAAAAAAGCCCTATAGAAGTTCAGGTAATAGTCATAAAGGACAGTATGTTCAAAAACATTTGTTTTAAGGATGTGGAAAGAAACACCTAGGAAAATGCTTCAAAGGGAAGAGAAGATGCTATAGATGTGGAAATTAAGGTCTTAAAGCAAGAACCTTCCATGGAAAAAGGAAGCATCCAGTTGACTCTAGGAAATGGAATGAAGTTCACTATGAGGGATCAATTGAATGTTTTAAATGTGGTTAGCATGGTAATTATACAAACACATGTCCTACGAAGAAGTTTTGGGAATGTGATCACTAGGATCGTACAAATATGTTTTTACCAATACCTAATTCCATTCCGATTGAGGATAAAGAAACTGATAATGACCAATGAAAGGAATGGATTATTTCTTAACACATGTTTTGAGATTAGTGAATCTTAGGATATGATTCATGATTTTATTTGTAGGTCAGAATTATTTGAGAATAATTTGGAAAGGAATGGTTAATGGATCATGAATAATGTTGAATGAGTAAGAAGTCAACATATATGTGATTCATGTGTTATGGTAGATTTTAGGATTGTGAAATCCTTTAAAGTATTAACGCTCTTTTGATGATGGGAAATAAATTAGAAGGCTTTTTATAGTATTTATATCCATGATGTTTGATATATGATATTTTATTCAAGGAATAATTATCTTTTCTTTTGTGGATATAGTTATAATTTACCATTTGGGTTTATATGATCCTTGAATTTGAGGAAATTATTGGTTAATACATTTTTGGGATGCAAAATAATAGTTATTAGAAAAACTTCTTGGTCAAATTATGTTATGGTTATTTTTGAAAAATTTATCTCTTTTTGGGAATGCTATAAAATTATATAGTGCTTGAAAAATGGACAACATGCGGACCGTGTGACACCCCGTCGCATCAGACAAAGCTGCGAGAATCGAACCCACAACTAAAGTGTGACTGGTATTTATCACCTACCACCAGACTACATGATGTACCGGGTTTGTATGACTAATTATTTTTAGTTATATGACTTTATGAATCAAGAAGAATTAAATTTTCGTTTATCTATAAAAATGATTAACCTACCATGGAGGATATGTGATTAGGTGAATTACTTTTCAATATGATACTTTAAGAGTAACTGATGTAATTTGGAGATAAATGTTAAGATTTAGCTTAGAAGACTATGTGATTAGATCCTTTTTAGATTTGGGTTTCAATATTAGTTTGGATTAACTTGAATAATTTTATGGACAATTATTTATTGAATGGTCTTGGTTGAACTTTGGGTATTGTTTGAATAATTTTAGAGATTAAGAGGAGTTTTTATTTTTGTAAAAGATTATACTTTTGAGGATTATCTGATATTCTACAAAGCAATTTTGGTTTTGTTAGGGTCTAAAGACATGGGAAATATATATTTCATCTTTTTAGGATTATGTGATTCTCTCGAAGTAGATTATAAAACTTTTAATGTGAACAAGTCATCTTGAAAACACATCAATTGGTGAAAATATGAGTTTGTGTTACAAATATATTAAAGGATGAAAGTCTACATGACAAGTAATTATTGTTCCTTATGTTTTTAGATAAGATCATAAATAAATTCATCAATGAAAAGTAACTTAAATCAAAAAATTTGTATGTTATCTTTTCATACTGGGGAATCAATGACTATTTAACCCTTCACAATTTTGTGATTTTCTGGTGGTTAACTTTCTCCTATTAATGCTTTCTAACACTATCCATTAGAACTTGATGGATTGTTTTCTCTTCCATATCCATGTTTTAATACATGGAATCCTTGTATGGGTTGTCTCGGGTGACCTTTTTATATATCTTTCATTATTTTAAAGTTATAGTTTTATTGACTCTTTTTTCGATGTGGGAATTTCAATGATGATTCCATGCCCAATTTTAAAATTGCGATGACAAAATCCCTAAAAGGGGGAAGTATGTAACATCCCAGGAAAATAAAGAATATGAAATTGTCATATTTATATATACTAGTGAGTTAAATATTAATTTTACTTTAAATGGGTTGTTATGTTCGATAGCATACCTGATACACAACAACAAGTTTCTTTGAAATCTTACGTTGCACACTAATAATTTAATATTATTATTTTATATGGTAGTTAACTCCTAGCCATTATTTTTTAGGGAATGAACAAAATTGACTAAAATATTATTATACATATTTGTTAAATGTATTTACATTTATCCAATAAAATTTAGAGGCTTAAAATGGGAATGAATCTAATTCTAATAATTATTTACATTAAAAGGTTAGTTTAACACATTTTAATTGGGATCCCTTTTTAAATATATATTTTGCCACTATAATACATAATTTTTGACCAAATAAAATACTTATTTAGAATGGGGACATCAAAATTTACTTTGTGTAAATTTTTGGAATATTTTCGATAAAGTTATTTTTTTTAATGATTAGTAAAAAATATTGTATTTTACTTCAAAACCACATTTTAATCTAATTTATTTATATGGATAGATTATCTTTTTAATTGGTTTTAATGTCTAATTTGAATATATTTTTACCATTTAATCCAATTTTTGTCAATGTAATTAATTTTACTTTGAAATTGGATATAAACAAGTGTCAATCTTTTGATAGTTATTGTTTATTTAAAACACGCTATTTGTTTTAACAATGGAATTTATTTTTAAATTAATTAATTCCACTTCTATGTTTTGAATTTATCAAATTTTAAGTCATTTTCTAATTCTTAATATCAAATAAATCTTAGGCTGAATTTTTTTTATTTTTCTGAAAAAACTTCAATTTTTGATAAATTGTGATACCACATAGTAGTAGTAAAAAACACGGACTTTTACATTTAAATAAAAATTTACCAATTCTGTGAAATGAATTTCAAAAATCCAACATAAATGGTTGTTATCAAGAAGTAAAATGTGGTTCAATAAGATGAAAATAATTTTTGGTGAATAGTAACGTTTGACTTTTATTTACCGCGGTTAAAGGTAAATAGGGCAATTTAAGGAAAAAAGAGTATTATTATAATTCAAAATTACCTTTACACTTGTCCAAACATTATTGGCTGAGTCATTAACGACCATGGGAATCATTGGGTTGATTTTCGGACCCCTTTGAGTCACTTGGGAGTGATAATGACAATTTAGATTAATTAACTTAAAGTAAAGGAAAAAATGACAAAAGCAAATATATTTTAGTAAATTAATTATTAAAATAATATATATATATATATTATATTTTCTACTATAAATATTAATTGGAAAGATAAAAAGATTTCCTACATCTTGGTATATTTTTAATAATTTTTAAAGATCAAATAAATTAATGTATTTTTGACCGAATAATGGTACAATATTTACATCATTAAAAATTCATTTAAATAAATAAGATTATAAGGGATTAATATTATCCAAAACAATTCCAGTTCTCATTGGATGATTTTATTTCAAATATGAGTCATCTTATATTCTTTTTTAATGATTTTTGGTCCTTTATTAACTGAATATCATTATATAATAAAATAATATTTTCACACTTTCCTAAAGAGCCCCTCCTCCCCCTTAAAATAGGAGACCACTTATAACCAATTCCTCACAGCTCTAAAACCTTTTATCTCATCCAAAATCATCCTAGATAAGATTCCTACATCTATATACTCATCCTAGGAGCTTTACCTTAGGTATAAGGAACTTAAAGAAGTCCTTTGATTCAGACCAAAGGGAGTTACCCAAATTAATGGTAAAGGTTTCTCTTAAATTGTTTTTTTACTTCTCCAACCCCTAAAATCCTTTTATTCCTTTAATTTGAAAATACCATTGTTTCCTCAATATAGTAGAATTTTGTTATGAGATGTATTCTATCTACACTTACACACACCTTCATCTAATGGGTGAAGAACATAATGTTTCTGTGGATGGAGAACTAACGCCTCACAAAATGAAGATTGGTTGATTATCTCATACTGCCTATCATGGTGGCCATTAAGATGGAACTATATTTATATATGATATATATTATGTTTATGTTTTCTTTATGCTTCTGTAATATCAATTTATAGCACACCATTATGGTTTCCATTATGGGTAAACGCGATAATTTCATTTGAGGAAGTGCGGACTACTGCCCCCTCAAAGTGATATGCCTCATTCATACCATATGTGGTACATATAAAGGATATATTTAATGATATTATATACCATAAAATACTTTAATTATAATACATCTATGTATAATTATGTTTTAATTCCATTAAATATGAAATATAAATGGATGTTGTGTTCATGCGTACGTACGACTTACTGTCTCCATGAATGGTGCATTTCATTTCTTACCTCTAAATGTTATGTATTGTTACTAATAAATGTATATTCCGGATATATATGATATATATGATATAAAAATCATGAATATCCTTCTGGATATAATTAATCTTTTACCACATGTACAACATGTAGTTATAAGAAGTCCAGATTTGACTCAAGTGCCAAATATCGACAAAACGACCATTATTAACTTAAATGATTACATAATGTTATCACATGGTAATAAGTGATATAAAAGGAATAATAAAATTTAAAAAGGGTTCTTAATCAAGAATAAATTAACTTAAGTTTATTATTCTGGATGAACAATGGACAAACAAGTCCAGTAGGACTCGAGGTAAGGGATTTCCGTATCTCACTTTTAATTCCGTGAGATTTCCATTGTTCGCCACTTATATATTTCATGTGGTGTAATGTGTACTGAAATTGATATATATTATCATTATTATCTTTATATTCATGGTATTATTTGGTTCATTTTTTGGTTAGTAGCTTTTGGTTATATGAGTCATTTTGACTACAATGAAGTAAGGGTTTTTCATCTCACTTTTTATTTCCCTGAGATTCATGCTATTTGGGACACTATTTTTTTGTGGTGTATGTATTGTCCATGATTGTATTCATTGTGAAATATAAAATAATTTTTGGTTATTTACATCTTCATTGAATGATTATTTTTTCATGTGGTGTATCTTTCATATTTACCCATTCTATAAGGGAACCTTTCACCCTCTTCTTTTCAAAAGACTTCCTTTTGATATCTTATTATGTTTGGATATGTTCTTATATATCCTTGTTGATGTTAATATGATGTACAAGTGATGAGATACCATTTTTATCTCATAAACTAATTTTCTGAATGTTAATGTGACATCGTTAGGCTGTAGAATCTTTACAAGAGAACTTCTTAACCCAATTTCAATTCTTTGGGTTCAACATGTACTTCTTGAATATGTCATCCGATGAATTTGTGTGAATGACCTATGATTGTTTTGAACATAATATCCACTTATATTTGGTGTGTTTATATTTTACACACATAATTATGTGATTTATTTATCCTTAATTTAAGGATACAATATTTATAAGGGATTTCATCTCAATTATCATTTCCGTTGAGAATTCATTGTTGTTATGCACCAATTCACTCTTATATGGTGTATATACTATCCATTGACATATTATATCATGAATCACCTTATTCCCATGATATTATAAAGTTATTATTAAATTTTATCCCTCAATTATTTTTATTCAAGCGTCACTCATTTTTTAGAATAAATCTTTAACTAAAATATCGTTTTAAATGTTTTAAATATTTATTATTCTAAATATTTCTCATAAATGTCCATGTTTTTAAATTTTGTTTTAGTATTTATTTATATGAACATTAATGTTTCAAAATGACAATTAATTTAATATCTTCAATGTCTTATGTGACACTTTGATTTAAAATCCTCTTTTTAAATGGTTTATGAAAATGGATTGATTATTTCAATATCTTGAAATTACTTATTGTGATCGAAAATGAAATTTTATTAGTGAAATGTTTATATTTGAAATATTTTATGTGTTATAATTGTACTTGGACATTTTAAGAGAGGTTATGTGATAAACCATATGATGGGTGGTGTCATGAATACCAGGACGGGTGGTTACGTTATAACCTCCAATGCATTGTGTTTGGAATTCGGCCGTTTGGCTATTCCATTTAGTGAAATGTGTGGAGGTCGACCGTATGGTTATTCGATTTATGTATGATTATGTCAAAAATTTTCATTATATGTAATCTATTCTTTATATGGGTTTTATGGTAATCTTTTGGATACAAAAGGGTAAGCAATGATCTTTTATTCAGTGAAGAGTATTTACTACTTCATAAAGTTTAAACTTTTTACTCATGACATCCATGGTTTACTTGTTGTTTCTAAAAACGAACAGTTCCTTTCATTATGTATCCCTTACTGAGCTTTTTATGTTCATCCTAACTTTTTTAAATGTTTTCCACATGGTATAAAGATAAATAGGGTCATGTATGGGATCAAGGAAAAGTCATGCAGTCAAAAACATAAAACTAGACATGTTTTTATAAGAGTTTTAATTTTATAAAAATAGATACTTATTAGTAGTGTCTACTTATAATCTTAAAGTTGTTATGTAATAGTTATGTCCTAATTCTTTAAAACTATAAACAAGAAAATATCCTCAATGTGAATTATTCATTTAATTAATGATTATGTAAGTTTTAATGTCGGGTCCTTACAATAAGGGTACAATAGAATTCATAAGGTTCATGTTAATATTCATAAGGTAAATTTACTATTCATAAGGATCTGTTTCTATTCATAAAAAGATATGTCTATTCTATCATACTCCAAAAATCACAATGAATGAAACCATGTATATATGTTTTTGGAAATTAAAAACACATGAGTGGAAAAATTATGTTTATCTTAGAGTTTATATAAAAGGGCTGTTTTATAGAGAATCAGTGTTTTATACATTCAATATTACATATTTTTTAATATACTAGGGTGATAAATATTATATAATATTTGATACACTAGTAAAATTTCAAAAACCATTCAATAATAATTCCTAATCAAAATTGTGGTTTTCCTGTGTTAACTGGGTCATTTTTTAGAAGTATTTCTTTTCTGTAGTTTCTGTTCATATACAATGACCATGTTAAATCATCTAAATAATGAAAATAATGATATAAATAATATATATATATATATATATTAAATGTGTATATATTTATAAATATATTCATCCATTAAGGGAATTTATAGAGAAATGACTAATTGTTTTCAGGGATATCGTAGGGCCTATGTACAAGTAAACACTATTTCCACAAGTCAACGGATGGATGAAAAAATGGTAAAATATTATTCACTTATTAATAATATTATTATGTCACATATATATATATTAACTACATTTTTACTACGATCTGTCTAAAGTAGAAATTAAAATTGAATCACATCACTTCTTGGAGGACATAGTCCACACATACGCATGAGCAATGTAATCGTTTTCCAATAGATGATAATGCAAAAACATTTCTATAGGTTTATTTTAATCCCTCATATCCTAAAAAAACCCACCACTCTATCATTTATTTTTGAGGGAGCTACATCTAACCAGAAGGAATAAGTGGTGAATAAATAATTACATAATAAAACATAATCACAGGTATTCTACTAGTCTAATAATGACAAGAACTCTCAATTTCTAGCTTCATAGTGAGGTAAATGTGTATGATGGACATTCTGAAACATACTATCAAGGCCTCCCCCAAGATATGTAATAATTATAATGTCCTCAACCAAAACCATATCTAAAAATGGGCAAGGCCTCAGCGAAGTTCATCACTATTTGTCTCATGAGACCTACTGATGCATCGAGGGGATATAGAGAGCCCCACCCATCACATTATATGTCCAATTTATTCCTATTATTAATACGGATAAACATAATAAACATATAAATTTATATTGAAACTAACATATTAAATGTAAATACCTTTCCCCAATCATTAAACATAAACACTAACCATTCAGAGTTATATAGATAATAATATATAAACAGAACATCCACAATAAAACTAAACAAAAACTCATAAAAAATATATTTTATATGATATAAAATGTTATAAACCTCCATTAAATACATGATTCATAAAATTACTTTGACATAAATAATGATACATTCCAATGATACCATCGAATAATTCTTCAGAAAATAATCATTAAGAATTCCAAAGTGTCTCATACCACCTTGAAGCACTCAAATTATAATTCCGCTAAAGATAATGAGAATGAAAAGACTTTTTATATGTTATAATAATAGTTATTACATAAACCACATTCAAGAAAAATGTGGAGAACAAGTCATATATTACACAAAAGTAAAAGTGATGTGAGAAAATTCCATTTAACATTCAAAATTTGATCACTTAAGGAAAAGAATTTTTTTTTCATATATAGGGTTCTAAAAACATCTATATCCCCAAAAATAAATGGAATTACACTGAAATTATATTTAGTTCATAAATTATGTCCCACTTAAGTGAAATCATATAAAAAGTGTTTTTAAAGAAGATTAAAAACTAAAACATTTTAATTCGGTTTAATGAAAATATTAATGAAATTTTATAGAAAATTAAGAATGTTTTGATTTCATAAAACAAAACATGAACAAAGATAGTATTTCAAGATAAATTTATGGATTTTAGAATGATATTTACCGTTTAAAAAAATAATACATTCCACTTCAAAATAGGTATGAATTTTAAAAATTCCCTGGAATCGGGCTTGTATTTCGGGAAGAATTTTTTGAATGATCCTTTGAAAACATGTAACTCCTCAAAAAATAATGAAGGATTATGGTTGGTAAAAATATATAGAAAATTCATACATAATTAATGAGTAGTACATAAAAAATAATTATTTCATTTGAGTAAATAGAGAATAAGAGTAACCCAATGAAAATGGAGGGTCGGTTAGAAATCCCTTACCACTTTATAATCAATCGATTCGTATGCCCCAAAATTAATAATATTCGAATGATACATTTAATATAATGAAAATTATTATATTCATGATATGATACAAAAATTGGTATCATACATGCACTCTACACATGTAATACTAGTGAATAATGAATATCTAACAATAATGTATGTGATATGAGAAAACCCATACCTTAAGTTAGAAGGGGTTCTCCACTTGATCTAAATGACATGAATAATCAAATTTAGGTTTATTAATTAATAATTATAGAACCAGATATTCATTTAATTAATTTAATAAAATTTATGGAGTTCATTCAAGGCCTTTTATGGATTATGAGGTTCAATTTCATTGTTCAAGTCCATTTGTTTCATGATAAGCATAATTATATACCTAAAAAAGAGACTCATGTAAAATGAGGCTGGTTGTACAAAATTGAAGTTATATTTTATTAGTGACAATAAATAAGATTAAATTATAGTAAAATTTATTTTGTTAGTTGGAGTGAGGATGAATCATTATGTAAATTATTTAATGATACAAGTTTGGCTTAATTGGTGGTTTTTTAACACAATGAACTCATTTTAATTTATAAATAATCACCATGTGTAACAAAAGACCCAGAACCATAATTGAGACATAATATATATAATTTATTCTTATTCAACCATAATAATGGTTTCATGACAAGAATTTACGATGGTAATATAAACTGAAACCCTGTCGTCATTAAATGTAGTATATTAGAACATCTTTGATGGTGTTTTTTACTACTTGACTAAAAGAAGGGTAAAGGACATATAATGATAAATTATTCCATAATAATAATAATAAATTTATTGTACATGTAAGGTACTATAGTTTTCGTATCCTTTGGATGAGGATTGGTGATGATAGAAAATAAAACAAAGGGACTAGAAATAATAGTAAAATAATTGAAAAGATTAATTTACCTCCTGAATTAATCTTCCTTGAGAGCCACATTATGGTAGATGTTTTGTTAATTTGATTAGACCAAGGGCTAATGGTTGTGGAGGAGGATCATGGTATGTGATTTGGGTATAATTTAGATATGTCACAATGATGGAAACTAGTGAAGAGAATATCTGAGTGTGGGTAGTTTTTACAGTGCATGAGAGGAGGGTTTTCGTAATATTTTAATAATATGTTATTAATTTTCCATAAGATAACTAATACTGATGATTCTATGAAAAAATAGTAATATGTTCATGTAAAATTGAACCAAGGGTTCTTATATCAGTGATGCTTCTAGGAATAGTGTATTTAACTCAAAATGTATATAAATGGTAAAAACTATATTCCTCTGTTCATCAAAAAGTCATCTACTTTGGAAAAGTCCTAAAAATTTATAGTAACCATTTTTTAACATGTAGAATCAAAATATGAACAGAATTTTATCAAAATATTATTGTAAATATGTGAAATATAATTTTTAATGAAATCGTCATTTACTCATAAAATACTATTTAAAAAATATATTTTGTACTGCCTTGAGAAATGAACTGAGGATTTATTAAATTACCACAAAACTCTATGACAAAAATATATTGATTTAGGAATAAATTTTATGAAAATTTATTTTTATTTAATTATTTTTAATTTTAATAATTTTAATTAAATATTTATTGATCACAAAAATACCAAAACACAATTATTAATTTTAAAATATTCACTCTCATTTAGAAAGAGACTAAATTTTATTTATACTTACATAGATGATGTCACTATTTATAAGGGTACATTTCTATTAATAATGGTCATGTTTGTAAGATCCTGGTTTTTGGAAGGGAATGTTCTCATTATTTTTTTCTTGAATCCCTTGTTTCGGGCATCAAGGGATGTCTTCTGAAAGTATGAGAGGTCTTGGGGGTGTTTCGGGGCACGAAAGAAAGGAAAGACGGGCAAGACAAGCCTGAGTGGACAACCTGCACACGACTAGGGTAAACCATGCTGCTTGCATAGGTAAACCATGAAACCCTTCCTCCTCTAGATAGTAGCATGTGAATGGTTTGCACACGGTTATTCAAACTGTGCGGCCAAACCATGCATCCTCTTAAAGATGGGAAAAACTACAAAATTGCCACCCCAGGATTTTAAGAACCCACTCGGGATTTCCTCTCCATTCATCCCTCTTCACCCTAGGAACGAACCAAATCACCCAAGATATAGAAGAGGTCAATCTCCCTCGTTTCAAAGGCATTTTGGTGCCATTGGATGCGGATCGAAGCTCCGGGTAAGGCGAATCCCATCCTTTCTTCTCTTTTTGTTTTAGGGATTGTATCTCCTCTCCCTCTTGTTCTGAATCTCTAAACCCCAATCTTTTGGGAGATTTCTATGTTGATGCTCCAAATGCTGGTTGGATTGAGGTCTAACGACTCGATCAAGTGTACGTTCAACAGCGGTTTCGATGTAGGTGGTCTACAAACGTTATCCCATAGTTTTATGGTGGATTTAGGCATGTGTGGCTTTGCTCAGGGTTTCCTTTTTATGATATTTGATTAACCTGGATGTTTTTGGTATAAAGGATGCCTAAAAATGGTAAATGGGGACCCTCATGATTCCCCCCTGGGATGCATTGAGAATGACTTGACCTAATTGTGGCCATCCATGTGGTGTGTCGGCTTTTCCCAAGCTTATGGATTGTTATAAAACAAGTGAACCTGTTGTAATAAATGGTAGATCCCTTGACGAATATGTTGGTATGATTGGTTGACCTTGGAATAGTAGTTAGGTGATGCACATAGACTTGGAAATATCCTAAAGGTTATTTGGAATGGGTTGAATGGTTGATTCATGGAAATGATGAACGGGTTAAATGGGTTAATGTGTAAACTGACTAAGGACCATAATGGGATAGGTTATGGGCTTAGTGTTGAATGCTTAGTGATATAGGCATAACATGTGGGGATTGGGTGACAGATTAAATGATGTGAAATGGTAATGTGTTAACGGGTTAAGGAATAATTTGAATTCCCTTGTGATTTTTTATGAATGGTGTTTGCCAAAGGGAAATGGTATGGTGGGTTGATGGTTACTTATATATATAAGCATGTGCACATTTCTTGGAAGGGTGGGGTATGACCTGAGGATCTACGCCCACGGGTCGAGTGAAGAATGATGTTGTGAACTCCACTCTAAATACACGGGTTAGGAATGGGGACTGAGGATCTATTCTCTTAACGGTTGCATCCACTCGAACTGAGGCTTCGAGGTGAGTATATGGTTTCTATGAGGGGGTTAGTTCTAGTGAGATAGGATAACGATGTGTTTACCCTCTTGCATGTGATTTCAAGCCATAGACCCATGTAACCTAATGTATGTGATTAACACATGGAAATTTAATGAAATGTAATGAAATGTTAAGTGATGATAATTGGTGTGAAATGAATGGTAATGGACGTGGCAATGGCTTTGGATATGAACTGGTTAACGACACCTTAAATAATTACTTGGAAATTATCATTCATATTTTGTTTTTATGCACTAATTATTCATACTGGATATTTTGTAGACACCATTGGTGGTGGCATACTAAGTTGTACTCACACCCTGATCGGGCCACCATTAGGTACCCGAGCAGAATTCATGTTTGCAGGCCAGGTGAAGGGCAAGGGTCCTTTCTAGATAGTTGAGTGGACATGGGCAGCACTTGGTGGAGGATCCGGACCTGGAGTCTGGACTATTTTGGTGATTTTTTCCATTGTCATTATTTTTGGCACTTCTTTACTTTTTCACATGTAGTAGGACATGGAATATTTATTGTTGGAAATGGTTGTTCTACATTTTATATGTTTATTGATTATTATTTCAACAATTGGTATATTTATGTTATGGCTTACTCTGATAAAAATGGGATATAGTCTTCCAACATGACCACAAAGACCCCCACTGCTAGTTGGAATCCTTTTTCATATGGGGAGGCACGCTTAAGGTTATGTAACTATTTCGCTCGGAGCACCAGTTTGGTGGCTTCTAGGTCCGGAACATTACAATGTGGTATCAGAGGAGGTCTTTCTTCACCTTCTATGAGGCCTTTTTTATTTAGTATAGGTTTCCAAGTGTTAAGATGTGACGGGCCTTGGTAAATGATCTCATTCATGGGAGTAGCTAACCCATGTACGAGGGAAAACCCAAGTCACCCTAGGTGGGAAATGTTGTTCTTGGTTTTGTGTTGTTAAAGTTGATGATATTTCACTGTTGGGTGATGTACATGTTGTTTAATGTGACTTTTTTATGATATTTGTCACATGGCCTTAATGGCACGAGGATTTCCTTTCATTCATCATTGTAGGCACATATGAAGATAGGTGACATGCATTGTGTTATGCACACGAAGGGGGTGGGTGTGTGAGGCAAGAAAGTAGGGTGCATCATGCATTTCATGAAAATAAGAAATAATGAGAATAATGAAATAAAAGATGTGGGTACATGATTTTTAATGGAATAGAAGGGTTTGAAATGATGTGGAAAATGTTTTTGTAAAATGTTGTGTGATTTTGGTGAGAGTTCATGGTTGTTTA
Source organism: Viscum album (assembly GCA_963277665.1). Taxonomy (NCBI): domain Eukaryota; kingdom Viridiplantae; phylum Streptophyta; class Magnoliopsida; order Santalales; family Viscaceae; genus Viscum; species Viscum album. The sequence goes on along the minus strand of OY728143.1, from coordinate 1,199,547,702 downwards.
CCCCATGTGGACCATGACCCGTGGTAGGGATGGTCAGAGCGGTGAATTTGAGGTGTTAATGTAGTTGAATTAGTATATAAAAATGTGTTTTTGTAGCTAGTAAAGAGCTTTTTATGTAGTCGTGAACATTTTATGGTATCTGTGCAAAATCCCATTCTTGGAAATATAGAGAGATTCCACTACGACGTCGGTTACCAGTTGGTCAACCGGAGAATGATGCTGAGAACACTCCTCTGATATAAGAGCATGAAAATGTGGTGATAAATGAAGGTAGAGTAGACCAGTTCTGGGATAACATGGCTCACCTTATATAGATTATGGATCAGGACCCAGGGTATGTTGCACCGAGTATGTTTGTGCTGACCAGGGAGTTCCAGCTGCAGCACCCTCCGACCTTCACCAGAGAGGGTGGGCCAGAGGTAACAGAGTTATGGTTAGAGTCTATCGAGAAAATACTGGATCATCTAGATACCCCTGTTGAAAAGAGAGTAAACCTGCCTGTTTATATGTTGTGGGGCCAGGTAAGGCGTTGGTGGGAAATTCAGGCTCAGACCGAGCAGGCTGAGGGGATGTCGTGGATGGTTTCCCAGGAGAAGTTCCTGGAGCATTTCTACCCAGAGACTTTGAGGTAGGAGTGGGCTACAAATTTTATGATCCTGAATCAGGGATCACTATCGGTGATAGACTTTTCTTGTCACTTCACTGATTTGCAATGCTTTTTCCTAGTGCTAGCAGGGGAGAAGGCAGCGATAGATAAGAGTTTCCACGGTGGGTTGATACATGAGATCAGGTATCAAGTAAATACATTTCTATTTAAGAGGTTTGCAATGGTGATGGATCAGACAGTCATCTCTGAAGGGAACCTGATGGGAGCATCAGGTGGTGGGCTTGTCGTGCCATCTGGGTGGCAACTCGTGCATCTTCTGAAGGTCAGAAACACCGTTTGGAAATTTTCAAGCAAGGTCGTCCGAAGATAGGGTCAGCCTCTCAGAGTGAGAACCAGGTGTTCTATTATTAGTGTAGTAGGCTGAACCACATGTGTGGAAAGTGTCCTCGACCTCCAGTTGAGTGTCATTCATGCGGCAGGATGGGGAATGTGTAGAGCTTCTGCAGGAACCCTCAGCATATGGGTGAGCATGATGATGAAAAGAAGGTACCAGATACGGGAAGGGGAATTGTTTCCCCGTATCAGGTGGGCAGTTGGAGCTCCACGGGCCGTACCGGTAGGGGCGGTGGATGTGGAACTCTAGGGAAATATCGCTCATGCTAGTAGGGTAGTGCGGCACAGGGTGCTCAGGTTGGGGCCTGGGGTAGAGGGGCAGGTCAGCTTCAGGAAGTTCAGTTTGCGCCTGGTGATGGTGAGGATGGACTTTCAACTGTTCAAGGTACGATCCTTGTAGTTTCTACGTTTTCTAGTGTGTTGTTAGACACACGTGCCACACAGTCTTTTGTTTCTTCTCAACTTGTGGTAGTGCTGGGTTTACAAGTGGAAAGGGTGTGTGGAGTTAAGTCAATTGACACCGCGTTTGGGGTGTCGGATGTGGATATCAAGCAGTGAAAGGGATGTGACTTTGAAGTTTGTGGGTATCATTTTCTATGGGACTTGTTCACTCTCGAGATGTTAGGGATTGAACTAATCTTGTTAATGGATTGGTTAGTATTTTATCATTCACACATAGACTGTTATCGTCGCCGAGTATCATTCAGGTCGCTTGAGGGTGACGCTTATGTCCACCGTGGCGAATGGGATGTTCGAGCAGGGCATGCAGGGCCATTTTTTCAACAGGTGAGTGGACTCACGACTCAAGTGGCATGTATCATTCTTGATGGTGAAGAGGAAGGGGAACAATCTAATTTTCCTCCTATTGTGGATCAGTTTTAGGATGTGTTTCTTGAGGATTTCTCGGGGTTACCCCCTAAGAGGTATGTCAAGCTCATGATCGAGTTGCTTTTGGGAGTGAATCCAGTTTCTATTTCACCATACCGAATGGCACCGAAAGAACTCCTAGAACTGAAGGTTCAGCTTGAGGAGTTGGTGCGTAATGGGTTTATCTGTCCTATTATGCCTCCTTGGAGATCTCCCATTCTTTTTCCTAAGAAGGCTGATGGGTCGTTGAGGCTGTGTGTTGACTATCGAAAGATTAATCAGATGATGGTGAAAAATCGATACCCTCTTCATAGAATTGATGACCCGTTTGATCAGTTGAGGGGTGCATCAGTATTTTCTAAGATTGATATGAGGTGAAGTTATCACCAAATGAGTGTGAGGTCATCTGACATACATTGAATGGCTTTCCAGAGTCGGTACGGGTTGTTTGAGTTTGTGGTAAAGCCTTTCGGCTTTACCAATGCACCGGTGGTGTTTATGGATTTGATGAACCGAATCTTTCATCCCTATCTAGATCATTTTGTGATTCACTTTCTTGATGATATCCTAGTGTACTCGAAAACTCATGATGATCATGCCCAACATCTTGACATCATCTTGGGTACTCTAAGAGAGCATCGACTATAAACCAAGCTATCAATGTGTCAATTATGGATAGGTGAGGTGCATTTTCTAGGTCACATCACCTTAGAGGCAGGTGTGTCAGTGGATCTAGAGAAAGTGGAGGCAGTTGTATCTGGGGAGCATCACAAGAGTGTTTCAGATGTTCGGAGATTTCTCAGTTTTGTAGGGTATTACCAAAAGTTCATTTAGGATTTCTCTCACCTGGCAGAACCACTCTCGGTCTTGACCAAGAATGGAATCAAGTTAGAGTGGTCTAAGGCTTGTGAGAACGCCTTACAAGAGTTGAAGAAGTGGTTGACAACCGCACCTATCTTGATCTTACCTGAGCCAGGTAAGAAGTTCATCATGTTTTGTGATGCGTCCGGAGTCGGACTTGTGGCTGTGTTGATGTAGGATGAGTGGGTTGTGGCTTATGGGTCAAGGCAGTTGAGACCCCATGAGTAGAACTATCCCACTCATGACCTTGATTTGGGTGCATTGGTGTACGCCTTGAGGTGCTGGAGGCACTATCTGTTGGGAGAATTGTTTACTGTGTTTACCGACCATAAGAGTTTAAAGTACATCTTCTCACAATAGGAACTGAACCTTTGGAAGTGAATATGGGTTGAATATCTCCATTATTTTGAATTTGAGATGGTGTACATGCTGGGAAAGGGACACAGTGTTGCTGATTCTCTGAGTAGGATGGTTCAGAATCAGGTGGTTCTGGAGTCCTGCACGGAGTGGAAGTTGATGGCTTTGTTTGTAGAGATGCACCTGGAGGTGCAGGAGGAGAGTGGTCAGGTCACTCTTTCTTCCTTAATGAGGGAGTTGATTCTTTTTAGTCGAGTTAAAGAAGGCCATATTGATGATCCTGTGTGTTTGATCATGAAGGAAAAGATTAAAGGTGGGGAGATACCTTTTGGCTGGGCCGTTAGCGTGGAAGGTTTTGTTCGTGTTCATGATCGTGTGGCTGTTCCAAAGTGTGTGCCAGAAGAGTTGATGCATGATTTCAATGCAACAAAGTGGGTTGTGCATCCTGGTTTGACCTATATGTACAGTGATCACTAGAAGCATTTTTGGTGGCCTGGAATGAAGAAGGAAGTTGTGGGAATTTTGGCACGGTACCTTACCTTTCAGTAGGTGAAGGTCGAGCATCAACACCCAGGTGGTTTGTTGCAGCCATAGACAATTCTGGAATAGAAGTGGGATGTTGTAACAATGGATTTTTTTCTTTGGTCTTCCGAGAAATCCACGGAAGAATGATGCAATCTGGGTGGTTGTGGATCGGTTAATGAAAGTGGATCATTTCTTATCTATTCCGGAGACCTTTACATTTGACCAGTTGTGTGAGCTGTATGTTAGGAAAATAGTGCAGTTGCATGGTGTTCCGCAGACCATAGTTTCAGACCGAGATCTACATTTCAGATCAAGTTTCAGGAAAGGGTTGTAGAAGGCACTTGGTACACAGGTGTTTTTGAGTACGGATTTCTACCCGTAGATGGACGGGCAGTCGGAGCATTCGATCCATGTGTTGGATGAAATGTTAAGAGCTTGTGTCTTAGACTTTGGTGTTTATTTGGAGAGGAACCAATCCTTAGTTGAGTTTTCCTACAGCAAAAGATTTTAAAACATGATTCAGATGGCACCATTTGAGTCACTCTATGGGAGGCCATGTAGATCTCTGTTGTGTTGGCTAGAGGCTAGTGAATATGAAATTTTGGGGCCATGTCTTGTGTAGGTGACTTTAGAGAAGGTTAAGTTGATTAGGAAGCGGATGGATACCGCTCAGAGTAGGTAGAAGTTGTATTCAGATCGGAGGCGTGGACCTCTTGAGTTTGCGAACGGTGATAAAGTGTTCCTTTGGGTGTCGCCAAAGTTGGGTCACTGTTAGATTCGAATGCAGGGTATGTTGGTGACCAGTTATGTGGCACCTTTTGAGATTGTGGAGAGGATCAGACTCGTGGATTACCAATAGGATCTTCCACAATGGTATGGTGGGATGGATGATGTGTTTCATGTGTCACAGCTTCAATGCTATCACCCTGGACCATCTCACGTGGTTGATGTTAAGGATGTGGAGCTTGAGGCTGATGCGTCCATTGAGGAGTATCCAGTTCGTGTGGTGGATCGTAGTGAAAAGTTCATGCGAGGAAAGGATGTTCCACTAGTGTGAGTACTATGGCAACATGGGAAAGTTCAGGAAGAATCATGGGAGAGGGAATCAGATATGCGGGCTCAGTGGCCCGAACTCTTCTCTTTGGTTGATCAATGAGGCTTGGAAACTCTGCTTGAGGACGAGCCGTTATAAGGTTGGGAGGTTGTAAGATCCCGGTTTTTGGAAGGGTATGTTTCCATTATGTTTTTGTTGAATCCGTTGTTTAGGGATTCATGGGATGTCTTCTGAATGTATGAGAGGTCTTGGGCATGTTTCAGGGGCTCGGGGCATGAAATAAAGGAATGCTGGGCAAGACAACCCTGGGCGCACAGCCTGCGCAGGGCCAGGGCAAACTGTGCGGCCTGCCCAGGTAAACCGTGCAACCCTTCCTCCTCCAGACAGAATCATGTACACGGTTTGTGCAAGGTGTGTCAAACCATGTAGCCAAACCATGAAGACTCTTAATGTTGGGAAAAATTACAAAATTTCCACCCCGGGATTTTAAGAACCCACTCAGAATTTCCTCTCCATTCCTCCCTCTTCACCCTATGAACTAACCAAATCACCCAAGAACTCCAAGATGCCGATCTCCCTCATTTCTAAGGTGTTTTTGGTGCCATTGGATGCAGATCGAAGCTCCGGGTAAGGCTAATCACATCCGTTCATATCTTTTTGGTTTAGGGTTTTTATCTCCTCCCCCTCTTGTTCCGAATATCTAAAACCCTATCTTTTAGGTGAGTTCTAGGTTGAATCTCCAAAGGCTGGTCAGATTGAGGTCTAAGTACTCGATCGAGTGTTCGTTCAACTGCGGTTTCAAGGTATGTAGTCTAAAAACATTATCCCATAGTTTTATGGTTGATTTATGCATGTGTGGCTTTTCTAATGGTATCCTTTTGATGAGCTTTGATCAAAATGGATGTGTTTGGTATAAATTATTCTTAAAAATGGTAAATGGGAACCCTCACGATTCCCCCATGGGTTACATTGAGAATGACTTGACCTAATTGGGGCCATCCATGGGGTGTGCAAGCTTTTCCCGGGCTTAGGGATTGTTATTAAATAGGTGACCTTGTTGTAATAAATGGTATAGCCCTTGAAGAATATGTTGACATGATTGGTTCAAATTGGAATAGAAGTTAGGTGATTCACCAAGACTTGGATATAACTTAAAGGTTATTTGGAATGGGTTGAATGGTTGATTCATGGAAATGATGAACATCTTAAATGGGTTAATGTGTAAACTGATTAAAGACCATATAATGATAGGTTATGGGTTTAGTGTTGAATGATTATTGAGATAGTCATAACACATGGGAATTGGGTGAATGATTAAATGTTGTGAAATGCTAATGTGTTAATTGGTTAAGGCATAATGTGAATTCTTGTGTGGTTTGTTGTGAATGGTTTTTGTCAAAGGGAAATGGTATGGTGGGTTTATGGTTACTTATATATATAATAATTTTCACATGGATTGGTTGTGGGGGGGTATGACTTGATGATCTATGCCCACCGGTCGAGTGAAGACTGATGCTCTGAACTCCACCCTAAATGAACGAGTTATGAAGGGGGACTGAGGATCAATTATCCTAACAGTTTCATCCACCCAGACTATGGCTTCTAGGTGAGGATATGGTTTCTATAAGGGGGTTAGTCCTAGTGAGATATTATAACAATGGATTTACACTCTTGAATGTGATTATTGGCCTTAGACCCATGTAACATAATGTATGTAATTAACCCATGGAAATGTGATGAAATGGTATGTGATGACAATTGGTGTGAAATAAATTGTAATGGAAGTGGAAATGTCTTTGGATCTGAACTGGTTAGTGGAACCTTAAATAATTACTTGGAAATTATCATATACATTCAACATTCATGCACTACCTGTTCATACTGTATATTTTGTAGACATCATTGGTGGTGGCCTACAGAGTAGTACTCACACCCTGCTCGGGATGCCATTGGTTACCCGAGCAAACATCATGTTTGCAGGTCAGGAGAAGGGAAAGGGTCCTTGGGTGATAGTTTAGTGCACAAGGGTAGCACTTGGTGGGGGATCTGGACTTGGTGTTGGGACCATCTTGGGGATTTTGGCCATTGTCTTTATTTTTTGATCTTTTTCACTTTTTTACTTTTAGTAGGGCATGGCATATTTATTATTGGAAATGGTTGTTCTATATGTTCCTTGATTATTGATTATTGTTTCCGCTATTGGTTTATTTCTATTGTGGGTTACTCTAATAAAAAGGGGGTATAGTCTCCCCACATGACCAAAAATACCCCAACTGCTAGTTGATAGCCTCTGGAATACAGGGATGTGCGCTTAAGGCTATGTAACTACCTGGCTCGGAGCACTGGTTTTGTGACTTCCGGGTCAATAACGTTACAATGTTAATATTTATAAGGGTACATTATTATTCACATTGGTGAAAAAATTATTTATATTGTTTGAGTACTATTCATTAGGTCCAAGTTACTTCTCAAAAGGGTATTTTAATATTCCTATGGGTGTGTTCTTTTAAAAGGTATGGGGGAAAGCCCCTGTTTATTGGAAAAGAATGAAGCTCCTTTTTAATGGAAAAAGGAGGAACCCTAAATAGAGACAGATGCAAAAAATCTAGAGAAAACAAGGCACACAGCCATACAGGAGTCCAAATGTCAAAAAGAAGAAAAAATAAAAATAGGAACAAGACAGAAAGTCTCATCCCCCCCTAACTGAGACAGCAACAACGAAATCCACCAAGAATGTGTACCTATTCATAAAAAATAATGTTTGTTCTATCAAACCCCAAAAATCACCCTGAACGTAACCCTGTATGTCAGATTTTTAGAATTCAAAACACAGAAGTGGAAAAAATATTTTCATAGGATTTGGTATAGAAATGTGTTTTTAGTAGAGACTCAGTGTCTTATTCATTTAATATTAATTTTTTTTGCAAAATCTAGTGGTGTTACATTCTCCTCTCCTTACAAAAACGTTGTCCTTGAAATTTATAATTGAACTTCAAATGTTAACGGTTGATACTTTAAAATTCCCTTATGATAAATTGACATGAGGAATATGGTTAAAATATCGTCTTAATAAAGGGGAAATGAAATGCATCAGTTTCTATAAAACAATTCATTCTAATGGGAAAACATGGTAATGAAAGATTAATCAAACAATCAGGTTCTGAGGGAAACTGATGGAGAACATGATTAGATGGATGATCATTACCACAAAACAATAAACTTTAGTTATGAACATTTTAAATGATACCAGGAAAAAATATGATAATAAGACAAAATTTTTATTTAATACTCTCTTCCTATAGTTGATTAATTATTCCACACTATAAGAATATAAATATTCATTTCTATTTCTTATACACAATTTTGTCATTTTTTATGACTTGAACTATCTATACATCAACCCTTGGAAAAGGTTGCGTCATGTAGTGAAATTAAACATTAAAAAATCATATAATTATCAATATAAAACAATTTCATATATGGATTAACATTCTAAAAGATGACAATCTAAAACATTACAATCACTCTCATATCCATCCCTGGTAGGTCCATGTACACTGGGTCATTAGAAATCCTCAATTTATTTAGAACTCCATGATCTATCCCGCTCAATGCGTATTCTACCTTATTTTCCTTAGTCAAAATGAAGCAACACTATATTTTCTCATTCCAAACATGTGAATATCTTCATCATCAGTCATATTGAAATATTGTAATAACTCAAATTTATTTAAAAACATATTGGTAAAATGAATCCATCATTAAATATTATATTGGATATGTTCTTTATCTCAAAAAGCGCTGAAAACATCTTCAATGTTAACATAGACCACTTGCCGACAAGTCAGTAATTTGTTTTGAGGTAGTCAATAATTATCCAGATCAATCATTTATTCATGATTATCATAATCATCATGAATATGTTCTTTGTTTTCTTTCCCTCAACCATATACTTTCCCTAGATATTAACTTTCTACTGAGCCATTTTTCCTTCATAAAATTCATCATATGAACTCAAATACTTATTAAAATAGTGCTTCGATAAAATCCATATATATTCTATAATTTTTATAACCAGTAAATTGATGATAAAATATTCAAATGAAATTATTCTTAAAGAATCATGTTAGTAATTCCACTTCATCTGCTGTAGTATCATGACTTTATCCTTTTCTAGTAACATAATTTCGGGTATATTCCTTTGACGCTTTGGACATTGATTCGTATAGTGTCTCATCTCCTTACAAGTGAAGCATTGTACATTGGAAAACATTTTCTTACCCTTGCAATCATATTTTTTTTGTCTTTTCTCTTCACATTTATAACGAACTCACATTACATTCATGCATTTACCATTTTGATTCTTTCCACAGTTATCATATGTGGAAAAAACCTTCTTTCCCTTCTTCCCTTTATCCGTCAATTTCTAGACCATATTCTTCTTTTCATGCATTCCATCAAATACATTGAACTCAAAGAATTCATAACATATCTTGTTAACACATGATACTATTCCATCATGTGATGAGGATTCATGGGATAACATCTTTCTATGAAATAATAGATTAAGACTATAAGGGATATGAACCTTATTACACTTTTCAACAAGTGCATTTGTTATGTTCTCATTCCATATGTTAGGCTTCATTTCTAATCAATTCGATATACAATATTATCTAATGAAATTATGATGTTTATATGACTCTAAACATGGTATAGCACATATCATAAAATTACATATCATAATTCCTTGAACCATATACTCTAGTAACATTAGGGGTAGAAATCCATTATAATGGATTGTAATGAAAATGTGAATTATCCTAAGCATATCCCTTGGAAGTGTCAAACAAGGGGCATAGTAATGCACATTGTTGTGTATCTGGATACCCTAGTCCAAACATAAAACTCCTGGTTAGAGTTTTCACACATGGGTACAACTGTTCCAGAGCTTTATCCACTTTTAGTATTGGATAGGGAAATATTTCCTAAAAAGATCCACCTAATCTATTCCTTACAAAAATTCTACGATATTCTTATTTAGTTACCCTTAAAAACAATCTTAGACATTTGTTCCATAATCTATGTTTTTTAAATATATTTTCTATATTTTCAATTAATATTCCTTGAATACCCATTGTAATGACCCAACCCTGGTTTCTAGGAGACAGTTCCTTAAAACATTACATTGGCATGATTTCAAGAAATTCAAATACTGATTTAATGAATAGTTTAGTATATTTGGAAAACCTGATACATACAAGGTTAAACATTACAAATTGAAATGGAAAAGAGTATATAAGTTTTTTTGGGAACATCCAAAACTATATTATTACCCCTGCAATTCATTCATAATACACCACTTCACATCCTAGGAAAAAATAAAACATAAGAAAAAGCGGTGAGTTAAGATTCTTATTAAGGGTTAAAAATATAGAAGAAGATATCATAAACATAATTATTATTCATGGTGAAAAACTAAAACACATTCCATAAAAAATAAACTTGTACATATTATTGCTAGAATAATATATGAATAAATAATTCCATAATAAAAGATAATCATTGTTATTTTACTAGTCAAATAACAACATAAACATTGAATTTATTTCTTCATAAAGTGAGAAATTAATATGTAGGAAATTATGTAACTTATCTTTAATGCCTCGGGCAAGACATCTAAAAATTATTAAGGCCTTGGCTGAAAGAATATCTAAACATGGTCAAGGCCTTGGGCATGTCCCAATCTATTTCTCTCAGGCAACCTACTGATGCATAGAGGGGTTATTGAGGGACCCAATAATCATATAAAATGTCCAATATATTACTATTATGAATGGGTATAAACATAAAAAACTTATACATTCATATTGAAACTGACATATGAAATTTAAATAACTATCCCTAGCCATTAATCATAAACACTAACCATTCAGAGTAATATGGTGACTGTTATCCAAATAGATCATACACATTTAGACCTATTAAGAACCCTCAAATAACATATTTTAGATGATATCATATCTGATAAACCTATATGAAATACAATATTCATCAATGGATGTTGAAAAAAAAATAAAGATACTTTTAAATGTGGGAATCAAATGTTTTTTGATGAAATAATCCTTAAACATTCCAAAGTGTCTCATGCCACTATGAAACATTCAACTAATAATCCCCTAGAAGATAATGTAAATAAGGATACCCTTGATATGATATAAAAAGGATAGTAAATGCACCATCTATAATAAATAAGTGGTGAACATGACATATATCTCATAAATGTAAAAGTGAGGTGAGTAAATCAACATTACTTCCGAAAGAAGAGCTATTTTGGAAAATCATTTTTTCTTTTTAATATATAAGGTTTTAAAAATGTATATCCCAGAAAAAAGGAAGGAAATTTAAATTATATTTGAGGCATTAAATATGTCCCAATGAAGAGGAATCATGTAAAAAGAGTTTTTAAGGAATATTTAGTATTAAATCATTTTAATGCTGTTTAAAGATAGTAATAAATAGATTTAAAAAAAGGATTGTATTGATTTCATAAAACAATAGATTAACCAATATAGTTTTTCTAGTTAAAATATTTTGTTTTAAAAAGATAATTATGGATTAAAATAGATTATAGAGTGCACATAAAAATTGGTATAAAATTGAGAAATTCCCTTTAATCGGGAATGTATTTTAGAATGAATTTATGGAAATTACTTTTAAAACTTGTAACTACCCATAAAATAAAGAAATAAATTGGTTGGTAAACATATATATATAATTAAATAATGATTCATGAGAAGTACATTGCAATAAATAAGAATTTTTCTGAGGTATGTAAATAATAAGTGTAACCCGAATGAAAATGGAGGATCAGGTAGAAACTTGTTACCACATTATATTAAATTGATTCATATGTTATAAAATTAATAAACATCAATTGATTCACTAAAGGCCATGAAAAAAATATATTCAATATATTATACATCATTGCGCAGTATACATACAACATACAAAAAAATATTAGTGATTAAGAAATAACTAACTAAAATGGAAGTGAGATGGGAAACCCTCACCTTAAGTCCGAAGGTGTTCTCCACATCATCTGAATGACTGAATGATCAAATTAAGTACATTAATTAATAATTCCAAAACATAATCTTCATTTAATTGACTAAGGATAACATTATTATGTTCTTTAATGGCATTTTTTAATGGTTAAGAGGTTCAATTTCATTGTTCTGGTCTGTTTGTCTCTTGATCGGTATACATATATACATGAACTGAGAATCATAAAATGAGGATGGTTATACAGAAATAAAGTTATATGATTTTAGTATAAATCCATAATTTTACATGACTGTAAATTTAATTTATTTTCCTAGAGTGAATATGAATCACTAGATAAATTATTTAATGATAACTTTTTGGGTTAATTAGCAGTTTTTAAACATAATGAACTCATTTTGGATTATAAATCAAAACCATCTGAATAAAAAGATTACAGAACCATAGATGAAACATAATAGATATATTATAGTCCAGTCCAGAAATAAAAATGGTTTCATGAACATAATTGAAGATGGTAATAGAAATTGAAAACCCATCATCCATGAATGTGGTAAATTTGCACATCTCAGATGTTGTTTTTTACTACTAGCATAACAAAAGAGTAAATGATAGTTGATAATAAATTATTACATCATCAAAATTAAATTAAATTACATATATTTTACATGAGGTTTCATTACATTTGTATGAGGAGAGGTGATTATATAAAAGAAAATAAAGGAACATGAAAAGAATGTTAAATAATTGAAAAGTGGAATTTACCTCTTGAATTAGTCATCCTTGATAGCCTCTTTAGGGTAGAGGTTTTGGTCTTTTGAGGAGACCATGGGATGATGGTGGTATATGAGGAGATTAGTAATATATTTTTGAAGAATCGAGGCAATGAACAAGTCATGAGATTTGTGAAGTGAATAGGGGAGTGTGGGAGGTTTTTATAGTGGAGTCGAGGAGTGTTTTGTTAATATTTTAATCATTAGTTTATTATGTGACCATAAGACAAGAAATAGTGAGGATTCCATGACTAAAAATAGTAATAATTGCACGTGATTTTTATCCAAGGGTTCTTACATCAGAAATGATGCTAGGAATAGTTTATTTAAATCATAATGTATAGATATGGTAAATTACAGTATTTCACTATTCATAAAAAATCATTAATTTTAGAAAAATCTAAATGTTTTACCCTAACCATTTTTCAACATGTAAAATATAACTGTGAACTAAATTTTATGTATATAATTTTCCAAATATGTGAAATTTTATTTTTTAATTTTGTATAATTTAGTCATATAATATAGATTTAAAATAATAACTGATTTTTTAATTCCATAAAAAATTAACTAAGGATTTATTATATCGCTACAGAACCAAAGGGAGGATATTTTTTAGGAATAAGTATTATGGAAAATTATTTTTCTTTTCTATATATTTATTAATTATAAAAAAATGAAACTAAATATTAGTTTCTCACAATAATAAGAACACTTAATTTTTAATTTTTAAAATATTCACTCACATTTATAAGGTGAATTAATTTTATTTTTACTTACATGGGTGATGTTACAATTCATAAAGGTATATTACTATGTGTAAGGGTCATGTAACTATACATAAGGGTATATTATGTTTAGAAGTGTCACCTTACTATTCAAAAGGTTACATTCCTTTTCAAAACTGTCAATATAATATTTATAAGGTTACATTACTATTCATAAGGATTTTTTACTATTCATTAAAAATTATGTTTTTTATATCAGACTCCATAAATCACCCTGAATAAAACCGTGTATGTCAGTTTTTTGAAATTCAAAACATATATGTGGAGAAAATATGTTTATTGGTCAGGTTATATGAAAGGGTTCGTTTGTAGAGACTTAGAGTTTTATACATTCAATGTTAATTATTTTTTTCAAAATCCTAGGGTGTTACATTTTAAAAGATATTTGATACACATATATCATAAAAACCCATTAAATAGTAATTCTTAATCAAAATTGTGGTTTTCCTGTGTTAATTGTGTCATTTTTTAAAAGGATTTCTTTTTAGTAACTCCCATTCATATACATTGATGATCTTACATAATCTATAGAATGATAACAATGATATAAATATCATATATAGTAATTATATATGTATATATGTATAAATATATTCATATATTAAGGATATTGATAGATAAATGACAAATTTCATTCATGGAGATGGTAGGTCGAATGCACACGTAAACACTATTTCCACAATTCAATAGATGGATGAAAAAATGGTAAAAAGTAATTCACTTATTCATAATTATTATTAGGTAATATATATTTATTAAATATATTATTACTACAATCCATGTAAAGTATAAATGAAAATTGAATCACATCACTTCTTGGAGTTCGTAGTCTACACAATTGCACAAGCAATGTAATCGTTTTCCAATAGATGATAAGGTAATAATGTTTTTATAATATTAAAATTTTATAAATATTATCTTATTATAAGTATCGTATATAAATATTAAATATATTTAAATATCTACCAAATAATAATGGTGATATAAAATGAATTGTATCGCTACCTAGAGGTAATAGTACACACATACAGACAAGTGATACTTTCACTTTCCATTTGATGAGAAAGATGGTGGATAACGGTGGTTTCATGATAATAATAATAATTTATTATATTTTCTGTAATTATTTTATTTTTTTATGATTACTACCATATATTTTGATGAGTTATAAGAATAAATAAATTAAAAATAAATTGGGTATGAAGATTACTTCTTCATCTAGAGTCATCCTCTAGAAACATTCTTAAAGACTCCTCGAATGATATTTCAAGAATATAAGAGCATATAATTTTTGGATAGGGATGTTTACTGGATCATTGTTTTGGTTTTAGTTGATATAGATTTATCAAATTGGTTTAAAAAATATTAGGAAGGGGTGTTCTTTTATCAAAGATAGAAAGGGAACACATGGAATTACATAAAATATTTATTTCTAATTAAATTCAATCTCTTGTTTAATGAATCTAGATATCCGTGAATTCAAATAAAAATATTTAATGATAAAAATACCCCCATCCATCAAATTTTAGATTTTATTTGGTGAAATTGTAAAACTCATTGATTTTATTAACAACTTCATTACCATTTTGTAACATTAATCATTTTAACAACTACATCAATATTAAACAGTTAATCTTTTACATTACGTTAAAATTTTATCATAGAGTAAAATGATGAATTTTTCGACCATTTATTTTCCAACCTGACCACATTCTAGATTCTTATTATTTTTGAATAGTTTATTAAAATTTGTAATTTTTAGAAAAGATGATTAATATACTTTTTGACATTAATCGTCTAATTGGACTTTAAAGACATCAAGATATTATTTTATTAAAAATATAAAACATTCAAAAAAGTACAATATGTTTTCATCATCTAAAATATTTATTTATGATAATAATTTATCAAAATTTATTTAATTTTAATATTTTTAAAATCTATTATTCTAATTTTATATTAATTGAAAAAATATTGTATCCACATTGCGTAAGAATTTAAGGAAAATATTAAATAATAGAAAAAATATAATAAATTTCCATGAAAAAAATATTTATTTAACCATTCAAAAAAAATTTACTAAAAATTTACTCATTATGTGGAAATTATAGAGATATTAATGTTAAGGGGTGGAATTTTGTATTTATTCTTTTCTTAAATAAATATAATGGATGAAATCAAGAAAAATAGAACGAAGGGTCCTTATATTTTATACGCAGATATATTATTCCAAACTAAACTCATATAATAAGAATAAGGAAAGTGATTGGGAAGTTTCAGAGCATTATCCCAATGTTTTAACATTATTCTACCTATTTCCCCCTAAAAAGGTGGCATATATTTCACAAGGATACAATTAATAATGGCTAAAAAATTAGAAATATTTATCAATCTTTATCTTCTCAATTATAAATATTGAGTCCTTTTACAAGATCCAATTCTCAATGGTTTCATATTTTAATTTAAAAATAAACCATCAAATCACAACAAAATGCATTTTTTTAGAAAAAAAAGAGTTTTTTGAATTACAAAATATTTAATGCTAAATTCTATCAAAAATTAATTCTAATGACATTAATTAAATTTCTATTAATATATTTTAACTAATTTTACATTTAATTACATTTAAAACAAAAGTTAAATTTGTAAAGTCCTTAATAAAAAACAGAATTTTAAATAAATAACATTATTTTTCTTAATTCATTAAAAAATAAATCATCTTAAAAAATTATCAAAAATTCATCTTAATCAAATTTTTACATGAATATTGGAAAAATAATAATTATATAAAATAAATTTTCTATAAGTTTAATAAATTATTTACATTATATTTTTAAATAAACAGAGTTTGAGGTGAAATGTATTTTTGATGAATATAGTAGTTTTTTTTAAAAAAATATATATTACTCAATTATATATATATATATCCAAATTATAATACAATTGGCAATAAATTTCAAATTTTCATTTTTCCTATTCATTTTTCAAATTCATCAGATATGTTATTATAGAACACTATATTATCGTTCATCTAGACTCAGGGTAGCATGTATAATAATATATTTAAGATATAAGATATATTTAATGATAAATATGTCATAAAACCTCATGGTGTTGAAAAATTCATAATTATCAATTTCAGTTGATTTTTCATTATGTTGGAAAGAGACTTTTACTTTTATGTGTATTATGTATATATAACATTCAACAATATAACATATATTTTTTTCCTCTTCACTTTAAATTTTAAGGTATTGTTGATTGTGAGTCAGGATATATATTAAAATATTTATTAAATGTTTTTTCATATGATGTTTTATGCACTAAAGGTAAGCATGGTGTTTATTCATTACGGTCATATGATTATTCATATTTTGTTAAAATTTAGTTATACTTGGGTCATCATGAGTTAAAAATTCCTCATTTATCTATATATATATATGGAATATTATTAAAAAATATTATATTTATATTTCCACCATTTATTTTTATATAATTGCATTTATTTTTGATAATATATATTCTGGAAATAATTATAAGGTTTCTGGTATCTCTTAAAATTTTATATAATGAGATACATTTTATAAACTTTAGCTTAATAATCCTAGAAATTACATGATCTTTCCACATTTCATAGGAAGTGAGTTCTATTTCACATATATATGTTATATACAAATTCACTAAAAAATATTGTTTTTTATTTTTATATAGTAATAACTAGAGTTTTTATCATGGTATTACCTTATACCCAATGATTTCATCTTCTCAATGGGAATTTGTCACCTTGTAATCAAAATTTTTTTAATGATAATTCACCTAATATTTCATTCGTGAATCACAGTTTCATTTTCATAAATCCCCCACCTATGAATACATCAATGAAAACCCTTCTATTGTGTTATTATCAAAAATAAAACATTTTCCACTACATCATAAGGATGGATCCAATCATTGTATGGTGTGATAACCTCTGATGTGAGTTATTAAACATAAACACCATATAAGATATTCTGTCTTTGGAAATAACCCAAAGGAAATATTTGTGGGTGTAATTTGTGAGATATATATTGGGTGAAAATTTGTTCCTTTGGGGAATCTACGCTGGCTGGAAGTCATTCATCACCGAGATCATGATCAGGCATTCTGAGCTACACAAAGACTATTTCATTAAGTTGGTGAGCCATGGTGACATTAATTACTATAAATACAACTTGTATGACATTTATTTCTACTTCCAAGGGTGCCTTTCTCTATGTATATTCTTTAACGAATCTAGCTGTTATCCTAAATTCATTGGTTCCACTCGAGACCCACAATAAATTTTTTTTTGATAATATCAACATGAGTGTGGATTCTGAAGAATGTATGTATTCTAGATAGAACACAGTGACATTCAATATTTTGTAAATCCTGAAAATACATCATGAAATCTGCAATCATGTCGATTGAGTTTTAACAGTATCATGCAAGGCGATTCCACCCAAGATGAATTTGTTTGTTTGGATCCTGAGGAACCACGCTCTGACCAAGGATGATAATGTTCAGAAAATAGGGGCCTGACTTTCCTCATGGTGTATATTATACACAATTACAAACACGGAAAGGGTCTTTCACCTATTCATCAACAGTGATAGGGAATCCTGATTGTGGGATTTTCTTAATAAGGATAATGGGCTTGCATTGATAGGTGACTCTATTAACTAGTTATTAAAAAATGGTTCAATGGGGATAAATAGAAAAGTGTCAAACACCTAGGTGAGTAAAATCCTCTTCATTGTGTATTTTTATGCTATCATCAAGGAGCTAATAAAATCATGAAATGTAAGAAGGATCTCTCCACTCCTCTTGAGGACTCAGGCCAAGATAGGCATTGTGAAACTCGGACTGCTCATTTTAGGCACATGATCTTCTATGGGGCTTAAAAATCTTGTCACTTATTTTCATTGGGTCAAGTGATAAGGGTCACTAGAGAATTGGGATAAAGGTCAAATAGATCTCACCCAAATCATCACTGAAACTGAACATTTTGGGTTCACGCACGCTCAGAGTTATGAGGGATTGTAACATCATGAGGGACTATATCCTCTCGGCAGTTCTGAGATTTAGCGCATTCTATAACCCAGGAAAATCATTAGGGTCCAAGGAAAAAGTGATGTACACATGAATTTATTTATGAAATATTTAAAAAACATTATGGAGGTGGAGTAAGATTCATAGGTTCCAGTGTGCCTCCCCGTCAGTTATAATAGCTTCTCTTGGGTTTGATTGACGTGAATAGAATGTATAGGCTTCTCATCCATCCTGAAAACTTAGTTTCTAATATATATTGGTATCACAATTATAAAGTAGATATTTTGACCTAAAAATTGATGGTCATGAGGGTATCATCATGTACTAAAACATTATGTCCTTACATAATGACTACAACTCCATTTTGATAGAAGATGCATTGCATCTTCATTTGTTCTACCCCCTATGATCTGAGTCTTGTTTTTCCTCTAATACCTCCTCAATCAATGAATATTATGAAAAAAAAAATTTACTGACTGAATCATCTATCAATAAGATTTTTATTCAATACAACATGAATTATTTATAGAATTTATTATATTAGGAAAATCAAAAATGAATGTCTTGGTCTTTTGGTTATAGTCCAAAAAATCATTTTTTGGATCATCTTAATCATGTTGTTTGTTGATTTTGTTAGTAACCAATGACCCGTATAGAAGAAATATAAAAAATAATTCACTTATAGAAAAAACTGAATAAAAGTAATAATGGATCTTGATCTAATAATGTAAAGAATTTGTATTCTTATATTTTTTAGTTCATCAAAAATTATTCCAAAAACATGATATCCAATAAGGAATCATCAATTATCATGTGAAATTGATTATTAGATATTATCATTTCACTTACAAACACCCAACCACACAGACATAGTAATATGTATTTCCAATGTAGAAACCAATAGGAACCTGAAATCTCAAAAATCAAAGAAGGTACTATTTTTCAAATAAAATAAATTATATAATATTGATAAAAATTATTTTAAAGGAATTAAAATCCACTAGAAGAACAAAAAGAGAATATTGATTTAAAAAAATGGATCTTTTAAGTATTTAAATATCATTCATCCCTGAATTTCTATTATAAATTTAGTTGTGAGTTGTAAATTTTAATTTTTTTACAAAATTTTCGTATATAATAATAGCCTATTATTATTATACACCAAGTATTCATCCCTAAAATTGGATGATATATATTTAGTTTTCTTCATTCCATGTATATCTGGGTTTTCTTTGCTTCAGATGAAGATCTGGTTAGAGTATGGTACAGTACCACGTGCAGTTGTGATGGTCATCGTTTCTATCTACTTAGATGGTCATATGAATTCCACTTGTAGCGTTACTCCCCTACGGCTGTGATTTGGGTTAGTTTCCCAAAACTACCTCTGTCTTTTCAGAACCACACTATCTTGAGGATGGTATGAAATCGTCTCAGTAGATATTTGGGCTTTGATTCGAGAACAAGGTCGTTATGCCATCCGGTTTTTCCACAGTTATGTGTGGAACATGATGTATCGAAAATTCCCCTAGAGTATGTGTAGATTAAAGTAGAGGGATTGATTCGACACAAACAATGTGTAGTCTATGAAACATGGTTCCACTTTTGAAAATCCTGCGTGAAACTGGGCCATTTTATGGTTTCCTGTAAACGAGTTAAGAAGAATTTGGCTCCATAGAACGTTGAAGATCTAATCACTGGTGGCATTGGTCTTTGCATGGGTGAAGATAGTGTTAGAACTATGGATGTCCAACCATTGTGCGCCAATAGTGGTCCATAAGCTAGCAAGAAACTTGTGAAGGGGGTTCCAGGACATAGTCATGGTATTTGCGGTTCTGGGTTCTTTGAGTCAAGTTCAGGTCCACAATCTAAACCCGAGTGTTGAAAAGGTGTTTGATTGACTGAAGAGTGATCTGGGGGTGTTAATTCCAGGGGAAATGGAGAGAAAAGTCTCTTCATCAGATATGAGTGCTTGTAAGGTGGTATCCCATTATAATTTAGTTTCAGGTTGTAGTGTAGAGGCAGTGAAGGAATTGCGCACGTCTCTGGAAGGTGGCTCACATGGTGGTAGCAGTGACCGAGAGGTAGAGATCCTTCAGGTGGATATGGGAATCCAGTTGGATTCAGCAAATGCATCCATGGTTACCAAAGTGATTGAATGAGTCCGCGAGGACCAAGAAACTGGTGGGGGCTCATAGTTTTGGGCTATAGAGAATACCTCAATGTAGTTTATGGGATGAGGCTTTCATTAGGCAGGAGTCTCTGAGCTTCCAATTAAGGCCATGCAGGTGGTCCATTATTTTTATAAGAAGGATATAACTGCGGGATCAACTATTATCTATCAAAACCAGTTTGCAGTGTTCGGAGAGGAAAACTACCAAGCTATAGTAGAACAAGATGGGATGGAGGGCATCCATTGAGAGGAGAAGGAACATTTGGTGGATGAGGGCGCTTCCCACGATGAGAATAAATATCCTTCAGATTTCACTACTGAATCCAAGGAAATGTTCATTGCGGAGGAATATCTCAGATCCTACACATGGAAAGTAATGTACACTACTAACGATTTAGATGGATTTGTTATAAAACACCAGAGGGTGTGCCATATGAAAGAGAATTACATCCCACCCATCCCTCCTACAACTAGATCTATAAGTAAGGGAAATATTCCCCCAAAAGATATCATACCTATGAGAAACCTACATACAGCGTCCAACACATCATGTGACATGGTGATTGTAGTTGGTGAGACTTTTGTCCCGGCCAACCACCCGACTGGTATAGAGACGAGGGATCCTGGACAGAATCGTGAGTCAAACTTCACTGGAGCCCGCAGAAATAGTTATGCTGAGTACTTGAACACATGGATCTACTTATGCACTCAGATGAAGAAATTTTAGAAGAAGTAGTGGACTTGAAAGATCTGAAGAAGACAAGAATAATGATTCGTGTGACCACCATAAAGTGGTTGTGATTGGATTGATAAGCAGGCCCACATTATGCAGAGAGGCTTCAATATAGGTAAGATCAACATAGAGGAATTTGTGAATGCTTGGTAAAACATGGAGAATCAATATGACGGAATCATTAAGGGCTACCTAGGCTCACAGGTAAATTCAATCCCCTAGATTTTGTTTAGGGAGAGGGATTCCAATCGGCCCAAACTTTTTTTCAACAATGTTGTAATCTCTTTTTGTGTTTACTCATGTGAGGGTTCTCACTTCCCCCTTTAAAAGTGTTTTGAAAATAAAAAAGTAACGTTGGATGAGGTCTCTTACAGTTCAAGGGCATATAAAAAATATAAATCAAAACTACACCCATAGTAATATCCCTCATTATTATTCTAGTTATCCATATTATTTACCCTTTTCTTAAAGAATTAATAAAAATGAGAAATGTAAAAAAAATATTAATACGATATACAAAAAATTAAATATTTATAATTGAAATATATTTATAATTATTTACTGATCATTGAATTTAAATTCTTATTTTATGAGAATCATCAAACTATAATTGATATACAACCAAACAATAATATATCGATCAGATTAATAGAAATAAAAATTCTAAAGAAAATTTATAAATAAGATAACAATAATGGTATATTGAGAAAGCTTAACATAATTTTATGTTCCCAAAATAAAAATACAACAGATCATACTAATCATTAAATATTTCAAAAGTAACTATCAATTTCTTAAGTATCTCTAGACAGAAAATGAATCAAAATACATAATCAGGTCATAAATATCCATGGAATTGTTATATTCACTGTGAGATATTTAACGAATCAATTAAACTAGATATAGCTTCCTTAGATAACCATAGGTTTCAAAATATTTCATTTTGAATCCATGTGTAAAATTTTCTATAAAAACATTTATGTAAACATCCAAATATTTCATTATAAATAATCATTTTAAATCTTCCAGAAATCATGGGATGTAATATTCCAGCAATAAAAATCATCATCTTTTTTGAATTTGAAATATTCTAATATTTTCTACTATATAGGTAAAGAATAACATCATTGATTTATTTTTATTATTTATTATATTACACGTTATTAAACACCACATCTTTGCATTATTATTTTATTTTCTAATGTAGAACATGAAATAACAATACTAAATATAATCTGTTTCAAGTTAACACATCTTTGTTTTTGACTCCCTATCTTAAATTTCTTATAATTCTCTCTCAACTAACAATTATGGTCTGTAAATACCCTAAATGATTAAAACAAAATTTATTTTGTAGTAATAATAAAATTTGGCATTAAAATTAAGGAAAAAATATGTACACAACATTATATTATGAATGAACGTTGATTCAATAGAGAATTTGTTTCCAAAAAGACGTAAAATATTTTCCACTATTATTAAATATTCGTTGAACAAAAAATTTTAAAACTCGGTAATGTTACTAGTATAATTTTTTTCCCATTGGAATATAATGAAATCCCAAAATATGTAGTTCATTCCTTTCTGAACCATTCAAAACCTTGAAAATGAATTATTTTCATTTTTATAATGAATATTGAAATATTTATTGAAATAATATGAATAAAAATAATTATGTTTCCAATTTTAAAAGATTAATGTTTCAAAATTCATGGATCTCATTCACTTATGAATTACAATGAATAAATTGGATAATTTTTCTATTGTGATGGGTTTTAATATTTTCAAATCCACGAGTACTACTTAATAAATAAAATTCTATTTTCGGTGTACCATAATAAGTAATTTTCTTTAATGTTGTATCATTTTTAGATGAAAAAATATCAACTAATATTCATAGTTTATTTCCCTACATTTTATGGATTTCATCACTTAAAAAATATATTTTTTAATGGAATAATTTTTAATGTGATAGATTAATAATTTTCATGATAGTACTAATTTAAATAATCATTTTAAGCAAGTTATGTTTAAAAATTTATAGACCCCTCCTCCTGACATTGATCATGAATCTCCCAGGTATAGATGAATCACCGAAATGGTGGGGGTTAATTAGTAATCTATGTATGAAAATATACTAAAACATAAACAACTATGTATAGCTATAACCTCAATCCTATCATCTTTAATATATAATCCTCTCCATGAATACAATAAATATTCAAAGAGTTTATCACATTGTATTTATTAGGGTCATTAAAAGCCTACTCATTGTTTCATTTTGTTGGACACCAAAACTAAATTTTCTCTAAAAGAATAATATTATCAAATACATATAGCTTCTGAGTCTCATAGAAGTGTGATTCGATATACAAACCAATCAAAATTATTCAGAAAAAAACTAGTTATACATCACAGTAGTTGATCCTCCATTTCTGTTAGATTAAAAATATCAACTGCTAAATCCTTTACCATAGTTGGTTATACAACCAAACCACATTTCCTTCTTCCTCAATAAGATATACATTATTTGTAAACTCTAAAAAATAGTTATACACCACACCTATATATGAATGATTTAATTGTAGAATGATATCCAACAACTTCTCGTTTCTTTTAAACCAACTTGAGATGATATTCTTCCATGATCCAAAAAGATATAGTTAACTCATGTAGACACTAAAAAACATAAATAACCTATTAAACATGATATATTAGTCTCAAAAATTCTTCTATATTTTTTTTGAGTAGATTCTTCATAACCTTCAAGAATACTTATGTTCATGTAGCCTCCTCTTTCTAAGGTCAATCGACTTCGACGCATTATTGTTATTTATATATCCTATTGTATCAGGGATATCGTGGTTGTTCTTATATTTTGTGGGAACAGGTGGAAGATTAACAAACATGAAGGATATCAAAATTATTTCACACTATTCATTACAAGATCTAGCACATTACTATTTTTTTCTTCATGCATAAGAAAATTTGTATTCCTGATTTTGTGGGAAAATTATTTCTATGATTTATGTAATTTTGAAATCTCATATAAACACAATCATCAATAATATTTTACACTATTATAATATATCCATTGTAATATCATGATGAATCCTAAATAACTCCTACATGACTTTCAAATATTTTTTTCTCAACTACATAAAAATTATCCCTTATTTGAATCCATTAAAATATTACTATATACACATATGAGTGCATATAGAATGAAAGATTTTCATACAGTATGGGACTCCCTATGATAAAATGGAATTATTGGTGACTTAATAAAATATTTGTCATCAATTGGATAATATGTGTCTGTTAAATTTTGAAATTTACACTTCTACACTTATTTGAGATACCATGAGAATCTCAATGGTATAGTTTATCAAGATGTTACACATAAGTGGATTTATCACTCACTATGGGAAAAAAGTCCATACAAAAACCAATATGAGATTGTGACATCATTAATTAACTAATTTTTAGATGTAGCGCCTTAGCATACATATCATATCTCATCTCTTTAACAACATCACCTTTAACTTGATGTTGTTCAATCATCATAAATAAAAATGGATTCATTTTTTGAATGCTAGTGAATATACTATTATATTATTATTAGAATCGTCTAAATAAATTCATCATAAAAAAAAATTATGAATACCCATATCAACACTATGTTGACTAACCATGATGATTGTATATGTTTGATACAAGTGACTACCAATGTATTAGTTGTAATAAAGAACAACTGAAAATAAATTTCTACTCTGTGATGCTGAAATCAATAAATATCATATAGATTGACCATTTGTATAAATAATCAACCTTGATAACTGTATTTATAAAATAGATATATCAATATTAATGATGAATCATTTATGCAGATCGACCACTACTTGGATATTAAAGACATGCAATACATTGAATAGAGGCATCTTCAAACTATCTCCAACCCCTATAAAGTTAATAAATATCACTTCCACACTGTTGTAGAAAATGATCCACATCCAAAAACACTTTTTCTATTGTTTTATGGATAGTTTGTACATCAATCATAATACTAAAATATATTAAATAGAAGTATGAAATTGATATTCATTATGTATAATGACCAAAAGACATCGTTAATTGTGTATTTTTCTATCTTATCAAACAATATATCTATGAAAATCCTACAATATTATTAAATTTTCACCAAATACATATTCAATTATTTATTATCAATGAAACTCATTGAATTGACTCTTCAATGAACCCCTTTAGATTTTATATTCAGTACCACAAAACACCTTCCAATTAAATAGGTTTTGGTCTATTTTTCCCCTAATATTAATGAAATTCAAAGACAATGATGATGTTATCTATCCTCTTATATCTAATCTAAAACTAACCATCCACTACATTTTTTAATAAATGAATTGTAACTTGGGGGTATTTTAGGGAAAATTATATCACATGATTTCCTAAGAAAACATTCATAAGTCATAAAACTCAATGTCTATAGGGGTTGACCCATTATATAAAGGAAAGTAAATATCTAAAATTTCCAATGAAAAGTATAAAAAACATAATTTTCATACAATTATATAAACGCATTTTTGTATATTCTAAAAAATATTTCTCATGAGAAATATATAGCATCTATTTATATTAAATAACACATCAAAATAGCTTATTTTAATGTAAAAATTCACCCTATGTATTTCATTTTTCATTACCAATACTCCCCAAAAATAATCATGTTCAGTACTATCTAGAAAAATGGTTCCATGTGTGATTGAAATACCTCATACGTCAAATTTCATGGCATTTTCTAGACTATATAAAATATCTATATTCATATATATTTTGAAATATTGATGGCTTTACCTTCATTTATTCTCCCATTAATGGCATGTACTCTCTCTTTCAAAAAATGGATTAATGTAATTGTGATGAGATCTACATTATGAAATCCAGTAGTGATATCCTCAAAAAATTCAACTCAAGTACATAAAAATTTATGTAAGTATGAAAAATATTAGATAACATTGAGGGACATTTTTATTCCTCTAAAGTGATATCAAGTTTGGGAATTTCCTGTAGACTTGGTTCATTCATAATATCCACACAAAGTACGTCATTTTTGATTAATAGTTAAAAAAGGATGTTTATCATCTCTATATTTTGAGTTGTTTCCAATTACAATGTTATTTTCTTCACCTCAGATGTCAAGGAAATATACTTACCTGATTTAGTTATTTGTTTTATCCAAAATTATTCTAGAGAGGGTAATATTATTATTCAATTATTCATATCATGCCAAACATTATAACATATCTCAAAAATCATATTTTTATTTTCTATTTAAAACATATGTGTGAATTGTCCTGAAATTCATCATTTTACATTCCTTCAGAATTAGAAATCACCTGTTCTACCTATGTTTTTGTATCATTTTCCAGTTAGTCAGGCCAAAAAAATATAACTTTATATTTATATTCCCACCTTTTCTAAAATTAAAACATATCTTCCGAACCAATTTATGATTTCAGAAATATTCTCTAATTTTCGTCCAAAAATTTTCCACTACACACCATATGGGACCTCTCCTGGTATATCAGTCTTTTAGACCTTTTCTTTGTGGCCAAATATTTCACATATTTTAAATAATTCATTCAAAATATTAAATATATTTTCAATGGATATATGTATTTAATTCTATGTTAACACTTTCCTCCTTCAGGAGTTTGTCTTAAATTTCTCACACCCCCATCCAGTGATTCCAACCTATTTCTAGAAAATGAAATATTGAACCATAAAGTATCATCTTACTATCCATACCTACCA
Source organism: Viscum album (assembly GCA_963277665.1). Classification (NCBI taxonomy): domain Eukaryota; kingdom Viridiplantae; phylum Streptophyta; class Magnoliopsida; order Santalales; family Viscaceae; genus Viscum; species Viscum album. The sequence continues at coordinate 1,199,520,604 of OY728143.1, read as the reverse complement.
TAACACTAGTAGCACCTTTGATACATTGAACTTCATTATTTTTTATATGTATATATAAAAAACAACTATTGTACTTCTGTATTATAAGACTTCATTTTGTTGGGGGGTAATCTTCATTTTTTTGATCCCTTCTATACATGAAGATATTTTCCTCCAAAATTCATTATTCATATAAAATTTATCCAATTTCTTTTATACCTAAATTATTAGAAAAAACATATACATTTCAAGGTAGTTTAGGAGATTATTTAATTTTAAATGTAGATTTATTCATCTCGCCATTTTGAAAGGATTCAACTCCAATCTCAACTAACAGATTATTTTCATCTATAATGTTATTCATCTCATTTTGAAATTAAGTATATGTGGATTATGCCTTGATTATTTTTTTATCTATTGAATCTTTATTCTTCTTAATATCATCCACCATATTTTCCTATCCAATAGTATTTGTTTTTTTTAAATTTAATATGTGTATAGAACATCTTTATTGACATAATATTCCTTATAATTATTTATCTTCTTATTCTCCTTGACTTTTCTTATCTTCTCCTTTTTTGTGTTGTTTTTATTCATAGGAGATACTTTAAGATTCACTTCAAGAATCTATTCCATTTTATCCATTTCTTATTATCGTTATTTTGTGATGAGTTTCCATCATTATTTTTTATTCTAAATAATATTTTAGATGTGACCTGGTGTATGGTAACAATTGATGTTCTTAGGTCTAGATGGATCCCTAAGCTTGGTAGCGGTGAATTAGTTATCTCTTTTCATTTTATGAATGTACCGAATTTAAATTTTGAATTTTATTGCCTCTTTAATAAATGAGAAAATTAAATTTAATATTTCATCTTCAATTTAAATGTATTAAATGTAATTACTGTTTAAAACATATTATCTATAATGATTATAAAAATATTTATTATTGTCAAAGATGGATAAACACCCCACCCTAGGGATGTTACATTATAATATTATTATCAATTATAATGATCTCAAAATTCCCAATTAGAGTGTTATATTTCATTCACTGGAATCAAAATAATTCCAAATCAATAGGATATGAACCTTTGCAGGGAAACCTGTTGTTTTGTTTTTTTTACACCCCAATGACTATATATTATTACAATTTTATTTTTACAAACCATCCCCAATCTATTTTTATAAGGCCTCATCATTAAAACTTACTTAATATTGAATTAAATGAATAATTCACATTGAGGATCTTTTCAGGTTTAGAGTTTTAAATAATTAGATCATAACTACTACATCTCAAAAGATTACAAAGTAGACACTTCTACTACATTTGCATAAAATAAAAACCCTTAGAAAGAAACATGACTACTTCCATGTTTTAGATAGCATGACTTTCCCTTGACCCCATCCTTGACCCTATTCCACATTATGTCCTATGAAAAACATTTCAAAAAAACTTGGGGTGAGCATAAAAAGCTCTGTAAGGGATACAGAAAGAATGAAAACTGTTAGTTTATCAAAACAACAAGTTAACCCTGTATACTTTATCAAAGTAATACTTTCACCTTTATGAAGTAGTAAAAACTCTTCACTGAATAAAAGATCATTACTTACCCTTTTGTAATCAAATGATTACCATAAAACCTATATAAAGATAACATAACATATAAAGGTAACATGGGACATAAACATACTTAAATGGAATAACCATACGGTCGACTTCCACACATATCACTTAATGGAATAGCCATACGGCCGACTTCCATACCCAGTGCATTGGAGGTTATAACGTAACCACCCGTCCTGGTATTCACGGAACCACCCGTCATTTGGTTTATCACGTAACCACCTGTCAAATGTCCAAGTACCATTATAAAATCATAAGACGTAAAACAAATATAATGGAAAGAAAACATTTCCACACTTTGATCACAATATATCACATAAATATATTGACATAACAAATCCATTATAAGAACCATTTCCAATAACAAAATACATAAAAGAGTATATGGTATTTATTTCATTTTAAAAACATTACAGCTTGTTGAGGAAGCCAAATACCAAATAATACTCGTGGCGCGGAAAAGGTCGTTGTCACCGCATACGTTAAAAGAAACATTCCTTTTTGTCGTTTTGTGAAACGCATCGTAGAAAAAGATTATTTTTTATAAAAGTAAAATTAAAATGGGTTTATACATAGTATAAAAGAATGTTTTGTATAAAACGAAATATGCCTCAATGAAAGGATATTGAGACGAAGTCCCTTACCTCGGGTCCGACATGACTCAATCCTTCTTTAACGTCCTGCATAATAAACTTTAGTTAATTTATACTTTCTTAAGAACATTTTTCATGTTCATTATTACTTTTATATAACTTATTACCATGTTATAAACATTATTTAATCATTTAAGTTAATAATGTTTGTTTTTTCGATATTTGGTTCTTAAGTCGAAAATGGACCTCTTAGAATTACATGTTGTTCGTGTGGTCAAAGGTTCATTATATCCAGAATGATATTCATGATTTGGATATCATATATATCATATATATCCAGCATATACATGTAATTATAATAATACATTATCATTTATAGGTAAGAAATTAAATGCACTGTTCATGGAGACGGTAAGCCGTATGTACGCATAAACGCTACTTTCATTTCTATGTCATATTAATGGAATTAAAACTAAATGAGAGTTATGTATATTTTAATTATAGAATTATATTCATCATTTATATGTAACATAAATCATATATAATAACATTAAATCCATACTTTATACGTCCCACATGTGGCATTAACGAATCAAATCACATTGAGGGGGCGGTAGTCTGCACTTCCTAAAATGAAGATATCACGTATACCCATAATGGAAGCCAAAAAGGTATGACATAAATGAAAAATACATAAGCTTAAGGGAAACATAAACATATTATATATCAGATATAAATATAGTGACATCTTAATGGCCACCTTTGAAAGTGTTAGAAAAATATTGAACAATCATCGTTTCGTGAGGCAGAAATTCTCCATCCACAGAAACAGTATGTTCTTTAACCATTAGATGTAGGTGTGTGTAAGTGTAGCTCGAATGCTTCTTATAAAAACATCCTAGTATATTGAAGATACTGGATTTGTTACAAAAGAAATGAATAAAAAGAGTTTAGTGGGTTAGAGAAGCAAAATTAAACAAAAGAACACAAGTGAAGACATTACCTTAAAATCGGTTAACTCTCTTAGATTTGAGATCAAAGGCTTCTTAGGGAAGACTTCTGCCCAAACTGAGGCTTCTAGGAGTACGAGAGGGATGTAGAGAGACAAAATGGGAAGTGGTTGGCAGAGCCAAAGGCTTTGGATGTGTGGGTAAGGTGGTAGAGGTGGGGGCCTTTTATAACAGGAGAGGAGGGGAACTCTTGGAAAGTAAGGAAATGTTACTTTATTATAAAATCAGTTTCGGATTTTAATGGTCCCACATTGATGTGTTTAAAGGATAAGGTGATAAGAGTTCTACATCCACCCATCCAATAGGTTTTGTACATGTTTAGGTCTTATATTTTACATTATATTTCTATTTTATTTAAATAATTAAATAATGAGGTAATCACCGCATCATCATTGTGTCATAACTAATTCAATTTAGATAATGTCTAAAAATTATAAAAAAATACTATGATGTAGGAAATCTTTTTATATTTCCAATAAATATTTATAGTCAAACATCTGACTTGTATAACCCCATTTAACTATTTTTTTAGTAAAAAAACTCATGTTTGTGTCATTTTAATTTTAACATTAAATAAAAAGATATTAATGTCATTTTCCAACCAAAGTAGCTCCATGGGGTCCCCAAGTTGACCCATGGATTTTCTTGGTCGGACATGACACATCCAATAATGGTAGGACATGTGTCACGTTCATTTCATATTATTAAAACATTATTTTTACCTTAAACTACACTAATTACCTCTAATCGCGATTAAAAACTGAAAAGTTACTATTCACCAAAAATTTATTTTAATCCAATTGAACCACATTTTACATCTTAATGACAACCATGTATGTAAGATTTTTTAAAATCAAAACACAGAGGTGGTAACATTTCATTTAAACGAAAATTCAGTTTCTTTATGTACCACTTAGTGGTTTCACTATTCATCAAAAATTGAAGTTTATCAGAAAAATACCAAAAATTCACCCTAAGCTGTATTTGATATCCTGAATTCAAAAATGAAGACTATTTTAAAAAATTCAAAACATATAAGTTGTATTAATTAATTTAATAATTAATTCCCGCTGTCAGAGCAAATAGCGTGTTTTTATGAAACAATGAGTATCAAAAGATTGACACTAGTTTAAGTTCGATTTCAAAGTGAAATTAATTTCAACGACCACTATTGGATTAAATGGTAAAAATATATTCTAATTTCATTTTAAAACCAATTCAAAAGATAATCTAATCATATAAATAAATTATATTAAAAAGAGGTTTTGAATTAAAATACGACATTTTTTACTATTCATTAAAAAATGAACTTTATCGGAAAAATACCAAACATTTACACAAAGTAAATTATGATGTCTTGATTCTAAAAAAGAGTTTTATTTGGTCCATATAATGTATAAGAGTGACCAAAACTATATTTAATGATGGTTCTCCGCCAAAAGGCGATAAGTGGACCTTTAGTGAAAATTAGGGTATAAATGCCTAATATTGAATTCTTTTCATATTTTAAGCCTTTATCTTTTATTGGATAAATGTAAAAACATTTACAAACATATATAATCATATTTTAGTTATTTATATCCATTCTCGCCAATACAACGGCTATGTGTTAACTACTATTTAAAATAATATTATTTTATTACTAGTATGCAACGTAAGATTTCAATGAAACTCTTTGTTGCGTATCGGGTACGCTATCGAACATATCAACCCCTTTAAAGTAAAATTAATATTTAATTCATAAATATTAATATATATGAAAATGATTTATTCTTTATTTACCTAGGATGTTACATCCTTCCCCCTTTTGTGAATTGCGTCCTTGCAATTTTATTCACTTATCAAAATAAGTGGGGGTATTTATCGCTCATAGAATTTTCAGATTCCCACGTCGCCTCTTCAACCATATGTTTTTTCCACAAAACCTTTACCTGGTGAATTACCTTATTTCGCAACACTTGCTCTCTTCGATCAAGAATCTGGACTGGTTGTTCTTCACAAGAGAGATTCTCTTCCTACTGAACTACCTCTGGGCTCAAAACATGAGATGGATCTGGCATATACCTTCTCAACATTGAAACATAAAAAACATTGTGTACCTGAGATAAACTCAAAGTTAAAGCCACTCAGTATGCAACTGATCCAACTTTCTCCAGAATTTCATATGGACCAATGAACCTTGGACTCAGCTTTCTTTCTTACCAAATCGCAACACACTTTTCCATGGAGAAACCTTGGGAAAAACATGATCACCTACCTCAAAAGATAGATCCTTCCTCTGGTTATCCGCATAACTTTTCTGTCTGCTCTGAGCTATTCTCATGTGTTTCTGAATCAACTGAACTTTTTCTGCCATCTCTTCTACCAATTCTGGTCCCATCAGCATCCTTTCACCCACTTCATCCCAAAAAGCTAGAGGTTGACACTGCTTCCCATATAATGCCCCAAATGGTGTCATCTGTATACTGGAATGAAAACTGTTATTATATGAAAACTCAACCAAAGAAAGATGTTGGTCCCAACTTCCCTCATAATCAATTGAACCAGCTCGTAGCATATCCTCCAAGGTATGAATTGTTTGTTCTAACTGCCCATCTGATTGAGGATGAAAGGAAGTACTAAAATTTAATTTAGAACCCAACGACTTCTAAAGGCCTTTCCACAAGTTAGAAGTAAACCTGGGATCACGATTAGATACAATGAAGAGGGGAACTCCATGCAACCTGACTATCTCTTTAAGATACAATCTAGAAAGTTGATCTAGAGAGAATGTATCTCGAATAGGATAGAAATGAGCTGATTTAGTCAAGCGATCAACAATAACCCAGATTGCATTATTACCTCAAGATGTCCTCAGTAATCCCCCATCAAAGTCCATGGATATGTTTTCCCATTTCCACTCTGGAACTGGTAAAGGCTGCAGCATCCCTTTCGGTAACTTCTGCTCTACTTTAACCTACTGACAAGTCAAACACTTCACAGTAAAATCAGCAATATCCCTTTTCTTTCCATCCCATCAGTAATACTCTCGCAGATCTCTGTACATCTTAGTACTGCCAGGATGAACTGAAAACGGAGAACTATGAGCTTCACATAACAACTCTCTCTTCAATTGTGAATCACAAGGCACACACAATCTCTTCCCAAATCTCAAAACAAAATCATTATCAATGTTGAATTCAGGAAACATACCCTTTTAAACCAGCTCTACCTTTTTCTGCAATTCACTGTCTTTAATCTGTGCTTCCTTAGTTCTGTCTGATAGAGAACATTTCACTAATACCTAAAACAAAATAGAAGGCCATCCTGCAACAACAACTTCTATGCCAAAGTTAATCAAATCAAAAACCTAAGGATCTCGTTCCAAACATAGCACGGTTAATGAAACATTACTTTTTCGACTCAAAGCATCATCCACTTTATTTTCTTTCCCTAGATGGTAATGAATTGTACAATCATAATCCTTGATTAATTCTAGCCATCTCCTATGTCTCATGTTCAATTCTTTCTGAGTGAATATATACTTTAAAATTTTTTGATCAGTATATATTTCACACTTTACTCCATACTAATGATGCCTCCAAATTTTTATAGAAAAAACAACAGTAGCTAATTCCAAATCATATGTAGGATAATTTACCTCATGAGTTTTCAACTGACGTGAAGCCTATGTAATTACCTGATCATTTTTCATAAGGACACAACCAAGTCCTTTCAATGAAGAATCACTCCAGATAACAAACTCACCATTCCTGGAAGGAAGTTCCAAAATTGGAGCATTCACCAATCTTCTTTTCATCTCATGAAAACAATCATCACATTCTTTTGTCCAGATATACTTAACACCCTTCCGAGTTAGCTTAGTCATTGGACTAGATAATCATGAAAAAATTTCAACAAACCTTCGGTAGTAACCTGCCAAACCAAGAAAACTACAGATCTCGGTCACATTTGTGGGTCTTGGCCATTCTTCAACAACTTTTGTTTTAGCAGGATCAACATTTATGACATATTTTGAAACAATGTGTCCAAGGAAAGAAATTTTTTGTAACCAAAACCCACACTTTCTGAATTTTCCATACAGTTTATTTTCTTCTAAGGTTTTCAAGATAACCCTTAAATGACTTTCATGCTCCTCTTTACTTTTAGAAAACACCAGGAAAATTCTATTCATAAGGTCCATGAATACAGTAGGTGCATTGGTTAACCCAAAAGGCATAACTACAAATTCATAGTGGCAATATCTAGTACAGAATGCAGCATTCGGAATGTTAGCTTCTTTTACTTTCAACTGATGGTACCCCGACCACAAGTCAATCTTCGAAAAATACTGAGCTCCCTGGAGCTGATCAAACAAATCATCGATATGAGGCAAAGGATACTTGTTCTTAAAAGTGATATTATTCAAGGATCTATAATCAATGCAATGTCTCATTGAGACATATTTCTTTTTAACAAACAAGACAGGAGAACCCCATGGTGATGTACTAGGTCGAATGAAACCTTTATCTAATAACTCCTGCAATTGCTTCTTTAACTCTAAATGTTCAACTTGAACCATTCGATAAGGGGGTTTTGAAATTGTCTTAGAATCAAGAACTAAGTCAACAGTAAATTCAACTTCTTGATCATGAATAATACCAAGCAACTCATCAGGAAAAACATCAAGATACTCATTTACCACTGGCTCATCATTCATCTGAACAGTTCCCTTGTTTTCAATGATATGAGAAAGATAACATTCATTTCCATCATTTACTAGTTTCTCAACTTCCTGATATTTTATCAAAATCAAGGGATCATTCTTGTACACAAACTGAAAATCTTTCTGAAAAGAAACCATTTTAGCTCTGCAGTCAATCTTAGCATGATAAACAGAAATCCAATCCATGCCCAAAATAACATCAAACTCTACTAGAGGAAAAATAATAAGGATTTCTGGTGGATTCTTTCTGTACACAAGGATAGGAAGGTTCTTATAATTTCTTTTTGTATCAACATTTCCTCCGGGTGTTTTTACCATAAGTTCAGGATTCCTATCTTGAGATGGAATTTCCAATTTACTAGAAAACTTCTTATAAATGAAAGAATGTGTAGACCCTGAATCAAACAACACATTGGTATAATCTGAACAAACAAACAGTGTACCTAATACTACTTCATTCGACGGCCCAACATCTGCTGAAGTAGTTTCAATGGATTTCACCACCCCTTTATACTTGTAGTCTGGCTGCATTTCCCCAGTTGAGTTCTTCATTAGACACTCATTTAAATAATGACCCATTTTATTACACTTAATACATCTTACTACTATCTTTTCATTGCCTTCTTGATCATCTTCCTTACAGTTACGAGAAATATGACCAGACTTACCACACCGAAAGCACTTACCAAACTTGGATAAACATTCTCCAGGATGAATTTTACCACACTTCACACAGGATGGATATTTGGTTTTCTTACCTCCTTGCTTCTTTAATTAATTCTTCCCCTTTTGCTGCCAACTGGACCTCTTATTCTATTATTTGTCAAAGAACACCTGATCATCGGAAAACTCCATTTCCACCTTCTCTGCACATCGAACATGTTTTTCATAACTTTTGAACTCACGAGAAGCTAAAGCCCTTCAATATGTTGGATTTAACCATGAGTAAAAATGGTTGATTTTACTATCAAGATCTCGTATGAAGTTTGGACCATACCTTGCATGTCGAGTGATCTTTGCTTCATAAGCATCCACTGAGTCATCTTCCTACCTCAATTCTAGGAACATTTTTTCCATCCTAAGACGAACCAACTTATGAAAATATTTCTCAAGAAACATACCTTTGAATTCGTCCCAGTGCATATCATCAATCTCATCACTATCCCTGGTATTTTTCACCATCCACCACCAATGATCAGATTCTCCTTCAAAACGGTAAACAGCAAGACTATCCTTTTGATGTTCTGAACACCCCATGACATCAAAAATATTCTCCAGTGCTTTCCTCCACCCTTCAGCTTGCACGGGGTCAGATGATCCCTTGAATTATGGGGGATGATACCTCATGAAATGTTCCATTAATGACATGTTCCTCTTCGGTTGATCAGGCTGATCTCGTGCATGGATACCACCACCATTTATAGCCTGAGTCAATTGTGCCATCACTACAACAAACTGTTTAGTTCCAATTATGACCATCTCAGGTTGCTGATTTGGAAGGTTATCTTCTTCTTCATGTTGTCCCAACATAGCTGCTTTGTTTCCTCTGCGGAAAACCATTCTGAACACAAAAACATCTTAGGCGAAGCAACGTGGTAATCTTTAAATGCTATATCATTTCAGTCATACCATAAGTTAAATTATAATTTAAAAATTTTCTAACTCCTAAATTTGTTCAAACCGACCTCTGATACCAACTATATGGTCTCAGACTTAAACCTTACTTAATATTGAATTAAATGAATAATTCACATTGAGGACCATTTCAGGTTTAGAGTTCTAGAGAATTAGATCATAACTATTACATCTCAAAAGATTACAAAGTAGACACTTCTACTAAGTTTCCATAAAATACAAACTCTTAAAAAGAAACATGTCTAGTTCCATGTTTTAAGTAGCATGACATTCCCTTGATCCCATCCTTGAACCTATTCCACATTAAGTCCTATGAAAAACATTTCAAAAAAACATGGGGTGAGCAAAAAAAGCTCAGTAAGGGATACACAAAGAATGAAAACTGTTAGTTTATCAAAACAACAAGTAAACCATGTATACTTTATCACAGTAATACTTTCACCTTTATGAATTAGTAAAAACTCTTGACTGAATAAAAGATCATTACTAACCCTTTTGTAACCAAAAGATTACCATAAAACCAATATAAAGATCACATAACATATAAAGGTAACTTGGGACATAAATATACTTAAATGGAATAACCATACGGTCGACTTCCACACATATCACTTAATGTAATAGCCATACAGCCGACTTCCATACCCAAGGCATTGGAGGATATAACGTAACCACCCATCCAGGTATTCACGGCACAACCCATCATATGGTTTATCATGTAACCACCCAACAAATGTCCAAGTACCATTATAAATTCATAAGACATAACACAAATATAATGGAAAGAAAACATTTCCACACATTGATCACAATATATCACATAAATATATTGACATAACAAATCCATTATAAAAACCATTTCCAATACCAAAATACATAAAAGAGTGTATGGTATTTATTTCATTTTAAAAACATTACGGCTTGTTGAGGAAGCCAAATACCAAATAATACTCGCGGCGGCGGAAAAGGTCGTTGTCACCACGTACGTTAAAAGAAACATTCGTTTTTGTCGTTTTGTAAAATGCATCGTAGAAAAAGATTCCTTTTGAATAAAAGTAAAATCCAAATGGTGTTATACACCATATAAAATAAAGTTTTGTATAAAACTAAATATGCCTCAAGGAATGGAGATTGAGACGAAGTCCCTTACCTCTGGTCCGACTTGACTCGATCGTTCTTTAACGTCCTTAATAATAAACTTGAGTTAATTTATACTTTCTTAAGAACATTTTTCAAGTTCATTATTACTTTTATATCACTTATTACCATGTTATAAACATTATGTAATCATTTAATTTAATAATATTTGTTTTGTCAATATTTGGTTCTTAAGTCGAAATTGGACCTCTTAGAATTACATGTTGTTCGTGTGGTCAAAGGGTCATTATATCCAGAATGATATTCATGATTTGGATATCAAATATATCATATATATATCCATAATATACATGTAATTATAATATTACATAATCATTTATAGGTAAGAAATGAAATTCACCGTTCATGGAGATGGTAAGTCATACGTACGCATGAACGCTACTTTCATTTCTATGTCATATTAATGGAATTAAAACTAAATGAGAGGTATGAATATTTTAATTACATAATTATATTAATCATTTTTATGTAACATAAATCATATATAATGACTTTAAATCCATCCTTTATGTGTCCCACATATGGAATTAATGAATCAAATCACTTTGAGGGGGTGGTAGTCCGCAATTCCTAAAATGATGATATCGCGTATACCCATAATGGAAGCCACAAAGGTATGACATAAATGAAAAATAAAGAAGCTTAAGGAAAACATAAACATATTATATATCATATATAAGTATATTGACATCTTAATGGAAACCTTTGAAGGTGTTAGAAAAATATTGAACAATCATCGTTTCGTGAGCCAGAAATTTTCCATCCACAGAAACAGTATGTTCTTTAACCATTATATGTAGGTGTGTATAAGTGTATCTCGAATTATTTTTATAACAACATCCTAGTATATTGGAGATACTGGATTTGTTACAAAATATATGAATAAAAAGAGTTTATGGGGTTCGAGAAGAAAAATAAAACAAAAAAACACAAGTGAAGACATTACCTTAAAATCAGGTAACTCTCTTAGATTTGAGCTCAAAGGATTCCTTGGGAAGACTTATGCCCAAAGTGAGGCTTCTAGGAGTAATAGTGGGATGTGGAGAGACAAAATGGTCAGGTTTTGTCCGATCCAAAGGCTTTGGAAGTGTGGGTATGGTGGTAGAGGTGGGGGCCTTTTATAAGATGAGAGGAGGGGCACTCTTGGAACGTAAGGAATGTTACTTTATTATAGAATGAGTTTAGGATTTTAATGGTCCCAAATTGATGTGTTTCGAGGATATGGTGATAAGGGTTCGAAATCCACCCATCCAATAGGTTTTGGACATGTTTAGGTCTTAGATTATACATTATCTTGCCATTTTATTTAAATCGTTAAATAATGAGGTAATCGCTGCATCATCACGGTGTCATAACTAATTTAATATAGTTAATGTATAAAAATTATAAAAAAATACTATGATGTAGGAAATTGTTTTATATTTCCAATGACTATTTATAGTCAAAATTCTGACTTGTATAACCCCATTTCAAAATTATTTTAGTAAAACACCTCATGTTTGTGTCATTTTAATTTTAACATTAAATAAAAGGATATTGATGTCATTTTCCAACCCAAGTGGCTCCATGGGGTCCCCAAGTTGACCCATGGATTTTATTGGTCGTCCATGACACATACAATAAGAGTAGTACATGTTTCAAGTTCATTTCATATTATTAAAATATTATTTTTACCTTAATCTACACTAATTACCTCTAACCGCGATTAAATACATAAAAGTTACTATTCACCAAAAAAATATTTTAATCCCATTGAACCACATTTTACTTCCTAATGATAACCATGTATGTCAGATTTTTTAAAATCAAAACACAGAGGTGGTAAAATTTCATTTAAATGAAAAATCAGTTTCTTTAAGTACCATTTAGTGGTTTCACTATTCATTAAAAATTGAAATTTTTTCAGAAAAATACCAAAAATTCACCCTAAGCTATATTTGATATTCCGAATTCAAAAATGAAGTCTATTTTACAAAATCCAAAACATATAAGTTGCATTAATTAATTTAATAATTAATTCCCGCTGTCAGAGCAAATAGCATGTTTTTATGAAATAATAAGTATCAAAAGATTGACACTAGTTTAAGTCTGATTTCAAAGTGAAATTAATTCCAACGACCACTATTGGATTAAATGGTAAAAATATATTCTAATTTCACTTTAAAACCAATTCAATAGATAATATAATCATATAAATAAATTAGATTAATAATAGTTTTTGAATTAAAATACAACATTTTTCACTATTCATTAAAAAATGAACTTTATAGGAAAAATACAAAAAAATTATACAAAGTAAATTTTGATCTCCCGATTCTAAAAAAGAGTTTTATTTGGTTTAATAGAATGTATAAGAGTGACCAAAACTATATTTAATGACGGTTCACCATAAAAAGGCGATAAGTGGACCTTTAGTGAAAATTAGGGTATAAATGCCTAAAATTGAATTCCTTTCGTATTTTAAGACTTTATCTTTTTTTGGATAAATGTAAAAACATTTGAAAACATATATAATCATATTATAGTAATTTCTATCCATTCCCGCCAATGCAACGGCTATGTGTTAACTACTATTTAAAATAATATTATTTTATTACTAGTTTGCAACATAAGATTTCAATGAAACTCTTTGTTGCGTATCGGGTACGCTATCGAACATAGCAAACCCTTTAAAGTAAAATTAATATTTAATTCGTAAATATTAATAAATATGAAAATGCTTTATTCTTTATTTACCAGGGAAGTTACAATTTTCCTCGTTAACTAATTATTCACCCGAATGAAGTCCAACAAAAACTAGTTTCACACCCCAAAAAAAATATAAATTATAAATTCTATAAAGATCATTATAAGATATTGATTTCTTTTGCACTAAAAAAAGATGATCTTTCCTTATGATTATGAAGAATATAGTTACCTCTTGTACGCCATTGAGAAAATTAAAAGTCGAAAGAATTAGTTCTACTGGTCCAAAAACATTATCCACGTCATATGAGAATTTGTTCTTCACAACCATCATGAATACTTGGGTTCGTGTGATATACTCCTTATAAGGTCATACAACTTCAACCACTTTTTCTAAATTGCATATAGTTGAGTATCAAGCTGCTTAGAGTTATTGTTTCTACAGGGATGCCTCCAAAATATCATGTAAACATAAAAGGATCTCATGATACTCTCACATACTACTTCTTGATTTCTCGAATATAATTTTTTAATTTTATCGAACATTAATGTTTATCAAGATTAAATGTAATTATTATTTCATCTATTTCAATGTTATTAAAATCTTCTATAGAATCGGTCAAAAATACTATTTGACAATGAGTTTATATCTACCTTAATATCTCTAAAATATTAAAAAATAACTCCCATGGAATATTAAAATTATGATTTCCCCCATCGATACTCATTTATAGATTCTTTAAATCCATTAATATATTTATCCATGTTTCCATGAATTAATTGAAAACCGCATCTTTTCCTTTCATAAGTATCTCTTATTGTTTGGATTTTGGCTGTGATGATTTGTCAAAATGACCTCTGTCTATGGGCTAGAACATGGTCTATTCCATTTTGAAATTTAAACCATATTTTCTTATTTGAGATACCATATGCCACCCCATTAGATAGTTGATCATAGTATAACTCATAGGTAGGAATCACACTCACCAAGATCCCTAAAACATCCATAGAAAATGAAATATGACATGGTAGTGAAATCCATTCACAATTCATGTGATGTAAAACATAATATTCTCTTTAAATTATCTTCTCCTTCATAGTATCACGTTTGACATGATTTGTTCACCCTTAAATTATCATAATGGTTTAGTTCTCATCAGGAGGTTGAATTAATTAAGACCATCTAATTAGTATTCTATAAATAAATTATTCAGGTTATATGCTTTTATGATACCAATATTTTCCCCTAGTTGTCTAACCATGAATATTGATTGTGATGAAGAACTGTTACGGCTTATGGAATAGACACATGAAAAAATATATATTGGGCAGAAAATCCATGTAAATAAAACTTCTAAAGGTACCATCTAGATAGATCATATCTGAATAATATCTATGTTGAAGATCAACCAAATGATGTTGAAACTCTAAGAAGATCAAAAATTCACCATGTCAATCATCCATAATAATGATATTCTAAAAATTCATCAAATTGAATTAAAGCATCATTAATCTATCTTCATCCCAAATCAAGAAAATCCATATCACTTCCTTAGTGTTTTAGACCTTATCTCTACAACAACTAAAATTTGTTCTTAATGTCCATGAGGATAAACATATGCATCATCATGTTACAAGATATGATATCAATTTTTTCCAACTAATGTATTAATGAATCATAATTAAAATCCATCTCCGGTTGTGTGATTAGTTTTCTAATCATACATTACATCTATTAGAATCCTTTAAGCATCACAACATCATTCTCCAAGTACAAATTGAATAACTGACTAAAAAATCATTTTCCGTGTTTTATAATTTCCCTATATAACCATGGTTGAGTGGAAACCTACACGAGTCACCTATTTTACATGGAATGAGGGAAACCACTAGTACCAAAATATATAATATTCACTAGACACAAATTTAAACAACAAAAAGTAAAACTAAAAAACTAAGGTCCCTTGCAATCAAGACATGAATAAACCCAATCACTTCTACCCATATAGGATCTTGAAAACCACTTCTCATCAACCCAGGGACCCCTACACAAAACATAACCCAACAATACCCATTTCATCCTAGATAATGACTCATTTTCTAGTGCCACAACTAAATCATCACTGAATGAAACAGTAGTCGCCAAAAATTCATCATTGGATGAAAATGGATAATATTAATGTACACTTCTAGAGATCCCCTATCATCCAAAATTATCATTTTAATGACCATCACCCATGTACAGATATTTGGAAGACATATCATAACAAGAATCACTATTATGTCCCACCATCCAATGTACATATCCATAAATGTAGAGAATATATCCTTCAAGGAATCCAAAATATGAAATGTCGCATCCTGACCCACCAAAACACTCCCAAAACATCAAAGAAGCCAATTACCTAACCATGATAGAGTCATGCAATAGTGACCTAATAGAATGGAAATAGGGGATCATATATAGATGGTCAAATACATGGAGTTCAAAACCAAACAACAAAAAATATAAGAATCACAAGAAAAATATCTTCGAGGGAAGATTAAAAATGGTGGATGCTTGCCAACAAAGATCTCAATAAGTGACACAACACTCATGGGACCAAAACTCAACCATAAAATAGGAAACCCCATCCGATATCAATGATGACCTTTATCATGATTGTTGTAGGATCCCTATAATACACAAACTAAATATGAATGATATCATAACATCATGTGAGAAAAAAATGACAAAGAGAATAAAGGTTTAGAACAAGATGTTAAAAAAGGGACACATAGTAAAATGTGAGGAACGAAACACCGTATATCACCATAATTTGATGGTTTTTTATGAAAACCTAGATAAAATTGGATCCATCGGGTAGAGAGGTTGAAGGTAAATATAGAAAAATAATGTATTAAATGAATGGAAAAAAATACCTCTTATCCCATGGGAATTTAATATATCATACCACATAATTTATTTAACCAATCATGATTAAATGGACAAAAAAATAGTGACTAAAATTTATTCTGAGTAAAGAGTAATCAAATAAAAATATACACCTACATTTAATGGGATCATGAAATTATAAATTGATAGTCACATGGATTTCATAGAAAAATAATTCAAAACAAACATCTAGAATGTGAAATAAAAACACAAAAAATAGAACCCCACACTTGTCTATAAAATTCAATATATATTAAAAATTTATGGTCTATAGAGAAACATGTTGTGGTGTAAATGACCATTCTATGTTACTGTATTTCTTTATAAAAAACAATTCATCTTCTCATTGGGGTAAAAAATATATCCTTTTATGTATTTCACACATTATCAATTTATTAATGGAAATGATATGACATGATATAGATATATTTTGAATTTTTAAATAATATCAAAATGATAATTTTAGTGTTATTTAACATCCAAATAATAAACCTACATATGATATTTCATCAATTTAAATTTATTTAGAAAACTATATCATGGGTCTTCAAAGAACCTATAATGCCACATAACACTTAATGATTCCCATGTATTAAAGATTTTCATATATATGGCAACCATTTTGGGTTCCATGAAAAGTCAGATCATGGGGAATGAACTCCCATAGTATAGTATTTATTAATGTTATTCTAGTTACTCTGAAATTTTCTAAGGCTTTATTTATGATTTAAAACTATTGAAAGCATTAAAATAACAACTAATTAGATATTATAAAGCTCATTTATAATTACAATTCTCCTTATTATATAGTGACACAATATTAGTTCTAAATTATATTATATTTGATAAACTTTGTTCAATTCAGAAAAAATATATCACCATTTATTTCATAGAAAATACTCTATGTTATGTTGATGATGTATTCATTTATGTGAATAAAGAAAAATCACATGTATAATTTTTCAAAGACACATGTATAATTATTTCAATATATATATTCTCAACTAATTAGGATAACTATTAATTGTTGTCTAATTCAATTTTATTTGTATTACTGTTTATTCTAAATAAAAATTATAATTATTCATCTAAACATAGACATATATATATTTCCATTTAAACTAATAATTAATCGAAAGACATTGATTATATTTTTATTTTTATTTTTATGTAGTATTTTTTATAATTAAATTTTATGAATGGATCATGATTAACCTTTACCAATCTCACCTTATTCAATCAACTCGTGACAGTAATTTTTATATTTATGACATGAAGGTATGAAATGTGTGAATGATCATAAACCTGTCTAAAACATTCTTAGTTGTATATACAATTAGAAAATTTAATCAACATCATAAACATTTCTACATGTAATTTTATATATCTAGTTTCACAAATATTGATGGTATGATAGTTATAGGGGAATCTATTGTCATGTCATTATTTATAACCCTAAATTATGTTCATTTTATTTTTTTAATGGTAAAAAACATTCCCAAAAATTGTGCCTATGTATATTAAAAAAATTATATCCAAAATTATGATAAATCTAGGAAAATATTATTACTAAAATTAATTTTTTTAATTTTATTTCAATTTTTTCATTGTAAAACCACTTAATCCACTGAACTAATCATTCATCAATCATATAGACCCACTATTTTCTAAATATAATCACACAAAAACAATTTTATTTTTTTATAACAACATGAATGATTTTAAAATATATAAAAGGATATTTATATGTGTGTATTTATCATTTATTGATGTTTTTATTTAATACATCATTTGTTCCATCAGGCGCACATGCTCTGAGAAAACATATAGTTATACATTTTACACGAGGTGAATGAGAAATAAAATATTTAATAATGAAAAATATTTAAATTTTAGGAAAAAATACATAGATTCATTATTCCGAGGATTATATCACCTATATTTTGTTCGTTATTTCAATATTTTAATTATTCATTCATTTAATACATTATTGGTTATTTCTTAATTATGGAATGAAATATTATCCATAAATATATATTTTATTGAATATAAAATAACATAAACTAACCACGAAATTATTGTTATTTAAATATGTAAACAGAAGAAGAATATAAAAAATATCCATAAAAATATTCAATCCATGTGGATAAAAAAAATTAAAAAATTAAAAACATAAAATATTAATAATTAATGGGTTTAAACTAACACCAAAACTCTCCATAATCCATTCATTCTTCTATAGTTGATTTTGTAGGATTGTTACCCGAAAATTGGTTATATTATATCATTATTGTGTATGTCTAATTTTTATGGATGTTAATATCACGATGAAAAATATGTATTTTTACCATCATATTTTATATTTAGTTAGAAATAGGGAGGAAATATGGTACTTTAAATTCCATGATATTTTTTCATAAAATAGTTATGATTTTGTACCGTTTGGATTTTTAGATATTGGGTTTTAGGGATATTTAATTTTGGGGAAACCATCGAATCTAATCTTTACATGATTGTTTTCAGGATGAAATGGTGTTTAAAAGGTTTTATATAAATATATTTACATTGTACAAAATTTAATGTGTCTCCATACAAAAATTGTGCCATTGACGTGACACAGAAAAAGGCCACTTGTGCACTCCATCAGAAAGAGAGGTTCGACACTAACATCAATGATCGTAAAAAAATTATTGGTAACTGATTTACCCTCAATTACTCATTAGAGTGCTAATAAAATCCTTTAAATTTTGTTAACCAAATATATATTAAAAATATATGAATCATATAATATCCCAAACATTTAAAAAATGTATTAAAATTCTATAAACCCATATATGATGTAATAAAAATATATAAATCATATTATGAAATAAAATATATTCAAATAAAATAAAACCTTGTAGGAAATATATCCCCTATAAAATTGCTCCAAAATCCATCAACCTCCAAACTCATCTCACTAAATCCAATATATATCGAACACTTTTTCTTACTTTCATAATTATGGATGAAATTTATACATGTGTGAGGTGTGTATATAAATGTTTTAGGAAATATATTTTTTAGGATTGATTAAAAGGACCAAACAATATTTTGGATTTTTTATGGTAACCCATCTATAAATGTATTGTAATAAATTTTATAGATTTAATTAAATAAAAAGAAAAAATAAATCAATTAGTTTTGTGTTTTAAAAATAATTAATATATAGAGTTAAACCTAATTATGGAATTATAGAATATCCAAACAGATGTAATTACCCACATACCCTTAAGCCAAGGCTAAACATATGGATATACCTAAATAGTGTCATATCATTTCTAAACAAAATGATTTACCCACATATAATCACATTATTACATTATATATGGATTTAATCCCATAAACTCACATTATATTATAATAATATATCGATTTTAATATAAAAAAATAAAAAAATCATTGTATGATATTAAATATAAATATATGTGATTATTAAACAATTTTCAACCCATATGAAAGTCAAAAAACTGTTAAATGATTGAATATTGAATTCCTCTTATATTAATTCAAATATTTAATTACATCAACATAAATGAAATGTAAACATTAAATCATATTTAACCACATAACCACTTTTATATCCAAGCATATATTATACATCATCCAAACACTCAAAATGAAAATTGTTTATAATTTTTCAAAATTTTCAATCTTCTTTTTAAAAAATCATTTTTTTATAGATTACCTTAGAGAATTATAAATATCAATTTTAATTATAATATGAAAATTTATTTATTTATTTTTAAAAAAATCAATTAGTTTCAGTATCATCATAAATAACAATAAAATTAATATACATTAATTTATTTTAGATTATAACCATAAATGCATATGTTTGGATTTTCTAAAGAATGATTTATATTTTTCACACGTGCATATAATACAATTTAAGTGACTTAAATCAATGAAATGTTTGGTGGATACCCACTTAAATATATATTAGGGGACATTCTAGGATAGATTTAATGTCATAGGGATTCCTCCCAATTCCAAAATTCTATAAAACTAATAGAATAATAAAAAAAATTAACTACAAAACTAATTAATATGAATAAACCATGATATGATTACATTTTTCTTGGACACGTGAATAAAATTTCTTTTACAAATCATGTTTCCATTGATTAATGAGAATTTTTATGATGTTATATTATAGGGGAGACTATAATATTATGATGTAAATGTTTTGGAGATAAAATAAATAATATTTATATGGAAAAATAAGAAGTTAATAGATATCACTAAAAATAAATTAAATAACTCATATAATTAAATCGCAATGGTGGCATTTCTACATGATGTACTTCATCCGGCATATCTCCTCCACCCCCCATAAATTAGAAAATTCTGTTAATTGTCTCTCAAAAATACGTTATATAATAAAAAATTATTTAAAATTACAATTCATAACAAATAATAATATAAAAAATCTGTGAAAACCTATAAGTGTTAAAAAAAATGCCTACCAAAATGCTTTGCATCAACAATATGGTACAATAAGTGTATCTAATGAATAATTATATTGATTAAAACCATTTTTTTCTTCTCATTCACAATTCTCCTATTTAACATTACATTGTTTCTACAAAACCCATACTTCTTCCATAACATTTCCAAATGATTTATTCATAATCTAGTTCGGAATATTATTTGTATACGTAGTGAAATATTCATGTGTCTCTAACTCGATATCATCATAAGTAATCACATGTGATGGGTATTGATAATTATTACTCAACTAAAATATGTATATTTATAATACATCATGAGTTCCATTGAGTTATAGATGATGATGCAAATAAAAAAAATCATTCGTATCTTTTCGGTAATTTTATAATGTCCTCTAAAATAAGTCCCCAACTTACCATTCCAAAAAATATTTTTCAAATAAATGTAACATCTTACTAAACACATTATCTTCCACTTAAAATTCCAAGGAATGTTTCATCTATATGTATAATATTTTCTACCAATTATGTAGTACATAAATGTATGAATTGATCATAATTATGTAATTTATTGTCTCATCAATAATATTATGGATAATTTGAGTTGTTTGACCTTCTTTAATCTAATATAATGGTGTTCTACAAGTTTTACCACATAATGCTGACCATATTACAATATAAATAAAATATTTATAGATGTTTTTATATAAAACACTAACAATGATTAAATATTTTTCCATTATGTCTAATAATCAATGACTTGAAACATATTTTATTTTTTAATATTATAATGTTGAATTTTGATGACTTGTTAGTTTGTGTATGATATAAAATTATCTTCTTCACCTACACATCCAATTTTTTCAACAATCTCTACCAAAAATAAGAAGTATATCTCTAATTTTTGAATCATATTAAATATCTATATACACTATCATAACTGAAAATATCTTTTGTCAAGTTAATTTTGAAAACATTCCCTATATGTTTCTCTTATATTAATAATAAATTAACCAATTTTTTATTAGACGATTATCAACTATACTATATCAATTTCTTCGGACAATCTTGATAGACTCAACAATAAGTATATTATGACATAAAATTAGTTATATAGTGGAATATAAAGTGGTTATATTTCACTATAGGTAATAAAATATTCTATTTTCTCCCATTTATAGGTATTCCATTATAATTGTTTTAAAATATCACACATCATGCTTAACCACCTAAATAATTGTGAAATTACATAGTATATTTAAGGGAAATGGCGATAAATTAATGATAAGACAATTCTATAATCTCATATAAATTTTACATGGATTTATATTTTAATGGTTAAACATTCACATACATATAATATATATATATTATCTAGAGTGCCGCAAGATACATCTTATCCACCATAAACTCTTTCATCAAAAATTTGAACATTGAATAATTATATAGACAATATTTCAAACATTATGTTATAGATGAAGAGATTATCAACATTGCTAAAAACTATGTTTCCCTTCCCATAAAGCACATCAATATTCAATTAATTAATGATACACCAACTTAACCCTTATTATTTTGATTATTCCACAATATCCAACAATTAATTTTTCTTTTAGAATAATAGGAATCATTTTCTATATGTTATTTCTTTTCCATCACAAAATTAAAATATCTTAAATACCAAACAAATATAAATTTTTTAATGTTTTAATCACTTTTGGTGAATATTTAATTTAGACACTAATCATTAATATAATATATCATTCTTTCCCTAAACAAATAATTTCATAAACAAATAAAAATAAGAACTATTATAGATTGATCTAATTATTTTTATGCTAAATATTCTTAGAGTTCTTGTATAAATTTGAATTATAGATATAAATGATGAATAATTAAAAAATTTATTTCCAAAATAATAGGATTAGTTTATTAAAATTATTTATATCATTTTCATTATGATTCTTGGAGAATATTAGGGGTGTTTAGAAAGGTTGTACAGATTATTTTATGAAGGAAAACTGAATCATGATGAAAAAGACATTCTAATTCCATGATGAGTTACTCATATGAATATACTAAAGAGGCTGTAATGAGTAATTTCACAATGGATATCACTATTGTATAATTTAGTATTTCAAATCATAAGGAAACCTAATTAAATGTTTGGTTTTGTCGATCTTTTAAGAAATATTATATCACACTACAATTAAAGGTATTATTCCAAAATAAATAGTTTTGTGCTATAAAATATTCTAACCATTATAATTATAGGTATACATATTTATATTTAGATTAATGTATTATTATGAAATGGGTTATTTCACTAAGTGACATATTTATACAGTAACATAATAAAAATATTAATCGTATGAATATAGGTGTTTATAATTGGGCCAAACCTAATAATTTTTTTGAAGGACAAGGAATTTGTATTATAATAGAAATTAATAAAAAAATATCATGGAATAAAATATATAATAAAATATCCTCAAATACCAATAATATTTCTCATAAAATATTTAGAAATATTTTTCCATCATTTTAAAAATTCAAATTATTTTAAAAATACGGGATACTGGATTTAATCATGGTAGTTTAATATTAAATATCATCAATGTTTTTGAGGGACATATATATGTGACTTATGGAAATAAATAAAGAATCACATTAGACTATATGTCATTTTATGTTAGAATAAATGAAGAGAATTTAAAATCATTATTTTTAGGAATTTTTACATATAAAATATAGTGAGAAGAGTTGTTATGTGGAACTGTCCAATATATATTGATTTTGGATGATAAAATTGAATAATAAGAATAATACAGTTATTTTAAAGTATTGATCATTCTATAAATACAATTATGGGAAACATTAATAATGGTATTTATTATTCCACTTTTTTGGGGTAGTGCGTAGATAAAATTGAGGAGGCACTTACCCTTGGATCATAAGTAAGACATTACTAAAAATTTTAAATCAAAATAGTTTGCAGTGTTTTATTCATACTTTTACACATCATCATTGAATGAAATTTTGATGTATCTATTAATGGTGGACCTATTAAAAAATATATGTTTACTTTATATTTTGTTTATTTTAATACTTTAGATACATTAGGTTATGTAATAGGTTCTTATAGTTCTTTCTACTATTAAAAAATCATCTTATTGAATTTATATAGAAGGATCTAAAATTATAATTCACCTCTACATATGGTCTTCTATGAAGATTTGGTTGAAACATGTGGTAATAGATATATATTTGTTCATTTTTATGAATCTTTCGATGAATGATTATTTACAAATAGAACAGTATGAATGTGAAAAGAGGTTCACTGTTCAATGTTAATAATTAATATATTTGGAATAAATAAAATTAGACCACATTTATTATATCTTATAATTTATAGTTTCATAGATTTTATTCATCAAAAAATTATGAGTGATGTAAAATATATATCTTTTACTTAAGAAGATAAAATTTTTTCAACACTAACAAAAATACACAAAAAATCATTCCATTGATTTGTTAAATCATATTTAAATGATGGGGATTATTAATGCATCTTAAAAATCTACTTGAGATAAATTAGGTAATATATATTTAGGAAATAATAATGTGAGAGAGGATTTGTTAATTGTTATTTATAAAAATATCTATGATCTAATGATTAGTTAAAATAAAAATATTAATGGTTTCTTAAATCAAATTATTAATGTTACTACATCTCTATGTGCACTTAGATACAAGGTCAATAACTATAATTTCAATATGAAAATTCATATATTATTATTGAAATTTAACAATCCATAATCATTAGTTCATGAATAATGAAACACCATGGAATTATCTATTAATGAAATATATATCATGATGGTAAGATATGATATGTTTTTAATGTATGAATGATTTTTTATTCACACCACTAAGTATTCTAATTATTAAATTCACATGGTTTGACCCATTATAATATAAACGAGTGTTCCTTTACTATGGTGGATGAGTGTGTGTTATGGTTCTCCATGAAGCATTTATAGATGGGAGTTTCTTCCACTATCCTTATGAGTACCTTATAGGATTAAATAGATGATCTTCAAAACATACAGATTTGATAAAATTATGGAACATGACCTGATAGAAAGAGGATTTATTTTGAATGGAAAATCCATTATTTCTGAAAAAATAGACCACGATATGTGGTTTCAAAACAATATTAAATCCATTCATTTTTAGAGTGCCAATGGATGTGAATATATAGAAAGGTCAAGGATACCTAGGGTGTCATAGATAGGATGTGACATGATAATGAATGTCATTCTTAAAGGAGAAGGCTATAGGAAGAACACTACTAATATAATAGTTTTTAAATAGAGAAATAAAGAGAATTATAAGTTCATTTTTATAATATACATGGTTAATAGAAATACTGAGATTAGGATTGGTTATTGATTCTATAATAAAAATAATGAGAGTTTATATTGTAAAATTTTTAAGGTAAACTCGTTAGTTTGATGTTGGGAATCTTATATATATCCCCCAAGTTATAATATGGGATTCATGAGTGAGTTCATAAAGTATGATTGAATAATGAAACTAATTGAGAAATAGGAAAATAATATCCCACACTTGTAATTATGAAAAATATATAGTTCAGATAGTTACTCCCATTAAATGTTAAATGGGTGATCCCTTAAGATAGAAAAATCATGTGTATCAATGTTCATCATGAAATATCGATTAATGGGGTATAATGTGATTATATTGAAGTTTATATGGTTGGATAGAACTAGGGATCCCCATACACTATGGATGGGTTGGAAGGTCAAACAATGATATGAGGTCTGGTGGTTGTATACCTCATGGGTGACCCACTATACTAAAACAATGAACACATGAAAATTAGCTTGAGTACATTATAGAACTATAATAAATAATGTTTTGAGGTTTTCATATATCCTTAATGGTAATGAAAAAACATGATTGAGCATTAAATTAATTTTATAGGGTTTTCCCAAAAAGAATAATAATATCTAGAAATACATTAAAAAAGATTCAATGATAGAGATTTATTTTCAAGTAATAGGATAATTATTAAGTTTAAATTAAAGAATGTTAAACTATATAAATATTAGATGTAAAAGGTTAATTGATTAAAATTCCATAGAATGATTATAATGTATTGTAAAGATAAAATTTAAAAAACAAAATTTTCAATATCAACATCAAATTTGAAGGTGACCATGAGAAGATTCACATAAAATTGAATAATTAAAGGATTATTGGTAGAGAGTGGAAAAAATATTAATATTCAATTGCGAAACTAGAATATAAAATCAGTCAATTAGATATAGTTCATCATGATCAATTTTATTGTCATGCATCATAAAAATAAGTTAGGAAAATCATGAAAAAAATAAAAGAACAATCTAAAGTGATAATTAAAGACAAATCTTGTTTCACAACGAGAAAAAATATGATTAAATATATTAAAGTGAACAGGGTAACTCTAAAAATAAAAAATAAAACTGAAATAATATCACTAAGTTCAGTGAAGAATCTATAATTTGGAAGGTTCTCTATTGGAGATCTAATTTAAATTAATATACAATGAACAATAGGTTTCTATAAGGAGTCAAATGATCACATAAAAAACTACATGGATTATTTGCTATATTATATTAATCATAAAACCTAAAAAAATACAATGAATTTAAAGGATAATATGAATAACAAATTTTATGATAAAACACAATCATTGACTGTTTGTAAAAATTTACAGTGTTATTCAATTGTATGGATCATACTTAATGAAGGTGATAGAAATATTCCACTTGATTAAGATTCAATTTTATGGTTACCTAATCCACATTATAAAATATTTTGAATATGATTAAAGTTATCTGAATATAAAAACACTCAAAAATCCACAATGGTTCATGAGAGCTTACCATTCCCCTTAAGTAATATATTATTTGTATTACTTTTTATTTTTAATACCTAATTTTTTACCATGAATTTGTATAATAGGAAACAAATTGAATAAATATATCATATAGAGGTCCACTAGTAAATAATCCATGGTAATTCTATGAAAAAAAATTCTCCATTAAAAAATAATAAAATGAAAACTCTACACACTAAAAATAGGATGAGGTAAAACACCTTATATCTCCACAGAAATAAAAATGTCATTTAAGAAGAATAATTAAATGGAAAATTTTATTCAAGTGTATATTTCAGGAATGGTGACAAAGAATAAAAACATTTGGATTCATGAGAGTAGGTTATTATGCCACATGATAATGAACATGAATATTTTGAAAAATATGAATGTCCATAACTATGGAATGGTTTTTTTGAAAATTATAGAGTATATATGATCAAAGAATATTGGATGTGGAGGCATGTTGGAGTGAATAAAGACAATTTTACGTACTTATAATAAAATGATACATTATATACAATCAATTAAAATTATGAACGTTTATAGATATAATATAAGAAATAATATTCATAGGATACTCAATATAGAGTAATACCTATAATGTTTTTAATAATGAATGAAACAAATATTTTAGAGGTCATTGTTGCCAAGGATATGAATGAAAAAGATGATTGTTTTATAGAAATCATTATTTGAGTGAAATTTATGGTGAATAATGTGTAGTTAAGAACAATTTATAAGGATTAAATGAATCAATACCTTTTGAGGATTCAAAATTCATGTTATTATATGAAGAGTCTACTGAATGAATTTAATAATATATTCAAATAAGATAAAATTAATTGTGTTTGCGGAATCTAACATAATAAGTTTCAAATATGATCTTACCAAATCCCAAAGGATATGAATCATATAGAATACTAAAGTATTATCTCAATTATAGTCCTTATCGATTGATGAAAATTTAAATAATGAATCATCTATAAATTGATAAATGAATAATTGGGCCAATATGAGAAAAATATGACATGGTATCTTGAGAAAATGATACAAAATCAAAATATCATTAAATAAAATATGATTTTCATAATAAATATGATGATTATAGAAGTGTTATTAGAAAATAAATCAATCATGGGGTATAATAATTACTCTCAAATGATGGGTGTTGATGTGGAAGAGACCTTTTCACTGGTGGTGAAATAATAATACATAATACATTCCATGGAAATTTCTACCCAAAGAGGCACTAATTCTAATAAAATGGATGTATAGACTAAAATATTGAATATATGTCTCAAGGATGAGTTATAAATGGAAATACATAGGGGGGTTCTAAGGAATGGTATCATTATTGAATACGACTTTTTATGGATGAAATCACGAACCTCAACCTATTTTTTCTCTTTTGTAGTAAAAAATAAAGAAGACATGATTATTTGGATATGGTTCTAACCTCATACACATAATTAAATCAACCAAAAAAAATTATTTATGGTAATTTTTTACATTAAAGATAACAGTTTTGGGGGATGAATGGAAAAATAAGTAATTGTTTTTGATAATATGATCACTTAAGAGTTAAATATATATTTGATTAGTGAGGATACTTTTTTTTACTCATGCACAAATTTATTCAAAAGGAGCGATTTTATTTTTTTCACAATAAAAATCTTTCTATTAAATATAGAATAAAGAGAAAATTCATTATAGAAATCAAATAAAATCTCTAATTGTAGATGAATTAAATCATATAAAATATGACTTTTAAGTTTATTTTAATCTTATATTATATTGGATAATGATAGGGAAATATATTAATTTTGAACAAATACATTAATTTTATTTTGATTTACAAAATTGATGATATTATTTATAATTTTTAGGGTTGCTTTACAATAATTTAGTATAAAGTATGAACATTTAAATTATTTGAAAATAATCTTGAGGAACTATTCATGTAACTCTTTGTTGTTCTTTGGCTAGTAATTTAATTAATTAACTTGATTTATTTTTATTTTCTGATATGGACTTGGAATTATATATTTCCAATATATGTATAAATAGTGATGGTTCCCTCTCTGTAGAAGGAAGGTGATTTGGTTGGATAAGTATAAAATAAGAGAGAACTTATCCTAGCATTAATAAAGAATAATATATTAGTACTATAACAAATTACACTATGTTGTTATAGATGAAGGTGGATCAAGAAGTAACCACGATGGAACATATTATAATGAATCACCCAGTTGTAGCTATTCTCACAAAACTACTATATGCACTACCATTTGAATAGAATAGATTAATCTATGTTGTTTGAAAAAAAACTATGACTTAAGAATGTTTATAAAATATGATCTCTTGGTATGAGTTGATTATTTAAATTAGTTTTATAGGTGTGATAGGATACCACCTTTTTATATTATTACATAATGTGAATACAATGAAAAATATATTCTGATATATATTGAGGACTTCATTGTTAGGTATATTAATAATTGGACACTAAGTTAAATGAGTGATTTTATTAGTTGGGGAGTATCTTATTGGTGTGTTACCCTATAATCCTAAATCAAATTATGGATCAATCAAGAATTCCCTTTTACTTATAGGGATTCAATTTCCATTTTTTAGTTTTTTCTTAAAAAAATTGATGTTTTTTGGTGGAGGGATTATCTTATGTGAAAGGGTTTGTATGGATAGTGGTAGTGAGTAAAAACGTATCATACAAAAATATTACAACATATTATATGATTATTCAATAAATAACATAATTTTCCATGCCAGAATTATTTATTTCTATTTCATTTGGAATCATGGACACATAAACAACTAGTTCAAAATGAACAAAATCAACTCCCACTAATTTCTTCATAATTAGGTCTCATAGTAGACCTATTAAGCATAATACCTTTATTCATAATATAGGGATGATAAAGAAAATAAATGGTGATATCAGAGGCCTATTAGTGGTAAAAAAAAGTAGATACAAATATTACATGACCATAAGGGTGTGAGAAATTGTGAATGACATTTGAAAACTGTACCATTCATATCATAGATAATAAACATCATTCATAGGGTAAATCCTATCACTTCATAGGAAATAAATCATAATGGAATCAATTAATGTTTCCTATGGAAACATAACATTGTAATAAGACATAGAAATATATAAAATATATAATCTTATAAAGTAAATTCCTTGGTACTGAAGGCCTATTTAAAAAACTGTTATAATAAAGTAGGTTCACACCTCAAATTATGTATTAATCAAGGATCACTCCCTAGAATCTTAAAGTGATAGGGGTTCACACAAAAATCTATTACATTAGTCAAGGTGCACTCTAAATAACATAACTTTGGAATGGGTTAACTCTCCAAACCATCATAGTCATCATGTCTCACTTCCATGACTATCATATTGGATGGAGTGCCTTATTGAAAAGTGTGGAGTCACCATTTTTGTTTAGTTTATCTCAAGAGATATCAATCATTACCCAATGAAATACAGGGAGATATTGGTCCCAAATATCACATATAAAAAACACTAAATAGTTTTTCAACAAGATAATAAACCTTTAATAAAATTTGATCCCAAGAAATGAAATGGGTTTTGTAAATATTCCATTATATCATAAACTGTGGGCAAAGAAATAGATTTCCTAAACAATTCATCATTTTATCTAAACAAAACCCATAGAATGAGGAAAATGTTTCATAAATATCTTATCAACATAAACACACTCCAGTCAATGAATTAATAATAATGGTATTCTTGGTTCAAATACCCAGTTTAGAATGAGTATCATCAATATATATCATCATAGATAGATATTGATTCTGAAAGATCACAATCATAATCCCTTGAGGAAAATAAACTATTTAATTTTAAAAACACACAATATATGTATTTCATGAATATGTTTTAATAAATTAATTTCTATATTTAAATGATTTATATTTTTAAAATTGGAGTATATTGACTTTCTATGAGTTTTATGGTAGGATAAAACTTATCTTTCGAAAGGGATTGAAAAGAGGCCAGTATTGGACATAAAAGACACTTCATGACTTAATCATCAGTCGCACCACGTCATTGGATATTTTAGGATGTAGAAAAGCTGAAGAGTCGAGTATGGTATTTACATGTCGTGTATTCTATTTAAATGTCAATTTATTTCGCATTATGATTTTGTATGATTTACGCAAATATTTGTGGAACCTTCTAATAGAGTGAAAATTAAATGATTACACGATGTTTAAAATTTACAAATCATTACTCCATCAGTATTTATATAATATTATTATATGTGTCCAAGGGTTTTGATGGTATATCATATAAACTAACCCCTTTGCCATATAGCAAGAAGTATCTTGGATGGAGGGATATAATGAATGACTATTGTAGCAATGCACACACACAGAATGATAATCCATATCTATAATTCACAACCTTAATTCATCATCATTCTTTTTTAGTTACCCTTTATACCTATTCTCATCATTCCTAGTATGAGATAACAGTTTTATATGTTTAAGGTGATGTAATTATAGGGGATGTCTTTCTTAGTTATTATTTATATTTTTTAGTTTATGTTTTGTATTTTGGTAACTCTATATATCAATTCAAATTAATCTTATATTCATATTTATGACCATTTCTGCATTATGTGGATTATATTTTCATTTCATCAATAAATTATCATGTTTTGTATATTAATATGAAACAATTTATATTATTTATAATTAAATATGAATTTTTTTGGCCTATTTTTGTGACAACATTTAGTATATAATCTTTCTAATAGTGTAATCATCGGAGTATGTGTAGGGTACCTAGACCAAGGAACCCCTCTGAACCAATTCCAACACCAAACATTAATAAATTAATTGTCAGTTTAATTACTTGCACATGAGCCTAAAATCAACTAACCTAACATGAATATTTTAGTGAAATAAAACCCAATACATATTGCATCTTTTCTCCTTCCACTAAAAACCTAAAAATTGAATTTGAAATTTATTTAATTAACATTGAACATACATATCTGCCATGTGTGTTCGACAAAAGGGCATCCTAAATAGTAATACTTTTTAGTTTGACTATGTATTATAAATTATTGAATTTTTTTAGCGTTGTAAATAATTAATGACACCCTACGAGTTATCAACAAATTTTCTAAACCAAAATTTCCAACAAATCCTGTGAATATACATTTCAATGAAAATATAATTTGAATCGTATAAATAAATTTTTTTAATATTTAGTGTACATGATGGAGATAAATGATGTTCATGTCATACAAGTTGAAATAAAGTTCCATTCAAATTTTTAGAAAAAATTCAGAATCTCCATATTCAGAAAATGGATACAAAATTACTTTTAAGGAATAATGCAAAATGTCATATGAAGGGTTAAAATTTCTTTAATAAATCATTTTATACTATTATTACATTTGTATAAAACATTTTTCTAAAACATTTAAATGTATGGAGAATTATTTTCAATATAAATGATAAATAAAGTTTTCTTTTCATAAAACCATTACTTTAGACTCATGAGTTAATAAAGGGAAAAATGTTTAAATCAAAACACGTATTATTGTTAAATTTCCAGTAGAAATAATTTATTATGTGATATATTACAATATTTTATCATTTTAAACTTAATCATAAATAATCCCAATATAAAATGAGAACATAACATAAAACCTATTACCCCTTTGGTATATTATTATTCATAATCACAAAAAATATATGGATTTTTATATACCATAATTTCATGATTATAATCATAAAATTCAATTAATTGGAAGGATATAGAACACACAATGAAACAAGTTATTTATAAGGAATGTGTACCTCAAAAATAAAAGTGAGAAAAAAATCCATTAATTCTTATATAATATTTTGAATCCAAAGTACCATTAAATAATAACAAAAAATAAGATTGTAAATATCATGTAAATATTTATATCCATTATATAACATGTGAAAGGTGTAATACATTTACAACAAAATAGAAACATGTAGTTAATATAGAATATGTGTTCTAGGAATAAAATAGAGACCATAAATCCCTTACTAGAAATCTAAACATCATTAATAGACAATCAAACACAATTCATAATAAATATAAGATAATTATACAAGTATTTCATCACCATATTTTTATATATTACACAATTTAATATTTAGATATGATCTTTAATTATATATTTCGTAAAAATTCTTTGTTAATATTCCACTTTAGGTAATAGCTATTTCATTTTTCATGTATGATTTACATTGGAATTTTTGGTCCTCTGTTTTTTATAATGGTTATATCAAATAATTTTTTTTAAATGATATAAAAAACATATTTCATTATATTTTTATTTATATTAATACATTAAATATTGAGATAGAAAATAAATTACACCATTCATGGAGATGATATGTCATATGTGTGCATGAACATTGTTTCCCTTTTCTGTAATGAGAGAATGATTGGAAGGTAAATAATATTACACCATTATATTTTTATTATAATGAAATATATGTAAATTATAGTAATTATATCTATCCTTATCACCATCCATGTAATGATTAGCTGAAAAAAATCAAATCTCTTCACGAGGTGGTAGTCAATCATACAAACAAGAAACATCTTTTTATTCCCACATAATGGAAAGTAATAATTTATATATATTCTTATAATTTAAAAATTATTTTAATGTTATTAATATCATATATATATATATTTTAAAATTATATTTATATCCACCTATGGGAGGTGGTGATGGAAAACAAATTAAATTTGTTTGCAAGCTTGTAGCTTGTCCTACACACCATTAATGTATTAATTTACAATTTGAACGAAGAGGGGATAAAGTGAGGTTATTTCATCTACATGAAAACTTATTAATAAATTTTAGATAGTGTTTTTATTATATTTTAATTATTAGGACATGAATAGTGACGATATGACAAGATGTGAAAAGAATAATCTTTGGGAATACAATTACATTCGATTCGAACAACCTCCTTTGGAATACTTATTAAGGATTATAAAATTGGTATTTTGGGATTATGAGTAGCTCAATAATGTGTATAATTATTATTGGGAGGTATTATGGTAGGTTTTGGTCAATCCAAATGGCTTATGTGGTGTGAATGAGATTGGGGTGGAAGTCCCCTTTTATAATTGGTGAGGAGAGAAATTTTTTTAAATACCAAAAATGATTCAATAATGAGAAGTCACTCTCATGACATGTGCTAGAAAATTTGAAAAATAAATTATTTTCCGGAATATATTTTCTATACATGACTCTAATAAATAAATACATGTGTTTAAATTGTTATTTTCAAATATCAATTTTTACATTCATTCAAAATTTTATATTTATCCATGATAAGAAGTATGTTTTTATATTCCTTTGCAATTTATCCTCTGAAAATAAATTTTATATCATATTTGTTAATTATTTGGACCAATATAATATAAATTTTTTTATAAAATGTATTAAATAATGATCCTATGTGTGTTTATAATTAATTTTAAACTCATGCATATGTAAAATAAAAAACCATTTCTTATCTTTAATGTAGTAACAAAGTTTTATAATATTTACTATTATTTATAGAAAAAAGTTATTTTTTACATTTTATATATGATATATTATTAATAAACTAAATATTGAATCAATTTTACGAATAATATTATTAATACATGTAAAAAGTTAATATAAGATTAAAACCCTCAAAACAGATGAAAGAAGAGTCTTCCCAAAAAACATTCATAAGAATTGAAAGTTTTAATAAAAATATTTAATATAAAATATGTTAAAATGACCAAAATTAGATTAATAATTAAATAATTTCAATAATTTTTCTTTTAAATCCTTATAAAAAAGAACTATATAAATTCATTAAACGGAAATGCATCTTTCAATAAAAACTAGAATTTTTCAGTATTCGTCAAAAAAATATAATATTTTCATAAAAACCCCTAAATTCATCCAAATATATTTATGACTTGTATACATAAAAAATAAGGTTTATTTATATATTTTTTATAAATATGGAAAAAAATTATTTCATAATTCATTATTAAAAAAACATTTTTTGGAAAATAGGATATTCAAAACATATAAATACATTACAAAAAATTATGTACCCTTTAATAAATATTTTTTATATAAAACCACTATTACTGGTAAAATAAAAGTTTTTTCAATTATTCAAACAACCAATTTTATGTTTTATTATTTAGTGGTCATGTATAAATAAAAATATTAATAGTATAACATGGTTCATGAAAACATGGTGTCGCATGTATCCCAAGTTATAGAGTAAATTAAATTTATTTAACAAACTATTTCCTAAAACCATGATGTGCACCATTATACACCCCATAAAATTAAAAAAAACCTAACAATTACATCACATTGTTAAGAAAAAAATCACTTCTTCTCCCATCACATCCACATATTCCTAGATAGCTTCCTCAAGTAGGGGTTTTTTTCCACAAAACCTTGACGAGGCGACTGGTCTTGCTTTGATGAACATTGTATATATGGTTGAGAATCCCAATCATTGTTTTGTCATAATAACGTTCACACTATAGTGGTATTACCTCTATGTTATTTTCATGGTAATGATCTTGTATGTACATCCACATTCAAGATACATGGAACACATCGTGGTCCTATGAGAGGATTAGTGTAAGCGCTAAGAGATAAGCCAAGGTCCTAATAAAATCATGAATTTCAAAGGAGTCGATATACCTAGGGATTATTATTTCCTTAGTTCAATTTTTCATTTCCTTCTTATATAGAGGAATATTTTGAAACACCTTATCACCAACATCAAAATCTAGATCATCCTGATGAATGTGAGAATAACGTTTCAATTGACTATAAGCTACCTTGATTTGATGTTGAATGAATATGAATTCTCTATAATTTCTATAGTGGGATAAGGTGCCAATAGCTTTATTTCTATAAATTATGCTCATCAAATTGGTGTCCTACATTTTTTTCCATATAGGTATTTATAATTATCAATCCGATTACTTCACTAAAAGCAATTCTTACAAGAAATATCTATGAGAGGAATGTGATGACGGAAACCAATTTTAAAATCCCTAAAACATGATCGCAACATATCTTATAGGTTTTTAATTTTTATCTTGGGCTTATCCTCACTATGAGGATGATACATAGTTC
Source organism: Viscum album (assembly GCA_963277665.1). Taxonomy (NCBI): domain Eukaryota; kingdom Viridiplantae; phylum Streptophyta; class Magnoliopsida; order Santalales; family Viscaceae; genus Viscum; species Viscum album. The sequence continues at coordinate 1,199,484,625 of OY728143.1, read as the reverse complement.
TAAAACTCATCTATATATATAAGGACTTTTTAAAACATCACCATAACATTGAGGTAAACCTTAGATCTTGATGAAACACAAAAAAATGTGGTACGAAATGAAAAATAATCCCATAATTAATGTATGTCCTAGAAATCCCATCCATAAGAATATTTTTTAATAGATATGATGTGTGATTACTTGATAATTAAATTGAATATAACTCATATATCGTAGTTCCCTTTATCTATTTTTGGGAGTCTGATGATAAAATCCACATTGTTGTTTTCCCATTTACATTTTGTCGTGGGTAATGTTAGTAGAATAATCATTGAATTATGTTCTCTCTACCTTATATTAATTGATTATGAATTAATAAGATAAAAACTCTTCAATATCATTCATAATGACATCCCACCACAAATAAATATTCAAATAACTATACATATTTTTACTTCTAGGATGAATTGAGAATTATAAACTATGTACCTTATCTAATAGGTCAATCAAATTAGGTATTGATGGGAAAAATTCACGGTTCCAAAATAGTACCATTCAATAATAATTAAGGTTAACCATTGGAATATTTATCACCTTCTTCTATAGCTATATATCATACTTCTGCACCTACTTTCCCCCACAGGGATAGATAAATAAACCCTTATTTGAGAGTAAAATATTTCTCCCCTTCCATCAAGATTTCAAGATTCATTCTTTTCATATCTTGAAATATTTTATCTCTTATGATCCCAATCAGGGATAAAATAACAAGATCTTTATGTATCAAAGATTCTTCCACCTTGTTTTCTTAACTATAGAGTTAGTGTATTGATAATTCAGAACCACTAATCATCTCTAACAGACTTATCTGATTCACATCAAACTCTTTCCTTTGAATATAAAATTTAAATTTTTTTTGTTAAGTTAATATATCACAATTTGTCAATATATTTAATTCATCCTTATTATTAACATATAAATTACCAAAAATACCTCTAAATCATGGGTTGTGTAAATTTCCACATGAACGTTCAATTAGTTTGATTATTAAAATAATTCCATGTAACTCTAAATGAGGATGCATCTCGATACTTTTTTATATTCATCATTATAAATTAAAACCCTTATCCATTAGAGGTTAATGAAAGAATAAGTACACCAATTAATACTCTATTCAATTTCATAAAATTTTCCATTCATTCATCCATATATGGGAACATCCATAAATTTCTGTTTAAATTTGTGATTTGATATTATAGTAATGGAAATTTATTCATAAGCCATCTCTAATGTCATGTAAACCCAATAAAATTTCATATCAAATTTATTGTGGTTGGCTTGTACTGTTGATAAATAACACATATCATTGAAGGATACACTAATATACACCCTATTGATATTATATGATGCAAAAATAAAACCTCTTAAAATGAAAATCCAAACTATGTATATTTTTAATCTATTTTATCCTACTTAGGGTATTTAGTATAGCATTCAAGCGATATTCAGGCTCATCCTAATTATTTTAATAAATTTTAATATCATCTATAAGTATTACAAAAAAATGAATCTTGTAATATGTAAATACATTATTCATTAAATTGATAAAGATATATTGAACATTATTATGACTATATGAAAACACATTATATTCATAATGACCAAACCTTGTATGAACATTTTTTTTGGTATAACACCTACTAAGCCACAATTGATTGTATCCAGCATGAAGTTTTATATTTCAAAAGTATTGACCTCTATATAGTTGATGAAACAGTTTATTGATATTGGGTAGATGATACTTTTTCATGATTGTTATCTGATTCAACTCTAGATAATCCATGTCGAGTAACATTAATCCATCTTTTTTCATTAAAAAAGAAGTGGTTCATCCCATTGTGATATATATGGAGGAATGAATCCCCTGTCAAGATCCTCTAGGGGTCGCCTCTTCTATTTTATCAACTCAATTGAGGATAATCAATTGGGATTCATTAAAATATGAGTGAAACCATGTAAAATGTTCAATTTTTAAAACAAATTTACATTTTTATGGAAGACTATGACACTCTTCTAGAAAGACATAATCAAACTACCCCATAAAAGGATTATCATCAAGGTTTATTTTCTCCACAACCATTAGAGATAAAATGACTTTTGAATGGGAATCATGATCTATTCAATATAGGTGACATCCCTTATATGTTCATATCTATTTTAATACTAAAAAACAATCATAGGTTTGTTTATAACATTAAATTTGACATCCTTTAGAAATTAATATGGTCTATATATAAATAAAACCAATCAATGACTATAGGAAAATCTAATTCAAATAGGGGAGAAAAATAATATTTTCACATAGAACATTCCTACATACATCAGCCAAAGTAAAATTTTATAAATTATATGAAATCATAATAACATTAGGGGTTTTCACTACTAATTCAATATTTAACCATTTAGGATAACAATTAAAATATATAGATACTTTTCATGATATACATGATGTCTTATAACTATCATAAAATATTTTACATCAACATTTGAGCATACATGTTACCCTTAAAAATATAATTGTTTATTTAATCCCATACTGCAACTATAATGGTTAGCATGACCATTATGAATCATTAATTAGAGTGATAGATCACAAAAAATCATTCATAGGGTGGTTAAATCCAGATTCATTGTTTTTAAACCTTGAAATCGTAGGTTTTACGCATTCCTTTCATATTAATTATTCAAATTGGCCATGATATTTCTTAATTTTTTTGAATATTCAATCCATGTCCCCCAAGAGTGACAAACCAGATGGGCTGAATGGGTCATTTTTATGGGCCAAGTGTATATCGAGTATAGCTTAATGTTTCCTTTTCATAGTTATTACAATTAGGAATAACTTTTCTAGAGACACAACCGAATTTAGTATCTATACAGGAATGTAAATTTTTTGAAACCACTCATTATATCCTTCAACAATCTATAAGGAAATTTTATTATACAAAGACTTAACCTTATATATCCTAATAAATTATTCTCATCCTTGATTCCAAAGGGTGAAAAAACCTAAATTTTTAAAAAACTGTAGCGACCCAAATCATCTAATACATAAATATTAAATTTGAGCAGATAAATATTCATTACATAAACTAATGATCAATTCTAGAAATTTTTAATCATAGTGCCTTTGAAATTAAGATTCATTCCTAATTTGTTTTTAATTGAACTACATCATCTCCAACTATGTTCTTCATAACCAACACCCTTCATTGATATATCATATATACCACCTTTATTCATAATATGGGGAAAACATAATAGTCTGAGTAGTTGGGGTTTGGCTTAGTGGTAAGCACCCCGTAATACTACATGAAAAATGGGGGTTCAAAACCCATTGGGCGCAGGTACTGTAGCAGTACTGTAGCGGGTACTGTAGCAGCGGCGGTACTGTTGATCGGCGGGCACTGTAGCGGCGGCAGGGCACTGTAGCGGCGGCATGGCACTGTAGCGGCGGCAGGGTACTATAGCGGTGGCGCTACTGTAGCGGGTACTGTAGCAACCGGGTTACTATTCACAGAATAGGAATTTGGCCAAAAATTTGGGTCTACGGGCTATGTAATGGGCTTCAAAGCCCACTGGGCCTTCGGGCTATGTAATGGGTCTCCCTCTACCCAGTTAAAAGAGGTCTTTGCTTTGCTTTATTAATAAAAATGAGGCTTCGGCCCCAACCTTTTAAAAAAAAATAATAGTCTGATCTTAGAAGATCAGTAAGGGTAAATAAAGAATATATCAACATAAAATCAACATAATGATATTAGAAAAAGATAATAAAAATTTAAAATCATACCCTATGTACCATAGATCGTAAACATGAGTCACAGAGAAAATATTCATTGTTTATAAGTCATTGATCAAAATAAATAAAATTATAGGAGCAATGGGGGAAAAATTATAATAATTCCTAGAATTGTGGCATACAAAAAATCTTAGAAAATTATTTCCTTGGTAGCCAACACACTATGAGAAAACTATTATATTGGAAAGGGATCACTCCCCATACAAAAAAACTAGTTATGGTTGACTCCCATAACTCTCATACGGAAATGGATTTACACCTAAAACTATCATAGTAGTTCAGGTTCACTCGCAAGACTCTCATAGTTGAATGGATTCACTATACAAACTGTCATAGTATTAAAGGTTCCTTTCCATGAATATTATATTGCACAAAACCCCATTCTAAAAAGTTCTGAAAATCTATTCAAATCATGTTTATCTCTTGTTATATCAATATCTAACCAATTAATTGTAGGGACATATAAATAACACCCATCCCATAATGAAAATCAAATATATGTGTTGCATAATATCATAGATCATTTATTACATTATAACCCATGATAAAATGTGAGTTGTAAACATTTTGTCATATCAATAACTTGTGGAATAGAATCATATTTTATAAAACCTTCATTATTTCATCAATAGAAAATCCATGTTTAAAAAAATAGTTTCCATAAAAATCATTCCATAAAAAACATAGAAAATTTAGACAAATAATAATAATGGTATCCTTTGTATAAATCCCCACTCATTCATGAGTGACATCAATGGATGTCATAATTTATTAAAAAATGATTCTAAAATATCATTTCCTTTTTTTAGGGAAATTACATTTTCATTCTGATAATAACCTTTTTAAATAGTTTTTTTTGTAGAAAATTTGACAAAAAAAATATTATCTTTCATAATAAATGTTGAATATTATAATGGAATAAATAATTCATTGAGTGGGCTTGATGGTGGAAAATACAGTTACATTCGTTTATATTGAAAAAAATATTCCGTTCACTTTATAAAAAATTCAAAATGAACCTCATTTAGAAACTACAATGAATATTTATTTAAAACCACATTGTAAAAAGACAAACAAGGGTCAAAACATTTTCCATAAATCGATGGATATTGGTAAAAATATTCATTAAAATATTTTTAGAAAATTTTTAAATGGAAGAAAAATAATTTTTGAGAAATAATATTTATTTATCACAAAAACATTCTTGTGTAATTTTGAGTCATAAAGGGGGAAATAAAAATAAAATATTTTCAAAAAATAACCATTGTGGAATAAATTATATGAGTTTTATGAGATATCAGTTTGGTATGAATGTTCAAGATAATATATGTTCATAAACCTTTAAGAACACTCAGATAATTCTTGGGAAGATGCCAATATAGTCATATATTACAAAGGGATCCCAATGTATTAAATACCCATCGTAGTAATAAAATATATCTTCATCTAATGGGTGGTGGGTTACATTTTCATAATCGAGAAGACCATCCTTTTATACAGGATATATATCTTGGATATAATGGAGAATATAATATCATCTATCTGATGGCATAAAATATTATTACAATAAAACTCAATTTGGGTCTAGACCGTATATTCATAGTCTATACCGAAGATAATGCTATAATGTTTCCTAATAAAAACCAATATAATTCACAATAAACACTCTCTATTGAATTCCAATATGTATTGATAATCGATATCTATTATCGAATAATTACATTAGGTATGGGCCTTTAAAAAACATGTTGGGATAAGTTCTCAATGAGGAGATTGAGATATTAGATGAGTGGTGTGTTTTTAATGAATGGATCAATCATATTTCTAAAAGTACATTGGAAAGTGTAGAAAAGACACATATCATACATCAAATCAATTTCTGTTCAGCCTGGTAATAGAACTCCATTCCCAATGAATTACCTCGATCTTATGTCACACTTCTCTAAGCCCTACATTGGTTTTCAGGTGGTATTTATTTATGCGTCTCAAAGTATCACCACCACAAACTGCTCCTCCCTCCTGGGAACTACATGATCCTCAACCTACACCACCTCCCTAGAGGCTACCCTGGCCACACCTATGAAATCAATGAACATTGAACTAAATCAACCATATCGGTCCTTATACCATATTCCTTTCATACTTTGCTCAATGGGTTAGGAAATCACATGTCATGTGACACCTCACATAAGAGGCATAACATCATCCCTTTCCTTCATGGATTATCATTTACAGGGTTACTGACCCAAAAATCCATGGGTTTGATTCAAAGAATTAGATTTCATTCTCTTCCAAGACAACTATATCTAATGTATTATATCATCTACTGACGATTAATCACCATGATATCCACTAGATACATAGATTTTCCAACATACCTATGTTAGGTAGCTCTCAATCTCCAGAACCAACTCTAACAATCCAACAAATATCAAAAGGTACAATGAGACAAAAATGGAAGAGTTTATCTACATATACTCCCCTCAATATTTTATATCGAAAATAAAATGTATCATACTATATCACACAAGTAATGTTTGAGGTTATTAAAGCTATCCTTGTATAGTAAAATTATTATGTGACCCATCTATAGCTCGAGAATTTCTTGAATCCATATGGATCATGATAATGATTGGTAATAATCTTCACGAAATAGTTGTTAGAAGTCTTACCATGATAGAATCATCTCATAATTTGTCTGAACCACTAAAATCCACTACTGCCTTGATACCCAATTAAGAAGAATTTCTCAATACACATCCATTCCAAAGGTTATGATCTGAACATGCCTGAGGATATGAACCACCGACTCAAGTAAGTCCACTTCAACATATGACACTTATTCCCCATGAATTCTCAGTGGTCACAGATTCTAGAACTCATGTAGAATAAAATGCATGAGCGCATATCATCGTTTAATATTTTTAGTACCTGGTGCTCAATAGATGGTGGAACAGATCCCCTTTCCCTAGAAGAAACACATCATGAGATGGATCCTATAAAAAGGCCTCATCACTCAATGGTTCATCATTATGGTACTGTACTGATAACGAGGATGTATGTATTTTTATAAGTATCCTAAATTTGATAAAGATTTACCATTGTTATACAAACATCCATATATTGCGATATGACTCAAGAAATATATTAAAATGACATAATCCAATAACATTAACATACAAATGTTCCCTTCAATCAATTTGTATCTATTTCAAGATGACATGTACGTTGTCATTGTTTTGGTGAATGGATATTCCAATCTCCACTAAAAAATTGTGTTCACAAGATTGAATGTCATACTTGATAGACTCTTATATTGTTTCGCTAATTCTCAGACCAATCCTTATCATGGATCCCACTCTAAAATTGAGCATGGATGAAATGCATTGAAACCACTAATTAACAACCCAAACTCCATGGCATGACTGGATAATGGAAGGTTGAGTGTGACAACCCTAATCCCACATGAAATTAGATAGGTGTATTTGACAAGCATTTAGAAGGTATAGCTCAAATGTGATTACTTTTCCTACCTCAACTCTATTCATGCTCCCAACCATCTTCGTGAAAAATTAAAGAGTAATAATATAGTACTTTAACATATAGAGTATAATGATGCATGAAATAAAATCTTATAAATACCTTAGAGTATGAAATTATAAATCAATGTGAAAATAGAAAAAATACACGACCAACCAAAAAATATGTTCCAACCTAAAAAACATGAATAATGGAAAACTGAAGAGATACTGGCTCATAATCTCCCATTATGACAACCATACATGGTCAATGCACCCACATTAAACTAAGATCTACAATTTTCACTACTATTCGTCATTTCATCATCATTAGACTTGACACATACTAGAAAGTACCATATAAGGCTATGTGTATACCTACCCAGTGTGACACCATAAAAACAGTAAACAGTCTTATATAAAGATACAACAGTAGTCAGATCAACCCATAATAAGTGTGAAATTAAAACCCAATATATATATATATACATATAAATTATCATGAAGAAACCCAAGTGAATGGTAAAGGGGATCTATATATAGACAAGCTATCTTAGTACAATGTGTTTTCATGCAACACCAAAAGTCCATCTCTAAAGTCAGGAATCAAAATAAACATACTTATAATCTAATTGTTTGGGCACACACCTCCCCACTATATTCCATATATGAGGGACCCACCGAGCTAGTCGTGGAACCACTCCACTTAGAGTGTAAATATGGAGGAGTACAACCCCATAGATAGACGGCTCACACCTTGAATGTAACAGCCCAAGATTTTATGAAAAATATTCTTTTTAATTTTATTAATGTCTTGTGTTGTACGCTACACCAAGAAGAGCTTGCACAACACACATCCTTGACTTGCCTTGCATTACACGACCTTCCTCGATAGCGTGTGTAGTACGCAATACCGAGTTTCACTAAACAACGATATGCTATTAAAATATTATTATAACTAGCCGTTATGAATAGTAATAACCACCTTTTAAAATTTTAGAAAATTTATCCCTCAAAATGGACTTCATTTTTGGATTCGGAGTATCGAATTTAGCCTAAGGTGAAATTTTGGTACTTTTCAGATAACTTTCATATTCTGATGAATAGTGAAAATTACTAAATTATAATTAAAAAAAACTTTTTAATCAAAATAATTAATAGTGATAAATTATTAATTTGAGTGGTTTTAAAGTATATTTAGAATATATTTTTACAATTTAATACAATGTTGGTCATTGGATGTAATTTCACATTTAAACCAGACATAAACAAGTGTCAATCTTTTGATAGATATTGTTTCTTAAAAACACGCTATTTGTTTTAACAGCGGGATTTAATTATAAAATTAATTAATGAAACTTCTATGTTATGAATTTGGTAAAATAGACTTAATTTTTGAATTCGGAATATGAAATATAGCTTAGGATGAAATTTTGGCATTGTTCTGAAAAACATCAATTTTTTATGAATAGTGAAACTACTAAGTGGTAGTTAAAAAAATGAATTTTTCATAAAACATAATTTTACCACTTCTGTGAATGGAATTTCAAAAATCCGAGAGACACGGTTGATGTCAGTAAGTAAAATGTGGTTCAATGAGATGAAAATAATTTTTGGTGAATAGTAACTTTTTACTTTTATTTACCACGGTTAAAAGTAAATAGGGTAATTAAGGGTAAGAATGATATTAATATTACCCTAACACATGTCCTAATTCTATTGGACAAGTGTATCTCGACCAAAAATAACCTTAAGTGTAAAATATTATCATTTAGGCCCACTTGGATTAGATTAGGACATTTATTATTATTTAATTCAAAGAAGAGTTAAAAGAGTTAAAATCAAAGTATATTTACTAATACATTTTTAATATAGGGTTATACATAAGATAAATTCGATTGTAAATATTCATTAGAAAGATAAAAAGATTTCCTACATTATGGTATTTTATTTGTAATTTTTAGACATCAAATAAGTTAATTTATTTATGACACAAAGATGATGCAGTAATTATCTTATTAATGAAATATTGACCTAATTGATATTATAAATACCAAAATAAATGTAATTTAAGACTTTTTATGAATTACACTAATTTTCTAGGTTACTATGATATATTAGTGTTGATTTAATAAACTTGGTTCTAACATATAATTCTATTATGACTTTCAAAAAAATCATATATCAAATAGTGTCAAAATTGACACAAAATAGTTTTTAAATCAAAGTTTATATTATTAATTGTTATTTTATTCCTAAAAATCTAAGGTTCGGACAAATGACTTAGATAAGGATATATATATTAATAATAAACAATTTGGGATTCGTTTTGCAAGTTATAGTGAGTGTATTAACCATATAGTGAAAGAAAACAAAAAGACACGGTAAAAGTTAAATTATTTAACTTAGAGTTAAAATCTAATTGATAAGGTTAAAATAATACCCTAAACTTGTCTAAATCCTATTGGTTGATAGGATTTCGACCCATCCCCACTTTATCTTCGAAATAAGACCCTTTGGAACCATTATAAACCGATTTTGACTTTAATATAAAATAATATTTTGAGATATTCCTAAGGTGCCCCTCTCCTCCCTTATAAAAGGGCACCTCCTCCCTCTCTTCCTCACACAACTTTGAGCCTTGAAGCTCGTCCAACCCCTGCCAAAATCTCTTCTTCACTTCCCTAGCAACATCCTAGTGGTTCTGGTCTTCCTCAAAGACCAATTTTAGTTCCCTAAGAGGAGGTATTAAAGAGGCGCTTCAAAGAAGAGGTAATTACCGTTACCAATTCTTTCATCTTTATTTCTTCTTCCACTTCTTCTTCATAGGTTTTTTAATTATGAAGTAATAACATCAGTATCACTAATATACTGATATGTTATTATAATTATGAAACAACCCTATTTCACCATCTATCCATCCTACGGAAAAAGAAATCACCGCGCGTGCGTACGTACGGAATACCGTCTCCACGCCGTGGTGTAATCTATTTTCCACCACCACCTTACATGGATGGGTATAGTGGTGTAAAGAATAACTATACATAGTTATTACAACATCATATTGATTCTGATATATTGTATAATCCACTCCAATTCAATTCAATATTTATAGAAATGATATCATCGCTCGTGCGTACGTACGGAATACCGTCTCCACGACGCGATGAGATTCATTCTCCATGTTAACCATTTAAGAATGATTATAATGTATATATAAGAAATAATAATGAAATATATGACATTATAAAGCTACTGGATTTATGTATATATATACATATGTCTGTCATCTACTTACTTCCATTTCAAGACAATAAGGAAAGGAAAACAGCGTTCATGCGTATGTACGGACTACCGTCTCCATGAACGGTGTTTTTCATTTTATTTATCTACCTATTATATATATATATATATATACTGAATATATATGATATATAAATCATATTTTATATTCTGGAAGTAAGTAAATCATGATATAAGTAATAATGATGTCAAGAACAACAAGTCAAAACACCTACGATAAATGAAACGATTTTACCCAAAACGCTTCTTTAACATGGAATTTACAAAAGAACGGGTAATATAATGTCATAAGTGAACCATATATGATATCATAACAATGAATATGATTCTGTAATAAGTCAATAACATTATTTAAATCATTATACAGGAGGTTCGGACACTTACAAAGCAAGTCGGACCTAAGGTAAGGGAAAATATCACAATCTCATTTTTATCCGAGATTGTTTATACTTTGGTATTTACTGGGGTGTATTTTATCATCCACATCCATGTTTCATAAATAATATTATTTCCATCCACCTACAATTGTTTAAATACAATTTTAACCTTCGGTGAGTTTTTAGTAAAATATATGAAAGGAATCTTTTGTCGTTTTTCGTACGAGGTACTTTTTGAATTTTCCGACAAAAGTACGAGAAGAATGTTTTTTTTAACGGCACGAACGGATTTTTACGGTTTTATAAAGAATTATTTTCATGAAGCTTCCTCCAAAAGATTTCATGACTATTTTCAATAAAATCTCTTTCTTTTAAAATTGCATGATGTTTTGTGAAAATAAATTGATTTTTGAAAAAGAAAGGATATTTTCCTCAAGAATTCAATTCAAGTGTTTTATCAAAATTATTTTCCATCTAAGATAATAATGGGTTCTGTTTCTATCCATATTTTTACATTGATTTGACTATGTTGTTATGGAATTATGTTTATGAATTCTTTTATCTTATATGAATGGTTTTATGATGTCATGTTGTTTAAGAATCTCATTTTTATTACATGGGTTATGAAATGATGTATGATTTATGATTTTGGGGCACACATAAGAATGGTATCATTATGAGATGGGTGGGACCTATATCTATCTCCAATGCATTGGGTAAAGATTTTATATCTCATGAGATAGACAGGGCTGGAACGGTATGTTATACCGGTTCAGTGAAACAGGACTGAAACGAGGGTTACTCGATTCAGAAAGGGACTTTGTCCACTAAGATAGTCTTGGCAATGAGTCTTGACTAACAAGAAATGATTCTCTATGATTATGTGTGAATGCCACAAAGTTTCATGTTTTAAGTTATGATTATTGTGATTACATTTCACTGCCATGATTTACCCCATGTTAAGAAATTATGATCTCTTTTGCAGGTTAAGATTTCCAAAAGTTATGTGCTTATGTATATGATGTGATTGATATTTCTTTTGTTTACCCTTACTGAGAATTTGAGCTCACGCTTTTATGTTTTCTTTTCCCCAGGATATAAAGAAAGGTTTTAGGTAAAAAAAAAGGGAAGGTCTTTATGGGAGATATTAGATATCTTTCACCACGATTAGAAGATTATGTTCCGAGTTTCCAAAGACACTAAACTATTACGATCCTTGTGTGTGTGTTTTTGTTATGTACTAAGTATTCCGCAAAAGTAATGTAATGTTCATGTACGTCAAGCTTCGGGTCACTACAGTTGGTATCAGAGGAAAGGTTTAGTCAACCTTTGGAAACTAGGATGCGAGAACTTTAGTGAGATCCCTAGAGATATTTATAAGGTATGTCTAGGGATGTCCCTAAGGATAAGTATAAGTATAGGATACAGTCCTAGAACTACGGTAACGATCATAGAATTTAACCTAAGATGTTAGATATTGAGGATATTCCACCTTTATTATGTTGTTTTCCCTAGCATGATTTTTGCCTCTCACACTATTTTTTTTTTGGGTTTTAGAAAATGGCTGGAAACAAGATGATTCACGATAATGGAGGATATGATGGACAATGGAATGATATTCTTCATAATGAAATGGGATTTGGAAGTCCAAACATAATTATTATGCCGAATCATCAATCTTATAATATGATCAATAAAGTAAAATTTGGTAAGTTTCCTGACTCGGTTAATAAGAGAAAGATGGAGTTTCATGATGATCATAGAGGAAAGAAAGTTCAATTTCCCCTATGTAAATCATGTGGGAAGAGGCATCAAGGAGAATGTTTCAAAGGAACTGGAAGATGCTTTGGGTGTGGAAAAGAAGGACACAAAGCAAGTAAGTGCAAAGGAAAAGGTCCAGTTAACACCATGAATGAGGATAATGGTATTGCTACGACATCCACAATGGTTAAATGTTTTAAATGTGGAATGTAAGGGCATTATGAAAACCAATGCCCTAAGGGAAAGTCTCATGAAGATAATCAGTATGGTCGTATGGGTAGTATTTATGTTGATGATGATGAAGATACTACAAATGATATGTGAGATGAAAGAATTGTTGAAGCTCGGTCAATGGTTTAAGAATGTAGTGGAATGATTACATGTTTATCATGTGTAATGTTGTATAAGAAATCTCATGGTACTATGGAATAAAGAGACATCTAAGGATTGTTACACTGTTGTCTTTCCTTGAGTTATGAAAATGTATGATTAATGGTACCACTATCCATGAATGGTTATTCAGATATTTTTGGAATTTAGATGATATGCGCATAATGAAGGAATAATAAGATAATGAGGTGTTTGATTGTATTCATGAGCTCATGACTGATATAAGGAGAAGGTTATATCATGGTTTGAGTATAGAGAATTTTTGGATTTTGGTATGTGGAAAGAGTTAACTTTTAACTGCATTCATGTTTTCACTAAGGTTCAATGGGTATTCAAGAGAATACATGATTAAGGCCTTTGAATGTTTGGAATGTGACCAACAAGACATATCTTATGATATATGGGGATTAACGACAGTATTAAATCTCTAGTAAACGTTTTCACTATATTATGAGAGTGGACTGTAGTATTATGGATAAGCCTAAATATTAGAATGGATTATGTTGGACATAAGTTAGTTTAAGGATAGAAGATTTTCGATATTATTGATGGGATGTTATAGTAATGTAGTTTTAGAAAAAGGACAACCTGCAGGACGGGCGACATCCCATCGCTTCGGACAAGGCTGTGGGAATCAAACCCACAACCGAAGTGCGACTGGCCTTTATCGCCTACCACTGCCCTACAGGAAGTCCCTGTTTATTAGAAACTAGTTTTATTATATTAAGCAGTATGATATATGAAGTATAAAGTCCATTTTAGGAACCATATATGATTAATCTCACTATAGATCGACTTATGTATATAATTTTTGAGACAGATGGAATGACCCATCATTCTATCACATGATCTGCTAACACTTCACGAATAACAAATTCAACTTCATTTATTTAGGAGATGAAGTGGGAATTGTTAAAGGCACGAACAACAGTGAGATTGTACCAAAATAAAGTAAGTATTTATTCTAATTCAAATTCTTTAACTTTAGGGAAACGATCTTGAAAACCAAAAATGTTGTCCTAGTGATCTTATATCTGATTAATCGGATGGTACCTTAGATCGTCACAAATGTATGGATTTGTGATTGTTTTCTTTTCCATAGCCATGTTCTCTACCACTCTCCATCAGAACATGATGGTTAGATTTTTCTTCCATATCCATATTTTCACCTATGTGGAAACCCAGTGATTAGTTTATTTGGGTAACCGTTAAGTTTCATACTTTTTTTTTGTTTTTAAATATTGGTTTTGGTATTCCTTTTTACGATGTGGGTTTCTATTAAAGAAACTTTCGAATAGTAAACCATTTATAACCCCGATGAATTTCGAGGGCGAAATTCATTTTAAGGGGGGTAGAATGTAACAGCCCAAGATTTTATGAAAAATATTCTTTTTAATTTTATTAATGTCTTGTGTTGTACGCTACACCAAGAGGAGCTTGCACAACACACATCCTTGACTTGCCTTGCATTACACGACCTTCCTCGATAGCGTGTGTAGTACGCAATACCGAGTTTCACTAAACAACGATATGCTATTAAAATATTATTATAACTAGCCGTTATGAATAGTAATAACCACCTTTTAAAATTTTAGAAAATTTATCCCTGAAAATGGACTTCATTTTTGGATTTGGAGTATCGAATTTAGCCTAAGGTGAAATTTTGGTACTTTTCAGATAACTTTCATATTCTGATGAATAGTGAAAATTACTAAATTATAATTAAAAACAACTTTTTAATCAAAATAATTAATAGTGATAAATTATTAATTTGAGTGGTTTTAAAGTATATTTAGAATATATTTTTACAATTTAATACAATGTTGGTCATTGGATGTAATTTCACATTTAAACCAGACATAAACAAGTGTCAATCTTTTGATAGATATTGTTTCTTAAAAACACGCTATTTGTTTTAACAGCGGGATTTAATTATAAAATTAATTAATGCAACTTCTATGTTATGAATTTGGAAAAATAGACTTCATTTTTGAATTCGGAATATGAAATATAGCTTAGGATGAAATTTTGGCATTGTTCTGAAAAACATCAATTTTTGATGAATAGTGAAACTACTAAGTGGTAGTTAAAAAACTGAATTTTTCATAAAACATAATTTTACCGCTTCTGTGAATGGAATTTCAAAAATCCGAGAGACACAGTTGATGTCAGTAAGTAAAATGTGGTTCAATGAGATGAAAATAATTTTTGTTGAATAGTAACTTTTTACTTTTATTTACCATGGTTAAAAGTAAATAGGGTAATTAAGGGTAAGAATGATATTAATATTACCCTAACACATGTCCTAATTCTATTGGAGAAGTTTATATCGACCAAAAACAACCTTAAGTGTAAAATATTATCATTTAGGCCCACTTGGATTAGATTAGGACATTTATTATTATTTAATTCAAAGAAGAGTTAAAAGAGTTAAAATCAAAGTATATTTACTAAAACATTTTTAATATAGGGTTTTACATAAGATAAATTCGATTGTAAATATTCATTAGAAAGATAAAAAGATTTCCTACATTATGGAAGTTTATTTGTAATTTTTATACATCAAATAAGTTAATTTATTTATGACACAAAGATGATGCAGTAATTATCTTATTAATGAAATATTGACCTAATTGATATTATAAATACCAAAATAAATGTAATTTAAGACTTTTTATGAATTAAACTAATTTTATAGGTTACTATGATATATTAGTGTTGATTTAATCAACTTGGTTCGAACATATAATTCTGTTATGACTTTCAAAAAAATCATATATCAAATAGTGTCAAAATTGACACAAAATAGTTTTTAAATCTATGTTTATATTATTAATTGTTGTTTTATTCCTAATAATCTAAGGATCGGCCAAATGACTTAGATAAGGATATATATATTAATAATAAACAATTTGGGGTTCGTTTTTCATGTTATAGTAAGTGTATTAACCATATAGTGAAAGAAAACTAAAAGACACGGTAAAAGTTAAATTATTTAACTTAGAGTTAAAATCTAATTGATAAGGTTACAATAATACCCTAAACTTGTCTAAATCCTATTGGTTGATAGGATTTAGACCCATCCCCACTTTATCTTCGAAATAAGACCCTTTGGAACCATTATAAACCTATTTTGACTTTAATATAAAATAATATTTTGAGATATTCCTAAGGTGCCCCTCTCCTCCCTTATAAAAGGGCACCTCCTCCCTCTCTTCCTCACACAACTTTGAGCCTTCAAGCTCGGCCAAACCCTGCCAAAATCTCTTCTCCACTTCCCTAGAAACATTTAAAGGTTCTTGCCTTCCTCAAAGACCAATTTTAGTTCTCTAAGAGGAGGTCTTAAAGAGGCGCTTCAAAGAAGAGGTAATTACCGTTACCAATTCTTTCATCTTTATTTCTTCTTCCACTTCTTCTTCTTAGGTTGTTTCATTATGAAGTAATAACATCAGTATCACTCATATACTGATATTTTATTATAAGTATGAAACAACCCTATTTAACCATCTATCCATCCTACGGAAAAAGAAATCACCACGCGTGCGTACGTACGGAATACCGTCTCCACGCCGTGGTGTAATCTATTTTCCACCACCACCTTACATGGATGGGTATATTGGTGTAAAGAATAACTATACATAGTTATTAAAACATCATATTGATTCTGATATATTGTATAATCCACTCCAATTCAATTCAATATTTATAGAAATGATATCATCGCTCGTGCGTACGTATGGAATACCGTCTCCACGACGCGATGAGATTCATTCTCCATGTTAACCATTTAAGAATGATTATAATGTATATATAAGAAATAATAATGAAATATATGACATTATAAATCTACTGGATTTATGTATATATATACATATGTATGTCATCAACTTACTTCCATTTCAAGACAATAAGGAAAGGAAAACAGCGTTCATGCGTACGTACGGACTACCGTCTCCATGAACGGTGTTTTTCATTTTATTTATCTACATATTATATATATATATATATACTGAATATATATGATATATAAATCATATTTTATATTCTGGAAGTAAGTAAATCATGATATAAGTAATAATGATGTCAAGAACAACAAGTCAAAACACCCACGATAAATGAAATGATTTTACCCAAAACGCTTCTTTAACATTGAATTTACAAAAGAACGGGTAATATAATGTCATAAGTGAACCATATATGATATTATAACAATGAATATGATTCTGTAATAAGTGAATAACATGATTTAAATCATTATACAGGAGTTTCGGACACTTACAAAGCAAGTCGGACCTAAGGTAAGGGAAAATATCACAATCTCATTTTTATCCGAGATTGTTTATACTTTGGTATTTACTGGGGTGTATTTTATCATCCACATCCATGTTTCATAAATAATATTATTTCCATCCACCTAAAATTGTTTAAATCCAATTTTAACCTTCGGTGAGTTTTTAGTAAAATATATGAAAAGAATCTTTTGTCGTTTTTCGTACGAGGTACTTTTTGAATTTTCCGACAAAAGTACGAGAAGAATGTTTTTTTTAACGGAACGAACGGATTTTTACGGTTTTATAAAGAATTATTTTCATGAAGCTTCCTCCAAAATATTTCATGACTATTTTCAATAAAATCTCTTTCTTTTAAAATTGCATGATGTTTTGTGAAAATAAATTGATTTTTGAAAAAGAAAGGATATTTTCCTCAAGAATTCAATTCAAGTGTTTTATCAAAATTATTTTCCATCTAAGATAATAATGGGTTCTGTTTCTATCCATATTTTTACATTGATTTGACTATGTTGTTATGGAATTATGTTTATGAATTCCTTTATCTTATATGAATGGTTTTATGATGTCATGTTGTTTAAGAATCTCATTTTTATTACATGGGTTATGAAATGATGTATGATTTATGATTTTGTGGCACACATAAGAATGGTATCATTATGAGATGGGTGGGACCTATATCTCTCTCCAATTCATTGGGTAAAGATTTTATATCTCATGAGATAGAAAGGGCTGGAACGGTAGGTTATACCGGTTCAGTGAAACAGGACTGAAACGAGGGTTACTCGATTCAGAAAGGGACTTTGTCCACTAAGATAGTCTTGGCAATGAGTCTTGACTAACAAGAAATGATTCTCTATGATTATGTGTGAATGCCACAAAGTTTCATGTTTTAAGTTATGATTATTGTGATTACATTTCACTGCCATGATTTACCCCATGTTAAGAAATTATGATCTCTTTTGCAGGTTAAGATTTCCAAAAGTTATGTCCTTATGTATATGATGTGATTGATATTTCTTTTGTTTACCCTTACTGAGCATTTGAGCTCACCCTTTTATGTTTTCTTTTCCCCGGGAAATAAAGAAAGGTTTTAGGTAAAAAAGGGAAGATCTTTATGGGAGATATTAGATATCTTTCACCACGATTAGAAGATTACGTTCCGAGTTTCCAAAGACACTAAACTATTACGATCCTTGTGTGTGTGTTTTTGTTATGTACTAAGTATTCTGCAAAAGTAATGTAATGCTCATGTACGTCAAGCTTTGGGTCTCTACATTGAAGAAGTATGGTGGCTACTAACTCAATGTAACGTCCAGAGATTTTTTGAAATATATTTCATAAATTAATTTAATATTATTGTATTTTAAGACCCATAATATTGGGTTGAGTTACATGGATCAATATGTTTTTTAAATGTAATAAATAATACTTAGTATATCTTACATTAAACACAACACTGAGATTAAATTAAACGTCACATACAATTAAAATAATTATAATAATTAATATGATAGTTATCAACAAGTAATTGGAATGGTTGGTTTAAATAGAATTATATAAATTAAGGAAATATGGGATACACATGAATTATTTACTGACCAAATTAATTAGAAATTAAAATATAAATCCATTGAATATGAAGGAAATCACTTTATAAAAAACTCCATTTTTTCACATAAAATCTTTTTAGATAAAAAAATTAAATAATAAATTATTTTGTGAATTATTTCAATTAATATAGTTTTTATACCTTAAATAAAATATTTATCATTCATCTTATGAATTTTCTTCCCATGAAATAACTATGAATTCAACATTAGTCTTACAAAATCTTTATTTTTTCTACAAATAAATATTCACAATTTTTTATGGGGAATAATTTTTAAAATTAATATTTCAACACATAAAAGTTGGATTTGAAAAAATTATTATAATTTTATAAATAATAATTTAGATATTAGATTAGGGTGATGTTTTTTCTTGAAATTTTTTTTTATAAATAGTGAAAGATAAAAACATTCAATTGAAATCTATCTATTCACATTCATTATTTAAAAAGTTCAAATATATTTTAAGTTGGTGTTAATGTATAATTATTTAAGTTATCCATCTATTAATCCAATTTAGGTTACTTGAATAAATTTCATATTGAAATTTGATACGAAATATTTTGTATGATTTTGAACATTTTCACATTAAAATCACACATTATCATCATGTCTATAAGATTACATTAAAATTAAATCATGCCACTTATATGATCGGAATTTGGAAAATGGATTCAATATTTTGAATTAGAATAATTTTTATTTTCTAATAATTTAAAAGTAAATTTCCACAATAATTATTTGTGATGATAGTTATAATTAATTATTGCGATTAAGGTTAAAGTAGGGTAATGTACATTACATTATTTTGTATTAAAATAAATTTTACACATGGATAGAATATTTTTTTAATAAAATGGATATTATTTTAAAAATTATTAGGTATAATTTATCTAATAATTATCATTTTAATTATAATATTAAGGGATAAAATAACAAGGTAAACATAAAATGTTATGTCCCCATGGTAAAAATATATAAGGGTAAATTAGAGTGAACGTAATTAATAATGTACAAAATGATAAACAAATGTATTTATATTTATGTTTTGGAGGTTCTTCAAACCAAATATACCCTCCCATATATTATTGATTTTTTTTTGTGGAACATGAGGTAATGTAGAACTCCAACTAGTGAATAATTTTCGATATTTGCAGGATGATACTCCTCCATTATAAAAGGGAAATCACTCTCCCCTATTCATAACACCACCCATGCAATTTGGATTTTCCAAACACTAGGATAATCAACTATGATTTTTTTTTACCTCATCCTAGGTGCCTTATTTTTGGAATAAGGCCATCCTAGGAAGGCTTTAGTGCAAACCTAAGGGTTAGACTCGAAGAAGATGAAGTGTTCTTCAGTTATCATTTTAATATTATTTCTTTATCAACATCCTTCATTTATTATTATACCATTATTAAATAATAACCCAATTATATTATATAAAATATGATTTTTATGTTAGTGGTCTTAAATACTAACACACACATCCCCATCAAATGGGTTACAAAATCATTATTTTTTGGACATTGGACTACCTCCTCACGAATAGATGTCATTCATTTTTTCCATTACTACGTCACACAGATTGATATAATGATGGGTTCATATTTTATATTTCATATTTAATATATTTATGATTTTACCATTATTATTTAGTTTTCATATATTACATACATTCAGGTTTTAATTTTTTTACTATAGCATCGTTCATGTGTATAGCGAACTCTCACCTCGCGAATCGATGTCATTTGTTCATGATTTAAATGGAATATATAAAGGATGAGTTTATTAAAGACATGTGATATATTTCACCTAAAAATTATAATGGAATAATACTACATAAATATAATTTTACTTACATTATTTCAAAATGAAAAAATGGAAATAGTGTTCATGCTAATGTGAGGCCTAATGTCTCTATGAATGGGGTGTTTCATTTTCTATCACTAAATTTTATGGATTAGTCTAAATTTATATATAAAGAACATACATAATATTTATATCATGTTTTCATTCAAAATATTATGAATCCATTATCTATGTGTGAGGATAAAAAATAACTTTTCAAAACATATATACAAATCAAAGCTGTTATTACAAGGAACGTAACATTAACATGTAAATATTAAAAAACAGGTTGTAAAAGGTCATAATTAAAAAATATATGATAATATATATATATATATTATTTTTTATTTAAAATATTTATTTTGAAATTATATTTATTATATTGTATGTTTGAATGATTACATAAGATTTCATGACTTAAGGTAAGGTATTTTCATCCCAATTTTATTTGTGTTGAGACACAAGACATATTCACCACCTTTATATTTGATGTAGTTTATATACAACCCATGAGTGTATATTATTATTATTATTTTATATAATTATATTTTAGTATTCATATCCATTTATAGATATCTCTTTTATAGGGATTACAATTCAAATGTTATCGAATCCATAAGGGCTTTTTGGATCAATTTTATTTCTTGAGTTGCACAATATTTGATGAACCTATATTCATTGATGTGGTGTATATACATCCCCTTTGAAACATAATATAATTAATTTATTCTTATTAAAGGTATTTTTTTCTTCTTCAAATTTTATTCTTTTGGGGGGATTCTGATTCAAGGATACCAAAGTGGTAAGAGTTTAATGTTACAATCTCACCGTTTATCATGATTGTTTTCGATTCAGATTCAATTTTTAAATTTTAATGATCTACTGCACAAATTTAAATATCAATTTTCTTATAATCAGTTTATTCTTGATATCTTCCTATAATGGTGAAATTATTTATCTTTTTAATACTTAAGATAATTAACAAGTGTTAAAGGAAATTCAACATTATTTATCTATTCAATCATAAATCTATTTTCATAGAAATTTAATTTTTCAAAAATTATATTCATAAATATTTTTTTATGATATTACAAGATCATTTTAATGGATAATTATTTTAATATTTTTTGTTTTTTTATTTATTTTTTAAATTATATTAAAATATTATTTTATATTCTTTAAATGTTATTTTTATTGAATATTTTTTCAAATAGTTTTACAATTAACAAGAGTTTTTCAAATAGTAAATGATATTTCCCCCAAGAAATCATTGAATTGATACATTAAAAATTATTTTCCATAAATTATTACATAATTTAGTGTAACCTATTTATTTAAATGGATATAATCTAGGGATTTCATTCATTTTTTTATCAGAAAGGTTGATGTTTTGATTGAATTAGAATTATTTAACCCTATTCTATTCCAAGAGTCAACCATGATTAAAAGTTATTGTCATGAAACAAGTTTCTTTTACATGGGTTAATCATGTTTTAAAATTATACACAGGAAATACAATTCATTTCCATGGAATAGTTGGGTTTTCCAAGAATAATGATTTCTTTTTAGAGTTTTTTTTATTATATGATATATCAATATAATATAATCATGTTATGGTTCTTTAACATTACTTATATGATTTGACAGATTCAATACCACAAATTATCACCATTAAAACTTATATAATGTGGAATATTAGATATCATTGGGTAGTCCTGTTACATATTATACAATGTGGTGGCCCATATTGTGTTGTGTAATCCATTTTGGTATTATACGATGGGGAATCGTAGATAATGTAACATGGGACCATTATATCTTACATGATTGTTTCACTTAGACAGTAGAATAGTTATATTGTACTGATAAATTCTATATGAGATCCAATGGTACACATGTGATTAAACCATGATGAAAAAGAAGGCAGTGAAGGTGATTATCCTAGGATAAAAAACTGGGTAAATTAGTGGTTAGTATATGCCTAAAAGGATGTTACATGGGTTGTCATCCCAATCCCAAATTTTAGGGTAAATTGATGGTCATCACAAGGCCAATGTTGAGGGAACATTGTTGTTCATAAAAATCATAGAAAAGAGGGTTAATTGTTGGTTATCCAAATCCTAATATATGTACATGGGTGGTTATCCCATGCATAACAAGATATGAACGTTTTGGTGGGTATCCATGAGCTAATTGTTTCCATGCTTATGTGTGTTGTAAATCCCATGTCTAATGTAAATGCTATATTCTTATTAATCATGTTAATTGATTCCATTATTATTAATGTCTTATAAGAAATTATGTATTCTATGAATCATGATTATGACCTTTTATATGAACGGTATGGTTTTCAAAATATTTTATCATGTTCTCATATACTTATTATATTTTTATTCTTACTTATCTCTCCTATTTACCATTATGGAGCATCCAAGATCATCCATTCTTATGTTTCCCTCCCTGTGTTATGAAGAAATATTTATTTATGGTATTTTGAAAAACATACAAAAGGGGAATATCATTTTTGGAAACATTGAAGATATTTCACTAAATTATGAATATTGTGGCCTATATTTCAAACAGAACTAAACTAGTGTGGTTATCATGGGGGGTTTTTTTGTAATTTATTAAATATTCATCTAAACTATTTTAATATCCATGCATTAAATGAATGGGTTATTATATTTGGTATCGAATAAAAGGATATAATAACCATTTTAATGTAGGGTGAGAAAAAATTATTAATTTATGTAAGTATAATTTTAATGATATGTATTTGGATATCTCTAAGGATAATTCAATATTTGAGTAATTGTTATATAAAATTTCAATTAATTATATTAATGATTATGGTAATTAGTTTCTTAGTAACACTTACTTCCCAATACCCTAAAATTGGATTTGGATCTGGCATAGATTTAACTATGCATAATAGTCTTGAAATCACCATATCGACCTATATATGATCAATAACTAGTGCATTGAAAAGGGACTTGCTACACACCTAGTAGGACACTATCAGGGGTATTTTTTCAAATTCAAAAACTCTTTTGGAACAATCATGATGATTTTAAATAGATGATGATTATTAGTGGATAAGGATAAATACAATGAACTAGAAAAGTCAATGGACTTGGATAATCCATCATGAAGCTTTTACTTATGACATGAATGATTATATTGAATAGTACCAATGAACATGAAAAATAAATTAATAGAAAGGATATACTTTATTGTTTAGGGAAGAAAACCTTTAACATGTTTCTGAGTAATATTAGATGGTTTTTAGTTTTGATTAAGTTATTTTTGATATAGATATAGTAAATTGAATAATATTGAAGGCCAAAAAAATTGATAAATTATTATTTTTAAAGATTTTTTATTTTTATTGATAGATTGGAAACCATTACTGGATCTATTGAATATGATCAATAGATTGAGGATTTATTTAGGGAATGAAAAATAATGCATGATTTTATAGAGATTTTATATTAATTTTTCTTATAAAAAATTATAATAAAATAAAGCCAAGGTAGTCACATATTTTTCTTGTGACTACTACACGATGAATAATGTTTTTAGAGGATTAATGTTATGTTGAGTTTGGGAAATTTAGTGACCTACATTATAAAATATAAATTTTAGAAGGGTTATAATTTTAAACATTAATTGAATGTCTTATATAGAACTTACAATAGGGATTTATAGATTTATTTAATAATTAATCATATAATGATTTAAACATAAAATATTATAAGTAATTTTTTATAAATATAATTAAATATGGGAATAATGACTTTAAATTCTATCTAGGGATATTGATATCTATTATAATTTCATTCATATCAAACTCAACATACTTTTTGGGAGTAATATATTATGGGTATGATGATCAAGGAATAACCAAAGGATGAAATTTTACCTATGAAATAAATAGATTCAAAGTAATTAACTTTTTATATGTTCGGAATCAAGATGAAAAAGTAATTCCACCAAATTATTAATAGGATCTTGTAAAAAAAATATTATCATAGTTATTTCATTTCCAATGAATCTAATGGTCTTGTAATCCAAAATATATTTATGGTTTGTATTTTCTAATCTTATTTGGATCACCCACTTTCTTACAATTAGTGATCCCTATCGCCATCAATAATTATTTATGCTTTTATTCCATGTCCGTAACAACATTTTACACTTATGTTCTTTTATATGGAAACCAATATATGAGTTACTTGAAATAAATATTACGTTTCCAACATTAAATTTTTAAATTATATTTTTTAACCATTTTTATATTTAATTATTTCTATGAATTAATTTTAAAATTCTAAACATTTGATGACCAGGATGATTTTTGAACGATGAATTAATTTAAAGGGGGGTCTATATAACGTAGTAAGATTATGTGAAATATTATGGTCAGATGAATTTACTATTATGATTCTTTAAAAACCAATAACATTATCTTCATATAAATATAATAATGAATTTCTCTTGTATTATATGAAATCTTGATTTTTAATTGTGCTACATGGAAAACTGTGTTTAAATGAAATTCCCATTTAATTAAAATATTTTTATTATTTAATACGATAGTTATCACCTAGAAATTGGAATTCTGTGTTGAAAAAGATTGAATAAATTATTTAAATATTATTTAAAAATTAATTATTATAAAAAAATTATTAGATATGAAAAAAAGAACCATTTGAATAAAAAGAAAATCATTTTTTCAGATACTAATTTTAAGAACATAAATACATTTCCACAAAATAAATTAAACAATTATCATTTGGTGATTTATATAAATTAAATTTTCAAAATATATATTAAATAAACAATTTAGGATTCCAATAATGTTTCCACTAGACTATAAATAAGATTAAATCCCATTTTATACCTAAAATATTATTTTTTATAAAAAAAAATTTGTCACCGTATTATAGTAAATTTGTTTTACACCAATATATATGTAATTATACAAAACGAATTATATAAATTGAAACTATTTTTGAAAATTTTAACTTTAAAATTATCTTAGGGATAATTTGTTGATGTATTTTAATATTTTTTGTTTTCTGATGAATAAGGAAAAATATAGAATCTTAATTATAAACTATATTTTCACCTAAATTACATAAACAATAATTAATATTTTAAATTGTTTTAAAGATAATTAATTATATAAAAAATAATTAAAAACAATTTTTTTCATTGAAATTTCTTTCATGTGGTAATTGGATATAAAATCATTTTGAAAATTTGATAATTTTCAGTTTCAAACCCCACTTTTTATTCAAGTATGTAGGATTAGTTCTAATTTTTTTTCCAAATTGTGATGTGAACATTAAAAAATGGATTCCATATTTATAATTATAATTATTTTTATAATATAACAAATTAAAAATAATTTTTTATGATAATGATGAATGAAAATATTTTTAATTAATAAATGTGACTAAGGATGAAACATGTCATTTCGCATTAGATGTGTTTGTATTAAAATTAATTTCATAAACATAAAATAATTTTATTTAACAAATTATATTTATTTTTCATAATAATTATATTTATATTTTCCAATAATTATCATTATAATTTAATTATTAATGGTTAATTTACCTAGGTAAATAAAAAAGATTAAAGGTACAATGGTATAAATATAAATGGTTAAATTTGAGGAATCATAATGAGTGAGGATCCCCATAATAAACATGTGTTGATTTCTTTATGAAGTGTGTACCAAAAAAACTACACACTTTTATTTATCAATCCTAAAATCACATGACATTTGGGAAACCTCTGAATTGTAAAAACATTTAGAAATATACAAAAATTACACTCATCCATTATAAATGGTAACTCAATCTCTCCCATTCTTCGCACTGCTCTGTCCATTTAACACGACCAAAACCTACCAAAATCACTTAAAATTTTCACTCCCATCATCTTAGTGGTTTAGTTTTGGAAGAAATACACCCTTATAAAGATTTAGTGTATACCTAATGGGAAGACTAAAAGAATATGTACTGTTATTCAATGTGTGTCTTTGTTTAATCTCATTATCCCCCTCATTAAATTATTATTATAAAAGGATTGTAAAAAAATCATAGTAAATTATATTAAATAATATTTTTTTGTTAAGGGTATGAAATAAAACCATATACACTCCCAAAAAATGGATTTCAATATCATTGTCCCAGTGTATGACTTACTACCGCCTCCCAAACTAATGTCATCTGTTTTTTCATTAACACCTCTTATGGTTTGACAGAATTATGGATTTTTATTTTATATACAATATTTATGATATATATATATATTTTTATTATTATTAAAATATAATATCATAGATAACTTCATGATTTCCATTTTCTGAGAATAAAATAACATCACTCATGTGTACGAAGGGCCACTACCTTACGAAGTGTCATGATTCGGTCACACAATACATTGAATTTATTAAGGTTGGGATTAATAAATAAATGTGATATATGAAATAATATTTATAATTAAATAATATATATATATACACATTTCATTCTTTGAATATGAGAATAAAATGGAAATATCATTCATCCATATGTATGACCTATCGTCTCCATGAATGGTATGTTTTATTTTCTATCACAAAATGGTATTGAATACTATAAATATGTAAATAATAAATATATATCATATTTATAACATTTTCTACATTCGAGATATTATTAAACAATGATATATTTAAGGGTATAAAATAACATGTAAAAAAATATCTGAAAAATTAAGCAGTTATTACCCAAAACACAACTCTATTATAGAATTGTTAAAAAATGGGAAATAATAGGCCATAAGAAAAACATATAATATATTAAATGTAGATGTATTATTCTATAATATATTTTTAATATACATATATGTATTGTATATATATGTTAATAACAATTACAAAGGAGGTTAAGACAAGTGGTAATTGATTTACATCTAATCATTATTTTCTTATGAGACACGAGCCATGTTCAGAACCCATTTCATTGATTTTGAGTACAAAAAACCAATGTATTTTTATTATTATACTTATATTGAAAAATATTTGGTTTCAAATATCCATTTTGGGATCCCTCTTTCATCACAGAAAAATAGCGTATCAGTGGTGGATTTTAATAGGGGTTAAACACAACCCATTTTCAATTCATTCTAGAGGGGGTTTTGAACCAGCCACTCTAATAATCAAATTTAGATGGGTTTAAAAATCCCTATAAAATTTTTAACATTTTTTTGTTATATTTGGTTAGATTTTAGAGGTTTTTGTGTCAAAAGGAGTGATAATTTAATAATTAGTGTCCCAATATCATCAGTTGCATTTTATAGAAAATATATATATTTATATGACTCGTTTGGAAATTATAGACTATATATATATCATTATAGGATATATTTGGGGTTCACAACCCCTCAAATATCCTAAATATGATGGTGTTAATGAACTGTCGTTAATCCCCTATATTATATGAAGTTTTGAACACCTTCTAATTTATTAAATTAGTTAGGGTTGTGAAACCCCTCTAATACATAACAATAGATGTTTTTGTGAACCCCCTCCAGTTTATGCCAATAGTGGGGGTTCATGAATGGCCTTTAATCCATTTGATTAGAGGGTTTCAAATTTTTTTTAAAAAACTCATAAAAATTCAAATTTTATAACATATATGAGTGCATATGTGTGTTACATAAACACATTATATAATTTTATTTAAATTCATTTTAAACAAATTTAAAAATAAATTATATAAATACATTAAATAAATACTTATATATATAATCATAAATGTATACATTTATAAATATAGTTATATATAATATCAATGAAATTACAAACATGTATATTATATTATATAAAATTTATATGTGGATTTATAAACACTACACATGTATATTATGGTTTATATTGTACATATATTATATTAAATACCATTTTATTATATATTTATATATATATATATATATTATTATGTATACAAATAAATATAATTTTGACATAATTAAATATAAAGAAATATATACATATGAAATATTAACATTATATATATTTTATTATAAAAATTTTATTATATATAAATTAATATATATAATATAATTATTTTATATATATTTCCGTATACCATATAAATTATAAATTAATTTTTAATATATATTTCATTTTATTGTAATATATATTTATTATCATACGAGTGAATATAATTGTATTCTTATGTATATAAAAATATAATTTTATAATTTTATTTGCAAATATATATATTTATATGTATAAATTCTATTTCCTACAATATTAGTTTTATATAATATAAAATCCTAAAAATATTATATAAATATATAGATAAATATAATTTATTATAAAAATATAACATATAAAAACCCATGCTTTTAGTTTTTATAATTTATATTACCATAATAATATATATTTATTAACAATAAGTTTAAGTTTATATAATATATATGTAATTATAATGATATGATATAAAATTTATACAAATAAATAAATATTAATGACTACAATATTATACAATTATATTTATTTGAATACATATATATTAATGTACATAATATTATATATTTATATTTATTTAAATAAATAAATATGAAGGTACGCAATATTACATATATGTATTGAAATAAATTATATAAATATTTGTATATTTTATATTTCATAGTATGTTAAATATATATACCGTACATATTAGTTATATATAATATAAAATTATATTCCATGTAACATTATATAAATATTTGATTAAATTTTATTTAATATAAACTATTTGATTAAATTCTATTTCATATAATTGTAATTATATAAAATATAAATATATGTATAAATTGCATTTCATATATATGTATTTCATATAATATTAATTATAGATTAATTATATATAATATTATACAATTTATACAAATAAATATATATTAATGTACATAATAACATTTAAATATATATATATATCAGATAAATTATATAGATATATTTTTAAAGACAATATATGAATATATTAAATAAAAACTTATATATATGTATATATATATATATTTTAAATAAGCATGTACATAATAAATAAATATTTATTTCTATATATAAATAATTTACATAAATATTTTTTTATATTTTTATATACATATCATAAATAGAACTATAAAATATATTTACTCAAATGTATGTAAATACACATATTAAATATATAGTTTATTTAAACGTATAAATTGAATAAAATATAAATTTATTACAATATATATATATATAACATAAATATGTATATATTAATATATATATATATATATATATATATATATTTGTGTGTTATATATAATATATTTATATGCATTTAAATAATGACTCAAATATTATACATTTCAATAATAATTATAATATAAATACATATATATATGTGTGTGTGTGTGTGTGTGTGTGTGATGAAATGTATTTGATTTAACAAAATTCAATTGGCTTAGTGGTTGGAGGCATTAGATGTAATGAAGAAGGTTTGTGGTTCGAGTCCCACCTTGGATGAATTTTTTGATGGGGGAGGAAAGGATTGAATTGGATGGGTCAGCTACATAGTGGAATGAACATGAGGGCACGACTATGGGAATTGTATGGGAGGAGGGAATTCATTGGGAACTGAACGTGAGGAGGGGCGTTCATATGGAATTAAATAGGAGGAGAGCCTATGCGGGGAATGGAACTGGAGGAGGGGAATGCGTGTGGAATCAAACTAGAGGATGGCCAAGTGCGTAAAATTGAACAGGGACCACCATATAAGAGGGATTGTAGGCGGTGGGGGAGGGACCATATGTAAAAATGTAGGTGGGAGGGTAGGTATAGGATGAACATGACACAAAGTGGGGAGGGTGAGCTTCAAATAATAAATAATAATTTAATAATTTTTACAGGCAGTTTTTAAAACTTCCTCTAATATTGTTTACAATTATAGGTGTTAAAACCCCCCTCTAATATGGGTCTTTGTAAGAGAGGGTTTCAGAAACCATCACTAATATTGATCTCATTACACAATTTGAGGTGGTTTACAACCACCTTTAAAAGAATATCTCAATTATCAAGGGTGTTAACGTCCGTTAATCTGATAAATTCCGATGAAATTAGAGGGGGTTAAAACCCCCCTCTAATCTAATCGTTGTTAGTTGCATGATATTTTACCAATGCTTAATGAAAACAACCACTAACACAATGTGGTGGACACATTAGTAGCGACTATGGGGAACTGTCTCTAATGTGTTTAGAAGTGGTTATAAACCCTTTTAATATAATAAATAACCCATTCTAATATGTGTTTTTTTGTAGTGCATGGGTGTTAAAATTCAAATCTTAACAAATCAGTAAGGTGTTTTTTACTCAATTTGAATTGTATGAGATATAAGTTATTTTATGAACATATATTGTTTAATGAGTAGTATATATAGAGTATTTGAATTATAAAATAAAAAAATATGTTGATGCTTATGATATTTTATGTTTCATTTTATTCATGGGTATTATGATTCAAGGTTACTAATGTGGTAAGAGTTCTACGTTACAATCTCACCCTTTATTGATATTTTTTATCATTAAGTCTCTAATGTTAAAATATCATGGTATACCTCTCATGAAATATCCTAAAATTTCATATACTATATTTATTAATTATATATTCACATAATTGTTTAGTTTTTTCTATCATTATTATTTAATATAAAAAATAAAATGTTTTTACAAAAGTAGGACTTTATTTCTCTCTTTTTCCAGAAATCAGTTTTCTTTCAAAACCATGTTTTCATAAAATGATTTTAAATTATATTTTAAGATAATTTTCACCAAAAATGTTTTCTAAATTTTAGTATTAAAAAATGTTTTAAATGATTTTCATATATTTCATTATAAAATTTCAAGGTAATTTTCAAAGAAAAATAATTTTCAAAATAATTTTTTAAGAAGTTTTTTTCAAAATAGAAAATATATTTTTCTCAAGAAAATTTTTAATAGATAATTTCTAAAATTATAATCCATATAATATGAAATCCATCAATTTTATATACACATTACTATTAATATTATCCATGCATACCATTCAAATTCTTTTTCTGAAGGGTCTTTTTGTTTTTACCATGATGTTGATGGAACCTATTTCTTTTCCATGGGTTAATCAATATTCAAAGAGATTATTATGAATCCCATTTATTTTTAATATTTTAATAATTTTCTAGTGATATGGACATCAGCCCTATTTATTTTACCTAACTTAATATGGTTTTGAAACAATAATGATTGATTTTAAGAGTTTTTATGATGATATGCAATTTCATTGTAATTTATACATGTTGTGATTCTTCGATATTATATATAAGAAGGGGTTACCCATATTGTTTTTTGTAGTCCCATTAATGATTATTTTATGGGTTATCCCAATAGTTTTGGTTAATCATCTTATAGGTTATATGATGGGCCATCCCAGATATCACTAGGTAAAACAATTACATCTTATACGATGGAGTAGCATAGATAACACTAGGTGAGCCGTTATAGCGTACATGATCAGTGCCCGCAAATAGAAATCCAATGCATTTGGTAATCGTAAATGATATTTAACAACTTAGGGTACATGGGTTCTTAACCAAATCCCTAAAATGATGGTAAATGATTTATTATCCCATTCTCCAAAAGGTGGGAACATTGGTTGTCTACCCAATCCCGCATAAGAGGGTACACATTTTGTCATTCCAACCCAAAACATGAGGATACATAAGATGTAAGCACAATCACAAGGTACGAGTACATGGGTTGTCATCCTAATTCTTAAAAGGAGGGTACATTGGTGGTTATACCTTTCCCTATTAGGTATATGGGTGGTTACCCCATGCTTAACATGTTATTAGTATCTTAGCGGATTTCATTGATAAAAACATTTCATATTCATATATGTATTCCAAAAAATACATGTCTTATTCAATTTTTATGATATAAAGAATCATATTAATTGATTCAATTATTATTTATGAATTATTAGCTTCTTATATTTACTCCATGAATCAATATTATGATCATTGATATTGAGGTTTTGTTTTTCAAATTGTATAATCATTTTCTCATACTCTTAAGCTAATTTTTCCTTACATATATACCTTATTTACCATTACTAACAATATAATATCTCTCTTTCATATGTTTCTATTACCCATGTTTTAAATAATTGTTTATTTATTGTATGTTTGTGAAGAGTACAAAAGGTGAAGATCGCTCTGGGATAAATTATAGATCTTTCGCCAAATAAAGAATATTGCATTCAAGGTTTCCAAAGGCGATAAAATGTTATGGTCACCAAGAAAGATTTTAAGTAATGTATTGAATATTAAAAAAAATTAACATATATGTATGAGATTCCAAGGTCTCTATTATATTCCAATGTAAAGAGTGTAGGTGACATGTTCCCTGGTTCGGTCGGGGTACACCAACCCCAACATAACTCTGATGATATTCCATTGATCAATTCTACCGTCAAGCATTACATGAAGAAAAATTATTCATGGAACAAATCACATCATATAATGTATTCCATGATGAATAATACTATTTTTTTCAACAAAACAAAACATGGGATAGGTAAATAATGGTTTTATATCAGAATCCTAATGAAGAATATATTGAATTTTTAAGTTACTAGGACAAGTAAATGGAGTGTATGTGGGGTCACACTTTGTATGACCTCACCTTGACTCCTGGGCATGTTATATGATGTATATAGATTTTGGAACCATACCGTATTGCATAGAATGTGCATGTGGTTGATGTAATGTCTCAATGACTTGGTGTTTAACCATTCTATTATAGGTACACCTAAATATATAGGGTCGTTCACATGTTCATGGATTTTTATATTTATCCTGGTTGTTTACTAGTACATGATTATGATCATGTTCTCTAGTCTTTCCTGTGATTATATCCTTATATTCTCATGCACTCTATGAGTGCATTTTGATCCATTTTCCTTGCGTCACCTGGTGTGTGGTGTGTCCACATGATGTATGATAATTATCATCACCCTAAACCCTAGCCAAAAAAAATGAGGAACTACATGATTTTTTTTATTCCAGACTATAGAGAGTGTGGTATGGATTATCATAGGAGGTTAATCCTAGCATCAGGAGACTCCATATTATCTTATTCCACATAAAAACACTCCATTTCACCACTTGAAACCAAAAAAACACCCCCACAATCGATTCCCATAACCATTGGCCAAAAATTGTAATTTGACCACCAAAATCTAATTATCATGACAGAAATAGTGACTCCCAATGACATATTGAATTCTAGATCCATGAATATATCAACCAGTACCCAAAATCCATCTTAACCCATTCACAAACCATTTATTCAAAAAACATTCACACAAAATCTATGAATCCATGTGTTCGATCACACTCAACCCCTCACGAAAATGTCGAACCACAACCTTAAGACGAAATCGTGAAGAATGTGATGAATGGTGTGTAGAAATTCACATAAAAAGATAAATCAATCATTGGAAAAGAATTCTCATCCAAAAATCACGTCAACATGGTGTCCAAGGTTGATATCATGGAATTGAAAATATAAATTGATTTAGAGAAATCAAATTTTCAAGATGGGATAATATAAATGATATAAAAAGTAAATCAATAAAAATTATTTTCCAATCAATTATCATCATCAAAACTGGGAATAAAACTATACATAGAATGAATTAACATGATTTATGATTTATTGTTGGTTAATAGTGTGTTATCTATTAATGTAGAGAATCTATTGTGCTCATTTTATTCTTCCTAATTTACCTTGATCTGGGTTCTGTTGTTCTCCAGTCCAAGCCTACCAATAACGTATATTCCCTACACCTATTTATTTTTATAAGGTATATTTTCTACCCTATAAATTTTCTATAGTATAATATTTCTAGAGAGAGAATTATATTATTCTATTTAAGTAAAACAAATAAATTATTAATTTGTATTATGAAATACACCCACCAATGGTCACTTCATACTAAATTTGTAATATTTACCAACCTTATGTTGTACCGGTAGTAAACCATGCATTGTGTATTCCACCATTGTGTTAGATTACTCATATTAGGTCTATATAAAAGGAAAAACATTTAATCCACATTGATGGGCACATGTTCATTAATACATATTACTATTTTTAATATATTGATAATGGGGTCCCATGATATCCAAATACCACAATGACTATGATGATAAATCCATATATATATATAATTATTCAAAGGTCTAATCCACAAAAACGTAGGTCATTACAAGTATATATACACCTTTAAAAGTAATATATTTATCTTAACATCAGAAATATTATGATTTTTATAAAAATAAATTGTATGAATGTATCAGAAATATAGGTTACAATGGACATCATTTTCCATATCATTTTCGAAAATGGAATAAAAATATGTGCCAATTCAATACATAATTCATTGGAGGGATTTCAAAAACCCACACATCTTTTTTTAAACATAACCACCCATCCTTGTATAATAACGTAACTACACATAAATGGATTATAATTGAACCACCTATCATATAATTTTACTAAACCAATAATCATTTTACACAAATCCAAATAATAATAAAATAATCATTACACATGTAAGATTGGGTTTCCATTACCACACACAAAAATTTTTCACCCATTTAAAAACATTATTTGATATTGAAATTTCCATTCCATTATCAAACTATTTTACAAACTAACTACAATATAGGGAGGAAAGGATTTTCATTTATGACATTGTAGAAGTATATAAAGGGATTAAAATAAAAACTAATGATTATGGGTGAAAAAAATAATATATTCCATATATTCTAAAATAAAACAGTCATATTGTATTATGTATAGAGTGTTATAAATTAGTATAAATTACCTGCAAAGATTTATTTTAAAGACTTATAAAAGAAATTAAAAAATAATATTAAAATTTCCGTTATATTTCATTTTTTTCCATATGAAAATATTTGTAAATATTTGTAAATAGAAAAAAATAGTAAATGAGTAAATTTTAAAATAGGATATTTAAATTAATGTCCCTTACCTTGAGTCTGACTGATCATGTACGTTCTTTATCTTCATGAATAATAAGTATATGTTAAATATTTAATTTCATAATAACCATTTAAATGTGTTTTATTTCATTTTTTTTATCTCAATCTATTTTATAATATACAACTCTATTAATTATGTTCACGTTAGACATTTCAATGATATTCAATTCATATATCCAATCTGCCTTCCATTATTGACTTTTTGTCAAAGATTTGATTATCCCTTCGACTCTAAAAAAATAGAGAAATATTTATAATTTTTATTAATAAATTATATTATAAAACTAAATTAGGAAATAATGTTTTGGAAAGGAACTTCATTATAATCATGAAGATTGTAAGTAATAGAAACACATGTATAATGTTTCCATTTTTCAAAACTCATGGAATGAATGTAACTATTTCTATATCTTTCCATAATATTAATTTTATCATATATACCATTAGTTTGTTTTAATATAATTATATATATTCCGTGGGATGGGGTAATGAAAAATGAATCACATAACCTGGTGGAGGTGGTAGTACACTAGTATACATAAATGAAATTATAATTCCTAAATGGATGGAAAGGTGAGAAATTATATTATATATTATATATTATTAATTTAAAATATGTCATAAAAAACAATTTATATACATTAAAATTATCCTTATAACCATAGGTGGGAGGAAATTATGGAAAACAAATTAAATCAGTATGCGAGGCAATACCCCGGCATACAAACAAACAATGGTTTAGATTTCCATTTGATGGAATATAAGACAGATGAAGGTTATTAATTTAAAATAATAAATGAAATGTGTATGGGAGATATTTATTATATTATATCTTCATTTTTGAATAAAATTTCAAATTTGTGTAATATGAAATAAAAAAATGCTTGGCTAAGAACTATACTTTATCATAGAAAGAACTATTATGCTTTTCACAACATGTATCCTGAGAAATATTTTATAATGAAATTATTCTCTAAAATATTTACGTATTTAAGTAATATATTTGAGAATTTCCATGATGAGAAAATAATTTTTATGTGTGAATACATGATAAGAAGATGTTCCTTTTAATAATATATTTTAGGGGCACTCACGTAATTTCACAAAATATTCAAATAATATAAATTAATTTTGATGTTAAAATGTATTATAATATAAAAGAAACAAATATAATATTATTATCAGTATAAATAATATGATATAATAAGAAATAAATTTGTGTAATATTTTAATCTAATTTTGTGGTAACATTTCGTTGACCCTTTTGAAAATTATAGTGATACAAAAAAATTTTACTCTAAATTGATTCATATAGTTTCAATTAAGGGAAAAGGACCCATATATTGACCAAAATTGATATCAATAACTATATATCATTAATTTTTCCCCTTATAATATACATAGTTATATAAACTCGTTTAATACGTTAGTGTTTATTATAGTGTAAAATTAAAGGATATTTTGGAACTATTTATTTAATTCGACATTTAAAATAACAAGAAAATAATGGAATTAAAATTTAATGAATTAGAATATATATAACATGTAATTTATATAAAAAAATAAAAAATTTAAAAAATTCCTTAAATAAAAATATGTTTTTGTTTTTTCATTAATTTTATTCATTTTCAACTGATTATACAATAACTGTGTTATTATTATGTAAGAATTCAAAGAAATTATATTTTCAATAAAAATGAAAATAATTAATCATGATGAAAAAATAAGTTATCTTTAAAATAAATATTCATTACTAAACATATTCTCTTTTTATACGTATTTTAGGAAATTAAATATCTTAAAAAACGATAATGAATTTTTTCTACTCATCTTATGATAAAATAATATAAAGGGTAAAAAAATGGAAAAATAAAAAAGTATGATTATTAATATTTTGTATAATTATGTTTGTTATATATGATACCCACTAAATTAATGAATATGTTATGGTCAATTTTTAGTATTTATCATTTTATATTTATCATTTACTACCCAATTTACGTTTTCCCATTGAATTAAAGATTACTAAAGTAATTATTCATAATTTTCAAAAATAAAAGCGTCATATTAACTATATTTTGAAATTATGATTCCACATTTTTAATTAATATTTCATTAACAATAATATAGATCTTTATTAAATTAAATAAAACTTAAATAGAAAAACCTGATGAAAAAAGTTCTTCAGAAAACATACATTTTCAATAAATTTGTTTTATTAATTAATATGATTAAGAAATAAATTCCATAATATTATAATTAGATTATTATAGATCATAAAAAACTAATAATAATTTATAAATAATTGAAATAGAATTTAACTTTGTAAATACTATAAATTTATGTAGTTTATAATAAATCAGTATTTTCACTATTCAGTAAAAATTGAATATTTTTAGAAAATTTGAAAATTATCAACATAATATAATTTTAATATGATTATTTTAAAAATAAATAGCATTTCATCTAATATATTTTCTAATAAATTTATAAATTAATTATAATATTTTTTATTAAAAATAAATGAAATCAATTTTTTGGAAAAAATATTTTTGAAGTATGAAACAACTTTTTCTGTTCCATTAATCAATACAATTTTATTTATTTAAATATTTATATATATATTTCATAATTTTGTTTGTCCTATTAAAACTGGTTAATTTAGTGGAATGGTTACAACGGTAATATTTCAATAATATTATTTGCTGATTCGTTTAATCTCATTATCGTGCATAATACATGCTATAAAAAATAATATATTTTATATAGAACATAGTGTGTTATAGTATAATATATTTAATATCTCTTCATAATCTCAATTAAAAATATTTTTATTGTGGGGAGTATGTTATTTATGCCAAATAAATGAACAAACTCTAACATCAGGTGAAATTCGAAGCACACACATTTATAGAGAACACAAATATGTATAATTAACAAGAAAATATCAAGAATGAAAGCCTCGTTAATTTAAATACAAATCAATAAATAATCTAAAACTCTCTACCAAACACAGACATTAGAAATTGGGGTGAGTATGGGTAATTGCATGTCTCTCTGTTTAATATCTAATATATTCCATCCAGAATGGAATTCAGTAATATCATCATATTGGCTCTAGTATAAAACATGGTTTTTTCAAAAGCTAATTGATTATTCAATGAAATTCATAAAAATCCACGAGAAAAGAAAATCATGTACTCAAATGGAGTCATCCTTTTATGATCATCGAAACAAATCATCCCAGATGGTAATGAATGCCTCCCATTTTTTTAAGGTGAATCCTATGATAGTAGGGTGATCCTCAGTTTTTAAAAAATCCCTCCTAAATTGTTCAATACATCCAACTCATCTTTATATAGTAGAGAAAAACTTGTGGATTACATTATAGTAGTTTCCTAATAAGTTATATATAAGAAACCATACTAAATAATTCTTGGTGAATTTTTATAACCACCACCACCCATTAAATAATAAAATCCTCATATTTGTGTTATTTTGATAATGGTAACGCCAAGCCAACCCCATACCACATGGATATTGGAATTATTATCCCCTCCCCCTTAATGGAATTTGGTGTACTCTAGTCTGGGTGGGACATCATAGAAGGAAACATAAAACCTTCTTCTTTTTTAAATCTACCGTCATAGTATAAGATTAATCCAATGAATTCTATTATGTACTCCCATAGAATCATCTTATCATTTTTTTAGGTAACATCACAGAGAAAATTCTAAGTAACAGAGGAGACATAATACAAAAGGGATCCCCAAGATGAAAAATATTAACAAAGATTGTGATCATACCCTTGATAGTTACTCAAATGATAAATATCAACCTTAGAACTCTTTTGTGTAATAAGAAATAATTCCCACTACATGATATGTGTCAATTAAACTTTTTAGTGTTAACCTTATAGATAACATGGATAATGTCACAATTATAGAGTAATTTGATAAGATATGTCTATCCAATTCTTTGATTTCACCCAACCAAATAATTATGTTGTGTTTACCTCACACTAGATGTATACTAAAGACATTATGGATTCAAATATCAAGGTATGCCCTACTTAGTGAGACAGAATAATAGATGAATGGAAAGGCATGGCTATATATTAATCACCACCTGAATAATATAAATTAGCCTTTAGAAATGAAATGTTGGTATAATATAATGTTTATATAGAAGAGTTTGGGTGACTTGTTGATGAATTAAATATGGAAAATTTTCCAACTAAGTATAATTCTCAGGATTAATTCTACAAAAATCTAATAAAATATTCAACACTATAAGATACTACTAAAAAAGAAGAACATATTTCAATCATACTACTAACATGGGTTTTATTATTATAATTTACATAACCTATATTTTCATTGAAAATATAAAATTTATTCATATATTGTGAAAAGAACAACTCAATTATGGGAGTTAAATCACTCAAGATCATGTTTAATTAAAACAGAATGTTTGTGGGAGAAGATTATATCATGTTCTTCCTACACACTTTACTTAATCATTATATCTTGTGATAATACGAACAAATATCATCAACTTAATTGAGTCACATACCACTAAAATATAATACAAGTATATATAATGTGTATTATTTATACTAGAGGGGAACCTATATCTAGAGTGTATTGTAGAAACTCATATTCTGAACTACTTTGGGAATCATATCATCCCAGTATTCAGTGGCATTAGAGGCCAATAATAGCATCTGACACATTTTTTTCATGAAGTGTCTCTCTGATGGAATCACTCCAAAAATAAATAATTAAATATCATGTGCTTTATGAAAACTCTATGGGATTCATAATTCATTTGAAAAAACAACCATCTGGATTGGTCTAGATAACATTTTGAATATTTTCCATAGAAATTAATTTATAAATTTTCTTCCACACTAAGAAAGGTGACGATCCATAACATCCCAAGTGTAAAAAAAACATGAAAATGTGAGGGTGTTTTATTTCTTCAATATATCTAGGGTTTTAACATACTTAGTGAATATAAAAACCCCACATGAGCATATACTAGAGTTATGAATAGATATTCATCAAGATCAGTTGAATTATCCCATTATTCCTCAAACATATCTCGATGGATTCAGGGATTTATTAAACATTTCACAAGTAACAGTGGATTTTATTCATCATTAAAATTATAAATCAGGTCCAAAACT
Source organism: Viscum album (assembly GCA_963277665.1). Lineage (NCBI taxonomy): Eukaryota > Viridiplantae > Streptophyta > Magnoliopsida > Santalales > Viscaceae > Viscum > Viscum album. Next base: position 1,199,443,371 of record OY728143.1, on the reverse strand, counting down.
AGGATCATTAGAAATTGTAATAGTATATAATTAATGATATTATTCATTCTCAAATTTTTAATGGTGAGAATTTATCACCTAAACCAACTCATTATATTTTTGTGACTCATTATAAACAACAATGACATTAACAACACACTTTTCAGGATGAGAAAACCGAATCGAGTCCCATAAAATTTAAATACTATAAGAATATGTGTTACACGTTCCAAAAATATTAGTTATCAAGATAATTCATTATTATTTTATAAACTAACATGCTCAAACATCCATAGGCTAGTATGCCTTATAAAATTGGAATGAATTGTCACCATGAAAATTTTCTCTAACATTCTATATTTGGTCCAAACATACAAGACATATTCATTTTTATGTATTTCTAATGTATAATGGTTTATTTTTAAAGATTTAATGTTAGTATGAACTCATAATATCTTAATTATGAATCAATTATTTACCAAGTGTAGTAATGTGAGTGGTATATTTTTCTAAAATAAATTTATACTAATGTTTGATAATTTGAGAAATAGAAAATAATTCATATGAGCATATGAAATTCTCATGGAATAAATAAATAAACAAGTTGTAAACCCAAATCACTCTTCTATACCAAAGGAAACATATTATTCATTATCTTTTAATTGTTAATGTAGCTAGAGTTAGGAGAATTGTGATGGGGGGAGGAGCCTCAACTAACACCTAATAAGGTATAGATTCATTAGAAATTTATACCCCCGCAATACTAGGATAATGTAAGTTGCCTCAAAAAATGTAATCCTTGTTATATTAAGAATTTCAATACATTTTTTTTAATTTCAGAAATATTATAGACACATTTTTAGAGGATTATTCTAAAATCCTTTACCATGAATTGAAAAAAAAATCTACATATATGAGGAATAATAAAACCATTTTTTATGATGATTAAGAAGCGTTTTGAATAAACATGTGCATGGATTAGATACATGGAGCTAAAGACTCATGTAATCTATGAAGTAACTCCAATCTAATATATAATCATCAAGACTAAATCTGATCTAATCATATTGGAGGATAACCTATAAAAAACTGAACTATCTAATAAATGTTAAAATCTGGGAAGGCCATATAAACCCATCCCCAAGATAAATAAATTCCAAAACGAGAAATCTCAATATAGGTTGAATTAGGCCCAATGAATTCAGATAGAAACGACTTTATAATATGAGATATATACAATTTTTTTAAGATGTATGATATCCTGAAATTTTTGTTCATTGTTCTGAACAAGATATCTGCATTGGGTAAAATCATATATAAAATATGATTTGGGAATTACACATTGATTCCGTATTAATACCTCTATGATTTTGAGGTCATGTGTTCTATATACGAGGTATATCATTTGAACACTCTTTTAATTGTGTTTCATTCAATTATCTCATTCACTTAAAATGATCATGAACTCATTATAGATGGATACATCATACCCATGAATTTATTTTTTACAATACATAATTTTAAAATTAATAATTTTTATTCAATTTTGTTTTTTAATGAACTCCATTATAGTATAAACATTCTAATTATTTGGCTATAATGCCACAAAACTATATCATTCCAACAAAATAATTAAATGCTAGGATAAGAGTGCAAATAAAAAAATAGTAGGATGAAATTGTGTGGATAATTTGAAGATATAATTACTAAATATGAATTCATGTAGGTTTATCGGGATATAAACAATGATTTATTCATTAGAGGTCATAGTAAAACATGCATGTGGTCATACCCTCATCATACCACCAATGTATAGAATACTCCAAAATTAGGAATGTTATGGAATTTTGGAGTGATGGTTCCCCACATGACATTAATAATTATTAGTATATGGATATAAACATGTATATAATTTAATCAAAATAGTAAGTGGTAGATGATTCTATTTTTATTTGTACCTTGAAGGGCTTGGAAGATACATGAACAAACCCATAGAGAAAACTCACCAAATACTTCTTGTATCCAATCAGTTATATCACAATGAAGAAATATGATACAAGAAGTCACTAGGTCATGTATATAATGAAATATTATAATAAAAATTATATAATAATGTTTCTCTCATATGATGGTTTGGATGATTCCCAAGAATACCAACTGAATCCAATAGAGAATGTGATTGTGACACAATCTACATAGATCAATCTATCCCATGTTCATCTCTATTGTAGGGATTTTATATCCAATACTAATACCATTTATTCATGAATCATTTATTTAATAAGCCCATATCCTTAGTGAATGATGTGTGAATATGTATAGGGAATATAATATATTGATATTGATTATGTTATTTTATCAGTCGGTCATATGGGAGAAGAATGTTATTCTCAGGGAGACAATAATTATTTTGATAAAAACCCCTTCATCATTTATGATATCTTAGGGAACTAAATCATCCAATATATTTTCTATATCTATAGAGGATTTTTAATTAGAAGACACAAGATATTATCCTATAGTATTTTAGAAAGATGTCTCAACCCCCATAGATATGATCATGAATGTGATCCTCAGTAAAGATAACGACCCATGGACTACAATTTTAATTGCATATTTTCCTCCTAGAGATATATAGAAAAATATTCCATATTAAATAACCACATGTATTTATTCAAATATAACTACACAGATATTCCCCATGTAGATCCCAAAGTTTATACCAACCATTTGGGCCTACTAAATGATCAGTGTGTCTATAAGCAGGAAGTAAGAAGAATAAATATGACCCATAATATTATTATTGATGTTTTTATCTGAAAATCTATTAAAAAGCTTCATTTTAGAGTTCCATGCTGAAAAAAATCTTATAATATCAACCACATCAATAAAAAATGGTAAAATTTGAGTTTTCATCACCATTAGGGATCTAAACTGTTACTTACTGAATGATGAATTTTCTATCCTTATCACTGAATAACAGATCAATTATGAGATTTTTCTCAATATAACTATATCATGTATTGAGACTAAAACTGTTACGAAATTCATATTTTCTGAGAGGGTGAGAAATCCACTATTTTTAGGACACTCCAATAGGTTTAGTATTATTGCATGATTCCCTTCATCTTAAAGAATGAGGCTTCCAAAAATGAATGCATGGTGTGCTATATCTGTAATAATGTTTTAGGAAAACATTTCTACTATTATTTCAATGATATATTGGAAAAATCTCATAATCATTGCAATAATATTGTTTATATCAATTCTTTCAATAATCTATAGCAATATAGATTAATGGAAAACATTTTAAATACTCTTTCTGGATAACATCATGAATATTTCATAGATTTATGGTACTCCACAAATCTATAAAAGATGATCTTGAAAAAAATAAATCATTACGTGATATATAACCTCCTATAATATTAATAAGATGAGGGGAAATTGAGGGAATAATAGAAATATCAAATTATTTGTAGCCGAGAACCATTGAAAATTATCCATTTTATGATTTTGGTAAAGAAAGGATTCACCTGTGAGGAGGATGAAGGTTTCTAGAATGAAGTTCATTGTCACAGATAATATATTATACAAAATATTTTTATAATTCCATCATTTTTTGGTATATCCCTCATCATTTAATTGGAAACAATATAGTGAACAGTCGGAACACTTGTTTCTTAGAATGGCGATGCTGATAAAGAAAATATCGTATATTATCTCAGTAAAACGATCCATAATGTCAATACCTAATATATTTTCATTGAGAAAATATACTTGTAAATGATATCTTTGGAGTATAAGATGATATATTATCTATAAAATCATGACGTTAATCTGGATTATCATGTTTTTTCACTTTATTGTATCTTCAATTCCATATTTTTACTGAATGTTTTGTACATTGGATATTTATTCTGAAATATTAAAACATTAAGATCCTATCATTAATGGTAGTCAATGGAATTATATTGGAATATTTATTAACAGTTCAACTTAACCCAAAATGTTTATATGTGAATAATGATCTCCCTAATGAGGATGTTTTTTTCATACTAGATAGTCCCCAGATATTTGAGATGCACTTCAATGACTCCTTTAGGAGCCCAATACAAAGGAAAATAGAAAACCTAAAACTTGATAGAGTTTGAATAAAGATTATACATGTCCTCCAAGTGAATAAACATCTTCTTTATTCATTACTGTTATTAGAAGGTTTCACCAATAATGAGATATAATAAAAATCTATCGTTGCATGATTAGTGCTCAACCCAAAAATATTGGTGGCATTATTAACTATAAATGATTGAAATAAAGTTGATTTAAAGATAAAATTTCATAAAAATTAGTAATTAATTACCATTCAGGATTGAGTATGATGGTAAATGGAATAACTTATAATGGGTCCAATGAATTCTCAAATAATTCACTCATAGAATTTATAAGCTGATACATCTTCTAATGTAGCTTTATCCCTGATAGATACACACTAGTGTGAGATGATCATCTATATCTCACACTATAGATTTATCTCTCCATTCAATAATAATAATATTTAAGAGATAAATGAGGTTAATATTACCTATGATAAAGGTTATCTCATATCCTCTAATACAAAAAATTCAATTAGACTAATGTATCCTATAATAAGGTACCTATAAAATGGTATTGATTATACATAAAGAGTGAAGAATAAAGTGATCCATAAATGAGAATTAAAAATCATCCATCATGATATCCCAATATCCATCAAAATTCTCTTCAAGTAAGGCTTTAATAAAGTTATCCTCACATGTAATGAAGTAGGATACACAAGTGTTTGTATGAAAGAAGATGATTATAGTACATCTATTACCCATCAATCAAAAAACAACACGTCCCATAAAATTATAATAATCAGATATTTTTTTCCATAAATGTTTCTATATTGCATGAATTTTTCTAGAAAACAATATATGCATTTTAGATACACTCCAAATTCATTAGTCAAATCCCTAGGTTAATACACACTATTAAATAATCATAGACACTAGTCATTTGGTGAATAAATTTCAATTGAATATAACCACCAACAATAGTCAGATAGTTCAAGTAAAAAAGAACAACCAAAACCATTTTCTCCAAATGGGTTATCGAAATTGCACTCAACAAGATCGGAATAAATGTTGAAATCAATTTATTGTTGTTGGACATAATTAATTTCATAGTAGTATAATTCAAATAACCTCCCCAATTTTGGTGTCCATATCACAATTTTGATGTAAAATGTCATCAAATTATTAGCATTAGAATTGAAAATTTTACAATAGGGATATAACATCTAGTCAACCCATTATATTTATTGGAATTATGTAAATAATTTATTACTATTTTTATTTAACATGTCTCAATATAATAACAAAATGAAGATGGTGGATTAAGGAAAAGAACCATGGCAAAAAAATCTCTTACATGCACTATGTGATTATCACACTATGACCTCTATTATCACAATGGATGACATATATTCATTTATTAATGGGATATAAATAGTATTAACCATTAATTAGAAGCTAAAATCACCTCATATATCTATATATAATCATTTTTGAAGATTATAACAAGCTCATGAACTATATAATGAGTTAGAAAGACTTGATAAGAAAACGTTGTGTAGATTATACAACCATGAAGTCCATCTTATTTTTTTTCAAGAATGATGAATAATAAGTTTTATCTCCACTCATTACTATAGGGATAATTGGTGTATTCTCTAATAACTCCCATAACATATTCAAATATATTGTTTATGCTTGATCCAAATTGTTAGAGACAATTTGTTATACCTAATGTATATTCCAATTTAGAATGTTCCCTGATCATGATTTATGGAGTTTGTATCACACAAGAATCCATTGGAATCATTCATATGAAATATATTTTATAAATTCATTTATAGATCACAATTTACCATACAAAATTTTTTAAACTCTATAGAAAAATGCTTACTAAATGATGTTAATCATTACAGGTATGTCCTTAGAACAAATTTTTAAACTAGATAGACATGTCCATATCACATGAAAATAAACTTGAAGGACACAACCTTACTTTTTTTTTCAATATGCATTTTAGTTTCTGATCATATTACCCTAAAATATATGAAATTATACTCAATTATATATGAAAATAATGATTAAGAAAAATGTCTCATTGAATGACCTTAAGCAAAGTGCTTCCCTGGTCCATATAATTATAACTTAAAACTAATTTAAGTTTGATAAAATATTTTATCCCATAAAGGATATACTCAAGCTATAATTATTAGTGTAATTTTATCCACTCTTATTGGATGACACTGAGATAGATACCCCAATTTAAAATATATCTTGGATCCCTTACCATGAGAACAAGCCATCAAATTTATCATTATTTAATGTCCATTGTAGGAAATATATGAATATTCCCTTTAAATATTTAAAATATAGATATATAAAATGTATTGTGTTTCAAAACTATACAAGTATAACTTCCAATTCGCATTTAATAAGCAGTGACACTTTGGTTTCTCAACATGGGTTAGCAGCAAACCCCAACGACATTTTAATCGGTGTTAAAAATATTAGTCGTTCACCTCGAGTATACCTTAACATCTTGACTATAGGATGAGGTTGTCACAAATATTTTTAATAAATGTGAGATACATCTATGAAAATGGATTTTATGAATTAAATATGTTTTTATTCCTATCATTATAGGACATGTAGTGATGTCTAGATAGAATATCCATGGACTAACCCCAAATTCAAACATCATTAAAACCCTTCTCAATGTATGGGGTTCTTATTCAAATTTGGTAGGGAACATTTTGGTCACTTTATATACCTCCCTACATATATTCCTAGAAATATAACATTAAATTACATAGTGGTAGTCCAATCGACATGACTCTAAACATCTTGGACTTGGTCCCAGTCATATGAAATTATACAAGATGACATGTGGCACATGAGCCTCATCCCAATTGGTGAGGACTCCCCAAGTGAATCTATGAGACCCAGGATCGAATCCAGGGAGATGCATATTTCTAGGTTACTATAGTAGTACTGTAGTTATACTATAGCAGGCACTGTTTGCTACTATAGCAGCCAGAACTATTCACTTTTGACCCACCATTTTGGGCTTGGAGTCCTTAAGGACATTAGGCCACCTAAGGTCTTCAGGGTAGTTAAGGCTTTCGAGCCACCACCCGGCCTTCGAGCCACATCTTTTTGAACATGCATTACAGACACAACCTGAATGAACAATGTAACTATCTCCAGATGAGGTCTTAGAGTAGGAAATTTTACCATAACAATTCTATAAGGATATGGAAGAATGAAGGGGTAGGGTTATTTCCATCGAGATGAGGTATGTGCACATTTGTACAAGTATTACTAGCCGAACATGCAATTTAAAGGTGGGATGTGGACTTTGCAATCTAGATGTTGGGGAGGAACATTTCTATGTTGTGATGTCTTGGATGATTTCTGGTATGTCTTTTAGGTCATGTAATCCACTTAAACCTATGGGCCTTATAAGGGTTCCCTTATCCCTAGAAAGTGGGGTTATCAAAAATCAATAAAAAGGCCTTCAGTCCATTTGGGAAACAAGATGACATATTTTCCAGACAATATAAATTTAAACTATTAAAATTATTCACTTCCATGAGAACAATTATTTTAAAAATTTATCTTGACCTAAGATCAGGATCTACTAAATCCTTGTAAAGTCCCATATATGAAATATCTTGATCCATTTATGAAAAATCTTTATTCATAGGATTTTATAAGAATAATATTATTTCCCTATTTTATTTTCAGGGTTCACCCAACCTATGTCCCAGATAATATCCCAATGTATATAATAAAAATGTGTATATTGATTATTACTTATATAGTAAATATTATTAAACCTGGATGTCCTATTATAATATCATCCCAAAATATCATAAATTATAACCCCCTGTATTTTAGATAGGTGTAAATTTTCATTAACAAAGTGTTTTCCCAATGGATCTGACTTATGATGAATTTGTAGCCAAATTCTCCTCAATATTTGATTGACCACTATTGGATTTCCATTTTAGAACTATATGGAAATTTATTACAACTACAATAGGATTCTTCTTGAAACAAGGATACCTTATCATATTATTATACACACATCCCATAGGCTTCACTCATGATTATTAATAATTTGTTTATTCACATGTCTCTAATATTATCTTGGCATTAGATTCAATCCATCGTATATTCTATTACACATGAGAATCCATTATACCAATAGATATTGAAATAATTATTTTTATTGATCCCTAGTTGTAATGGATACATACTGATCCCTAAATATTTTATCTTAGTCCCAACCAAAAATCTTTAAAAGTACCCAGAATGTTAAATAGAAATATATATATCACTATCACAAATGATTGAATTTTATATCATTCAATAGCCTCATATTTAAATGTATCTAAATATATCAATTTTCTCATGATAACATTCCCCAATAATTTCTCTTACTCCACCAAAAAATCAGATTTACTATACATCACTTACAACATTTCCATTCACAAGGACGTTAGGATGGTAATGAAATTCTCCTCATATTCCACTATTCTTATACAGTATATAAGAATATAATATATAAATTATAACATAATTTTTTTGAGGTAATACATAATTACAATATTTATCAAGTCTATAAATATATGTAGATAATTATTGATTCCAAATAACATCACTATGAACTCAAGGGTTATGTACCTTGTTTAGAAAAATGTTTTGGGGATATAATCTTCGATATGTTTACATGAAAATATACTAACCATAGATCCAACTAAGAGTAGAATTTTCATATACATAGTTGAAGAAACCCACTCAATGTGAGTAGGAATGTTCTGTAATAGAGGCTTGCAATCACAAAGAGGCCGAAATTCCTGGGAATTCAAAGGAGGTGAATCTGTTGTACCCTGCGGTGCCCCCTGATATAGGGGGGCATAAAGTGGGGAGGGTGTCTGAGCCTCCTAGGATACAAGAGGGTCCCTGGGTTACTTATGTAGTGCCTATTATAGAGATTCAGGAGGAGGGGAGTGTGTTGGATCCCATGGACCAAAACATTATTCAACCCCATCCTATATAAAGGCTGAATCTATAGGGGAAAACAAGTGATTCCCCAGTGATCTGAGCAAGTGGTTTAGGATGAAGCCTCCCTATGAAGGCCTGAAGGTTTAGCTAAGGAACCACATTGATAGTCTGGTGGATCAAGGTCATGTGATGCCTCATGATAATGATGATTCAGGTGCTAATAGCTACATCCAAATCATAGCGGATAGTTGGGATCGCTTCTAAGGGAAAGGTCCTCACAGTCCTAAAAGGAAAAAAGGGGCTTAATGGAACGCGTGACTCATGAAAATGAATTTTGGTATAGGGAAAAAACTAAAGCAATGTAAGGACTATTATTACCTACTAAAACCAATGGAAACCAGATTGGCTAAGAAAGGTTGAAGCAAGGAAAGAAAATTCATGCAAGATAGAGATAACAGTGATCTAAGAGGAGAACCAAAGGAAATATTAGAAGAGGTAGGGGAGTGTTTAAAGCACGAATTTCACTCCAAGGAAGAAATTATTGAGAAATACATGAGGCCCAATGCCTCAATTGAAAAAAATTGAATGGATTTATGAATGAAGGTTTCAATTTGTGTCCACTGAAGAGCAGGAATCCTGGATCGACAAGCTAGATCGAACAATTGCTTGGGGTTTTAATCAAGGAAAAATATCCCTGGAAGAATTCATTCAGTCAATGGAAAGGATGATCTCTCATCTCTAAGAACATCTCATGGAGGATCCAAACACATTGGTTAGCACTTTGCACTAGGAATTATATAGGGTGGCTGATTCAAATAACCTCAGTCTGGTGTTTAATAACCTTGTGAGCTCCTTTAGCACGTAGTGGTTTTGGTTTGGCAAACGATGGTTTCCCACATGTCCTTAAAGTGGATTTTTAATAAAAATTTATATTTGGATCGAAAAAAATATTCTGAATGAGGTTTTCTAGATGAATTACCTCAGAATTAAATAATATCCATGCTAGATAAAATGAGGATAAATGATATTTTTCAGCCACATTGATCTTTATATAAAATCGGTAGGGATTTTAAATACTAAGTGTGACACCCTCCTCTCAAAAATTATGTTTGATATATTCTGGTATTGTCAATCCATGACTATAATAACATCAACTTCCACTAATTATATAATGATAATATTTTCATGATCTACATTACCCTTACCATCAACTTTTGATAAAATAATCAATGAATTTTTCCATGATGATATTAAATAATGTTGGATGGTCAATTAATGTTCTAATAAAGCATCCCAGATATAGTAATATGTAATTAATTGAAATAAAAATATATATAAATAATATAGGGTAGTTTTTCTATAAATTTTAGTCATCACAATATACCTCTGTGATTATTATAGCATAAGGACATCCTTGTTTTCTTGGACTGGGAGATTATTGCTTCTCATTGTCCTATTTGAATATATAATGGCGAATTTTTTTATATAGTGATATTGTGACCGAATTTTTCGACACTAAATTGTTAATGTTAACTTATATTTAACATTATTTACCACCATTATTTTTACAAAATGAATTATTATTTTTATTTAAAATAGCTAATTTATTACCTATTTTCACAATTAAAACATAATATAGCTCCTTGAGGATAAATCTCACGGTTCCTATTTTTATAGTATTGAATAATATAAAATTCAATCTTCTTTACACTTCACCTTTATCACATTAACTTACTGGAGAAATCTTCACCCTCTTCTTTGACCAATTTTCATATTCAACTATCATCTTGTTTTTAATCATATCTTTTCACAGCTAGTGTAGCATAATCAAAATATATCTTACATTAGTTTTCATCCTATTAGAAATCTCACATGGGATTTAATCACATTGGTTATTAATTTGGGTATAATTATTTCTATCCATTGATAAATACAAATGGAATATTAGGGATGTGAATTTTTCAGAAATTACACACATGAAATGGATTCAATGAATATTTAATGGATAACTCATAAATGACATACATTCTTTATCCTATTAATTTATTGGTGTCAATATAGGATTTCCAATGTCTTTTTTCTAATGTAAAAATAAATTTTAAATTTCCCCCCTTCATAATGGTTAATAAATTGTTTTTAAATTTACCAAAGCATATCCACTAGGTGATTCAAGATAGAAGTGTGTAAGGCCTAAATTTTGAGTACCATGTGATGATGAACTCATTCTCTAATACATAATTTTAGGGGTTAATATATACTTATCCATAAGATAGGGATGTTTTCCAAAGTTTACCTTATGATTTCAATAATATTTTCATCCATAATCTCCAAAAAAACATGGACTTGATTTGATACAATCTATCACAAACCATATCTTAAATGCGCATAAATTAATGATTAATTAAATAATGATATATATATAATACCATCATAAAAGATCATGGTTCCAATTTTTTGGAAATTATGTACATAGAAAATTACCTTGATACATGGGTACAAAAAAATTATTTAAAAACTCTAAAACAATCCAATATATTTAATCAAACATCTAATACAACATAAGATAACCTCTAGACATAGAACATGAAACGGTGAGTTATAAAACCCAGTAATTGAATATTCAAATTATAGAATATTGAAATTAATAAATTTTAGTCAATGAGGCATATCAATTTTACATAAATGGGCTGAGAATAATATACTTGATAATTGTGAAATTATATAGGATGATGAAATAAAGAAATCATAGGAATGTGGAAGCTACATAAAACATGACATCAAAAGAATCAATTAGGGCTATTCACTAAGAAATAATAACATAGAGTTCATAGGATAAAAACATGTGAACTACACATGAAATATTATGATAAAAATTAGTCAACTAATTATGGGATATATTATTTCTAGGATGCCCCTCATATTCATATCACATGAATGACTTTGTGTGTCACGTATTTAATATAAAATATGGACATATTTTATAACATTTATATTTTTATTAAGGGAATAGGTGATAAATTCATTGAATTACCCAACCAAAAGGATACATACATATATGTAAATTCCATCAAGTGGAAAGTGGTATTGGTATTCACATAATGAGTGTTTATCATGAAAATCTACTAGATAATTTTATCAGCATAACATTTGTTATACATTTTCATAGAAGGTTTTAATGAGAATAAATGAGGGTATATCATTACATATATATCAAAATTACTCTAAAATGGATATCTAAAATCTTATTTCAAAATGAAGAAATGTAAAACAAAAATAATTATACAAATATATTGTTTGAATAAATTAAAATAAGTGGGGATCCCTTTCCTTGAGAGGTAAATTCGGAAAATTTGAGATGTGATTATTAAGGGAATGGAAACCCCATGTATGGGATTTTGAGAGGCATATGTAGGTTATATCATGCTTAATATGTTTTTAGAGATATTGATTTATAGTATGTGTTAGTATAAATGGAAAATTGAAGTTCATCATTAATTTCTAAATATAAGTTTTGGAATAGATAAAATAAAATAATCAAAACCTAATACCTTACACTAGTTTATCCAATGGTTTCATAAAAAGATGAGTGATCGTAATTATTATATATTTCTATGAACCAAATAACAAAAATCAATACCCTTAGTGATTTATATTTGAGTCATTTTTAAAATAATTGATTTCAAATAATAACAATATCATATTAGTTTTGGAGGATTCATTTAGGATTGGAAAATTCATTCACATGATTTAAAAACACATTACTATAAATAGGAAGTATATAATTGTTCCTGAATTATCAATCTATAATATATTACATCACTATAGGTCCATTATGATTACATAAGACAATCTATATATTTAAAAAGTATTCAATTATTATAGAAAACAATGACTTTCTAAAAAAATTATGAAAATATCACCATTGCATAATTATAATGCGACAACTTCAAAAAAAATATTGTATCCATATAATTATATACCTATGTGAGATTAATTTTTTTACTAATAATAATAGTTATTGTAAATTTCTTGTTTTTACGATACCAAAAACATCTAGACCATTATAAAAATTAAATTGGTATTCATTAAAATATATAAAAACAATTTATTTAAAAAAATATTACCTAATAAAAATGATTTATTGAATAAAAAATTATTTTAAAAATTATTTAATTTTTCATAATAGTTTTTTAATGGAAGCATTATATTTTCCAAAAATATGATTTTATTTACATAGGTTCAAAAACTATTTTTTAACAAACTCATTAAATAATAATTTATAAAATTAAAAAAAACAGTGTTAAAAATAATCAATATTTTACAAAAATGAAATTATAAAAATCCATATTACTAGGTTCTAGAGATATATACATTTAATAAACAAAATTTATTCACTAACGGTGAGGTGTGTGATGGGGGTGCTTTCTTGGGGATATTTGGAAAACATGGATTACATCGTGATATCAATAAGCTTGAAATTCTATCATAAATAGTTTCAATAATGCTTTAGTTTAACAATATATACATCATATTAGTTGAAAAAAATATTATTTATTCCATATCCCTCAATAGCTCTCATAATATTTCTTTATATGGTATCATATAACTGGTTGAGACCTTCATTTATTCAGTCTCTGACAATTAGAATTTATCATAAACCATATTATACTAATCATAATTATCTCTATAAAATGGATATATTATTGATTGTTAATGTGATTAATATTTATATAAATTATACCAAAATTATTTTATAGGGATTAAAAATATCCAAATTAGTGCAGGTGTTTTCTTTAACCATGTCACATAATAATGAAATTTTTCATTCAATAAGAGAATTTCATATATAAAAGTTTGGCTTGAAACAAACATTTCCAATTAAAAATCCATAAATCCAATTTAATATAAATATTGTGAAATCATATTACACAATCATTTAATTCTTTTCCATTTTGATTAATTATTATTTATTATGGAATTATTATATTTTATTTTTTATGAGATTCCAAATGCGTCCTCTCACCCACTTATAAAAGTACATCAATAATCTCTTCTCTTTAAACCAGAATGAGTTTTCTAGATACAAAAACATATCAAATACTCTATTTATCGTAAAATTTAATTAATTAGAGGTTTATGTCTTTTTAAAATAGATATTCAAGAGTTCTTAAGAATGGATGTTAAGGAGGTCTACCAAAGAAGAGGTAATCGTCCAGCATGAAAAGTTTTGATTTATTTAGAATCCAACCTCTTATAAATATATGGTATTCATAGAAAATTAAAAATTCATTATCCTTATGTAATAAAACATTTTTATAATTATGGAAACACCATTATCCAAACTCTTTTCCATAAAATGCGAGTAAAACAAATCGAGTGTGCATATGTGTGGAATGACAACTCCACATAGTGGTATAATTCATTTTTAATCACCTTCATTGATGGATGTTTATTAGGAATTATTTGATGTTTTTATATCATAATATTGATATAATTATGGTTCTAAAATGATTAAATATAAATTATAATTTCATATTTTTATTCTTAGAAAATGAAAACATATTCATTCAATTGAACAAACTACCATCTCTCAGAAACGTTTAATTCATTTTTATATATCAAACATTTGTAAATGACTATAAATAGGTATATAATGAATATATACTGTAATTATATAATTATTAAAATTATTTTCATTATGGAACCATGATCATATTTTAAGTGTTGAAACTCTAAACCAATAATTCATTAAAAATGAAACAACTATTACCGAAAAAAATCATTTAATAATTAAATATAAATAAATAGGTGCTAAATTTTTATAAGTTCATACAATTTTATTTTATACATATATATATGATTCTGGGGAAAATTATATAATATATTAATTCATTATATATTATATTATAGTTCTTTCAAAGTATGTGAAACAAAATTCATGATATTTCTATTGCAGTCTCGCAGTTGGTTATCATTCTTTATGAGTATGTATCTAATGATGAATTTTTATGACCAATATCTAAAAAATATTATAAAATTAATTATAGAATATATATTTCTATACATTTTATTTTTCACTTTCATTTCACTCCCTTTATATACCAAACAGGCATCATGAAAATTTTAATGTAAAATCGACTTTGTTTTTCTCTTCAGTTGAAAATATTATTTTTTCTTGTCAAAGTTTTATTTATAGTGTTTTAAATTTCTTTCATAATAATAAAATGATTATAAAAATTATTTTTCCTTGATTTAATTTCTGTAATACTTTATTCAATTTTTTTATCTTTTCATTTTTAGAATGTAAAATTTTGGATAAAATTTCAACAATATAAAATGAATGTTTATTTAGATGTACACAACTGGAATTTATTTTCAATTATCATGAAGAAGCACGGATTTGAAACTTGATTTTCTAGATTCTTACATTATTTTTAAAAAATCCATCAAAATTTGTATATTTTTAGAATTTAAATAATTGATTTCATAACGAAATTGTATTTTCATCATGAAATATTTCAGTGATCTTTTTAAGGATATTTTTTCATCAATAATGTCATATTTTGATGTTACTTATGATTTACATGAGATATGATCAAATGATTCAATAATTATTCCTTATCTATATGTTTTATGAATATAATGATGAGATGTTTTCAAATCCATTAATTTTCCACAAGTTATGTTGTTATGTAATGATGAAATGTTTATGAAACTCATTTCCTTTAAAAAGGTTATGATATGATGATTTGATGATATGATGAATGTATTATGCTTATTTGGAACATATATATGGTATTAATTATCTTATGTTTTGTAACATAATTATATATCACTCAATTTAATTTTATGATGATGGATATCTCATGAGATAATATATGCTAGAATATGAAGTGAACCTAATTCATTAAGGAACAATTTCCATGATGAATTTATTGGGAGTGAACTGTGACTAAGGAAGTAATATAATGGGGAAAGAACCTAATCGACTATTATAGTCATGAAATTGATAAAATTCTTATAAAACTATATTATATGACTATTTGTATTATAAAAAATGATTATATATTCTCATGGGGTATGTTCATTAATTCTATTATGATTCAGGTTATATAGTCAACATTGCATTATTCTATGTCCCATGTTTATGATCTACGATCTATTGGGTATTTTTTTAAAATTTTATTTATGTGTTCTCACACCCTTATTCTAATGTTATCCTTAAATGATATTTGATATATCACTTGTTTACCTTTACTGAGCATTTTATCTCACACAGTCATTTTTGTACTTCACCATGTAATAAAGGTAGGTTATAAGTATATAATGTATATGTAGGTTTCTAGTTATAAAGCACATAGATGTATTCAACATTGGTATTTTAGGTACTATAATTTACATATCACGGTTTCCAAATACACCAAACTACTATGTTCCTCTAATGTGTACTTCATTGAATTGTTTTGAAAATTAATATAAAATGATTCAATATATATATATGAAATTCATGGTATTCATTATGATCACGTAATAAAGTGGGTTTCATGTCATATCTATTAACACTATGAATATATATATATATATATAATGAATTAGATTTTAAGGTTCCTTAACCCTTCATAGGTGTCATTTCATCAATATATTGTACATTATATAATTGATATATATATATAGCCTTTAATTAGAGTTCCATGTATTTTGACTTTAGTTTTAGAACCCTATATCATGAAGAATGTCTTATTGGTTTTCTTTATAATATAAACATGCAATGAATAAACCAATTCCAAAGCTAAAATATGTATTTTTATCACAAATGTTTCCTATATGTATACAGTTTCATAGCCCTTAAATTTCCTTTAACCTAAATAAATATTTTCTTCCTTATGAAAGGATCCTATAATATCAATGCACTATTTTCTAATAGTGTGGTGATAATTTCCCATTAGAAATGCATATATCAATTTGAATTCTACCAAAAAAAGTTTTGGAAATTTATATTTTCTTATTATATATTTTTAACATTATATCATCAATGTACTCAGGTGGATTCATATACCATTGAAGTTACACAATTGGGAATCATAAATATTTTATAGGGAATAACATGACATATTAATTATTTACTCTCTAATATTTGGTAGATATAAAATTTGAAAAGGATCTTTTTTTAACTTGAACTATTTTGACACCATTATCATTACATCATAATTTTAAGATACAAATCCAATGTCCTTTTCATGTGAAGTTAAAACTTCAGGACATAAAGTCTAGTCAGTTGGAATTTAATCTTATTGAATAAAACTATATAAAATTATTATATCTCTCCCTTATATAAGGTTTCATAATTTTTCAACATGAGAGTTCAATTTAATAGAGGGTTTGATGGATATAGATATGACAAGTTCTGATTGAAAAATCTCCTTTCTTGAATGTGTTCTTTAATTAATGTATAGTTTCCTCTAATGACCATACACTAGATCAAGAATTTTTTCCAATGTCTTTTATCCTTATCAATATACAAAATCTTATATAAATTAGTCATGGAATGATATATAATTATTATTGGATATATAAACATCTATAGACTATGTATTTCGGACCAATAAAAAAAGGTTATCTACCCCCACCCAGTTCCATCATCTTGTGACAAGTCAATTTTGGTCCTTTCTAGGAAATGAGTTTTGTAATCACATATTCAATATCCTTATTAAATTTTCATAAATTTATGTCTCTTGTAATATAAAAATAAAAAACCATTGATTCATACTAGATATATCCTATTCTTAAAGGACACCTTTTCTTGGCAATAATGTACATTCCCCTTATATGGATTTTTATTCATCCCCCAATATAACCTACTAACTAGAGGAACAAGTTCATCCTTATGATGATATCTTATATCAACATGTACAACCAATAGTATTATAGTATAACCCTACTTTAAAATGTGTTTATTCATAATCCTCATCATACATGTTCAATATTATCCTTTCATTGATGCAAACATCCTATGTTAAGACTTTTGTCACTCCCATTAATTATTTGAATGTAACATATATCTAACAGATCAAGACCATCAATTAGGTTATCAAAAAACATTCATTTTTTGGTATAATAACTATGACATTAAAATATATTAACCTCCCCATGAAGATATCAACACTAGTCAATTCGGGATTCCATACCCATCATATCAAACATTACTATAGTTACTATACAGACTATAACTTAATTATGATAATGTTGGGTGAACATAACCAACATTAACTCCTGGCCCAAGAAATATGGATTTAAAACGTATTCTCTCAAACTTGATCCTTTGTAAAAACATAAAATGATCCTCAGTCATTTCTAGTTTCATGTTTCCTTCGTTACAATGTGAACCACCTCTCCAATTGGTCAATATTGTATGACCATAAACCTTATCAACATTAGTTTGATAACTATAACCACAAACTACATTCCAAATTCCATGATAGTATTTATATTAGTTCAGGTATCATCATTGACATCATTTTAAATTTCTCTAGAAATATACATTATCTAAATATTTATTTAATGACTAATATCCTTAAACCCTAAATAATATTTGGTTTAAATTATATCGACCTTAAATAAAACAAAAATTTGTTTAAATATAAAAAAATTAAACCCCACAATATTTGGTTAATTTTGTATAACCATAAACCCCATAAACATTTGGTCATAGTTGTGTAAACGAAAACATTATCATCAATTGGTAAAAGAAGAAAGATAGTAGACCACATTAATATTAGTTCAAATTTTCATTACATTAAACACCCTCAATATTTTGATATTTTTTAACAACATAAGGTATCATTTTCAATATTCTTACTTTTATTCCCATAAGATACCAAAGGATAGAGTAATTATACCCGTCAGGTTGCAAAAATGTAAAGGATATATTTATAGAAATTTATGTCTCTATCAGCTAGGTATGAACCAAGCTTATAATATGTAAAATATCAAGTCTTCCAAAAGATGGTGGAAAAGGGAAATAAATATTAGGTTAGATACATGAAAATGGAAGACATTTAATGTTGCAAACCTTCCATCTAGTTACATTGTGGGATATATTATTCTAGCGGATCCCGAGGGAAATTCTGATGTGTTTGGAGATAAAATGCATGGGTGACTAGAAAATCTTGTTTTAGGGTGTTATCTGAAGTGTATATTTTTGTAATATATTGTTTATTTTATATGGTTTAGAAGTTTAATCTATTTTTTAAGGATTAAAAAGGAGTTATTCTAAGACTCATCAAAAATTACCATAGTTGGGGAACAAACCATGGCTATATAAAAGCCCCTTCATGGATGTTGAGGGTTGTGACATGGAGGTGTTGGATGTAGTAGTTTCAATTTTCATATTATTTTTACATTAGTGATGCTGTGGATTTGGTATTGTGAAAAATTTCTATTCCTAGATGTTAGAGGACTATTGTGTTGTGGTCTAGGTTACACAGTGGTCTACCCAATAGTTTTCAGGATTACTAGATTGGGAATAGTCACAAAAAATGGATCCAAATTAACTAGATTTGATGAATTGTTGTGAGGTATCATTGGTTGTAGTCACTTGGGTTTTTAGTATTTTTGTTAAATTTTCCTATAGGTCACATCATAGACTTTTTATTGAACAATTTGTATAAATTATTATATCCCCAGATACCTAATCTCTTTTTAGATATTTTTATTGTTTCTTGTGTTTCCAAAGTGTGTCCTAATATGTTCTTTTAACCTCCTTTAAGAGTATTTCAACCCCAATCTTAGATTTTCAACCCATGCATGTTTGGGTGGGTTCATTTCGTCCATTCTCTAGTTTCCCCTTTTTATTCTTTAAGTTTTTCATTTGATAAGCATTTAAGTAAATATAAATATCACGTTTTGATGTTTTTTGGATAGTATAATGGTTTATTTATTCTATTTTATTTTTCTAAGAGTGTTCTTCGACATTATTGTGCTTGGTGTTTCCCTACCTCTTTTCTAGACCCTATGAAGTGGATTGGAATTTCTATTTGAGGGTAGGGATCCTTCATTTTTCATCTAGTGTATCATGCAGGTTGGGTTATACACATGTTATAAGTTGGAAAGATTGATCTCTTCAATATAAGTAAAATAATGTATTTTTTTTAATTACAAATTATTGTAGAATGGGGTTGAATTTCATAATTATAAAGATTTTCATGTTATTGATATTCTGATTGTACAAACCTGATGTATTCTTAAAAATTATATCTATTGGGGGTTTGGCCCCTTTATATTCAGATTATGAAATACAATTTTTTGTGATTTTTTTATCACATAGATTAAAATTTATAATAACTTATATATATCGATGATTTTTTTTCAAAGGAAGAATATGGATTCTGTGAGAAATACCCTAAAATAATTATGTTTCAGTTATCAAACCCCTAATACTAGATCATAAAATTGATGAGTGAATATGATGTGAAATGTTTTGTAGTGTGAGTTTGTTATATGATGAGGTTATGTGATGATAATTGGATGTGGTATATAGAAAATGGTTGTGATGTGTAATATGTATTTGATGTGAAAATTTATTTTGCCTTTAAAATGGGGATTATGGTTGCTTGTTGGATTTAGAATGATGGGATATTATTTGTGTGGTGTTCTGCTGTGGTAGTTTCCTATGTAGTAATGTAATTAAATTTAAAGGATGAATTGAAATGGCATGAAATGAATTGACAATGAATGAATGAATTAAATGAGATGTGTGGTGTAATGTTTGATTCATATATATTACATAATGGGATTGAATAATGGAATTGGTTTGTAATTTGAAATCAGGAGAAAGAGTTATTTTGAAACAGAATATGAAATTTAAAATGTGAAATGATTCTTGTGACATGTATTAAGGTGGTGTAAATTTAGTTGTATCAATGATTTTTGAAGTGTTTTAAATATTGGTGGTAATTTTGTGAGTTGGTTACTGCATTGTTTGTTAATCCATATGCTAAAAATGTGATCATATTTACATATATATATATATATATATATCTTTTATAGATTTCAGTATGCACCACACCTACATTGCGAACCATGTCCCAAAAACCATATATTACTTGGGTTTTTTTCAACATCGTTGTCGAAAGAATATATACCTAGATACCCTATAATTCTTGGTCTCTTTTCTAATATATGTTGAGATTCATAGGTTTTGGTGGATAAAATCATAAATTTAACTATGTCTATTTTCTATGAGATGAGTTATTTTGTGGGTCATGTAGGGAATGGGTGTCCCAGTTTATTCCCTAAGATGTAATGTAAGTTATAATTTTTCTTCAGGTGATATGTTGTATCATCCCATGTTTTTATAAGAGAAAACTATATTCAAAATCCTATGCGATACACATTACAAAACCCAAAAAAAACAAATATTATTTAAATTAGAGATTTTTATGCTATCAATTATATTGGAAAATATGTGTCATAATAACAAATATATGATTTATATTAATAAATAAATAAATATATATTTATTTATTTATGTTATTAATCTATTGATAAATTCTTAATAAATAATCCATCAATTTTTTTAATTTATTTCCGTTCTCTAAAATATGATTTCATCTAAAATTAAATGTATTTAATTTTTTGAATAAATTATGTTAATTATATTATAGAACTTTTATAAATTTTACTTTATAAAAATAAATTCATTTTTATGTCATAATATCATGATTAATTAAGAGTGGTGTTTTGGGATTTTTCAGAAAATATAGATTTTTCAGGGAATATTAAAAAATAATAGTTTTATGTGAATTTTAATTTATTTTGATTATTTAATTAATTTAAATGTTAAATTATTATTATCATTTTATTTTAAGGCATCATCAGTTTTAATTTTATATATTTAATTCAATTAATCACAATTATATCATCTTTGTACTAGATTTCAAAGCTTGTTTATTTTTTATAAAAAAAATATTTTTCTAAACACTATTTAAAAATTCATAATGAATATCCATTATAATTATATAAAATACCATCTAATGAGAAATTATTTAAATGAAATATTGATATTAAATATTTATTTTCATTAATTTAAATTCATATAATGATGTTCAGTAGTTATTTTGGTAAAATGAAACCTTCTTTTCCAAGAAAATGCATTTTTGAAAACTAATTTCCATCATTTATGCTGGTTATATATTAAATAAAATTTAACCAAATAATTGAATTCATTTTGATAAAATGTATTTATTTTTTTTATCTTAATAATTAAAATTAATTAAAAATGTAAACTTAATTTTTGAAACATGTGAAAAGTAATCATTGTAAATTTTATTTACAAAAGTAAAATGAATAATATTGTAATTAAGGGTCACGAAAATTTATCAAATACTTGAAGAAATAGAAATACTAATTGTATGAATATTTATATTATATATTTCATTGAAATTATGATTTTACTTATTTCTATTTTTTTTACATGATAATTTATTAAGTAACCAGTTTTGTAATAATTATATTTTGATATAATAAAATAGAAATTTTATATTATTTAATATTAAAATTTCAATTAAGATGTTCATATTGATGAAATAATTTTTTATAGAAATAACTAATATATTAATAAAATATTGTTATTAAACAATTATTATTTAAAATAAATTATCATATCATTTCTATGAAGTCAAATATAATTTTTATAAGGGTTCGAAAGCAGTTATTATTAAAAACCCACAGAATTTTTCAATACAAGTGGAGTATAATATTAAATGTGAAAGTAAACATATTAATAAAATTATTTAATTAAAATTAATATGTTATTTTGGAATCATAACCTTCAAATAATAAAATAGTGAATTTTTCTTAATTTTTTTAAACAGTCGAATTATTGGATAAATATTAGATAACATATAAATATACTTTGTGTATTATGAAATAATAATATCCTAAAAGTGATTAAATAAATTATATAAATTATATACATGATAAAATATATGATTTTAGTTAAAAAAAATGAAATTTTATGATTCATTAGTTAATTTAATAATTCCATTATGGATCCTCCAAAACCATTAATATATTTTAAGAATTTTAAATCATTTCATTAATATTATCACTCACATCCACATAATAAAGGGTATTATTTTATTATGTTATTCAATTTTCAATATAAAATAATTAAAACCAGTTCTATTTGGGTGAAACTCTTAGAATAATCAATTGGATGTTTTTTGGTTTTTGGTATTTCATTATATAGAGTCCAAAACCTATGTTTAAGAAATAATAATTAAATCTGCAGTCATTTTATATATAATACCACCAATGATCTAATTTATCTTCACTTAAGATCCTTAGAGCATGTACTTACTCTTATATCCCCTCTCTAGAGTCATCCCACGGTTCCCCTAAGATCTCATAAATCCCCTCCCATGCATTTAGGGCCACACACTCATGTAACGAATATTTTTTTCTCTCATGTTTATTCAATTATCATCATTTCCTTACATCTTTAATATTCATTTTCTTATAATGGGATGTTTTTTACATATCCCAAATACTATCCAGTTTATGTCCCAATTCTGGGAGACCCCATACTCTATCATCAACCCATTTTATGAATTATTATTTGACACCATTATGTTGTTGATCTTTCACCATAATGTTCTGTGACAAATCAATTGTGTTGTCAATACCATACACATTTCCTTTGATTGGTTTTCACATTTATACAATTATACATACTTTAATTGGGGTATTAATGTGTGCATTCCACACTATGTGATTATGGAATAAAATAAGATGATGAATGAATCAATTTGGTTTAATCTATTTGGAACATGTAAGCATAAGAATTAAATGAATGTGATGGGTGTACCCGAAACTATATATCACTCTAATTCATTGGGTAATGTTTAGTATCATAATACATCATATTGGGACAAACATTGATTCTGATTCCTTTATTTTACTTTTTACATCATGATGTTTATGGTGTTATCCATGATATATGTTTATGGTAATTTTTTTAAATTTATTCCCATATTTTCCATTATAGGATTATCATGAAATATCATGCCTTATTATTAATGTTTCATCATTCAACATTGATATACATATTGTTTATCATTTTTTACTTTATTCATGTTATACCATGTTTATTACATTAATGGTATTTATATCTCACCTATTTTTTATCTATTCCATAGTTTTCCAAATGTAGTTTTTTCTTCAATGGGATATTTTGATCATGTTAAATATCTTATCAATAAAGATGATGTATTCCCTATTTTATGATATTATATAATGTACCAAATTCAAAAAATAGTATACATGTTTGTCTAATATTTTTTATTATGATTAATGTAATGTAATAAATCATGTATTAATGCTTAATAATGTTAAGTGTTATTATAGTTGGTATCAAAGGAATGTTTAGTTATCTTTGGGATCATGTTTTTAAAACACTATTAAAATACATTGGGATAAAACTCTGTAAAGGAAAACATCCCTAAACTTTTTTTATGTATATAATAAGTGGTTTAGCATAATAATAAATCCATGTATGTGTAATAAAAAGGGATATGGTTCTGGCACTCATAGGTGTATCAACTCTAACAATTGGTGTTGTGACTAGTTTATTTAAACCTAATACATGAAAACATGCCATAATGTGAACCTAAGTTGAGAATACTATGGGCTATTATTTGGTAAATTTGTAACCTAATTATGAACCATTATTATGGGATCGAAAAATACCCATAATAATACATGGTAGGAAATAGATCATGGATAACATTGATTGAAGCATTGAAATTTATATTTTAAGGAAATAAATTTCATTTACATGTTATCCCATTCATGTATTTGGATTACCATTTTTGTTAATAATAGTTTAAATTTAAAAAATATATTATTTTACTATTATTATAGACAATGTTTATAAATTTTAGGAATAACTTTTTATTCTTTGGTGTTATATGTGATCCGTTAGAATCTTATTCTAGTGGTTTGGGTATTAAAGTATTTCTTGAGTTTTCACCATTTAGATAAAAAGATGATATTGTAGTATAAATTAAATAAAGGGTGAAATTATAATTTCCATTAAATTATATTTCTTTATTCAAATAGTATATATGAAAAATTAATCCATTATCCCAAATATAATAATCTTGAATCAAAATCAGATTTTATATTATAATTATTTATATTGAATAGATGGTCCCCTCAGCCATTAAAGAATTATGGTTTTGTGGTCATTGAATTTCTCCGAAATAGGTTACCAATCATATTCAATTAGATTTTTTCTATTTGTTTTCTCTTACATGTCTATGTTTTCAATAAACACTAATTTTCTCAAACATGGAAACATATTTCTGTGATGACCATCAATCTTCCCTTTCTCTAAATTCATGAAGAATATATTTAAAATTTTTACAATGTTAGTTTTAAATTAATATATTTTAAATATTCAAAGCATTTCATTCATTGTTTATTTTTAAAATGAAATTAGAAATTCTATTTAATAGGATAATTGTTTAACTCCTCATGTTTTTATATGAGAAAATGATGTTCGATAACATATTCCACACATAATAAGAATCCCGAATAAGTAATAATTATTTAAACATGATTATTTTAACAATTCAATTAAACCAGTAGATATTTTTAAGATTAAATTATTTATTATTTATATATATAATTAATAAATAAATTATTAAATTTATCATAAATATTAAATTAATTTTTTGTAATATCCTTTTTTTCTTCAAAATATGTTTTCTTCTAAAATATTTGTATTTTTTTGAAATTTTTTTAACTATTTTATAAAACATTTATATAATTTATTTTATAAAGATAAATTCATTTATAAAATCATTATATCATGAATATCTTAGACGGAGGTTTTTGGTTTTTTTTGAAAATATTGGTTTTTCAGTGAATAGTGAAAATACTGTTTCAAGAAAAATAATAAATTCATTTTATAGGTTAATTGATGTAAACATAAAATAATTATTTTAATTTTATTTCAAATAAACATATGTATTGTTTTATTTATATTTAATTTAATTTATTAAATTGAAATTATCATTTTACAAGATTTTAATATAATTTTATTTCTTGGATTAAGAACACATTTTTTTAGAAAACTATATAAAAACGCCTACTACTTCTACATTATTATTATTCAAATAAAACATAATTAGAAATAAAATAAAATAAATGTTTTTATTAAATATATATTTTTTATTTTAAATTCATATAACGAATATTAGTAGTTATAATGTTAATGTTAAATAATCTTTCCCTTGGAAAATATATTATTCGGAAAAATGATTTCCAACGTGATTTCTGGTAAAATATTAAATTATATTAATCCACCTATTTTAATTTATTTGGGTAAAATGTATAACATATTATAAATCATAATAATTATTCTTAGTTAAGAAGGTATACTTAGTTTTTGAACAATATGAACATTAATTGTAGTAAAAATTGTTTATAATTATAAAAGGTAAATAGGTTTTTTAATAGTAAAAATATGTTAACAAATAGTATAAAAGAAATTAAAACTAATATTATTAATATTTATATCTTATTTTAATTTAAATTATATTTATATTTATTTCCAATTTGTTTTTAATTTATATATGATAATATAATCAAACTGATAAAAAAATATTATTATATGATAAAAGATAAATTGTATTTTTATTTAATAGTAAATTTCAATTAAGGAGATTATTTTAATGAATTAATGGATTATTGCAATAAATAATTTTTTAATAAAATAATATTATTATATAATTTCTATTAAATATAAATTAAAATATAATTCTTATGATGTCAAATTTAATTTGAATATGGGTTAACAATATTATTATTGTAAAAACCCAATCATTTCGCAATTAATTTTGATTATTTTTTAAAAGTAAAAAATGAAAAAATAGAAACATTTTTAGGTAAAATTAATAATATTTTTGTAATGTTAATTTCATAATTATCCAAAATTGAATTTTTCATTATTTTTTGAGATAGTCAAATTTTTAAGTAATAATGAAATATCGTATAAATATACATTTGATATTATGAAATCATAATGACCAAAAATTAGTGTAATAAATAATATACGTGGGAAATAAAACAAAATATTTTTTCAATTTAAAATAATGCAATTTTATGTTTATTTGGTTAATTTTTAAAATGAATTATGGATCTTCCAAAAGCATTAATAACTTATATGATTTTAAAATCATTTCATTAAGAGTATGACTTTCCTCCAGATAATAAAGGGTAATATTTTATTAATTTCATCAATTTTAAAGATAAAATAATGAAAACCACTCCAATTAGAAAGAACCATAGGAAAACATTATTGAATCTTTTGTGGTTTTTGGTGATTTTTATAATGAGTTTAAAACCATTGTTTGAGAAATAATAAAGAAATATCCACACATTTCCCCTATTAATCCACTAAATAACCTATTTATTATTAATAAGAATCTATTTAGAACAGAATTAATCTTACCTCCTCTCTTTACAGTCCTCCAAAGGCACCCAAATTTCTCAAAAATCTTCTCCCAATCATTTGGAGTCACACACTCAAGTAAGGGAATATTCATTTCTCCTCTTTATTATTGTATATGAATTACCTTATTAGTTTTATCTCCATTTTATTATGAAATTATATATTATTAAATTTCCCCCTTAATTTTTAATTTATTTCCCAATGATGAGATACCCCTTTCTCAATCATCAAAAAATTTATGTATTATTATCTGATGACGTTTTTCTGCCGAATGCTTACCTTGATTTTCAATGATAAAACATTTGTGTGGATGGTTCGATTTAGATTTCTTTTTAAAGGTCTTTATATTTATAAAAATATACCATCCAGAATTGGGTATTACATGTATTTATTTGACAATCCTTGATCCAGGAATAAAATATGATGATGAATGAATCCATGTTGTATAATCTATGTTGCACACTAAAGTATGGGATGAAAATGAATGTGATGGGTGTGACCAAAATTATATATCACTTGAATGCTTTGGGATGTGATTAGTCTCCTGATATTTCATGTTGGTTTAGGGAGGTAACATGATTTCATTATTAGACTTTTTCCACCATGAGTTCTTGGAATTTGGCCTTGACCTATGATTAATATTTAGTGTTTTTTTATTTTTCCACAATTCCCATGTTATGAGTATCATGTTATATCATGCCATTATATTCTTCTTCCATTTATTCCCAATTGATATAACTATTATATAACATGCATTACTTTCATCATGTTATTACTTATTTATTCCCTTATTAGGCTTTATATATCACCCCTTTCAAAATTATTTCACCAGTTTATCCCATTCAAGTTTATGTTTTATAGAATATTTTAATCATTTTATGGATTTTTTCTAAAAAGGTAATGTAATAAACATTTTATTTTGTTATGTAATGTATCTACTTCCCAAATACACTAGACTTATTGATATTACGGGATATATTTTGTGAAATCGTATGTAATAAATCATGTATTAATTTGAAACAAATTATTGGGATGTTATAGATGTGATGTGTAGTAATTTCCTAGATGATTCATAGTGAGTTTTGATTGTGATTTTCAAGTGAGATTATTCTCATGATGTGATGGGCTAGGTGTGTTCATGTAGGTTCCCTATATAGAAGATATGGGAGTTCCAGGATGTGTAACATTGGGGTGTGAGAGTGGAAACCTTCTGGGAATGTGGTATGGGTACCCTTATCAATATTATTTCTATTATGTTTTCATGCATGGATATGTTATTCAGTGATCACACTCTATTGTGACAATTTTATTTCTTAGATGAACTATTTAGGTATTTTTTGTTCTTCTATTTTCTCACAAGTTTATTCATATTCTCCATTTCTTATGATCTCAATAGTGTTTTGGAATGATCATAATAATTATAGGTGATTTCTCACCATTAGTATATTAAATACATTTTCATGTTTCCAGGCGGTCATTTTATACCATACTAGACATTTCTAGATTAGGCTATTGAGTTTTAGTAGTTTAACCATCATAGATTTTATTTTGGGTTTTTATTTTGAGGCATTTATCAATAATGGTTCTATTTATTCATTTATTGATAAATTTGATTAGTTAATTTTTTATATAATGTTATGGGGTTTTATTTGTTATATTTATCATATCTGTAGATCTAATTATTATATAGGTTTATGCCTCTTATTTGTAAGATTTATATACCTTTGGTGGTACTCACAAATGACGATCTAACTAACGGAAGGACTAAGGGGGTCATTATCTCTATTTAAACCTTTTCATTCCTATATGGGTACCATTAGACATAGGAGGGGGTCATTATAGAGAAATATAATAGGTTATGGGTGAGTTATATGATGGAGATTACAGTTATGCATGGGGATGATTTCATTGGTTGGTAAGTAAATAGTGTCAGTTGGTATGGGTGCGTGACATAGGCTAGAGAAGATTCACTAGGACATTGGATTTTAGAGCATCCATGATCCAATGCAAAGTCTATGATCATACCAAATGACAATGTGATATGATGATTCTTGTAGAATAATGACCTATGAGTGGTAACTATATCATGTCTTACTTGTGTTCATTTTTGAATGGGATTGGTTTTAGGGATGATTACATGAATTAAATAATTCATAATAAATTTACATAATATTGAGATTAGGAAATCCATTTTTCCATTATTTCCATGACCCATGTTCATAATTTGTGTGTGGCCTAGTATATAAGGGATGAATAGGCTAGTTTGGATATTCACAATAGGGTTGACCTAGTAATGGAGGATGTTCTATGGAAGAAAATATTCCACACTTTTCTGCAGATGTATTTATGGAATTATTTGGGTTTAATTTTTTATCAAGAGATATTGAGATGTTCATTGGAGCTCAATATGTACTATAGTTGGATCTGAGATATAATAGAGTACTAAGACCTTTTGGCGGATAGTTAAATGTGAGGAGATTCACGTTAGTGGTGAATCTGATATATTGGTGAGAGGAAGGAAAAAAAATTCATGTTTATAAATTAATAAAGATTTATTAGTATTTTTATCTCTTTCACCATCATGATAGAGAAGAGGTCGGGGATAATCTCTCTTTAATTAAGGGAATTTCCATATAGGATATGAGAACCAATTTCAAAGACCATTTCTATTTTGCACCAATATTTATCCTAATGAGGAGTCCCTGATGAATTGTATTAAGGATGCACTTTGTCCCTATATATAGTGTTAAGATACTATCCTTCTATTTTAAGATATTTACAGGATTATAAGTAGGAGTAGCTGATTGAATATATGTACTCATAATGAGGTTTACCATGATATGGGATCTAGTTGGGTTCCTTATGGAGAAGACTTCTTAGTTACAAGTCCCATGGATCATGGTCTTCGAGGTTTTTGGATGGTAAGGACTCTACCTCAACGACATCCTTTCTAGTTGTTTGGGACAGTGATTTTCATACTCCTAGTTGGAGATTTTGGATTGTGTGTCATGTATTTGGGGTGTGTTGACATCATTAGAATCATTGATAGTGGATATTCATGCTTATACCTTTGAGCTGTATATGGCCAGTGTCATCCTTAGAAACTAATGATTTTTAGATCCTTTCAACTATCAGATAATATTGATAACCATTCACCGATATGGGTTATATTTGTTTAGGACTGATCCCAAGATGTTCCACATGTTTTGGGACCTTAACTTAGTTGTGGTCATGTAGGTGGCCATTAGAAAAGACGAAGAAGGGCTATGTGTGGTTAGTTGCATTCAACAAATTCAAAAACACCAATGGGGACAGATATCATTCAAGGTGTTTTTAACTTATCATCTATCCATTTATTACTTTGTTTTATTATAGTTAATTCAACTCTTTTTCATACCATCTCTAGTCCTTTATCTAGGAATTTACATGGAGAGGCATCTTGTCACCCCTATGTTGACTACAATGTTTGGTGGACAGACCAACTTATTTAATGTTTGCGAGGGGTGTAGGAAAATGATGTGGACACAATAGCCATGTGGGAAACATTTGTTTCTACATATAAGTCTATAAAATGTCATTATCAGTATCTATTGGTATTCTATCCAAGATATTTTTCACTACATCAGAAGAAGAGTCAATTTATTGGATGTTGATATTTACCAAGAAGTTTTAATTTGTGATCGAAGTTCGCTAGATGAATGGAGAGGTGTGGAACCCCTTATTTCATTAATGGATGTCTTATTGAAGTAATAGGATATATGGAAAATGATGATCCTTGTGTTTTAGTGTGTTTTTAGATTTGTTTTCCTAAGGAGGCTATAAAACTACCTCGTCAATGTGATTATAATTTCAAGATAGTATTGTATCATGATGAGTCTCAATTTGATGGATCCATATTGGATGAAACCATATTTGTTTTGGTAGTTACAGAATTATATTGTGTATAATATGTGCAAAGGTTTTATTCAAGCCTATGTGTAATTATGGGGTGGTCCCATGTTATTATCCATGAAGTGGGATGGTAGTCTAAGGTTGTGTATAAGATATTAGAGGCTGAATCAAATGATGATCGAGATTTGTTTCCTTGTTATTATGATAAATCATATTTTGACACGTTGATAGTGCTTGTTGGTTTTAAAATATTTCTATTTGCTCCGGATATCACCAGATGTTAGTTTAGAAGGACGATATCCTAAAGAATACCCTCAGATGCAGGTATAATAACTTTTATATCATATTCATATCATTAAGTGTCATGAAAATAATAGAAGTGTTCATGGGGATCATAAAATCAATGTTCTATGAATTCTTGGGCTAGTTCCTATTCACTTTAATTGATTATATATTGATCTACTCAATGTCATCGTAGGAGAATACATATCAAATTTGTAAAGACTTGAATGTCCTTTGACACCACTAGCTCTATGGAATGTTTTCTATTTGTATGTTTGGATCCTGATATGTGAATTTATTTAGTGATGTGGTGTATAAATAGGTTGTGTCTAAATACCCATTTAATTACAAGAAAGTTGTTTATTCGAAATCACCATATAATATGTCAATGGTTATTGGATTCATGGGTCATTGAATAAGGATCCGACCTTAAACACTACATATTTTTGAATTAAATGGATAATTCACATTGAGGATCTTTTCTGGTTTAGAGTTTTAGAGAATTAGGTCATTACGTTTACATAACAACATGAATTATACATGTAGAAAATTCTACTCAGTATCCATTTTTTTAAAAAAAACTCCTAAAAAAAGAGTCATGTCTAGTTCCATGTTTTTGACTTCAAGACTTTTCCTTGATCCCATCCTTGACCTTATTAATCTTTAAGTCTTAGGGAAAACATTTCAAAACATCAGATGAGCATAAAAGGATCAGTAAGGGTTATAATGCAATGAAAGAAAACATTTGTACATAAATACATAAAAAACGTTAAATATTTTACTTACCTCATGAAATCATAATATTTCATGAATAACACAAAGAAATCATAAATCATAAAGGTAACTTGTTGCATCCATATCATACATACATTGTCGCTATCATAGATTCATAGGGAGTTATTTTGGAATAAACATAATTGTATATTTCCAAAATCATTGAGATGAAAGATTCATGTTTACCTCCGTCACATTACCCAATGCATTGGAGAGCTATCTAGGGCTCACCTGTCCTAGGATTATCAAGGAACCCCCCGTATACGTAAATAATTCCCAAAAACTATAACATGATCAAACACATAACTTAAGCAAAAAGTAAAATATAACATTTCCACATTGCAATAACAATATATCATTTCAATATATTGAAATAATAAATCCATTCTCAAAATCATTTTTGATACCAAAATACATAAACAGAGTATATGGTATTTATTTTTCCTTTTAAAAACATCTAGTCTTGTTAAAGAAGCCAAAGATCAAATAATACTCGCAGCGGAAGAAAGGTCCTTGTCACCACTTACCTTAAATAAACATTCCTTTTTCCATTTAGTAAAATTATTTGTATAAAAAGATTCCCTTAGAATGAAATTTAAATTAAAAGGGGTTTATACACTATATAAAATAAATTCATGTATAAAACTAAATATGCCTTAATGAAAGGAGATTGAGAAGAAGTCCCTTACCTCATGTTTGACTTGACTTGATCATTCTTTTTTCTCCTGAATAATAAACTAAAGTTAATATATACTTGAATAAAAACCATTTTCATGTTTATTATTCCTTTTATATCACTTATTACCATGTTTTAAATATTATGTAATCATTTAAGTTAATAACGTCCATTTTGTCGATATTTGGTACTTGAGTCAAAAATGAACACCTTATATTAATAAGTTGTCCATGTGGTCAATATTTCATTATATCCAAAATGAAAAAAAATTATTTACATATCATATATATCATATATATCCCGTATATACATGTATTTTTAATAGTACATAACATTTGGAGGTAAGAAATAAAATGCACCGTTCATGGAGACGATAATCTCTACGTACGCATTAACGCTACTTTCATTTCTATTTCTTATTTTCATGGAATTAAGACAAAATTATACATAGTTATATTATAATTACAGTATAATATCATAAATAATATCATTAAATTTATCCTTTATACATCCCACAAAAGGCATTAACGAGTCAGATCACATTGAGGGGGCGGTAGTCCTCACTTCCTCAACTCAGATTTTCGTATTTACCCACTATGGAAACCATAAAGGCGTGCTATAAATTGAAAATACTGACTCATAAAAAAACTTTAATCATAATATATATCATATATAAATACAGTTCCATCATAATGGCCACCATGAGAGGCGGTAAGATGTAATCGAACAATCATTGTTTCGTGAGGCGTTAGTTTTCCAACCTCAGAAACGTTATGTTATTCACCCATTAGATGGAGGTGTGTGTAAGTGTAGTCCTAATCCATCCCATAACAACATACCAGTATATTGAGGATACTGTTTTTTCTATAAAATAAATGAATAAAATGATTTTAGGGGTTGGATAAATAAAATAATACTAAATAAAATAAAAGAATTTAAGAGAAATTGTTACCTTTAATTTGGGTAACTTCCTTTGCTTTGAACCAAAAGGAATTCTTGAAGTACCTTATGCCTAAGGTAATGCTTTTAGGAGGAGGAGAGGGATGTAGGGAGCTTAATTTGGTAGAGTTTGGGAGACCCAAATTTCTTGAGAGATGTTAGTAATTAGATAGAAATGGTCTCCTTTTATAAGAGAGAAGAGGGGATCTTTAATAATGTGTGAAAATATTATTATATTATATAATTATATTTGGTTTCTAAAGCTCCAAAATTAATTATATCTGATGATAAAATGACTCATGGTCGAAATCAATTCATGCAATAATAATTGGATATGTTTTGGATAATAATGTAATCATTATAATCTTATTAATTTAAATCATTTATTAATGAGGTAAATACTGCATCATTATTGTGTCATGAATAATTTAATTAATTAAATGACTAAAAATTACAAAAAAAACTACTATCATGTAGGAAATAATTTTATCTTTCAAATTAATATTTATTGAAAAAACATTTCTTTATATAAGACCATATAAAAATTAATTTACAAAAAGATGTTTTTTATGTCAATTTTCCCTTTATATTAATTAAATTAATCTAAAGTGTCATTATCATTCATAAGTTGCTCCATGGCATCCCAAAATCGACCCAAGGATTCCCATTATCTGGAATTACTCATCTAATAATTTTAGGACAAGTGTTAAGGTAATTTTGAATTATTATAATATTCGTTTTACCTTGAATTACCCTATTTACCTTTAACAGCGGTAAATAAAAGTCAAAAGTTACTATTCACCAATAATTATCTTCATCTTATTGAACAAAAGTTTACTAACTAATAAAAACCATGTATGTCGTATTTTCAAAATTCAATTCATAGAAGTGGTAAAATTTAATTTAAATGAAAAATTCAGTTTTTAACTAATACTAAGTGGTATCACTGTACATAAAAAATTCATGTTTTTTAGAAAAATATAAAAAATCCATCCTAAGATATATTTGATATTCCAATTTCAAATATGATGTCTATTTTACCAAATTCTATACATATAAGGTGAATTAATTAAATTAAAATTAATTCTCGTTGTTAAAACAAATAACTTGTTTTTAAGAAACAATTACTATCAAAAGATTGACACTTCTTAATTTCCAATTTCAAAGTGAAATTAATTCCAATGACCAACATTTGACTAAATGGTAAAATAATATTCTAATTACACTTTAAATAAAATTAAAAATATAATATAATCATAGAAATAAATTAGTTTAAAACACAGTTTTGATTTAAAATACAATATTTTCATTATTCATTAAAAATGAATATTATAGGAAAAATTCCAAAAAATTTCACAAAGTAAATTTTGATGTCCCCATTCTAAAGAAGGATATTATTTGGTCATATAAAATGTATTAATGTGGCCATAATAGATTTAAAGAGGGTTCTCTAGTAAAAGGTGGTAAATCATCCTTTTAATGTAAATTATGCTTAAAATTAGATTCATTCACATTTTAAGCCTCTATATTTTATTGGATAAATGTAAATACATTTAACAAACATTTATAATCATATTGTAGTTGGTTTTTTCATTCCCTCCAATAAAATGGCTATGATTTAACGACCATTTAAAATAATAATATTATATTATTAGTGTGCAATGTTAGATTTTAAAGAAACCCGTTGTTGCATATTAGGTACACTATCGAACATAGAAACCCCTATAAAGTAGAATGAATATTTAATTCACATATTTTAATAAATATGAAATATGTATTATTATTTATTTACCCGGAGTCACAAGAATTAATATTTTTCACTACGTTCACACTAGGAATTCCAAATGAATAGAATAGATCATAAATGGTAGCTCGGATGTGAAAATCGAGGGCACCGTGGAGTCTGGAGCGTGCTGTTTACCCTATGAGAGGTGTAATATTCGTGGGCGCGGCCCTTCAGTGGAAAATGCCACCAGGCGTTTTTTCGTAATTTGGTGGCCTCGGTGTTAAGTATTATAGCATTCGAACAGAGGCCTGGATTAAAATTTTGAGACTGCCATTGCACTCAGGGAATGGTGTTTACCCTAGGAAACGCTTAATCTCAACCCCGTTGAGTGTTCGGGAACGGTCCTACTAGTGGGGGATTAAAGTTAATTAATTTAAAATTGATATAATTCTCTACATAAGTCATAAACCCTCTCATCCCTCCCATTTTCATCCTCGGGAGGAACTCATCCAAGGATCCCCTCTCAACACCAAGCTCTCCATCTCCTCCTCCTCTCTAAGCTGTTGCGGCCGACAAATTGTTGCGAAGCGACGGGCTATGCCCCCGTGGTAGGATCGTGCGTTATTTTTTCAATTACCACATTTATATTGATCTTGAATTACATCATGAAATATGTATTAAATTATTGAGTTAATTCCATATGCGAGTAGGGATTTCTCTTATATTTCCAACTCATGCCTCGGATTGAAAATCTGAGCCAAGAACTGACCGCAGTGATCCAATGAAGTTTCAGAAGGATTTGGGTGTTTTTCCGACAGTCATGGCCGGTCCGGGGGTTCTCCGGGCGGTGATGGTCTTCAGCGGTGGCGGCGCGGGGGCTCTAAGGTGGCGACGGTGTCCGCCGGGCAGCGGTGGTCTACAGTGGCACTAGTGTGGGGAAGGGGCGCGATGACGCAGCCGGACAGGCTTTTGTCGTCCGGCACGCGCGGGAGACCGGGGTCTTTGGACCCCGGATGGAAAACAAGGACCCGTAATAAGCGGGTCCCGTGGAGGTAAATCCAAACAGGCTTAAGCTAGTCTGGGTGAGTGAGACCATCTCACGCGGTGAACCGCATGCCGGTTCAGGTATATGGTGGGCCGGCCGAACCGGCCCAACCCACCCATTCCGTCCATTAAGAATTTATACTTCTATAAAACTCAGGAAAGGTGTCGGATTCAGGTTTGGTCTATGGAAACGTGTTCATGGAATCGATTTGAACTTTTTATAAGGTTTTGGGGGGTATTTAATTCCTGAGACGGTGGCCTCGATGTCGTGACACACCCTTTAAGAGGATTGGTGTTATTCTGGTGGTTCTTGGTTTGGGCGGTGCAGACACATCCGGAGTCCATTTTTAGTGCCGTCAGTGGCATTGGGACACTGGAACCAAGGCGGAGTTCTTCATGGTGGTTTCAGGTGTTGAATCCAAAGTTTATTCATGGGGACCACGACCCATCTTTTAAGCTGCGAGCAACGTTTAACAACTTTTTCATTTTACGTCTGTTTGGGGCATGCGAGTAGTTGATTCTGGGTATTATTCTGAGGACATTTCAATAGCACTATCTAACCAATTTAATTCATCAATGTGGAGCGGGCCCCATGGGGGTCATTTTGGGCATTGGTGGTGATTTCTATCCTCTTTACCAGGTGTTCATTTCAGACAAGTGAATAGTCAATCTTGGGTGCTTCTTCGAGAGGATCACAATGGTTAGATCCATTGGCAGCGCTTTGGGACTGTGATGCGGGTCCCACATAGTACCGTTCTTGTCAGGTATGTTGAAATTCATCATATTTCTCTGTATATCCATTCCAAGCGTGTAAGAAATCATTTGGATGTGTTTTTACGAGGGGGTCGCAATGGTGCGATGCGCCCGACTATTTTTGGGACTGAGGCTCGAGACTATGGGACGCCGTTCAGTTTTAAAGCGGTGATGGATAACGTTTCCATTGGATATCCATTTGAGGCGAGAAGATAGTCTATCTCATGTGGTTTTCTGCGAAGATTACAACGTTATGATCCGTTTGGATGTGAGGAGCCTCATTCGATATCTCATTAAAACAGGAGGCATGAAAGGTTTATGGGTGGAGGTTCTTCTTGTAGTATTGGAAAAGAACCCTTGGCATGTGACTGCGAGCACTCCAGTGACAGTGAAGTAAATGTTTTAAGATGTAACACCCCGAGCTTCCACGATACGCTTCTCATTGAATAATGCAATAGCCTGCATTGTACGCAACTTCGAGTTCTAAAACACCGCGACTAATCAAAGTAGCCGTTATGAATAGTAATAACCACTTTTTAAAATTATAGAAATTTTATATTTCAAATGAAATTCATTTTTTGTATTTGTAATATCGAAATTATCATATGTTGAATTTTTTGTAACTTTCTGAGAACTTCCAATTTTTTATGAATAGTGAAAAATACTTAAAACAACTTTTTTAATCAAAATAATTAATTGTGATAAATTATACTATTTAGTGGTTTTAAAGTATAATTAGAACATATTTTTACCAGTTTATCCAATGGTGGTCATTAGAATTAATTTAACATTGGAAATGGACATAAACAATTGCCAATCTTTTGATATAAATTGTTTCTTAAAAACACGCTATTTGTTCTGACAGCGGGAATTAATTATAAAATTAATTAATGCAACTTATATGTTTGTAATTTTGTAAAATAGACATCATTTTTGAATTCGGAATATCAATTATAGCTTAGGGTGAAATTTTGGTACTTTTCGGATAACTTTTGTATTTTGATGAATAGTGAAAATTACTAAATTTTAATTAAAAACAACTTTTTTAATCAAAATAATTAATATTGATAAATTATGAATTTGAGTGGTTTTAAAGTATATTTAGAATATATTTTTACCATTCAATTTAATGTTTGTCATTGGACATAATTTTACAATTAAACCGAACATAAATAAGTGTCAATCTTTTGATAGTTATTATCTATTAAAAACAAGCTTTTTGTTTTGACAGCGGGAATTAATTTTAAATTAATTTCTGCCACTTCTGTGTTTTGAATTTAGGAAAATGGATTCCATATTTAGAATCAGGATGTTCAAATTGTTTAAATAGGTAACTTTTATTTTTAGACATTTTGAATAATTACTGCGGTAAATATTTTATTTACTATGGTTAAGGGTAAATCCGGTAAATAAGGGTTAAAAAATAATATTATAATAATACTAAATTACCCTAAAACGTGTCTTAACCCTATTGGTTGATACATGGTCGACCATGGGCATCTTTGGGTCTATTTTGGGACCCCATGGATCCACTTGTAAGTGATAATGACACATTTTATTAATAAAGTTAAAATAAAAATAAAAATGGCATAAGCTTACATCTTTTAGAAGAACAATTTTTACATAGGGTTATACATGTTGGATTTTCGATTATAAATATTCATTAGAAAGATAAAACGATTTCCTACATAATTATATTTTATTTATAATTTTAAGACATTAAATAATTTATTTTATTTATGACACAACGATGATGCAGTAATTACTATAATAGTGAAAAAATAAAATAATTGATATTATAAATACCCAAATAAATATAATATGAAACTTTTAATGAATTAAAATAATTTTCTAGGATAATATGATATATTAGGATTTATTTAATTGACTTTGTTCAAAGTAATCAATCTGTTATGAGTTTCACAAAAATCAACTAATGAATAGTTTCAAAATTGACATTAAAGAGTTCTTAAAACAAATATTATATTATTAATTGATATTAAATTCCTAAAAATCTAAGGTTCGGCCAAGCGACTTATATTATGATAGGTTAATCATTAATGGACCACTTGGGGGTCGCTTGGATTTATATAGTAAGTTTATTAACGATATTATATAAAAATACAAAGAGACATTGTAAAAGTGAAACTAATTAACTTAGAGTTAATACTTAAAGATAAGGTTAATATAAGTACCCAAACCTGTCTAAATTCTATTGAATGAGTTGTTTTCGACCTATCCCCACCTCATACTTTGAATAGTCAACTTTGGAGCCTTTGGAAACCGAATATGAATTTATTATAAATTAATATTTCTAGCTTTTTCCAAAAGTGCCCCTCACCCCTCTTATAAAAGGGCACTCCTCCTTCTCATTTCCTCACACCTCTCAAGCCACTTGGCTCGTCCAAACTCTGCCCAACTAAGCTCCCCACATCCCTCTCCTCCTCCTTGAAGCTTCCCCTTAGGCAGAAATCATTTCAAGAAGTCCTTTGGTTCCAACCAAAGTGAGTTA
This sequence comes from Viscum album, assembly GCA_963277665.1. Lineage (NCBI taxonomy): Eukaryota > Viridiplantae > Streptophyta > Magnoliopsida > Santalales > Viscaceae > Viscum > Viscum album. Next base: position 1,199,403,171 of record OY728143.1, on the reverse strand, counting down.
CCTAAATTAAAGGTAACGATTTCTCTTAAATTATTTTCATTTATTTTGCTTCTTCAACCCCCAAAATATTTTTATTTCCTTTCTTTTGTAACAACACCAGTTTCCTCAATATACTAGTATGTTGTTATAAGAAGGATTCAAACTTCACATACACACAACTCCATCTAATGGATGATGAACATAATGTTTCTGTGGATGGCAAACTAACGCCTCACGAAACGATGATTGTTCAAAAACATCTTACCGCCTCTCATGGTGGCCATTATGATGGGACTGTAATTAAATATGATATTAATGATATATATTTTATATATAAGCTTCTGTAATTCCATTTTATTTCATACCATTATTCGTTTCATGTTGTATATACATACGATAATTTCATTTGAGGAAGTGCGGACTACCGCCCCCTTAAAATGATATGACTCGTTCATACCACACATGGAACGTATAAAGGATGGTGTTAATGAACTTAAGTTACATATATAAAATATTATATTATACTGGAATAGTAATATACCTATGTATCATTTGGATTCGATTCTTTTAAAATAAAAATTAAATGGAAGTAGCGTTCGTGCGTACGTACGAACTACCGTCTCCACGAACGCGATGAGATTCATTCTCCATCGTATCCATTCAAGTATAATTATCATTTAATGATTTAAAAATGATGTTTAAGGACTTGATATCATTCTGGATATGAATAAGATACAACAAACATGACTTATGTAACAAAACATATAAAGAAAATGAGTAAGTTACCACCCAAAACGGCGATAATACTAAGATATTATTATCAAATCAATATTAAAAGATCATATATGATATCATATTAATGTATATGATTCTTGTATAATTTAGTAACAATTATTTCACTATTATACAGGAGGTTAACCTACCCCAACCAAGGAAAAGTACAAGGTAAGGGTTATTTCACAATCTCTTCATTATCCGAGGTTGTATTATACGTAATAATCTACTGGGATCTCTTTATCATCCACATCCATGTTTCTTCGAAATGTATTTCAAAACATATTTATTATTTACAAGAATATGGGTTAAATTCATTTATACCCTTGTTTGACTTTTTTTAAGAGGTTTATAAAGGAATATTTCCGTCGTTTTCGAAACAAGGTCCTTTTTAACCTTTTCGACAGAATTAAGATAAGAATGTTTTTTTTTACTTATACGGCGGGTGTGGTTATTTTCCGCCATTATAAAATCGTCAAAGCTTTCCTTACAAGCTTACAAGAATATTTTCAAGAAAATGTTTTATTTTATATGGCTCTTAAATGATTTCAAAAATAGAAAGAGATATTTCTCTAAAAAGTGTTTTGATTTCATCTATGTCAACATCCTTTAATGGATTTTACGCTTATTTGAAGTTGATTTATTAGAATACAAAACTTCTATATTGTATTGAAGGTTTTGTGATATGATTGAATGTGGATGTGCTATTTTATACCATTCATAGTTTATGGTGAAACTATTGACATTTCGTATGCTAGTTTTAACCCGAATGTTTATGTTATATTTCAAACTTGTCTTCAGATGAATGTGCTAAACAAGTATGTTCCGGGTTGGGGACCGGTAAAAGTAAGCCCTAGGTCTTGGGATGAGGCCTAGACAAAGAAATTAACATTTAGCATTATGCATTCCAACATTATGAAAGTGGTTATTGATTTTTTCATGTGATTATTCGATTAGTAGAATATCCATGTGAATAAGTAAATGGAATTATTTCATTTTATTTATGCCATACCATGTTGAAAGTTCATGTTTAAAAGGCTTATGTTTTAGTTATACATTGCCTTAAATGTTTATTCTTATTTATGAATGTTTCCGCTATATTGTTATCCTTACTGGGCATTTGAGCTCACCCCTTTTCTATGTTTTATTTTTCCCAGGAAGTGAAGATGTAAGTTATGAATGACCTGCAGGGATATTATGAGGGGATTATAGTGTGGACTGTGGAAACATCATGTTGTTGTAGTAGTTTTTCATTTTATGATGTAATGTAAAACTTATGAATATATCTAGTGTTTCCAAGGCTACTAAACCAATCGGTCTTTCGAGATTTGATCTTTCTTGTGATCATGCCAATGTTACGAAGTAATGCACCGACTCTGGGTAACTCGGGTCGGGGCGTTACAGTTGGTATCAGAGGAAGTTTAGTACAAACCTTGGAAACTAGATTTAGATAAACTCTGATTAGAGCACGTAGACCTAAGATGAACTTTGAGGATTAGTATAGAAGAACTTCCTAAAATTTTGGTATTGTAGAAATTTTGTGAGTTTTCCGAGCAATACATCCCTGTCTGGATATGAGCAGGTAGAGGCGGCTCTGGCACAGATGTACCTAGGGGTAAAACCCGAAAACACCGCTTTGAGCTAGACTCGGACGGGAACTGGTGCACGACAACGGGCCTTGCTGCACTCTTGGTTACGACACTCCCAGGGGATATGCTTAGGATAACTCTCATTTTCTTTACAAATCATTATGAAGGGTTTATGAGTATATACTTCCTCAAAGAAAACATTTTTATGATTATGGATTATATCCATAAATAGTTCAATTTATGTTAAGTGTTTTATAAGTATGGGATTATGTATTTTGATTCATAAACTGATCTAGTTTATGCCATTGTTTAGAAATGGCGCCTAGTGGAAGAAATAGAAACCGTATCAATGCACGCACTCCATGTAGGGATTGCCCTCCTGCTCAAGATAATTATAGTGGGGCTGGTGATGCAACTGGTGCCGATCAGCTAATCACCATACTAGGACAACTTACTCAGGTTATGAATAATAACCTTACCCGTATGGAGCACCCTGATCCGCAGCGTGGAGGATCAATGTTAGACCGATTCATGAGGCAACAACCACCAACGTTCAATGGGAGTACAAATCCCTTAGTAGCTGAGCAATGGATAAATTCCCTAGAGAATATATTTCAGGCTTTGGGGAGCAGTGAAAGGGAGAAAGTTATCATGGCAGTTTACTGCCTCACTGGAGATGTTGATCAATGGTGGTCATTGATTCAAAACATGAAGGAAGATGATGAAGTATCAAATATGGAATGGAGGGAGTTCAAAGATCTGTTTTTAGAAAAATACTTCCCTCGCGACCATCGAGCAGATATGGAAAGGCAATTTCTAAGTCTGAGACAGAAGGAGGATGAGAATGTCGCAAAGTATGAGGCTAACTTTACAAGGTTAGCAAGGTATGCCGGAGATTATATTCGCAACCTAGGAAGTAAGATTGATCGTTTCTTTGATGGGTTAAAACCATTTCTATGTCGAGCTTTGGTATCACAATCCTTCTCATCATACGAAGATATTGTCTCGTGTGCTATCAAGACAGAAAAGGAATTCTCTAAGTCTTATGACAACAAAGTAAATCAAGAGAAGAAGAGAACGGTGGAACAAGGGACAGATAAAGAGAAAAAGGTAAAGAAGGATTTTCCATTATGTGATAATTGTTGGAAGAATCACCCTGGTACTTGCCTAAAAGGAATGGGAGTTTGTTATAAATGTGGAGAAAAGGGTCACCTGGCTCGTGATTGCAAGGGAAAGAAAGAGGCTATCAAAGTGGAATGCTACAATTGTAGAGAAATGGGTCATTATGCAAATGAATGTCCTAAGCGTCAGGGAAACTTACCTCAGAAAAGGCCAAGGGATCAAGGCCAATCTTATGCTGTGACTACAGTTGAAGCGGAATAATTAATGTATTGGTGCTTTTGGACTCAAGGATTATATTCTGGTTATAAGAATAATGTGATATATATATGGATTGTACTGCAGTACTTGTTGATTTCAGTAAGGTTTTAATATTATGAAGGTAATTATATTTTTAGTATGTGACAATAAGAGAAACTTTACTTCGTTTGGGGAATCTGATAAATTGATTTTGGAATTAAGAAACCTTTTAGAGAAAGTCTGAACAGAGGTATTTTGGATAACTAGAAAGGTTGGAGTAGATTAAGTTGATCTTTGGATAGTATTGTTTAAGGTTAAAAAATTTATGAAGATTATTTTTGGAATATTATAATACTATAGTTTTAGGAAAAGGACAACCTGTAGGGTGGGGCATAACCCGTCACGTCGGACAAAGTTGCAGGAATCGAACCCACAACCATAGTGCGACAGGCCTTTATTTCCTACCACTAGCCTACAGGGAGTCCCTGGTTATTACAAAATAGTTGTCCTATTCTAAATGGTTTGTGGTAAAAATTTATTAATGAAAGTCTACATGATAAGTAAGTATATTTCCTCACATTCTTAGTAAATCCCTTAAATAATTTCCTCACCTCTATGAAAGGTTACTTAAAACAAAAACGTTGTCGATTAACTTTTCCAACTGGGGATTCAATGAATGTTTAACCAATCACAAGTTTGTGATTTTCTTATTGTTAACTTTCTCCTAATCCTGTTTTCTAGAACTCTTCATCAGACCATGCTAGTTTGTTTTTCCTCCATATCCATATTTTCATAGAACCCTAGTATGGGCTATCTCGGATGACCTTTGTACTTCTCTTTCTTTCTTTTAATGTTATATTTTTATTAATCTTATTTCCGATGTGGGTTTTCCACAAAGGTATTTTATATTTACAACCTTTTATTTTCAAAGAAAAATTTCAAATTGCGAGGACGTAATTTATTGAAGGAGGGGAGAATGTAACACCCCGAGCTTCCACGATACGCTTCTCATTGAATAATGCAATAGCCTGCATTGTACGCAACTTCGAGTTCTAAAACACCGCGACTAATCAAAGTAGCCGTTATGAATAGTAATAACCACTTTTTAAAATTATAGAAATTTTATATTTCAAATGGACTGAATTCTTTGTATTTGTAATATCGAAATTATCCTAAGTTGAATTTTTTGTAACTTTCTGAGAACTTCCAATTTTTTATGAATAGTGAAAAATACTTAAAACAACTTTTTTAATCAAAATAATTAATTGTGATAAATTATACTATTTAGTGGTTTTAAAGTATAATTAGAACATATTTTTACCAGTTTATCCAATGGTGGTCATTATAATTAATTTAACATTGAAAATGGACATAAACAATTGCCAATCTTTTGATATAAATTGTTTCTTAAAAACACGCTATTTGTTCTGACAGCGGGAATTAATTATAAAATTAATTAATGAAACTTATATGTTTGTAATTTTTTAAAATAGACATCATTTTTGAATTCGGAATATCAATTATAGCTTAGGGTGAAATTTTGGTACTTTTCGGATAACTTTTGTATTTTGATGAATAGTGAAAATTACTAAATTTTAATTAAAAACAACTTTTTTAATAAAAATAATTAATATTGATAAATTATGAATTTGAGTGGTTTTAAAGTATATTTAGAATATATTTTTACCATTCAATTTAATTTTTGTCATTGGACATAATTTTACAATTAAACCGAACATAAATAAGTGTCAATCTTTTGATAGTTATTATCTCTTAAAAACACGCTTTTTGTTTTGACAGCGGGAATTAATTTTAAATTAATTTCTGCCACTTCTGTGTTTTGAATTTAGGAAAATGGATTCCATATTTAGAATCAGGATGTTCTAATTGTGTAAATAGGTAACTTTTATTTTTAGGCATTTTGAATAATTACTGCGGTAAATATTTTATTTACCATGGTTAAGGGTAAATCCGGTAAATAAGGGTTAAAAAATAATATTATAATAATACTAAATTACCCTAAAACGTGTCTTAACCCTATTGGTTGATACATGGTCGACCATGGGCATCTTTGGGTCTATTTTGGGACCCCATGGATCCACTTGTAAGTGATAATGACACATTATATTAATAAAGTTAAAATAAAAATAAAAATGGCATAAGCTTACATCTTTTAGAAGAACAATTTTTACATAGGGTTATACATGTTGGATTTTTGATTATAAATATTCATTAGAAAGATAAAAAGATTTCCTAAATAATTATATTTTATTTATAATTTTTAGACATTAAATAATTTATTTTATTTATGACACAACGATGATGCAGTAATTACTATAATAGTGAAAAAATAAAATAATTGATATTATAAATACCCAAATAAATATAATATGAAACTTTTAATGAATTAAAATAATTTTCTAGGATAATAAGATATATTAGGATTGATTTAAGTGACTTTTTTCTAAGTAATCAATCTGTTATGAGTTTCACAAAAATCAACTAATGAATAGTTTAAAAATTGACATAAAAGAGTTCTTAAAACAAATATTATATTATTAATTGATATTAAATTCCTAAAAATCTAAGGTTCGGCCAAGAGACTTATATTATGATAGTTTAATCATTAATGGACCACTTGGGGGTCGCTTGGATTTATATAGTACGTTTATTAACGATATTATATAAAAATACAAAGAGACATTGTAAAAGTGAAACTAATTAACTTAGAGTTAATACTTAAAGATAAGGTTAATATAAGTACCCAAACCTGTCTAAATTCTATTGGATGAGTTGTTTTCGACCTATCCCCACCTCATACTTTGAATATTCAACTTTGGAGCCTTTGGAAACCGAATATGAATTTATTATAAATTAATATTTCTAGCTTTTTCCAAAAGTGCCCCTCACCCCTCTTATAAAAGGGCACTCCTCCTTCTCATTTCCTCACACCTCTCAAGCCACTTGGCTCGTCCAAACTCTGCCCAACTAAGCTCCACAAATCCCTCTCCTCCTCCTTGAAGCTTCCCCTTAGGCAGAAAGCATTTCAAGAAGTCCTTTGGTTCCAACCAAAGTGAGTTACCTAAATTAAAGGTAACAATTTCTCTTAAATTATTTTCATTTATTTTTCTTCATCAACCCCCAAAATATTTTTATTTCCTTTCTTTTGTAACAACACCAGTATCCTCAATATACTAGGATGTTGTTATAAGTAGGATTCAAACTTCACATACACACAACTCCATCTAATGGATGATGAACATAATGTTTCTGTGGATGGAAAACTAACGCCTCACGAAACGATGATTGTTCAAAAACATCTTACCGCCTCTCATGGTGGCCATTATGATGGCACTGTAATTAAATATGATATTAATGATATATATTTTATATATAAGCTTCTGTAATTCCATTTTACTTCATACCATTATTCTTTTCATGTTGTATATACATACGATAATTTCATTTGAGGAAGTGCGGACTACCGCTCCCTTAAAATGATATGACTCGTTCATACCACACATGGAACGTATAAAGGATGGTGTTAATGAACTTAAGTAACATATATAAAATATTATATTATACTGGAATAGTAATATACCTATGTATCATTTGGATTCGATTCTTTTAAAATAAAAATTAAATGGAAGTAGCGTTCGTGCGTACGTACGGACTACCGTCTCCACGAACGCGATGAGATTCATTCTCCATCGTATCTATTCAAGTATAATTATCATTTAATGATTTAAAAATGATGTTTAAGGACTTGATATCATTCTGGATATGAATAAGATACAACAAACATGACTTATGTAACAAAACATATAAAGAAAATGAGTAAGTTAACACCCGAAACGGCGATAATACTAAGATATTATTATCAAATCAATATTAAAAGATCATATATGATATCATATTAATGTATATGATTCTTGTATAATTTAGTAACAATTATTTCACTATTATACAGGAGGTTAACCTACCCCAACCAAGGAAAAGTACAAGGTAAGGGTTATTTCACAATCTCTTCATTATCCGAGGTTGTATTATACGTAATAATCTACTGGAATCTCTTTATCATCCACATCCATGTTTCTTCGAAATGTATTTCAAAACATATTTATTATTTACAAGAATATGGGTTAAATTCATTTATACCCTTGTTTGACTTTTTGTAAGAGGTTTATAAAGGAATCTTTCCGTCGTTTTCGAAACAAGGTCCTTTTTAACCTTTTCGACAGAATTAAGATAAGAATGTTTTTTTACTTATACGGCGGGTGCGGTTATTTTCCGCCGTTATAAAATCGTCAAAGCTTTCCTTACAAGATTACAAGAATATTTTCAAGAAAATGTTTTATTTTATATGGCTCTTAAATGATTTCAAAAATAGAAAGAGATATTTCTCTAAAAAGTGTTTTGATTTCATCTATGTCAACATCCTTTAATGGATTTTACGCTTATTTGAAGTTGATTTATTATAATACAAAACTTCTATATTGTATTGAAGGTTTTGTGATATGATTGAATGTGGATGTGCTATTTTATACCATTCATAGTTTATGGTGAAACTATTGACATTTCGTATGCTAGTTTTAACCCGAATGTTTATGTTATATTTCAAACTTTTCTTCAGATGAATGTGCTAAACAAGTATGTTCCGGGTTGGGGACCGGTAAAAGTAAGCCCTCCAGGTTGGGGACTGGTTAAAGTAAGCCCTCCAGGTTAGGGACTGGTAAAAGTAAGCCCTCGGGTTTGGTCTCCGGTTATTAGAGGTACTCCGGGTTGGTGTCCGGTTATTAGAGGCACTCCGGGTTGGTGTCCGGTTATTAGAGGCACTCCGGGTTGGTGTCCGGTTATTAGAGGCACTCCGGGTTGGGTTCCGGTTAGAAGTAACCCCTAGGTCTTGGGATGAGGCCTAGACAAAGAAATTAACATTTAGCATTATGAATTCCAACATTATGAAATTGGTTATTTATTTTTTCATGTGATATTTCGATTAGTAGAATATCCATGTGAATAAGTAAATGGAATTATTTCATTTTATTTATGCCATACCATGTTGAAAGTTCATGTTTAAAAGGCTTATGTTTTAGTTATACATTGCCTTAAATGTTTATTCTTATTTATGAAAGTTTCCGCTATATTGTTATCCTTACTGGGCATTTGAGCTCACCCCTTTTCTATGTTTTATTTTTCCCAGGAAGTGAAGATGTAAGTTATGAATGACCTGCAGGGATATTATGAGGGGATTATAGTGTGGACTGTGGAAACATTATGTTGTTGTAGTAGTTTTTCATTTTATGATGTAATGTAAAACTTATGAATATATCTAGTGTTTCCAAGGCTACTAAACCAATCGGTCTTTCGAGATTTGATCTTTCTTGTGATCATGCCAATGTTACGAAGTAATGCACCGACTCTGGGTAACTGGGGTCGGGGCGTTACATAAGAGGTGTGGTTGGACGTTCTATGGATGTGGGGGAAGAAAGTTGGTGAACTTACATTTTCACCCACTTTGCTTTGACGTTGGGCATCATGTGAATGATAGTATTTTTGGCTAAAAATGTGGTATAATCTGGGAGTATACCAGTTTTCTTAAGGTACATGTTGTAGTTTTACATGAGAATGTTTGTGTATGGGGTTTGGAGATGAGATAGGGCCACACGTTGTGAGGGACCAATGTGCATACCGTGTTTTACATTACGTACCTTTGTCCTCTAGTGATGCAGAGGTTTCTTCTGTTAACGATGGTTTAGACAAGCAGGGTGGAGTGGTTTCCCCTAGTTTTGTTCTCTAAGGGTTGATCGGCGGAGTTTTTTGGGTTCCCATCTTCCTTTAGATATTTGGGTGTTGAGTATCATGTTCCTTCATGTTCCATGGTAGGGTTATTTTGGATTCGGTGTGACCAATACATTACTCGGGCACCGATCGTCTACCCATGAGGTTGATTGTAGTTGGGTGTGGAGCCCAGTGAGACCTGGGTGCAGACCCTCTGGCGAGTATCGAGATCATATCTTCATTCCACGATCTACCGTGACGTGTTTCCCAAGGCAGAGTTCCAGGTATCGGCATGACCCACACTAAACGGGCGTTAACCCTATGCTAAGTGGGTTATTCCGGAGTCGGGTCGTTGTGTGATACCCACTCCGTGTTCCATTGGCCAGTTTCATACCATCCATTAGGGATGGCTAGAGAAGTTCTGGGCTTACCCTCCAGTGGGGCTGGGTAGTGGGTTTCCCAATGAATTCATTGGGTTTACCCTCCAGCTAGGCTGGGTAGTGGGTTACCTGGCGAACTCTTAGTGTTTACCCTCCAGCTGGGCTGGGCAGCGGGTTACCCGATGACCTCGTAGGTTTACCTTCCAGTGGGGCTGGGAAGTGGGTTATCCGGCGAACTCTTAGTGTTTACCCTCCAGTTGTGCTGGGCAGTGGGTTACCTGACGACCTCTTAGGTTTTACCCTCTAGCGGGGCTGGGCAGTGGGTTACCCGGTGACCTCTTAGGGGTTACCCTCAAGCTGGGCTACGCAGTGGGTTACTCGGCGACCCCTTAGGGTTTACCCTCCAGGTGGGCTCGGCAGTGGGTGTCCTGGCGACTACTTAGTGTTTACCCTCCAGCTAGGTAGGGCAGTGGGTCACCCGACGACTTCCCTCAGGCTCATTTCTTTTTACTAGGCTAGTCTGTGGCTTTTCTCCATGACTACCAGCGGGGGAACCTTGGTTGTACGGGTCAGTGATGTGCCAACTTTGACATTGAGAAGACCTCTCGACTGTGCTGCAGTGACGAGGTGCGGTTCGACTTTACCCATAAATCTCATGAACGTGGGGCGCATTCCCCACCAAGATGCGTACTTATGACACAAATTAAAACCGTGCGTGTGAGTCAGTACCTCTAAAACAAGAGAGTGTCGAGGTGTGGTGAATTGATCCCCTTGACTTGAGGTTCGGGGAAGACGTGCGGGGTACTGGGCATCGATGGTGTTTACTTTTTTGATTTTTGGTGACTCACATTCTTGGGCTGAGCTATGAGATGGAGATCCCCTTACGATCTTGTTCGGGTTTCTTGTTTGAGTATATGGATATGTATATACCTTGTTCCAGTACCCCCTTCTTTGGTTTTGGTTACTCTCCTTCTAGGAGAGGCGATGACATGTGGGGTACGCCACATGGTTTCTGTTTCTAGATTTTCATGGTTGAATGAGTCTACTCTCTAGCTATAGGTAGCGAAAGGTAGACATGAAGTTCATCTTCTCACCATTTCTATCTCCTTGTGTTAGGACGATCCTACTTCCTTCCTCTTGTTGGGTCGATCTGTTCTCTTTACTGGAAACTATTTTTTACTCCTTTACTACTCCCTATTCGATCTACTGCTCACCCTTCGGTAAATCTTTTTTTCTCCCTCGAGCCTTCAGGGTATCATACTGATTATTTCTATAGCCACCCGTTCAGTCAATTAAAAATTAAAACGGCCATAAATCTCAGGAAAGGTGTCAGATTCCCATTCCATCTACAGTGACATGTTCTTGGAATCAAGAAAAAAAAATTTGAGATGGTTTCCGGGGTTTTTAATTCCTGAGATGGGGGAATCGGTGGCGTGACACACCCGTTAAGTGGATTGGCATTATTTCGGGGGTTCTTGTTTTGGGCGGTGCTGTAACACCCCAGGTAAATAAAGAATATGTCATTTTCCTATTTATCCATATTTTTGAATAAAATATTAATATGTCTTTAAAGGGGACGCTATGCTCGATGGCGTACCCAACACCCAACAACGAGTTTCTTGGGAATCTTACGTTGCACTCTAAAAATAAAATAATATTATTTTAAATGGCAGTTAATATGTAGTAGTTTTATTGGCAGGAATGGATATAAATAACTAAAATATGATTATATATGTTTTTAAATGTTTTTACATTTATCCAATAAAAGATAAAGGCTTAAAATATGGAAAGAATTCAATTTTAGGTGTATATTCCCTAGTTTTCACTAAAGGTTCACTTATCACCTTTTGATGTTGAACCATCATTAAATATAGTTCTGTTCACTCTTAAACATTATTTTGGACCAAATAAAACTCTTACTAAGAATCGGGACATCAAAATTTACTTTGTGTAAATTTTTGGTATCTTTCTGATAAAGTTCATTTTTATAATGAATAGTGTAAATGTTGTGTTTTACTTCAAAACCTTTTTTTAATATAATTTATTTATATGATTAGATAATATTTTGAATTGGTTTTAAAGTGAAATTAGTAAATATTTTTAACATTAAATCCAATAGTGGTCGTTGGAATTAATTTCACTTTGAAATCAGACTTAAACTAGTGTCAATCTTTTGATACTTATTGTTTTATAAAAACACGCTATTTTGCTCTGACAGCGGGAATTAATTATTAAATTAAATAATGTGACTAATATGTTTTGAATTTTGTAAAATGGACTTCATTTTTGAATTCAGAATATCAAATATATCTTAGGGTGAACTTTTGGGATTTTTCTGAAAAACTTCAATTTTTTATTAATAGTGAAACCACTAAGTGGTACTTATAAAAACTGATTTTCCGTTTAAATGAAATTTTACCATCATTGTGTTTTGAATTTCAAAAATCCGACATACATGGTTGTCATTAAGAAGTAAAATGTGGTTCAATGAGATAAAAATAATTTTTTGGTGAATAGTAACTTATTAAGTTTTTAATCGCGATTAGTGGTAATTAGTGTAGTTTAAGGTAAAAATGATATTATAAGAATGTGAAAACACCATGACACTTGTCCTACACCTATTGGGTGAGTCATGGCCGACTAAGACAAGCCATGGGCCAACTTGGGGACCCCATGGAGCCACTTTAGTTGGAAAATGACAATAATATATTTTTATTTAATGTTAAAATTAAAAATGACACAAACATGATATGTTTTACTAAAACAATTTTTAAGTGGGGTTATACAAGTCATATTTTTGTTTATAAATAGTCATTGGAAATCTAAAAATATTTACTACATCATAGTAATTTTTTTTATAATTTTTAGACATTAAATAAATTAAATTATTTATGACATCATAATGATGCAGTGATGACATCATTATTTAACGATTAAAATAAAATGGAAATATAATGTAATATCTATGAACTACAGATGTCCAGAACTTATTGGATGGGTGGATATCGAACCCTTATAACCTTATCCACGAATTATATCAATGTGGTACCTTTTAAAACCGAAACACATTTTCAAATAAAGTAATATTTCCTTACTTTCCAAAAGTGCCCCTCCTCTCCTCTTATAAAAGGCCCCCACCTCTACCTCATTTCACACACTCCTCAAGCCTTTGTCTCAGCCAACCCCTGCCCATTTACTCTCTCAACATCCCTCTCCTAATCCTAGAGGATTCCCTTTGGGAAGAATCCTTTCAAAGGAAGCCTTTAGGCTCAAATCAAAAAGAGTTAGACTTTTAAAGGTAATTCATTCTCTCGTGTTCATTTGTTTTATTTTGCTTCTCCAACCCCCTAAACTCTTTTTATTTACTTCTTTTGTAACAACACCAGTATCTTCAATATACTAGGATGTTGTTATAAGATTTATTCGAGCTACACTCTCACACAACTACATCAAATGGTTAAAGAACATATGGTTTCCGTGGATGGCGAAATTATGCCTCCTGAAACGATGATTGTTCAATACTCATCTAACACCTTCAAAGGTGGCCATTATGATGTCACTATTTTTATATATGATAAATAATATGTTTATTCTTTACTTAAGCTTCTGTATTTTTTATTTGTGGCTTACCTTTATGGCTTCCATTATGGGTATACGCGATATCTTCATTTTAGGAAGTGCGGACTACCGCCCCCTCAAAGTGATGAGATTCGTTAATGCCATACGTGGGACATATAAAGGATGGATTTAATTTTATTATATATAATGTTATAATGGAAATATTATATACCTCTATATCATTATTATTTCTTTCCATTAAATTATGAGATAGAAATGAAAGTAGCGTTCATGCGTACGTACGGCTTACCGTCTCCATGAACGGTGCATTTCATTTCTTATCCCCAAATGTAATGTACTATTAAAAGTACATGTATATAATGGATATATATAATGAATGATACATATAAATGATGAATATAATTTTGGAATTAAAATATACATACCTCTAATTTAATTTTAATTCCATTAATATGAGAAAGAAATGGAAGTAGTGTTCATGCGTACGTACGGCTTACCGTCTCCATGAACGGTGCATTTCATTTCATACCTCTAGATGATTATGTAATATTATAAATACATGTATATGCTGGATATATATGATATATATGATATCTAAATCAGGAATTTCATTCTGGATATAAAGAACCTTTGACCACACGAACAACATGTAATTGTAAGAAGTCCACTTTCGACTTAAGAACCAAATATCGACAAAACAATCATTATTAACTTAATGATTACATAATGTTTATAACATGGAAATAAGTGATATAAAAGGAATAATAAGATTGAAAAAGGTTCTTAATCAAGTAGAAATTAACTCAAGTTTATTATTCAGGAGATTAAAGAACGATCGAGTCAAGTCGGACCTGAGGTAAGGGATCCTACACCTCTCTTTATTTTTAAGTACACTCTTTTATGTCATTCATTTTAAGCTCATATTTCTTATGATTGGGATGTTCTTTTATATTACTCCTAATGTACTTATTATTTTCATATGATGAGAGACCCTATTTCCTCTCATCAATCCATTTTGGATGTTTTGAGTGGCGCTGTTAGGCTGCCGAATTTTCGTAAGGGATTTTTCATCTCACTTTTATTCCCGTGAGATTTATGCTACATTTTCCACAAATTCCTTTGAGTGGTGTATGTACTGCCCATTATTCTACTCTTTGTGTAATATACTTTCGTTTATGAGTATTTACATCAATGATCTATTTTCCTTCTTTCATGGGGTGTATGTTTTGAAAGATACACAAGTCGGTAAGGGAACCTTTCACCCTCCTCTTTTTTAAAAGACTTCTTTTGTTGGGTCTTTTAATTTATGTATTGTTATGTTGGGATATGTTCTCATATATCCTTATTGATGTAAATTTTATGTCCAAGTGAAGAGATACACTTTTTATCCCTCATCAACTCATTTTGATGTGATGTCGTTAGGCTGTCAAGGGAACTTTTTAACCCAATTTCGATTTCTTTGGGTTCAACATGTAGTCATTGAATATGTCATCCATTGAATAGGTGTGAATCACCTTTTATTGTGTTACACTTAATATCCACTTATATTGGGTGTATTTATATTTGTCACACATATTTTTGAGATTGATTTGTCCTTAATTTAAGGATACCTTCTTTATAAGGGATTTCATCACATTTTACATCCCTATTGAGACTTCATTGTTGTTATGCACCAATTCACTCTTATATGGTGTATATACTATCATTTAGAATATTATATCATGAATCCATTTATTCTCATGATATTATAATGTTCTGATTAAATATTATTCCTCAATTATTGTATTCAAGTGTCTCTAATTTTGGTAAAACCCCTTTAACCAAAATATCGCTTTAAATGTTTTAAATATTTATTCTTATTAATATCCATGTTTCAAAATGGTTTTAAGGATTTTTTTATATGGATATTAATAGTTTAAAATTTTAAAAGCTTCAAGGTGGTATGGGACACTTTGATTCCAAAATCTCTTTACTAAATGTTTTAAATGGTTTTGGAAATGGTTTCTTTTTGAATGGATTCATTATTTCAATATACTAAAATGTTATATTGTGATTGACATGTGGAAATGTTATGTTTCCTTTATGCATATTTTATGTGATACGTTTATGTTATGGTCCTTGGTCATTGTTACGAAAACGGGTGGTTCCGTGATAAACTAAGGGAGGGTGAGCCAGATATAGATCTCCAATGCATTGGGTAACGTGAAGGAGTGAAACGTTAAGGTTTCTCCGAAGAGATTTAGGGAATATACTGTGATGGGTATTCCAAACGTAACCAAGAGGGTTACTCCCTACGTAAGAATGTTATGAATGCCTCAAGTTACCTTTTATGTCTTATGATTTCAATGATTTATTCATGATTTGAAATGCCTATGTTTTATGGGTAAAGTATGATTTCATTCTTATGTATACATGTACTCATGTTTCCTTTCCATATTTTTTTTATATCCCTTACTGAGCTTTTTATGCTCATCCCAGGATTTTGAAATGTTTTTCACAGGTCAAGGGAAGGGTACATGATGTGACGATAGTGTCAAGGATGTGTCAAGAAAGAATCCATGTTTTATTTTAAGTATGTTTCCGTTGATGGGAAGAATAAATACTGTCTTTTATGTAACCACTTTGTCTAAATGTGGAATGTAATGCAAGTTTCATGATCTAATTCTCTAAAACTCTAAACCTGAAAAGATCCTCAATGTGTAATCTTGTAATAACTCAAGATTAAGTAAGGTTTAAGGCTGGGGCCTTATAGTTGGTATCAGAGGTCGGTTTAGATAACTTTAGAGGTTAGGGTATTCTTTAAGCATAAGTGACATTACCATAATGGTTAGGATTTCAGAAAGAGTCCTAGTTTTAGATAAAGTGAATGAGTAAGTATATCTTAGTGTTTATCTTACTCATTAGTACATGATGGTTTTTTTTATATACTCACACTGACCTTTTTGGTTTTAGTAAATGGCAGGATCTAGAAGGCACCAAAGTAACAGTGGATGTGAAGGAAACTGTGACAGTTTTTTGAGCAAGCAACTGAATGATATGGGAGCTGCAATGAGAACTCTTGTGATTATCCTCAACCAACTATCTGGAGTCATGATTGACCACCTAAACCATGGAGATTTCTCTAAGACATCATATATGAAAGAAATAAATCCCTACGGAAGTACAGGTAATAATCATAAAGGTAAGTGTGTTCAAAAACCTATGTGTCAAAGATGTGGAAAGAAACACCTTGGAAAATGTTTCAAAGGTACAGAAATATGCTATAGATGTGGAAATGAAGGTCATAAAGCAAGAACCTTCCATGGAAAAAGGAAGCATCCAGTTGACTCGAGGAAAGGGAAAGAAGTTCTTTCTGAGGGATCAATTGAATGTTTTAAATGTGGTGTGCATGGTCATTATGCAAACACATGTCCTATGAAGAAGTTTCGTGAATGGGGTCACCAAGAGCGTACCAATATTCGTTTACCAATACCTAATGCCATTCCGATTGAGGATGAAGAAACTGACAATGACCAATCAAAGGTATGCACTATTTCATGACTATTGTTTTCCTATTTTGGAATCTTAGGATATGATTCATGATTTTGTTTGTAGGAAAGAGGTATTTCAGAATAAGTTGGAAAGGAATGGATAATGGATCATGAAGAATGTTGAATGAGTAAGATGTCAACATATAAGGGCTTCAAGAGATATGGTGAAATTCTTAAGAGTATTAAGTCTCTTTTGATGATGGGGGTACATTAGAAGACTTTTTATATTATGTGTAACCCTGATGTTTAATATATGAAAATTTTATTCAAGTAATAGTTAACTTTTCTTTTGTGGACATAGTTATAAAGAACCATTTGGGTTTATATGATCCTTACTTTTGAGGTAATTACGGGTTACTATATGTTATGATGGAAAATGAAAGGCATGAGATAAACTTGAGGTTAAAATATGTTATGATCATCTTTGAAGATTTTATCTCATTTTGGGAATGTTTTAAGAATTATATAGTTTTGGAAAAAGGACAACACGCAGACCGTGTGACTACCCGTCGCGTCGGACAAAGCTGCGGGAATCGAACCCACAACCAATGTGCGACTGGTATTAATCGCCTACCACTGGACTATGTGAAGCCCCTGGTTAGTTTGATTGATTCTTTTTAGTTATATGATTTTATGAATTAAGAGTAAGTTGATTTTGGGTTATTTATGAAAATGATTAACCTATCATAGAGGATATGTGATTAGGATAATTACTTTTCAATGCGAGACTTTAGGAGCGACTAATGTTGTTTAGAGATAAATGTTACGATTTAACTTGGAAGACTATGTGACTAAATCCTTCAAATATTTGGGTTTCAATCTTATATTGGTTTAATTTGAATAATTTTATGGAAAAATTGTTTATCGGATGATCCTTGTTGAACTTTGGGTTTTGTTTGACAGATTTTGGAGATTAAGAATAGATTTTCTTTTTTTAAAGGGTTATCCTTTTCTGGATTATCTGACCTTGTACTAACCTTTTTGGTTTTGGTTATGGTTAAGGTCTAAAAATATGGGAAGTATATAGTTCTCTTTTTTGGATTAGGTGATTCTCTAGAAGTTGATTATAGTACTCTTAATGCAAACAAGTCTCCCTAAATACTCGTCTTTTGGAAAAAATATGAGTTTGACTAAGGAATCTAGTAAAAGTTGAAAGTCAACATGATAAGTGATTATTCTTCCTTATGAATAAATTACTCAATAAAAAGTAACTTAAAACAAAAATGTTGTCTATTAACTTTTCCTACTGGGGAACCCAACACCGTTTAACCCATCACAAGTTTGTGATTTTTTTATTGTTAACTTTCTCCTAAACATGTTTTCTATCACTCTCAATTAGAACATGACCCTATGTTTTCTCCTCCATGACCATATTTTCATACTTGGAATCCTAGTATGGGTTAACTCGGGTGACCTCTGTGCTTATCTTTCTTTATTTTAAAATGATTGTTTTACCAACTCTTGTTCCGATGTGGGAATTTCAAGGATGCTTCCAAGCCCAATTTTAAAAATGCGAGGACGCAATTCCCAAAAGGGGGGAAGGATGTAACACCCCAGGTAAATAAATAATATTTCATTTTCATATTTATCCATATTTTTGAATAAAAAATTAATATGTCTTTAAAGGGGATGCTATGCTTGATGGCGTACCCAACACCCAACAACGAGTTTCTTGGGAATCTTACGTTGCACTCTAATAATAAAATAATATTATTTTAAATGGAAGTTAATATGCAGACGTTTTATTGGCAGGAATGGATAGAAATATCTAAAATATGATTATATATGTTTTTAAATGTTTTTACATTTATCCAATAAAAGATAAAGGCTTAAAATACGGAAAGAATTCAATTTTAGGCGTATATGCCCTAGTTTTCACTAAAGGTTCACTTATCACCTTTTGATGTTGAACCATCATTAAATATAGTATTGTTCACTCTTAAAAATTATTTTGGATCAAATAAAACTCTTACTAACAATAGGGACATCAAAATTTACTTTGTGTAAATTTTTGGTATCTTTCCGATAAAGTTCATTTTTTTTAATGAATAGTGTAAATGTTGTGTTTTACTTCAAAACCACTTTTTAATATAATTTATTTATATTATTAGATAATATTTTGAATTGGTTTTAATGTGAAATTATAAAATATTTTTACTATTAAATCCAATAGTGGTCGTTGGAATTAATTTCACTTTGAAATCAGACTTAAACTAGTGTCAATCTTTTTATACTTATTGTTTTATAAAAACACGCTATTTTGCTCTGACAGCGGGAATTAATTATTAAATTAAATAATGTGACTAAAATATTTTGAATTTTGTAAAACGGACTTCATTTTTGAATTCGGAATATCAAATATATCTTAGGGTGATTTTTTGGGATTTTTATGAAAAACTTCAATTTTTGATGAATAGTGAAACCACTAAGTGGTACTTATAAAAACTGATTTTCCGTTTAAATGAAATTTTGCGATCATTGTGTTTTTAATTTCAAAAATACGACATACATGGTTGTCATTAAGAAATAAAATGTGGTTCAATGGGATAAAAATAATTTTTTGGTGAATAGTAACTTATTAAGTTTTTAATCGCGATTAGTGGTAATTAATGTAGTTTAAGGTAAAAATGATAGTATAAGAATGTGAAAACACCATGACACTTGTCCTAAACCTATTGGGTGAGTCATGGCCGACCAAGACAAGCCATGGGCCAACTTGGGGACCCCATGGAGCCACTTTAGTTGTAAAATGACAATAATATATTTTTATTTAATGTTAAAATAAAAAATGACACAAACATGATATGTTTTACTAAAACAATTTTTAAGTGGGGTTATACAAGTAATATTTTTGTTTATAAATAATAATTGGAAAGATAAAAAGATTTCCTACATCATAGTAATTTGTTTATAATTTTTAGACATTAAATAAATTAAATTATAATGACATCATAATGATGCAGTGATGACATCATTATTTAATGATTAAAATAAAATGGAAATATAATGTAATATCTATGAACTACATATGTCCAAAACTTATTGGATGGGTGGATTTCGAACCCTTATAACCTTATCCACGAATTATATCAATGTGGGGCCTTTTAAAACCGAAACACATTTTCAAATAAAGTAATATTTCCATACTTTCCAAAAGTGCCCCTCCTCTCCTCTTATAAAAGGCCCCCACCTCTACCTCATTTCACACACTCCTCAAGCCTTTGGCTCGGCCAAACCCGGCCCATTTACTCTTTCCACATCCCTCTCCTCATCCTAGAGGATTCCCTTTGGGCAGAATCCTTTCAAAGGAAGCCTTTAGGCTCAAATCAAAAAGAGTTACACTTTTAAAGGTAATTCATTCTCTCATGTTCATTTGTTTTATTTTGCTTCTCCAACCCCCTAAACTCTTTTTATTTACTTCTTTTGTAACAACACCAGTATCTTAAATATTCTAGGATGTTTTTATAAGATTTATTCGAGCTACACTCTCACACAACTACATCAAATGATTATAGAACATACGGTTTCCGTGGATGGCGAAATTCTGCCTCCCGAAACGGTGATTGTTCAATACTAATCTAACTACTTCAAAGGTGGCCATTATGATGTCACAATTTTTATATATGATAAATAATATGTTTATTATTTACTTAAGCTTATGTATTTTTTATTTGTGGCTTACCTTTAAGGCTTCCATTATGGGTATACGCGATATCTTCATTTTAGGAAGTGCGGACTACAGCCCCCTCAAAGTGATGAGATTCGTTAATGCCATACGTGGGACGTATAAAGGATGGATTTAATGTTATTATATATGATGTTATACTGGAAATATTATATACCTCTATATCATTATTATTTCTTTCCATTAAAGTATGAGATAGAAATGAAAGTAGCATTCATGCGTACGTACGGCTTACCGTCTCCATGAACGGTGCATTTCATTTCTTATCCCCAAATGTAATGTACTATTAAAAGTACATGTATATAATGGATATATATAATGAATGATACATCTAAATGATGAATATAATTTGGAATTAAAATATACATACCTCTAATTTAATTTTAATTCCATTAATATGAGAAAGAAATGGAAGTAGCGTTCATGCGTACGTACGGCTTACCGTCTCCATGAACGGTGCATTTCATTTCATACCTCTAGATGATTATGTAATATTATAAATACATGTATATGCGGGATATATATGATATATATGATATCTAAATCAGGAATTTAATTCTGGATATAAAGAACCTTTGACCACACGAACAACATATAATTGTAAGAAGTCCACTTTCGACTTAAGAACCAAATATCGACAAAACAATCATTATTAACATAATGATTACATAATGTTTATAACATGGAAATAAGTGATATAAATGGAATAATAAGCTTGAAAAAGGTTCTTAATCAAGTATAAATTAACTCAAGTTTATTATTCAGGAGATTAAAGAACGATCGAGTCAAGTCGGACCTGAGGTAAGGGATCCTACACCTCTCTTTATTTTTAAGTACACTCTTTTATGGCATTCATTTTATGCTCATATTTCTTATGATTGGGATGTTATTTTATATTACTCCTACTATACTTATTATTTTCATATGATGAGAGACCCTATTTCCTCTCATCAATCCATTTTGGACGTTTTGAGTGGCGCCGTTAGGCTGCCGAATTTTCGTATGGGATTTTTCATCTCACTTTTATTCCCGTGATATTTATGCTACATATGCCACAAATTCCTTTGAGTGGTGTATGTACTGCCCATTATTCTACTCTTTGTGTAATATACTTTTGTTTATGAGTATTTACATCAATTATCTATTTTCCTTCTTTCATGGGGTGTATGTTTTGAAAGATACCCAAGTCGGTAAGGGAACCTTTCACCCTCCTCTTTTTTAAAAGACTTCTTTTGTTGGGTATTTTAATTTACGTATTGTTATGTTGGGATATGTTCTCATATATCCTTATTGATGTAAATTTTATGTCCAAGTGATGAGATACACTTTTTATCTCTCATCAACTCATTTTGATGTTATGCCGTTAGGCTGTGAAGGGAACTTTTTAACCCAATTTCGATTTCTTTGGGTTCAACATGTAGTCATTGAATATGTCATCCATTGAATATGTGTGAATGACCTTTTATTGTTTTACACTTAATATCCTCTTATATTGGGCGTATTTATATTTGTCACACATATTTTTGAGATAGATTTGTCCTTAATTTAGGGATACCTTCTTTATAATGGATTTCATCACATTTTACATCCCTATTGAGACTTCATTGTTGTTATGCACCAATTCACTCTTATATGGTGTATATACTGTCCTTTGGAATATTATACCATGAATCCATTTATTCTCATGATATTATAATGTTCTGATTAAATGTTATTCCTCAATTATTCTATTCAAGTGTCTCTAATTTTGGTAAAACCCCTTTAACCAAAATATCGCTTTAAATGTTTTAAATATTTATTCTTATTAATATCCATGTTTCAAAATGGTTTTAAGGATTTGTTTATATGGATATTAATAGTTTAAAATTTTAAAAGCTTCATGGTGGTATGTGACACTTTGATTCCAAAATCTCTTTACTAAATGTTTTAAATGGTATTGGAAATGGTTTCTTTTTGAATGGATTCATTATTTCAATATACTAAAATGTTATATTGTGATTGAAATGTGGAAATGTTATGTTTCCTTTATGCATATTTTATGTGATACGTTTATGTTATGGTTCTTGGTCATTGTTATGAAAACGGGTGGTTCCGTGATAAACTAAGGGCGGGTGAGCCCGATATAGCTCTCCAATGCATTGGGTAACGCGAAGGAGTGAAACGTTAAGGTTTCTCCGAAGAGATTTAGGGAATATACTGTGATGGGTATTCCAAACGTAACCAAGAGGATTACTCCCTACGTAAGAATGTTATGAATGCCTCAAGTTACCTTTTATGTCTTATGATTTCAATGATTTATTCATGATTTGATATGCCTATGTTTTATGGGTAAAGTATGATTTCATTATTATGTATACATGTACTCATGTTTCCTTTCCATATTTTTTTTATATCCCTTACTGAGCTTTTTATGCTCATCCCAAGATTTTGTATTTTTTTCACAGGTCAAGGGAAGGGTACATGATGTGACGATAGTGTCAAGGATGTGTCAAGAAAGAATCCATGTTTTATTTTAAGTATGTTTCCGTTGATGGGAAGAATGAATACTGTCTTTTATGTAACCACATTGTCTAAATTTGGAATGTAATGCAAGTTTCATGATCTAATTCTCTAAAACTCTAAACCTGAAAAGATCCTCAATGTGTAATCATGTAATAACTCAAGATTAAGTAAGGTTTAAGGCTGGGGCCTTATAGGTGCGAACATCAACAGAGTCTGTTTTGAGCACCATCAGCGGCGTTGGGAACCTTGCACCGAGACGTAGTTTTCCAGGGTGGTTTCATGTGTTGAAACTGGAGTTGAGGTGTGGGCCCCACGACCTGTCTTTTAAGCTGCAAGTAGCGTTTAGCAACTTTTTCATCAGACGAACGTTCGGGTTGTGTGAGCAGTCGAATCTCGGTGTATTTCCAAGGTCATTGCAATGGCACAATCCACCAGATGTATTTAAGCATTGGAGCGGGCCCCATGGGGGTTGTTTTGGGCATTGGTGGTGATTTCTATCTTCTTCTCCGGGTGTCCGTTTCGGACATTTGAATTGTCAATATTGGTTTCTTCTTCAAGAGGATCGCAATGGTGCTATCCGTTGGTAGCACTTAGGGACTGTTATGTGTTTCCCAAGTAGCACTTCTCGTGTGCGGTATTACAAAATGCATCATTTTTCTCTGGATATTTGTTCCTCACATATATGAAGTCATCTTGATGTGTTTTTTTGAGGGATCGCAATTTTGCGATCCACCTGACCTCTCCAGCTGAGCTGGGCAGTGGGTTACCCAATGACCTCTTAGGGTTTACCCTCCAGTGGGGTAGGGCAGTGGGTTACCCGATGACCTCTTAGGGTTTACCCTCCAACTGGGCTGGGCAGTGGGTTACCCGGTGACCTCTTAAGGTTTACCCTCCAGCAGGGCTGGGTAGTGGGTTACCTGGCAACCTCTTAGATTTTACCCTCCAGCTGGGCTGGGCAGTGGGTCGCCCGATGAATTCCCTCAGACTCAGTCCTTTCTACTAGGCTACTCTGTCGCTTTTCTCCATGACAACTAGAGCCGGACACTTGGTTGTATGGAACAGTGATGTGATAACTTTTACTTTGAGAAGATCTCTCGACTGTGCAATAGTGACGAGGCGTGGTTCTACTTTCCCCAGAACACTCAAGAACGATGGGCACCTTCCCCACTGAGACGCTTCCTTGTGACGCGACTTAAAACTGTGTGGGTGAGTCAGTACCGCCCATAGAGGATAGTGTGGAGGTGTGGTGAATTGAGCCCCTTGAATTGCAGTATGGGGAAGACGCATGGGATACTGGTAATTGATGGTGTTTACATCTGGGACTATTGGCGAAACATTTTCTAGGGCAAGGCTATGACATGGATATCCCCTTACTATCTTGTTCGGGTTTCTTGCTTGAGAATATGGATATGTATATACCTTGTTTCAGTACCCCCATCTCGGGTTTTGGTAAATCTCCATCTAGGAGTGGTTAAGATGTTAGGGGTATGCCACAAGCATAATGTGTCTAACTTCTTGTGGTAGGACGAGTCTACTCTCCTTGTATAGGTAGTGAAGGATCGATGGGAAGTTCATCTTCTCACCGTTTCTAGCTCCATGTGTTAGGACGAGGCTAATTCATTCTTCTTATTTGGTCGAGTTGTACTCTTTACTGCACTCTCTTTTGTACTCCTTTTTTACCCCCTGTTTGATTTACTGCTCACCCTTTCGTACCTCCTTTGTTTCTCCCTCGAGCCTTCGGGGTATCTTACTGAGTATTTTTATACTCACCCCTGCTTGGGCTTTGCCTGCACTTGGTGTGCCCTTGTAGACGACGGGTAGGTTGATTGTGACTATAGAGGATCTTAGGAGGTTGGGAGATTGGACCGCATTCGGTGGTCATGGTCGAGTTCTAGGTGTCGGACTCTCCCAGCTGTTTTACTTTAGTTTACCTTTTTTCGGGTTGTGGCACATTTCTGGATAGCTTTGTGGATTCCCCTTTTTTTTCGGTTTTCCTTCAGTAATCACTTTGTACTGTTTACAGGTCGATGCACCTTGTTGGATTGTTTATAGTAGTTGGTACTTTACTTTTCTTTTTACATTTAACTTCTGCATTTAGTGGGCTGCGTGTGTGTTTACAGGTATATAGGCAAAGGACTCCTCGAGTAGTTTATCCTTCGACGCTTGTCGCTATCCCCTGGCCTATGGAGGTGGGATTGGGGTAGTTGCAGCTAGAGCCCGAGTAGGGTTGGGTCGTGACAAAGTGGTATCAAATGTGGTTCATTCCTTTGGACATTGTTCAGACATCCCTAAAAAGGTATTGGTTGGGATCTATAGAAATAGTGTCAATGTGTCTCGAGAGTGTCTCTCGGGATAGGGAGTCCAGTGATGGTGCGGCGGACGACATATCTATTCACCAGGACCCAGATAACCCGCTTGTTGACTCGGCATGCTGAGACACACGTTGCAGGGAATATTTGTTTTTGGATCACATAGGATTGAGCCTTTGACAGTATTTCTTGAGTCAGCTCCCCATTGATGTTACTATCATATAAATATATGCTCATCTGATTACGGTGCTCCTTGATAACATTCACGATGCCTCCCCGAAGATAGCTATCAATGATACCAACTTTAGTTCGTGACGACGACCTTGTGAGAGATGAGGCCTCTGTCCAAGACCCATCGTGAGAGTACCTTTCTCTAGGTGGGTCGGTAGCAGCACCCCCACCTGGTGAGCAGTAGACAGCATTAGTAGAGTAGACTGAACTTGAGTGCAGGTTTAGCGCACTCCGTGACTTCCAGCGGCATTGACCGCAGAGGTTCTAAGGTGAGCCAGAGCCTCAGGTAGTAGAGGTTTGGGTAGAGACAATGGTTTTCCATTTCAGTCTTCTGCAGACTTCGACAAATCTTATAGAGACTTTGGCCGCCAGCCCTTTCTACGGAGCATCTGGGTGTTGGTGGAGTCTGGAGACTCAGTTACTCGATGAGTCGTCACATTCATGGGATGACTCTAAGTTGCTATTTCGTGAGGATTTTTACCCCTACTGCTTAAGCTCCGTTCAGATCCAAGAGCTCTATTAGTTTTAGCAGGGAGGGATGATAGTGACTGATTATGCGACTAGGTTCGTGGACCATGCATGCTTATACCCAGACAGGGTCCATTATGGCAACATCCGAGTGTGGAAGTTTGAGTAGGGTCTCCACAAAGAAATTTATTCCATCATCGTACCCTTGTGGATACCCACATATGTAGAGGTTCTAGAGCATGTGCTGGTGACAAAGAGCTTACTTTCACATTTTAATGTTGGTGGCGGCAGTTGGAATGACAGAACCGAGACATCTGCCGCAGCTAGCAGGCGTTGGATTACAGACCCTCGACGCAGGTGTAATTCCCACCGCTAGTTTCGGAGACATGGTCGTGCACCACTATGGCGGCAAAGCGTAGGGTTTCAACCAAGGAGACCCTTCTATGAGTGGACTGTGGGTCATTGTTGTACACCACAATGGCGCCCGAGTGCACCAGGTTAGCCCAGAGAGCGTCAGTTCTATGATTTCCATGGGCGATGTCACTTGGCATGGGACTGCCCGACCAGGTATGCTGAGATCTTCGGGCAGGCAGCAGGCGCACCACCAGAGCAGTGGCAGCTCCGTGATTAGAGTAGTGCCCAAAGAGGTGGTTCTAGCAGAGGAGCAAGAGGAGCTATAAGTGGGGGATGACATTACGAGGTCTTCACATCCCCACCAGGCGGTCCACGTCAGGCTTTGGGAGCTGACAGTTGGGACTACAGATAATCGCGAGTTTTAGATGTCTACGATCCTCAAGATCATGTGGTGATCAGTGTTACACTATAAATCTCTTATACATTTTGCAGTAGAATTGTTAGACTATGTATGTGAATTGATATTTTCCTTTCTCCTTGTTTGAGGTTTTACTAGGGTGACACGGGGCGTCGGTGAAACCTTGTGTCATTAGAGTAGAAGGCGTGAAACCTTTTCTTCAGTACATGGTATTGACTCCTTCGATTTCTGATCCTTTAGGGGATTCTTGGTCATGGGACATCGACTGTGAAACCTTGCGTGATTGGATATCCTAGATTGTTTCACCATATGGATATTCTGAAGGAGGGAATCACCAGGTTTTTTCCATATCCAAATGGTGATTCCGGTCACGGCGTGCGACATGGGGGTTCGACCGGGGAGGTGAGATACCCCCGAGGGACATCGGGCTGTTTGAGACCGTTCGAAGGGATGGTGAGGTTGTCTACTTCCTTGCCCTAACCCCCCAATGTCTGGAGTGTTTCCATGATTCCTCCCATGTGACATACCTATGAAGATGTGTGTGTGCTCTTATGCACGCCATTGGTGAGGGCAGACCTCATGTGAACGGATCAAATCCCTTGTGTGCAGTGACGCATAACTGTGCAAGAGTTTTCTTGGGTACGAGAGAGCTAGGTGTGGGCTTAGTACCCTGTTTTGTTCCCTAGTTTTTAATTTTAGGGATGAAATTTATGATGGAGGTAATGATGTAAGAACCCAGTTTTTCCTATAAAAGTCTACGGAAAATTCTTGATGTTATTCCAGAGCAGCGCCTTCAGACGGTGTGCGATTCTGAGCCCCAATGTGTCGGAGAATTAGTATTTTTTAGTGCGTTCACACAGGGAAGGCCAAATAAATAGGATATCTCATAAACGGTATCTCATATGGGAAAACTGAGGGCACCATTGAGTTCGGATTGTGCGTTTTACCCTAGTAGGGGTGTAATTGTTGTGGGTGCGACCCTTCTGTGTAAAATGCCTCTAGAGGCATTTTCGTAATTTGGCGGCCTCAAGCGTTAAGTTTTATAACTTTCAAAAAGTGGCCCATATTTAAAATTCTAAGACCTAAATTGCACTCAGGGCATGGAATGTACCCTAGGAGAGGCTTAATCTCGACCCCGCTGAGTGTTCGGGAATGGTCCTATTGGTGGGAGATTAATGTTAATTATTTTTAAATTGACTAAATTCTCTACTTAAGTCATAACGCCTATCGTCCCTCTCATTTGATTCCTCTGGCGGAACTCAACCAAGGAGCCCCTCTCAACACCATGCTCTCCATATCCTCCTCCTCTCCAAGCTTTTGCGGCAAATGGATCTTGAAGCTACAGGCTAAGCCCCCGAGGTAGGATCGTGCATTTTTTTTCAATTACCGCATCTACATAGAGCTTGAATTACAGCATTAAATCCTAGTTAAATTATCTAGAGAATACCATATTCGATTAGGGATTGTTTTGATCTTTCCATCTAATGATTTGGATTGAAAATCCATGTCTCGAGGTGACCGCAGTGATCCGATGATGTTTTGTGAGGATTTGTGTGTTTTTTCGACAGTCCAGGCCAATCCAGTGGCTCTCAGGATTGCGGCGCTCTTCAATGGTGGCATCGCGGGGGATCCCAGACAGCATTGGCCGGGCATCAGCGGTCTTCAACGTCGAAAGCGGGGGGGGGGCGTTGGGGGGTGTGGGGGGGGGGGGGTACGACGACGTGGTGGGATCAGCTTTTGTCGGCCAACACGCCCTTGAGACTGGTGTCTTCAGACCCCGGCTGGCAAACAGGGACCCACAATATGTGGGTCCCATGGAGGTAATGTCGGGCAGTCTTAAGTCGGTCTGGGTGAGGTGGGCTATCCAGGAAGGTGAAATACGTTCCCGTTCCAGTATATGGTGGGTTGGCCGAACCGGCCCAACCCACCCGTTCGGTCCATTAAAAATTAAAACTGCCATAAAACTCATGCCAGGTGACAGATTCACGTTCCATCTATGATGACGCATTCCTAGAATCGATACAAACTTCTCGCGATGGTTTCGGGGGGTTTTAATTCTTGAGATGGGGGAATCAGTGGTGCGACATGCCCGTTAAGTGGATTGGCATTATTCTGGGGGTTCTTGTTTTGGGAGGTGCGAACACATCCAGATACCGTTTTGAGCACCATCAGCAGAGTTGGAACCATGGTGCCGAGGCGGAGTTTTCTAGTGGGTTTCAGGTGTTGAAACCGGAGTTGAGGTGTGGTCCCCACGGCCCATCTTTTAAGCTGCGAGCAGCGTTTAGAAAAATTTTTATCGGACTGCCGTTTGGGGTGTGCAAGGAGTCGATTCTAGGTGTTTTTCCAAGGGCATTGCAATGGCGCAATCTGCCCGCTCTAATTCAGCATAGTGGAGCGGGCCCCAATGGGGAAGTTTTGGGCATTGGTGGTGATTTCTATCCTCTTCACTGGGTGTTTGTATTCGGACAAGTGAATAGTCAATCTTGGGTGCTTCTTCGTTAGGATCGCAACGATGCAATCCGTTGGCAGTGCTTCGGGATTATGATGTGGGTCCCATGTAGCACTGCTCATGTGTGGTATGAAGAAATGCATCATTTTTCTTAGGATATTCATCCCACGCATGTAAGCAGTCATTTTGACGTGTTTTTTTATGGGATCTCAATGGTGCGATGTGCCTGACTGTTTTCAGGACTGAGGCTCGGGACCACGGGACGCTGTTCGGGTGTAAAGCGGTGTTGGACAAATTTTCCATCGGATATCCATTTGAGGTGAGCAGATAGTCTATCTTGCATTTTTTTTCTATGATGATTACAATGGTATGATCTGTTTGGATGTGTGGAGCCTCATTCGAGATCTCATTAAATGTGGAGGCATGAATGGTTTATGGGTGGAGATTCTTCTTGCAGTGTTGGCAGAGAACCCAAGGCGCCTGATTGTGAGCACTCATGTGAGAGAGAAGTAAATGTTTTAAGAGGTGTGGTTGGATATGCTAGGGCTATCGTGGAAGAAAGTTGTGGAACTTGAGTTTTCTCCCTCTTTGCATTGACGTTGGGCATCATGTGCATGATAGCCTTTTGGGATGGAAATGTGGTATACTCTGGGAGTATATGAGTTTTCCTGGAGGTAGATTTTGTAGATTGTACCAGAGAATGTTTGTTTTCATGTCTTTGATATGAGATAGGAACACACATTGTGAGGGGTCCATGTGCGTACCTTGTTATACTTTACGTACCTTTGACCTCTCATGATGCAGAGGGTCCTTCTGTTAATGAATGTCTAGACCAATAGGGTGGAGAGGTTTCCCCTGGTTCTGTTCTCGATGCTTTGATTGGCAGAGTTTTTTGGGTTAGCATGTTCTTTTATCCATGTGGACATTCAATATCAGGTCCCATCATGTTCCCTGGTAGGGTTATTGTGGATTATATGTGACCAATACTTTACGCGGGCACCGATCCTCCACCAAGGAGGTTGTTTCCAGTATGGTGTGGAGCCCAATGATCCATGGGCGCAGACTCCCTAGCTGTGTTTTGAGATCATATCTTCCTTCTACAATCTACTGTGACATGTTTCCCTATGCAATGTTCCCGGTATCTGCGTGGCCCACACTACACGGGCGCTGAACCTCTGCAAGGTGAGTTGTTCCGAAGTCAGGTTGTTGTACGATTCCCACTCTTTGTTCTGTTGGCCAGTGTTGTACCATCTAGTAGGGATGGCCAGAGCAGTTCTTGGATTATCCTCCAGCGGGGCTGGGCAGTGAGTTTCTCAATGACTTCTTAGGGTTTACCCTCCACCTGGGCTGGGCAGTTGGTTACCTGATGACCACATAGGATTTACCCTCCAGCTGGGCTGGACAGTGGGTTACCCGATGACCTCTTTGGGTTTACCCTCCAGTGGGGAAGGGCAGTGGGTTACCTGGATACCTCTTAGAGTTTACCCTCTAGCTGGGATGGGTAGTGGGGTGCCAGGAAACCTCTAAGGGTTTACCCTCTTTCTGGGCTGGGAAGTGGGTTACCCGAAAACCTCTTTGATTTTACCCTCTAGCTGGGCTGTGCAGTGGGTCACCCGGTTACTTCCCTCAAACTCATTCCTTTCTACTAGGCTAGTCTTTGGCTTTATCCATGAAAACTGTAGCGAGACCCTTGTTTGTATGGGTCAATGATGTGACAGCTTTGACTTTGAGATGACCTCTCGATTGTGCGACAGTGAAGAGGTGTGGTTCGACATTCCCCAGAACTCTCAAGTATGAGGGGTGCCTTCCCCACCGAGATGCATCCTTTTGATGCGACCTTAAACTGTACGGGCGAGTTAGTACCGCCCAAAGAGGATAGTTTCGAGGTGAGGTGAATTGAGCCCATTGACTTGTGGTTTGGGGAAGATGTGCATGATACTGGGAATCGATAGTGTTTACTTCTTGGACTGTTGGCGACTCACTTTCTTGGATGGAGCTATGAGATGGATATCCCCTTACAATCTTGTTTGGGTTTCTTGTTTGAGAATATCGATATGTATTTACCATGTTCCATTACCCCCTTCTTGGGTTTGGGTTACTCTCATTCCAAGAGTGGCGAAGACGCACGGGGTATGCCACGTGCTTTCTGTGTCTAACTTATCGTGGTAGGACGAGTCTACTTTCCTACTATAGGTAGTGAAGGAACGAAGGGAAGTTCATCTTCCCACCAGTTCTAGCTCCTTGTGATCGGAAGAGCCTAATTACTTCCTCTTGTTGGGTCGAGTTGTACTCTTTACTGCACTCTCTGTTATACTCCTTTTTTACTCACTGTTTGATCTACTACTCACCCTTCGGTACCTCATTTGTTTCTCCCTCGAGACTTTGGGGTATCCTACTAAATATTTTTATACTCACCTCTGCTTGGGATTTTCCCACACCTGGTGTTCCCTTGCAGACGATGGATAGGTTTCTCGTGACTATAGAGGAGGTTAATAGTTTGGGAGCTTGGACCGTGTGCGGTGGTCGTGGTCGGGTTCCTGGTGTGGGACTCTCCCAGCTGTTCACATTATTTTACATGTAGCTGGGTTGTGGCATTTTTCTGGTTGGGTGTGTGTTTTGACCTTTTCTTTTCAGTTTACCTTCAGCAGTCACTTTGTATTGTTTAGAGGTTGATGCACCTTGTTGTTTTGTTTATAGAAGTTAGTACTTTAATTTTATTTTTACTCTACACTTCTTCATTGACTGGGCTATGTCTGTGTGTACAGGTACTTAGGAAAAGGCCTCCCCAAGTTGTTTAGCCATCAACACTTGTCTCCAGCCTCTGTCCTATGGAGGCGGGCTTGGGGTAGTTGTGGCTTGAGCCCGGGTAGGGTCGGGTCATTACATTATCCCTCATAGAATTTTCATATTTCAATGATGAATCTTCTACCATATGGGTTTTCCACAAAACTGTTTCTGGGTGAATTACCTTATTCCATAACACTTGCTCTCTACAGTCAAGAATCTGGACTGGTCATTCCTCATAAGAGAGATTCTCTTCAAACTGAACTACCTCTGGACTCAAAACATGAGATGGATCTGGTATATACATTCTCAACATTGAAACATGAAAATCATTCTGTACCTAAGATAAATATTGAGGTAAACCCACTCTGTACGCAACTGATTTAACATTATCCAGAATTTCATAAGATCCAATGATCCACGGACTCAAATTTCCCTTCTTACCCATACTTTTCCATGGAGAAACTTTGAAAAAGACATGATCACCTACCTCAAAAGAAAGATCATTCCTCCGGTTACCTACAAAACTTTTTTGTCTACTCTGAGATGTTCTCATGTGCTTCTGAATCAACTGAACAATATCTGTCATATCTTCAACCAATTCTGGTCCCATCAGCTTCCATTCACCTACTACATCCTAAAATCCTAGAGTTAGACAATTATTTCCATATAATTCCCCAAATGGAGCCATCTATACACTGGAATGAAAACTGTTATTATAAGAAAATTCAACCGAAAAAGGTTGTTGGTCCCAACTTCCCTGGAAATCTAGTGAACATGCACGTAGCATATCCTCCAATGTCTGAATTGTTCGTTCTGATTTCCCTTCCGATTGAGGATGAAAAGATGTACTAAATTTTAATTCAGTACCCAAGGACATCTGAAGGAATTTCCAAAAGTTATAATTAAACCTGGGATCATGATCAGACACAATGGAGAGGGAAACTCCATGAAACCTGACTATCTCTTCAACATGAAACCGAGCAAGATGATCTAGAGACAAATTAACTCGAATAGGAAGGAAATGAGCAGATTTTTTCAATCGAACAACTATATCCCAGATTGCATTATTACCTCAAGATGTCTTTGGTAATCCCACAACGAAGTCTATGGATATATTTTTCCATTTCCACTCTGGCACCGGTAGAGGATAAATCATCCCTTTTGGTAACTTCATCTCTACTTTAACCTACTGATAAGTAAAACACTTCATAGTAAAATTAGAAATATCTCTTTTTATTCCATCCCACCAATAATACTCTAGAAGATCACTGTACATCTTAGTACTTCCAGGATGAACTGAAAATGGGGAACTGTGAGCTTCACATAACAACTCATTCTTCAACTGTGAATCACAAGTAAAACATAATCTCTTTCCTAATCTCAAAACACAATCATTATAAACATTAAAATCAGGCAACATACCCTTCTGAACCAACACTACCTTTTTCTGCAATTCACTATCTTCTTTATATGCTTTCTTTATTCTGTCTAATAGAGATAATTTTACTGACACCTGAAATAATATAGAATAATTTTCTCCACCAACAACATCTATGCCAATGTTCATCAAATCAAAAACCAAAGGATCTTATTCCAATCGTATCATGACTAATGAGACATTACTTTTTTTACTCAAAGCGTTGTTCACTTTATTTTCTTATCCCGGATGGTAATGGATCGTGTAATCATAATCCTTGATTAATTCTAGCCATCTCCTCTGTCTCATGTTCAAATATTTCTGATTGAATATATTCTTTAATATTTTGTGGTTAGTATATATTTCATATTTTATTCCATATAAATTATGCCTCCTATTTTTTAAAGAAAAAACAACAACAGATAATTCCAAATCATGTGTAGGGTAATTTAACTCATGTGGTTCTAACTGACGTGAAGAATAAGCAATTACTTAATCATTCTGCATAATGACACATCTTGGTCTTTTCAATGAAGCATCACTGTAAATAACAAACTAACCATTTCTAGAAGTCAATTCCAAAACTAGAGCATTCACCAATATTATTTTCAATTATTGAAAACAATCATCACATTATTTTGTATAGATGAACTTAACACCTTTTCGAGTTAACTTTGTCTTTGGACTAGATAACCGTGGATATTTCTTAACAAAACTCTGGTAATAACCTGGAAAACCATGAAAACTATGGATCTCGGTAATATTTGAGGGTCCTGGCCATTTTTTAACCACTTTTTTTTTAACAAGATCAATAGTTATTCCATTTTTTTGAAACAATGTGACCAAGGAAAGAAATTGTTTGTAACCAAAACTCACACATGCTGAATTTCCCAAACAATTTCTTTTCTTTTAAGGTTTGCAAGAAAACCCTTAAATGAATTTCATGCTAATTTATACTTTTAGAATAATCCAAAATATCTTTAATGAACACAACCACAAACATATCCATGAACTCATGAAAAAATCTATTCTTAAGATCCATGAATAAAGCATGTGCATTGGTTAACCCAAATGGCATAACTAAAAATTCATAATGGTCATATCATGTACGAAATGCGGTCTTCAGAATGTCTGATTAATTTACATTCAACTTATGGTACCCTGACCTCAAATGAATCATCTAAAAATACTGTGCTCCCTGGAGTTGATCAAACAAATCATTGATATGAGGCAAATGATACTTATTCTTAACAGTGATGTAATTCAACGCTCTATAATCAATGAAAAGTCTCATTGAACTATATTTATTTTTAACAAACAATACATGAGAACCCCATGGTGATGTTCTAGGTTGAATGAAACCTTTATCTAAAAACTCTTGTAATTTTTTCTTTAACTGTAAATGTTAAATTTGATCCATTCGATAAGGGGGTTTTGAAATTGTCTTAGCCTCCGGAACTAAGTAAACAATAAATTCAACTTCTCGATATGGTATAATACTAGGAAACTCATCAAGAAAAACATCAAGTTACTCATTAACTACTGGAACATTATTAATCTGAACAGCTCATTTGTTTTCAACAATATGTTCAAAGTAACATTCATTTCTATATTTTACTAGTTTCTCAGCTTCTTGATATGTTATCAAAAGCAAGGTTTCATTTTTTTTATAAAAACTGAAAATAATTCTTTAAATAAATCACTTTAGCTATGGAGTTAATCTTAGCATGATAAATAGAATTCCAATCTCTGCACAAAATAACATCAAACTCTACTAGAGAAAAAACAATAAGTTTTGTAGGTAGATTCTTTCTGCACACAAGGACATGAATGTTATTATGTTGACTTTTTTGTCTCAACATTTCCTTCAGGTGTTTTTACCATAAGTTCTGTATTCATATCTTGATATGGAATTCAAAATGTACTAGAAAACTTCGCAGAAATGAAAGAGTGTGTAGACCCTGAATCAGACAACACATTGGCATAATCGAAACAAACAAACAGTGTACCTCATACAACTACATGTGATAGCACAACATCTTCTAAAGTAGTTTCAAAGGATTTCACCACCCATTTATGCTTTTAGTCTTTCTTATTTCCTTTGGTTGAACTATTTTTTGGACACTCATTTTCATAATGAACCATTTCATTGCACTTAAAACATTTTACTGACTATAAATCAGATTTTGTCTTGCCATTACCCTGAACTTTTTCAGTGTAATTACGAGCCTTATATCCCATTTTACCACATTGGTAGCACTTAACAGATTTCAAAAGACATTCCCCAACATGATTTTTACCACAATTTTTACAAATTGTAATCTTGAGTTTCATACCATCATACGTTTTTAAAGAGTTTTTCCTTTTCTCCTGCCACCTCGACCTCTTATTCGTTTGTTTTTTAAAGAACACATGATCATCAGAAAAATCCATTTCCACCTTCTCCACACAATGAACAAGATTTTCATGACTTTTGAAGTCAATAAAAGCTAAATCCCTTCGATACTTTGGATTTAATCAAGAGTAAAAATGGATGATTTTAATATCATGATCTCATATGAAATTTGGAGCATACATTTCCAGTCGAGTGAATTTTTCTTCATAAGTAGCCACTGAGTCATCCGTTTTCCGTAATTCTAGGAATTGTTTTTCAATCCTAAGATTAACCACCTTAGGAAAATATTTTTCAAGAAACATACCTTTGAATTCATCCCAAACAAGAGCATCAATCTCCTCATTATCCCTGATATTTTTCACCATCGACCACCACTGATCAGCTTCACCTTCAAAATGTTGAATAGCGAGACTAACCTTTTGAGATTCTAAACAACCCATGACATCGAAAATCTTTTCCAATCCTTTAATCCACCCTTCTTCTAGCATCAGATCAGATGATTCTGTGAATGATGGGGGATGTTGCCTCATGAAATGCTCCACTACTGACATATTCATATATGGTTGATCTAGCTGATCTCATACATGGATACCACCACCATTTATATCCTGATTAAACTATGCCATCACATCAAAAAACTATTCAGTTTCGATTCCAACAATCTCAGGTTCTTGATTTGGAAGGTTGTCTTCCTCCTGATGTCGTCCCAACATAGCTTCCATGTTTCCTCTGCGGAAAACCATTCTGAACATAAAAATATCTTAAGAAAAGAAACATGGTAATCTATAACTGCTATATGATTTCAATATTAACATAAATTACTTTATGGATATTAATTTAACAATACCCTAACTCTTAATTTTACCTAAACCTTCTTCTGATACCAACTATAAGGACCGACCTTAATCATTACATATTCATGAATTAAATAGATAATTCACATTGAGGATCTTTTCAAGTTTAGAGTATTAGAGAATTAGGTCGTTACATTTACATAAAAACAATAATATTACATGTAGAAAATTCTACTTAGTATCCATTTTTTTATAAAATAAAAAAACTTTTGAAAAAAAGAATCATGTCTAGTTACATGTTTTAGACAACAAGACTTTTCGATGATCCCATATTTAACCCTATTCATCTATAAGTCTTGTGGAACACATTTAAAAACATGGGATGAGCATAAAAAGCTCAGTAAGGGTTATAAAATAAAGAAAGAAAACATTTGTTCATAAATACATACAAAACATGAACTCTTTTACTTACCTCATGAAATCATAAGATTTTATGAATAACACATAGAAATCATAAATCATAATGGTAACTTGTGGAATCCATATCATACATACATTGTAGCTATCAAAGCTACGTAGGGAGTTACTTTGGAATACCCATCACAATATATTCCATAAATCTCTTACGAGAAACATTCATATTTTCCTCCATCACATTTCCCAATGCATTGGAGAGCTATATCGGGCTCACCCGCCCTAGATGTATCACGGAACCACCCGTATATGTAAATAATTCCCAAGAACCATAACATGATGATAACACATTACATAAGCATAAAAGAAAGATAAAATTTACACATTGTAATAAAAAATATAATTTTAAGATATTGAAATACTAAATTCATTCTCAAAATAATTTTCAATACCTAAATACATAAATAGAGTATATGGAATTTATTTTTCCTTTTAAAAACATTCAATCTTGATAAGGAAGCTAAAGATCAAATAAAAATCACGGTGGCAGAATGGTCGTTGTCACCGCTTACTTTAAAAAACATTTCTTTTTGTCATTTAGTAATAATCTTCGTATAAAAATATTTTCTTTTAGTGAAATGAAAATTCAAAGACGATTATACACCATATAAAATAAAGTCGTGTATAAAACTAAATATGCCTCAATGAATGGAGATTGAGACGAAGTCCCTTACTTCATGTCTGACTTGACTCGATCGTTCTTTAATCTCCTAAATAATAAACTAAAGTTAATTTATACTTGATTAAGAACCTTTTTCAAGATTATTATTCCTTTTATATCACTTATTTCAATGTTATAAATATTATTTAATCATTTAATTTAATATCATACATTTTTCAATATTTGCTACTTGAGTAAAAAAAGAACACCTTATATTTACAAGTTCCATATGTGGTCGATAGTTAATTTTATCCGGAATGAAATTTATTATTTAGATATCATATATATCATATTTATATATACAGTATATACATGTATTTATAATAGTACATAACATTTGTAGGTAATAAATGAAATGCATCATTCATGGAGGCGGTAAGCCACACATACGCATGAA
Source organism: Viscum album (assembly GCA_963277665.1). Taxonomy (NCBI): domain Eukaryota; kingdom Viridiplantae; phylum Streptophyta; class Magnoliopsida; order Santalales; family Viscaceae; genus Viscum; species Viscum album. The sequence goes on along the minus strand of OY728143.1, from coordinate 1,199,364,862 downwards.
CACTACATTAATTTCTATTTCTTATTTTAATGGAATTAAAACATAATGATACATAGGTATATTATAATTATAGTAATATATTATATATAATATCATTAACTCTATCTTTTTTACATCCCACAAAAGGAATTAACGAGTCACATTACTTTGAGGGGGCGGTAGTCCACACTTCCTTAAATGAGATTATCATATTACCCACTATGGAAACCATAAAGGTGTGCTATAAAAAAAACAGAAGAATAAAGAAAAAATAAACATAACATATATCATATATAAATACAGTGCCATCATAATGGCCACCATGATCGGCAGTAAGAGGTAATTAAACAATCATTGTTTCGTGAGGCGTTAGTTTTCCAACCACAGAAACATTATTTTCTTCACCCATTAGATGGAGGTGTGTGTAAGTGTAGTTCGAATCCATATCATAACAAAATCATAGTATATTGAGGATATTTTTGTTTCTACAAATGAAAGGCATAAAAAGTGTTTAGTTGATGGAGAAATAAAATAAAACTAAATAAAACAAAAGAATTTAGGAGAAACTGTTACCTTTAATTTGGGTAGTTACCTTTGGTTTGAACCAAAATGACTTCTTGATGTTCTTTCTGCCTAAGTCAAGGCTTTTAAGAGGAGGAGAGGGATGTAGGGAGCTTAATTAGGCAGATTTTTGATGAGACAAATGGCTTGAGAGGTGTGAGGAATTAGAGAGAAATGGTCTCCTTTTATAAGGGAGAGGAGGGGCTCTTTAGGAAAGTGTGAAAATATGATTTTATTATATAATGATATTCGTTTTCTAAAGGTCCAAAAATAATTAAAGTCAAAGATAACTTGACTCATGGTCGAAATAAAATATTCTAATAGGAATTGGACAGGTTTCAGATAATATTTTAATCATGATATTCTTATTTATTTAAATCATTTATTAATGTGGTAAATAATGCATCCTTATTGTGTCATGAATAATTTAATTTATTTGATGTCTAAAATTTATTAAAAAACTACTATAATGTATTAAATATTTTCATATTTTAAATGAATATTTATAGACAAAATTATTCCTTATATAACACCATATGAAAATTTATTTACTAAATGAATTTCGTTTATGACTTTTTTTCATTTACATTAAATTAATTAATCTAAAGTGTCATTATCATTCATAAGTGGCTCAATGAGGTCCCAAAATCAACCCACGTATGCCCATGGTTGGCCATTACTCATAAAATAAGGTATGTAAAAGTGTTATTTTTATTTTGAATGATTATAATACTCATTTTACCATGAATTACCCTATTTACCTTTAACCGCGGTAAATAAGAGTCAAAATATACTATTCACCAAAAATTATTTTCATCTTATTGAACCAAATTTTACTAACTAATAACAACCATGTATGTCAAATTTTTTTTATTCAATTTATAGAAGTGGTAAAATTTCATTTAAATGAAAAATTTACTTTTTTTAACAACTACTAAGTGGTTTCACTATTTATCAAAAATTGATGTTTTCAGAAAAATACAAAAAATTCAGCCTAAGATATATTTTATATTAAAAGATCAAAAACTATGTATATTTTACCAAATTATAAACATAGATGTTGAATTAATTAATATAAAATAAATTCCCGTTGTTAAAACAAATAGCATGTTTTTAAGAAACAATAACTGTCAAAAGATTGACACTTGTTTATGTCCAATTTCAAGGAGAAATTAATTACAATAAAGAACATTGGATTAAATGGTAAAAATATATTTTAAATAGTATTTAAATCCAATTAAAAATATAATCTAACCATATAAATAAATTATATAAAACATAATCTTGAATTAATATACAAAATTTTCACTATTCATTAAAAAACGATCTTTATCGGAAAAATTTCATAAAATTTACACAAAGTAAATTTTGATGTCCCCATTCTAAATAAGTATATTATTTGGTTATATATAATGTATTAAAGTGAACAAAAATAGATTTAAAGAGGTTTCACCATTAAAAGGTGGTAAATAAGCATTTTAATGTAATTTATGCTTAAATTTAGATTCATTCAAATTTTAGGCCTCTAACTATTATTGGATAAATGTAAATACATTTAACAAACATGTATAATCATATTGTAGTTAGTTTTGTACATTCTCACCAATTCAACTGCTAGGAGTTAACTACTGTTTAAAATAATTATATTATATTATTAGTGTTCAACATAATATTTCAAAGAAACCATTTGTTGAGTATTGGGTATGCTATCGAACATAGGAACCCCTTTAAAGTAAAATTAATATATAATTAACAAATTTTATTAAATATAAATTATGAATTATTCTTTATTTACCTGGGATGTTACACATACAGGATATTTTTTTAGGTTCATATACAATTTCACATGGATTGTGGCCCCATTGAATGATTTGAATATGAAAAACAAACCTTTTAACATTATTGATCAGTGTCTAGTAGAGTTTTAATACCAAAAGTGGATTTTGACCAGTAATTCAATTTTTAGAGGTGGGTGTCATGTTTATGGTTTTCTATGAAGTTTTATTTCTATGATTGGGATGTATCTTGATGAAGTATAAAGTGGTGATCACTTTTTGTTAGAGGAAGATAAATTCTAATGTGTTTATCTATGCCATTAATGGATTAGAGATTTCATTATTTTTTTTTAAAAAAAAAATTGGCGACATTTCCTCATTAGATAATGTTTTATTATCATCACAAGTCACAAGATCTTGAGTTATATCATTTCCAAATGTTAATAAATCTACAGTGTTTTAGGTGGAAGGAGATTCTCTAAAAATATGAATTTTAGATCTCTAAAATTCATTAAAGTGAATTGATTTAGTTGAATCATTTTTATCTATATCATATAAGGATGTTTTAAGGAGTTTTTAGATTCATGGTGTTTGGTGGTGGAGTTGGAATCCCTTCATTTAGATTAAATGGTGGTCAATGGGGGAGATTTCATGTTATAGGTAATGGAAAAATATTCTATTTTATAGAAAGTGGAGGAGTCTTAGTGGGGAGAAATACAAGTAGAGATTATATGTGATCAAGGTGTTCATAGGGATGCTTTTCATGGAATTATATAGGATGATCATAGTAAATTATTGTTTCAGAAGATTTTTCTTATTCTATTAGAGACATGAGAGTCATTCCTTTGTGATTCTCATAGATCACAATGGAATGAACAACCAGGAGTCTATAAGAAATAATTTTGATTGAGAGATTATATTTAGTATATTGGTATGATACTATAAGTGGTTGATATTTTGTATTTAAAGATATATTTATGGAATGTGAATACAGAACATCATGTTCTGGTTTGTTTATTTCAACCCTTAGATGATCCAATGTGGAAATGGTTGAAAATCAGGATGAAGTTTTTCCCAGGAGTGCCTAAATTTTAGGGTGTTCATAATTTTTAGACATATTCATGTATTAGTAAATGAAATTATCTTATTTCATAGTGATAACAGATTCAGACAATACTAATGTTTTGGAGGGGAGGTTTGTGGATGATGTAGTGTGATTTCATGGAGTTACAAGGTCCACTGTCTCAAACTAGGATGAATGTTTTACAATATGATTCTGGGGTGGATATATCATTCCATTGGATATGATTCATTACTCATCACTTCTTTCAACCGTTAAATGTATATACTTATGGATTGGGTGATCTACACAATTGAGGATATCTTTCCAGTTTGCATCTTACAATCAATGGATAATGAAAAAAAACAATTACATTTGGATATGATTTCTTATAAAAACAACTACCATTCAATTATATGAATTTCCCCATTTGAGTAATTGTACTATTATCCATTTCATTATTTTCTGTTCTAGGAATAAGTTGTGAATTCCTCAGATCATGATCCAGATATGGGAAAAACAATTAAAGAGATGACTGAGGTTGTTCATGATATGATCAAAGAAGTGAAGGAATGGTAGAAGTAAAACATATAACATAGGTTGTTGTACTGGGTGTTTAATTATAGACACTAAATTATTCATGGAGTATCCCCTTTAGGTCGGTAGTGTAGGTTTCTAAGAGGGAGGAAGATCAAGCCCATACATATAGGGCCTTTCAATAATGGGAAGTGTTGCTAATGTGGCTAATCAGTAGGCACTCCTACCCAATTAGGTATTGATTCTTGATGGCTTCCTTGTCTCTCATATCTATTAGTATCATCACAATGACACACATATCATTTAATACAGAGAGTTGGATGTAAATAATGATTCGACCGTTGCGGAGCACCTAGTGGAGATCCATGATCGAAAGGAGAAGATATATTGAGGATGGACCATAACATGGATTTATGTTTTATAAAGTCATGGTGGACATTAGAATACTAGTACGGAACTTGAGATGTAGATTTTTACCCAATACACAATTTCTGTTGGATCTTTTCATTTTTCCATGAATTAATTATCTTACTCTTGTAATTTTTGTATCATACTTCTTTATGAGATCTAATTTTTCATTATTGAGGTTATGTTTTTAAAATCATCTTATATATGAAGAAGAGAATCCCGATAATTAATCATAACATGTTGTAGAATTACATGACTAAAACCATGTAGGTGTTTTACTTCTACCAAATGTATAAAATATCTTCACATGGAACATGGTGTTTTCTTGGTTTTTGTGATTTAGGGAGTGTTGTTTGTTGGTTGGGGGAGAAGGTTATTTAAGTCTTGTGTGAAATGGAAAACTGATGTGGTGATGTTTTTATAAGGTTTTTTTGTGAATATGTTTGATTTGGATTGTTGTATTTGGTTATTATTTGTGTTTTGGTTTTAATGGAATCCTTGAGATGTATCTCAGTGTTTGATTTTTTGGACCTCTTTCACTATTACTTTTGGATTCATTTTGATTCTCTTGGATAATAATAGTTTCATTGGAATATGATGTAATAGTCCACAAATTTATCCTATTAATTTATAAAAATTATGGTTGTCATGGTGGGAAATGGAATTCTCAAGGAGTTTACAGGGGACTGGGAGGATCTAGTTGAAAAATATAGTTGATGAGGGGTTTTTGGTAGGGAGGTGTGTGCAACTCTTTAAGCTTTAGTGCTTGCAGCGTAGAGGATTCATCTGGGGAATTGGGAGCATGGTGGTGTTTTATGAGATAAATTTTGAATCAGTCTGGTTGTGGAAATTATCATGGCTGTGGTATATCCCCTTCATTGATGATGAGAGATATGAAATGGAGGTGTTGGATACAAGATGGAATATTTCGGTATGTTTGTTGGTTGTTTTTTTCTGGGCAATTGTGTCATGCAGTTAGGACTATGCACAACCTTATTCCTGGTTGTTAAGGATCTTTATCATAGCTGATTAGGTTGTTCAAATATCTTAGCCTTATCTTATATGATTATTGCCTTTAAAATATCCTTATAACATATATTCACATTGATCCAAAGGTCTATGGCATGACGATAAATCATTTAATATATTCCCTTGAATTTTCAACATCTTAATTACATGGTCCTAGAGATTGTGTCATGGTATTGTGGTTCAAAGACCATGTATTAATTCTTAATCCCATCTTACCCAACAATATTTACAATCAATATAATATTTCATTGGTGACCCAACTACATCCCAAGTTTTTCTTCTATCCTCATAACAATTTATTTCATCCTCGATCATCAGAGATCAACCTATGGTTTTCTCGATGTTTACCATTCTTCATTTTTCCAATATTCCTCTATTTTCATTTATGTTCTTTGTTCAATAAGTGTTATGGTGAGGATAAAACTATGGTATTGATGTTGTTTTGATAGGTTAATTGAGTTGTTTTTGGGATCTAGGATGGTAAGAGTGCTGTTTTTTTTTCATTTGTAGCTCAGGGGTGGCCTCTCTCTTGTTCTAATCTTTCACAATGGATCAAAAATATCTATTTGGTGTAAGGAATCCAACATTTCACATCTAGTGTATAATATAAGAGTGGATATACTCTTGTAATCATTTGGGAATATATTTTTAATGAGATTTATTAATGATATAGATTTGTTAATATGGAGTTTATGGGGATGTAGTTTGAATGCAATTCTTTATAGATTTTTATATCATTAATATTGTGATTGTATTGGCTTGATGATTTATTGAAAAATTTTGCCTTGGGGGATTTTATTTTTATATTACTTTTCTGATTTTATAAATATCATTGTGTGATTAATTACTATTAGCTTTATTTAAAGGACTTATTACTTATATCTAGCTATCAAAATGGCATGAAATGGAAAATAGAGATTGTGATAGAATTCAAAAAAAAAATAAAGTAGTGGATGTAATGAAACTCCAATTTCTAAATAAGTTCATTAATGTGTGAATGTGATGTGAAAATTGCTATCTTCTTTTTTGATGTGGGGGGTGATTTGTGGTTGTGGTATGGGTTAGTGATGTTATTAGACATGAATGTGTTATATAGAAAACAATTGTAAGGTGGAATATTGTTGTGATGAGGAATGTGGGAGTGTTTGTTAAAGGGTGTTATTTTTTCTTCTTATCCTGAGGATAATTAGTTTTCTATTATTTTGGTTTTGTGTTGTGGTAGTTTCCTAGGTATTAATGTTCCAAAATCTATATGATTAATTATTATAGCATGGATAGAATGAAATAAGAATTAATTAAATGAAATTGGATATGTGGTATAAATTTTTCACTCTAATATATAAAATAATAGACATTAATAATTGAATTTGTTGGTAATTTTTAATTGGGATAATGTATTAGGGTGATAAATAAATTTAAATTATTAACGTGGCTTCCTTCTAATTTAGTGGTGTTGTGCATTTTGTGGTGGTAGAGATTGTGGAAGTGTTCTTTGTTTTTATGGTGATGTTGTGACTTGGTTGGAAATTTAATCATGAACACAAATGTTGGGATTGCATGTGGTTATAAATATATATTAATAATATTTCTTTCCATACACACTCCACTTGCAGTGTGAATTATTTAATGACACCATTAAATTTGGGAGTATTTTTTCAACATCCTGGTGGAGAGGATTGAGAGCTTTATACCCACATATTCACACTCACCATTCAAGGAAAGATTTACACGAATAGGATGTGATGTAAATAAGTAAAAAAGATCACCATGGTGATGTTTGATGAGATTAATTAGCATGGGGGTCATGTGTGACATCCTGAACTAGAGTTCCACTCAAATGTTCCCTGAGTCAGGTTGGCCACATGGCCTCAAGTGCACATCCCCATATGCTAGGGGATGACAAATTATTGCAAGGGTTTAGGGTATTTTTAGGGGGATATTATTCCATTATTACCAGAGTGTAGCACTGTAGCCATAATACCAATGTAAATAGAGGAATTTATTTACTGAATAAACAACAAAAAGTGAAAGGAAAAGATAAAAATCCATTCAAAAATAATATTCAATGTTGGAAATTGAATCATATATATAATGTTGATACTATATGACATGTCTCTAAAAATATTAAAACATGTATATATGGCAGTAGGAAGTTCATGTTATTCAAAAGAATCCATAATAATCCATAAAATATCCAAGCAACCCGCGCAGTAGCTCAATCATCTGGTACCATGCACCATTGTATATAAGCAAGAATAATTTGGTGTCTACAATAAGATTATTCCCCTTGTCAACACCTACATAAAATTTATCTTATTAGATACCATTGGAGGCTAGGATAGGGTGTGGGATATATATCATTAGGCCACAAAAAAAAGATCTATACCATCCAATCAGAGAAATACAAATAAAAATTATTATTTTAAATATCAATTTAATTCATTATAGTAATTTAAAAAAATCAATACCTTATTCATCATTAGATGGAGGTTGAACATGTAATCATTTCTTTGATTATGTTGTAGTTTAAAATAACTGTTGTAAGAGGATCCATAGTTTTACCAATTCATCAAATAGAAATAATCATAATAACAAAGTATCAATGCTAAAAACAAATGAATAATTTGTGGTGGTTATAATGAAAGAGGGTCCATGGTAATAACCAAGTAACCCATGAACATATGGATTAATAAAAATCATTATTAACATTTCTCATTTCTATATGGGGTATCACAATTATCAAACATGTGTATCAAAAGTCATTTTACTGTATTATGATTCCAACTGAGCCAAATGATCTCCTAAAAAGTTAAATGGGATAAGTAATGACTGGCTTCAATGGATTATAAATGGTGAAACATGTCCTATGATGTCAATATGGATCTAACATGTCTATCTAATGCATCATATAATGATATTTAAGGGATCCTATGATTCCATTTCCTGTATCCACTATTAGAAGAGGAACATGTTTCAAGGTGGGTATCTACCTCAGGTACCATAATCAGTTAATCATAATAGTGTCTTTTGAATGATGGAGGCATTTTTTTAGAATTCCAGGACTAGATTAACAATAACCACTCCAAAAAAATTAAGAAAATGTATATATGAAATTGGCACCATATACATTAATCATTATATATATTAGTCAATGTAATACTCATGCCTTTTTATAAGACAATTGGAATATTTTTTAACTTTCATTAGAGTGAAAATGTATAATAAAGATATATAACCATTTATTAACAGCATTTAATATTTAATTATTAGGTTCATTCTATTACCTTTTGTAGTCATGAAAATACGTGATAAGGACATTCTACCATATGTAATTCAATTATACACAAAAGGCCATGTGATACCAATAATTATACATTTTATTTAACATTTATAGAACCATTTAATTTATTTAAAAACTTACATTATAAAATTCAAGTCACAGTATGATGTACAATCTGATAAAAACATATTATTTTTATAATAACACTTCTATCTATAAAGTTAAAGTCAAATAACACCTGAAAAGTAGCATAGATTGACATAAAAGGTATATTAGACACATAAACTAGGAAAAACCCTACTTGAGGTGGTCGAAATTGATGTCAAAAACAATAAGGGCGGATAAAATATAATGAAGGAGATCTAGAATCATATAATAATGTTCATAATCATGACATATGAATTAAATATGAAACACTTGATGAAGATATCACACACATAATGAAAATTGTTTATAAAATTATGAGATGTGAGTGAAGGGTCATATACCACCTACCATAGCACAGTAACACTCTCCCCGTGTTTTATTTGCCTTTATTTTTCTTGGATGATAAGAAATATGATTAATGGATCAATTATCTAAAAATAGGTAAATGAGACTATATAAAAAAAATTCAGGGAGAAAAAAACAATGAACAACTCAAGATGGTTGTAGTGCTTACTTGGAGGAATCTAAAGAGACAAATGGTGCATTGATCAAACACCATATGAATGATTGGTATCAAAAACTATGATCAGGGATCTTTAGGTTCTCCAAGATTTGGGAGGAGAGCTTCTTCCATTAGAAATAAGAGATTATGATGTTGGGTTTAAGATTAATTAAATATAAGCAATAAATTTAACAATTTTAAGAAATATATGGGTTTAGTGGTTTGGAAACACAATTGGACCATTTATATGCCAATTGTGTTTCTCTCATTTCATAAGGGTGTACCCCACATGGTTTCAAGTGTATAGTTTGACTAACCATGCACAAACCATTCAATCCCCTCTATTAAATTTTGTTGAGATGACTATATGGGTGTGTAGCCCCATGGAACACGATTAGGGGTAACTACACATGAAACATTATTCTTTAAAACACTATGTATTATTTGGGTTAGCCTTTTAGTTTGACAACCATTTTTTCTCTTAAATGTGTTTCCAATCGTTTTACTCATAAATTGGGGCACTAGGATCTCAAAAAGCCCATAAATCCCCCAAAACACCCATAAACTCATGGGGTATCCATATTATTCATAAAATGAGTTATAATGAAAAGTAATGGATCTATTCTTCAGATAAAAAAAGTTTTCTACAGTCTCCCCCACCCTTTAATGGAACTTTCCCCCAAGTTCACTATTCATAGGTGGTAAAACCCAATCAGAGAACAAAACTGGCCACTGATCATGGAAGATGGGCTCCCACTCCCATGTATCTTCCTATACCTAGATTTTATTCTAGATAACTCATAATAAAGGGATATAATGTTTTTTAAAATCCTTCATTTTTGAGTCAGTGATGCATATAGGATACTCCTCAAATGAAGCACATACATATAAGTCAATATCATTAGGATCAAAAGTGTTAGACATTCCATCATTTTAAGGATGAAGATATGATACATAGAAGAATTAATTCATGGAATAATACATCATAGTTAATAGAATAAATTATAATACAAAATAGAATGATTTTAGAATCTTAAATGGCCCAAAAAAGTGTTGTGACATTTTTTTGCCTTTGTAGACATCTATGCCGAGACCCATGAGATACCCCTAGAAAAATGAGATCCCCTGCCTCTAACTCTGAATATCACCTATGGTGGTCTGCATAACATTTATGTCTAAATTGAGTGGTAGAAAAATGGTTCCTAATTATCTAAACCTACTCTAAATTCATCTACACGATACAAGATTGTACTAATAATGCCTCTCATGTCTCTAACCAACACTTGGGAAGACGTAATGGACTTCCATAAAAGACCGCAAAATAATACATCTAAATATTCATCAGGAAGGTATTTTTATAGGATAATATAATGAGATGGGTATCATTCTCCCAATAAAATCAATGAAACATGCTTGGAGCATGCCCCCCAAAACTATATCATTAGTTATGACAAGACATCAGTATGAGGATAAAAATAAAAGATCAGAAGCACCTGTTTACCGATATAACCCTGTAAAACCTTCCAACACTGTGATGTGAAAAAAGTATACATATATAAAACATTATTATGATGGTAACACGTGTATTTATATGATTTCAAGAACTTATAGTCTTCCAGGCTCATTAATTGATGAAGTCTCTCTTATATGAAGGAAGTGGGATACTTTAGTTTGTCGATCCATGACTATCCAAACTGTGTTGCTACATAAAGGTGACCTCTAAAGGATGATTAAAAATTCAATAGAACCATATTCTAATTTCCATATTGGGATTGGAAGCACCTCTAAAAATACAGCAGGCCACTAGTGATACACCTTCACACATATAAAGGTGGAACAACTAATAATAAAAACTACTATATGATATTTCATCCAAGAACATATATACGGGCATCACATATCTTGAAATTTTTTTGAGACATCTGGATGAACTAGTTAATGATTAGTGTGGACTCACAAATTAAATCATCTCTCATATCTCTATGAACGCAAAACTTTCCAGGTATATATAGGATGGTAACCTTTCCCACATACCAATACGGAGGTTGGTCCCCACTTGAAAAACTCTCATAGAGAACTAATCCTTTAGGATCTGAAAGCATCATAACCATTACCAAAAAATGATGAGAAGTGGTATATTTCAAGTAAATTAGATATGACTTCTCAAAAATATCATGAAACTCTAGATGCATCATATAAGATAGAGAAGTCAATTTCTATTCATTACTGGCTTCTTGTAAGGCCTACACCATATTTTTCTCAACCAATTTATCTACTACTCAATTTAATTTTCTACATGTATAAAAATTCTCAAAATTGAAGCAATAAATATATTTAATAAATATTCAATGTCTAACCTTCATGTGACACAATGTAAAGATATATATGAGGATCATATGGTCTATATACACCAAAATGTTCTAACTCATCAAATAATGCATCCAACAACATAAGACGGGGATAAATACTACATGATCATGGTCATACATTTTGTTATTTCATTCATGAGGAATCAATATCCCATATTTGTATTTAATTAATATATTATCCATTACTATAACTTATCCTAGGACAATTCCTATTGCATTATAGAATACTATATACCCTATTCCATGCTCTGGAAGAATCAAAATCAAAACAAAAAAAAGAAATCATTTCATCTTCTGAAAGGCTTTCTCACATTCTTAATAAGATATAAACATTACAAAATAATTTTAACACCAGTAAAAGGTGAATAAATACCTTATATGTTCTATATAAAACACTTTTAAAATCCATCCTTCCCCAAGAAACTTCATATCACAAGAATGTTCTTGGACTGTACCAAGAAACTAAAGCACTCACCTTCTCTGGGACAACATATAATCTTGATTCAAATATTACATGACCCAATGTGTGAAATTTTCTGATCCATGAGTGGAACATAGAAATATTGGCATAAATTCGATTCTCTATTAGTTTATTCATAATGATTTCATGTCTTTATGAGTATGGGAACACACCATGATATCATCCGCAAAGACCATTTCAAAAGAATCCAGATATGAAGGGAAACCCCTATTCACAATATCAATGAAAACAAAAATCACATTTTTAAGACCATATAGAATAATGAGATACTCATAAAAATCATACCTAATATGAAAAACAGTATGATTTCTTTCATTAGGCTTGACTCTCACCTGATGATATCCCTTTCTCATATTGATCTTTGGATATACCCTAGCTCCTCATGTATTGTAAAAGAGATCATAGATTTGAGGAATTGGAATCATATTAAAAACCATAATATGGTTTATAAATTTTAACCAATTCATAAATAAAAGGACCCAACCAACTTCTTGGTGAAATGAATTGTCGAACCCCCAGAGGATGTATCAGTTATAATAATACTTTTGGACCATAGATCATCCAACTATCTCTTGATATCTTGGGAATCACTTGGTTTCATCATATATTTATGAATGGAAACTATTTCTGCTTCAATAATTATGTCAATATCAATATAAATTACTATCTTCTTAAAAAATATAGAACTATCCTCGAGAAATACATCCCTAAAATGGTCTACTATTGAATTATAATCAACATGGTGTACCCCTACTATTCCATTAAGAGACTATAATTATGGGATGTCACTCCACCTATATCATGATGATATATACTCGCTCTTCCATCCCATACATCCCATGTATCCTTCTGGATATATAGGATACTAACTTGTGAAGTAAACAAAACCCAGAAATCGAAAGCAGTCTGTATGTGCATGATATGGAACCAACTAATACATCCCAAGTATGACTTCAACTACAAAAATATCAAGGATTTAAAGGACCCCAATTAAGAGAGAACGAACTACTTAAATGGTTATGTAACTAAAATTTTTGTATTCCCTCTGATCACACTCACAATAGTGTATGTATTGTCAAAACACCTTAGTAATATCGAATTTAAATACAAATATACTCAACAGATGATTAAGATATAAGGGAGTGTGGAGCATCTATATTTAATAATGAATATATAATAGTAGATGATACTAGAATTTTACCTCATTCTATTGATGTTAATGAACTTTTATCCATGGGTATTGGCATTAATGCATTCATATGACTTGATACATTACCATTAGCTATAGGTGGACTACCCTAAGATGGTCTGCTCTATAGGATATGATTGTCAGAAGTTTGGATACTATATCTCTGTCCACCTCCTTGACCTATCTATCTAGTGCTACACCAACTGCCCATCTGATGTGCCATAAAAGATCAAGCCCCTATTGTTAGAGTTAGTGTAGAGCCTCATCCACTGGATGTTTATGGAATGGTTTGAAATGTCTTTAATTATTCCACACACTACAATAATCATGACACTCTAGAGGGTCTCTTACACACTATGGGTTCAAATTCCCATTAATTCCACATAAATGGAATATAATGGAGCTTAAAGTGTATTTACTGTAACGCCCCGTCCCCAGTTACCCAGAGTCGGTGCATTATTACATAACATTGGCATGATCACAAGAAAGATCAAATATCAAAAGATTGATTAGCATAGTAGCCTTGGAAACAGTAGATATATTCATAATTCTGACATTACATCATAAAAATGAAAACTACAAAAACATATTTTCTTCATAGTCCACACTCATATCCCCACATACTATCTTTTCAAGTCATTCATAAATTACTTCTTCACATCCTGGAAAAAATAAATCATAGAATATGGGTGAGCTCAAATTCCCAGTAAGGATAACAATATAGCAGAAACTTTCAAAAATAACAATAAAAATTTAAGGAAATGTATAACTAAAACAAAATCCTTTTAAACTTGAACTTCAACATAGTATGGCAAAAATAAAATGAAATAATTTCATTTTCTTATTCACATGGATATTCTACTAATCGAATAATCACATGCAATATCAACAACCACTTTCATAATGATGGAATGCATAATGTCAGACTATCATAACCACATAGCCAAGGCCTCGTACCAAGACTACAAATATGATTTTTCCAAGGCCTTGTGCCAAGACACTAGTTTGTCTCATGAGACCTACCGATGCATCGAGGAGCTATAGCGGGCTCCACCCGTTACTTATTAAGTCCAATGCATTCCTCATATGAACAGGTTTAAACATAACATAAACATTCGTTCTAAAACTAGCATACGAAATGTCAATACTTTCATCATAAACCATGAATGGTATAATAAAACACATCCACAGTCAAACATATCACAAAACTATCAATACAATATGGATGTTTTGTATCATAATAAATCAACTTCAAATAAGCTTCAAATCCATCAAAGGATGTTGACATAGATGAAATCAAAACTATTTGAGAGAAATATACCTTTTTTAAAATCATTTAAAAGTAACATAATTATAAAATAAAACATTTTCTTTGAATTTTTTTTTATAATCTAGTAAGGGAAGCTTCGAAGATTTTATATCGGCGAAAAATAACTGCACCCGCCGTATAAGTTAAAAAAAGACATTCTTACCTTAATTCTATCAAAAAGGATAAAAAGGACCTTGTTTGGAAAATGACGGAAAAATTCCTTTATAAATATCTTATAAAATGTCAATAAAGGGTATAAATGAATTTAACACATATTCTGTAAAATATTAATAATGTTTTGAAATAAAATTTCAAGAAACATGTATGTGGATGATAAAGAGATCCCAGTAGATTATTATGTATAAACAACCTCGGATAATGAAGAGATTGTGAAATATCCATTAACTTGTACCTTTCTTTGTATGAGGGTAGGTTAACCTCCTGTATAATGGTGAAATAATTTTTATTAAATTATACAAGAATCATATATATTAATATGATATCATATATGATCTTTTAATATTGATTTGTTAATAATATCTTAGTATTATCGTTGTTCTGGGTGTTATCTTACTCGTTTCTTTATATGCTTTGTTATGTGAGCCATGTTTTTCATGGATAGGTTGTCTCTTATTCATAAAAATAATGATATAAACTCCTTAAATACTATTATTAATCATCAAATGAGAATTATACTTGAAGGGATACGATAGAGAATGAATCTCATCGCGTTCGTAGAGACGGTAGTCCGTACGTACGCACGAGCGACAATATCATTATTTTAATATTAAAATAATATATAATTGGATGGTATATCATATATATAGAATCATTATCATGTTATATTTATTATTTACATGAGTTACAGATCATTATTATACCCATCCAAATAATAATTTATTGAATAACAATTACAGCACGACGTGGAGACGTTAAGCCGTACGTACGCACATATGGTGACATGTCATTCAGAGGATGGATATAATACTGAATATGGTTGTTCCATATTTATAATAATATTAAAGTATATAGTAGATACTAGATTTATTATTTTAGAATGGGAATAACAAAGAAAAAAGAAGTTGAAGAAGAAATGAATTTGAAAAAGGGTGGTGAAAACATTACCTCTTTTTTGGGTTCTTCCATTTGATTTGATCAAAAGGTCTCCTTAAGTTGGCTTTCTGACTAAAGGAATGCATCTATGATTAAGTGAGGGATGTTGAGAGAGTATTTGGTCAGAGGTTTTCCGAACCAAAAGGCTTTTATGGTGTGAATTAATGAGAAGGAGAAGTGCTCTTTTATAAGAGGGGTGAGGGGCACCTTTGGAAAAGGTAGAAATATTATTTTATAATAAATTCATATTCGGTTTGTAATGGCTCCAAAGTGGATTATTTAATTTTTACGGTGGGTATGGGTCGAAAAACACTAAACCAACAGAATTTATATAGGTTTGTGTTAAAATAATAACCTTATCATTAAGTATTAACACTTAGTTAATTAGTTTCACTTTTACAATGTCTCTTTGTATTTTTATATTATATGGTTAATAAACTTACTATATACATCCAAGAGACCCCCAATGGGTCCATAAATGATACACCTATCATTATATATGTCTTTTGGCCGAACCTTAGATTTTTAGGAATTTAATTTCAATTAGTAATATAATATTTATTTTAAAAACTCTTTTATGTCAATTTTGAAACTATTCAATAATTGATTATTGTGAAAATACTAACAGAATTATTACTTCGAAAGAAGTTACTTAATTCAATCCTAACATGTCATATTATCCTATAAAATTATTTTAATTCATTAAAAGTCTCAAATTATATTTATTTGGGTATTTATAGTATCAATTATTTTAATTTTCCACTATTATGGTAATTACAACATCATCATTGTGTCATATATAAATTAAATTATTTAATGTCTAAAAATTATAAATAAAATATAATTATGTAGGAAATATTTTTATATTTCTAATTAATATTTACAATAGAATTTAGCTTATGTATAACCCTATATTAAAAATGTTTTAGTAAATCAACTTTGATTTTAACTCTTTTAACTCTTCTTTGAATTAAAAAATAATAAATGTCCTAATCTAATCAAAGTGGACCTAAATGATAATATTTTCTTCCTAAGGTTGTTTTAGGTCGATATAAACTTGTCCAATAGAATTAGGACATGTTTTAGGGTAATATTAATATCATTTTTACCCTTAATTACCCTATTTACTTTTAACCGTGGTAAATAAAAGTAAAGAGTTACTATTCACCATAAATTATTTTCATCTTAATGAACCACATTTTACTACTTGATATTAACCACGTCTCTCAGATTTTTTAAATTCCATTCATAGAAGCGGTAAAATTAAGTTTTATGAAAAATTCAGTTTTTTATCTTCCACTCAGTGGTTTCACTATTCATCAAAATTGAAGTTTTTCTGAATAATGCCAAAATTTCACCCTAAGCTATAATTGATATTCTGAATTCAAAAATGATGTCTATTTTACAAAATTCCAAACATATAATTTTCATTAATTAATTTTATAATTAATTCACGCTATTACAACAAATAGCGTGTTTTTAAGAAACAATATATATCAAAAGATTGACAATTGTTTATGTACAATTTCAATGTGAAATTAATTATAATGAACACCATTGGATAAAATGGTAAAAATATATTCTAATTATACTTTAATACCACTATATAATATAATTTATCACTATAAATTATTTTGATTAAAAAAGTTGTTTTTAAGTATTTTTCACTATTCATAAAAATTGGAAGTTCTCAGAAAAATACCAAAAATTCAACTTAGGATAATCTCGATATTATGAATCCAAAAATGAAGTCCATTTTAAAATATAAAATATATATAATTTCAAAAAGTAGCTATTACTATTCATAATGGCTAGTTTGATTGGTTGTGGTGTGTTAGAACTCGATGTTGCGTACAACACATGCTATCACATTATTCAAAGAGAAGCATACCGTAGAATCTTGGGGTGTTACATTCTCCCCTCCTTCAAATAATTTCATCCTCAAAATTTCTAGAATACTATCATATGAAAAGACTTGGGTTGTTCTTCATCATAAGTTCCTCGGGTTCCCATGTTGCCTCTTCTATCTTATGGTTTCTCCACAAAACTTTTACCAGACCCGTCGTCCGATTTCTCAGCACCTGTTCTCTTGTATCAAGAATTTTGACGGGCTCTTCGCAATAAGACAGATCGGGTTCCAGTTCTAATTCCTCGTAAGAGAGTACATGCATTGGGTCATGCATGTATTTCCTCAATAGAGATACGTGGAACACATCGTGATCTTTGGAGAGACTTGGCGGCATTGCCAATCAGTAAGCTACAACCCCAATTCGTTCTAGAATTTCGAAAGGTTCGATGTACATGGGACTCAATTTACCTTTCTTACCAAAACATATGACTCCCTTCCATGGAGATACCTTCAGGAAAACCTGATCACCAACTTGAAATTCCAAATCCTTCCTTCGATTATCGGCATATCTCTTCTGCCTACATTGAGCTTCTTTGATGTGATTTTGGATTACCTTCACCTTTTCCATCATTTCCTCCACCAGTTCTGGGCCTACATGTTTTCATTCACAAACGTCATCCCAACAGGTTGGTGTACAACATCTTTTTCCGTATAACTCTTCATATGGTGCCATCTGAATACTTGAAGGGAAGCTATTGTTATAGGAAAATTCTACCAGAGGTAAATATTGATCCCACATACCCTGAAAGTCATGTGAGCAGGATCTCAACATGTCTTCTAAGGTTTGAATAGTTCGTTCTGATTGTCCATCTGTTTGAGGGTGGTAGGCAGTGCTCAATTTATGTTCAGTATCCAAGGATTTCTTAAGAATTTTCAGAATCTTGAAGTAAAACAGGGATCACGATCAGAAACAATCGATAGGGGTACTTCATGAAGTCTCACAACTTCATTAATAGATAATCTTACTAGTCGTTCAAGTGGTAAATCTTCCCTTATAGCTAGAAAATGGGCTGACTTGGTAAGAAAATCAACAATGACCCATATTTCATCGTTCCTTCTAGGAGTCTTAGGTAGCCCCATGACAAATTCCATCGTAATATTGTCCCATTTCCACTCTGGTATGGGAAGAGGTTGCATGACTCCTCCAGGGTGTTGCCTTCCAGCATTCACATGTTGACAAACCATACATCTTGACACAAAATTAGCAATCTCCCTCTTCATGTTTTCCCACCAAAAATGTTACTTCAAATCTCTATACATTTTGGTGCTCCCAGGGTGTATTGAGAAATTGGAACTATGAGCATCATCCAGCAATTCCCTTTTTAGATCAGGTATATCGAGAACACAAAGTCTTATCCTGAATTTCAAAATTACATCTTTATACACAAAGTCTCTCAATCTCCCATCATTCACAGCTTTAATCTTGTTTTGAAATTCTTCATCATCGGTCTAAGAACTCTTAATTCTTTCTAGTAAAGATGGTTTTGCAACCATTTGAAAAAGCATTGATGTTTCACCTTCCCTGGTTATTCCCATGCCCATCTTCACAAGATCCATGAAAATTGGATCCCTTTCAAATCCCATATTGTTCAAAACTCCATGATCTTTTAAGCTCAAAGCATATGCCACCTTGTTTTCATTCCTCGGGTGGTAGTGTATCATACAATCATAATCCTTGAGTAATTCAAGCCATCTCTTTTACCTCATGTTGAGTTCTTTTTGTGAGAAAATATACTTCAAACTATTGTGATCAGTATAAATCTAACATTTTTCACCATAGAGGTAGTGCCTCCATATCTTCAAAGCAAAGATTATAGCTGCTAACTCAAGATCATGAGTAGGATAGTTTATCTCATGAATTTTCAACTGTCGTGATGCATAGGCAATAACCCTATCATTCTGCATAAGGACACAACCAAGTCCTTTCTTCGATGCATCACTATAAATAATGAACCCATCATTCCCCGATGTTAGAGTCAATATACGAGAATTGAATAATCTTCTCTTCAGTTCTTCGAAAAATTATTCACACTCTTTTTTCCAAACAAATTTAACCCATTTATGTGTGAGCTTAATTAATGGGATAGCCAATCGGGCAAAATTCTGGACGAAGCGTCGATAACAACCTGCCAAACCAATAAAACGGTGTACCTCAGTTATACTCGTAGGTGCTGGACATTCTTGTATTGCATTGGTCATAGAAGGATCAACAGAGATTCCATCTTTAGAGACAATATGGCGAAGAAAAGAAATCTCCAGAAGTCATAATTCACACTTGCTAAACATCCCATATAATTCATGTATTCTCAGAGTCTTCAGGATAATGCGCAAGTGATTTTCATGATCCTCATAGCTTTTAGAGTATACCAAGAAATCATCAATAAATACCACCACAAATTAATCGAGATATTCTTTTAAAACACTATCCATCAGATCCATGAATACAGAGGGTGCATTAGCCAATCCAAAAGGCATTATAGTAAACTCATAATGCTCGTACCTAGTTTGAAATGTTGTCTTCGGAATGTATTCCTTTTTTACACACAAATGATGGAATCCATATCGAACGTCAATCTTTGAAAAGTATTGAGCTCTATGAAGTTGGTCAAATAAATCATCAATGCGAGGTAGGGGATACTTTTTCTTTATTGTTATAGCATTGATCTCTCTGTAGTTGATACATAACCTCATAGATCCATCATTCTTTCTAACAAAATGAACAGGGGATCCCCATGGAGAAACACTAGGGCGAATAAATCCCTTATTACTCAATTCCTCTAGTTGTTTCTTTAGTTCAACTAATTCTATAGTGCCCATTCTATAAGGGGTCTTCGATATAGGCCTTGATCCAGGAATTAAATCAATGGAAAACACAACATCTCGTTCTGGAGGATGTCCAGGTAAATCTTCCGGAAACACATCTACATATTCTTTCACAATAGGTACATCCTTTATTTGAACATTCCATTCCTCACCCACAGTCATTTCATTCTCTTCATCCCCAATAGTTGAATTTAGTTGAGCTACTGGGGGTGGATCTAGATAAGAATTAGTAGTTGACGATTCTTCTCTAAAGATAAGGTGTTCCTTATCATCATCATCAAAAATCGTAACCTCCTTCTTCATACAATAAATCTTCGCATCATAGTCCGAAAGACAATCTATACCAAGGATTATATGAAACTCAATCATAGGTATGACAATGATATTAGTAGATAAAGAATATTTATGTGCTCTAATGGAGAATGATTCACAAAACTTTGTTGCAATGATACTTCCCTTAGGAGTTTTAACTGACAACACCCTTGTCAAATCAAATTGGAAATATCTAATTTTCTTAGAAAAATGGGAATATTGAAACAATGCGATGATCCAGAATCAAATAATGCATTTTCTAAACTTGAGGAAACTATTAAATTATCTGCCACCACGTCTTTCGGAGGTTCTACCTCAGCAGTAGTGATAACATAAGCTTGGCCTTGATCCCTTGGCCTTTTCTGAGGTATGTTCCCCTCACGCTTAGGACATTCATTTTCATAATGTCCCATCTTTCTGCAATTGTAGCATTGAACATTGGTAGCTTATTTCTTCCCTTTGTATTCACGAGCTTGGTGGCCTTTTTCACCACACTTGTAATAGACACCCATTCCCTTCAAGCAAGTACCGGGGTGTTTCTTCCCACAATTACCACAGGATGGATATTCAACCTCTCCCTTATTCCCCTTATTTCCATTCCTAGATTGATCAGTAGATCTCTTCTTCTCTTGCATTGCTTTATATTCATAAGACTTAGAGAATTCCTTTTCTGTCTTGATAGCACATGAGACAATGTCTTTGTACGATGAGAATGATTTTGAGACTAACTATCGACGAATAAATGGTTTTAACCCATAAAAGAAACGATCAGTATTAATTCATGGGTTATGTATATAATCTCTAGCATGCCTTGATAACCTTGTAAAGTTAGCCTCATACATTGCGACATTCTCATCCTCATTTGGTCTCAGACTCAGAAATTGTCTTTCCATATCTGCTCGATGGTCATGAGGAAAGTATTTTTCTAAAAACAGATCTTTGAACTCCCTCCATTCCATATTTGATACTTCATCATCTTCCTTCGTGTTTTGAATCAATTACCACCATTGATCAGCATCTCCAGTGAGGTTGTAAACTGCCATGATAACATTTTCCCTTTCACTACTCCCCAAAGCCTGAAATATTTTCTCTAGGAAATTTATCCATTGCTCAGCTACTAATGAATTTGTACTCCCATTGAATGTTGGTGGTTGTTGTCTCATGAATCGATCTAACATTAATCCTCCACACTACGGATCAGGGTGCTCTATACGGGTAAGGTTATTATTCATAACCTGAGTGAGTTGTCCCAGTATGGTGATTAGATGATCGGCACCAGTTTTATCACTAGCTCCACTATAATTATCTTGAGCAGGAGGGAAATACCTACATGTAGTGCGTGCATTGATACGGTTTACATTTTTTTCCACTAGGTTCCATTTCTAAACAATGGCATAAAATACATCAGTTTATGAATCAAAATACATAATTCCATACTTATAAAACACTTAGCACAAATTGATCTATATATGGATATAATCCATAATTATAAAAATGTTTTCTTTGAGAAAGTATATACTCATAAACCCTTCATAACGATTTGTAATGAAAATGAGTGTTATCCTAAGCATATCCCCCGGGAGTGTCATAACTAAGAGTGCAGCAAGGCCTGTTGTCGTGCACCAGTTCCCGTTAGAGTCTAGCTCAAAGAGGTGTTTTGGGTTTTACCCCTAGGTACATCTTTTCTAGAGCCTCCTCTACCAGCTCGTATCCAGACAGGGATGTATTGCTTGGAAAACTCACAAAATCTCTAAAATACCAAAATTCTTGAAAGTTCTTCTATACCAATCCTAAAATTCCATCTTAGGTCTATGTTCTCTAATCAGAGTTTATTTAATCCAGCTTCCAATGTTTGTACTAAACTTCCTCTGATACCAACTGTAACGCCCCGGCCCCAGTTACCCAGAGTCGGTGCATTATTACATAACATTGGCATGGTCACAAGAAAGATCAAATCTTGAAAGACCGATTAGTTTAATAGCCTTGGAAACACTCGATATATTCATAACTCTTACATTACATCATAAAAATGAAAACAACAACAACATATTTTCTTCATAGTCCACACTCATATCCCAATATACTATCCCTGCAGGTCATTCATAAATTACTTCTTCACATCCTGGGAAAAATAAATCATAGAAAAGGGGTGAGCTCAAATGCTCAGTAAGGATAACAATATAGCGGAAACTTTCATAAATAATAACAAACATTTAAGACAATGTATAACTAAAACAAAAGCCCTTTAAACATGAAATTCAACATAGTATGGAAAAAATAAAATGAAATAATGCCATTTACTTATTCACATGGATATTATAATAATCGAATAATCACATGCAATATCAATAACCACTTTCATAATGATGGAATTCATAATGACAGAGTATCATAACCACAAAGCCAAGGCCTCGTGCCAAGACTACAAATAATATTTTGCCAAGGCCTTGTGCCAAGAAACTAGTTTGTCTCATGAGACCTACCAATGCATCGCGGAGCTATAGCGGGCTCCACCTGTAACTTATTAAGTCCAATTCATTCCTCAAATGAACAGGTTTAAGCATAACATAAACATTCGTATTAAAACTAGCATATGAAATGTCAATAATTTCTTCATAAACCATGAATATTATAGAAATAACACATCCACATTCAAACATATCACAAAACAATCAATACAATATGGATGTTTTGTATCATAATAAATCAACTTCAAATAAGCTTAAAATCCATCGAAGGATGTTGACATTGATGAAATCAAAACTATTTGAGAGAAATATCCCTTTTTTTAAATCATTTTAAAGTCACATAATTATAAAATAAAAAATTTTCTTTGAAAATTTACTTGTAATCTTGTAAGGGAAGCTTCGAAAATTTTATATCGGCAGAAATTAACCTCACCCTCCTTATAAGTTAAAAAAAGACATTCATACCTTAATTCTGTCAAAAAGGATAAAATGGACCTTGTTTAGAAAATGACAGAAATATTCCTTTATAAATATCTTATAAAATGTCAAAAAAGGGTATAAATTACTTTAACCCATATTCTGTAAAATAGTAAGAATATTTTGAAATACACTTTCAAGAATGATGGATGTGGATGATAAAGAGATCCCAGTAGATTATTACATATAAACAACCTCGGATAATGAAGAGATTGTAAAATAACCCTTACTTTGTAATTTTCTTTGGTTGAGGGTAGGTTAACCTCATGTATAATGGTGAAATAACTGTTATTAAATTATACAAGAATCATATATATTAATATGATATCATATATGATCTTTTAATATTGATTTGTTAATAATATCTTAGTATTATCATTGTTTCGGGTGTTAACTTACTTGTTTTTTTATATGTTTTGTTACGTAAGACATGTTTGTCATGTATAGGATGTATCTTATTCATATCCAGAATGATATCAAGTCCTTAAATACTCTTATTAATCATCAAATGATAATTATACTTGAATGGATAAGATAGAGAATGAATCTCATCGCGTTCATGGAGACGGTAGTCCGTACGTACGCAGGAGCGACAATATCATTCTTTTGATATTAAAATAATATATAATTGGATGGTATATCATATATACAGAATCATTATCATGTTATATATATTATTTACATGAGTTACACATCATTATTATACCCATACAAATAATAATTTATTGAATAACAATTACCCCATGACATGGAGACGGTAAGCCGTACGTACACACGTATGGTGAAATGTCATTCAAAGGATGGATATAATACTGAATATGGTTGTACCATATTTATAATAATATTAAAGTATATAGTAGATACTGGATTCATTATTTTATAATGGGAATAACTACGAAAAAAGAAGTTGAAGAAGAAATGAATTTGAAAAGGGGTGGTGAAAACATTACCTCTTCTTCGGGTTCTTCCTTTTGATTTGATCAAAAGGGATCATTAAGTTGGATTTATGACTAAATGATGGACTCTAGGATGAAGTGACGGAAGTTGAATGAGTATTTGGGTAGAGGTTGGCCGAACCAAAAGTCTTTGAAGGTGTGAATTAATGAGAAGGAGGAGAGTCCTTTTATAGGTGGGGTGAGTGGCACATTTGGAAAAGTTAGAAATATTATTTGATAATAATGTAATATTCGGTTTCTAATTGCTCCAAAGTTGATTATTTAACGTTTAAGGTGGGTATGGGTGGAAAACCACTCAACCAATCGAATTTCGATAGGTTTGGGTTACTTTATTAACCTTATCATTATGTATTAACTCTTAGTTAATTAGTTTCACTTTTACAATGTCTCTTTGTATTTTTATATTATATGGTTAATAAACATACTATATACATCCAAGAGACCCCCAAGTGGTCCATTAATGATACAACTATCATGATATATGTCTTTTGGATGAACCTTAGATTTTTAGAAATTTAATATCAATTAATAATATAATATTTGTTTTAAAACCTCCTTTCTGTCAATTTTGACACTATTCAATAATTTATTTTTGTGAAAATCATTACAGAATTATTACATTGAAAAACGTTACTTACGTCAATCCTAACATGTCATATTATCCTATAAAATTATTTTAATTCATTAAAAGTCTCAAATTATATTTACATGGGTATTTATAGTATCCATTATTTTAATTTTTCACTATTATGGTAATTACTGCATCATCATTGTGTCATATATAAATTAAACTATTTAATTTCTAAAATTTATTAATAAAATATCATTATGTGGAAATTCATTTTAGCTTTATAATTAATACTTACAATCGAATGTATCTTATGTATAACTCTATATTAAAATTTTTTAGTAAATAAACATTTATTTTAACTCTTTTAACTCTTCTTTGAATTAAATAATAATAAATGTCCTAATCTAATCCAAGTAGACCTCAATGATTATATTTTATTCCTAAGGTTTTTTGGGTCAAGATACACTTTTCCAATAAAATTAGGACATGTGTTAGGGTAATATTAATAACATTTTTACCCTTAATTACCCTATTTACTATTAACTGTGGTAAATAAAAGTAAAAAGTTATTATTCATCAAAAATTATTTTCATCTCATTGAACAAAATTTTACTACTTGATATTTACCATGTCTCTCGTATTTTCTAAATTCCATTCACAGAAGCGGTAAAATTAAGTTTTATGAAAAATTTAGTTTTTTAACTACAAATTAGTGGTTTCACTATTCATCAAAAATTGAAGTTTTCCTGAATAATGCCAAAATTTCACTCTAAGCTATAATTGATATTCCGAATTCAAAAATTATTTCTATTATAAAAAATTCCTAACATATAAGTTGCATTAATTAATTTTATAATTAATTATCGCTGTTACAACAAATAGCGTGTTTTTAAGAAACAATATATATCAAAAGATTGACAATTGTTTATGTCCAATTTCAAAGTGAAATTAATTATAATGAACACCATTGGATAAAATGGTAAAAATATATTCTAATTATACTTTAAAACCACTAAATAATATAATCTATCACTATAAATTATTTTGAATAAAAAAGTTGTTTTTAAGTATTTTTCACTATTCATAAAAATTGGATGTTCTCAGAAAAATACCAAATATTCAACATAGGATAATTTAGATATTCTGAATCCAAAAATGAAGTCCATTTTGAAATATAAAATATATATAATTTCAAAAAGTAGGTACTACTATTCATAACGGCTAGTTTGATTGGTTGTGGTGTGTTAGAACTCGATGTTGCGTACAACACACGCTATCACATTATTTAAAAAGAATCATACCGTAGAAGCTTGGGGTGTTACATTTACTCTAACCCCCACTACATAAATAAGAAATATCAAGATAACACATCTTCATTCTTGAACAATTACTTCCTTTCATGGACATTGAACCTCTATAACCAAAACAATTTTGTTTCCTCTTATTGTGCTTAGTGATTATATATTATTAACTGATCTTAGAAAATGTCATTAGGAAGTAGACAATTACAAGTTTATAGATGTAATACTTGATCAAATCCTTATAATGTATAACATGTGATATCTCATCACTAGCTATAACTGGTTAAAAGAGTTGAAACTCGGTAAAATGCAGTGAATAGT
Organism: Viscum album; assembly: GCA_963277665.1. Classification (NCBI taxonomy): domain Eukaryota; kingdom Viridiplantae; phylum Streptophyta; class Magnoliopsida; order Santalales; family Viscaceae; genus Viscum; species Viscum album. The sequence goes on along the minus strand of OY728143.1, from coordinate 1,199,337,985 downwards.
CCATAAAATAAAAATCATAGTACTTTAGATTCAAGATATCTCTAGAACTATCATCTCTCAGCATATGACAATTGAAGTGATCCTTGAAGGAACATTGGAAGTTATTCCAAACCATTCCATGATGGTGAATAGATAGGGTAATGTCATTACACCATCGCTTAGCTGAATCCTGATGAAAGTGTGTGGAAATCATGATCCTCTACATTGGAGGAATCACTATATTATCAAATATAGATTATGTGGTCTCTATCCACGAGTCATCAACTTTTTTGTCACCATCCCCAAATAATGTGGGAGGATTATACTATTATTTCTCATGGGTTAGATTAGACTTCATATTCATAGGTTATGGTTCACCCTATATAGACTTCATTAGATTAAGGAAAGCCACACAAAAATGAGTGTTAGTGACTAGTTTTGGTACCATAGTCTATGCCTCAATTGGATCTTCTAGAAGTAATAATAAATGATTAATTCCCACTATATATGGAGCACGACCACTACCATCCTATTAGAAAATGGCATTGGAATTTCATTGTTATATATCTCTACAAATTCAAATAACATGCCACATATCAAGCTTTTATAGCAGATAGATGCACTAGAAGAAGAATATTGTACCAAGAATGGTTCATTAGCCTTTTTATACTACCCTAACTACCTGATTAGCAGGCTAGTTCTTGGTATTGTTTTAGATTCATTTATAGAGGTTCTAGTTGGTAAATGGTTTGTTTCACAGTCCATCATCTTTTAATAGAATCCATTTCAAATTATAATCCATGATTTTACTTTAATGATTGAATTTCCTTCTTTAAATATAACATAATTCAATTAAAAATGGATCTCCATTCATAATGAATAAGGGCCCATGCATTTTATCACGGATATCAAAATCCTTTTAATTTCATTCTAATGGATTGAATCAGTTAATTAATCATTCTATCCCTTGATGGACCCAACACCACATGAATTCAAAACCGAAAATATCTCAATCAAATTCAAGGAATAGATCATCAAAACATACGTACATATCTGACATGGGAAGAAACTATCAATTTATGATTCCACCATCAACCTATACAGGAAAATACTATTTATATTGATGATGTAATTTTTTATTACCAATTTCTTACCCTATAAAATATGTTAGGAGAATATTATGTATATATATATATATATTCCAAATAAGGCTCTCTCAAAAATCACATTAATTAAAAGTAAAGAATGTGATGAAATTCAACTATATGACTTGAAATATGCATGCTATGTGAATTCTAAGTACCTATAATGATGCATGTAACAATGATTCCCTTCTGTAATCTCTGATGTCCACTGATAAAATGAAATTATCAAGAATTATAATAATAATAATAATAACTGTAATATATAATGAGCATCACCCAAGGGTGAATGTATATCTGATGTAATGTGAAAAATATAAAACAATGCTTTCTAATTCCCAGTAAACATTGTATTTACCATGAATGTTGGTCAGGTACTCTCTATCCAAGATGATAACCATGTTTGATCATGTTCATAATATTTTATCTATATTCCCAAATGATAGAATTTAATAATATAAAAATCTCTCTAATATAACTTTGTGTCATCCAAAACCTGTGTGCCACTCAAAGGTTCCCTTAGCCTGTTATCCCACATGGCCTCGAGCGTGCCACCCCATATGCTTGAGGATGTCGACTTGAAGTGAGGACCGAGTATGTTTGTTCATGGGGAGACTTTTCCTTCAATACCATTATGTAGAAAAGCTGATATAATATCATGGTAAATAGAAAAATTAGTAAAATGAAAAATAAATAGGCATCAGAAGGTAATGATAAACATCCATGAATAAATAATAATCAAAGATGGAAAATTAATCATATAAATAATGGTGACAATTTATTTCATGTCTTTGGAAATATGGAATATAGGTATACATGAAATTGGGTAGTGAATGCTATAAAAAAGAATAAAAATTTAGCTGAAAACTATCCAATCATCAAAAGAACTGGCCTAATCCTCTACAACCGAGATCTGTCCTAACTATGAAATAAAGATCAAGATTTCAATGAACGACACACCACCTTTTCAACAACATATTCCATGTAATATTCCTAGGTACCACTACTGTCCTATATAGGGTGTGGGATTAGTCTTTCATAGGACACCACCAACAGAATATAAACAATCCAGTCTATGAAATATAAACTCGCAGTATATATGAATATATAAATGAAAATCATTATAGTAATGTAAATACCCTTATACATATATCATCCTCATCTAGTGTATAATAATGTGATTATTTAATTAATAATACCTCAATTTATAATAATTCTAATAGTAGGGTCTAAGGTATGACAAAGGAATCCTATGGAAATAATAATAGCAACTGAAGATCTATTGTAATAACAAAAGAATCCTTTATAATGGTATTAGTTAAAGTAGTTTCGAAGTAATAACCAAGGAATCGTTCACATTAGGGTTTGAACCAACACAGTAGTGACATTTTCCCTTGATATAAGAGGTATTATTTCAATCCAAGGGTTTCCAATTTTAGAATTTCCCCATATTAAGATTCTAATTGATTCTATGTTTCTCATCCATGGTTTAATGAGATGATTAATGATTTGGCCTAATGGTTGTATCCAAAGTTCCAAACATTCTAAGACGTCAATATTAATCCATGGAGTGCATCTATGGAATAGTATGAGGATAATGGATTGATATTATGGAATTATTCATGGAATTGACTAGTAAAAAAGGATCAGGTTTGGTGGGTATCTTCTGCAGAAACTAACATCCATCGAGTTCTCAACGAATTCCCTCCAAAATCCACAGTTTTAATTGGTATGATAACTCAAGTAAAGATTATTGTGGCTATATTAGTAGACTCATTATATTTTATCATTATTTATATTACTTCAGGTTATACTCATGAATTTTTATAAGTAAATTGGTTTATTAAATTACCTTTCATTTTTGTGGTAAGGTTTAACAATGATATGAGACCATTTATTACTTTGTTTATTATTCAATTGTTTGCTTTATTCAATATCATTAAATAGTTTAATAGGAGGGTATTCCTGTGGTGGTATATCCTAGAATATATATGTTGTCTTAGAGGAACCCTAAAACCCAGAAATATATTAAAAATAACCATGAAGTGATTCACATAGAGATTGGAATTATTTAACACAATATTGAAATGGAATGAATGTCTCATAACTATTCAAATTCCTATTGAGACAAACTCAATGAAAAATAAAATATGATTCAGAGTATTTAGATATAGCATGACCCAATATATTATCCTCCACTTGACTTGGATTGAATTTTAAATTTTATAATACATAAAGTCCAAGGATTTATTTTGATATCACATTGACAATATTGGCAACCATTTCTACATGATTCCTTTTTGTGAGTGTAAACTATGTGTTTTCCTATAAATATGGAACCTATGAGACCATAATGTATTCCTAATATTATTTAATTGAACAGATAATTTATATGAATTAAAAAAAAGGATATATAGTGAACTAGAAATGAAACATTTACCAACTATCTCAGAGAAAAGGTGGATAGTCAGTTTACTTCCCTACTATCAGCAACCAAAATCTATTGGAATCAAGTTGATATGAGGAGTGATCAATAGTGATAGTATAATTTTTATAAATTAATAGGTACTTCCACTATCATATGATTCATTATGGATAATTCTTCTATCACATCAATCATTTTACCCAAATGATCACATGGGTCAAACGTCGACCCTCTGGTTATGTATTGTTGAGATACAATGGGTGTTGGAGCCTCTATATACTCATATAGTAATTAGAGAATAGAGTTAACAAAAATTAAATTAACCACACAAAATATTTGACTATAATCAATATTACATTCCTATTATTTAGTTATTTGTTTATACCGTACCTCATCGGTCATGTGTTCTTTAGGAATCAACCTTTTGAAAATAGAATCCATGTCAAATATTTTTCTTTTTTGTTAATGGACATAAATTTTTATATCCTAAAGGTAGTATTACTCCTATTTTAGTTGGTCCATAAAAAATGTTTCTATGAATAAAATAAATTTATCAAATCTTATTATAGAGACCACAAACATGTTAGAAATACCATAAACATATTTAGAAATAAGATTACCCATCCAAGAATAAAATTTTCTCTTTTTTTCGCTATTTGAATTCAATAATAATGGGTGTTTATAAATACACCCCACTAATGAAAGGGTAGTGGACCAAAAATATCAATTGATTTCATAAAATGAGTGATATTGGAGCCTTCCATTGAGAAACCCTCTTTTGGGATCTCTCATACTCTATTAGTGTATGATGATTCTCATCACTAAGAGCCATCAATGACCCTATGAACTAACATACAATACTGGAGAACAAACTATCATAATATTTATAAATCCTAGAAAGTCTATAGTTGGATTAAACCCCAGGGAAATATTTTACTTCTAGGATAACGTCTCTTAGCTTTTACCCTCCCATGTAAACATTATCCAATAATGGAATGTGACAATGGGTTGTTTTCTAGATCACATGATATAAGGATAAGTGGGGAATCTCATTTTCCCATAAATAGGTATTCACTAAAATATAAAGTGTTTATAACCCTTTTTATTGTCTCACCATCAATCTTGAAATAAACACACATTCCATGAAAGATAATACGTATTTTCATGAATCAGTTTTTTTTGAAATATCTTATATAATGCCACAACTTACTATTGGATGGAGTCTGATACTGAATTAGTTTCATTGATTTGGCATGATTTTCATATCTTAGTCATTAATTGATAGTGTCCTAAGTATTAATATACATTATGGATAAATCCATATATAGGAATATAGGATTGGTTGGATATAAATGAATGTATATCCCACCATATTCTATGATCCATCCCAAAAGTACATGAAACGACTTCAAAATTCATAATAGGGACTTCCTTGATAGATACTTATGAAGAGGTTGTATAACATTTCCAAAAATTGAAAATATTTAATTAATTTACATATCAATATCATATTGGATGTTGTCATGAATGCCCCAACTCTGAGTTCACAATGTTACTCTTATACTGGAATCATATTTATAACACAGAAAATTTCTATTAAATCTTTTAAGAATACTATCTTTTTAACTCTATGGGTGACATCCGAACAACGTTCAGTATATTTTTATTTTTACAATGATTTCTAGTAAGATCCAAGAAGACTAAGGGTCTTTTGAGATGGGAAATCCCTTGGAATCATCAACTATGGAAATTGATCATTTTTAATGATGAACAAATCATCTCATGTACTGAAGGTTATATCGATTCATGGATATGTATCCATGCCTATGATTTGACATTCATATTAATGTAACACACATTAATTTCATGGAGTAATTTACATGCTTCACTATATAGATGGAGGAAGAAGAAATTCATCATACATATCCCCCTTGATTCAAAATCTATGGATCATGTGCATGTACCAAAATAATATCTCAAACTCTCTATTATTGAGATGAAAAGTGCTTCTTTATGGACTCTATAGGCCGATCAATTATTGGATAAAATGAATGTTTCAATGAGAAATGTGTTGGAGACTCAATTTGATTTAATAAATTGTATATCTCTATTCACCGGATCGAATTTTGTAAAACTCTGTCGAACCCGGAAGGGCCACCACCAATCAACATAGAACCCACAACCAGGGTGAAGATCCCAATAAGATATCTACCTAAACCTCTATCCATGTTTCCATATAATTAAAATTTATCTATTACTATGTAACCCAAAAATTGATATCAATATTCCTTCTACAATGTTCAGGGGTAATATCTGTTAACATAAACCATTGACTAGTTGGATTCTCTAAAAAAATGCCTAACTTATAAATTAATGGAATGAGCTATTTCTTGATGATAGTTGATCTATTTGGTCATATAATTATATAGATTTTTTGTAGTAATTTAATTATAATTTAATAGTCCAAAACATTAAATAAAAATCCTCCTTGATATCGAGTAATATAAATTCCCCCCAATGATATCTAAAATAAGAGAATGTCATGGGTGTAAAATATGATTTCAGTTATCATAAATAACATGAATGATATCCAACTATCATATATATATATATATATATATTAATAATCATGATTTTGATTAATTGATTACATATATATATATATATATAGGTTTCACAAATGACCAATTAGAAGAAAATTTAATAAAATTTTCAACATAACAACTCACATGTATCACTAATGTGAATGGTATTAGCACTACATGAATATATGAAATTCACATAATGAAGGCTCTGTGGAGTGCAGTAATGTGTTTCAGATAAAATTATATAGAATTCCTATTGGTTATTCTCTTGAAGGTATTCACAAAGTCGGATTATATTATGAATAGGCTGGTTCACACTGTCAGAATTACACAAGAAATCATTCGTAAAGCATGGTTTTTTTATTCATCAAAAAAGGTATGAGGAACCAGGGAATACTCATATTGGTGGGACCCATAATTTTGAACTCATAGATTTTAAATGGGTTAATTAATTCATAGAATATGAAAGTTTCCAAGTTTGTTGGAAAATATTCTAAGGGTTGTATTGATCAAGGTCTATAGTGATAGGAATGAAAGTTAAACATATATTATATCAATAATTGAAATTGACTATTTTACACTATGAAAATTATTGGATTTTAAATATTCCGGATCATTTCAATGTGATTATTCGATGATATTTTTTAGGAAAGAGGATCTCTTAATGGATTTATGTCCTTTATAGTTGTTTATTGAAGATTATATTTAGTCATATGAACTCATCATGGACTTTTCATATTTGTGACACCATGGTATAAATTTAAAACCAACATGTGGTTTTTCATGTGTTGTATCCATTAACAGTTGGGTTGTATATATCGCTTCAGACTGTGGGTTACATTTTCTGTCACCATATATAATGATAATATAAGGAAAATGTTCTTTGATACAATATACTATATAGGAAACTACCTATTTTAATTTTTCAATTATTGAATGTCACCAACAAATATGCAAATCATACCTTAATTGGGAGATGCACAAGAAAAAAGAGACGATTCATGAGAACATTATGATACTTCAGAGATACATTGTTGATATTTTAATAATATATTCAATCAGGAAATTCTTCAATGATCCACCCATTTAATTTTACGGATAAATAAAGAAAAGGAGTACAAAATATACTCTAATAGGGAACCAACAACATACTCTTATTCCTATTCACATCATAAAAAATTCAATGTAATAAATTTGTGAAGAATCCATCACAGGCTCTTAACAAATGTTTTCATTGAAGTTATTATGCCAAGGATATTTCATAATAGTTAATCATAAATGATTCTGTAGCACACTACTTTTCATACGACTCATATGCTATATGGAAATATAACTTCCTGAACATATGTTTTAGTCTCTTCTTTTGGATTCTCAACATGAAGGACTTTAACTATACTACGCCCTGTTAGGAATCTCCCCAATGATGGGTAATTAGGCCAATCATATATAATTTCTACTTCACATGTCACATTAAATGGATGAATTAAACCAAAAAACATTCTTGTAATTCCTTTTCAATGATCAAAAATCTAAAATGGTCATTCCATAAAACCCTCCTCCATGATCTTCTGAGAATTGTGATCCACCCACATGTATGAGCATGTTCCCTTTAGGTCATGTATTAAATTTATTGTGGGACACATTAAATCTTTCATTATAGTCTGGTAGAACCCAACTGTTAAAAATATTAATGTATTCCCTTGATAATGAGGGTCCCTATCATGATGATACCATGTAAACCTTTCATCGATCATACAACTCATCTTGGATGACCCATATCAAACATGTGGTATACCAAATAAAAAAAGTGACTACTTTAATGTAATCAATGAAAAAGATAACTATTAAAGGCCTTCATGTAGTTGAATGTAGTATCTTATATCTATTGGGGTCTCCAATAGGTTGAATCCCAAAACTTTTCTATTATGGACAATATTCTTCTTAATTATAGTCAACCTTCCAATCCATATTACCTAAAAACGAGAAGTATGGACTATACATAGGCCTCCTTCTAGGTGTAGGTACCTATCACCATCTTAATAATCATTCATTTATATTTATCATGAGAAAATATCTATTCTTTTTGAATCTTAATTAAAATTAGACTATACCTTACTCACTAGGTTTTATTCCTCATGATACCATGATTCCACATGTTGGCCCATATTCCCTTTGATTATAATCAGACCCTCTAATGTCTAGATACTAACATGTTAGAAGAACTAAATAGGTTTCTCATGAATAATTACCACCCCAATAATTATTAAGAACCTTTAGCCTTATTTTCTAATTCGTTAGTCCTTAAGTAGCAACACACTATTCTATTACACATGAAAATAAAACTCTATGAATTGGTCATGGGTTTAAAACATTAAAAATTAATAATGAAGGACCTTTCCACATGACCGTAAAAGGTTGTAAATGTACCATCAAGTAGAACTATACTTTAAAAGGGTTTTCCTTCCTAGAAATATATCGGATTCTCTTCCTTGGTCTTGATCAAAATATCACAAAAACATTTTTCCTCCCTCGATGGAGATGATTTCCACAGCTCCTAGTTGTATGGATTCAAACTTTAGGGTATTTGATAATCATGAAATGGAATTATATATAAATTATGATACATACTAATGTGTTCCCATCAATTCATGATAATGATTTATCATTTTTATGACAGAAATTTTTTTGTTACTAATACTACTATAGAAGATTCATGAATACATGTTCAATAAAAAAGATATTTCTGATATAAGAAATAATACCACATTAATAGGGTTTGGATAATCTTGAACTCCCATCCTCCCAACTAAAATTAAATTTATAAGTCTCTAGTTTTTCCTTGTAATATCATAACTTGGAATGAAAACATAATATAGAAAAAAGTTATCCTATGTTTGAAATTCATCATATATAATGTCGATTTCCCAAATAATTTTACCAATAATTTAATTATGGAAAAGGTCATCTACACTTATGAATTTTATATAACATTTTTAATTAAAAAGATAAATAATAAAAAATATCATGAAGATAATAATAATAATATGACATTAAAGATAAAGAATTTACCTTATATTGGGATAATGATAACAATATTCACTCTTCTTTTCCTATATGTCATAAATACTTTTACGAAATTATTGATAATAGGGATATATTTATCATGATTTTTATAACATCTGAAACATTTTTTAATTCATTTAATGATCTTTCTCACTCATCTTATTATCAGGTTTAAAATATTTTAATAATTTTCTAGAGTGATAGATAGATAAATAATAGTTAATATGTTACATAATATATGCCTGAATTTGATTAAAAACAATAAAAAAAGTGTTATTGTGTGCATATGAATGAATTAAAATGTGGGTTAATGGAAATATATATTTAAATTTCAATGGTTACTTATGTGATCAAGGTATCAATATTTGAATAAGAAAATATTTCATTATGTAATATAATTATCCTAATTATTTTTTGACTAATGAGTTAAATTTATTTCCACATATTTATATAATATAAAAATCATTAGTTGTAGTACATAATTTATTTATATTATTGAAAAAAATTTCCCAATAATAAATTGGGATATAATTGAGATCCCCATTGAGAAAAATTTAAATAACACATAAAAAATCCTATCTGTGAGTAAATTAGATACCTATAATTTATATATAATTTTATATCAAAATAATAATGAAAAAATAATTTCACTATAAATTGATATAGGTGATTTTAATTTTGGAAGGATAGTTTTATAATATTTTATACTATTAAAAATACTGCAGATGTATGAAGTGAAATACTGAAAACACATAATGAATGGACACAAATTGCATTACATTTTTTATAATAATAGGAAAGAGAAGAACATATATAATTAAACATGAAAATTTCAAGTACATAAAAAAGGGAACCATGGTTGCAGTAGATATTTCCGACACATAATTGATTTATTAGATGAATTAGTTTTTTCCTTATGGAATAAAAATATATTGAGAAAAAATTAAATTTTGAGAGGAAATTTCTTTATCAAACATGGATGAAAATTTAATTGATTGAAATATAAATGATGAAAAACCATAAAACCCCATCCTATAATGATATCTTGACTTGTTGATATAAATATTCTTTAATAAAAATTTATTTTTTAATAATTATAGGCAAAATAAATAATGAATTATACCATTACCTTTTGGTTTGTTTGTTTAAATAAAAATATATTATTAATTTTTTTAACTTGTGTCTTCTCTTAAAAACATTTTCATTCCTTGAAATATAATTAAATATATTTAATAGTAATTTTATTAATATTATTTTTTGAATAATTTTTTATTAGTTTTTTTAATCAATCAATTTACAATTTTCTAAACATATTTATTTTGATTATTAAATCTATTTTTTGATTATGATCATACAATCACGCAATCAGAAGTATCATAAAAATATAGGGTACTTGAGTCAAAAGATCAGTGGATAACTAATTTATAATGATCATTTATGAAGTAGTTTTTTATATATTTTTTAATAATAAATTATTTAAAAACTTATTAATACATTTTCTATGAGCCATATTATTATTAAGTGATGTTATCAAAGATAATAGATATAATTATATTACAAAAAATATATTAGAAACATGTTTTTTAAATTGTCTAGTTGTAGTAAATATGTTTTTATATATTACATTAAACAGAAAAAATTACATTATATAAGTAGAATTGATAGATTTGATTTTATTGAATCAATTACCATTGAAAACCCCATAGCCCAAGATTACAATTGATTTATGAATGAATTTGATTAAATATTTTTATATAAAATATTATCTTGTAATTGATTTATAATTTATTATCCATCTAACTATTTCAAAATTATTTGAAATTCAATAGTTATGACCTTAATTGAAATGATTTTAGTGTCTATGAATAGTTTTATCAATTAGGGTGAAACACCCAATTCATCATGTTTTGGTTTATTTTCCAGTTTGATGGAAATCATGGTCATTTATCTGGTTATGGGTGTTACAATTTATGAGTTTTTAAGTGTTTCCTTCTCTAGTCTTTTTTCTGTGTTTGTACATTGGTTCTTGTGGGGAAAAATATGCATGGGGAGAGTTTGTGACACTCACAATGTCACTATATTGTGTTTAAATAATTCAAGGTTTGTTGGGATGGCTTACCTAGTGTTTGGTGAATCATATGTGGATATTTGGAAAAAAAATTGTGACATGATTTGATCATGGTTTTCCCAAATGGTGCAACCTAAGCATGCAATTTTCATTCGCATAGTTTACAAAATCAGGCTGTAATATTGGAATGCCACATACGAGATTAAAATATTTTAATAAAAAAAATTAAATTTAGGTGATTTTTCATCTAAATTGAATCTATTTGTGTTGAATATCTACCATAAGTAACCCCATTCATTCTACTTCATTTTGGGCCCCGTTTTGAGAAATTACCAACAAATGTTAGTGGATCATTTAAATTTCTTCCTCAATTCATTATCCTTCCACTACCCTCATTCTTATTTATTAAATTTTATTGTATTTCAATTATACCTTGGTAATTCATGACCATGGATTATTTTTTACCATGATTTTTATGGGTTTCTTGTTTTTTTAGGACTGGTAATCATAGATCATGGGTTTTGGAATATGCAGAAGGTGTTTTCGGGTGTGTGTCTCTATTCTATCATACTTTTTGAGATAGTTTATCCCATGAAAATGAATTTATTATTTATGTTTAATCATTTTATTGATTTTATTACATTATATACATGTTTAGTAATTCTATGAATCCATTGGATGATCTATTTTCTGTGAAGATTGGTTATTTATGCCTTGTTTTGTATAAAATGGAGTTGTTTCATTATAAAAGATCACACTACTTATTGAAATAAATACTATGATGGTTTTTGAATATTGATTAGGATTTTTATGGCCAATTTAACTATTGTAATATATTTTTGGTGTGAATTTTTTTCTACCCCTTTGGATGTTAAACAGAAGTTCTTTTGCTAAATCATACAAGCCTAGATTCCAAAAAAGTGCTCTGTTTGATTTTGTGCACTAAATGTGAAATAAAATGATTATTTTAAACATATTAAATTTTTTAAAGATGTAAATGTGATATTTTTGGGTCCTTTCATGGATTTAAAAGTCGTTTTGGGTTTATAAATAGATGGGTATGGGTTTTGACATGTTTTGGCGCGGGTTTCCTGTAAGTGGCCTGTTGGGAATTTTAATTAAAATGTTTCAGCATTGTATGTGTAACGTAAATGATTTAAAGGGTTTATGTAAATATTTTTCTAAATTTAATGCAGTGTTTACACCTATTTATGAATGTTTAAATTTTTACCTTTTTATATATTGGTTATAAAAAATTCTTAATGGTCTATTTGGTATTTTTCTTAAGAAAAGGGTTTTCATGTGTGTTCCAAGATGCACCATGTGGGTTTATTTTATGATTTTTGAAGTTGATTTATTAAATGGTTTTATGGATTCAAAATCAATTATGATATGGTATTGGTGGTAATTTGGACTTAAAATGACTTTTTTGAATTTATTTTATGGGCAAATCCTCGTTATACTTCTTGAAATTGCATTATGAAAATTTCAAGTTGTTTATTGAACCATGAAAGAAATCGGAAACATGATTTCATGATATTTGGTGTGTGTATTATTTTGAAAAAGTAATTTTCTTGTGAAAATTGTTTTTGATAACTTGTGGGACTTGGTTGATCAGTAATATAGAAACCTGGGTATCTATGTGGACAGACTTGTACTAGTATGCTAGTGATTCAGAGTGGTTTCTTCTCTATTTCACATAGGTGGTTTGATAATGAAAAATTTAACTAAAATACGGTGATGATTTTGGGGTAACTATGTTATGGGTATTTTATCTAATTCGTGTCTCATGAATGAGAACATATATTTGTCATGGTAACATTTACACCGAGATACAAGGTACATGGGGCCCACAACAAACTACTTCTTTAAGTGTTCTCGTGCCTAGTGCTAATTAGATATATTTTATTCACTGCCATAATATGGTGAGTTTGGATGGAAAGTTAAGAAAAATTAGTGTTTTAATTAAACGTGTGATTTCTTAAAAGTATCCCTCTTGAAATCCATTTTCATTTTGAAGTTGCATCTCTTTGAAAATTATTACAAACAAATCCTTTTTTTGAGAACATACAATTATTTTACGTTATAATGATTATAGAATGGAACCCTTTTTTGAAAAAATTCATTTATATATATTATTTAAAATATGAAATTTATGAAATTTATGTATTTTTTATTTTCTGGGAAGTGCATTGGGAATAGAATATATGTCTAACATTCTATATTTTAATACTCATGCTTATAGTTTTCTTCTGTTCATAACCGTTGTATTGGTTTCATCTTGAGTTTGATTGCCTTGGGCCACATGTGATCGTTGTGTTGGAGAGTGACTAGAGATTTCACATAGATTTAGTTTGTTGTTATGTTTAGTCGGTTGAGTTTTATGGTTCAGTTACACTTTTAGTTTCATGTACAATTAATGTTTAGTTAATATTTTATACAAATGTGTATCGGGTATTCCACATCATTCAGATATTTGCTGAATTGTTTATATTTGGTATAAATAGTTCCCTTGTCACTCTATGGATTCCCTTGGTGGTTGTCTTCATCCTAGGAGGTTTGGGAATGTTTCTCGAGACTTGTCGCAAAGTGGCATGGGTGACCAGTTCATGGTTGACTCAGGATGGATTGTGACATTAGGGAATAAATTTACATAGTTATTTTATATACATGTGTATAAACATTATATTTGTATTAGAAAAATATTTTTTATTTTTATTTTTGAGGAAGTGGGAATAATTTTATAAAATTTTACTACTTCCCATATGAATTAATGAACGCTTACACTCAAATCACACCAAATAATCAATAAATAATTTTTTCACCATTAACTCAAAATTTTCATAGCTAAAATCAGGTCATGTGTATGGATCATTTAACATCCAAGAATTATACTAATTATTTTGATTTAGTTTTTTGTATCTTTATTGATTTATATTCAATAATTTTAATGTGTTAGAGGTGTCAATGGTTTATATTTATGAGTTATAAGAATGGTGAATGGAACAAACAACTCAAGAGATAATAGTGGATTATAAGAATGTCATTACTGCACCACTGGATAGCTATTGTCCAAAATAGAGTCTCTCAAAAAAATATGAGTCTTAACAGCTATCTAGAAGATATCCATTGTCCAACTGGTGGTAAGGGCCAATATCCAAGGCTCTTATAGGAGTGACTGGGCTAGATGGTCGGCCTCCACTAACAAGCTAGTAGATCCCTAACAAATTTCTAATTAGTTGATACACTATCTTTTCATATTTTATTTCATACATGTTATCAATCTCAATTTTCTTAACCCACATTCATATAGAATGAATATAGAGGATCTACATGAAAAAATTTCATAATCATCTCCTGATATCTTCACCATTTGATGATCATATCAATATGGTTTCTTCCATTAAGATACTCTAAGACAATCAATCCTAAAAACCATGTTTTATATTAGGATAAATTATATATTTTGGATGTCAGGGATAGATATATTGATACATATTGTGATTTAATAGAGACATCATCGATCAATTGTTTAATGGATTCCCAATTAATTAAGATTCAATCCCTCTCTCTTGATTAGAAACATATATATTTATTATAGTGGCTCTTAGTTTGTTACTATAAAAATATTGTCTGCCTTTTATGTTTTCTTCTTATATCATAATATTATGACCCTAATTTGATGATTTAGGGATGGATCAAAATATCATTTTTATATGGGATTCATCAAGGTGAAAATTATTATTTATGTTTGTTCGTCATCTTAAGATAGTATTTCATATCCATTTATGTAATTTTAAAAAAATATTATAGTAGTTAACCGAAGTGTGTCTATGTTAACCATAATACCCATTCATGAAAAAAATCACAAGTGGGTGTGTGTTTCTTTATGTTTGGCATGTGAGAATATTTCATTATGTTATTCTAATGTGGTTTTATGATTGGACTATGAATATATTTATAAATATTATTTAAATTTTTGTTTACGGATAATTAAACCCATTAATGACATAATTTAATGTGGATGTGTGTCTCCCATGAGACCATTATTTATATGACTAGCCTATGATTTTATATGTTTTTATTTGTATGTTACTGTGTGAACAAACTATGGCAGTTGTACTTAAAGTTTCAATATGTACATGTTTCTATACAATATCTAGTTATCTCTTTATATGTGAGAATAGATGATGTGATTGATAGATAATCACTCTAGATTGCTTTACATTTAGAATCAAAAAATTGAACGTTCATGAAATATTGGAATTACCATGCGACATTGGAAGAGGTCTCTAATACATAACATTATTCATATTGTGATGATGGGGAGTTTCCATTTCCATGAGTACATATCCTATTATTTGGGTACGTTATGTGGGTGTACCATCATACAATTTAGAGTATCCATGAGGTTTTGATTAGTTATAATATCTATATAACCAATCCTAGATGGTGGTTCATGAATATCCCCAGGGGTGGTTAGAAATGTTTATAATTGGGGAACATTGATATTGTATAGTTGGATGAATTCATCACGAAAATGAGTTGTCCAAATACATGATCTAGTTATTTAACAAATTATTTTTACCTTCCATCTAGAAGGGTTCCAAAGTTGATAGAGTTGGATGTTGTGGTGTAATAGATAGTGCAAGATGTCTCAACACATGATTTTATATTTATTAATGGTATTCATTGATATGGAATGAACTATCAAATATTATTTTTTATATTTTAACGATGCATTGTCTATGTCATACTCGGTTTATAATCGTAATATGCCCAGGCACCCTGGTTCCAATGTAGAATTTATATTCTATAACCCAGTTAAGGGAAAGGGAAATGTTTGGGGCAGTTGAACAAGAGGATTTTGGGTGAAAGAGGTTATTAAAAGATGGATTAAAGATTATTTAAAATTATTACTTATTTTAATATATTTAATCCATTATATTTGAACTACCAAACATGGGGATCACCATGATTAACTCATATGAATCCATATGCACCATATTGATACATCATGTGTTTTATTTTTCATCCATTATACAATTATTATTTTATTATTATTTTTCTTTTATGAATGTATTTAATGGATAATGATACACAGGTTATCATATCCCCATTTCTGCTTTAGGCCTTCACCTATATTTCAAAACCTATTTTGTATGAGGAGTCACACATGGGGTCGTGGAGAACTATTTCATGAACACGCTGATTAATTTCATAGTATTGAAATGTAGTATTACATGTTCGTATTCCATGTTATTCATAATTTTCAAGACTATTATTTCTTTATATTAGAAAAGATATAGGCTGTGTAAATCTCATGTAGGTGTGTCAAACATTGTCTTGGAATCATTATATGTAATGGACCTCTCAGTCACATGTGATATGAAAATTTTTATTGATTGGGATTTGAAAGTTACATAATTATTATGAGTATTAATATGGTATTATATTTTATAAATTTTGGGTGTATTCAAGAAATATATGTCGGTACATAGTTTCAAATATCATCCATAGGATTTCATTTCATTGATAGTTATTTAATTAATTAAATTCATATATAATTTTTTCAATGTTCCATTATAATGATTAATTGTTGACATTTAATTTTTTAATCATTGGTATGATATACATTGTAATATTTTTATGGCTATGAATAAATGAATTCATGATAGATATAGTTTTATTTTAGTGGTTAGGTTTTATAGGCCCAAGTATCCTCTTAGGATATGCCTCTATGATGTAGTTATTACATATATTCCTATTAATTTAATGACTAATGTAGTCATTAATTGTATTAAAGGAATTTATAAGTGACCATTGTGTAATTTTAAAGAATTTCACCGCATCTTTGCCATGTGGGACCAAAAAATAATGTTTTTCAAAATTCCTTCATAGTGGATAATACACCTACATTATCTATAGTCATGTTGGATGATGATGTTTAGTATGATACAATTGTAACTATTTGTTATTAATGTATTAGAATTACTTTAGGCTAGATTCCGTTAGCTGGTACTTATTTATGGTGTAGAATACCATAGCAGAAAGAATGATATTGTTGATTTTTCATTTGATTTATATATTTAGATTCTCGTAGCACTATGGGATACTTGAGTTCCCAAAGATTCTAAATATTGGATAAAAACATTGATTGAATGTTTAACAAAGTTGAGAAATCAATAGGTCAATGGGTGAAATTGGATTCTTATCTACTTCAAGAACCTAATCCATGGTGGGGCTGTGTGATGAATTACTCTAAAAGGCATGATATTATGACTTGGTAGACCATCGAGGGAATTTTATTAAGGTTATTTTATTTGAACAACTATTTTTTAAAATCTATTAGAAATTCAACGAGAATTAGTTTGGAATGAAGATATTGGATACTAATTCTGATTGCTTTATGTATTTTTTCTTTTTTCATATTTTGGTTACTAATGATTCATATAAGGCTATGAAGTTTTAATATACCTGTGAAATAAGATGTGTCATCACGTTATTGATTTCATCCAAATGATATATTCAGATGTTTCTCTAAAATCATCCATTATTGAGAAGGAACTAAATGAATATAGGGCCACATGTATTCTTATAATTCATAGTGCACTAAAATGTCGCCTCTCTATCAGTGTAATGGTTACCTCTTCCAACATAAGGAATAAGAATTCAATGGAAATGTTCTAGGGAAACAAGATATGGATATAATAGAATATGGAATCGTCATATCCATTTGTAGGAGGAGAACTACCATGTCTTATAACTAATGATGAAAAGGGCCTGACGGTATGTATTTCATGAAACCACTAAAGGCATGTGAATGAATTGGAATGAAATGCCATTGTTGACAAATTATTAAAATCTACCATGGATGGGACCTTGGATGTCGGGCCATGTTTTGCAAAGGGAAACTCATTAGTAGACATAGATTATAAAATTATGTATCCTAGGAGAGTCATGGACCTATGAGGAAAGTTTATGGATATTTCATAGGTTTGTTTTATTTGGTGCAATGGTAGTTGAATATGTTTGAAAGGGGACTATCTTTATTTTGGGTATATTATAGATTACATATATGCTTCTATAAAATTTATTTAGTACAACAGCTTCCCTTCATATCATATAATCTGGTGGTCAGTTAACACTTTCTAGGTAAGTTTCTTCCCGAGTTTTGTTCTCAAGACACACACCAAGGAGAGAGATAAATCATATCTAATGATGTCCAACATGTATGGATTCATTTATTTATTTAAAAAATCATGGTATTTTATTATTTTAGCTGAATACAGTCAATGTTATTATCATTATGGATTTGTGGACAAGTTACAAAACCAACATCAATTGATTTTAGATACAAGCAACCCTCACCATTCTAAAGGGGGAGAAATTTTTAAAGACATGACATATATTTTTAAGAGTAGGTGGAGTGGGTAATGACCTTCCCTAGGTTGGATCCATTTAAACAGATGTGATTAAAATTGTTCTTATGGATGATCATGAAATAATTTCATCCACTCCTAAACCTGTAGTTGATCTTTATCTTGATGTCTTCACTATATGGCTTATAATGTATTCATCTAGATATATAGATTACATTTATAAATGAAATCATGCCTGATGAACATCCAGTATTAATTATACCTTACAATTTAGAACCACTCATATTGATATAACCAATATTGCATCTTGATGATTTTGATGTGTAAATCTTTATTTGGCTAAGTAATTATCCATTAAGTGATCAAGTATTCTTCTCTAAGGATTGTGGTAGCCTTAACCTCTTCAGGGATTATAGAAACCTGAATTATGGAATTATAATGACTAGGTAACTATTTATAAGGACATAGTATTTTTTAAATTATTTTAGGGGATCCTAACCATTCCATATGATTGACATGTATTCTAGATAGCACCAACAACTGGATAAATAAAATCACATCCCAAAGAGAATTTTTAGGAGAATACATGTGTTTTATGAGTTGGTAGTAATTCATGTTAGGTTTATAAATTCCATACGGGGGATCATTGTTCAAATAAATAAGATCATTCAATCATATCAAAATACATTCAACATTATTTTAATTGATGATATTAAGATATATTCTCAAACCTCAGAATCTCCTGGTAGACACCATGATATCATACTGAGCATGATTTGAGTGACTTTCCCTTATTTTTTAATTTTAATCTCTAAATTTTAGATAAAAAATATATGATTCTCATTTAATGTGATTAATGAGAGTGGAATATTAGTTGAAACAATGAATATTTATGTTGTTATGTATGGATAGTGACCTATTAATATGATTGATATTGATTTTTCCTTAGTTTGGTAGAATACTAAAACTGGATAAATTAGTAATCTCCCAATTTGTAACACCTGTGAATGGGATTATCATATATAGAGTAATATTTGAATGGAAAAACCTATTTGAATAGGCTTTTACACTAATGATGATAAATATGAAATTACCATTGAATATTATTTTACCAATTAATGGGTTTGGTTGTGTATTTTATCGGATACCTTATGTATTGTATTGTGATATATATTGATCGAGAGAGACTAGTTTATTGCTTATGGGTATCTTCAGCTGTGATCCCATCAGTTGAACTACCAATATAATTATCTAATGTTAGTGGTGGTGGTTCGTGCAATGAAATATTGGTTACACTATATATTTACAATGCTGTTTTTTATTTATACAAAGCATAATAACTTATGTCATATATTATACAATGGATAATTTATCCTTTGGAAGATTTTTTGGGTTTATAATCTAAATCTTTTTAGATTCAAGATGGATTAATATCCTTGGAAAAATGAATATTTTCATATATTCTTTTATTTGGATGTTTCAAGATCTTGTAAAGTTGTTATCAGAAGTGAAGTTTATGTTGATGAGCAGGTTAGATGATTAGATTAAGTGTGAATCTAATGCACAATATTTAATGAACTACTATCCATTATTCATCATTTATTCCATGGTGGACTAAGAGAAATAATTAATGAACAATTATCTTTATTTTTCAGGGATGTGGGAATTGCGGAGAGGAATAACCACATTCCACGATTATTTTTTGATGATAATGATGTAATATGTGTCCAAATATTTGTAGTAATCCAAACTATAATTGGATAATACATAATGGGGGACACTCATGAATCATAGTTTGATGTTCACCATGGATAAGCTAATATTTATTATGGAATCAGAAAATGTTTCCCCTAGCCATGTATAAAGTGTTACATTGAGGTTTTTTCCCTCTCATTGTATAACCTGTCAAAGGATTAAGGTTTATCAATAGTGACTAGGTGGACTAAATGATACTCTTCTCATGATAATGGGGAAGTTAGGTGAGATGAAATTGGATATTGTTACAAGTTTACCATTGACACAATGAAGTTAAGATGTTGTGTGGTTTGGAGTCCACCAGGTAATGAATTCATCATGTTTTTTTAATTCTAGAGACACATTTAATTGATATTATAGGATAGATCATAATTTAAATGATGGTGGGGTGGAATGAAATACCATTGTGGATTTTATATGGATAATAAACTCATTTTCTGTAATAATCATGGTTGTGACTACAAAAAATTGGATCTATGTTGTTGATGATTAGGAAATATCATCTGTAAATTGATGGATTATCAAAAAATGATGATTCATATTTTAGCATATATCCTTAGGGAATGAATTTTGGATTTAAATAAATAATGGAGTGACCACTTGACCATGATATAGTTCTCGTACAATAAATATATTTTATTATTCAATTCAAATGTAAACGTTTGGGTATCCCCATGTTCCTCATTATTGTTCATCAATCTGTTAGAAAGAGGTGGGAGAGTAAGCTATATTAGGGCTAAGATTACTATGGGATACCTCAGAGTTTCTATAGTTGATTCAAAATTTCATGGTTACCAATAGGTTTTATTAATATATATAGTATATTTTACAACACTTGGATTTATCTTTGGGAGATCAGATATTCATTCAAGTTTCACCTTAGTTGGGACATTGAATTTTTTTGAAATTAGTAAAATTACAGTCATATTTTATGGGAATACCTGAGGTCATCTAATGATCTAGGAAATTGGATTAAAAATTATACATACCTACATAATATTGACTTATTCATATTGTGATCCATCTTTCTTATCATTGAATGTATGAGCCTGCTCAAACACATCTGATAGAGATAGTGGATGTTAAGTTATTTAATGATGAATCATTCATGCTACATCTAATTTAGATTTTATACAAGATAGAGAAGGTTATAAAAGTGAATATTGTAACCATTACATAGGTTTCGTTATATTAAATGCATAATCAAGAGGGAAAATGTGATTTTGAATCAAATATTTATTTAATGGGGCTGGAGTTATTCGAGTGAGACCTTTAGAGAGCTTATTGTAGTAGAGAATTCATCATAGGGGAATATTTATAATTTACAAAAATTTCAATGCACATTGTTCTTTTGATTTGGAAAATCAATGTTGATTTTTTAGTATTTCAAATGTATCAGATGTGTATGAGGAATCTATTTTTAGCATTACAGAGAATGATACTTGAACCAGTAGCTTTGGAGCTACTTGAGGCCTACTAGTATGAAAATACAACATCATGGGCTAATTGGTAGATAAAATATGTGAATAATATAATTTTAAGTCTCATTAATATGTATATAGTGAACCAATGTCTTGTTGGTGTAATGATAATGTAGACCAATCTCTGATGGGAACCACTAGCCAACCATTGATATGTCACTCACTTAAGTAGACCCTAATTATAATATAACAAATTGAAAGGGTCTACTATGTTAAATATGGTTCTCTCGTCCTCATCTATTCACTATTTGAATATTTGAATGATTTGGAGGCTTCCATGCAGTATGTCCATGCTAATATACGCTAAAATACCTTATTTCCCAAATGACTAATCTTAGATCTTGGTATTAATGGATGGATCTATGGATTCATATATGATATAATGGAAAATTATTAAATAATTGAAGTATCAAATAATTGATATATTTAGGTTCATTCTATCTATAATTATCATATCTAGGTCCACATGGAATGATAGTTCTGATTGAGTAAGTCTCAATAGATTCTGAACAATGTTGATTTCTCCTTATTTAATATGAATGTAATAAAATTTAATTGATTATTTTTTTTGGAAAAAGGGATCATTAGTGAAAAATCGCAATCTGACTTTCAATTCATGAATTTTTCTATCGATATTCTTAATGTAGGATTCCCCGACAATTTAGAGTCTGTGTATGTAATTGTATGGTATGAAACCCATGTGTATGTTTATGGCCCATGAGAAACTTTCATGATATATTGCACGTGTGGTATTTTTTATTTCTTATGAGACCCTTTCTTGAAAATATTTCTATATGGGTGCATGTGTTTGTGAGGTTAGTGAGACCCTTAGATGATATGATTCTCAGGTGGGTGTGGGTGTTCCTAGTGATTCCATTTCATGAATTTAAATTCATGTGGGTTTGGTTAAATCTTGTGATACCATTCTTGATATGACATGATTGTGCCTTTCTATGTTTCACCTTGTTTTTTTATGTGTACATATCATGTGGAAATTGTTATTTATACATAAAGGAAACTATGTTTATCTGAAATTGCTTGTTGCCTTTTTAGATGTGTACTGTTGAAAATGTCATCAATATGACTAGGTGTTGAATAATGGTTAGTGTGAAAATTAGGAACATGAAAACATGAGGGAATGACCATGAAACATTTGATAAGGTCAATAATTAAGAATATTAAGAGTTTTATATATATAGGGGTATTATATCTGTATTCATGGAGTTCCAATGATTAAAGAATGTTATGTGTACATTCTATAAACATAAAACAGAAAAATGTGGTTTTGATTTGTTGAGAAATCTAGATAACTACACCATAATAGTGGAGCTTGAATTTCTATTATAGAAGAGCATGTAATGTTTCTGTACAGGTTGAAAATTAATATATCATAGTTTGTAAAATTTACAGAGTTTTTGTGTAAGTTATATGCATGATTTAGTTAGGAAATGACTACTTTCTCCCTTCAATATATCATGGTTCCAAAGAAGGTAGAAAATGGGTTTGTGGAATCATGATTAGTACATGATGACTCGATAAATTATTTATTATTTATGATTTTTCATTATTGATATATATTTTAATATTATTTATTAAATCAAATATGTCATAAACACATTAGTGGTGTCCTACTATGTTTATAGTAGCTCCCTGTATGAGACTCCCAATGCACATTTAGACTTTATAGACAATGATCCAATGTAGGGAAAAGGCCCAATGTTGGGTAGCTGTGTAGGAGGATCTTCAGTATGGGAGATTATGCCTTGCTGGTTTCTAGATTATTTTTATACTATTATTTAATTTATTATTTCTATATTATTGATGTTTACCTAACACATTTTAGGATATTTTGGATTAACTAGTGTGACTCCATATATCCGATATATGTACAATATGCGGTTTTTAATAGCTTTTGATTGAATGTTAATTTTTCATTCAAAATGGGGTACAAGACCCTATAAAAAATATAGAGAGCCTCAAAGAGGGTATAAATGGTGGATTCCTAGAGCATCCCCTAGAAAAAACTTCTACATTCTATATGAAGAGACCCCAAACTATCAAATATGATGAACTATTCATTGAGGATCCCCATACGAGAAAAAACATCTGTTGAACAATTAGATTGTCTCCAAATATGATTTACCCACAAGCCACGATTAGTGTCCAAAGAGAAAATTCAAGATAGGTATGCTAACTACCAAGGAGCCTCTCATTTCCATTGAATAATACTAAACAGAACTTCGGAATTTGACTCTATCTTTGTCAACTAAAGGCCAAAACATTTATATAACATAATACCAAAATGGTGCGCGCTGATTTCTACCCCCAAAAAATAACCCAAGCCATTATAGGCAATAAAATAGAACCAAAATGATCCCCATAAGTCTCTATGTAGCCCCCACCTTGCATTTTACCATTCCAGAATGAACTGTCAACATTAAACTCCAGGACATTCAGTGAGAGTGTCCATTTTATCCATCATCCTATAGACATGTCACCCATGCAAGGTCTATTCTGCAACCTGGATTTATAGAATTTAACATCACCCCCTTCCATGATAGAACCTAGTTCCCCCAAAAATGAAAGTACCCTCAACGGGATAATGATAAGGGAGAGTATATGATCCAAACGTACTCGATTGCAGGCTTCCCAAATGGACCAACTGACAGTTGAGAATGAAATACTCCACCACTTGAGCTTAGAGGTATTCTGATCCACACCATGTATCCATGTATTGATTGATGTATTAATGGGAATCTTTCCCTCTTTGAAGGAGACCTTTTTCCCGATGGAGTACCAAAAGGAAGACACCCACTCACTCTGGAAGAAAAGATGACCCATAGATTCAGTGGCTGGCTGAGAAGAAAAAAAATAATGAGAGGCCTACTTAATGTCCCTCCTTTTGTATGGATTCTATTATATAATATTTGATATATTATTTATAAATATTTCTCTAAGTAATTTGTGGAAATTGGTTACAAGGGTTTAGTCTCCTAATAAATCATTCATGCCCCCATTAATAGCCATAAGCCTCATGAATATATAGAGTCTTGCATGAGGATGTGGTTCGATCCATCCCAGATATGGTGATTTGGGTCTTGGTATTATAGCTCATGCCTTTAAGAGTACTATATAAAAATAAATCACATAGCTACTAAATCAAAGAGGTAGATCCAACTAATTTGATATACCACTACTAATTTCTAAAATATACAATAAAACCCAAACCAAGGTGCCATATTTCCCCTCATTCACAACCTATAGAAATATTATTGAGATGAATATAAAATTAATACATTATTTCCCCAGCTTATATATTGATTTTGAAGATAATGAACCTTAGTTGTCTTAATAATTAACATTGACATCCTTTCTTATAACAGATATATCCAAATATAGACCAATATTATCCTTAGATCATCAATATTCTCTTCCATATATCTCAAATATATCAATATTTTAATAATTAAAACCATAAAATATTTTTGAGGTAGGTATAAATACGTCAGTTCATGAAATCCATAAAGTTGCAAAAAGAACTTACAACCCAAGAAGTAATCTACAAAATTTGAAAATTTATATATTTATATGAGAATAAAATATTTTTAATATCTTTCTCATCACATATCATTTGATGATACCATGACTGAAAATTATTATTAGAAATGTATCATATAATATTTCAACCATTGTTAGTGGATATCTATAATTCATTATCACCTATTTCAAATTTTTATTATCAATACACATTACTAGGTTTTAATCAATATTCTTATAAAAAATAAATATAGATCCCTTTGTGGAAAAACATTATAGATTGATATAATTATATAAGAAAACATAAATTTGGGTTCAGAACTCTAAAACCTCTATACGATAAAAATGATAAGGTGACATATATATAGGATGGACACCTAGACATAATTATATGATAATTCAATCTCAATCCTGGAATTAATTCCATAACCTTCTTAAGGAGGATATTTATATATTCCTTTACATTAATGCATAATTATTTAATTCATTCCTATAATATATGTAATAGAAAATGATACAATTATAACATTATTTGTTCCATATTCCAATGTTGTATTAGATGATCCTTCTTAGAATATAAAATCACATGAACATCATTGATGTAAAAACTGATATATTTTGAGGTATTAAATTACAAAAAAATTATTCTAACATAATATATATTTTGGTACGAAAAATATAATAGAGGGGTTTATTATATTTTAAGTATGTAATGGGAAAATGCCACATGTAGATGGATATACTATTATCTCAATATGAAAAATTAAACATAACTAAAGTAAATCATGAAGTGTATTTTTATTTCCAAAATATTGTGATATGAAATAATTCATTTAGAAAAATGACTCCATAGTGTCCAGATATTTAATAATTACGAGGCTTCAGAGAAAATATTTATTTTAAAAAATAAAAGCAATGAAATTCCTTGTATCTTTTAAAAACCACATCTAAGAATATTATTCTCCAATAATTATTTTCTCCCCTATATTAACCATCAATTTACCACACTAAACAATTATACTATATTATTAGATAATAATATGTAACTAAAGTGCCCACATTGTGTATGTGTTGTTTTTTATAATTATTGTAACTTTTTTATAATGGTTATCTAGGATATTGAATGAGTTCATTGATATAAATATGATTAAGAAGTTAAGAAGGTAATGGAGAATGAATGCAATTATAAAAAATAAATATTTAAAGATTCAATTATTGATGGATTTCAGTTTTATAGGTGATTCATGGAGAATTTTTATCGATTCAATAAATTGTATTTTATTTCATGATTGAATGTTTATTCTAGTAAATCTAACAATATTTGAACTTGTTCTATGTCCAAATAACATGTTTCAATAGTGACACATTATTTACAAAAAAGGAGGCATATGATCCCACCAATGTTTTATTGATTTGGATGATAAATAGGTTTTTGGATTTTATTATAAAAAAATAATATGAAAATGAATTGAATTTTTTTAAGATTTGGAAGAAATTATTTTTATGCTCGTACTTCATATTATAAGATTGAAATTATCACTATAAAGTGTTAGAAAATAATTAGGCCATCCATTAGCCATCCAAACAAGGAGACCATCAACCACAATGTTAGGGCCTCGTGGGTAAACAACATGAAAAGATCAGAACATGGATTTATGGTGGAAAATGAGTTTTTTATAGTGGAAACATGATATGGACGGACCCATGTACATGGAACATAGAGTTCACACATTAAACCATATATATAAGGCTATATTCGGCGCACAAAAATCAGTGGACTACATTTATCATGGCCCATGTGGGCATGGCGGGTGGAGTGTCACACAGTTGAAGACCCTAGTTCTAGATCAAATCGAATGCTAGATAAATATCTTTTATATAGGATAGATAACACACATTGTAGTTTGATTTGGTAAAAATTCTCTTATTAATATTTTATCATTTTAAAACATAGTGACATATCACATCCCGCAGATCTAACATGATCCCATGACCATTGTGCATCCATAAGGTCATCTAAATTCTCCTGACATGATGGATATTAAATTGTCTCCCTTTTTTTATTGGAAATAGCAAAATTCTAACCATTCACAGAGCATCATTCCTTGTGATTTAACTGAGTATGATTGATCTTTTATTACAAATTGATATTCAAGCATGTTTTGATTTTCTGTTAAATGTTAGTTCGATGATATTTTCGAAGGAAGATGCTTCATCAAAATGAAAATATATTTCCAATGGACATCATTTTACTAATATTACATTCGTGTGTTAAAGGAATGAGATGGATTGATGTTTAAAGTCACAAGTGAATGAAATCACTCGTACGAAGAATCATGGACATAAAGAAAGGACTCCACCATTCGTGGTGTCATTTAAACCCACTATTGAATGATTCAAAACCAAATATATTTGAATAATGAATTTATCTTCACCCAAGAATAAAATCACAGATTTGTGTAAATGAATATGGTTGATGGAATATAGTGGTTTTTCCTACAAATGTTAAGGCACCACAATGTGTTTTCGTTGTTCCATTCATATATTTCAGGAGATCTCGTTTTGCATGAAAAAACATAAAATCTTAGATTTTCAATTTTGTGAGCCAATAGAGACATGTGATCTATCAATGATTGATTAATAAGGGGAGTCCCATGAAGCTTATTGGTTTCATGAAGGTGATCTATGCACATCCAATGTGAGTATGTTTTCTTCAACACATTATTGTTTTTAACACCATCGCATGCTTCACGGAGGAGTTTGGTCCCACGAGCTAGTGAATAGCAGGAGAACTCCCATTATGATTCATGAAGATGTTTTATTCAAAAATTACTTTTCTATTCCTTAATGAAATGAATGAAAAAACACTATTTTTCTGAAGGAGTTATTTTTTTTTATGAATACGAACACAATATCTTAGGGGTAGTTCATGAATTCATGAAGCACATGAGGTCATGTTCATGATTTGATATACCCGATTCTACGTTGTATAACGGTAGTGTGACTATGTGGGTAAGGATAAATATACTGAACAATGTCTGTGTGTATATTTGTGCGAAAGTGTAAAAACATGATTGTAAATAGCTCCATTATATATTCATGCCTGGATGAATTAAGATAGACACAAAAGTTGAAATGCATTAGAGATACCCGGACCGTATTCAATTGTATTAAAAACACAAAAACAAAAAGATTAATTTTTTTGGATTTATTCGAAATGATCCATACATTACACGTATGTATTATTTATGATATTTTCATGTTTTTAATTCAATAATAAAAATGTCTAAATTTTTTCAAGATCATTCCTATATGATATAATAAGGAACATATGGGTAAATTTAGTAGAATTATTTTTGAATCATGAAAATAAAGGAGAACTAATTCATTAAAAATAATTCAATCATTTCAAAAAATGTAATTGACACCCCTTCATCATTACATATTACTATTTGTTTTAGAGGATGAATAAAATTTTTGTAAATCTATACTAAGTTATTCATACCATAATAATTGTCATGATGGAAATCTTATACTATATTAATCATATCAGAAATTGAAAAGGACTTTTGTTATTATGTAATGATTAGAAGAATATGATTTAGTGAATTCTTTTTTTCATGAATAAGAATGAGAGATGAAGATAATAATAGTTGGTGACCACAATTAACCCCATTCCATAATCATTTGTGTCATAGAAGAGTTGAATGATTATCAACCTACACAATATTCATAACATTATGGTTGAATTCAAATAAAGAGTAAGTGCATATTTTAATTTTATAATATGATGAACATGAATGTTTCTTTCCATATACTATGAATATAACAATGTAATAAAGAATTTTAGAGAATAAAAATATATTACAGTGACAACTAACTATTATCAATAGGTCGAATACATTTTTCTAGTTACAAAACATATACATGATATGAT
Organism: Viscum album; assembly: GCA_963277665.1. Lineage (NCBI taxonomy): Eukaryota > Viridiplantae > Streptophyta > Magnoliopsida > Santalales > Viscaceae > Viscum > Viscum album. Next base: position 1,199,308,631 of record OY728143.1, on the reverse strand, counting down.
TCCATTCGAATATAGTATATTAATCTATCCTCTAACTGTAAAACATAATCTTCCAAATGAATATTGTGAATTTCATGTGAAATGGTTTATCATACACACTCTAACCATACCTAAATTATTTTCTTAAAGTGGTTGTGTGGTCGAGATTATTTTTAGACCATTCTATGGACTAGATAAACTTATTATGTAATGAACCTTGTGAAAACATTAAGTGATATTATTTATTTCATTCATCTACTTTTATATGGTTTTGAAAAGTGAATAAAATAATTGATATCCAAATAGGTCTAACTGTTAAAGTTATAAAAATTATTAATTTGATTAAAATTACCTCATCACTAATTAAAACCCACTCTTAGTGTTTGGAATATCTCAAATTATTCATTTCATGTGGTATCAGATCCATGGTTATCCTATGTTGGATTATATATAGTGAATTTATTCACATTTGATGATTTAAGACTCTTTCCAGAGTCATCAAATGAAGTTCCTTTTTTGTGAAGATTAAATTATCATTGAAAAGATGTCTATATATACCTAGAAAATGGTAAAAAATAAATTTAAATATAAGATAAAGTCGATGTAGAAGTTTATCTAATATAAAGAATATGAAATATGAATTTATACAAAAAATTTGGATAATGAATCAACCTCATGCTTTTAATGTAATATGATGTTTGATCAAGTTTTAACCAGGATGATGGATAAAATTACTATGTTATGTGATATAGAGGCATGTGTTATTATAATTGATGAATCGATGATAAGTGGTGATGATGATCAATCTATAACATATCAATAATTATCAGTTTATTGATTTAGATAATTCTACATGGTATTTTTAAAAATGATCATAACATATATGTGGATTCCTTTGATTTACATATTAAAAGACCTTATAGATGTAAGGAGAAGCTGATTATTTGACGAAGGGTTTAACAGAAAAAAATAATTTTTACATCTCTCCAAACATATCAGAACCTGTGAAGAAAAAATGATGGAACATGAAATATAAGCCACTATGTTTCATGAATAAGATGATTAGAAAGACGGATCCATGAAGACTCTTGATGGATGGATCCATGAACAATAAGAAAATATAATAAAGAGAATTGGTTTCAATGCATTTACTATTGGATGAGGTATCCTAGAAGATAATTGATCATGACTGTTTATAACAAAAAAAATTATGTTTCATGAATATTAAATTAATATAATGAAGAAGGTTTGTGAAGAGAAGATTTTTATTATTATATATCAAAATATATTCCACAATATGAAATGTCTAGATTTTGATGTTCAGTTGACAAATATTGAGTAGAAATATATTGATCCTTAAAAATGAAAAAAGTAGTTTCATATTATACTCAATGTTTATAAGACGATTATATAGTCAAAATAAAACTATCATTTCATAAGAATATCATAATTTTTTTTGATATATCTCATGTAGTTATATAGAAATAGGTCCCATCTTTACCAACTACAATTAATGCTTCTGATATAATTGTAATAAATAGTTTTTGTTTAAAAAAACTCAGATAAATATTGGATGAGGAAAGGTCATATAAAACCTATAAACGTGACTAGTTTCTATAGGAATGAAGGTGTGGATCCTAGATCCCTGGAAAGAGAAGAACAAGTTTTGAAAAATACCCAAAAAACATATATAAAATTTATTATGTAATAATGATTGGTTTTTCAATGTTGGTGCTCCAATAGATTTGGGAATAACGTATTAATTTTTTTACAATACTATGAATTCAATACCACAATGGAAGCCCATTTCAAATGATAGAAATCCATATATGAAGATGAATCATCCATAGGTCTAAAGGAATATTTATACTGAAAACAGATTTGAAATTAATGATAAAATTTTTGATGCATTCAACATGAGTGGTCAAAAAGTTGGAACATGCCCATATGAACATGTATCCATATTATATGAGAATATAATTCCATAAAAGCTAACTACAAAAGAAGAATCTACCATGGGGAAAAATTTTATGAATATTGTGAACATAAATCCTCCAAATAATGTATCAAATAATAATTGTGAAAAGGAAATGAATTTGAAATACATTTTGTTTTATGGTAGGTCAAAAAAATTACTACTAAGATGGATGAAACTCAAAAGAACCTATGTGGAAGATCCATACATGCTTCCACAATTCCCAATTAAAAGATAGTTATCTCGCTCAATGATTTGATATGAATAATTAAATTTGATGATGCACCATATAAGGATAAGATAAAAAGGAATGGTTCATAATACACATGATGAAGAATAAGTGATTGAGAGTCTATAAAGAATGATAAAGTATTATGTGAAATATTTTTTTTGCGACAGATGTAAAAATAATGGTCATAATCTTAATTGTTTATTATCTCTTCATCCACCCAAATAATAAGAGGATGTGAAGTGATCAATTTTGACTATATATAAATAATAATAGATGTTCAAATTTTCAATTATGATGATGAGAGAAAATTGAGAAACATGTTGGAGAAAACAACTAAACATTTTCATCCATAATGAAAATGTAAGGAGCATCAACCTTATTTCCTTAGTATTTTTGTATTTTATTTGTCTATGTAATTTTTTGAGTTCAAGGTGAATCATGTTCGTAGGGGGAGATCCTGAAAAGGGTTAACTATGTTCAATTCATGATATAATAGATGATGAAGTTACCATCCTTGAATGATTCCTCAATTTGATGTTGAAATAAAAATATTATAGAGGGTAATATATAATGAAGTTAAATAATATGATATTCATTTATGGTAAACAAAGATAATGGGGATACCATCTTGTCTTGATCATACTGTTGGTATGTTGTAGAATATGTATTAATGAAGATCATCCAGAGTGTTGTAGTGAATGTTTTCAAATTTGGATTATCTATAGTGGAAGATCTGTTATGGTGTATTTTCTATGATGTAATTTCTTGAAATCCATTATTAATTCGTTCTACCAATATAAATATTTTGAGAAGTTTTTCTCTTAATGGGGTTGAAAGTGATGAAGCTGTCATAATAATTATTTTTATAGGTATTAAAATAGATCATTAAGTAAATTTCTTACAGATCTTATCATTGGAAATGGTATGCCTCACTTAATCTACAATTCATGGATACTAAAATAAATATAATTTTACAATGGGGGATTAGTTGAACTAATTAGTGATATAAAAAGAATGGATGTTCCCCAAGGCCCCTTATTCTGAATATAATACATGAATATATATATATATATATATACATATAATGTTGTAAGTGTAATATTTTCTAGGTAATTGTTCTTAAAAATATTAATCTCACATTTTCTAGTTCATCCTGGGATTTACATTAATAATCATTCATATAATGTATACGATTCCTTATTTCAATATTATCAATAAGAGTTTTTAAGTAATTTTTTTTTCTGAATCAAATCCTACCGTTTTTTACATCAATCAAGGATCAAGTAAACATAGAGTGAAATGATTGATGGCACATTTCATAAGTATGGAATGATATCATTTTCCAATGAATATTTTATTCTTTTAAATAACAAGGAAAATATAATATTGATCGATTATAAATGTAATGGGGGGAGTGAAGATAATGATCATATATTGAAAAATTTATTTGTAGAGAACATTAATGGTATTTCCGACAAATAAAAAGCGGGGTATTGATGATACCACATTGTGTATGTGTTGAAATTGTTGTCATTGATTTTCGTTGGTTGAAAATATGGATCAATGAGATAATAATATTAAATTTATTTCAATATGATGAAGAAGTAACAAAGTTATTGAATTTTGTATGAAGTTATAATGTCATGATATATGAATTAAAAATTGTGGAGTAATTTGAGTTTCACATGTGATGAATGAGTAGTTTTTTTTTATTCTTTAAACGTCATTAGATTTTATTCTTGAAAAATTATCCTAGTAACTCTGATTATTGTTGAACTAGTTCAATGTTCATATAACGTTTGTAAATAGTGATTCATTTCCTAAAAAAAATAATGATGTTGATATATATAATGGTTTATTGATTTGGATGATGAAGATTTATTTATATGTGTATTATGAAAATTGATTAAAGAAATTAATATTATTTACAATTATGAATAGATTTAATTTATTTTTATATTGGTATTATTTATTATACGATTGAAATTTAAACTATTACGTTGTATAAAATAATTATACAATCCAACCATGGAGATCGGCACCCATATTGGTGGTACCCAAGGGGTGAACTACATGTAATGATCATTACATGTCTGGCCAACATTGGTGTAAGAGGAGGGATGTACAAAGTTGGCACATGTTGTGGTTGGTATCATGTGCAGGTCATATAGTGTGCATGCCTAATGGAATAGATTTTATGCCAAATTTTTCCATTATCTTCCCATTTTTCATGTTTCATGGACCATGTGTGTAATGTGTGTGATGTGTCATCCGTGTTCTGACCCTAGTGCCATCTCAATGAAACTTTTATGTTGCGATCATTGATATAGTGTTGATAAAATGCATTGGAAGTCAATGTGGTAATAATCCACAGGTTATTGTTCATGTGTTTGAAAACAGATGGACATACTGTATCCTTCCTCTCCGATGTCATCCAACAACCCCCGCACATCCACAAAGTCATTTATACCTTCCAAAGGGAGGGCTACTTAACCATATCCATTAAAGGATCTCCCAATATTGGAAATTATACTATGAAATGGTCATCATTCCTATTGATTTAATTGAGTATTATTGATATTTTATTATTAATCAATTTGCATGGATGATTTTATTTCAATAGAGATGTCTGTCAAATGATTATTTTTAAGGAAAATGCTTTACATGAGTCCAAACATAGTTTAAAAGGATGAAATATGTTTGATATTACAAGTATGTGTTTGAGGAATGAGAAAGGAATGTGTTTTTCATCACATGAGAATGATATCACTGATAATGAGTATTATGATTATGAAATAATAATTCCACCATTTTCGGTGTCATTTAAACCCCCATTTAAATGGTTCAAACATGTCAAAATCATCTCAAGAATAGATATTCATGCTTGAATAAAATCCATGATCTGAGTTAGTTATTCTCAAATATATATGTTAGTGGTTCTTCCTATAAAATCGAGGGATAAATATGTTGTATTGTTCTTCCTTTCACATATTTCAATATCTCTCATTTTTCATGAAAACATTGCATCTAGGATTATGTTTTTCATGAACTATAAGAGTCATATGATCCATAACATTTTGAAAAAGAAGTGGATTCCGGAAAAACCTTTTGTTTTTGGAAAGTATATCTACACACAACATGTGAAAATATGTTTTTTGGTTAAGCGACTGTTGTTCATATCCTCATCATGCTTTGTGATGGATATTATTATGGAAATCAAGTTCATGAGTTGATAACTCCCATTGTGCTTTATATAGTTGTATTTTATGTAAATGCCTTCTGGATTGCATAAAAGATCGAATTAAACACACAATTTTCATGAAATAGTGGTTATCATAATGACGAACAATAAATAAAGGATGGGTGTAATGCATTAATGAATATAGAACATGTAATCATGTGGATGATTTGATGAACTAGAGTTTGTTTATTGAAAAATAAGCATGGAATCCTGAGGAAAAAAGAAGAAAGTGAACAGTTTGTGTGCATATATATGTTCTAAAGAATAAAAAAGGTGGATAATAAATAGTGCATACATGTTTTTATTCATGGTTGAATGAAGATAAAAAAAATTGATGTTCCTTAGAGATACCAAAAACATATTCAAAAGTTGCATAAAATATGAATACAAATTGATAAATGTGTTTGGGCTTCTTGTGACATGAACCGTGGAATACATAAAATAAGTACTTATGATATTCTCAGTATACTTATTCATCATGATATAATTATACATTTATGAATGGACAATCATACAAGTAATAATAATAAAAACATAGTTTAATTCAGTTGAACAAATATTTTTTTCATCAAGAATAATAATGGATAACTTATAAAATTATAATTGTGGGTATTTTGTTTCGAGGAAAGAGAATTTTACAATATTAAATTATTACATAGTATTGTCTGTCTATGAAGAAGAAGGATGTGTCCAATCTATAATCAGTTATTTGGGCCATATTAATTGTGATGATTCCATGCTAAACTGATCTTCTTAGTTTCAATAATCACAATGTAGATTCTTGATTCTAGAAGGATTAGAAGAATGTAGTTTAATGTCAGTTTAAAATAAATAATAATGGGAGAAGAAGAGAATAAGATTCAAATAAAAAATTAATATTATACAATCATATTTAGGTTCAGAAAAGAATTTAAAGATTATCAGTCCACATCATACTAATACCATTAGGACTAAAGTTAGAAAAATAATATGTGTATCTTTTAGTGTTCTGCAATAATAAATAGGAATGTTGATTTCTTTCTTATTTTCATGTAACCTATTGAAGAATATGTTTTAAGAAAACAATTATTATGATATACAACATGTTTCAATAACTGTAATACATTAATGGTGTTACAAGCCTTTAAGATAAAGAATACTATCTTCATAGTCAGTATAAAGATCAATCTTGGAGGTATAATACATTCATAGTCAATTGAATATATTTTATTTTATGTGAAATGGTTTATCCTACATTCTCTAAAAAATCGTCAAGGATTGTTTTCTATGTGGTTGTGTGGTTAGGATTATATCCAGGCCTTTCTAAGGACTAGATACTCTTATAAAGAGTAGGTATGGTCTTCACCTACTGGTCTAAAATCTATTCATATTTCTAGAAAACATGAATATCCACACATTTATATTATAGAAATCATAATATGGAAATAATTTATCACAGTATTGATACTTCCTTGAAACTATATGCATTTTTTCTATCATTAATCACAAAAAAAATTCAATGTACTCTATCACTGAACAAGATTCATGTCTTGAGTCATCCTTTAATGTTTAATTTGATTAAAATTTATATTTACATAACCAATATAACATATGGATGTTCCCTCTTCTATAATTTATGTCTCTAAATATCAACGAGACTATCTAATATCTCTTCTTTTTCTTCAATATCATCCAAATGTTTATATTTTTAGGGCTTATCTTTCATGATCACTGAAATCAATTTTAAATCATTTGTTTTGGGGATTCTTCTAATGTAAATTAATTCATATTTTCTATTAAATTATATGTGGAATTATTATTTTATGGGATTTTATTTCCTAAACTCATAATTATATATGTTTCTAATGATGCAGTTAATTACAATGAATAGTAAATAGAAAATTCATATGAGTTGGAATTCATAGACACATAATCTACTCTAAATAATTGTGATTCTCCAACTTCGTCACCTTTCTAGTTCGTAAAACTAACTATTATAAAAATATGTGGGGTCTAAATTCAATAAAATAAAAATAATACTAAATTTGACGAAAAAACATGTTAGTAAACTCGTAATGCATAAAATTATATGGAAAATAACTCAAAATATATAAAAATTAAATATTATATTTTCATTATTCCAAAAGGTAATTATAAAATAAATTCAATTCAAAAATCTGTCTAATTTTTTTTGGGAATGGTCCTTTCCCAAAAGTGTAGTTTCAAAACATAAATTGAAATATGAATTTATTATATATAAAAAATAATGAATATATGTACAACCTATAAAAATTGTAGAATATAAACCCTCCCCCCCATTCTATAATTGAATAAAAAATATAAGAAAAACTCTTTAATTAAAACTAATAAATTAATGTTAAGTATTTATTTGATATTTTCATTTAATATTATCTATTCATTAATGTAAAATAACATGAAAATGTGCATTAATTTTTTTAAGCATTTGTACAGAAATTTCTGTTCAAAAAATAATAATATTTGGTTCAATGACATTCATGAGTCTGGAAATATAAGCACATAAAACCACAAGAATCCACATCACCATATATATATAATAATGAAAAATTAAAAGTTGTTTAGAAAATTAATCCATACTAGTTTCGAATGATTGATCATTTTACAATGAAATTATTATCCCAAGTATCATTAAATCTAACATTTAGTACATAATGATGTGATTTTCAAAATAAATTAGTCAAAAAAATTAAATCTTATGAGAAGATACATATCAAATTATGGATTAATAGTTATGTGGTTTCATAATTTTATCACAAATATCAAAAAACACTCTTTGAGATGAAGAAAATATAAAAAAATCTTCCTAATAATAATTATATTGATAATTTTCCAATCAATCACATTGTATTCATCATATAGTGTATCAAAAATTGGATTATATTTTAATTGAAAAATAAAATTGATGTTTCAACTTTAGCATTTATAATATTCATTTTGGTCATGATATATTTCATAAAAATATTTTGATATGTATAAAACTATTTAGTGAAATATTCTTTCACCGCATCATATAATTGAGAAATATCATCATCAATATCAAATGAATAATGTTTGTTATTTTCTAATATCATTTTAATAAGAGATTACATAATAATCATATACATAAAAATGATTAATATGGAGAAACATAGGATTAATAAGTAGTTATATTTATCTTATCATCGTTATCTAAATAAATATCAAAATATGGATTATCCCTTACTCGTTTTTCATAAAAATTGAAACATCCATTCATTTATGCTTACATGATCTTGTAAAATCATTGTCTTTATGTTTAATTCACAATACATATTGATTTAAATATTATGTATCTTTCATTTTTTCATAACAATATATAACCAATCAATTTCATCTGTTATCCTATCAAATATACAATTTAAATCAATTCTCATATTCTAATTTTTATTCTAAAATTTTTTATTCTAAAATATATTCCTCACCATTGTGAACATTTTCCATCACTATTTTCCTTCTCACTATCATCTTAGTGATACATATAATTATTTTAATTATTCTATTTAATTTTAATATCTATTGCAGTTGTACTTGAAAAATCTACCCCATTAGTTTTCTTTTATTTCATAGAATCCTTCTTCAATAGATTCTAATAATGAATTAATGTTATGATAAAAATATCAAGAATAAATATATAAATATTCTTCATATCATCAATACTTTTTTAGTTTTATTCCCACTCCATTAAATGTATACCATTGATCTTCATCACTAAATGGTCCTAATGAATGTAATTCTCACCATGTGAGCACAATATATTCATATAAATGATAAATCAGTGATACATTTGATCAATTTATTAATAAGGTAGAGAATAGAAATATTGATAATATTCAAATACATCTATCTTCTAATATCTATCTGTGTGGATGTTCAGATATGTGTTAGCTTATATTTCATCCAAATCCCACTAAAATTATCACAAAAATTTATATGATTTTAAAAATTCTATTTCATAAAACATGGAAATTTATTTTTTACCCCATGTATAACTTCATACACAACTCTCTCTTCTGTAGTAACATTTAGAATTTATTTATTTATAATATTTTATCTTGTGGACGATGTCTGCTAATTATCCACCCCAAGGTTAATCACTAACTTCTTCATCATGTCTCTATGATATTCGTAATCATCACAATTAATGATTTGTTTCCAATATGGATTTCATTTAATCAAATATATAACAGATAAAAAATATACATTAAAAATAGAATCATTAAAATTTTAAGTGAATCTATGAGGAAAATGAGACTATATATTATACCAAATATGGTCCATATATATTATCTTAAACAATTAGTTAATTGATGTTTTAAATAACATAAATAAATTTTCCACATAGGAAATCGTGTAGTTCATAAGCTATATGTTCACAACTATCAAATGAAAATATTTAATAATATGGGGAAAAATATTATACGATAACACTTAACCATATTAAAACATGTTGACAAAAATATGTATAATAACAGAACAACAAAATTCAATGAGATTCTATATATAAATCCATATACTTCTAAAAAACAAAATAAATAGACACCATAATTCCATGACCTAGAACTCTTCACTTTTAATCCTAACTGTATCGGGGAATTATTCTTAGATTCAAAGGTTATGAATGTTATGAAACAAGGAACTTTGTTGGTCTAAAATTTATAAACCACAAGGTATGTCAACATACATATTTGAAATATGTTACTTATAGAATGATCTAAATCTAATGATCTGAAAAACAAAATGTTCTACCATATTCCACCATTATTATTTCTCTTTCTAATAGTGAATTTTCAACTATTTCACCCCTAATTTCTGTTTCATCTAATCCAATAGATTTTTAGGGTTGTCTTTATGAATACTATTCTATATATTATAATATTTCATGGTTTTATATATTTATTCATTTGATATCCCTAATTGAATAGTTAATGTCTATTTTTTGGAAGTCAGTCGATTAATGATAAATAAACCAATAAGGTGAAATGTTTAATATTACAAAAATACAAGTAGGTTATACATAATAATTATTATCATTTTATATGATTATTAACATGATTTTTCATTTCTGTGTTATATCTAATTATATTTTCTTAAACAAAAATTAAATTATATTGTTTCGCATGTCTCTTTCAAATTGGGATAATAATTATTATGTTTATGATGAATCCACCATGTGTAGTATTATAAAATCATGGCCAAATATTTTCATGTGGATATCTAATGTATTGTATAATTTTTTATAATGATATTTCATGGTGTTTTTTTGGTTAAATAATCTCCCAATTAACCTTAATAGGATCCCTTTATCCCATTGATAATGGTATGTGTGTTAAAATGGTAGGTTAGCCCAATGATTTATGTGTAATAAACATTGCATATTTTTTCTATTTTTTTGAGATTGAGTATATGGGGTGAATTTTGAAAATTCATTGAAATGAATATAGTTAGATTGTAAATATAATTCATGATATGGTATGGCTTTATGTTTTTGTCTGTATCGACCAACATTTTGTTTTGAAATGTTGTAATATGTTATTTCTGACATATTATTATTTATTTTGACATATTGAATGACTTATTTATTTATCCTTGATATGGTTGTTCATATTTTATTTAATACATATTTTTATTTGAATTGAAAATGTGTGGAATGAGATGACACATACTCTTGATAAGACATTGATTTTTTAATGTTATTCTTATAATTTTTTTTCCAATGTTAAAGGTAGATATTCCCATTTACCTTGATAAGAAGCTATTAAAAAGATTACATGCCTATTGTGAGAATATTGATTATGATATGTGATGTTTTATTCACTTAATTTATCTCAATTATTATATGATAAATTATTCCAACTTTATTATTATTTTCATGGAACAATATATTATATTCATTATGTGTTGCTACTCGCATAAGGGATGAGATGCCAATTTCATGAGATGGTTATATTATTGGTGTACTATTCACATTAAGAACTTATATTATTTTAAGCATATGATGTATTTCCCATGATCAAATGGTATTATATTAGGCATGAGAGGTATTTCCCAATTACCATTTATATAATTGGATTTAGGGTATGTTATAATAACATGGACTTTCTAGTGATATTTTATTAGATGTTTGGCAACAATGTAGGATTTAAACTGACAGAAAAACATTCCCTTTAATTTGAATTGACTATATCATTGGACAATACAAAAAATTTCTTATGATATATGTTACATTATGGAATATTTTGTAATTCCTGGGTACGTAGAGTGTGATATGTTTGTACTCAGGGAAGCACTAGCCAAGTAAATTATAGTCTCTCCCTACGACAGCGTTTTTGGAAATAAAGGTTTAGAAAAAATTCTATTATATAATATTTTTTATTATAGGAATATCACATTTTGTAAACTCTTATATAATATATATTTTATTAGGTAACACATTTTTTCTAGCCTGTTCAATGTACTCCACCCACAAAAGGGAAACTCAATGAAAATATAGATCTGATTTTCTGGCATATAGGTAAGAGAAATGGAATTATTATAGATGGTTCCACTCGATTGGTTTTGAAATATGATATAGGTATATTAATTGACTCATACCCAATTATTTATTGGAATCCATTTCTTTTTATTTGGACAGTTATGTAAATGATCATCCCATATAGTGATATTTGAATTTATGTATAAATCATTTCTCATAGAATGGTTTATTTGATATATTGGGTGATATATAATTCTTATTATTGGATCATAGCTGTAATAACTTTTTTTATAGTCATATTTTATTTATGCAACATTTTTTCTTCGGATATTAATTATTGTTATCTAATCTAGGGGGAATAAATTTTTCATTTAACCTACAATCATTCTTTACATTCTTCTATCCACCTAAAATTTGGGAGGAATAATTGATGTGTATAGAACAATAAGTTTACAATAGTCTCAGAAGAGGGTTTTGTGGAATATATAATGTTTTAACATTAAATTGTCTATTTTTTATCTAATAATTGTGATTACATTTATAATTATTGGATGTAGTTGGGACATTCTGTAAACAAAATATTAGGGAGTTTTTGACCCATTTATAGGTAAATTCTAGGTTTCTATAGATTTTATAGGTGTGAATACATTTTTTAGTTCAAATTGAGTTTATGGATTTATGATTTATGATAATATTAGACCTTGTGTAAAGAGAAGTGAATTCAATCACTGTCATTAGAATATATGGTTTACATATCATTCATGTGATTATATATGATTGGGAACATCACCATTATATATGGGTCAAATATATAATGTGTTAATAATAAGATATAAATTAGTTTCATAGAAATGTTTTTTGGGGATTTCTTGTGGAAAAATTATAAAGTTGTTAGTTATTCATTTATAATTAATGATATATAAATATTTAAATTCTATATATATAAATATATATATCAAAATTGTCCATGAGATTCATTTGGTTAGTCTAGAGTGTTCCCAAGTTAAGAGAGACCTTCCTATCATTGGTCTTATCTAATGAATATTGTGATGAAATTCATATTACCTAATATAATAAATTATGAAATTATGCACTATGATAGACATGATTTAAATAAGTCATTTTTCATTTATATGGTTTTCCATAATTAAACCTGTATCTTTAGTTCTTCAAGGGATGGTTTGAGCACCTCCCACCAAATGTTGTAAGGAATCCCCTTATTATGAAATTAAGACCTTTTGGTCAGTAGTGTTGAGAGATTATACCTCATTTTATTTAGTTATATGATTTGAACACTATGAATTGATTGTTCCATTTCATTTTTTTCTAAATATCTTTATTCTCATTATTTCCAATTATTTGATAGTGATGGTGGAAAATAGACTATATATTTTTGGATTGATTCCTTATGGACCAATAAAATAGTGGTGGGATATCCTAATCAAGTGACACCATCATTAAGGATTATTTTGGAATAATTTCAATATCATATTGTTCAGAATTTATTTCTTATGGCCCTGATAGATTATAGATATTAGTATATCATTTATCCTATGTAGGGAAGCATATCAAAAGAAAATCACAATACATATTTAATTGGTTTAATTTTTTTCATTCAAATTTTTTGGTTATGAAATTTCTTGGATTTTATAGTTCGAGGATGGATATATTCCTTATTATAAAGGTTTAAGTTATAATTTTATTCTTATATACTTTTAATGAGGTGGTGGACCAAGATCTTATATCTATGATGATTTTGAAATGGTGTTTTGTGTTCTATTACTTTGGTTCACATAAAGAAATCATGAGTGGAATATCTGGCAGTATTATGTAGTGGCTTGGAAATTATTTTCAATGTGGTGGAAGACATCAAAATCCAATTCATTAATCATCTCTTTCATTTTTTTGGGGACACCTCCAGTGGATTATCAGTGTGGAAGTGTCGGTAATATCAGAAAGAGTACCACAAACAAATTTTTTAGTATCCTTCATTTTGTATAATAACACATATATATTATTTTATTCATATTTTTTTCACAATCTAGCAGTAGTTGTGGTGATAACCAATTTTAGGGGTCTATAGTTTGGTTAGCCACCCAATTGTAGGGCGATAATGAGTGTCACCCTATATGATTATGGTGTAGAGAAATACATGACCCCCAATAATAATGACAGCATATTAATGTTACTTACTGAAATAATCCAACTGGAGGATAGGTTAGGGGTTCTATACTAGGCCTGTTGAATGATATCAAGATAACTCCTACTAATCTCAGTGAGTGGGAATCAATATTTTAAGGAATAATTGTAAAGGAATATAAAATAGGACATATTATATTTGATAATAATTTATCGTTGTTGTTCATATTTTTCTATTTTAGTTGATGATATGTGTTTTTTTATGAATTTTATTTCTAGGATGATCATCATTAATAAAACTTTTGGGGTGTGATTTAATTGAATTTAATTTTTTCAAAATTTTTATATTATGATTAATGGTTATATGAATTTATAACAATTATTTGTTTTATAGGTATTATTTTCAATGTGCTAACTATGATGAATAATAAATCTCATTGTTATCATTTATCTGTATCATTCATATATAATGAATTATATTATTACAACTTCATTTTAGATTGGTATTTTTAAGTTACCATCAAAAAATGGTAATGATCGTTGTCTAGTTTTCACAATTTTTTTTGGTTGTCGATGATATGATGCATCCAACCTTTCTGTTTCACATTGAACATTTTTATATGTTTTTTATAGATTACTTCTCTATATTTTCACATGAAAGAGTGTCTCATAATGATATTTATATTAAATATACAATGCATTTCCATTCTATAAAAAAATATTGTATCAATATTAGAAATAACTACTTATAGTTCTGGGACTTAGAGGTGAACTGATTCATTCACTCAAGCACATCCCCTTTGGGGGAATCTATTTTATTTTTTAGGAATAATGGTCGTTATTTAAGATAATTTCTCCTTACTAATGGTTATGAAATATTATATTCAAGAACCAGTATCCTCTATCTTATATCAACAGATTTTTCAATTATTTTATAGAGAGAAGTAGTTTTCCACTATTTGATTTTAATTTCGACATAATTGCATGTCAGTGAGTAAAAATAACATTTAGTGTACTTAATTGAATATTAGATATAGATTTTATGATTTTTTTTGATTATTTTTTGAATTGATAAACTTGAAAGTGTTTTTTATAAAAACGATAAATAATATATTATACCCATATTCTGATACATTTTTAGTTATATTTATCAATTTTATTTTGTTATACTACCAAACACAGAAATAAAATTATCGATATCTAAAAATGATCTTGAGTACACAAATAGAGAATCTATTGTATAACGTGTTTTCAATGATTAAAATATGGAATATAGGGTTATGCATCCTATGGAACCTGATAATAATGGTTGGAATACAAGTGGTACCTCCAAAGGAATAAGTAAATTTTTTTAGGGTGAACCAAGAATTATAATTCCATTCAATCCTTATTCGGATTGGTAGCTAAATTGAAAAACAAATTATGAATTTGGAAAATAAGTGGTTAATTATTTTTGGACCAATCATTGTGAGCGATCATTTAGAAGTTGAAGAGTATTTTTATTCCCAAAAATATCCTAAAAATACTTAATTTATGTATGTAGTATGAATTACTTTTTAATGCATTAGGCATCATACTTGTATCAGTATCAATATGTGATGGTAGAGTAATCTTTTTTGGATATGGTTAGCTATGTCAGTATGAGAAAAAAAACATAACATATACTTTACAGTGAAAATCAGTGGTTCACATGTTGAAACTATAGTGTCATCATCATTTGGGTGAGAGGTTAATCTCTAAAAATTCCATAGGATCAAAAATTTTACATTCTCATAGTTTAAGATAAACCTTTAGTGGAAACATTGGGTTGTGTATTGATTAGCCATTTACTTTGATATGGTGTACATCCCAATAATGAAGAATTTTGTAACTGACACACTATATAGTAATGCATTGAGACTCATGGGAAGTGATCCTTATATGATGTGACAGTTGGTAAGAATATTCATTGGGATAAATCCCTAGTTCAAGGAGTACTATGTTACAGATAAAATCATTTCTCTTTGAATTTCCTTCATTTGGAAAACGAGTTTTAATTTTCTAACACTTATTATTAGGTTATAAAGGATAATATATAATGCGGGCAACCGAAAATGTTTCATACCTATAATATTAATGGTATAATATATATATATATATGAGGTTATGTTGTGGTGCCTATGAGATTGTGTGAGGATCTAATACTGGACTCACACATCGCATTATAGGAATTTAACATATGATTGGACAAGATATATCAAAAAATACAATTGAAATATCAGTGTCATGGGATAAATAATGATATCATAGTGTTAATTTCTTCATACATCACATATATATAGGTGAATTATTCATATCAATGACCCAATGGTTTTCTCAATCCTTTAACTATTTCTATGTTAAAATGTAATGATGTTATAATGAATTATATAATCTGTTTTTTATGGTCACCTCAAGTCGATGAGGTACTACGTGTTATAGTCTTTTGGTTTACAAAAAGTGTCTCACATATTACTGATCAGGGAGACCCATTATATTATTGATCTTAATAGGTTATATGATTTAGATATAATAATCCTTCATGTTGTTAAATATAGTATTGTACTAGACCAAGAGGACATATTTATGTCTCACTTATGGAAAGTTTTTTTAAATACATTAGATAATTTGGTTGATGCGAGAGCAATATACCATCCATAGATATATGGAAAGTAAAAGAGAACTTCAATAGTGTTGAAGAATATTATATGGGTTTGCATCATGGATTTTTTTATTCATGGGTGTACCCTAAATCCATAGTATAGTATTATTTAAAAATAGAAATTTTTCAGCTAATTGGACTATACCATTTGAATCCTTTTATGGTAAGTTATATAAATCTCAATTGTACTTGATATAGGTGGGTGAGTCGTATATTATTTGGTCAATCCTTTTGTGGGAGATATAAAATCATATCTATCTATCTTAAGAGTTTTTAGAGAGTATATAAATCTATAATGGATCATATTTTTCCCAGTTACTTCATTGTCTAATGTTCAAGGAGTCTTTCAAGGTATTCTAGACAATGTAATTTAGACTATAAAATAATTATCTAAAATGGTACAGATAGTTATAAAATAGCCTATTGGGGTATGATTATGGGTCTAAAGAGGATGAGAACTATCTAATAACTCATATGAATTACTTATACATACTCTCTAATGAATGATGAATTATATAATTCTAAACATCATAGGTATCATCATTATCCTTCCCACATGGTAAGAATCAATGATGATGAGCTAGTGACTAATGAAAGATTCAAGGAATCTTTAGATTTTTATAATATATCAACGTGAAAACATCATATGTTTGAATATGGTCCACACATCATAAGAGAATTTAAATCATTGGCATATCTAAGAGGATACACAAGACTGACAGGCATATTAGTAGTCACAACATCCAATGATTTTTTTCTATGGACACATGGTTTCATATATAATGGTTGTGTTTTTATATAGATAACAGTTTATAAAAACATATGTTAAGTTATGATATGATTTAATATTTTTTGACAACAAGTGATTTAATGTTTTTTGAAAACAATTTATATATTCATATGTTTATTTTCTAAAGCGGTTTAAATTTTTTTGGATGAATTGGACATAAAGCTCTAGGGTGGATACACCACACCATAATATAGTGTAAATATTGTAAATTTTGGTTTAGTATGTGGGTAACAACATAGCCTATGTATTTTCATCATGAGTTATGATAATGGGGTAAGTTTCATGTTGTTACTCATAGTGTTTCATTGTGAATAACCTGAAAACACCATTACTATGATCTATGATTATTTTTAATTTTTTATGGGGTCAATGCACTGAGATGAACATGTTCACACAATAACACATTCATAAGAATATTTTTATATCATATTAATTAAAATATTTAAAAACATATGAAATGGTTCTCCGTTTTTTTCTCCAAAACTACCAGATCTAAATCCTTTGTCCCTGTGGATTCATCCTTACAACCATACTATCATCATTATCCATACACTAATATATGATTTATTTTTTCAACTAGATCACTAGTGATAACTAAAAGAACCACCTTTCATATATTCTAATTATTATA
This sequence comes from Viscum album, assembly GCA_963277665.1. Lineage (NCBI taxonomy): Eukaryota > Viridiplantae > Streptophyta > Magnoliopsida > Santalales > Viscaceae > Viscum > Viscum album. Next base: position 1,199,290,456 of record OY728143.1, on the reverse strand, counting down.
TGATATTATAGCATTATTCAATTGAAATACCTAATTTTTTATGTTAGTTTTTGTGGAATATTTTGATTGAAGCCTTATTAGCTAATGGCTTTTGGTGACTGGGGTCCTAAAAGTAAAAGATAGGTTCTAACCAATCCTTAAAAGAATTTTATATTATTTTTCAAGAGTTGTGTAAAACATTGGTTGTGACAAATGAGTGTTTATGACTAAATTATCTCCATATCTATTATAGAGTCTATTGGAAATTATTATGGTCAAGATTAGTCCTCCATGATTGTCATAGTGATACCACAATCACTGATATACATGAGCATAAGTAATTAAATATACAATTTATAAGTGGCAACCCATTAGTGGAATCCTCGGTTTTTTCATGACTTCGTGGACCTTGATTAGTTCCCTTTATCCATGATGTGAATTGTATGGGTGCTTACTAGAATGGTTAGCCCAATGATTACATTGTTATAGATATATGGTCATTTTATATAAATTTTATTATTTAAGATTTGTTATGATGTGTTATCCCTCTTCTATATATTGAATTCTTCCATGTATATTACTTTTCGTATTAAAGATATAGGATGTGATTATGAGTATTTTTGAACATACTGAATTTTATTATCAAATTTCAATATATATTATACTAACTTAATTTTGATTTTTTTTTATTTTTAGAATATAGTCTTTTTATATTCCATAATATAGTCATTGTTATGGGGTTTTATTCCAAATTTTTATTTTAATATGTTAATGATCAAAATGATATCTCACTTACTCTTGAAATGACCTTGGTTAATAGAAAATATTAAATTTGTATTGGTGTTGCATGTTGAAAAAGAGGATGCACCAATTTATATTCATTTCAACTAAGGCATTGTATAATATTCCCATTTTGAGGATTTTTATTATGGTAATTTGATTATTAATAAATAAAACATATATTTTGTATCATATGTGATGTCATTAAAATTATATTATTTTCCATACTCCAAGGGACAAAATTCATACAATATGAGGTTTCCATGAAAGCAGACTAGATTACTATTTATGTTGAGATTATTATAGGCTTGGGATGAGATATTAGTTGATCATTAATATTAATATTTACATGATACACAGTTCCCATTATGATTTTTAATATTACAATATTAGTATATATTTTCCAATTGACCATATCCTTAATTAATTTTTGGAAAAATGTGCCCTGTTTTACATGGAAATTAGATTATATAGGATTTCCTTTCCACTAATAAAATTTATAATAATAAGGGATTCCATTTTATTTTATTTTATTCTAAGATTTCATGATATGTATTCCAAAATTTTAATGATATATTTCATTGGAGGGAATGTTATACCATCAATTGGTATTTTATTTATGATAGGGTAAAATATATATTGGCATTATCTAAGGTTGGTATGTTTGCTACCTAAGGTGGATTGTTTATATCTATATGGTGGAACAATTTACTAATTTTTCTTTAACATTATAGGAATTCTTGGAATTTCATTTTATGGGTGCATTTATATATTATATATTTGATTAGTGGAAATATTAATTTTATCTTGCAATATTGTAATGATAACCTTCATGAGAAACAAAAAGAATGAATATATTTCTTGATCAAGGTTGTAGTTAATGGAATGGGATCAACTGTATATTTATAATATAAATTGTTATTATAGTGGGATACATGACTATATTTGGACATATAATGGGTTTTGTATTGGCCCATAATATTATGTTATTATTGAAATTATTGCATAATATTCACCCATAAAGAGATACAATTCACTTGAGTTTGACTCCTATGACATTACTCTAGTTCATTATATATATAGAATGATATGTGGGTTTCTTTGTGGATCACGTTTATACGTATTTTCAATATTTTTAGGGACATATTTGGTCGATTGTTTCACAATTATTATTTTTACTTATAGTAATATAGTCACGGCTTTGTAATATCTCTATCTTACCTATAGACACTCATTTCGATTCAGAAAGCTATCTTATATTGGGATAAATTCATGACATATTTGGGAACACCAAGAATTGTAATATTTTGGTACTTGATAGAGTGAATGATGCATTCCAAGTTAGTGAAAATAATGTAAATTCTTATAATAATCAATATAGGATAAAACAAGATATAAGAAACTCATTACATGAATAGAATCCCACAGTTTTATCAAAAGGATGGATTCCCATGTTGAATAAAATTTCCTTGATCCCAATTCACAAAAAAACCATTCGATCATTAATATAGAACATCCTCCAACAAAATTAGATAAACCAATATATTTGGACTTCTCAAAACCATATTTCTTAATTCTTGAAACAATCTATGGATAGCAATGAAATAATAAATAATAATATATATCAGAACATGAATAATAAAATAAAGGTTTATATTACTATAAATAATCTAATATCCCTCTATAAAATGTATCTTTATTTCATGAATATTACAAAATTAAGATCCTATGAATCACTATCCGAAATTTCTATAAAAAAATCATTTCAACTACACTTTATGTCTATAAGAGTGATAAATATTTCTTATCTAAAATCCTTTCGGACAACCATGAATCAGTGACACAAATTCCATTTGATTATATTTTTTGTGAGAATGTAAAAGAATGAAATTTTTATTGGGATGATAATCAAAATTTGGATGGTGTATTTAAATATATTTAAATGACCATTTCCCATATATGAGAATAGTATTAGATTAGGATGCTAAAATTTCATAGGTACACCTTAACATACAAAACTCTACACTAAAGAATAATGTAATAATAAATGATATGTTGTAGATGATTTTATATATATTACACAAAAAAATATTGAAAATATTTATGAAAAAAACTTAGAAATCCCTTTTTATTCATTGGTAATAATGATTTTGTAACCTTATAACCAATGACTATAACGTAGTTATATAATAGTTCTAAAAAGGAAATATATGAACATTAGTCTGTGAATGTACATCATTAAAAATAATAATACAACCATCCATGATATATAACTGACCAATAAGGGAAGAACCCATAATAAAGTTATACAAAACATATAACAATTGGACAAAAACAAGGTTTCATATTTTGAATATTCATTGAATCCAAACTAAGGACATCCCATAAAAAATACACTAGGATAAAAAATAAAATGTTACAAAAAATATCACAACATACACCTCACTATATAAATATTTATCTCCCATGATCCATTTCCAATACCATTTTTAGATCACCCAAAAATTAATCTACACTCATCCCAATAGGGACACGTATAGAGTGTCACTATAGAATAACCAACAGGTTCTCACCCCCTATCTACCTATAACTATTCCTATTACAAGAAGTAGAAATAAATATATAGATGAAAATAATGAAAATAATAATTTTCGTTCCAAATTTTAAAAATGAATATCAGCAAAAAATTGTTACTCCAAATAAAATGATGACCTAAACTTGATTTAAATAATTCCAGCATAGCCCGGATTCAATAAAACATGGATATCACAATGTCATTGTATAAAACCATTACAAGGGAATGTCGATAATGTTTAATTATTATCAATAATATTACAACTTATTTACTTTATTAATAGATGACATAGGTATAAAATGTCATTGAGTTGAAATCTGGTCCAATATCATTAATTTAGATCCTCAAGCAAAATACCACTGAGGGGGTAAATCAATGTTCTTATTTTCTAAATTTGTTCCCTTGTGTCCAACCTATTGAATTTTATAAGGATATAATTCACCTAAATGAAATCAAATAGCATCATCTCATATTCTTAAGTAATATAGAGAGGGAACCATAATGATATATAAATGATTTAATATTAATACCTACTCCATAGCATATTAGTTAGAAGCCACCATATGAACTGTCCACTATAATAATTTCATAAATTATAATGAATTGTGTAGAACCATGATATAAAAACTAGTAGTGAATCCTCTATTTGACCATTTTTATATACCCCCAAAAGTAAACTTTTCTAATTTTGTTTGTTAGACACATTAAACGTCTTCTACTACATGACTAGTCATAAACCCCTACCTTGATCCTCTTTATAAACTAGTTAAAAAACCAGTCCCAAGATCATTCTTCTTCTCTGTGTTGATCCAGTAATAGAAAGTCATATTTCTTCACCAGAATTACCTTCATCCATGATAGTGTTTGAATAGTCTTTCTCATGTACACCTTCTTGATCTTCAAAACCTATTGATTAGGTGCGTCTGTCTTTCCCGACAATTTATGATCATCTGGGACTAATCATTTCATTATCATTTTTATAATTCTTTGGAATATGATCACCTTTTTTACCAAAGTTCCTAGTTATTTTTCATTAGTGATATAATTTAATGGAATATTTAAATTACATATACATAACAATACTTTTTAATGAATTATCTACACAAAATATTCTAATTATCAATTCAATTTAATAATATAAAATTCTTTTATAAATGTGCATGATATTTGAATAAACCCATTTAAATAAAAATTTTATTATCCTTGTTATTTTATGTTATTTTCTATTTCTATCTCTAAAATTTCTCATAGTTCTTCACATTCATGTTTTATTGTCAATTTTTTCCTTTTGAATAATAAGTATATTTCAATACATAAACATGTGTTTTTCTCAACATGTGAACAATAATAGGAATGTGTTGTTGTAAATTTTTATTTTACGACATATATCATATGAATTGTTCTTCTTATAAAATTCCTGGTGGATCTATAGTATGAAATTTCTTCTATTTTCATTCATTTCATTATGTATAATTGACAAAAAAAATTATATATTTATGAATGATTGATCATGTGATATTTTACTCTTCACACACATCATTATTATCCACACTAGTATTTCATTTCAAAATTCATTATGTGACATTTCTTATTCTTTTTGAATACATGTACATGTATGGGATCTTTATCTTCTTCTTCATGTAGGCAAGGAGTAACAAATGTTACATCTCCTTCATGGGAAAAAACAACACTATAGGCCTTATCCTTCACTTATATGTTTGAATGAAGACACTTTTGTATACCCCGTAGAAACATGTATATTCTCTATATCATGGAAAATTAGAGATCCAAAAACATGAAAATAAATAAATACAAATATTGTGCCTTCCACTATATTTATATATTATTTTCCACTAATTATCCTTTAAGATTAATGAGATGTTATTCCTTGATATAAATATCTCTATGGTTTATAATAATTCAAATATCTTTGGAATGAAACCATAGTAAATATTTTTATATTAGATCTTTTTATTCCTATGTTTTGAGGGTCTCACTTATATTTGGTGGTTATTTCATACACCATCTTAATCCCAAAGTCATCATTTGATGCCATGATAGGTAATTGATCACGTCATCCAAATTTCTTCATCTGACTAAGGATGTTTTTGATGAGACCTTGTTGTAGTCACTGTTATTCATGTGATGCATTAGGGTTATGGCATCACAGAATACTGATGTCTTCATGGGTCCAGGCTTATAGATGTGATGCCTCTGTGGAATGCTTTCATGATTGAGTTATAAAAAAATCATGCATTTAGCATTGGATTTATTTACAACAAATGAATGCTTGAAATATATATATTTATTTTATGGTTTTAATTTTATCCATAATATTTTTTTCTATTTGTATTATAACAGAAGATCTTAATAGTAGAGTTAAAATTCTAGATTGATACTTTAAAACAAACCCACTTCAATAGAGTGTGGATGACACTATGAGGATTATATGGACAAGATTTATGTGATCACTCATTTAGAATTATATGTAATAAATTTAAACATAGTAACATCATTGCAGTGCTACAAGATGCCTTGTAGATCATTTTTTTATCAGTATCACATAATAATACTCCCTACTTTATAATTCACTCAAATTGGCCATCGAGTGTGAAATTAGATACACTTTAAACATTCCCATTATGGGATACACAACACAACTGTGTAGTCTAACCACTAACTAACCTATACACCATGTTTATATGATATACATGCATGTGTGATCCATGTGGTATATATTAATTCAATAATACTCACCATCCAAAATGGCTTTCTAGGATGATTTATATCCCACATGGTATAGTTCAATCCCACATGTTTGGATGAGTGGGATACATTACATTACATGTGATGGATTTTTTAGTAAAGTACAATTGAAATATATATTAAAATACCAAGACCTCAATAATATATAAATAATTCTTAGAAAATATTTTAAACATGGATTGAAGAATGTTATAAATAAAATATCAAATTAAAAATTAGTGTAATGTAATCTAGTCATTCACAATTGTGAAATAATACTAAATATTTTTAATTCCACTATTTATTTTACTTCATACGTTTAATTGTTTATGGTAGTAATCTCACACATCCTTTTCTATCAACTATGGTAAAACCTTAGTAAATATATTGATTTATATGGATCCTTTATCTATAATGAAATCCAATTCATTTAACATTATCACCTCTTAATTTAAGGATTCATCATACAATGATATCATTCAATATTGATAAAAAATACCACATTAATTCTATAATCATTCACATGTTCTATTTAATATTCCCATTTTAATATTTTGTTAACACTTGTTCACATTATAATTTCAATATTATTATCCCCATTATTAAAAAGAAATGCAATTGTACAATGTGGGCCATCTCATCTCATAAATTTTCTCCTTCCATTTGGTAATCCTATTATCCTCCAATCATTAAAGGTATCAACCCTAGAAACATGAGATAGATGAAAATAACATGTTTCTATTTATAAAATATAATTTTACTAGATAGATCTATGTCGACATGAAAAATACCTTTATATAATAAAATTAATGAACTCACTTGGACACATCCAAGAGCCATTCACAGTAATGTTTATATGCACTAAATTCACTCAAAGGTCACTACTCAATTTATAATTTTGGTTTGTCTCTCTGACCCTCTCAGTTCGCTGTATTGAATAATAAGATAAATCAATTCCCTCTTTTGAAAAGGAACTGGCTTCTACATTTTTCAAACATTTTTTCGTCACATGAAGATGATGCGTACAACAATGATGATGTTTCTCTGTAGTGTATAAATTGTAGACTTCATGTGAGAATATGACACTTAGAATAACCCCTTCTTTGAAAATCAACCATACTAATGATATATAGAATTCCTATATTAATTAATCTTATATATTCCTCTATATAAAATTATATTTGTGAGTGGCATCTCAGTTGATTTATATATTTTTCTTTTATGTGGCCATTAACACATATTTATCTTCATTTTTAATCATTATAAATTACTCTAAAAATATCCAGGAATATCAGTCTATTTTCTATTATCAGATCCACAAAGGGTATCTTCATATCTATAAAATAATAATTCTCGATAATATCTCCATCTACAGAGTATGTATTAAAATAAAATATGGAAAAATTAATATGAATACATGATGATCATGGTTTTTAATATAACCCTCCATTTACTGTTTACCACACATATTCACTATATTTAAAAATAATTTACTGTATCTTAAAATCTTCTCATGTAACCATGCATAAATACTATGACATAACGCTTAACACCATAGTGTACTTCACCCTAATTATTCGGGAAAATCTATTATTATAGTGTATATTATTCACGATGGAGTAGGAATATTAAAAATGGTAAAATTCTAAAATCAAAATATTTTCTTCTTTATGTTATTGACATAAAAACCATAATGAAAGTAGTGTCTATATGGAATGATCTCTTATGCTATAGTTTAATAAGTATGAATTAGTTCAAATACCCTTATTCATGTTTGAGAGATAACCTTTCATAGGTCACCTATAACCTAATGTGAGACTCTACTGCATTATAAAATACTCTAAATCATTATATGACACTCTACATGTACAATTATGGATGTCTGGAAACTTTTGGTTTAAAATTTTTTAGGTAACCATACCTGAGAGACTACACATATGTGAGCCTCTAAATTCAAAAGGATAATTTCCTATTAAAATATAGTAGGAATGCATATTTTTTAGCATATTATCTGGTTTCAAAGCATTTCGAAGGTAATTTTTATTTGATTCTGAAGAATAATATTTTTAAAACATGTGTGGAAAATAACAACAAGGGGGTGATATATTATGGATTCCTTAAATATAATATTTTGGAATAATATATCTTGATAGGGTGAATATTTCATTAAAGGAGAGAAAATTTATTTAAGGGTGCATTGAATAAGAGAGAGAAAATGTATGGTGTGTATTAACACAGTTGGATAAATTTTTTCTATTTGTATTATAACAGAAGATCTTAATAGTAGAGTTAAAATTCTAGATTGATACTTTAAAACAAACCCACTTCAATAGAGTGTGGATGACACTATGAGGATTATATGGACAAGATTTATGTGATCACTCATTTAGAATTATATGTAATAAATTTAAACATAGTAACATCATTGCAGTGCTACAAGATGCCTTGTAGATCATTTTTTTATCAGTATCACATAATAATACTCCCTACTTTATAATTCACTCAAATTGGCCATCGAGTGTGAAATTAGATACACTTTAAACATTCCCATTATGGGATACACAACACAACTGTGTAGTCTAACCACTAACTAACCTATACACCATGTTTATATGATATACATGCATGTGTGATCCATGTGGTATATATTAATTCAATAATACTCACCATCCAAAATGGCTTGCTAGGATGATTTATATCCCACATGGTATAGTTCAATCCCACATGTTTGGATGAGTGGGATACATTACATTACATGTGATGGATTTTTTAGTAAAGTACAATTGAAATATATATTAAAATACCAAGACCTCAATAATATATAAATAATTCTTAGAAAATATTTTAAACATGGATTGAAGAATGTTATAAATAAAATATCAAATTAAAAATTAGTGTAATGTAATCTAGTCATTCACAATTGTGAAATAATACTAAATATTTTTAATTCCACTATTTATTTTACTTCATACGTTGAATTGTTTATGGTAGTAATCTCACACATCCTTTTCTATCAACTATGGTAAAACCTTAGTAAATATATTGATTTATATGGATCCTTTATCTATAATGAAATCCAATTCATTTAACATTATCACCTCTTAATTTAAGGATTCATCATACAATGATATCATTCAATATTGATAAAAAATACCACATTAATTCTATAATCATTCACATGTTCTATTTAATATTCCCATTTTAATATTTTTTTAACACTTGTTCACATTATAATTTCAATATTATTATCCCCATTATTAAAAAGAAATGCAATTGTACAATGTGGGCCATCTCATCTCATAAATTTTCTCCTTCCATTTGGTAATCCTATTATCCTCCAATCATTAAAGGTATCAACCCTAGAAACATGAGATAGATGAAAATCACATGTTTCTATTTATAAAATATAATTTTACTAGATAGATCTATGTCGACATGAAAAATACCTTTATATAATAAAATTAATGAACTCACTTGGACACATCCAAGAGCCATTCACAGTAATGTTTATATGCACTAAATTCACTCAAAGGTCACTACTCAATTTATAATTTTGGTTTGTCTCTCTGACCCTCTCAGTTCGCTGTATTGAATAATAAGATAAATCAATTCCCTCTTTTGAAAAGGAACTGGCTTCTACATTTTTCAAACATTTTTTCGTCACATGAAGATGATGCGTACAACAATGATGATGTTTCTCTGTAGTGTATAAATTGTAGACTTCATGTGAGAATATGACACTTAGAATAACCCCTTCTTTGAAAATCAACCATACTAATGATATATAGAATTCCTATATTAATTAATATTATATATTCCTCTATATAAAATTATATTTGTGAGTGGCATCTCAGTTGATTTATATATTTTTCTTTTATGTGGCCATTAACACATATTTATCTTCATTTTTAATCATTATAAATTACTCTAAAAATATCCAGGAATATCAGTCTATTTTCTATTATCAGATCCACAAAGGGTATCTTCATATCTATAAAATAATAATTCTCGATAATATCTCCATCTACAAGGTATGTATTAAAATAAAATATGGAAAAATTAATATGAATACATGATGATCATGGTTTTTAATATAACCCTCCATTTACTATTTACCACACATATTCACTATATTTAAAAATAATTTACTGTATCTTAAAATCTTCTCATGTAACCATGCATAAATACTATGACATAACGCTTAACACCATAGTGTACTTCACCCTAATTATTCGGGAAAATCTATTATTATAGTGTATCTTATTCACGATGGAGTAGGAATCTTAAAAATGGTAAAATTCTAAAATCAAAATATTTTCTTCTTTATGTTATTGACATAAAAACCATAATGAAAGTAGTGTCTATATGGAATGATCTCTTATGCTATAGTTTAATAAGTATGAATTAGTTCAAATACCCTTATTCATGTTTGAGAGATAACCTTTCATAGGTCACCTATAACCTAATGTGAGACTCTACTGCATTATAAAATACTCTAAATCATTATATGACACTCTACATGTACAATTATGGATGTCTGGAAACTTTTGGTTTAAAATTTTTTAGGTAACCATACCTGAGAGACTACACATATGTGAGCCTCTAGGAAAAATGTTTTTATATTCAAAAAAAGATTTTATGTGATGCTCATAAATATCAATAAATAAACAAAATAGTTTTAGATTTTCCACTTTAAAAATATAACATGTGATCCTTATTAGTTCACACCAATCCATTATTATATTGTATTACTGTAAATTGTTTTACAAACATACGATCTGATGAAATAATTGTTACCACGTGATAATATTTTAAAAACACAAGTTTCAATAGTGGTTCATTTTCAACAAATAATATCATTTATAATCAATTAATATTAGATATTCAATGAAATTAAAAGTATTTGATAAGTAACATCAACCTTTTAATAAATGAAAATCTCCCACTATGACTTTATAAGTTGAAATAATTGTTACTATAACTTTTTATTGTACAAAATGTATATACCACATTTTTGAAAACATCATCAACTTAAATATTGTTTGTATATTCTAAAAAAATAGATGGTAACAAAAAAATAAAATTTGAAAATAATATTAATATGAATAATAAATTCATTTTTGTGGATATTATCCTTTTAATTTATACACAACTCCCCCGAAGAAATTATAAATTTGAAATATTCTTAGTATCAATTTTTATTTTACTAAATGGATATACCACTTTTTGGAAAACATCATCCACTTAAATAGTTTTTGGATATTCTAAAAAAATAGATGATACCAAAAAAATAAAATAATATTTACAATAATATTAATAATATTTATTGAAAACTATCTAGGAGTTCCTTCCATGTAATTTTAGTTTAAAAAATCTATAGAAAAATTATTTTATAAATTGATACGAATTCATATAATGAAATAACAATTAACCTTTGGAACACAGTTGAAATCACACTATTCATTAATATGTTTTATTGATCATATTTTCATTAACATCCATCATAATAAATCATTTTTAGAACCCAAATTCATGATATTTTCAAGATCCACCATAACCTTTGAGAAGAATCATATATGTGAGTGTCCACATAAAAGAGATAGGGAATATCAAATGTTATATTTCTCTTTACCATCCATTCCAAATTTGTTTTACTCAAATGTATGTGCCACCTATTTCTTAAAATGTCTCTTATTATTTCCATAGAAAATAGAATTATTCTCTGAAAATTTATAGATTTCTTTTTGTTAATCTTCATTATAGAATAGTTAAACACTCATTAATATATGATAGTGTATAACATTTAATTTTCTTTACTAAAGTTATATAGTCATTGAATTGGATGACACTTAGAAAATCAAGTCTTATACCATCAACCAAGATAATGTTAGTCCCCTTGAGATATTTTCCTCCAAAATGGGATTTTATGGACCCAAAAACATTGAGACCCTCATTATTCCCAAAAATAATTACAATAAAAATATTATTAATCAAATTTATTATATGGTATTTATTTTTAGTCATATGTGATGTGTATCTGCTATTTGATATCCGTGACCAGGACTTTTCATTTTCCCATAAGGTAATCTTATTAATATTAGGAATTTTATAACTAACATTAATTACCAGTGATGGTGATGAATGTTACCATTCAAAATATTTCAATAAGAACTATTATTCTTCTAGGAAAATTAAAAAAAATGTGTGTCTATGGATAAAGGTTTCAGTTTTTTCTTTATTCTACATTGATGTATTCTTAATGAAATTATTAGCATTACTGATGAGAAATTTATTTCATTATGGCTCATGACTTAAAAAACAATCAATTAAAATCAAAATATTGATTATAAATTATTCTTACCCTACTGAATTGGATTGTCAAAAGAGTTACCTTTTAGAAATATAGTACACATAATATCATTATCCCAAATTAAGAATGAAATATCATCTTAATATTAATGAATTAAAACTATCTATGGCTACATAGTTAATTATATAACCAATTTTGTAATACTCTACCATATTATTTGAAAGAAGAGAGTATTTTTTTGAAAAAACCACATATTAACCCTATAATAATAGTTAAAAGTGTTCATTTATTCAATAGAAATTATGTTTCCTTGACTTGATGGTGATTAATATCTATTTATCATCATTATTATAGATATTAATCAACAGTATTTATTTTCACAATTTTTGTTAAAATTAATAACTTCATCTTCCAACTCCTCAATACTATTCACTATTTTTTAGATATATTTACTCACTCTATCAAATATTCAGGTGTTTTCATCAATTTTTTGTTTCCATTCTACTTATTTCCCATATTTTACTGATTTGTTTTGTTTTTATTATTTCAAAATCATATGTTATTGTACATTTCATCTTATTGTTATTGCAAGTAGGGAATGGAATCATGTACTAATACATTGGACTTCTTAGTGTTTTTCTTTGTAGAACCAATTTCGTCAATTCTTTCCTCAAGTTATTAATGGAAAAATATTCATTCCAATAACAATCTCATTATCCTCATCACAATAAAAATTTTGTGGAATATTTATAATATCTCTAAAAATAACATAATCCTTATAATTTTGAATTTTTATACCATAACTTTATCTACGATTATTAACATATTTAGAACGATTTGTTTTTGAAAATTAACAATTGAGAATTCATTGACACTTATTTTTTCATTATTGATAATGAATCCATATAAATAAAAATATTTAATGTGGTATTAACATAGTAGATAGAAAAGGTGGTGCGAGGTTACTACCATGAACTATTTAATGGAAGGAGTAAAATAAATAGTGGAATTAAAAATATTGAATATTTTTTCCTAATTATGAATGACTAGATTACATTAAAATTATTTTTATTATGAAACATTCTTGATAACATGTTTCATTCCATGGATAAAATATTTTTTATGGGGATTTGTTGAAGAATTTTGAAAAGTTAATTTGAAGAATCAATATAAATAAAATACTAATTCTCAATAATATCCTTATCTACAGAGCATGTATTAACATCAAATATGGGAAAATTAACATGAATACATGATAATGAATGTATTTAATATAACCCTCTACATGGTATTGTCCAATGAATTTACTTTTAACACCTCTTAATTTAGGGATTCCTAATAAGAATAAATCATTGAATATTGAAAATATAGCACATTAATTATATAATCATTCACATGATCTATTTAATAACCCCATTGTAATATTTTTTCAAAAATTGTTCAAATTATAATTTCAATATTATTTTCCCCTTTATTAAAAATAAATGAAATTGTAAAATATGGGCCTTCCCATCTCATAACTCTTCTCATGCCAGCTGGTAATCCTATTATCCTCCAATCATTATAGGCCTCAACCATAGAAACATGAGATTGAAGGAAATCACATGTTTCTATTTATCAAATATAATTTTTCTAGATAGATCTATGTCTACATGGAAAATACCTTTTTATAAAAAAATTAATGAACTCACTTGGCTACATCCAATAATCATTCACAGAAATATTTATATGCCCCAAATTCACTTAAAGATCACTAGTCAATATATAATTTGGAGTAGTTCCTCTGATCCTCTTTGTTAACTGTATTGAATAATAAGATAAATCAATGCCCTCTAACGAAAATTAATTGACTTCTCCTTTTTTTCAAATATTTATTTTTTATAAGAATATAATGCATACAACAATGATAGAGTTTCTCTTCAGTGTATAAAATGTAAAAATAAATGAAGAATATGACTCTCGGAATAGCCCCTTCATCGAACATCAACCATACAAATGATATATAAAACATCCTCCTTTAATTTATCATATATATTCCTCAATATAAAATTACCTTTGTGGGTGGTATCTCATGTGATATCTATATTTTTCTCTTCTGTGGCCATTATCACATTTTATAAATCAATTTTAGTCATTATAACTTACTCTAAAAAATATCCTTGAATATCAGTCTATTATCCATTATCAGATCCACAAAGGGTATTTTCATATCAATAAAATACTAATTCTTGATAATATCTCTATCTATAGAGAATGTATTATCATAAAATATGCAGAATTTAACATGAATACTTGATGAACATGGTATTTAATATTACCCTCCATTTAAGGTTAACCACACATGTCACTATATTTAAAAATACATATGGGTATCTTAAAATCATTATATGTATCCATGCATTGATACTACGACATAACGCTTACCTCCACAAAGTAGTTCACTCCAATTATCCTGTAAAATCAACTGTTATAGGGTACCATCTTTACCATGGAGTTAGAATCATAAAAATGGTAAAATAGTAAAAACAAAATCTTTTCACCTTTATGTTATTGACATAAGAACCATAATGAAAGTAGTGTCCCTATAGAATGATCTCCTGTGGTATGGTGTAGTGATTATAAATTAGTTCAGATTACCTTATTTATGTTAGAGAGATACCATTTTATAGGTCACCAATAACATAATGTGAGACTAATACGCCTTATGAAATACTCTAAATCCTCATATGACCCACTACATGTACGATTATGAATATCTTGTAACTTTTGGTTTAACCTTTTGTAGGTAACCATACATTAGAGAATACACTTTTGTGCGCCCCCAAATAAAAATTATAGAAACCTTATTTTCCTTACGAAATATGTAAAAATATATACCTTTACACTTTTAGAAAGAAACACTTAACCATTATCAATAATAAAAAATTCTACCATCATGAAAGCCTCTTCATACCGTGTCTCTATTGTTTATATATTAGTATACGCTTCCACATATCAAGGATACATTTACGTCATGGGAAATCTAACCTTATAAAACTATATATTTTCAAGATATATAATCCCATTAATTACACTAAACCAAAATCATATTTTCATGTAATTCACTTGAAAAATTATATTCCATGGTCAGTTTGGGGAACTCCAAACTCAATTAGAGGATAGGAAATCAATAATTTTGATTTAGATAAGAATGTCTGATATCCTCTTTACAATATCACCTTGAATATAAGAGAAACACCTTGTTCACATATACCTCTTATTATCTAAGAAATATAATTTTTTATCCCATGTTATTATTCTTCCCATAGACATATGAGTTACGTAGAAAAATATACTCTAAACAATAAATTTATCCAATTGTGGTAATACACACCATACATTTTCTATCCCTTATTCAATTCAAACTTAAATGAATCTTCTCTCCTTTAATGACATATTCAACCTATAAAGATATATTATTTGCAATTATTATATGTAAAGAATCTATAAAATATCACCCCCTTGAGGTTATTTTCCCCACATGTTTTTTAAAGAACTTTATTATTCAGAATCAAATAGAAATTAACTTCCAAAAGCATTGAATCAAGATGATATGAAAAATTATCTGCATTCCTGCTATATTTTCTTATGAAATCCTCTTTTTGAATTTATATATATTCCCACGAGATGTCTAATAATACACTAATATTACTATTCCATAGCTCTAAGTAGGAAAAATGTTTTTATATTCGAAAAAATATTTTATGTGATGCGGAGGAATATAAATATATAAACAAAATAGTTTTATATTTTCCACTTTAAAAATACAACATGTGATCTCTATCAGTTCACAACAATCCATTAAAATATAATATTATTGTACAATTTTTTACAAACGTAGGATCTGATGAATTAATTTGTACCACAAGATGATATTTTAAAACCACATGTTTTAATAGTGGTTCAATTTTAAAAATAATTTCATTTTTAATCTAATCTTATTAGATATTTAATGGACATAAAAGTATATGATACAGAATATTATCCTTTTAATTTAAACACAAATCCCCCTGAGAATTTATAAATTAAAGTTATTCTTAGTATCACTTTTGTTGTACAAAATGGATATACTAGATTCTTAAAAACATCATCTACTTAAATATTGTTTGGATATTCAAAAATAAGAGATGATACCAAACAAATAAAATTTTAAAATAATATAAATATGAATATTAAATTCATTTCTATGGATATTAGCCTTTTAATTTAAGAACAACTCCTTCTGAGACTTTATAAATTGGAAGCATTCATAGTATAATTTTTTGTTGTACAAAATGAATATACCACTTTTTTGAAAACCTAATCCACTTAAAAAGTGTTTGGATATTCTAAAAAAATAGATGATAACAAACAAATAAAAAATTTAGAATAATAATTATTATTATTATTATTGAACTATATATAGGAGTTCCTTCCATGTCATTTTAGTATGAAAAAACTATAGAAACATTGTTTTATAAATTTATATGAATTTATATAATTATATATTAATTAACCTTTGGAACACAATTGAAATCACAATATTTATTAATATGTTTTATTGATCATATTTTCATTAGCCTCGATCATAATTAATCATTTTTAGAAAAAATATTATTGTTATTTTAAAGCTCCACCTTAACCTTTTACATGAATCATATATGAGAGTTTCCTCATAAAAGAGATAGGGAATATCAAATGTTATATTTCTCTTTACCATCCATTCCAAATATATTTCACTCAAATGGCCATGCCTCCTTGGACTTGTCATGTCTCCTGTTATTTCTATAGAAAATTCAATTATTCTCAGGCAAGTTATAGATTTCACTTAGTTAATAATCATTATATAATAGGAAAACCATCATTAATATATGAGTGTGCATAACATTGAATTTAAATTTACTAAAGTTATATGGTGATTGAATTGGATGACACTAAGAAAATTATCTGTTATCCTATCAACCTAGAGAATGTTAGCCCCCTTGAGATAGTTTACTCTAAAATTGGATTTTGTGGACCCAAAAATATAAAGACCCTCATAATACCTAAAAAAGAATTAGAACAACAATATTATGATTTAAATTTACAATGTGGTATTTATTTTTAGTCATATGTGATCTGCATCTGCTATTTTATATTTATGATCATGAATTATCATTTTCCCATAAGGTAATATTAGTAAAATAAGACACTTTTGAACTACCTTTAATTACCAGTTCTTGTGTTGAATGTTTTCCCTCAAAAAATTTCAATAAGAACTATTATTATTCTTGGGAAATAAAAAATTCATTCTATATGGATAATGGTTTCAGTATTTTATTTCTTCTATATTGAAGTATTCTTAATGAAATTTTTTGCATTATTGATGATAAATTTATTTGTTTATGACTCATGACATCAAAAAAATAAAAAATTAAAATCAAAAGATTTATTATAATTTATTCCTTCCCAATTGGATTGGATTTTCACCTAGAATGGCCTTATAGTTATAGAGTACACATAATAAAATTATCCCAAAATTAGGAAGAAAAAACATTTTACTCTTAAAGAATTAAAATTATTTGTGTCCAAGTGGTTATTTCTATAACCAATTTTGTAATAATCTACCTTATTATTAGAAGGAATAGATTATGGTTTTGAAAAAACCACATATTAAACCTTGAATAAGAGTAAAAATGATTCATTTCTTCCATAGAAATTATTTTTCCCTGACATGATGGTCATTACTTTCTATTTATCATCATTATTCTTGATATCAATAAACATTATTTATATCCACTATTTTAGTTAAATTTAATAACTTCATCTTCCAACTCCTCAATACTATTCACTATTTCATTTATATATTTACCCACTCCAACAAATATTTAGGTTTTTTGATCATTTTTTTGTTTCCATTCTACTTATTTCCCTACTTTTTCTGATTTTTTTGTTTTTATTATTTCAAAATCATACCTGATTGGACATTTATTCTTCTTCTTATTACATGTAGGGAATAAAATCATACACCACTACCTTGGACATAGTAGTTTTTTCCTTCTATAACCAATTTCATTAAGTATTTCATAAAGTTATTAATGAAAAATTAATCATTCCAATAACACCTTCATTATCCTTATCATTATCATCATTTCAATAAATATTTATAATATCTCTAAACATAACATCATCCATATAATTTTGAACTTATTTAACATAACTTTATCTATAATATTTTACTTATTTAGATCGATTTATTTTTAAAAATTAAAAATTGAGAATTCATTGTCACCTTTTTATTATTATTGATAAATCCTATATATAAATCAATATATTTACTGAAGTATTACGATAGTCCATAGAAAAAGATGTGTGAGGTTACTACCATGAAAAATTCATCGTATGGAGTAAAATAAATAGTGGAATAAAAAATATTCACTATTGTTTCACTATTGTGAATGACTAGATTACATTACACTAATTATTAATATCAAATTTTCTTGATAACATGTTTCAAGCCATGTGTAAAATATTTTGTATGAGTATTTGTTGAAGAATTATGAAACTTTTATTTGAAGAATCCATATAAATTAAATAATAATTCACAATAATATCTATTTTCTACATAGAATGTATTGACATAAAATAGGGAAAATTAACATGAATATGTGATGATCATGGCCTTTAATATAACCCTCCACATGGTAGCATACAATGTGTTTACCTTTATCACCTCATAATTTAAGGATTCCTCATACAAAGACATCATTTAATATTGATAAAAAATACCACATTTAATTCTATAATCATTCACATGTTCTATTTAAAATCCCCATTTTAATATTTTTTCAACGGTTGTGCACATTACAATTTCAATACAATTATACTCATTATTAAAAAGAAATGCAATTTTACAATATGGGCCTTGTCATCTCATAAATCTTCTATTTACATCTGATAATCAAATTATCCTCCAATCATTTTAGGTATCAACCATAGAAACATGAGATATAATGAAATCACATGTTTGTAATTATCATATATAATTTTTCTAGATTGATCCATATCTATAAGAAAAATAACATTATATAAAAAAATTAATGAACTCACTTGGATACATTTAATAATAATTCACAACAATGTTTATATGCCCCAAATTCCCTAAAAATCACTACACAATTTATAATGTGGAGTAGTCTCTATGACCATTTTGGTTCACTGTATTGAATAATAATATAAATCAATTCCCTCTTTAAAAAAGGAACTGACTTCTAAATTTTTTCAAACATTTCTTCTTTACATGAAGGTGATGCATACAAAAATGGTGGTGTTTCTCTTCAGTGTATAAAATGTAGACATTAAGTGAGAATATGAATCTCAGAATAACTCATTCTTCGAACATCAACATTACTAATGATATATGGAATATCCTCTAATTCATCATATATATTCCTTTATATAAAATTTTCTTTGTGTGTGATATCTCATGTGATACATATATTTTTCTCTTCTATGTCAATTATCACATTTTTATCTTCAATTTAAATCATTATAAATTACTCTAAAAATTATCCACGAATATCACTTTATTTTCCATTATCAGATCCACAATGGGTATTTTCATAATAATAAAATACTAATTCCCGTTAATATCTCTATCTACATAGCATGTATTAACATAAAATATGGAAAAATTAACATGATAATGTAATGATCACGGTCTTTAATATAACACTCCATTTAAGCTTAACCACACATGTTTACTATATTGAAAAATACTTAATTGTATATTAAAATATTCTCATGTATTCGTGCATGGATTCTATGACATAACTCTTACCTCCACAGTGTAGTTCACAACAATTATCCTAGACAATCTACTATTATAGGGTATATTCTTTACCATGGAGTAGGAATCTCAAAAATGGTAAAATACTAAAAACAACATCCTTTCACCTTTATTTTATTGACATAAGAACCATAATGAATGTAGTTCTTTATGGAATGATCTCCTTTTCTATGGTGTAGTGATTACGAATTAGCTCAAACACCCATATTCATGTTAGAGAGACACCCTTTCATAGGTCACCTATAACCTAATGTGATACTCTAAAACCATATGAAATACTATAAATCATTATATGACCCTCTACATGTAGCATTATGAATGTATTGGAACTTTTGGTTTACCCTTTTGTAGGTAACCATACATGAGAGACTACACTTATGTGATCCTCTAGATAAAAATTATAGAAACAGGATTTTCCTTAACAAAGATGTATAAATGTATACCATTAGACTTTTAGAAAGAAGATCTTCCCCAATATCAAAATAAAAAATTCTTCCCTCATGAAAACCCCTTCATACCTTGTTTCCTTTGTTTATATTTTATTATATACAAACACATTTCAAGGATACCTTTACGTAATTGAAAATCTACCCCTATGAAACTATTTACCTTCGAACATATATAATTACATTAATTACACTAAACAAAAATCATATTTTCAAGTATTTAACGTGAAAAAATATAATCCATAGGAATTTTGGGGAACTCCAAACTCTATTAGAGGATAATAAATCAGTACCTTAGATCTAGATGACAATTTCCAATGTCCTCTTAACAATATATCCTTCAAAACAGGAGAACCACTATGTCCACTTCGTCCCCTAATTATCAAAAAACATATTAGGTTTTATCCCATGTTATTATTCTTCCCCTATGCATATGAGTTACATAGAAAAATCTACTTTGATCAAAATATTTATCCAAATGTGTTAATACTCACCATACAATTTCTATCCCTTATTCAATGCAACCGTAAATTAATCTTCTCTCCTTTAATGACATTTTCATCATATCAAGATATATTATTACCAATTATTATATGGAAGGAATTTATAAAATATTACCCCCTTGTGGTTATTTTCCCCACATGTTTTTTAAAAAACTTATTATTCAGAATCAAATAAAAATTACTTTCCAAATGCTTTGGAACCAGATGATATTCAAAATAATATGAATTATTTCTTTATTTTATTATGAAATTCTCTTTGTGAATTTATATCTTTTCATATAAGATGTCTAAATATACTCTAATATTATTATTCCAGAGCTCAAAGTAGGAAAAAAAATAGATTCATAAAAAGATTTTATGTGATGCTCAAGAATATCAATAAATAATGAAAATAGTTTTAGGTTTTCCACATTCAAAATATAACATGTGATCTCTATCAGGTCACACCAATCAACTATTATATAATATTAGTGTACAATTTTTACAAACATATGATCTGATAAATTAATTGGCACCACATGATAATATTTTAAAACCACATGTTTCAATAGTGGTTCGATTATAACAAATTATATCTTTTATAATCTATTCTTATTAGATATTAAATAAAATTATAAGTATCTGATAAGGAATATTATTGTTTTAATTTATGCACAACCCCCCCCCCCTGAGGCTTTATAAATTAATAGAATTATTAATATCACTTTTTGGTATGAAATGGTTATATTACTTTTTTTAAAACATCATCCACTAAAATAGTGCTTGGATATTCTAAAAAAATAGATGATACCAAACAAATAAAAATTTAAAATAACATTAATATGAATACTAAATTCATTTCTAGGTATATTAGCCTTTCAAATTATGCACAACTCCGCCCGAGACTTTATAAATTGGAGGCATTCTTATTATCACTTTTTTCATACAAAATTAATATACCACTTTTTTGAAAACATCATCCACTTAAATAGTTTTAGGATATTCTAAAAAATATATTATACCAAACACATAAAAAATTTAAAAATAATATTAATAATATTTATTGATCAATATCAAGGACTTCCTTCCACATAATTTTTGTATGAAAAATCAATAGAAATATTGTTTTATAAATTGATACGAATTGATATAATTAAATATTAATTAACCATTGAACCCAATTGAAATCACACTATTCATTAATATGTATTATTGATCATATTTTCATTAACCTCCATCATAATTAATAATTTTTAGAGAAATAATTATTATTATTTTCAAGCTCCACCTTAACCTATGATATTAATAATATATGTCAGTGTACACATGAAAGAGATAGGGAATATAAAGTTTTATTTTTCTCTTTACCATCCATTCCAAATATGTTTTACTCAAATGGCAATGCCACCTATGTCTTATCATGTCTAATATTATTTGCATAGAAAATAGAATTATTCTCTGACAAGTTATTGATTTCCCTTAGTTAATATTCATTATAGAATAGGTAAACCATTATTAATATATGATGGTGTATAACATTTAATTTAACTTTACTATATTTATATGGTCATTGAATTGGATGACACAGATAAAATCAGGTCTTATCCCATCAACCAAGAGAATGTTAGTCCCCTTGAGATATTTTCCTCCAAAATTGATTTTTATGGACCCAACAATATTGAGACCATCATCATACCCAAAATGAATTACAACAACAATATAATGCATTAAATTTACAATGTGGTATTTATTTTTAGTCATATGTGATGTGCATCTGCTGGTTTATATCCATGATCATGACTTTTTAGTTTCCCGTAAGGTAATCTCAGTAATATAAGATATTTTTGAACTACATTTATTTACCAGTGATAGTGATGAAAGTTCCCACTAAAAAAAATTCCATATGAACTGTTATTCTTTTTGGAAAACAAAAAAATCAGTCTCTATGGATAAAGTTTTCAGTTTTTTCATTCTTCTACATTAAAGTATTCTTAATGAAATTTTTTGCATTATTGAAGAAAAATTTATTTCCTTATGAAGCATAACTTCAAAAAAAATTAAAATCAAAGTAATGACTATAAATTATTCTTACGCAATTTTATTGGATTTTCACCCAGAATTCCATTCGGCTTATAGAGTATACATAATAAAATTATCCCAAATTTAGGAAAAAAACATCTTACTCTTGATGAATTAAAATTATCTATGGCCCCATGGTTAATTGTATATACAATTTTGTAATAATATACCTTATTATTTGAAGGAAGAGATTATGGTTTTTAAACAACCGCATATTAAACCTTGAATAAGAGTATAAATTATTCATTTCTTCCATAGAAATTCTTTTTACGTGACTTGATGGTAATTACATTCTATTTTTCATCAGTATTCCAGATATCAATAAACATTATGTATATTCACAATTTTAGTTAATATTAATAAATTCATCTTCCAACTCTTTAATATTCACTATTTCATTGATATATTTACCCACTCCAACAAATATTCATGTTTTTTCATCAATTTTGTGTTTCCATTCTACTTGTTTCCCTGATTTTACTGATTTTTTTGGTTTTATTATTTCAAAATCAGAAATTATTATACATTTATTATTCATCTTATTTCATGTAGGTAATAGAATCATACACCACTAAATTGGACTTCTTAGTTTTTTCCCTGTAGAATAAATTTCTTCAAGTGTTTCCTTATATAATTAATCGAAAATTAATCATTCCAACAATACCTTCATTATCCTTATCACTATCATCATTTTGTGGAATATTTATAATATCTATATTAATAACATCATCCATATAATTTTGACCTAATTTAACATAACATTATCTATAATTATTTAATTATTTAGAATGATTTGTTTTTAAAAAATAACAATTGAGAATTCATTGACACATAAGTTTTCATATACATGGTTTTTTTCTTCATCATTAACATGTTGATATTATTTATTAACTTTAGCCACATGATATCCCACATTTCAATATTTTATGTAAGAAAGGTGAATCTCAACCTTAATGTTTCCATATTTTATCTTTATATCAAACGATAAAAAGTAAATAACCTCATCAACGACATCAAATTATATATTCTCCATTTAAGTATTATTCATTGAATTAATGGTTTCCTCCTAGTTACTATCCTTAATGGTTGAATTATTTTATTCGTTTCTCATATTATATTCCAAAAGAATACTACATAACTATTGATTTTAATCTATTTAGTATATTTATAATATTAAATTGATACTTTTGAATTGAAATGATTAGGTTTCATCATAATAATACTCATTAGGATCATCTCATTTGAGGGATCTTCACCAATGCCTTGCATACTATTAATGTGATGTTTTAGACAATAGAAAAATTTACATATATCATCAGAATTCATTCCAAAACAATTGTATTACTCCTAAAAATTCGTTAACATTTCCTCCCAAACATAAAAATATACTTCACTAATATTCTTAATCTTTCCCCACATATGATGAGAGGTTTTGTATTACATTACATAGGTTGAAATAATATTTTTAAGATGCCCTATTGAGTTATTAATGGATATGGAATATAAAACCAATTCTCAATTATATCCTTATATGAAATCAACTATTTCAATACTTGTGGTGAATTCAATAATGAATATTGTGTAATGGTTTATGACCATGGATTATCCAAAATGTTGCATCACGATTTTCACTAATATGGAATTATTTCATATTTTATGGGAAAACCATTATAGTGGAATAACTATTTCCATTTCTACAATTTGGAAACTTGTGTAAACACCAATTTGATACAACTTATTGGATCCCTATATAGTATATCACCAAAATGTATGATAAAATATATTATTAAACTAAAACAATTCTCCCTTGCATGAAGAACTTGTTCATTCACATTGATAGATATGCCTATTTCTCTATATATTTTCCCTCAATAAGCAATAATATTATTATATAGTAAATGGAATTTCACGAAATTCTCCATCACTGGTCTAAATCCAATGATCATGCATAAAAATGGAATATTTACCAAATAAAATAAAATCCCACTACTTAATGTATAACATTGATTTGTGTCCCTAACCTTCTTAGATAGAAACCATGAAGAATCGGATAACTCACTACTATCATTCAAAAATGCACTCAATATTTATTTTGATGAGATTATCATTCATTACATGAAGGTGGTGCATATACCAATGTCTATGTTTCCCAATTACACATATAATGTCATTATTCTATTAGAATGGGTCTCTAAGAATAACACCTTGATTGACCTACATCCTTCGAGATGAGATATCGAAAGACCATCTAGGTTAATCAATATTTCTACCTCTATCTATCATTATACTATAGCTTTGTATCTCATGTTGTAATGATCATATAATATTATATGGTAATTATCCCATGTTTAACTCATCAATTCATCCATTTAATGGATTCATGAATTTTCTTCAATTCCTAATATGAAAATAAAAAATAATATATTTATATAAGGGAATAAAGTCGGACCTGTTTTTTACTCACAGATATAACACTTGTTAATTGGTTTATCTCAAACAAGCCTTCCCATTATTTATTTTGGTCGTAGATTATGATGAACTTTTCTTCTTGTTATCATCCTTAACCGCTTCCATGTTTACATTCATCCAAAGAAATATTTCCTCATGTGATTTTGTATTATCTACCTCAAATGTAACAAAAATTCCCTTTATTTTTTCTTATAAAATTCTATGTATACTCTCTTCTTAGGAAGGAAGGATTAGTAAGAAATTATTCATCTCATACCGACTATGTATGTACTTTTCAGACAGATTATCAGGAATCTCTAAAACATCACTAGTATTGGGCTTATGATGACATTAATACTATTTTTTTAAATCAACATATTAAACATAGGTACATAATATATTTATTCATTCCGTATTTTTTATCCATTTGTAGTTTATCTATAAAAATATCAATGATTACAACATTATATGTTAAGTCTAGTGGGCATCATATTGGGCTTTATAGATGTACATGACTTTATTTCATTCTATGTTTTCTACATTCTCATATATAGGTAACCTCTATAGGTAATTTCATTAATCAAATGTATAAAATATTAATATGTATATACCACAAACTAATTCTTGGTATTCATACATGTTATGTGATGTCATCATGGATGGATTTATGAACACTTCTTTATTAGCATAATAACATTTTCCCATATTCTCACCATGACTCTACAATATTTCATTCCTATTTCCTATAAATGGATGTATTCAAGCATAAGAGTAAGATTTGTGTACATATTTTTTCCAACACTAAAAAAATATGACAAACTATGATCTTTTATTTTATTGAAACCACTATATATAAAAATAATGATTTCATATTTTTCTAAACCAGCATTTTTTTATTAGGATAAATTATATTTTATCCATCTTACATTATTAATTTTATACATTATAATTCTAATCTCTTGTATTTACAGTCCTTATAGATTCACCTACACTATTTGTGATAAGATATATAATTGGAATCTATTTAGGAGAATATATAACTTTTATCTATGAATCGTTTATGTCACTATCATGTAATGATTCTAATTTATCTTCAATGGACTTGAATTTTCTAGTCTAACATTTTCTAGCTCGTTTTTTTTTACAAAAGAACGCATTTATTTTGTCCCACCACATTCTTCAACCCTTTTAGCTGGATTCTCCTTAATAATATTGATAATATTTTCATTTTCAGCTACTCTAATCTTGTGATTCAAGAACACAACAACATTATCTTTTTTTTCTTAATTGAGACATCATTTTATTATTATATTATAATTCCTATACTTTTAAAAGTATTATTTTCTTATTGAAGCATTTTTATATCCCCAATACAATCATATACCCCGCCATTCGACTACTATGTCGGTTATATCTTTTCTTCTACATCATTTTAAATTTTTTATGAAATATAGGATGTTTTAACATTTACAAGGAAAGTAACTGATTATTCATTATAGAAACTTGTAAATGAATCTGTTTTACTATGCTTCGACATCATGTTTTTGTTCCTGTTAATGAAATTATTATTTTTATTTTAATTTGTTTCCTATTTTCAAAATCCATCACCATCATCATTATATTCATATTCATCATTATTGGTCCCTAGACAGTCATAGGGAAAGTATTGAGCCCCATCACAACTCATGAACATTCATATATGTTTTTATTTTTCATTAAATTTTCCCATTTTTTCAATCTTGATATAAGAGAATTTATTTTACTTGTATCATTTTAAATATCTAAAAATGAATCACGTTATTTAGTACACTATTATTTCCTGAAATTTAGTTTTTTCTTGGATTTTTTTCTTATTTCAGCTTTTCACTAATTATTTAAGGATGAAACTTCTTTCATCATATATGAAATGAGTACATTATGTGAATTATATACTATTATGCATTCTAATTATTATAGGGATCATGTTTTCAAATTAAACTAATCTAGAAAATTCATCACCAAATTTTCAAAAATGTAATAGTCATCGACCATCTCAACAAAACCTAAAATGTTTCCATCTCTCTCATTAACTCTAGTGATATAGCCACCGGTAATTACATCATTATTCTGGTTTATGACCTCTAGATATCACTTATAAAGACTATGTTTGGATTCCCTATCAATTACAATACATTAATATAAACTTATCAATTTTTCTCGAAACTAATTAGTTGTCTAAAGACCCATGAATTTTGTTTTGAACTTCTCTGATAGAGACTTAAATAATTTATATTTATTATTTTCATGTAACTATATATTTCAATCATCAGTGATTGTCACAGAATCATTAACTACATTGGGTTGAAAACCACTTCTTTTATATCTCACACTTCTACATTTTGTAATAGGAGGTTGGGTACCATTTAGTTTCCCTTTGTTTGAAATTTAATTTCATCAAATGTGTGAACCCATTTTATATTTAATGTGTTAAGACTCTTTAGGTATAAAATCAGATATTAGAAGTTTAATGGTTATTTATGATCTTATAAAATATATAGTTCCATAGGTTATATTCCACTAAGGGGTTGGGTGGAATCAATTATCATACATTTGAAATTATTTCCTTTAAATTAAACCCCTTAATCTAGTTATGTATCTCAGTTGTCTCAATGAAATATCAAAATCACATCTCATATGAACAAAAAGCGAATATCCCATGACACACGATATTTACAAGCTCTATTACTATGACTTGCAAACTTCCATCTTCATTAGAGGCCCCAAAATGGATTATTCACTATAATGTAATCACAAATTATAATGTAATTGAAACTAAATTTTTATACACCCAAATAGTCAATCCTTTAATTCATCATAATTATACACCCAAATAACCAAATATTTTCCCATGGTATCATAGACACCTCAAAATCATCTCCTTATTTACTAGTTAGACACCCCATGCTCAGAAAACATTAATAACTGTTGAGAAACCCCTATTGAAATATCATTTCTTGTAGTTATGTAGTTCTAGTAATAAAAATTACTCATTTTTTAATCAGAGTGATTATCCGCTAAAATATTATCGAATCAAGAATGCTCATATAAACCATCCATATATTCCCTATTTATTGATAAGTTATGTCAGTATTTATAAGAAATATCTGATCTTTAGTTAATGACTAGGTCCTTAACAATAATTAAATGATTTAATATTTTTAATTATGTTAATAATGTTTTTGGCCTCAGTTTCTTCGTGAAATTAATATATGTATCATTGAATATGACAAAACATAGTGAAAGTGTTTCCTAAATTATCAATTCAAGAACATATAATTATCAATTCAATTTATTCGAATTTAATTCATGAATTGATTATTTATTCCATGATGTCTGACATTTGAATAAACGCATTCACATAACCATTTAATTACACTCATTATTTTATATTATTTTTCATGTTGTTCCCATAAGTTCACAATCCTCCTCACAATTAACATTAAGTTTCAAAACATGTTCCTTCTGAATAATTTTTATGTTTGAATTTATATTCATTAAGTATATTCCTCATCGAAACTGAATGAGGATTGAAATATCTTAGATTCTGCTTCATGAATATATATCACACGAGTTCTTCATATTCATTATACCTTGGTGGCTTCCCATAATGGAAATTATATTTTTCATCATGTATGTGTGTATATATGTGAGATCTCATCTTTTAATTTCATTTAATCAAAATCACATGATATTGTGTCCATCCCACTACTAATTATCAATGCATGTCCACCCATGGGATGCCTCATGCTTCGCACAAGGGTGTAAATATAAGGACCTGGACTTAAAACATTATATAATCTTGAATTAAATGAATAATTCAAATTGAGGAAATTTTTAGGTTTAGAGTTTTATAGATTTAGGCTACACCTATTACATTTCATCAACAAAATTACAATGTAGACACTTATACTCAGTTTCCATTTTTTCATAAAAAAAACTTTTAAAAAACATATTCCTGTCTAGTTCCATGATTTGGAGAGCACGAATTTTCCTTGATCTTAACCATGACCCTATTCCACATTATTTCCTATGAAGAACATTTCAAAAACATAGGATGAGCACAAAAAAACGTAGTAAGAGATACACCAAGAATGAAAACTGTTAGTTTTTCAAAACAACATGTTAACCATGAATAACTTATCATAATTAATACTTTTCACCTTTATGAAGTAGTAAATACTGTTCACTGAATACAACAATCATTGGTTACCATTTTGTAACAAAAATATTTCCATAAAACCCATAGAAAGAACACATTACATATAATGTTAACTTGGGAAATAAATAGACTTAAATGGAATCACCATAAGGTCGACTTCCACACATATCACTAAATGAAATAGTCATACGACCGAATTCTAAACCCAATGAATTGGTGGTTATAATGTAACCACCCATACTATTTTATCATGGCATCGCCCATAATTTGGTTTATCATGTTACCAGCTTTCAAATGTCTAACTACCAATATAAAATCAGAAAACATAAAACATATATAAAGGAATGATAAAATTTCCACATTTCAATCACAATATATCATTTATATATATTGACCTCAAAAATCAATTATCAAAAACATTTTAAATACAAAAATATGTAAAATTGTATATGGTATTTATATTCCTTTTAAAAACATAACATCTTGTTAAGGAAGAAAAGGATCAAATAATACTCATGGCGGCGGAAAAGGTCATTATCACCGCTTAAGTTAAAACATTATTTTATTGTCATTTATTAAAACACCTCATAGAAAAATATTCCGTTTGAATGAAATGAAATATCAAATATGTTTATATTCCGTATAAAATGAAGTCATATATAAATCAAAATATGCCTCAATGAAAGGAGATTGAGACGAAGTCCCTTACCTCGTGTCCGACTTGACACCTTCGTTCATTAATTTACTAAATAAAAAACATAAGTTAATTTATACATTATTAAGAAACTTTTTCAAGTCTATTATTCCTTTTATATCACTTAATTCCTTTCTACAACAATTTGTTAATTATTTTAGTTCATATCAGACATTTTGTTGATGTTCGGAACTTGAGTTAAAAATGAACTTGTTATAATTATAAATTGTCCATGTGGTCAAAATTACATCAACTAAAAAATGATATTAATTATTTAGATATACTATATATCATATATATCCAGTATATATAAGTAATTACAGTATTAAATAACATTTGGAGATAATAAATGAAATGCAGCATTCATGGAGACAGTAAGTTGTACAAATGAATGAACGCTACTTTCATTTCTATTTAATATTTTAATGGAATTAAAACATAATTATACATTTTTATAGTATAATTATTTTATAACATCATATATAATTACATTAATTACATCCTTTATACATCCCACATATGCCCTGAACGTGTTATATCACATTGAGGGGGCGATAGTCCCCACTTCCTCAAATGAAATTATCGTGTTTACAAATTATGAAAATAATAAAGATATGCTATAAAATAAAAATAATGAAGCATAAATAAATCATAACCATAATATATATCATATATAAATATATTTATAACATAATGGCCACCATGGGAGGCGGATGGAGATATTTGAACAATCATCATTTCATGATGCAGTAGTTTGTCATCCACAAAAACAGTATGTTCGTATCCATTAGATGGAGGTGTGTGTAAGTGTAGTTCGAATAATTATCATAACAAAATACTAGTATATTGAAGATAATGGTGTTGTTATCGAATAAATAACTAAAAAGTTTTGAGGGGTTGGAGATGTAAAATAAAAGATAAGAACTTAAAAATTAGACATTACCTTTAAATCAAGTATCTAACTTCGGTTTGAACCAAAATATTTACTTGAAGTGACTTAAACATAATTTAAGGATTATAAGAGGAGTAGAGGTAAACAGGGAGATTATTTAGGCAGATGTTGGATGAGACAAGGGTTTTGAGAGGATTGAGGAATGAGTAAGCAGTTGTGTCCTTTTATAAGGGGGAGGAGGGGCTCTTTAGGAATGTTTGAAGCAATTATTATATTATAAACTAATCATTGGTTTCAAAAGGTCAAAAAATCATTAAATTTGAATTTAAAATGACTCATGTTTTAAATAATATCATCCAATAATAATTGGACAGGTTTTGGATATTGTTTTAGTATTTATAATCTTATTTATTTAAATAATTCATTAATGAGGTAAACACTGCATCATTATAGTGTCATAAATAATTTTAT
Source organism: Viscum album (assembly GCA_963277665.1). Classification (NCBI taxonomy): domain Eukaryota; kingdom Viridiplantae; phylum Streptophyta; class Magnoliopsida; order Santalales; family Viscaceae; genus Viscum; species Viscum album. The sequence continues at coordinate 1,199,258,511 of OY728143.1, read as the reverse complement.
TTATTTAATGTCTAAAATTTTTAAATAAAATAATGTGATGTAGGAAATCTTTTTAGATCTAAAATTCATGTTTATAGTGAATGATATAGCTTATATAACCCCTTGTAATATTGATTTACTAAAAGATATTTGATTCTATCATTTTGGCCTTTACTTTATGTTAATTAACACAATCTGTCATTATCACTCCCAAGTGGCTCCATGGCATCCCAAAATTGATCCATGGATGCCCATAGATGGAAATGTATCTACCAATAGGATTAAAACACATGTTAGGGTAATTTAATATTATTACAATAGTATTTGTTTATCATTATTTACCATATTTACCCATTAACCATGGTAAATAAATTTTTTTACTAAAGTAAATATTCATAATGCCTAAAAATAAAAGATACCTATTTACACAATTTGGACCACAATATTCCAAATATGGATTCCATTTTTCAAAATTCCAAACACATAAGTGGAAGAAAATAATTTAAAAATAATTCCCACAGTCAAAACAAAAGGAGTGTTTTTAAGAAATAATATCTATAAATAGATTGACACTTATTTATGTCCAATTTCAAAGTGAAATTAATTCCAATGACCATCATTGAATTAAATAGTAAAAAAATTAATATAATTACACATTAAAACCAATAAAAAATTTAATCTATCCATATTAATAAATTAAATTAAAAGGTAATTTGGAATTAAAATACATTCTTTTTAAATATTCATTTAAAATGAATTTTATGAGGAAAATACCAAAATTTCATCCAAAGTAAATTTTGATGTACCGATTTAAAGAATAATTTTATTTTTTAAAATAGATCATATAAAAATGAAAATAACTAGATTTAATGAAGGTTCTCCATTAAAAGATGGTAAATCAACCTTTTAAAGAATATTAGAGTATTTGTGCTTCAAAATTGAATTAATTCACACTTTAGGACTCTAAAATTTATTAGATAATTGTAAAAACATTTAAAAACATGTTTAATAATATTTTAGTTAGTTCTATTCATTATCGCCAATATAATGACTAGGCATTAACTGCCATTTCAAATAATAATATTATATTATTATTGTGCAATGTATGATTTCAAGGAAACATGTTGTTGCATATCAGGTAAGCCATCGAATATAGAATCATATTTGATGTAAAATTAATATTAAAAAATATGAAAATGTAATATTATTTATTTACTTGGGATGTCAGATCCTTCCCTCCTTTGGGAAATTCCGTTATCACAATTTTTATTCACTTATCAAATAAGATGGGGTATTTATCCCTCATGGCATTTTCAGATTCCCACGTTTCCTCTTCAACAATATGGTTTTTTCATAAAACCACTACCTGATGAATTAACTTATTTTGCAACACACGCTCTCTTCGGTCAAGAATATGGGTTGTGTGTTCCTCATAAGAGAGATTCTCTTCCAACTGAACTACCCCTGGTCTCAAAACATGATATGGATCTGGAATATAGATTCTAAACATTGAAACTTGAAAAAAATATTATAACTTGGATAAACATGGAGGTAAATCCACTCTGTAGGCAACTGATTCAACCTTCTCCAAGATTTCATAAGGTCCAATAAACCTAAGACTCATTATTCCCCTATTTCAAAAATGTATCACACTTTTACATGGAGAAACATTGAGAAAGACATGATCACCTACCTCAAAAGAAAGATCCTTCCTCTGATTATCCACATAACCTTCCTTCCAACTCTAAGCTGTTCTCATGATCTTCTTAATTAACTAAAATTTTTCGGCCATATCTTCTGCCATTCTAGTACCATCAACTTCCTTTCACCTACTTTATCCCAAAAATTTGGAGTTCAACATTGCTTCCAAAATAATACCTCAAATGGAGCCATCTGTATACTGGAATGAAAATTTTAATTATATGAAAATTAACACAAAGAAAAATGTTGGTCCCAAATTCTATGGTAATCCATTTAACAAGCGCATAACATATCCTCCAAGGTTATATTTTTTTTGTTCTGGCTGCCTTTCTTATTGAGGATGACAATTTTACTAAAATTTAATTCACTACCCAAAGACTCATGAAGTCCATTCCAAAAGTTTGAAGTAAACTTGGGATTACGATCAAATACAATGGAAAGTGGAACTCCATGAAACCTGACTATCTCGTTAACATAAAATCAAAAAAATTGATCTAGAGACAAAGTATCTTGAATATGAATGAAATGAGCAGATTTAGTCAACCGATCAACAATAAACCATATTGCATTATTACCTCAATATGTCATCAGTAATCCCCCAATGACGTCCATGGATATATTTTCCCATTTCTACTTTGGCACCAGTAAAGTCTGAAAAATTCTATTCGTTATTTGTCTCTCTACTTTAACCTATTGACAAGTCAAACACATCACACTAAAGTATGCAATATATCTTTTCATTCCATCCTACCAGTAATACCCTCGAAGATCTCTATACATCATAGTAATTCCAGGATGAACTGAAAATGGAGAACTATGAGCTTTGCAAAAAAACTAATTCTTCAACTGTGAATCACAAGGCACACATAATATTTCCCCAAACCTCAAAACAAAATCATTATCAAAGTTAATTTCAGGAAACATAACCTTCTAAACCTACTCTACCTTTTTATGTAACTCATTTTCTTCTTTTAGTGCTTGCTTTATTCTTTCTGATTGAGATGATTTCACTGACACCTAAAACAAAATAGAGGAATTTCCTGCACCAACAACATCTATGAGAAATTTATTCAAATAAAAAACCAATAGATCTTGTTCCAAACATAGCATGGTTAATGTAGAATTAATTTTTCGAATCAAAGCATCAACCACTTTATTTATGTTTAATTTATGGTAAAGGATATTGAAATCATAATCCTTGATTAATTCTATCCATCTCCCCTATCTCATGTTCAATTATTTATGAGTGAATATATACTTCCAGATATTGTGATCAATATATATTTCACATTTTTCTCCAGAAAGATGATACCTCCAATTTTTTAAAGCAAAAAAACAACAACTAATTCCAAATAATGTGTAGGATAATTTAACTCATGAGGTTTCAACTGACGTGAATCATAAGAAATTACTTGATCAATCGGCATAAGAACACAACCATGTCCATTCAACGAAGCATCACTATAGATAACAAACTCACTATTTCTAAAAGGCACTGCCAAAACTAAAGCATTCACAATCTTCTTTTGAATTCTTGAAAAAATTCAACACATTATTTTGTCTAGATGAACTTAACACCTTTTCGAGCTAACTAAGTTATTGGACTAGATAACCATGAAAAATTCTCAAAATACCTCTTCTAATAATCTGATAAACCAAGAAAACTACAGATCTCAGTTATATTTATTGTGTCTTGTCCATTCTTAAAAAACTTTTATTTTAGAAGGATCAATAGTTATGCCATTTTTTAACAATGGGACCATGAAATGAATTTTTTTGTATCCAAAACTCACACATGCTTAATTTCCCAAACAGTTTCTTTTCTTTGAAGGTTTGTAAGAAAACCCTTAAATGTCAATCATGTTCCTATTTAATTTTTGGAAAATCCAAAATATCATCAATAAACAGAACCACAAACATGTCCAAAAACTCATAGAAAATTTTAATCATAATATCCATGAATATAGCAGGTGCATTGGTTAACCCAAAAATCATAACTAAAAATTCATAATGGCTATATCTAGTATGAAATATGGTATTCAAAATTTATTCTTCCTTTACAATCAACTGATGGTACCCCGAGCTCATTTCTATCATCGAAAAATACAGAGCTCCTTGGAGCTAACCAAACAAATCATCGATATGATGTAAAGGATACTTGTTCTTAACAGTGATGTTATTCAATGATCTATAATCAATGCAAAGTCTTATCGAACCATATTTCTTTTTAACAGACAAGACAGAAGCACCCCATGGTGTTGTGCTAGGTTGAATGAAACATTTTTCTATTAACTCCTGAAATTTCTTCTTTAACACTAAAAGTTCAATTTGTGTAATTTGATAAGAAGTTTTTGAAATTGGCATAACATCAGGGACTAAATCAACAATAAATTCAAATTCTCGATCAGTAATAATACCAGTAAAATCATCTGGAAAAACATCAAAATTCTCATTTAAAACTGGCACATCATTAATCTAGACAGTTTCTTTGTATTTAAAAATATGTGCAAGGTATCATTCATTGTTATCTTTTACTAGTTTCTCATCTTCTTGATATGTTATCAAAGGTAAGGGTTCATTATTGTACACATAATAATTTTTTTTGAAAAGAAGCCTCTTTTTCTCTTCATTCAATCTTATAATGAAAAACAAATAGCCAATCCATACCCAAAATAACATCAAACTCTACTAGAGCCAAAAAAATATTGTTTGAAGGTTGATTCTTTATGCACAGAAGGACATGAAGGTTCTTATGTTTTCTTTTGGTCATAACATTTCCTCCATGTGTTTTTACCATATGTTCCTGACTCATATCATGATATGGAATTCCGAAATTACTAGAAAACTTATCTTATATAAAATAATGTGTTAACTCTGAATCAAAAAAAACATTTTCATAATCTGAACAAATAAATAGTGTACCTAATACTACTTCATTCAATGGACCAACATCTGCAGAAGTATTTGAAAATTAATTCACCATCGCTTTTCACTTTTAGTCCGACTACATTCCCTCAATTGAGTTTGTCATTGGACACTCATTTGTATAATGCCCCATTTCATAGAACTTAAAACATCTTACCATTGGTTTTTCATTTCGTTCATGGTCATCTTCCTTAAAGTTACGAGCAATATGACTAGACTTACCACACCAGAAGCACTTTCCATACATTGAAAAAAATTATCCAGGTTTCATTTTTCCACACATCTCATTAGATGGATATTTAATTTTCTTACATCTAGGATTCATTGATGAATTCGTTCACTTTTTATGCCAACTGGACCACTTCTTTTGTTTACTCTCTTGGAACACCTGATTATTAAAAAACTCTATTTCTACATTCTCGACAGATCTGACAAGTATTCCATAGCATTTGAATACATGAGATGCTAATTCTATTCAATATTGCAGCTTCAGTCTTGAGAAAAATAGATTTATCATATTATCAAGATATTGGATGAAATTTTGAGCATACCTTTCCAGTTGAGTGAATTTTGCTTCACAAGTAGCCACTGATTCACCGTCCTGCCTCAATTACAAGATTATTTTTCCATCCTAAGACAAAACACCTTAGGAATATATTTTTCAAGAAACATACATTTGAATTCATACCAATCTAGAGAAACAATATCTTCACTATCCCTGATATTTTTTACCATCGATGTCACAACCCGTCCCCCGGGGCCCATGTCGTAACTACCCCAAGCCCACCTTCTAAAGCCTAGGGGCTGGCGACTATCACCAAAGGCGAATATCCTGATAACTGGGAAGGCATTGCCTTTATAAAAGTAAACAAACACCAAACAGAGTACAAGCGGAAGCAAACACTAAGTAAAACTGAAAACAAAAGTAGGGCTAGAATTAAAGGGGCTGGAAATACAAGCCCAACTGTAAAGTACAAGGTAAAAGACAAAACAGTCGTAAAGTGACAAGCAGCTCCCGGATGGTCCACCAAGGATCATACCTGAAAGGTAGGTACAGATAGCGCAGCTCCTGGATCGTCCACCACGGATCCTACCTGAAGGGTAGGTACAGATAGCCTCCACAACGCTCTCACCCATCAACCTCCTCCGAGTTTCGTCTCGTCCTTAAGTCCACCACCAGATATTGTCTCGTCATGAGGTCCACCTCCGGGTACCGTCTAGTCCTCGAACACTCGGCCTCTGTCTGCGCTGCCCATCGTCTGCAACCAACACAACGAGGTGCGGGCATAGCTCGTGCAGGGGTGAGTATAATGATACTCAGTAGGGACCCCGAGACCCTCAAGGTCTCACTAAATCCAACAAGGATAACCACAAAGAATATTTCAACAGATAACATCTACCTAGGTATTTGCCCATACATATATCCAAGTTATCAAATAACCCATCTCAATCATGAGGAAACACAAAGATTATGAAATCAATGGATAACCACGATCCAGGTATATGCCCATACATATACCTATGTTATCAAGTGACCCATCTCAATCATGAGGTAAACACAAAGATCATAGACTCAGCTCAAACCAGGATTTTCATTATCGAAACTGTAACTGCTGAAGAGCCCCGTCTCTGGAGTGTACAGTGGTCCTGTCACGACTCTGAGGTACTGCTCACTGACCTAAGACTGCTGAGGTACTCTTCCTGTCGAGTACTATGGGCCTGCTTCTACAACCAAGCTCTTCCCACCATGGGTCTGCGGCTACAACCAAGAGCTCCCCCTCATAGCCTCCATAGGTACTACTTTTGTTGAGTATCGCAGGTCTGCCGCTACAACCAGGCGCTCCCCCTCATAGCCTCCAGAGGTACTCCTTCTATTGAGTACCACGGGTCTGCCGCTACAACCAAGCGCTCATCCGTCGTGGGTCTGCCACTACAACCAAGCTCTCCTCACTAGGATATTCAAAACACACCATGTCGATCTGTCAAGTAGTCGTCAGGTCTCAACCAGCTACATGGTCTCCATACTCTGCACGCTCGTCTCCAGGAGGGTCCTCTCCATGAGCTATTGGTCGATAATCCAAGTATCACAAATTCCCATGAAGAAGTATCTCAAAGGACCGCCTCGTCAAAGGGGTCTCAACGCAACAGACGGCGCGTCAATCGGATGCCCGGTCTGTGAGTTATTTGCATTTTCGTCCCAGGGGCCCGGTTGGTTTCGCGTGCGAACCAACCCAGCCGTATCTCAACTGTACCCCGAACTCTCAAAGGGTATACTCATATGGACTGTTTCTCAACGTGATCACCAATTCCGCTGACGGTTCGTCAAACAGACATCAGGTCTGAATAATATCAGCTTTTCCGTTCCAGGGGCCCGGTTTGATTTCGGGTACAATCCAACCCGGCCATTATCCAAATCCATCCAAACCTCAGGCGAAGTATGGCAAAAGTTTCGTATTATCAAGAAAAAATTCAATTAGACAGATGGCGCGTCAATCGGACGCCCGGTCTGTGGGTTATTGGCTTTTTCGTTTCAGGGGCCACGTTGGTTTCGTGTATGAACCAACCCGACCACACTCCGACAGCATCAAAACCTCGAGCGGAATAAGACAAAAGTCCTTTCTCATCAAGAGGAATTAAACGAAGTCGACAGCACGTCAATCGGATGTTCAGAGCTCAAGATATAGGTGTTTCTACTCCGAGGGCCCGGTTGGTTTCATGTTCAAACCAACTCGGCCGAACCCAAAGTATTCTGAATCTTTTTGTGCGATATACCGAAACGACCGTCTCGATCCAAGAATCTCATCACAACTAACAGTGCATCGATCGGAGGCCCGTATCACAAGTTATGGGTGTCCGACCGGAAGAGGTTCGGTATTAAGGGGTTCGGGCCCGGTCCAACCTGGCCCGATACCCCCAGGGTCAGCCCGAACTGGGTCGACCCGAACCGGGTCCCGGTCCGGCCCACTTGGGCGCGGCCCGGCCCGGCCAAACGGCCGCGCCGTTTGATGGGGGGGCCTGCCCCCTGGCTTTTGTAACCGCGACCCCTATTATGGGGGGCCGCTTGAGCAGGCCGCCGGGGGTTTGTAACCCCCAGCCTTCCCTTGTCCGGTCGGCCCGCTCTAGCCGGCTGGTTTCTAACGCCATAGACCGGCCATGGCCGGTCCCCCCTTGTTCCGACGCCGGTGGCCCAGAACCGGCCGCCGGTCTCCCTACTCCACCACAGCCTGGAACTGGCCGCGGCCTTGCTTTGTCCGGCGCGGCGCGACGGCGCCGTAGCCCCGCTCCGGCCGTGGTGTCTTCAGGTTTCTCCAACGCGACGTGACGGCGTCGCATCCTTGTTCGATTTCACGGCGCAGTGCGACGGCGCCACACATTCCTTGTCGCACGATCCCGCGCGGTGCGATGGCACCGCGCTATTCCCGTTTTAATCCACAATAGAAACAAAAACATGGATAAGGGAGGAGGGTCGGCTTTGTTTGTGCGGTCCGGCCCCCACTCGTTAATCGATAGAAAATGGTCATAATTCACGAAGAATGTAAAGGTACAAATCACGAAAAAAAATAAAATAACCCCTACTTGTCGAACAAGTTGAGCGAGGATTCATCGCAAAGATAACCATCACGGGAAGAGGCATCGCAGATGGAGACGTCGCGGAAGGAGACATCGACCTCTGAGGAATCCGTCATTCTTCACGTTCTTCGCGTTCTTCGATGAAGAGGATGAAGAAACTCAAGTCTCCCTTAGCTTTTCTCCCAAAGCTCTCAAGCAACAAGCCTCCAACCCAAAATAAAATAAGTCCCTTACTTATTTTATTAACATAACTTAATGTTTGAAATTCAAATGTTTGAATTAATCCACATAAATAATTAACATAACTTCAACTTTTGAAATTTAAACATTCACATTAAACTCACTTAATTAAATACCTTAAGTTATCAAATTAATGGTGAGTTGAGGGAGTTAGAGAATATGAAGGGGTGGGATTCGTGTGGGCCCCACCACCCTCATAACCTCCCAATGGATGTTGGGTGTTTTCCCCCAACTTCCACCCAACGCTTTAAACTACTTCGAGTAAAATAAAAATTGTAGTTGAATTTTTATTTTAACTTCCAAAATTTTATCAACTTCTCTCGTGAAAACGCAACTCTGGAAGAGGTGTTCCTAAGCAATTACCGGTGCTGCGAGTTCATCGGTGCCCTCAGATTTCAATTCCGAGAACCAGTTTAAATGTTAGAAAAACCCGCTCATTTGTTCACTAAATGTACTCGAGCTAAACAACGGAAAATTGATTCTGGGAACACCGGGCCTCGGAATCTGGCGTCGTCAGAAACTGCGTACTCGTAAAATTCCAAAGATATTAAGAAAAAAAATTTCTTGAAATTTTCGGGTCTTTACAATACTCCCACCTCTGGACTTTACATCCTCGTAAAGCTTTAACACAAACTAGGGATACAAAAGTGGTACTGAGCACGCATCTGAGCCTTCCACTCCCATGTGCTCCCCTAGAGGTTCTTGTGCTGCCATTGAAAATGCACAAGAGGAATCGACCGTCCTCATCAAACCCGCTCCTGTCGATCATCAACCTCTACTAGAACCCCGTAAAAGTCACCCCATTGCCAACGTCTAGCTCCCCATGGTCGATGACCTGCATCGGGTCAAGCACGTATCTCCTTAGTTGAGATACGTGGAAGTCATCGTGCACCCGGTGCAACTGAGGTGGATGTGTCAAGCGGTAAACCAGCTCACCTACCCAGCTGAGGACCTGGAAAGGTCCGCTGAACCTCGTAGATTACTCACCGCCTCGGCTACATCTCCGTAAACCTCATCGAGGTGGGACCCGTATAAGAACGTGGTCGCCATTCTCGAACTCTAGAGGTCTCCCTTTCTAGATTAGAACTGAAAATCAAAACTCCTACTGCCATGAGGGTAAGGTTGGCCGCCCCAAGAATGAACAGGTACACCCTCCATGCATGAGTTTAACCTGTGCTGCCTGGGGTTTCCTTTTCGCCGACCAAGGAAAACTCATCCTGACGTTTTCCTAATACCGTCAATTTGAGTATGAATAGTGATTGCTCAATCCATACTCAAACTAATGTTGTAAGGCCTCGACACTGCCACCAAGAGGTCCCAACCGAGACTGTCACCTCAAGGGTCAGATCACACCGTCGGCGTAAGTGTGACTATCCAGTCTTCTCCCAAAGGAATCTCCAGACGTGAGGGTCAAGTCAACGGCTTAACTGGAAACTCTAGCTTTAGGACTAGATTCATGGATGGAAGGGATGATTCGTATCGATGTCTGTGGATATGGCAGCTAGTAGAAGACAAATTATGCACTTCAAATAAGCCTTAGATCCCTTTTGGTCTCACTCCTTGACCGCATGCAGCTACTCTTTTCCCCTGCACTCCGGATCCCTGAGCCTGGAGAGGACAACAAAGGCGGGTGGTTGTAACATGTTGGAAAGTACACCACCACATGCTGCTCTCCTAGCTCGTCTTACACGTCTGCTGCTCTGCAGATTCATCTTCCCTTGACACTTCTTCTTCTTGAAACATTTTACACATCCAAGTCCCTGATACTGACGCCAATTTGCATCTTCCCACTGTTAACATTCACTGGCTAAAACCGATCAGTAAAAGAACATTCAACCACAAATGTTCATTCTATCACCCCAAAAAAATTAGGAATGTGTAGAGAAAAGAGTGATTACTCGGATATCCTTTAAAAAAACCTCGCTCTGAGGTCTGGGCTCTATGTACTGCTCATATCGTAGTCATCAAGTACCAAAAACGATCGGTACGCCTTGATGATTACTCTGCTACTGAAACATCATCCTGCCGAAGCTGTATAAGCTCTAGAAAAACTCTCAGCCGCCTCCTCAAGCCAGTTCTAACCTGCCTGTGCATCTGGCTCACCTCAGAACATGAGGGTATCTGATGTTGGAACACGTATAAGGCAGTAAGCCTACATGTGTCACCTACTGGTACCATCGGTTGTAACTGCTAACCAACAGGTAGTGATGTATTATTGACACACTACACGAAGGCACTATCTCAGGCATCGGTCCACATACCGAAGCCTCTTCACTATGTGGACCATCCTCATGGTCATTCACTAGAAAACACAAGTGGCAAAGTCCACCATCCAACCTACTGATGTCTCAGCTTTGCGGAAAACTCTAGCAATCGCCTCCAGCGAGTGTTGTGCTGTCTGGAAATCTGCCTCGCCTCGTAACCTCGGAGGCCGTTGCTGCTGAAACTCATGCAACGCGCTCTTCCAGCGTGCACAGTTCGATAGTAAGGATGGTGGCATCTGCTTCCCAACAGGTGGTGGTGCTGATGGTACACCACCTGAGGGTGTCGAATTAGTAAAAAGGGCCCCGCACCGGAGCCTCGCCGCTCGGTGGGCCATCATCGAGTACTCTCTCGGAACTCCAACTGACTGTCTGCGTGGAGACATCCTGAACATATGCGACACGGTCAACGATTTATACCTAGTGAGCTGACCTGGTTTGAGCTGACTTAAAACTTTGGAAACACACATGTAATCAGTGTTTTCGTGTACAAAGTCGGAAATCAGTAGTCAGGGTCCTGGTGTACGGATACGTCGGCTGCCGCACCAACACTGGACTCCCTGAACTGAAGACCACACTTGGTACCCTTAACACTATTGCTTCACTGAAAGGAAAAGATCAGAGTCCTGAGTTCTGCGGTAGAACCGAACTCCTCTAATACCAATTTGTCACAACCCTTCCCCCGGGGCCCATGTCGTAACTAACCCAAGCCCGCCTTCCAAAGGCCAGGGGCTGGAGACTAGCACCAAAGGTGTATATCCCGATAACTACGAAGGCATTTCCTTTATAAAAGTAAACAAACACCAAATAGATTATAAGCGGAAGAAAACACTAAGTAAAACTGAAAACAAAAGTAATGTTGAAAGTAAAGGGGCCGGAAATACAAGCCCAACTGTAAATTACAAGGTAAAAGAAAAAACAGTCGGAAGGTGACAAGCATCTTCTGGATTGTCCACCAAGGATCCTACCTAAAGGGTAGGTACAGATAGCAGAGATCTTGGATCGTCCACCACAGATCCTACCAGAAGGGTAGGTGCCGATAGCCTCCACAATGATCTCGCTCGTCAACCTCCTTCGAGTGTCGTCTCGTCGTGAAGTCCACCACCAGATACTGTCTCGTCGTGAGGTCCACCTTCGGGTACCGTCCAGTCCTCGAACACTCGGCCTCTGTCTGCGCTGCCCATCGTCTGCAACCAACACAACGAGGTGCAGGCATAGCCCATGTAGGGGTGAGTATAACGATATTCAGTAGGGACCCCGAGACCCTCAAGGTATCACTAAATCCAACAAGGATAACCACAAAGAATATTTCAACAGATAACCTCTACCTAGGTATATGCCCATACATATATCCATGTTATCAAGTAACCCATCTCAATCATGAGGAAACACAAAGATTATGAAATCAACGGATAACCACTATCCAGTTATATTCCCATACATATGCCTATGTTATAAAGTGACCCATCTCAAACATGTGGTAAACACAAAGATCATAGACTCAGCTCAAACTAGGATTTTCATTATCGAAACTGTAACTGCTGAAGAGCCTCTTCTCTGGAGTGTACAGTGGTCCTGTCATGACTCCGAGGTACTGCTCACTAACCTAAGACTCCTGAGGTACTCCTCCTGTCAAGTACTGTGGGCCTACTGCTACAACCAAGCGCTTCCCACCATGGGTCTGCTGCTACAACCAAGCTCTCCCCCTCATATCCTTCAGAGGTACTCCTTCTATTGAGTACAGCGGGTCTTCCACTACAACCAAGCGCTCCTCCGCCGTGGGTCTGCCACTACAACCTAGCACTCCCCCTCATAGCCTCCGGAGGTACTCTTTCTGTTGAGTACCGCGGGTCTGCCGCTACAACCAAGCGCTCATCCGCCGTGGGTCTTCCGCTACAACCAAGCGAGCCCCACTGGGCTATCCGAAACACATCGAGTCGATCGGTCAAGCAGTCGTTAGGTCTCAACCGGCTACACGGTCTCCGTACTCCTCATGCTCGTCTCCAGGAGGGTCCGCTCCACGAGCTACTGGTCGATACTAAAAGTATCACAAAGTCCCACGAAGAAGTATCTCAAAGGACGGTCTCATCAAAGGGGTCTCAACGCAGCAGACGACGCGTCAATCGGATGCCCGGTCTGTGAGTTATTAGCCTTTTCGTCCCAGGGGCCCGGTTGGTTTCGCGAGCAAACCAACCCGGCCGTATCTCAACTGTACCCCGAAATCTCAAAGGGTATACTCATAGGGACTGTTTCTCAAAGTGATCACCAATGCCGCTGACGGTTCATCAAACAGACGTCCCGTCTGAAAGATGTCAGCTTTTTCGTTCCAGGGGCCCAGTTGGATTTCAGGTACAATCCAACCCGGACCTTATCCAACTGCATCCAAACCTCAGGTGAAGTATGCCAAAAGATTATTCTTATCAAGAGAAAATTCAATGAGAAAGAGGGCGCGTCAATCAGATGCCCAATCTATGAGTTATTGGCTTTTTTGTTCCAAGGGCCCGGTTAGTTTCTTGTGAAAACCAACCCGACCAGACTCCTACGGTGTCCAAAACTCGAGCGGAGTAAGCCAAAAGATCCTTCTCATCATGAGGAATTCAACAAAGTCTACGGCACGTCAATCGGACATCTGGAGCTCAAGATATAGGAATTTCCACTCTGAGGGCCCGGTTGGTTTCATGTACGAACCAACTCGGACAAACCCAATGTATTCCAAAACCTTGAGTGCGATATAACAAAACAACCATCTCGATAAAAGAGTCACATCGCAACTGACGGTGAGTTGATCGGAGGCCCGTAGCATAAGTTATGGGCGTCCGACTGGAAGAGATTCGGTATTAAGGGGTTCGGGCCCGGTCCGACCCACCCTGATACCCCCAGGGTCGGCCCGAACCGGGTCTCGGTCAGGCCTGCTTGGGCGTGGCCCGGCCCGGCCTGGGCGCACTGGCCATGCGCTCGGCCAAACGGCCGAGCCGTTTGAAGGGGGGGTGCCTGCCCCCTGGCTTTTGTAACCGCGGCCCCTATTATGGGGGGCTGCTTGAGCTGGTCGTCGAGGGTTTGTAACCCCCGGCCTTCCCTTGTCCGGCCGGCCCGCTTTGGCCGGCCGGCTTCTACCGCCACGGACCAGTGACGGCCGGTCCCCCTTGTTCTGACGCCGGCGGCCCGGAACCGGCAGCCGGTCTCCCTGCTCCGCCGCGGCCCGGAACCGGCCGCAGCCTTGGTTTGTCCGGTACGACGTGATGGTGTCACGGCCCCGCTCCGGCCGCAGTGACTTTGGGTTTCTCCAACGCGACGTGATGGCGCCGCGCATTCCTTGTCGCACGATCCCGCGCGGTGCGATGGCACCGCGCCATTCCCGTTTCAATCCACAATAGAAACAACAACATAGATGAGGGAGGAGGGTCGGTCGTGTTTGTGCGGTCCGGCCCCCTCTCGTTAATCGATAGCAAATGGTCATAATTCACGAAGAACGTCAAGGTATAAATCACGAACAAAAATAAAATAACCCCTACTTGTCGAACAAGTTGAGCGAGGATTCGTCGTGGAGTTAACCATCGCGGGAAGAGGCATCGCGGAAGGAGACGTCGCGGAAGGAGACGTCGACCTCCGAGGAATCCTGCATTCTTCGTGTTCTTCACGTTCTTCGACGAAGAGGATGAAGAAACTCAAGTCTCCCTTAGCTTTTCTCCCAAAGATCTCAAGCAACAAGCCTCCAACCCAAAATAAAATAAGTCCCTTACTTATTTTATTAACAAAACTTAATGATTGAAATTCAAAAGTTTGAATTAATCCACATAATTAATTAACATAACTTAAACGTTTGAAATTCAAACATTAACATTAAACTCACTTAATTAAATAACATAGGTTATCAAATTAATTGTGAGTTGAGGGAGTTAGAGAATATGAAGGGGTGGGGTTCGTGTGGGCCCCACCACCCTCATAACCTCCAAATGGATGTTGGGTGTTTTCCCCCCCAACTTCCACCCAAATCTTTAAACCACTTAGAGTAAAATAAAAATTGTAGTTAAATTTTTATTTTAACTTCCAAAATTTTTATCATCATCTCTCATGAAAATGAAACTCTAGAAGAGGTGTTCCTCAGCAATTACTGGCACTGCGAGTTCATCGGTGCCCTCAGATTTCAATTCTGAGGACCGGTTTAAAAGTTAGAAAAACCCGCTCATTTGTTCACTGAACGTACCCAAGCTAAACAACAGAAAATTGATTCGGGGAACACCGGGCCTCGAAATCAGGCGCCGTCAAAAACTGCATACTCATAAAATTCCAAAGAAATTAAGAAAAAAATTTCATTGAAATTTCCGGGTCTTTACAATCGACCACCACTAATCAGATTGAGCTTCATAACAAGAAACATCGAGACAATACTTTTGATGCTCTGAACACCCCAAGACATCAAAAATACTCTCTGATTTCATTAATCCATCCTTCAGCTAGAACACAGTCAAATGATACTCTGAATGATGGTGGAAGTTGTCTAATGAAATACTCTACTACAGACATGTTCTTATGTGGTTGATTTGGATGATCTCATTCATGGATACAACCACCATTTATAGCTGGATTCAACTGTTCCATTACTACAACAAATTGTTCAGTTCCGATTCTGACCATCTCAAGTTACTGATTTGGAAGGTTATTCTTCACCGTATGCCTTCCCAATATAGCTTCCATATATCCTCTATAGAAAACCCTTCTAAAAATAGAAATATAATAGGCAAAACAACATGGTAATATGTAAATGCTATATCATTTTAATCACAGCATTAATTAATTTAACAATATTCTAACACCTAAAGTTGCCTAAACTGATCTCTAATACAAACTTAAGGACTTAGCCTTAAAAAATTAAATAATCTTGAATTAAATGAAAAATATACATTGATGACCTTTCAGGTTTATATTTTTAGATAGTTAGTCCATGACTATTACATTTCATCTCAAAAAGATCCAAGTAGACACTTCTACTCAGTTACCATTTTTTTATAAAATAAAATGTTTTTGCAAAAACGAGTCATGTCTACTTCCATGTTTTAGATAAAATGACTTTTCATTGATCACATCCATGACCCAAATCCACTTTATGTCCCATGAAAAACATTTCAAATACATGGGATGAGCACAAAAATCATATTAAGGGATTCCCAAAGAAGGAAAATAGTTAGTTTTTTAAAACGACAAGTAAACCATGAATACCTTATCATAAGTAATAATTTTCATCTTTATAAAGTATCAAATACAGTTCCCTGAATAAAAAAAAATTTTCTTACCATTTTGTAACCAAAATATTACCATAAAACCCATAAAATGAACACATAACATATAAAGGTATCGCGGGACATAAACATACTTAAATGGAATAACCATATAGTTGACTTCAACACATATCATTAAATGGAATAACCATACAACTAACTTCCATACCCAATGAATTGAAGGTTATAATGTAACCACCCAACGTGGTTTATCAAGGCACCACCTGTGATTTTGTTTATCATGTAACCACCCATCAATTGTTCAAGTACCATTATAAAATTGTAACACAAAAAGCCAATATAAAGGAAAGATAACATTTCCACATTTCAATCACAGTATATAATTTAAATAAAATGACATAAAAAATTCATTATCAAAACCATTTTCAATACCAAAACACAGAAAATAGTATATGGTATTTATTTTCATTTTAAAAACATTGCTGCTTGTTATAAAGCCAATGATCAAAAAATACTCATGGCGGCAGAAAAAGTCTTTGTAACTGCTTCCGTTAAAACATTATTTTTTTGTAATTTAGAAAAAAAATTGTAGAAAATGTTTCAATATGAATTAAATGAAAATTTAATGGTGATTATATATCATATAAAATAAATTCATATATAAAACAAATATTCCTCAATGAAAGGAGAACGAGACGAAGTCCCTTACCTCATTTCCGACTTCACACCTTCATTCTCAAATTTCATGAATAATAAACTTAAGAAAATTTCTACGTGCTAAAGAACCTTTTTGAAGTTTATTATTCCTTTTGTATAACTGATTACCTTTCTATAACAATTTTATTATTATTTTAGTTCCTATCGGACATTATGTCGATGTTGAGATCTTGAGTTTAAAATAAACTTGTTATAAATAAAAATTGTCCATGTTGTGAAAATTCCATTATATTCATAACGATATTCATTATATAGATATTATATATATATATATATCATATATATATAGTATATATATGTATTTATAATAGTGTATAATATTGGGAGATAAGAAATGAAATGCACCATTCATGGAGACGGTAAGGCGTATATACACATGAACGCTACATTCATTTCTATTTCTTATTTTAATGGAATGAAAACAAAAGTATAATTATGTATATTATAATTCCAATATAACATCATATATAATTTCATTAACTCCATCCGTTATATGTCTTAAAAAAGGCATGAACGAGGAAAATCACTCTGAGGGGGCGGTTGTTGCACTTCCTCAAATGAAATTATCGTGTTTACCCATTATGGAAACCATAAAGGTATGATATAAATGAAACATACTAAAGTATAATGAAAACATAAACATAATATATAACATATATAAATACAGTTCCATCATAATGGAAACCATGGGAGGCAGTTGGAGATATTTGAACAATCATCGTTTCGTGAGGCAGTAGTTCGTTGTCCACTGAAACAATATATTGATATCCATTAGATAGAGGTGTGTGTAAGTGTAGTTAAATTAATTCTCAAAAAAATGACCTATTATATTGAGGATACTGGTGTTTTTATAAAATAAATGAATAAATAGTGTTTAGGGGGTTGGAAAAGTAAAATAAAAAATTAACTTAAAAGAAGACGTTACCTTTAAATCGGGTATCTCCTATTGGTTTGAACCAAAAGGTTTACTCGAAGTTCCTTCTGACTATGTTAAGGCATCAAGGAGGAGACTATGGATCTGGGAAGATTATATTAGTAGAGTTTAGATGAGACAAGTTGATTTAGGGGTGTGAGTAATGAGTTAGAAGTGGTGTCCTTTTATAAGTGCGGAGGAGGGGCTCTATAGAAATGTATGAATCATTTATTTTATCATAAACTTATCTTCAGTTTAAAAAGGTCTAGAAATCATTAAATTTAAATATTTGATGACTCTTTTTTGAAATAAAATCATCCAATAAGAATTGGAAAGGTTTTGGATATTGTTTTGTAATTTATAATCTTATTTATTTAAATCATTCATTACTGAGGAAAACACTACATCATTATTGTATCATAAATAATATTGTGTATTTTATTTCTAAAAATTATAAAAAAAATACCATGATGTATGAAATATTTTTATCTTTAAAATTAATATTTATAGTCTATGATATAACATAAATAACCCCATGTAAAATTTATTTACTAAAAGTTATTCGATTATGTCATGTTTGCCTTTACTATAAGTTAATTAATATAAATTGTCATTATCACTCCCATGTGGCACCGTGGGGTCCCAAAATCAAACCAAGTATTCCAATGGTCAGAACTCTATCAACCAATAGGATTATGACAAATGTTAGGGTAATTATATAATATTATAATTATATTTGATTACCCTAATTTTCCACATTTACCCTTTAACTATTAAATAATGTTTTTACTAATGTAAATATTCATAATGTATAAAAATGAATGTTACCTATTTACATAATTTGGAAATCTTGATTCAAAATATATAATAAGATCTTACAAATTAAAATCACAAAATTGGAAAAATTAATTTAAAATTAATTATTGATTTCAAAACAAAAGGAGTGTTTTAAAGAAAAAAACTATCCAATGATTGACACTTATTTATGTCCAATTTTAAAGTGACATTACATCCAAATGACCAAATTTGGATTAAATAGTAAAATTAATAATATAATTACACTTTAAAAATATTTAAAAAAATAATCTTACCTTATAAATATATTAGATTAAAAGGCAGCTTTTAATTGAAATATATTATTTTTCATTATTCATTTAAAATAAATTTTAGCAGAAAAAGATCAAAATTTCATATAAAATAAATTTTGATGTACTGAATGTAAAGATAAATTTTATTTTGTCATATATAACATATAAAAGTGTCCAAAACTATAATTAATTAGGGGTTTCCTTTAAAAGACGGTAAATCGACCTTTAAAAGAACATTAGAGTATTTGTTCTTTAAAATTTGATTCATTCATATTTAAGGGCTCTAAAATTTACTGGATAAATTTAAAAAAATTAAACAAACTTGTATAAACATATTTTAGTTATTTATATTCATTCCCATCAATATAATAGCTAGGTGTTTACTGCCACTTAAAATAATATTATTATATTATTAATGTGTAATGTATGAATTATAAGAAACTCATTGTTGTGTATTGGGTAATCCATCGAACATAGAATCATCTATAAAGTAAAATTAATATTTAATTCATAAATATTAATAAATATGAAAATTTATTATTCTTTGTTTACATATGATTTTATAGTACAAGTTCATGGACACACTTTTTTTCATCATGCTCGTTCTGATGGTAACGCGTTTATACCCATTTACTTGAGAAAAGTAGGAATGGGGGATTCTATATCACATTTGTGGTTACATGGATACTCCTTCATATGATTAATAGACATAGGATTATACTCAGTTTTAATATAAATGTGTACTCCTCAAACTGAAATGGAAACAACTGAAAATATATTATATTCCTCAAGATTTAGAGATGATTCGCCACTACCTATCATTAGAGTATCACAGTGAGTTAGTAACCAATATTAATATATCCATAGATTTTAGTAATTCTCCTATATGATGGTAAAAATCATGGAATAAATTCTTTTATGATATCACTTTTTCACTTGATGATGGGTTCCCATGTTAATGGTTTGCTAATAGATTTTATCAACATAGACACTGAGTATTCTTGTGTCACCTCTATGTAAACATGATCACGAAATCACTAATGATTCAAACATACAAGGTTTCGAATTATGGTAACATTTTTTAGAATATTATATTCACTCAATACCTTATAAATACATAGTATCCCCATACTAATGACGTTAGTTGACTGATTTTCTTCCATGTGATGACTTTATGGAATGCATACTTTCTTTGGAAAATCGAAATTCATACATTTAATATTATATTTTATATGAAAATATGAACACATTAAAGGAATATATTTCATTCTTTTTTTTTTGACTCAATTGAGAATGCCTACTTCCATTGATATGACCACATGACATGGATACATTGATAGACCTAAAAAATTAGAATCATAGAATGTATAAAACCCTAATTGAGAGGAAGGAGAAAATGTGGTGGTTGTGATAATATTCGATTTGATGTTGTGTTCGTAATTCTTTGCATAAATTTTTTAATGGAGTATCAATTTCATCAATCCCTGGGACTCACATCATCCTTTTTCTATGAGCATCACTTAATAATACTCCCCTAAATTTTAACCACACATGACAAAAATGTAGAGAACACTTAGATACACCTCAAACACATAAATCACTTTCCCCACGATGTTGTTTGGTAGTCCAATGCATCACCCACTACTACACCTTATGTATATTATATTCTTCTATGTCTGCTCTACGTGGGACCATTTCATTACCTCTTAATAACATACCTCCATTCTGGGTCCAACATGATATGCCTCCCACATTTTAGAACTTTGTCCCATATGTATGGTTGTGTTTGGTCCTTGGTTAGCGAAGGGATGGATAAATTTTTTACGACATGATAACAGAAATACATAGTGAAATACCAAGTCCTCAATCTGATAGGAATCCTTCTCAAAACCATCTTAATAATTTTTTTCTTAACATATGGGAATTCTTCACATCATTAAGAAATTCTTTTCAATTAATTAATTATTGGCATAAAATATTCTCAAATCATCAACTAATCATCAAGACAAATTTAATTAGCATGTATTTCAACATTTTGTAAACAGTGCGTCATATTAAGAATCCATGAAAAATTTTCTAGGCATTAATAATAGTGAATCTATTGACAAAAGTTTTAATTACACTATCATAAAATTCTTCATGTGAATTATTCACACTTATAGATTCATGATTCCTTTACCATAGTATATGTAAATACCTCAATCATTTAATGGAATTAAATGGATTCCTTTTCAATCATTCCATCCAATTCCTTCTGCATCATCATCTCATCATTTATTACTTTCTCATATACTGAATTTATAATATAATGACAAAAAATACAACATTAATTCATTAACCATTTATTTGTGTTATTCATGTATCCTTCCCATAAACATCAATAATACAAACTCAAGATCTGATAAAAACATACACACTATCCAAAAAACTCATAGGTTCACTATTAATACAAATACTAAGTAATTATACCATGAAAAAAATAATTTATCATCATTCATAATTTTTTACCCATAAATCAGTATTTATATTTTTAACTATATATTTTAAAACATGATGGTATAAGGTATATAAAATAATTAATCTAAATAATTATATAAAATATGATAAATAAAAATTAATTCATGTTATGTTAACAAACCAACCATAATGTAAAGAATATGAAGTTTTCTAATTCAAGACAATTTCAATTCCATATATTGAATTAGGAAAAATTAAATTAAATTTCAAATAAATTAATTTATAAAAAATCAATAATTTTATAAAACCCATTTTTTAAATTATGTTCACTCATCCCTATACTTCTTTTTATCAATAAAATTGAGTTTATAATGGAAATAAATGGTCACTTAATGAAAAATGATGAAAATACATCTTCCAATGTCCATAAAATAAATAAAAGTTTCTAAAACGATGATTAGACCACCCTAGAATATAGAATTCAAATATCTAATTAGAATAGATGGAAGGTAATAAATATAAAATATAAAATAAAATTAATAAATTCAATTTTCCCTATATAAACTCCCACAACCATTATGAAGTGTAAATATAAGAAAATATAATGGATTTACAGAAAATATATTAGAGAATAAAGAAAAGTGGACTGCTTTACGTCAGATGTCTATATATGAATTTATATCCATGTTGTATAATTATTATGAACATTGACTCACCGAATGAGAATTATTAATATAAAACTATGACGACCCCTAGTAACTCAAGCATCCATGAAAATTATATGACCGAGAAAAATTTATTGGTTACTTATAATGTCACATCATTGTCATGTTTTTGGATATGTCAAACCGCATGGACAATAATTGGATCAAATATAATTTTTTATTATTGTGTCCAAAAAAACATAATCATTATCAAATCATCTTACCACAGAACATTAGATACATCTCTTGATTGGTATATAAAGAGATTAATCTTGATGGACAAATAATACCTTTCTGAGAGAAGGATTTACCTCAGTGAATGTATAATAGTAAGATATGGTTCATCAAAAATATGACCTGACCTTTCCATGTATTGGTGGCACTAATAAATAATTTATGAACATATGGATGTATTTAAATAAAAGAAAAATAGGTAAATATAAACCTATATGAACATGACTTAATTAATTAAATTGATAAAAAACTATATAAATCAATCTATGATATATAATAATCTAAATAGGATATACTTTAGAGTCATTTGAACTAAATGGTTACTAAGCATATAACTAATAATGTTTCTTAAGTGTTATATTAATCAATGGAAAACTAAGAATATTCCACTTCTTTGACTCCTAGATAGACTATCAAAGTATCTAATGACAACCAAATATACACCACACATTGGGAACTATAATCATCAATTTTATTGTTTCTTTACCATTCAAAGATCACATGAAAATGAAACTGCATGAATCCTAATTGGAACCAATATAGGGTGTGAAATTATGTGTACAGGTAAACAGAAAATTAAATGTGCATGTAATTAAGATTAGTCAAAATATAATTCTCGTTATATAGGGAGGATCCAATCCTATTTTACATGGCTAGACCCAACCCAAAATCCATAAAATGTGGATGATGTCATAGAACCCATCCAATAAAATTGTACATTCTATATAATGAGTAAGGTAAATCTTTTATCTTATCTATTTTTTAATAGGGGAAGGGGTATAACAAGGCATGGAGTTAAAAAAATATCTTATTTTAAGTATCCTCTATTCAATATTATGAACACATTCTCATTTTTTAATATACAATATCTCCATTCAAACAAAAAGATCCCTTATCAGTAAATAAATTAATTAATTAATTATACTAATAATAGGTCAAAATGTCATTATTATATAACTTATAAAAAATCCACATAACATTTTGAAATATAACATCTAAAACCTATATGAAATAGTTTGCCACAATAACTAATTGTAATAATTGAATCCAATAATATGATTTAAAATTAGGCATGCTGAATAAAAAATCATGTATAAGGTGAGGAGATTAAAATAACGATGGAATAGAGGTCTAATAAAATAGTTTTAACCATACAAAACTATGTTCAAATATTATAAAAAAAATAGGGAAAATATATATTTATAGAAATATATAATTTTAAATTAATTTGAATCATCTACTTCCATTTCATACAATGAACATTAAATTTTTGAAATAATATATGGTTACCTGCCCAAAAATAGTGGAAATATTCCTTCACCATACATAAGAGGATTTCAATAAAAAAAGAATATTAAAAGGCCAACCATGTATATAGAATATGAAATATTAAATCGTTTTCATTAAATATGAATAAATAATAACAGATTAATAAATTTAATCATGCCTTTTAAGTGATTCAAAATAAAGTTTCTCTAAAAAACTAGAATGTAACAAAGAGGATCCATAAGGTAATCTAAATTTAGAAGCATTGTTGATTACTCATTATCCAAATTCACTTATTTTAATTATATATTTTCTGTATAGGAAATACTAAAATTGTAAGAAGGTGGTGGTTGGGGTGTGTGAGTAAACATGAAATAAATTAATTAATTAAAATTGAAATAAAATTTTGATCCCTAGGTTTCTCCAATGGTACCCTTCAATATAAAAATATATTATCTAAATTTTGATTGATAACTCATCCCAACATAAAATAGATGTCATCCCATATGTATGTTTTAAAGTTTTGTTCAGATTCACTCTATGAAAATGATGTCATTTCATTAAATGACCTCAAGAACATGTCCCCATATTCCAAATACTTTTGAATGGAAACAACAGTATAATGTATTACCATGGGGAGTCTATACCATCATATCAAGTAATAAAATAATGAAAATAGTATAAAATTAATCATCAAAATACATAAATGAATTAAAAACTCATTGAAAATGAGACTAGGAAAAAATATATACTCATTGGATAATATGATGATCTATCAAAAATTTCAACCCAAGTCAAGAAGATACCAATATAAAATCCTATATGCATATCCTATACAACCTTGAGAAAACTAATTATTATAAAAAAAATTAAAAACACATATTATCTTGAGTCCTAACCCAATCAAATATCCTAACTCTATATAAGTTATCTAACTCAATAATCGCATATAAGGAATATAACGAACTCGTACATTTGATTATGAGGCCTTCTTCTGTACCAATGTTCTTGCGATACACATGAATGTTGTGATTAAATCATAGAGGGATAAATTCAAAAAAAAAATTCTTAATATATGCAATAGGTAAAGTAAATATATTGTATATAATTAATATAATAATAAATAAATATCTTATGTTTAATGAATTAAATCAGTATAATTCCACAAATTTTAATGTTACACCTAAGATTGACCATTCCAGTTTAAACTAGTGATAGATATCTCTATGAATTCCTCAACTATATCTTGGGTTAGATACATGCCACACCATGATAAAATCAATATATGATAATTCAAGGGAATAGAATACACCTAATAATACCCATAACGATCATAATCGATGGGAATAACACCGACCACATAATATCCAACACATAATGTAGAGGAATGGTTTCTACCATATAACAACCATCATATATCCTCACAAGGTAGAAGTGAACCTCCCGGAATATCCATCAAATATCCTTATGATGGATTATTACCCTCCCAAACATCAATATATATCATTAGGGTGAATTAAACCCCTCTTTAATTATACATCAAATATAAAGAGGGGAAATGGATCACCTCTACAGGATCAACATTTAACACTGAGAAGAATATTATACTTCCAAGGATACCAATCATGAATTATCAAGGTATATTGATAACCCTACATAAAATAAAAATATATCATTGTGAATATAGGACCCATCTTGGAATATACATCACATGAAATTCATATATATCATTGGGGGTAATGATACCCCTATTGGAATACCCATTAAATATCATCAGGGGTAATTGTGACCCTCACAACTATAATCATATGTAGGTGGAGGGAATATGACCCACTGTGTAATTATCTCTCACATCATACATTCATAGTCATTATCTTTCACATTACACACACTACATAAATAAAATTTCATAGTAATATGGGGTTAGTTACTCATCCCAGTCCCTAACACGTTTCTAGTTTGTAATTACTAGAAAACAACATATTTTTTCACCCCATCTTCATAGGGTTATCACTATACTACTCCCATGTACTAATTTAATATTTTTCATTAGGGTACATCGACACTTATTTTGGACCCCTAAGTCATGTCATTGTCTCGAAACCAAGTATGGGTTCCATTATATAATTTTTAAAATAGGTTCCTTCTCATCGTTCAATGCTATAATATCCCACAACATGTCCATAGACACACATCCAAACTTAATAGGATAAAAATGAAATATAGTACTATAATCAGAGAAAAGTAATAGAATAGTTCCAATATCTATTAAATAAATAAATAAATCACCAATCCCCTCACACTGAAAAAACTTATTAATTCCTCCCATGTTAAAATTATTTCTATAATCGCATACTAGTAGGGAGAATAACTTTCCCCACACCCTATTCAACTCACTAAAAGATATAAGGAAACGAAATATGTTTTGACAACATAAACCTTGTCTAACTATCTCTATATCAACACACCTATTTACTTGTGGGGTACTAACGGAACTTATATCATGATACTATTTATTTCAATCCTACAATTTTTATTCCCTCATGGACTAATACATCACATGGAATAATATTTTCTCAAAATTATGGTCCCCAATGACTAAGGAATCAAAGTACTGTTTAGGGGTCCATCATGGTCCAAAATAGTTCTCTTATTTTCATGGGATTTCAACAAAACAATTAATTTATTATTTATTATTTATTTCACATAGTGAAGTGACCACATATCACATAATATATTAAAACTTGAATAAACCATATAGATTTTTTCTACTCCCTACCTCATTTGTAGTAGTTTAATTTAAGAAATATGATCCATTTTCTTTGAATGTTATCCATTTTTAACCATCCATTACCCCATTATATGAAGACCTAACTCCCTACAAATCCATTTAAATAATTTATAAAAATAATTAGAATCATAAAAAAATTATTCCCAAAATTAATTTCATTATCAGTTCTATCATTAACTCGATGATCTTAATTAATGAATTATACAATGGGCCATATTTAATGGATTAATCTTAATGGAAAGGTGTGTACACGACCAATATGATCCTTTTAGAATATTAAAACAATTTTTTTTAATTTTTATTCAAATGTCTTCATTCAAATTTAATAACCCAATAACTCATTCAATAATTTTGAGCTACACTATACCATAATTAATAAATTAAAGGGATAGTGTGTTAACCCTCCCAAATATCTCATTCAACCAAGGAAAAGAAAATCCAATCATATTATTTCTATTTAAAAATGTTTTAATAGAATCATAACCAAACCCTTGTTAGGGTTATAAAAAAAATTACTGAGGGAATACAGGATGATACCATGGTAGAATCAAGGTAGCATGAAAAAATAAGCACTAGCTATCCCCCAAAAAAATGGTGTGATTGTATAGTAATAATCCGGAATGAAATAACTTTGAGGAGAATAAATGGCTGAGAGAGAAAAAATTAGAGACGAAACAACTGTATTCTTTCTAAAAATATACTAGATAACTGTAGAATATTTAATTTAATAATATTATTAATATATTAGATTTTTTTTTGAAAATTATATCATACAATATTGTTATAGTCCATAAACAATCCTCAGGGGGAAACATACATAAAAGAGTAAACCATTTAAAAATATATATATCCCCTTTATGATATTAAGATGTCATAGGGTTCTTCTAATGCATATTACAAACCATTCATCAAAATTTTAGGATGTATGGAACACTTATGTATTATCACTTCTTACCTTAATATATCAAGAGGAAGGTCCCTACACATAAACATGTTTGTAATGATAACTACATGATGAAATTTTCATATATAGGATGTTACCTTTCCATATGTGGGGGCTGAACATTATTTATCCAAAGAAAAATTCTTGATACCCTTACCTATAATTTAATATACTTTTAAATATCATATGGAGACCAAAAGTAGTACTTGAACGTCCTTGGGTTGACACTTATGTAACTTAGGATTTATCCATATATTTGAGGTTTATATACTAAGAGACATTACTCTCACATTTTATAAGGTTTCTCCAAAACTCTTCCAATTTAAAACCATCATTCATGGGTTAATATTATATACCATAGCCATCCTAACACTTAGTTAAATTTGAAAATAGTGGGGACTCATATATTAAACAAAGGAAACATTTACATATAAGGGGTTTATATTTATAATCAAACCAATGTTGTGGAATTACTCTTATTGATATAAGGTGACCTTACATGTGACCCTTATGTCTGGAGTTATCCACATTCTGACTCTAAATAGTTACTTCTATGTATGAAATATTTACTCTTATGGATGAGGAGTTTACTTTGGCATATCAACCTTTATAAATCCATGTCCATTATGTATATCTTGTTTCTTAAACATTAATGATCATGATAAATAGGGATTGCATAAAAATATATTGATTTAGGCACATAAGAGTAACTCCACAACGAGTGATTTGTAAACAATAGACGCATCACATTTTTTAAAAAACTACCACAACTCCTAAAAATTACTAAATTCTTCCTTATAGTTATTTTAATAAATTTTACCCCTTTTAAAACTCTTATACCCTATCATGTAGTTGATAAATTATAGAAAAATAATCCTCATTTGATGAATAAAATCAATAATAAATTAATAGCCTTTTTGAGACACTTGATGCATTAACAATGTCCCAATCCCTATGGTTGATCCATAATTGAAACTGGATTATCATTTCTTCATACCCATACATTAATTATTGGTTTAAACCACGAAAATTTATATGTTTCGATATAAAATTAAACATATATTTACTTTCGTAAAATATTTTCAAAAAATCATTCTCTGACTATAATAGTATCTTACAACCTCCCTATTATGACACTTCTTATTTTGCATAAGTCTTCTAATTCATCCACTATAAACCATCATGGTCACCAACATCTGAGGCATTGAAAATATTCAGTTTTATTCAGTGGTTATGGTCATAATGAAACGTCACCCAAACTATATCCTCTAATCAAAACCTAACCCAGTTGTCACCCCATCTAGATATATTTTTAGTTATTCAATAAATGAAGAATTATATCATTTGCAAAAATTATACTCAGTTGATCATGAATGATTTATTCCACACCACACCACACTGACATATCTATAAAACACTTTATCTTGTCCATCATAGTGCTAATTTTTTACATATAATCCATTATTACGGCTCACTTATTGTGGAATTGATGAATTCCAAGTCCACTAATTTCATAAAACATAAATTGATTTCATGCATCCATACATGTTTGTTTCTTTATTGGTGTCACACCCAAAGGTCAATTGACTATTATATCTAGAATCTATAGTTTTCCACCTGAGACTACATTCATATCTGAAGGTCCTTTGTATAATGACACTCATCATACACCCAATGAGTAAAAATTATCCATTGATATAGTCAAGATATATATTTATTAATTTCAAAAAATTCAAAATCATTCACACCACCCAACCATCACCCTGTATCAAGAGACTTTGAGTTCTCAATCTTGATATATTTCCCTTGTTCTCATCAACAAATATGAAAATTTAGTTATTCATTATTTATAATACATAACATATATTCTACCATCCACGAACTATCTTACAATCACAACCACCTCTACAATGGTTCTATGAACACATTACCATAAAAACATAGAATAAACTACTCAAGATTAATGAAAAATGATAAAGGATTAATTGTGAGCTCCTTATAATTTGATTCCCTGTATCACCAATCCATGAGCATGAATCGACCTAAAATCTAATATCAGTCATATGTTGACACTCAATCCACAAATCATATTCCTTGAATAACATCAAACTATTATCCCCACTATAGGCACTAAAAATACCAAAATACTATATATATATATATTTATATTACAATTCAACAGTAAATCCAACACCACAAAACTAGTCCCAAAAGATCTAAATCATAGTCTATATTCATTATCACGTTCTCAAAACATTCACGTTCTAATCCATTATAGTCCATACTTAACTTTTTTTATAATTCTCAATTAAGTTAGATCGCAACCTACCGTTGTTTGGGAATTGTAATGATTTTTTAGATATGATAGTAATACCATAAATATTTTACAATAATTGATACTCATATAAAAATATATAACTTTTATAAAAATATTTAAACCATCTTTCATATGATTTCACTATCACAACACATTATTAAAATCCATAATATGTATACACTTTGTATATAATCTATTACATATGGAGAAATATGGTGCAATCCCAAATGATCCAATGGCCAATTATATTTTGTAAATTTGTTAAATAATATAATAAATTTATTCAAGGATACAATAAGAAAATTTAAAACTCATTATCAAGCTCAAAAAATTAAATCATTCTTCTAAAAGTACACATGATTACCTATTAACCTACAGAAGAAAGGGGTGAATTATAAAGACCATTGAGTGAATAATCAATGAATAAAATTATGGATTTGATACAGGTTAGTCGAGAGGTGTGTCAACATGACATACATTGAGTGATAATCATAAAAATTTCTTCAAATCATTATATAACATGACAACATCAGAGAAATATAGGAATATTGAAAAAAAATAAAACATGTTATCATAATCCTAAGTTATGGCTATCAAATAAGACATCGTAACATATTGTGCTTAGGATAATCTCATGTTAACCATTCGGGGTATCCTATGTGATAAAAACATTTCACAATGGATTGGATGGATATATAATTTCAGGTCCACCCATCACTTCTATATTATGAAAAAGGACTGTGGTCCAACATAAATCATAATTCATAACGGTGTATTTTATCAAATTTAATCAAAACATAATATAGTTTGGATTATATAAATGGTAGTACAAAATAAATTAAGGATACATAAATCTTGGTGTATATCCTTGAGTGGTAATGGATATGAGTATTCAGTAAATAAAAGTTTTGAATAGATAATCATAGGATACATTCAACATCATATAAGGTCTAAATAATAATTTATTAATGGAAATAATGGGAGTGATAATTGGTCTCTAATTAATATTAAAAATTTATGATAGTAAAAGGGTTGTGTAAAAAGACATTAAAATATTAAAAATTGGAAATATAATGGAATAACAAAATGAATGTGATGGAATTAGAATGTTGTTAGAATCCCTTGATTTGTCTTAGTAATGGATTACGTAATGAATATATCAATATGGGATAACTGATAGATAACTCATCTAGTATAAATTAAATTGTCGAGAGATATTTACCATGATATAGAAACATTATCAATTAATCTTCTAAAGGCTACATACAAATAGGGTGCTTGAATGGAAAAGAAGAGGGAAAGAGATCACTTGTATTGAGAGGGTGCTTCTAAAAGCATGGGAGGAGCCTCTTAAGAGATTATAAAAACCAAAAACATTACAATGGTTTTTCACTTTATTTCTAGAAAACATGAGTCTTTTCACTTATTTTATAATTCGTAGTGTATAAAATATTCAAATTATATATTATTTTATGTGTATGTCTCAAATGTTATTTAAGAAATTATTTTAAAACATTAAAATACAGTATTAATTTCGGAGGAACCAACAAAGCATTATAAAATTAATTCAATTACTAAAAACATTATTTTAAATGGGAAATCTATGTTGGGAAGTGAATTAATTTTATAAATTTATTAAATCACTTTTGGAATATTAGGATGTCATAATATAGACCGTATATTTAAAAATTAATTAATTTTTTCCAAAAACTAGAATGTCTTTTAAAAAATGAAAAATGAAAAATTATATTTGTACTCTATGATTATTTAAAAAATATTTAAATTATCAAAATTAATTTATAAATATTATACAATTCATTTTTTAATAAATCATCAAATTTATAGTAGAATAATACAACAATATATTTTTAAATGAAATTAACCAATTTTTTACAATAATAAAAATTACATTGTACATAATTAAATTATAAAACAAATTTTATTATAAAAATTATTTAATAAAAATATTTTATAAAATATAATTTATTTCATAAATTCATGGAATTATCAAAACATATTCTTAATTGACTTTATATATTTTCGAAAAATAAACATTATATTTATCTTATCAAAATATAATATTTATCAAATTCATTATATTATCAATGATAATGTAATAAAAAGATGTAAAAAATATAATAATTGTTTTATAATAATAAAATATTCAAATTCATAGTACATGATTCTAGATTCATAAACTTTTATTACACTGATGTACACCCTAAAGGTAAGGTGTTTGATGGTTTTTCGTTTAGGGTGGTTCTAAGAACATGGATCGAGTCGTGATCTAGATTAGGATGAACTTATACCCTATTTGGTTTTGATAAAGAATTATCTATTGAACATATCATTCCCTTGGTCCTGGAAAAATCAAAGTGATTCATCCTCCCAAAGAATCTAAAATAAATTATCTTCATTGGGTATGATAATACTAGTTGAGACCATTTCTTCATCCATCTATCTCAATTAGATATTATCATAAGACATTATATATTTTTATCTTAACTATGATTATTCAAATACTAGATTACTAAAGCATATGATGCATAAAAAATTTTCAAATCAGCTATGATATATCAATCCAATGAAACTAATATACTTCATGTGTAGTATATAAATATATTAATTAATAATTAATTAATTCATTTAAAAGTGCTTTATATTTTTATAAGATTAGGTCATTTAATTATTATCCCCCAATAAATTTCACTATTGAAATTTAATTTTTTACACTAGAACAGATGAAGGTATGTCTATTTTGTTTCATCATCGGGTTCCCATGTTGATTCCTTGATTAGTTGGTTCAACCACCACACCTTGACATAGTGAGTGACCTTGTTCTATAGAACATTTCCTCTATAATATAATATCTTCACCGTTTACTCCTCATATAAAATATCATTCTACAAGGGTATCATCTCTAGATCCAATTCATGTTAGGGTTCTAGAATGTACTTCATTTGTACGGATACATTTGACACTTCTTATACATGAGAGGGGATTATAGGGAGTTTTCGTTGATAAGACACAACTCTAATGTGATCAAGGATATAAAATGGATGATACATCTTGTAATAATCATTATGATGTTCAAAATCATCATGAGATTCCTCCATGATAATTTTTAAAGGAACACCATATCTTCATATTGAAACTCTTGGTGTCATTGACGATTGTCAATGTAAATTTTATATTTATCATGTGAGTATTTCATATGATGTTGAATGGTATGATCCTTCTTCATCATCCCTTGTATTTGATATAGTCACATAATCATGTTCTCTAAATCTATGTCATATGTTATCGATGTCTAACAACTATTCCCATTTAGGGCCTCACA
The DNA here is from genome assembly GCA_963277665.1 of Viscum album. Classification (NCBI taxonomy): domain Eukaryota; kingdom Viridiplantae; phylum Streptophyta; class Magnoliopsida; order Santalales; family Viscaceae; genus Viscum; species Viscum album. Next base: position 1,199,225,828 of record OY728143.1, on the reverse strand, counting down.
AGGTACTATTTTAATGAATGAATGTGAAATATTTCTATATGAGAACTCTACTTGGGGAAGATATTGATTCAAAATCCTTCAAAATCCATTGAACTTGATTTATCATATCTTCTGGATTGTGAACAGTTCTATCAGAATTATTATCCATACATGGGTGATATGTAGTACTAAAACATTGTTCTATATCTAACTATTTATAAAGGCTTCATTAGAACCTCATGGTAAACCATAAATCTCAATCAGATATTGAGGTGACTTCTACTCCATACAGTGTGCCCACATCACAAATTTATATCTTAGTGATTTGTTCACGACAAAAATACTAAATTCTATTAATGAAATATATTTATATTCTATGAAAATACATAAATACCATATGCTGTTATTTCCTTTAGATTTCATAGGGATCTGAAAGAGCACTGTCGTGGGCGCCCTCAAATGATTAGTGTGATTTGGGGTACTTAAGTGCAGCAGAGTGGCTGACCAAGGTCGTCTCTCAAAGGAGGAAGTGAATTTAACAACTTATTAGAGGTATTCTAAAAAATAAAATAAAATAGAATAGAATAAAAACACTACTTTAAAGGATTGGGGTTTGTTGTAGTTTATGAATCTAGAATAAGTTTGCTGGAAGAAGATTGTATAATTTTTTTTTGTTTTAAGTTTTGAAATGAATTTCAATTTAAATGACACAACAAGAAGATGTTTTTTTAGAAATCTATTTAAAAAGCGTAATCGATCTAACTATACCTCTTCACTTTATTATTAATCATTATCATTTAAATTAACATTCACTTAATTATGATCCCTTAATTTGTTAAATCTCGAACCCTACGAGAATTAACTTTACCACAAAGATGATGTGAATTTAAACCTAGGCTAACTTTGGAACGTGCAATCGCAGCACCCTGCTTTGATTGATGTTCTAAGATTAGCTTATGATCAGTGGTAAATTAAGGCACATATCCATTCTGGAAATGAGGATGAATTGTGTTTAGGGATTATATTTGAACTCTACAAATTTATCCCGTGTGGTCTTGTTTTACCGATTAAGATCGCGCTCTCACAATTTACACAAAATCCCGACCTCGCGTGTTTTTGTGTTAATTGTTCAATTGCTTGCTTAGTTTCTTAAAATTTAAAAACAGAATTCATGGATCATATTAAGTGAATTACAGTAGCTCATTGATTCAAAATAATTAAATGAAGAGGGTAGAAGATAGATCGATTACTAAAAGACTACTCTTCCATGGGTGGCGTAATCATCGTAGAAGCGTTTTGCATGTGCAAAGGTTTAAAATGGGTATAACCCAATAATGCTTCTACTCAAGAATTCCAGCCCAAATAAGAAGATTAAGAGAAGAAAAAATTTAAACAAAACAGAAGAAAAGAAATATAATAAGAGCAATGAAGTTTATTACACAAATGGAAATATTACAAAATGAAGAAGAGAAGGTGGCTTCGATGAGGGGATTCTTGCTTCAAGAGCTACCCCTCTTACAATGGTTGGAGAATTTGGGTGAAACAAATTCTCCTCTGCCTCCAATCTCCCAATGCACGTCCCCAACCCCTCCAAATGAGAAAAACTCCAATTTATAGAGGGGAGGGGAGGAGAGGTTACAAGTGGTTTCAAGTGTGAATGTGGAAATTCGGCCAAATATTTTATGCCAACTTGCACCGCCTATTTTACCACCAAAACGCGTGACTTGGCCGGCCTTCCAGAAGGATGATTTGTGCCACATCATGTCCCCGAGCTTTAATCAAAATTTGGGCTCAATCCAAGCCAGTATGTAGAATATATGGCCCAAATACAGAACCTTCTCCATTCTGGCGAGCCCCGCCCAACTTTGACTTCATGGCCCAATTTCAACAACCAAATGAACTCTTTAGCTTTAGTGTCCTGAATAAAAGTTGTAGATAATTAAGTTCGGAACACTGTTACAAAATTTCAAATTCAAATAATAAACATAAAAATATTTATCTTTGCAATACTACAGTGCACTATTAAGGGTAAAACTGGAATTTTCTCCAAATTTTCAAATGAATGATCAAATCCCAAATATTTTATAAATAAACATGTTTAACACAATGTGAGGAAATTATATCATTATTTATCAATAAAATATTCAATAAAATAGTGTTTTATCAACTCCCCCACACTTACCCTTTTGCACACCTGGGAAAAACCTCATATCAAGTAAACATCAATATCAAATTAAAACCAATTTTAAAACACATATCTTTAAGATCAATCAATTTCACACCAAGAATAAAAAAGATATCATGCCTCATAAAAAACCTTATTTCAAGTTCTCCATTTATATCATTCAATATATTTCCACTTCATTTATCCGCCCATGCACAAAACACTTACCTCGCTTGAATTTTCTCTCATCACTCAAATATCAATTTTTTTTTTGCAATGTTTTTCTCATCCAAACTCATACAAGGGTCACCATAGGCTTGATAGATTCCTACATCGCTACCCGATGTGAGTCAAGGACATATGTTTATCATGAGGACTTTTCAGGGTTGTTCTGTGGCTTTCGGTTGGTAGGATTAAGATGTGAAAAACTCTGAGGCTGAATGAGGAGGGCTTGACTCTTTTGAAGCAAAATTGCATTAATCTAATTTTCACTTAATTATGGTCTTCTCTTCAATCCCCATAGTATCAATTCAGATTCATCATCATGAAAATTCATGAAAGGTTTACACCATTCATCATTTCAGTATAAAAAATGTCAATCTTCTCAAACATGATTTTCTTGAAAGCTTCAGATGGGCACAGCTTTCCACCTCAATTAGAAGCTCCAGAAAAGGCACAGCTTCACTTGTCATGAAAGCTCCAGAAAAGGCACAGCTTTCAATATAATGACTTTCTTTAGCAGCAAACACATCTCTTCATAATTTAATTTTCCACCCAAAGTATCACATAATGTGGTGGCACAACACAAGACAGCTTCCCCCACACTTAAGCTCAACTAGATTATGCAATTTCACTTCAAGAGTTGGTTGGATAGGGAAAATTGGCTTGTAATGTGGCTTAACCTAACAGGCTGTGCATGGCTTCTAAGGGCTACAAGGATTAAATATTCAAGGTAGGCCATTATAAAAAAGGATTCTTTGAAAAGGGGGCTTTAATACCAAACAAATGCCTCAATCATTTAAACATATGTACCTCAAACCCTCATGTTTTGACAGGAATAGATCAAATTCTGGTTAAATCAAGCATGTTTTGGTTCTCTCAAGAAGTGAGGTGAATGTAAAGAATATGAAAATAATGGTTTAGAAGCCTCACAGGAAAGTGATTTCAAATTTAAAGACAGTGAGATGTGGCATGGGATTCAAAATTCGGTGTACTTTCCATGAAATTACTAAATATTTGAACTTGAAACAAAGTCATTTCAGCATTCATTTAAGCTTAGTTTCAAGGGGTAAATTGTTTCACTTATTGATATGGATTTAAAAATGGTGATGAGAATCATTTCAGCTCAAAAGTTTCAAAAACACACAGAAAATTGTAAAATAAACACACAAATTTTGAAAAACACACAATTTTTTTTTTTTTTTAACAGGAAAACAATTGAAATTACTAAACTAAAAGGTTCCCTCCCCCACACTTAAAATATTGCATTGTCCTCAATGTGAACCTATGAGATGATATATGCACATGAAATGCAGAATTTTTAAATAGGACAAATAATATAAAAGTGAAAGGGTTAGGAACAGCCTGATGTGATCAAGTGATGATGGGGTCATGCAGTGTGATAAAATCCACTGCATCAGTAGGATGTCCCTCAATGTATCTCTTCAAACGTTGCCCATTGACTGTAAATCTCCTTCCAGTGTCCTCTTGTGTGATCTCCACTGCACCATAAGGAAAAACATTAGACACAATATAAGGACCTAACCATCTGGAACGCAACTTACCAGGCCTCAACTTCAGTCGTGAACTATAGAGAAGGACTTTCTCTCCAACATGAAACTCCCTTTGTTGGATCATTTTGTCATGAGCTGCTTTTGATCTTTCCTTGTAGAGCCTTGAGTTCTCATATGATGACAGTCGAATCTCCTCAAGCTCTTGAATTTGCAACTTCCTTTGAATTCCAGCTTGGGCCAAATCCATATTACATTTCTTTATAGACCAATATGCCCGATGCTCTACTTCCACGGGGAGATGACACGCTTTCCCAAAAACAATCCGAAATGGGGACATACCAATGGGGGTCTTGTATGCTGTCCTATAAGCCCACAATGCATCATCCAAGCGCTTGCTCCAATCCTTCCTATTTGGCTGCACGGTTTTCTCCAAGATTTGTTTCAACTCACGATTTGAAACCTCAGCCTGACCATTTGTTTGGGGGTGGTATGGTGTTGATGTTTTGTGTTTTACCCCATACTTTCGAAGGAGGGAAGCAAAATTCCTATTGCAAAAGTGTGTCCCTTGGTCACTGATGATGGCCTTTGGTACTCCAAACCTGCAAAAAATTTGTGCTTTGACAAAGTCCACAACAACATGAGAATCGTCAGTCCTGGTGGCCTTGGCCTCCACCCATTTACTCACATAATCAACAGCAACCAAAATGTACAAAAAACCAAATGAACTAGGAAAAGGACCCATAAAGTCGATGCCCCATACATCAAAAATCTCACAAAATAGTATGGGTTGTTGGGGCATCTCATGTCTCCTAGAAATGTTCTCAGTGTGTTGGCAACGAGAGCATGACTTACAAAACACATGGGCATCATGGAATAATCTAGGCCAATATAATCCAGAGTCCAAAACATTCCTAGCTGTCCGTTGGGGTCCAAAGTGTCCACCACATGCAAGTGTATGACAGAAATGCAAAACAGACTCAAACTCGTGATCGGGAACACACCTCCTAATGACTTGGTCACTACACATGCGCCAGAGGTAAGGATCATCCCACACATAAAACCTGGACTCACTTTTTAATTTTTGGACTTGATGTTTCTTCAAATTTACTGGTATTTCAGAGCCAACAATGTAATTAACTAAATCAGCATACCAAGGATGCTTACCTGAGATGGTATAGAGATGCTCATCGGGGAAAGTGTCCCGAAGTGGTACCTGGTCCAAGGTGTCACCCTCTAGTGTGTGAGTAAGCCTACTCATGTGGTCCGCCACCAAGTTTTCTGACCCCTTTTTGTTCTTTATCTCAAGGTCAAACTCTTGAAGAAGGAGCATCCAACGGATAAGTCATGGCTTTGCATCTGGCTTCTTTAGGAGGTACCTCAAAGCTGCATGGTCAGAAAAAACAACTACTTTAGATCCCAATAAATATGAACAGAATTTATTTAAAGCAAATATGACAGCAAGAAACTCATTTTCTGTGGTAGTGTAGTTCGATTGGGCTGAATCTAGTGTCCTTGATGCATAGGCGATCACATGTGAACGTCCTTCCACCCTTTGAGATAAGACAGCTCCAACCGCGAAGTTGGAGGCGTCACACATAAGCTCAAATGGAAGGTCCCACCGTGGGGGATGTATGATAGGTGGAGTGTTCAGACACTTCTTTAGCTCATCAAAGGAAGTCCTACAAGAATCATCAAACACAAAATCAGAATCTTTTTGAAGTAATCGTGACATAGGAAGAGCGATCTTACTAAAATCTTTGATGAAGCACCGATAAAATCCTGCATGCCCTAGGAAAGATCTAACATCACGCACACATGAATGATAGGGTAAGTATGAAATAATTTCTACCTTAGATCTATCAACCTCTATCCCATGTTTTGACACCACATTCCCTAAGACAATGCCATGCTCTACCATAAAATGACACTTTTCAAAGTTCAGGACCAGATTCTTCTCAATACAACGATTCAACACATTTCCCAAACTACTTAGACATTCATCAAATGAAGACCCATACACTGTAAAATCATCCATAAATACCTCCATGCAGGTCTCAATAAAATCAGAAAAAATACTCACCATACATCTCTGGAAGGTACCTGGGGCGTTGCAAAGTCCAAATGGCATCCTCCGGTAGGCAAATGTGCCAAAGGGACAGGTGAATGTAGTCTTCTCCTGATCCTCTGGAGCTATAGGAACCTGAAAATATCCAGAAAATCCATCCAAGAAACAATAGTGTGTTTTCCCAGCTAGTCTCTCGAGCATTTGATCAATAAATGGTAGGGGGAAATGGTCCTTGAGAGTGGTCTGATTTAGTTTCCTATAATCAATACACACACGCCAACTGTTTTGCACCCTCATTGGAACTAAATCATCTTTCTCATTTTTAACAACAGTAAAACCAGTTTTCTTAGGCACAACCTGAATTGGACTTACCCACTGTGAATCTGAAATGGGAAAGATTATACCTACCTCGAGCAATTTCTCAACTTTCTTTTTAACAACTTCCAGGAGGGTGGGATTGAGTCTCCTTTGTGGTTGTCTCACCGATTTAGCCCCATCCTCCAAGAGAATCCTATGCATGCAAATGGAGGGGCTAATACCTGATATGTCAGCCAAGGTCCAACCAATTTCCCTAATGTTATCTCTCAAAAGATTCAAAAGTTTTTCTTCATGTTCAAAAGAGAGATTGTTAGCAATTATGACAGGTAATCTATCACCACTGAGCAAGTATGCATATTTGAGATTTGGGGGAAATGGATTGAGTTCCAATGTAGGTGGGTGATGTATGGATGGAGAAATTGATGCAACAGACATATCTGCACAATGAACATCAATATCAGAATAAAAATCATCACAATCAGAGAATAAAGCACCAAATCCATCAGCATACTCAATAGCCATGTCATAATCAGAGTTCACATGATCAAAATCAGAATATGATTCCATTTCAAAATCAAATCTTAGAGAGTCTTGTTCCTTAAAAATGGGTGTAGAAGTATTATTAGACATCAAACTAGAACCAATACTCATAATCTCCCTAAGAATAGGACAATCAAATTCTATGGAGTTTTTATTTGGTGGTTTAAAATGGGAGATAACAAAAGCAGAATGGTCCTCTGAGGGGTACTTCATGGAATCCATAACATTAAATATCACAACTTCATCTCCAAACTCCATGGAAAGTGTACCCTCATTTACATTTATGATAGTTTTTGCAGTTTTGAGGAAGGGTCTACCTAAGATAATGGGGGCATGATAACTTACCTGATCATCCTCCATGTAAAGAACATAGAAATCCACTGGAAAGATCATGTATCTTACCCGGACAAGTACATCCTCAAGGACTCCCGCTGGATATGTCGTAGCTCTATTCGCCAATTGCACCACTACTCTTGTTGGCTTCAACTCACCAACCTGCAAGGAAGAGAATACAGAGTGAGGCATCACATTTATGGAAGCACCTAAATCACAAAGTGCATCAGAAAAGTGTAACTCCCCTATGGTACATGGGATGGTAAATGTCCCGGGATCCTTGCACTTTGTTGGAATTGCTAGAGTTGGTGTAATGAGTGCTGAGACATTCCTTCCAAGGTTGATCCTCTCATTTCCCTTGAGCCCTCTTCGATTGGTGCAGAGTTCTTTTAAGAATTTTGCATACCTTGGGATTTGCTTAATGGCTTCAAGTAGAGGAATGTTGATCTCCACACGCTTGAATGTGTCCAAAACCTCCTTTTTCAATGCTTCTTCAGCCATCTTCTTGGTTTGAACAACCCTGTTTGGAAAAGGAAGAGGTTTAGAAGGAACATCATCAATCTTTTTCTTACCTTTATCTTTCTCCTTGGATTGCTCATCAGTTGGTATGGAATGCGGCTTCTCTGAAGTTGAGGTGAATCCCGGTGGAATGGTAGGTGCAGATGTATCGTTCATTTGCTTCCCACTTCTCAATGTGATGGAACTAACATTCCCCTTTGGATTTGGAGTGGGTTGGGAAGGTAGATTTCCGGAATTCTTACTCACAAGTTCATGGAGGGTGGTGGCAATCTGACTCATTTGAGTATTCAACTCTCTCAGCTCCGAACATTGACTCTTAAGCTCATTCTGTTGATTAAGAACAATTTGTTTCAAAAGATCATCAGTGTTAGAGTCTACCTTGTGTTGGATATTCCCTTGTTGCTGACTCGTTGATGTTTGAGCTTCGAATATCCTTTGGGGTTGTTGGAAACCCTGTTGGTAAGGTGGAGGCTGCTAGAAGTTTGGTTGAAAAGGGGGCCTTTGTTGTTGTCCAGAGCCATACCTCATGTCCGCTAGATCTTTCCACCCTTGGTTGTATGTTGGATCAAACTTCTTTTGGGGATATGGTTGTTGTTGTTGCTGCTGAAATGGTCTCCCAGGGAACACTGCTGCACAATCTTCTGTTTCTTGGAGTTGTGGGAAACAGTCAGTTGGGTGGCTTGTCTCAGTGCAAATACCACAAGGCCTTGAAGGAGGGGGTTGGGATGTCTTTTGAGCCAATGCAATCTGCCTCACCATAGTTGCCAATTCTTCTAACTTAGTATCAATCAAATGACTTTCAAGAGAAGAAGGACTTACTTGATGTACTCCTCGAACATGTGGTGTACCTCTATCACCGAATTGTTTAGAGTTTTGGGCCATTTTGTCGATCAATGCTCGTGCAGCTACTGGTGTCTTGTCCACCATTGCTCCTCCAGCTGCAGCATCCACCATGATCCTCTCCATGGGTGTGAGTCCTTCGTAGAAGTATTGGATGAGGAGTTGCTCACTGATTTGGTGATGTGGGCAGCTTGCACACAACTTCTTGAATCGCTCCCAGTACTCATACATTGACTCCCCTTGTGCTTGCTTGATCCCTGATATCTCCTTTCGAATGGATGTGGTCCTTTATGCTGTAAAAAATCTCTACAAGAAAAGACGTTTCAAATCGTTCCAACAAGTTACAACTTCGGGTTGTAAATAATACATCCAATCTTTCGCAGCTCCATCAAGTGAGAATGGGAATGCTCTTAGTTTGATGTGATCTTTAGAGACATTTCTAGGTTTTAGGGTTGAGCAAACCACATTAAATTCTTTCAAATGTTTATTGGGATCCTCACCAGAGAGGCCATGAAACTTTGGAAGTAAGTGAATTATCCCAGATTTCAGTTCGAAGTCCGATTCGAGATTTGGGTATGAAATACAATTTGGTTGATAGTTAATATCAGGTGCAGCCAATTCTCGAATGGTTCTATTAAGTTCATTTCCATTGTTTCCAGCCATTGGTTCTTGTTTTATGGTTGAATTTGAATTTCTTCCAATTTCAATGTTCTGATATTGGAGTAATTCTCCAACTGGTTGAATGTTGAAACTTCCCGTAGACTGAGAATGTCTGATTCGTGCCCTAAGGCTACGTTCAATCTCAGGGTCAAGATCTAAGAGATCTTCGGGATTAGTTCGAGTCATAGATCAAATAAAAATGAAAATAAAGAAGGTGGACCATAGTAAAATAAAAATGAGAAGTTTGAGTTGATGGTCCAAAGAGAAGTAGAAGAAATTAAAAGAAGAAGAAGAAAAATCAGATTGGGTAAAGAAGGAAGAAAGAATAGAGGAAGAGAATAAAATGTAAGATAAAATAAATACCTCTAATTGGTTGAAATAATTACTTGCCTCCCCGGCAACGGCGCCAATTTGAAAGAGCGCTGTCGTGGGCGCCCTCAAATGATTAATGTGATTTGGGGTACTTAAGTGCAGCAGAGTAGCTGACCAAGGTCGTCTCTCAAAGGAGGAAGTGAATTTAACAACTTATTAGAGGTATTCTAAAAAATAAAATAAAATAGAATAGAATAAAAACACTACTTTAAAGGATTGGGGTTTATTGTAGTTTATGAATCTAGAAGAAGTTTGCTGGAAGAAGATTGTATAATTTTTTTTTGTTTTTAGTTTTGAAATGAATTTCAATTTAAATGACACAACAAGAAGATGTTTTTTTTAGAAATCTATTTAAAAAGCATAATCAATCTAACTATACCTCTTCACTTTATTATTAATCATTATCATTTAAATTAACATTCACTTAATTATGATCCCTTAATTTGTTAAATCTCGAACCCTACGAGAATTAACTTTACCACAAAGATGATGTGAATTTAAACCTAGGCTAACTTTGGAACGTGCAATCGCAGCACCCTGCTTTGATTGATGTTCTAAGATTAGCTTATGATCAGTGGTAAATTAAGGCACATATCCATTCTGGAAATGAGGATGAATTGTGTTTAGGGATTATATTTGAACTCTACAAATTTATCCTGTGTGGTCTTGTATTACCGATTAAGATCGCGCTCTCACAATTTACACAAAATCCCGACCTCGCGTGTTTTTGTGTTAATTGTTCAATTACTTGCTTAGTTTCTTACAATTTAAAAATAGAATTCATGGATCATATTAAGTGAATTATAGTAGCTCATTTATTCAAAATAATTAAATTAAGAGGGTAGAAGATAGATCGATTACTAAAAGACTACTCTTCCATGGGTGGCGTAATCATCGTAGAAGCGTTTTGCATGTGCAAAGGTTTAAAATGGGTATAACTCAATAACGCTTCTACTCAAGAATTCCAGCCCAATTAGGAAGATTAAGAGAAGAAGAAATTTAAACAAAACAGAAGAAAAGAGAAGAAATATAAGAAGAGCAATGAAGTTTATTACACAAATGAAAATATTACAAAATGAAGAAGAGAAGGTGGCTTCGATGAGGGGATCCTTGCTTCAAGAGCTACCCCTCTTACAATGGTTGGAGAATTTGGGTGAAACAAATTCTCCTCTGCCTCCAATCTCCAAATGCACGTCCCCAACCCCTCCAAATGGGAAAAACGCCAATTTATAGAGGGGAGGGGAGGAGAGGTTACAAGTGGTTTCAAGTGTGAATGTGGAAATTCGGCCAAATATTTTATGCCAACTGTCACCGCCTATTTGACCACCAAAACGCGTGAATTGGCCGGCCTTCCAGAAGGATGATTTGTGCCACATCATGTCCCCGAGCTTTAATCAAAATTGGGGCTCAATCCAAGCCCGTATGTAGAATATATGGCCCAAATACAGAACCTTCTCCATTCTGGCGAGCCCAGCCCAACTTTGACTTCATGGCCCAATTTCAACAACCAAATGAACTCTTTAGCTTTAGTGTCCTGAATAAAAGTTGTAGATAATTACGTTAGGAACACGTTTACAAAATTTCAAATTCAAATAATAAACATAAAAATATTTATCTTTGAAATACTACAGTGCACTATTAAGGGTAAAACTGGAATTTTCTCCAAATTTTCAAATGAATGATCAAATCCCAAATATTTTATAAATAAACATGTTTAACACAATGTGAGGAAATTATATCATTATTTATCAATAAAATATTCAATAAAATAGTGTTTTATCAGGATCCATCGGATGAAATCCATGGTTATCTTTACCCATTTCTATGTAGTTATGGGAAATGGATGCATTGTAAAATTTTAATTATATCATTCATTCTTCACTTATTTTTATACAAAGCATCAAGAAACAAAATCTATAATATCCATTTTCATGTTATCCAACTATATGTTTTTCTTCAGATCTCAATACATGTTAGGGATTCCAAGATTTATATAGAAGGATGAGTTCTGAACAATCTCTAGAAGTTTTCTATTTATCTTATGTTTTTAAGGGTCTCACACATGATTTCAAAACCTCATAACTCAATCATTGTAGATGTTGAAATCTAGGATATTTTCATCCATTTCTACTCTAAATAATCCTTTGTGGACTACATGATTCTCTCAAGAATGGAAGGTTATGATATTGTTTGAGAATGGTGGGATGAATTACCATTCATTTTTCAAGGTAAATACTTTTATTTTATATGAATATTAGATCCATTTCAATACTCATCACGAATAATGTTGAGGGATTGTTTCTACTCATATAATCATCCAATTTAATTACTATAATGATAATGGATTGAAAATTTATAATCCTTGTTCATATCTAAACAGATTTAATGATTCATATTGAACTTGTTTCTGTGACTATATATATGAGGAATTATATTTTTATAAATATATTGCACGGTTTTTTTCATATATATAATGTCACAACATTTTCAATGACAATATCACTTCAACCATTTTCAAATCATGAATTCGGTAATAAATGAAGGAATATTTAATTAGTGATAAGAATATGATGTCACCTTATTTCTATACGTGATTATAGAAACTAAGACCATTATGGACTCATCTTTGTTGATCACAAATCATTATCCATGAGTGGGTAATTTAAGAATATATGTAGTGATTAACCACTTAATTATCTTTTTTAAATCTCTCCTTGCATTCACTAATATAGAAATACATCTCTTCCTAATGACTTATCAGTGATTATGGGATTAAAAATTTAGAAATGTTTCTCAAAAATCAATGATAGTACACAGATAATCTATAGAAACTACGGATTCTCTTACATATTGGTCTAGGTCAACCTTAAATTACGAATACTTTTGATGGATCCATATATATATATATATATTATTGATATAATTACCCATTAATCTTATATTATCCATACAAAACATGTATTTACTATAATTATCATATAACCTTTCCTCTCATAGTGACTATAGTGAAAACTCCAATATACTACATATTCCCCCATATATTTTGATTTTTTAAGAATAATTTCTATGTAGAGTAAAAATATTTATTGATGTAATATCTAAAGGATATATAAATTAAGTCTATGAATATAGTGTAAAAATTGGATTGTTAAAATGGAATAATAATGAACATGCTTTTCCCAAACCATAAACACATTAAAATAATTCTTTGTTGTATCCCCCCCCCTTTAGATTTACTTGATAATATCATTGCCAAATATCCATATTAGTGTCATGTTGATCTCTACGTATCTTATTGAATCAGCATTCAAAATATGGAAGAGGATATTTTTTCATTATCATTATTATGTTAATCTCATGATAATAAATGTATAGGTACATTGAACCATTCTTCTTGTTGACGAAGTGGGATGACACACCCCTTAGTGAATCACATGTGTATATAAACCCTTTATTAAGATTCAATTTTAGTTTATTCTTCACATATTCATGTTCAACAATTTCCATTTTATATTGATTCATGGATATTGGTAAATCATTAGGAATAAGGTTATTTTGGAAATCAACATCATGGCTTGGAGGAAGGGTAGAAATGGTTTTTTTTTAAACACAACAACATATTCCCATATAATGGGAATGTTATCAATGATAATATTTTCCTTATTTTCAATAATTTTTTCCATATATTCTTTCTCATAAGAGAACAATATCCATGATTAAGATGACTATACTAATGAATATTCATCCACATACATTCAATTATATACAATCATTTGGTGATTTGTGATATAGAGTGATTTTATTCACTAAAAAATATATATTAACTCTATTTATGGAAACAAATCCATACAATAATTCTCATGGATTTGTACTAAAGGGAGTATAATAATGTTTGATGTGTAGTTCATTAAAAAATAATGGCATTAGAGGAGTTATATATTTAGGATGAGATAATTTTCCCTTTTTTATTTCAATCAATAACTCCAGTTAAATATTTTTTGTGGTGTCTTAATAGTTCTACTAAACATTCTTGATATTAAACAAACAAATTTAAATATAACCAAAGAGAACATTTGATGTTCAAGAATGAATACTATGTGTTCCCATCACTATTTTATTATAGTACTAATCATTTAATTCTACCAAAATAGACTAGGGGATTAAAATGTTTGAACTAATAAACTTTTAAAATAGAATATATGAATATTGATGTGACATCCCAAAAAATATTACTTATCTCATGAGTTTAATGGTTTCGATACATATTTTTACTATTCTTGTTTCTAACATTAGAGTTCTTTGGAATTTTTATTCACTTCGTGATGGTACATAAAGATATTTTGGATTTATAAAATCATATCCCCTAGGGGTTTTATACTAGATGTGTAACAAGATAACATTCTTCTATATCAAGGGAAGATAGATTCAATTCCAAACACACCCATTTTTAGGTTATTACCCATATATACAACTATTCCTAAGACACATAAACTAATAGAATACAGACATGGATTTTGATTCTGGAAACCTCATATACTATACATTAACCTAATTTATGTATATTTTCCTATGTTTAAAATTATCCCCATGGATTTAAATAAATAATTATAATCATAATTAGCCATTTTAACTAGACCTTTCTCTCATACTAACTATGACAACCCATATATTTAGTGCACCATAAATAATAATTTATTAAAAAAGACACTCATAAAACAATCCCAAAAAATCAAAAAACCTATTGTCTTTTGGAAAATAGTTACATAATATAATGACATGAAATAGGGACATAAATAAATTATTTAAAACTCATTTACCTTCCCATAAATTTCTATCATTCCTTAGACCTTCCTAAGATAACCGAGGGATGTACATAAAGAAGGGGTTAGATATAAATCCTAGTGAGGTAATAACAAAATAATTACATTATGGAAGTAATAGTTATTAGCCAACATGAATATAAATGTGAGATAAAAAGTGTAATAATAATAATCATGATCATTAAAAAATTATATAAAATGATAACATTAAATCAATATTGAAAAATGGAAAACAACTTAAAAATGACATAACAATCATAAGTGAATGAAATCCACAAATAAATCATAACATAATGTTCTTATACAAACCTAATGTACACTATACATGGTATATCCTGAGATAAGAAAATTATCTATTAAATCAGAGAGCTGTATAATTTTAGGACCACCAAGGACATTCATATTATGTACATGCATTTGTTTACCACATAGATAAATCAACAAAAGGATGCATTTCATTACATTTAACCCCATAATTGAAGAGTGTGGTATAAAAAAATGGAATTATTAATTAAATGAAGGAAAATTTCATCTAGGTGAATATCCTTATGTTCAAATGGTGATGATAATTCACTACGCACATGTGTTTCAAGGAACATCAAACAATAATTTTTTCAGAAAAATGAATGTACATAATGAATCATACAAGGTTATAATGGGAGTTATATGTTGACACTATTTAACTAGGAATAACAGAGACAAATAAAAGGATGTGTAAAATCGTATTCCAACATGAAAAAATTTATATCTAATGTCCTAACACATTGAATGTTCTAGAATAATATCGAGGAGATAATCCCCATAATTAAACAATGTAATGACTTCGGTAAAGATTATTTTTACAGGTGATAAAAGATAAAAAATTCATAGAACATCAATTAGATAGTAACATAATATTTATAATGTCATAAAAATTTGAATTAACTGATATTAATAAGTCTAAATTCGGTGAAGGTGTGTAAATGGGAATGAAGAATGGGAGAGAGAGTGTGTGTGTTCCCTTACATTGAGAGGGTACTTCTAAAATATTGGGTGTATATTCTTAAGAGTTTGGGAACAACATGGGGGAGATTTAGAGAGTTATAGAGAGAGAAAATACATGGTAAATGGGGTTTTAATGAAGGGATATAGAAAGTTGGGAGGGTATTTGTAGAAATTAAGAGGGTATTTATTTATTAATTTTTGAACATATGTTTTAGAAACTATTTGATAAAATAATGAAAACCCCAAACCATACTATGTTTTTTTCATTTTTTCTACTAAAGAAGAGTGCTTTAAAATATTTTAAAAGGCCACAAACTATGAATATGAAAAAAATAAAATTGTCGATGTAGAAGTGGGTCATTTTCATAAATATTAATCATTAAGACATTAAAATATAATAAATATTTTTTAGGATTAATTAATTTATAATTAAATTCATTAAATCACTTCAAAATAAAATTGTTTTAAATGGAAAACCTATATTTACTCATCCATTAATTTTAATGCATTTATTACATGATTATTGTATGGAGGTGATGTCATATGCCTACCATATATTTATATAATATATATTTTTAACATAAAAATTTTACTTTCTCATATAATTATGAAAAAATCACCATTGTATAATTCTTTAATTATGATTTTGAAAATATTTTTAATTTGAATACAATATTATTCTTTATATGAAAATTTTAACTTATAAATAAATAAAATTATATATAAAAAAATCCACCTTTTATGATATTTACCACTATCTAACCCTAATAAAAGTTACATATACATAATTGAATCAAATTATTATTTCAATTTAAAAAATATGTTTTATTAATAATATTTTTTAATATTAAAATTACTTCAAAAAAATTAAATAATTGAATTAATATGTTATATGCTACTATATTTCTCAAAAAATGAACTATTATTTCACCATTTCAAAATATAATTATTATTAAACTCATTAAATAATCATTGAAAAGGTAATAATAAAAAGGGATAATTATAATAATAATTATATTAAAATAAAATATAAAAAAATGTTTTACAAGGGTCTAGATTCATAAACCCTTATTACACTGGTGTATGACCTATGTGTGTGGTGTACTATTTCGGTTCCTTATCATGGTTGTTCAACGAACATGGTTTGGGTCATAATCTGGATAAGTATGAAATTTTCCATTAAATAGTTTTTCTTAAGGTTCAATCATTACGTATTAGGATGTGTCTGATCAAGAGAAAGTCCTTGTGATGTAATTTACAATGGAAGCATCGATAAATAGGCTTCGTAATGTACAATCCTTCTAGACAAGGCCATCACTTATTATCTCTACTTAAATATGAATTTTTCAAAACCGTAATTATAAAATAAAATTAATTATAAATGTTCAATGGCGGTTAATATGGTTTATGATATTTTAAATCCAATAGGTTATATCAGTATGAAATTTGCAATGTTGTTCACGTGTTTTCTATAAATATATTAATTGATTAGGAATTTTTTCATCAAATGGAGAATTTCATTTTTAAGATTTTGAGTTGTTACACAAATCAATTACTAAATGATATATTCACACCCTAGAATATACCAAATATAGAGAAACAATTTTTTCTCCCCTGATTATGACCTCACCACAGTAGTCATTCAACCTATAAAACACAATATCATTAGCATAGATATTTCAAAAAATATACCTTTTGAAATTCCTCAGATGTATTTCAATTATAATCATAGTAAATGAAATTCCATGATTACCTATCACATAGGATATGAAAAATAAAATGTTCATGACGTATTGAAAGAGAGTAACCCATATAACAAAACTCACAAAATCTGAATCATTTTAATACATATTTCAAATAATCAATTACTCCACTCATGAATCAATCTCAAATACAATGAATATGGCCATGCATCACGCATCTTATGGAACTCATATGCCCAAGCTAACCACTATATCTTGGTTTACCCTCATGCATCTCAGATTATATCTACTATAATAGGAATGTTCCCTATAACTCAATCATGAAATTGACTATCTAAAAATATTTGTTGCTTCTCAACATTAGTAGACTCAGTTACTAATACAATATTTTATATATCACATGGTTCATTACTCTAAGAATAGAATCCATTTTCTCATAATAGACATCGTAAGATTACTCACATTCCAATTCTCCAACACTACAGTTCCCATATATATATATATATATATATATATATATATATTTGGGGTCTCATACTAAATTCATTACCCGCACTAGGTTAAAAATACCTATCAAGAATCTGTTTACAAAACTACTCCCTTTTGTATTTTGGTCACATCAATATTCATATAATGATATCAACCTAGAATGATTTTTATCAAGATGATAATGGTCATGTCGATCAGTTATGGATAATGTGATTAATAATAAATGTGTGAAAAAATATATCAATTTTTATTTCCACATTAAGTACAAAAAACTATTTTATATCAATGAAAATAAATATTCATTTTTTGGTGAGGTATAATTTATCAAATAATATACACTGAAAATAAAAAATTAGTTATTATATAAAAATTAAAAATCCAAAAAATAGTTTTCCTAGTCAGTGGATAACAACCACACACAACCATGTTGATGTTATAAGAACATATAAACCAAAAATAATTTATGGACACATGTTTATTACCACCTTGGGACAAGAGTAAAAATGAAATAATAAATTATTAATATAAGGTACCATAAAATGTTATAATCAAATAAATTGTTTCATATAAATGAAATAATATTAATCCAAAATCTATGGTAACATGTATTTCAACTCATGTAGGTGCTTTCCAAGAACAAGACATAGAATTTATTATAAGTCTTGAATAGTCATAACTTATATCTTCCATGTCCGAAAAAGTAAGACAAGGAAATGGTTCTTTGATACCACTTTCTAACATCATATCCTTGTTCATTATATAAAAAATGAATTAAATTATTATATGATCTTATGCATGCCTCCCTCCACAGCAGCGGCTTTTAACTAGTAATTAGGGTCTAAAATTTTACTATGGGATGTTATACCATCACTATCGAGTAAAATAATTGTCGAAATACAATCCAATTCATCATCATAATACCCCAAACAATAAGTAATAAGCATAATAAAAAATTTCAAGATTTAAAATACATTCATGTGAAAACAGTATGAACTATATAAAACATCCACACAAGTTATTCGGATAACAACAAGATCTATCAGGGTCATGTCATATAAATCCTAGTACAAAAAATGAAAATAACAATATAAACTTGTCTTAATTCCAATCCTAACCCCATAAAATGATTTGTAAGCTATCATTATTGGTCATTAAATACTAGTCCTATTCTGTAGTTGTGCCCATGATCATGTGTTCTTCTTAGATGCCAACGAGGTAGGGCCACCATAACAGGTTGTGAATATTACTCAGAAGGTCACCACTAACATTTTCTATAAAATAACATGTATTGATAGTTTTTGTACAATGTGATATTGTGAGAATAATAATTAAACAACTGAATCGTAATAAATTAAATAATTTGTAGAATTAATTTTCTATAGTGATACCCAAGATCAACCGTACATATATTTTCCATTGTAAAATCTCATTGATAATTAAATAACCATATCATGGGTTTCAAAATAACCTTCCCCTAATATTATAATTATATAATAATTTGTTGAAATATCACTAACCCTATAATACCCATCATATATCCTAATAAAGGAGAATTTTACCCACCTTTTAACATCCATTGATATCATAATCAGGGAGAAAAATGTATTTCTCATTATAAACACTATATTTCATCAATATAATATCATCCCTACTAGAATTACAATTGCATATCACCCAGTGGAAATGAATATCATCCCATGAATCAACATATATCATCATGGGAAATAGAAAAACTATCAGAATACCCTTCTCATATCGTCATGGTGGAATAATGACCCTCCATGGTATCAAAAAATATCATTATGGGGAATGAAACCCCTCTTATGAATTAATATATGAAATCGGGGGAATGGGTCCCCTCTGATATTTTACATCACATTCTATATGGAGGAAATGAGACCCATCCATGGAATACACATATATCATTGAGGGAAATGGAAAAACTTCTAGAATTATCACCACATAACATTATATGGAATGTATATCCATTGAATCCTCAAATATAATATTGGCCTATGGATTCCTCCCTATAACTATATCATGTATCGTACTCCGAGGGGTGTCATCTATCCTAAGACAACATGAATCATATTTCATATATCATAATTAATGAGAGTTTGGTTACTCTCACTAAACAATCAAACATTCCAAAGTTGTCCAAAAAACAAATAGTTTATTCTATTATCCCATCCACACTGGGTTATCATTATGTTATCAATCTGGTATTTTTTCATTCTAGGATAGACTGGGAGCAGGGAAATCATTGTTGACACCTATGTCACATCATGGTAGAGATCCCAAACATGGGATCTATTATATCATTATCAACATAGGTTCAACATCAAAACTATGTTTAATATTGTCCCACAACATATCTATAAATACCTCTTAACCTAATTGAAGTGCACACTATGAAATATATACATCACAGAAAATGAATAAAATAGTATCATTCTCCCATATAGTATTATGAAATGTCTGTCACAACAAACCCAAACTATTTATATGTTTTTCACTTAGAAAATTGACATGTTAATGAAAATAATAGTGGTGGATAAACACATTTAAAACACACTCATCAACTAGACAAACACTATAATGAAACTCTTGATTTATGAATAACCCCACTAGGACAATAATTACTACTCCATCAAACATATTTACTATCAATGCATTAAATGATCCAATATTGCGGTCCACCATATTTTTCTCTTTTATTTTATATACACATCTATGATGTATATATCACATGGAACGAATATATTTTCATTCCCAAATCCATCAATGAATGAGGAATGAAGATGTTTTTTTAGTCTATTGTTTCCTAAGACACATTTAATCATTTAAATAGAGTTGAAGGAGAGAATTAATTTATAATTTGTAGTCAATCACAAATTTGTGTGAAAAAATAAATATTATATGCCAAATTAATAAATTCATTGCAGTTATATAAATGTTCAGGGACTAAATACCTTATTTTAAGTAATTATATTTATGAATGATCAACAATTATTTCCTCATATCGCCCAAGATTGGCCGACTACCACATATAGAAATAAATCCCAACGTCCATTAGAAAATATTAAAATCAACTAAAACAAATTAAAATCACCACAACCATTATTCCAATAATAATTTCACTTGTTAAATATATTTTTTGTTATATGAGAATAATTGAAAAATTACTCACAAAAATATCATTCTCTACTTGATCCTTGAGAAAAGGGGGTTTCACCACCCTTATATTATATCAATACTTTTTACACCCATATTAGACAATATCTTATTTAAAAAATTAAATATAATTTACCCAAAATCCTATAATTATCTAAATAACATCATGCAGTACTCTGTCATCATGAATTCACGAAAGTCATATTGTGATATTCCTCCTCGGATCTTCTTTTTCCAATCTAGGTAATGTCCTTTTCATTTTGGATAAAATAAACATTTTATAATGGAATGTTCACTAAAATTTATTGGGTTCATATCATATCATGAATTAAAAAAAAATTGGTGATACTGATAAATAACAAAGTAGTTGTATACCCACCTATAGTTATCAATTGTAAAAAATGGCGAGAAGAACCAGTCATAATTGGTGACGATATCCCCTCGACAAGAAGAATGGATATAGAGAGAATGAATTGTAATTGTAACCACAATGTTCTATATGTAAATAAAATAATGTTACATCTAATATTTCATTTAAATATTTAATCAATATTTTAGAAAATTATCCAAAAAAATATAGAACTCAATTCTTAATAAATTCCCACATCTTTTTGAATAGGGCTAGCCATATATATTAGTAAACAATCTACTATACAATATTTCCACTTAATAAATTTTTAATATCAAATGATGTACCATGTGACTCATATATATCATTAACCAATATTTTCAAATGTCTAAGACTCTTAGGTATGAAAACTAATTTCCATTACATATCATAGGGATGTTCAAAACACATTATTAAATTTAGACCCATAAAATATATTTTACCTTCACAGATCCTAGTTGTTACCATCATGTATAAGAGAAATGGATGATAAATATTACATGGAAACATATAATTTCATATAAATATTCTCATGTTTATTTTTATTTGTCATAGGGTTAGTGAGAGTTACCATTACATATCCACTTGGTCACACATATATATCTTCGTACATTAATATTTTTTCATCCTTTAAATACAAGGGGAAAATACACTAGTGTATCACTAGGTTACATCAACACTTTACTAATTTCATACAATTAATCCTAAAATAATATTATGTGTGATAGGTAACCCAACAATTGGATAAAATTAAGAAATATGAGGACTCTTACATATACACAATTTTAGTTTTAAATATTATTTGTTTGTTGTGAGCAGGGCCCCTAGACCCAAATCACATATATACCTTTATTAATATTACATGCATATGGTTAAATATATAAATGAATTTATTAATAAAATAATATTTTTGATACCATTGTATCCAATGTTTACATGGTAATGTCCACAGATTACATGTTGTAACAAAATTTTATAGTAGTTACCATCTATAATCAGAATCTTTAGATACTAATTTATAAATATTAAGAATATGTAATAGGTTACTAAAACAGAATTTTGATGGGACATAGATGATGAATGGAAATCAGGTGTAGGGGGGTCATAACCATTGAACTTTTTTAGGTGAATTTTATACGTTGTGATCATGAGAAGATGATATCATGAGGAGTATCCCACCAAATGAAACACCACTTGATTTAAGTGTCATCATTAGTTCTTATCTTTGAACACATGAATTGGTATCATGAAATGATATCATTATCAATGAGTACCATTTTATTGATTAATTTTAGGTAATTTAAAATATATAAAAATGAATTTAGGGAGAGGTATTGATTTTTGGTTTTTTCTATGATGGTATGGCATTGGTTGAATGACCAAGATAGACTTTTTCAATTCTGAGTTGATAAAGAGATATCTTAAGGCTCCTTGTTGACCAGGATAGTAGTTACTTAATTAAATCCATATCCATAGTATGATATGGTTGACAAATTTATTATATTCAAGAAATATATAAATAATCAAAAGGCTGATGACATTAGTGTGCATTATTCTTTAATACATATCATGATATAGAATATTATATTTTAAAGAACATGTTCCAAAGAGGTGGTCATAGCTATTAAATTCCATATCACCTTAAGGTACATGATAGATTAAAATAATCCTCACTTGTTATGTGGGATGAACTCACTACAATCTAGATAAGGACCTAGAGGGTCACACGTTATGTGTATCCAAAAGAACCACTTATTCATATGAGTAGGATTTTAGGACAATGTATGTCTCGCATGTAGGGGATTGTGATCTCCAAGTCCAATTGATCATTAGAATAATCTTTCAATTATATTATTCATTTTTATAATATTGATGATTAAATTTATTTATCATGGTATTAACATGTTTTTGGACCATAAAAATGAATTAGTTAAAATATAATTTTTTAGACGAACAAAACATTATCTAGGTTTGTTATATTAATTTGAGAGAATACGGTGTGAGTTAATGGTTTGTATTTTAACATGTAATGTGGTAAATTTTTAAAATAGAGTGATAAAATTATCATGACTGTTATGTATTGATTAATTATTTCACAAGTGTGAGAATGATTCTAAAATGAATGGTATTATTGTCTAATGAATAATGCTAAATTATGAAATGAATAACCTAGATATAAGTGAACATTTTCCACATAAATAGTTAGATAGACCATTTGGGACAATTTGGAGAGATTATGTATCATATACACTCCTATAATGCACATAGAGATGTATTTAAAGGAAATAACCATCTCTGATCCATCATTATTTTTTGATTGATTTTTTCTTCCTCACCCTATTGATGGGATTCCATATAACTCTAAAATTTTCTATCCATGAACATAAGAATCATATAATGATATTACATGTGTCTTTGGAAACATATTTAAGATCCATATGAGGCGTATCGTGGTATGTTTGATCTGTGACACATCGGCAATGAGAAAATAAAATTCACAATTTAAAAAAAATTTCTTTTATATTAGTCAATTTTTTTTAATTGTTAAATTGAAATCAATGGGATCATTTGAGAAATCATGAAAGTGAGATTTTGTGGATTTGTTTTTTAAAATGAATCCACAAAGAAAATTTTAATGTTTGTATCATTCCTACTTTTCTTTCACCATAGGTTCCCTCAATTTGTATCAGAAGGCACATATAATAATTAATTTAATATCATTTGAAGTTCCCATAAACATCCCATTATTCAAAAAGTGGGATATAATACAATCCAATATAAATAACGACATGTTCATCCAAGTACATATCATCAAAATATATGTGACCAAATATCAGAGGTATTTGTGCATAATATGTGATGATATTTAAAATTAATTTTCTTCTCCAACATTTAGGGATACTGATGCAATGTATTTTGGACCCATGAATGATGTGAGCATGTTGAGTATTAGCTGGAGGTACCGAAGTCCAACTGGGGTTTTACATTTTCATTAAGAGTTTTTTAGGAAGCATAACTAATTTAAAAAAATCAATATATATATAACTGTGTATGTGTATCGTTAAAAATGGAAGCGTAAGGATTAAAATATCAAAAAAATAAAAAAAACAATCTAAACATAAATGGGGGTCGAAAAGTATTCCCACCCCATTTATGGGAATGTTGACATTTTTTACAATGATTATATATATATATTATACTATAATAATTATTATATATATTATAATATTATATATTTTTTTACATATATTATAATATTATATATTGTATATATATATATATATCCTTAAAAGGATTACCCATTTAGAAATAGGATTGGCAGTGTTAGTCTGGATACAAGTTTCCCTACCTATTAAACTTATTATAAGATCCAAATCAACATATGGTGATCCAATTCAGGTAAAAATGGATACAAAACATTATGAAAAAAAAACAATAAACAAAATTAAATTATATGTTTTTAATAAAATTATCACAGGTGTTGTGGGACATATTAATATTTAATTACTATTTTTTAATAAAAGTTAATGAATTAAAACCCAATAAGAAGAATTTTAAATAAATCTAAAGGGTATAATATCATGTTGGATAATCATGTGTTGTGAATCACCCTTTCATGTTTGGTTTATTATTATTTTTTAATTATATCCTTCATGTTTTAAAATGTAATAATTATTTAATTTTGTTTTTTTTGAATCATATATTTACCTTTATATTATATTGGGATTTATAATCCCATATTTATATGAGAAATTGTATTTTCACATGATCATTTTCCCTCACCAATAAGTGAGTATAAATTGTACTGATTGGAATGGATCAATGAAATGTTGTTTATGTTGAGTGTTGGCGTAAACCAATCAAGGGTCGTGTACCATAGTATTTTTTGTCAAAATTCAAGATAGGTACTGACTCATGGAATTACCCCACCGTCCTAGTAAATATAGTATTTTCTTGATGGATTAAGAAATACATATAATCTCATAATAATGTCCTTATATTTTTTTATATGCATGCTTTATTATTTTGGAATTTTTTATTTTTTGCTCCTATTCAGAAAACATAATAATAAACATTTATACATAAATAAAGTGTTCATGTGTGGTGAATTTTTTATTTTTATAATCATTATTATGTTGTGAGTGTGATGACACATAACTTGAATGTTAAATTGATATTGATTTTATTCATTTAGATAAATTAATAAATATTACTAAAAACAATTAAGACATAAAATTTCTTCCATTATATGAATATAGACAAAACTAATTGTTTGAGGCGATCATCAACCTTATCTATCGTTATTCTTACTATAGGAGAGTTATTATGAGGATGGTGTGCCGAATTAACAAATTTTGGTAGCAAATATGTATCTACAGATTGCTTCATAAAACATTATAGTAATGGCATTATGTAATGAGAAGTAAATATTTTCCAGATCTATGACTCCACTCAATTAATCAAGGAGTTAAATTTCATTATGTTTAGCAATTAGAAATCATGATTTATACTCTCAATGTAGTTTTTATTTTAAAGATCATGATAAATAGTGGTGTTTACGTATCATTTTCACTAGAATACTCAAATGACTGAGTGTACCAAAATTATTTTTTGAGGCTTTCTCAAATTTCATAAAATAATGGGATCCATTTAAAAATAATAATTTAAAATTTTCTACTGGTAATAAAGATAAATTTTTATTATTTTATGTTAATTTGTTGCAGATCAAATAGAATCCACCACTAAATCAATTTCATTACGGTCAATATTTGATAAGGAGAGAATATCGACTGATCAAAAAATT
Source organism: Viscum album (assembly GCA_963277665.1). Taxonomy (NCBI): domain Eukaryota; kingdom Viridiplantae; phylum Streptophyta; class Magnoliopsida; order Santalales; family Viscaceae; genus Viscum; species Viscum album. The sequence continues at coordinate 1,199,199,943 of OY728143.1, read as the reverse complement.
TAGGAGGGTTATAGGGGCATTCACATAGAACTATTCTAAAGATAATGATATATGTGGTGAAATATACACTTCTTGTTGGGACCCTTTAGGTAGTGGGAAAGGTATATAAAGATAAATACAGGAATCCTATGGATTATGCACTATATTTTTGGTGTTTCAACTATCCTTAGTTAAAAAAGTTCAATAGAAAATTAACGAGCACAAATATTCTATCCAACAATTGTCATATCTATATTGGATATAAAAGGAAATAGATCAAAATGAAATATACGATATATTCAGTGACTTTTATAGTTTTGGGAAAGTATAAGGGAATCATGAAAGACCACATATACTAATTATGGTCAGGTAAATTTAGAGTCTAGAGATGCTAGAGCACAAAGTGAATCATGAAATTACAAAAAATATAATCCTTCCATCTTTACAACATATCTTATAAATTTTAATTGTTATTTATAATATGGATATAATAAATAATTCAGTCTAAGGATTTAGTTCACTGAGATGATAAAGATATAAATATTTCAAACTCTTTAGTGTTTATGGTGAATAAGAAGAATAATGAAATTAAAAAAGAGATAAAGGCTAGGTCCTAGAAAAAGATAATATTTCACTTCTTTTATAAGAACCCAAAAATACATAGGGAGTGAAATGATAGTGAGGATGTCTACATTTCCTTGGGAAATAAATGGAATTGGAAGAATAATTTCACAATTACGAATAATAATAAAAGTAATGATTCTGCATAAGGTTGATTTTTCATTTAATGTAGTCTTTCAACATCTATATGTTTTGTATTGTATATTATATGTGTCTCAAAATGTTTTATTTAAATATATTAACCATGTATATTCAATGATATTTAACAATAGTATGTTGATCTTAGTGTATACAATTGTGCGGCAATAACTACATTATCAATGGAAGATTATAATATTACTTTTACTAATATATTGGTTCTTGACCTTAATTATTATTATTATGTACCATCTATTAACAAAAAATTAGTCTTAGGTTCGAGTCATGGAACTATTGGATTTTATTTCATGTTTAGAAATTAATATTTTTTATGTATAAGGATAATTTTTTTCTATGGTACATGACATCTTAATAGTGGGTTTTATATACTTGAACTATAAAATCCAGTATTTGAAATCAATGAAAACCCCATAAAGAATGTCTCATAACCTACCCACATATGGAACTTCCATGTAGTTCTTGAAATTGATATGATGTTATGAAATCTTTATTACACGTCATATTCAAACCCCATTTAGTTAAAGCACAAGTGTTTTTGTCTTGCTTGGTGGGTCCATGAATTAATTAATGTTTTATAAGTAAAAATAATTACCTTTTTCTATTAGAGGTCTTAATAATTTATTTTATGTATTTATTACAGTATGATTAATCTAGATTATATTATAACTTTTCTTTCTTTAATAAATCTTTAAAATTCATATTTTAATTTGGCATACCATATACTACTAGTCTCTTGATGGGTTAATAAAAAAATAAGTTATTTGGGAATATTAAATATCATTTAGACATTATTTTTATAGTTACCACATATCCATTTTAAAAATCACCATATATCCAAATGTGAATCCATTTTTCCAAATGTTATTCCACATATCGAAATGTGAATCGTCATAGTTGGTTTTCAAAAATCATTTTCCATACCTATTTCAACAATATATTAGGATATAAAATTCAAAATTGAGTGATTCTGTTGAAATGGAATGATTGACTTTCATATGTAATTAATTAGAATATATTAAAATCACAATTGATTTCAATGAGGTGATAAATTTTGATAAAAGTCACAACATGTATTCGGTCTCTGTTCTTCACATTTTGAGAACTATTTGGAAACATTATTTTGATGATAACATGAGATATTGAAATTTGATTAATCTGACACATGATTTTTTTCAAAAACTAATGATACATCCTAAACATAATTAATGTGGGATCAAATTTAATTATTTTGTTTTTATGATGTGATTTAGGTCAAAATTTTTTTGACTCAAACATTATGAATTTTACAAAAATTGACTATGTGAAATAAGGTATTTAAAAATGATACATGAATTAACATACACAAATTTTGATGCATGAAATGACTATGTGAACTACCACACATTAATTCAAATATGTATATTAATATACATAGAGAATTTGACTTCACGATAAACCCTTACATTGATTTTATTTTGTGGTAATGTGAGTTCCAACATGATATTCTAAAACCCTCAAAGATGCTATGTTTTATGTAATTCATGATATTTCAATACTTTGAATGTTTATTTTTTATATTTTTGTGTTTTTTGTTCTAAAATTAAATAACAATTATTTATAAGTCGCGAAATAATGTTCTAAATTGTTTTATTAAGAACTAAATTGGATTGTCATGGGTCTATGAATGTGTAGATATTCATGATAAATTATTCGAAATTAAAATATCCAATTTGAAATATTCGTAAATATAATGGGTTTATCTCAATTTTCATCAATAAGTATTCCAATGATATCAATACTTATTATTTATTTCTATATTAATATTTTAAAGGAGTTCCAACATTCATGTTGTAGTTTATTTTTAATGAATATCATGAAATACTCACATTAATATTACTTCTTATTTATTAATGTGGTAAATGTGGAAATTATATGAGAAATAAGAATGGAAAACCTGGTATTAGTTTATTGAAAAAATAGATATTCAATGGACTTCAATATCTTTAGATGTTGTTCATGTAAAAATTGTATAATAATATTAAGTAGAACTAGAAAGATGTAGTTATAATAGGTTGTGGATACCCTCAAACTATACAATAGTTATATTTTTTGATCAAATAATACTTCTAAGAAATATTTTTTGAAACTTTACTACTAGAGATTTCACCACTACCTTGATAGTCAAAATATGACGTGTTCTATTTGGTTCAATGTTATAACTTCATCCTATAAATTTTTCGTGTCTGTTATTTGTAACACGTAGAGAATTTATGATATATATTATTATTAATAAATTCAATCACTTATCTGGATTATAATGTTCAAAAAATAGGGTTTAAATGAAATGTGAAACTCAATTATTTAAACGTTTCCATTATAACCATGCTGTTGAGATAGATGATGTCATGACCAATCTTAATGGGGACTACAACATGAATTCCATAATCCCTTGTCAAAAAGAATAGAGGTTAGACCAGAATTGAGTAGTAATAAAAAAGGGGATGAATTATCCTAATATACATTTACAAAAAATACGTCTCCAATCTCAAATAATACTGAAATGTAAAACAAAGGAAACCGTTGCAAGTGTATATCTATAGTCATAAAATTATTTTATGAAAATAAATTATTAAATTTATTAGAATGAAAAAATGCAGTCCTAACCAAAAACAATGGAGAGTCCAAAATTATCAAATGGAGGGGACTATTGACCAATGAAACCATCTAGAAAACACTTCAGTCTATCTACATTATGCTATACTCTATCGACTTCCATTCCTTATAGGAAACCTTCAAATGGATTGTTTTTTTCTTAATACATGACACATAAAAGAAGATCCCATGCAGGGGTGAGTATAAAAATATCTAGTTGTATCCCAAAAAACACTAAACACATAGCACCATGAATAGTCACCTCATAAATAATATATAGAAATTAAAAGAAAAACACATAGAGATAATTTGGAAACAAAAAATTTATCCAACTACTATTATCCAAATTACCAACCATAGAATTTTTCACGATGCTTCTTGTATATTCCTATGCCAAGATAAACCCCTCGATGATCTATACAATCATCATAGACACCCATCAAAGAGTTCATGATCGTTTGGACCTGATAAAGAAATCTCACATGTATATGAAGACCTTGATACCCAGATATCAGATCTAACGACCCAATATTTTATCAATGGAAATTTGATTCTTATATATATATCATATAATCACATGAAATCACGAAACAATAAACTACTAAGTACTATGTAACCTTTAAACATTATATTGTCACTTATATGATTTGAATTTCTAAAATCTAACATACATGGTTGTGACATGTAAGATGTTTGGATTCTGATAGAACAAACATATTTTTTGATGAATAGTATCCTACCCTTATGAATAGGAACCTACCCTTATGAATAGTAACCAACCCTTATGAATAGTAATATGACCCTTAGGAATAAAAATCGTATAAAATAATTGTAACATCACCCAAGAATCTATAAATAAAATACAGACATTTCCTAATTGATTATATGACCGTAGAAATGTATTTGTATTTTTTAAGTCACGAATAATTAGTTACATTTAAATAATTAATTTAAAAGAATATTCATTTTCCTACAAGGTGTTCATCAATTAAAATTTTTATTTTTTCTGGTTTCTATATAATTTTATAAGACCTTATTTAATTTTTTAAGGCATTATTAAATCATTTATAGTTTAAAAATTTGTATTTTTCAAGTAAATTATGATTTTAGTTATCAATTAAATTAATCATAAATGAAAATATTTTTTGAAAAAATAGATATCATTTTTCAACTAATCAGGTCAAAATTGTTAGGTTAATTTTTTGGGATTTTTCTAAAATACTTGAATTGTTGATTAATAGTGAAATACTGTAATTTACCGAATATATACACTATAAGCTAAGTGGACCATTCCAAGCATCATGGATGATATAATAAAACATAGTTCAAATTCAAATGAACCGGATACTATTTTCAATAATAAAATGACCATTATTGCATGTCTTGAGGGAAAATAATAAACTATGAAATTAAATATTATGAAAACTCTCCTCCCCTCCACTATAAAAACATCCCACAGTCTCCTCTTCTCTTCACTCCACTTCAGCCTTATGCATTCCCTAAATGCTTTGAAAATCACTATCAAAATCTCCTCCCCTACATCCTACAGCCCATGGTCTCTTAAAAATACCAAATCATCTCCCCTTAAGTGTCTCTCAAAAGAGATATACTCATGAGGTAAATTCATCTTTCCTATTCTTGTCACGACCCGACCCTACCCGGGCTCGAGCCGCAACTACCCCAGGCCCACCTCCATAGGCCGGGGGCTGGCGACCAGCGCCGAAGGCACAATAACTCGGGGAGGCCTTTGCCTAAGCACCTGTATACACACACGCAGCAAAATCGATGCAAAAGTGCAGAGTAAAAGTAAAGGCAAACAAAGAAATGGAAAGGTAAACTGATATAAAAAATACCACAAAGTGCATCGACCTCTACAAGTACAAAGTACAAACTGAAAAGAAAAGGGGCAAAACATGCGCCCAACCAAAAGTGCCACAACCCGACAATAGGTAAACAAAAGAAACTGCTAACGGGTCTCCCACCTGGAACCCGGCCATGACCACCACATGCGGTCCAAGCTCTCAAGCTCCTACGCTCCACTGAAGTCACGCTCAACCTGTCCGTCATTGGCAAGGGCACACCAAGTGCGGCCGAAGCCCAAGCAGGGGTGAGTATAAAAATACTCAGTAGGATACCCCGAAGGCTCGAGGGATCAACAAAAAAGGTACCGAAGGGTGAGCGGTAGAGCGAACAGAAAAGTAGAGGGGTACAACCGATACTGCAGTAGAGATTCCAGCTCAACCTAGCAAAAGAAAGGAAGTAGACCCGTCCAGGCACAAGGAGCTGGAAACGGTGAGAAGATGAACTTCCCGTAGATTCTTCGCTGCCTATAGTAGGAGAGTAGACTCGTCCAACCACGAGAAGCTAGACACGGAATGCACGTGGCATACCCCGCATGTCTTCGCCTCACCTAGAAGGAGAGTAACCAAAACCAAGAAGTGGGTACCAGAAACAAGGTATATATATATCCTTATGCTTTTCCAAGAATCCCAAACAAACTCGTAAGAGGATCTCCATCCCGTAGCTCAGCCCAAGAAAGAGTCGCCAACAGTCCCAGACATAACCCATCATCGTCGCCCAGCAACCCGCATGTCTGCCCTGAACCGCAAGACAAGGGGCTCAGTCACCGCACCTTGATACTATCCTCTTTGGGCGGCACTGACTCACCCGCACGGTTTTAGATCGCGTCACAAGAACGCCTCTCGGTGGGGAAAGTGTCCCTCGAACTTGAGAGTTCTAGGGAAAGTCAAACTACACCTCATCACTGCCCCGCAGTCGAGAGGTCTCCTCAAAGTCAAACCGTCACAACACTGACCCGTACAACCAAGGGTCCCACTCCGGTAATCACAGAGGTATGCCACAGACTAGCCTAGTCGAGAGGACTAAGTCTGGAATGCTAACAGGTGTCCCACTGCCCAGCCCTGCTGGAGGGTAATTCATAACCGGATATCGGGTGACCCACTGCCCAGCCCTGCTAAAGGGTAAACCCTAATACATCGTCAGGTGACCCACTGCCCAGCCCTGCTGAAGGGTAAACCATATATAGATGTCGGGTGACCCACAGCCCAGCCCGGCTGGAGGGTAAACCCTAATACATCATCAGGTGACCCACTGCCTAGCCCTGCTGGAGGGTAAACCCTAATACATCATCAGGTGACCCACTGCCCAGCCTTGCTGGAGGGTAGACCTGGAACTAGATGACGGGCGACCAACTGCCCAGCCCTGCTGGAGGGTAGTCCCTAAGAGGTCGTCGGGTGACCCACTGCCCAGTCTCTGCTAGATGGTAGACCCTAAGTGCATCGGGCAACCCACTGCCCAGTCTCTGCTGGAGGGTAGACCCTAAAAGTGTCGGGTGACCCACTTCCCAGTCTCTGCCAGAGGGTAGACCCTAGAATCCGATGAGTGACCCACTGCCCAGCCCCGCTGGAGGGTAAAACTCAGAACTGCTCTGGCCACATCCACTGGAGGGTACAACATAGGCCAACTGAACACGGAGTGGGCATCACGCGACCACCCAACTCCAGCACAACTCACCCAAAGGGGTTCAGCACCTGTTCCATCACTAGGTTCCACTAGCCCCGCTACCGACCAATCCTTCGAGAACGAAACCAGGGGGAGGCCACTCAACCCTGCTGGTCAACAACCGAGCACCGAGCCGGGGGAAAACTCCACCCTGCTGGTCAAACAACGAGCACAGAGGGATCCTCTATGTCGCGAGAGCTCAAACTACGCATGAAGAACCCAACACGCACGTGGGGCCCACACAACGTGTGGCCCCATCTCAACCCCAACTGAGCACACAACCATCCTCAGGTACAAACAACCACACGTACCTCCAAGCGCTCCTGTATACTCCTGGAGTATACCTCATTCCAGCCCAAAGGCTATCGTGCACACGGCACCCAGCATCAACGTGAAGGCATGACGTAACAACCCCACCTCAAAGGACCAGACACAGCCATCCACATCTTGTGAAACATTCATATCACTCTCCCAAGAGAGCGCGATCACATGCCAAGGGTCCGCTAAAGACAAAGTAGGGCGGACCGCCACTGGAACACCCTTCATGCTCCCCATTCAACAATATCGCGCAAGAGGCTCCACACAACCAAACGGATCACACCATGGTAATCCTCACCGAAAAACACGTGAGATCGACTACTTACTCACCCAAAACAGCCACCCAGTGAAAAAGGTACTATTCACCGTAGCCCGGTCGGGTGGGACCCACACCACATCTCCGAAAAAGGTCGGGCGAGCTACGCCATCGCGATGCTCTCAGAAAAACACGTCGAAAGCACTACTCGCTTGAGTAGAATGGGTATCCGGAGAAAAACATGTGTTGCGACACACCACACACGAGCGACACCACGTGGGACCCGCAACCCGGTCCCGAAACTCCATGAACGGATCGCACCATTGTGATCCTCTCGAAAAAGCACACAAGATGGACTACGCACTTGCCCAAAACGGTCACCTGGTGATAAAGATGGAAAATCACCGTCGACGCCCCAAACCGCTTTCATGGGTCCCGCACCATCATGCCGAATTTGAGCGGGCGGATTGCACCATTGCAATCCCCTCGGAAAAACACCCAACATCGACTGTCCGTACGCCCCGAACGGACGTCCGAGGAAGAAGTCGCTAAAAGCTGCACACAGCTCAAGAGTTGGCCCGTGGGACCCGCGCCTCAACTCCAGACTCAATGCCTAGAACCGCACCGGAAACCTCCGCCTCAGTTCTTGATGCAAGCTCCACGCTGCCGTATACGGCGCACAAAACGGACGCCCGTAGCCCGAAATACCGGCGTCCGAAGTCTGAGGCGCAAAGCCCCTCTGGGCCGGACCGGCCCGGTCCGGCCGGTCTGCCCTGCTTGGGCCGGCCCGCGCCGGCCGGCCCGGTCCAGCCGAGCCGGGGGCCGCCGCTCCGCGGCCCTGTCCTCTTCACACCCGCGCGCCGCCGCGTGGGATCTGCCACCGGCCGGCCACGAGGGTCGGTCGCTCGGTCCATGCAATGACCCGTGATGCGCGGGTCGTCGCCTCACTGCACGGGGCCGCCGCCTCGCGGCCCCTCCTCCGTTTGCCGGCGCCCGCGGCTTGCGCCGCGGCCGACTTCCGACAGCCGTCGCCGCCTCCCGGAGCTTCTCCTCCTGGCCACCGAACCGCCACGAGGCCCCGCGACCGCATCCTCGGACCGAAGCCACGCCGCCGCACCTCCTACCGCCGGAGCTCCTCAAAACGGCTGGAAAACTTCCAAAAACCCGCAAACTTCGGCGAGGTGTTGCGGTCTCCTCCGAACTCCGTTTTCAATTCCGAATGAAGCGACGAAAAGAGTAAAATTTGTACTACACTACCAGGTAATTTTATCGAACAGAAATCAACAAAACAACGCAAAAATCAGGGGTCAAAGGGGGGTTCGGGAATTAAAACTCAAATACATCACCCTACCTCGCGGGCGTTGCCCGGAGCTTCGTCGCCGAACCGTCACCTTTCCGGAGTCTCCTCGTTGGAGCTCGCCTCGCCGGAGGTGAAGGAGGGGGAGGAGGGTTTGAGGAAGGAGAGGAAGAAGAAGAAGGGGGTGTTTAAGTACAAAACACTTAAACGCCCGCCGGACGGCCCCGAACCCAAACTCCCGACGGGGTCGGGATTTACCTCCCCTAGGCTAAGAACCACGCTCTGAGCGCAATGGCGGTCTCGGAATTTTATTCTGAGACCCCGTTCAAAAGTTACTAAACTCAGCGCCCGAGGCCGCCAATTTACGAAAACGCCCCTGGGGCCATTTTTCACAAACGGCCCGCGCCCGCAAAACTTATACCCCTCCTAGGGTAAAAGGCACGCTCCGAACTCAACGGTGCTCTCGGTTTTCTAATACGAGCCACCGTTTAAGAGATACTTGCATTTCATCAATAAACAAATAAATTAATTAATTAATTTATCCGTTTAATATTCCAGAAGCGGGCGAGGGGTCCAAACGTCCCGCACCGACAAGTTTTATGTCGTTCCTAAGGTAAACACCCCATTCCAGACCCATCTGTAAACTCGGATCCCTGATCCCGAACTCCGTTTAGGAGTTATCTCATTTATTTGGCGTTTCCAGTGTGAACGCACTGAAAAATTAATTTTGGCCACTCTGGGGCCTGGAATCGCACGCCGTCTGAAGGCGCTGCTCTGGAATATCATCAAGAATATTCCAAAGTCTTTCGTAGCAAAACCCGTTTTCTTAAATCATTCCCTCCTTCAAGCTTTTCATCCTCGAAAAGCAAAACTAGAGAGCAACACAGGGTACTAAGCCCACACCTGGCTTCCGCATACCCAGAAGAACCCACGTACAGCTCTACGTCACCGCACACAGACCAAGGGATTGATCTGTCCATGCTAGGTCGGCCCTTGCCGACGTCGTGCACCCACTCCAGACTTTGGGGTTAGGTTAAGGCGGTAGGGTACCTCGCCATCCCTTTTGCACAGTCTCAAACGGCCCGAAGGCCCTCGGGGGTAGCTCACCTCCCCGGTCAAACCTCTACGTCGCACTCCGCGACTGGAATCACCACCCGCACCTGGAACAAGGCCCGGTGATTCCCTCCTTCAGAATATCAATATGGTGAAACACCCAAGGATATCTGGTCACGCAAGGTTCCACAGTCGATGCTCTCTTACATTCTCAAAAGGAGAAGGAGTCAACACCATCGACTAATTGAAAAGGTCTCGCGCCTTTCTCCTTACCAAGACAGGGTTACACCCGACGCCCTGCGTCACCCTAGTAACACCTCAAACAAGTAGCCGGGAGAGAAGCATTTCACACGCAGATCCTAACAATTCTACTGCAAAAAGTAGATGAGTCCCAAGGGGGTACCTCTCACCATCCCGTGCACTACAGGATCGTAGAAATCCAAAGCTCGCGGATGTCAGTGGTCCCAACCGTCAGCTCCCGGAGCCTGACGTGGACCGCCGAGGGGAGATTTCGTAACGTCGTCCCCCACCTCCAGCTCCTCCCGCTCCTCTGTTCGAACCACCTCTCTGGCCACTACTCCGATCACGGCGCTGCCTCTGTCGTGGTGGTGCACCTGCTGCCTGCCCGAAGCTCTCAGCAACTCGGGTCGGGCAGTCTCGTGCCAAGTGACCTCGCCCATCATAAGCATAGCACTGGCGCTCTCTGGGCTGCCCTGGTGCCCTCCGGCGCCACTGTGGTGTACGACCACGGCCCGGGATCCACTCACGGAAGGGTATCCTCGGCTGAGGCCCTGTGCCTTTTCACGACAGTGGTACACGACCACACCTCCAAAACCGGCAGCGGGAAGACCACCTGCATCGAGGTCCTGTCCTCCGGCGCCTGGTAGCTACGAGAGACGTTCTGGCCCCGTTGCACCCACTGCCACAACCAACCGCAAAACATGACAGGAAGCCCCCTGTCACCAGCACCTGCTCTAGCACCCCGGCATATGTGGAAATGCCCAAGGGTACCATGACAACACGAATCTCTCGGCGGAGACCCTGCTCAAACTTCTGCGCTCGGGAGTTGTCATCACGGACTAGGTCCGGGTAAAAGCATACATGATCTTCAAAACTAGACGCGTACTCGGCAACCGTCATCCCTCCCTGCTGAAACTGCAGAAGCTCCTGAATCCGAACGGAGCGCAAGCAGGAGGGGAAAAACTCCTCACGGAGCAACAACTGAAAGTCGTCCAACGAAAACGACGACTCGTCAACAAACTGAGTCACCAGACTCCACCAATGCCAAGCCGATCCACGGAAAAAGGCTGGCTGCCAAAGTCGCTCTCTGATCTATCGGCGTCCGCACAAGCCTGAAAAGGAGAACCACTGCCTCGAGCCAAACTTCTGTTGCCTGAGGGTCTGGCTCACCACTGAACCTCAGCGGTCTCTGCCGCTGGTACTAACGGAGCGCGCTCAACCTGTGCTCGAGCTCAGCCTGCTCGGCTGAAACTGCCTGCTGCTCAACAGGTTGGGGTGCTGTTACCGGCCCACCCAGAGAAAGGGGCTCACACGATGGGTCCTGGACTGTGGCCTCGTAGCTCATAAGGTCGTCGTCACGAACCAAAGCTGGTATCTGGGCTGGCTGTCTTCGCGGAGACATCCTGATCATTATCAAGGAGTGTCGCGGTCAGATGAGCATATATGTATATACCAATATCAACAATGGGGAGCTGACTCAAGAAGGACAGTCAAAGACTCAATCCTATGTGATGCACAAACAAATTTCCCTACCAAAAGTGTCTCATCATGCCGAGTCGATAAGCGGGTTATCAAGGTCCTAGTGAATGGATACGTCGGTCGCCGCACTATCACTGGACTCCCTGGCCTAAGAGCCGCTCTTGAGACACATTAACATTGTTGCCCTATATACCAACCAATTCCTCTTTTAGGGATGTCCGCACAACATCCCATGGAATGAACCACCTCTGATACCACTTTGTCATGACCCGACCCTACCCGGTCTCGAGCCGCAACTACCCCAGGCCCACCTCCATAGGCCAGGGGCTGGCGACCAGCGCCGAAGGCACAATAACTCGGGGAGGCCTTTGCCTAAGCACCTGTACACACACACACAGAAAACTCGATGCAAAAGTGCAGAGTAAAAGTAAAGGCAAGAAAACAAAAGGAAAGGGAAACTGCTATAAAAAATACCACAAATTGCATCGACCTCTACAAGTACAAAGTAAAAACTGAAAAGAAAAGGGGCCAAACACGCGCCCAACCAAAAGTGCCAAAACCTGGAAACAGGTAAACAAAATAAACTGCTGATGGGTATCCCACCTGGAACCCGACCACGACCACCGCACGCGGTCCAAGCTCCCAAGCTCCTACGCTCCACTGAAGTCACGCTCCACCTGTCCGTCGTCTGCAAGGGCACACCAAGTGCGGGAAAATCCCAAGCAGGGGTGAGTATAAAAATACTCAATAGGATACCCTGAAGGCTCGAGGGAGAAACAAAGGAGGTACCGAAGGGTGAGCGGTGGAGAAAATAGAAAAGTAGAGGGGTACAACCGAGGGTGCAGTAGAGAGTCCATATCAACCTAGAAAAAGAAAGGAAGTAGACTCGTCCAGGCACAAGGTGCTGGAAATGGTGAGAAGATGAACTTCCCGTAGAGTCATCGCTGCCTATAGCAGGAGAGTAGACTCGTCCAACCACGAGAAGCTAGACACAGAAAGCACGTGGCATACCCTGCGCGTCTTTGCCTCACCTGGAAGGAGAGTAACCAAACCCAAGAAGTTGGTACCAGAAACAAGGTATATACATATCCTTATGCTCTGACAAGAAGCCCGAACAAACTCGTAAGGGGATCTTCGTCCCGTAGCTCATCCCAAGAAAGAGTCGCCAACAGTCCCAGACATAACCCATCATCGTCGCCCAGCAACCCGCATGTCTGCCCTGAACTGCAAGCCAAGGGGATCAGTCACCACACCTTGATACTATCTAATTTGGGTGGCACTGACTCGCCCGCACGGTTTTAGATCGCGTCACAAGAACACATCTCGGTGGGGAAAGTGCCCCTCGAACATGAGAGTTCTAGGGAAAGTCAAACTACACCTCGTCACTGCCCTGCAGTCGAGAGGTCTCCTCAAAGTCAAGCCATCACAACACTGACCCGTACAACCAAGGGTCACACTCCGGTAATCACGGAGGTAAGCCACATACTAGCCTAGTCGAGAGGACTGAGTCTGGAATGCTAACAGGTGTCCCACTACCCAGCCCTGCTGGAGGGTAATTCATAACCAGATATCGGGTGACCCACTGCCCAGCCCTGCTGGAGGGTAAACCCTAATACATCGTCAGGTGACCCACTGCCCAGCCCTGCTGGAGGGTAAACCATATTCAGATATCTGGTGACCCACTGCCCAGCCCTGCTGGAGGGTAAACCCTAATACATCATCAGGTGACCCACTGCCCATCCCTGCTGCAGGATAAACCATATTCAGATATCGGGTGACCCACTGCCCAGCCCTGCTGGAGGGTAAACCCTAATACATCATCAGGCGACCCACTGCCAAGTCTCTACTGGAGGGTAGACCTGGAATAGGTCGACAGGCGACCCACTGCCCAGCCTTGCTGGAGGGTAGAACTGGAACTAGACGACGGGCGACCCACTGCCCAGCCCTGCTGGAGGGTAGGCCCTAAGAGGTCATCGTGTGACCCACTGCCCAGTCTCTGCTAGAGGGTAGACCCTAAGTGCATCGGGCGACCCACTGCCCAGTCTCTGCTAGAGGGGAGACCCTAAAAGTGTTGGGTGACCCACTGCCCAGTCTCTGCCGGAGGGTAGACCCTAGAATCCAATGAGTAACCCACTGCCCAGCCCCGCTGGAGGGTAAAACTCAGAAATGCTCTGGCCACATCCACTATAGGGTACAACACTGGCCAACTGAACACGGAGTGGGCATCACACGACCACCCAACTCCAACACAACTCACCCAAAGGGGTTCAGCACCTGTTCCATCACTAGGTTCTACTGGCCCCGCTACTGGCTGATCCATCGAGAATGAAATAGGGGGACGCCACTCAACCCTGCAAGTCAACAACCGAGCACCAAGCAAGGGGAAAACTCCACCCTACTGGTCAAACAACGAGCACCGAGGGATCCTCTAAGTCGTAAGAGCTCAAAGTACGCAAGCAGAACCCGACACGCATGTGGGGCCCACACAACATGTGGCCCCATCTCAACCCCAACTGAGCGCACAACCATCCTCAGGTACAAACAACCACACGTACCTCCAAGCGCTCCCAAATACTCCTGGAGTATACCTCATTCCAGCCCAAAGGCTATCGTGCACACGGCACCCAGCGTCAACGTGAAGGCGTGACGTAACAACCCAACCTCAAAGGCCCAGACACGGCCATCCACATCTCGTGAAACATTCATATCACTCTCCCAAGAGCGCGAGATCACATGCCAAGGGTCCGCTACAGAAAAAGTAGGGCGGACCGCCACTAGAGAACCCTACATGCTCCACATTCAACAATATCGCGCAGGAGGCTCCACACAACCAAACGGATCACACTGTGGTAATCCTCACAGAAAAACACGTGAGATCGACTACTTACTCACCCAAAACGGCCACCCAGTGAAAAAGGTACTATTCACCATAGCCCGGTCGGGTGGGACCCACACCACATCTCCAAAAAAGGTCGGGCGGATTGCACCATCGCGATTCTCTTGGAAAAACACGTCGAAGCACTACTCGCTTGAGTAGAACGGGTATCCGGAGAAAAAGATGTGTTGCGGCGCACCACACACGAGCGGCGCCACATGGGACCTGCAACCCAGTCCCGAAACTCCACGAACGGATCGTACCATTGTGATCCTCTCGAAAAAGCACACAAGATGGACTACGCACTTGCCCAAAACGGTCGCCCGGTGATAAAGATGGAAAATCACCGTCGACACCCCAAACCGCCCTCATGGGCCCCGCACGATCATGCCGAATTTGAGCGGGTGGATTGCACCATTGAAATCCCCTCGAAAAAACACCCAACATCGACTGTTCGCACGCCCCGAACGGACGTCCGAGGAAAAAGTCGCTAAAAGCTGCACGCAGCTCAAGAGTCAGCCCGTGGGACCCGCGCCTCAACTCCAGCCTCAACGCCGGAAACCGCACTGAAAACCTCCGCCTTAGTGCCAGGGTCACAACGCCGCAGACGGCGCTCAAAACGGATGTCGGACGCGTCTGTGCCGTCCAAAACAAGAATCCCAGAAAAACGCTCGTCCACTTAAGGACGCGTCGCGTCTCAGCGGCCCCTCGTTTCGTGAATTAAAAATTCCTGAAACCATCTCAAAAACTCCATCTTGATGCAAGCTCCGCGCTGCCGTAGACGGCGCGCAAAACGAATGCCCGGTGCCCGAAATACGGGCGTCCGAAGTCTGAGGGGCAAAGCCCCTTTGGGCCGGACCGGCCCGGTCCGGACGGTCCGCCCTGCTTGGGCCGGCCCGCGCTGGCCGGCCCGGTCCAGCCGAGCCGCGGGCCGCCGCTCCGCGGCCCGCTCCACTCCACACCCGCGCGCCGCCGCGCGGGATCTGCCACCGACCGGCCACGAGGGCTGGTCGCTCGGTCCACGCAACGACCCGCGATGTGCGGGTCGTTGCCTCACTGCACCGGGCCGCCGCCTCGCCGCCCCTCCTCCATTTGCCTGCGCCCGCGGCCGGCGCCGCGGCCGGCTTCCGACAGCCGCCGCCGAACGTGGCTGCCGCCTCCTAGAGCCGCTCTTCCTGGCCATCGAACCGCCGCGACGCCCCGCGGCCGCCTCCTCGGACCGAAGCCGCACCGCCGCGCCTCCTACCGCCGGAGCTCCTCAAAACGGCCGGAAAACCTCCAAAAACCCGCAAACTTCGGCGAGGTGTTGCGGTCTCCTCCAAACTCCATTTTCAAATATGAAATAAGTGATGGAAAGTGTAAAATGTTTACTACACTACCAGGGAATTTACTCGAACATAAATCAACATAACAACACAAAAATCGGGGTCCAAAGTGGGGTTCGGGAATTAAAACTAAAATACCTAACCCTACCTCGCGGGCGTTGCCCGGAGCTTCGCCGCTGAACCGCCGCCTTTCCGGAGTCGCCTCGCCGGAGCTCGCCTCACCGGAGGTGAAGGAGGGGGAGGAGGGTTTGAGTAAGGAGAGGTAGAAGAAGAAGGGGGGTGTTTAAGTACAAAACACTTAAACGCCCGCCCGACGGCCCTGAACCCAAACTCCCGACGGGGTCGGGATTTAGCCTCCCCTAGGCTAAGAACCACGCTCTGAGTGCAACGCCGGTCTCAGAATTTTATTCCGAGACCCCATTCAAAAGTTACTAAACTCAGCGCCCGAGGCCGCCAATTTAGGAAAACACCCCTGGGGCCATTTTTCACAAACGGCCCGTGCCCGCAAAACTTATACCCCTCCTAGGGTAAACGGCACGCTCCGAACTCAACGGTCCTCTCGGGTTTCTGATCTGAGCCACCATTTAAGAGATAATTGTGTTTCGCCAATAAATGAAGAAATTAATTAATTAATTTATCCGTTTAATATTCCAGAAGCGGGCGAGGGGTCCAAACGTCCCGCGCCGACAAGTTTTATGTCATTCCTAGGGTAAACACCCCATTTCGGACCCATCCGTACACTCGGATCCCTGATATGGAACTCCGTTTAGGATTTATCTCATTTATTTGGCATTTCTAGTGTGAACGCACTGAAAATTTAATTTCGGCCACTCCGGGGCCTGGAATCGCACGCTGTCTAAAGGTGATACTCTGGAATATCATCACGAATATTCAAAAGTCTTTCGTAGAAAAACCCAGGTTCTTACAATTCTTTTATTTTATTTAAAGTTCTTTTCTTATCTTGTTTCTTTCCTCACTTCCCATCACCAAAATGGTATGATAACTCTTGTAACATACATGTACTGGAATTATTTTATTCTAATGGGATAGTTTATCATAATATCTCCCACCCCCTCCTTTTATTCTATAAACGAAAATACTATCCGAGATTTGATGCTTTCTCACATTCAGGGACGACAGGTTTTTAATATGTGTTACCATCTTCTATACAAGTCATGAATCAATTTTAATAGTTGAACCAGGTCATGATATATGTACCTAATCTTATTTTATGTAATGAAATCCTTTTTTCACACATGATGTAAAATAATAATACAAAACAAGTTAATCATGAGGAAAATCGCCAAATTAATCCAGGTATCTATCATTAATGTTTTATATAATGAGTCAAATTCACTACAAGTAAACACAATAAATTTCCAAACATGTAACAATCTGTATTTTCAAATATAAAATATAACTCTAATTTTGGAAAACCATCCCCATTTATCGTGATTCTCCATTTATGAAAATAAGTAAACAGATCTTAAAGACCAAGAAACTAAACCAACCCAAACAATGAAATTGAACCAATTAACCCATAAAAAAAGTCATGAATTAATGTAAAATATTTATACTAAATAATTTTAATATATAATAGGTTCTAGAATTATTAATTAGTGAACTTAATTTTATTGTTTAAGTCATTAATATAAAGTGGATAACACTATGAGACTAAAGGTAATTGATCCTCTCTATTTCACTCAAATTCATGAATATTCTACATGTTATGTCTTTTTATATACAATCCCCAATAATGGGGTAAGATTTCACACTGCCCCCATATATACCTCATGATGTATAAGTTATTATAAATGTATTTCTCTCGCATTAAGACTTCTTAAGTACAAATGATACCATGTTGATGATCTGTAAGGCATTGGTCCCGAACCTCCATAATTCCTTCGGTTTGCTTCATCATTCTTATAACCAAAATGAATTTATCTTATAATCATTTGTGAATATTCAAAATTCTTTTTACATCTATGAAATTAATTTATCAAGTCCCTTCATCATTATCTTTCAAGTATACACATGCTTTTATGTGATTCCCCCCTTAATTCACCCTAATAAGCATACTTGTTTTAAGGGAAATTCTCGAATTCTTACTGAATTTGAAGTGCACAATATATTCTATTTTAATACACCATTTTCATTATAAAATAATTCTATTTATATCAATTTTATTTTTTCTTCACTTCTGGTTTTATATAAATTATTGTTCACTTTCCAATTTAAAAGGCTCTAAAGTATTTTCCTTAAAACCGCACAAAAAAGTTTTAATGCAAGAATTTCATAAATACTATTAATTCATGATTTCAATTAATTTTTAAATAACCTACCATAATATATATTCTTATTTTACATTATTAATGTCCCGATGTGTTTTATTTCTTTTCTTTCATGGACACTTGTATGATACACTCACTCATTATTAATTATTACTTGATTATGATACCCATTCCATTCCATGGGTACCCTTATGTTTATGTATGATAGATTATGTTTGAATCATACTATGGAAAATATTCTAATTAAATGTTATGATGGGTGCTCCTAGATAGTGATATAATTAATTTGGTAAATTTGGGTCTCATGATACGTTATGTGCGGCGGTCTTGGCGGTTAGTGTTGGCTTTTGATACCATGTGAAATAGTCTTGGCGGTTATCCTTGAATTATACTAATGTCATGTTTTATATATCTACCATATTACTATGACTCCAGGTTTATATGATTCCATGTTTATATGCAATGCTTCAATATGATACATTCCTTTTTTATGTCCTCATGTTATGCCTTCTAACTAATGTGGTATTGCTTTATTCATATTTTTATTCCCCTGTTGGGGTTTTTATCTCATCATGTTGTTCATGTGATCCCTAGGGTACCCTATGTAGATGTAGGGGCTTAAAAATGTTAGGATATCTTTATGAAGATTAAATAAATAAGGGTTTTGTATTTCCATGTTTTTAGTTTATGTACATATTCATTAAAGACACTAGACATCACAATTATTTTCTTGTTCTCTGATGTATAATTATGCTTAAAATCTTGTTATGTCATTTTTAAAAGGATTGGGTCTCTATAATTGGTATCATAGGGTGGCCTAATAATTTGTGGATATTATGAATATAAAACTTAAATAAGAACCTTATGGATGATAATATATATAAAAACACCTAATAAATTTTGGTAATTATAGAGTAAGTGGTTTATCAAGAAAATACATAAATGTCTTGATAAAATAGGTAGAGGTTTCTCTAGCACAAATGTATGTAGGGGTAAAACTCGAAAACACTACTTTGAGATAGACTCAAGCAGGAACTGATGAATGGCAATGAGGCTTTATGTACTCTTGGTTTGACACACCAAGGGGATATGCTTTTGTAAATTCATGATCATGGTACAAACCAATATTAAGGGAATAAATAAAAATACAATAATAATATATGTTATGAAATAGATCATGGAAAACCTAGAACAAAACATATTGAATCACAATTTTGGATATACTTCTCTTTTACATGTTTATCCCTTTATGTTTAAAGTTTCATTTTTTATGATCAATAGTTAAGTATTAAAACCCCATAATTGTAAGTTAGTTTTCTTAACTAATGGTGGGAAATATAAGAACACATGAAAAAAATAATTCTGATTGGGAATATGTAGATTTCCCTAATGATATCGCTGATATGATGGGAACAGGTGCTCACAACTTTATGACATTACTTGCTCAGCTAGGTCAAGTTATGAATAATAACAAGAATCATATGGAACACCCTCATCCAAGGAATGATGAATTATTTATTGAATTTTTCATGTGGAAAAGTCCTCCCATGGTTAATGGATCTTCATATCACCTTCTCATGGAATATCTGATTAACTCCATTGAAAAGATATTATATTTCCTCCATTGCTCAGAAAAAGATAAATTTGTGATGGATGTCTATCGTTTTGATGGGGAAGCTAATCAGTGGTGGACACAGATCAAGAATACAAATCCGTATGAGGAAATTGATTCCATTGATTGGGAGGAATTTAAGATAATGTTTAACAATAAACATTTTCCATCAAACCTCCATCTCAAGATGGAAAGAGAGTTCCTCAGACATAGGAAGATGGAAGATGAGTCAATCAGTGCATATAAAAAAACATTGAAATGCATTAAAGGAACATATCTATCTTTTTCATGAACATCAAAATCAAGGTGGATCACTCCTTTAGGTTACTAAAGCTGAGTCTATGAAAATAGTTTGTGAATAGATACTTTGAAATCTATGAGGAGATTTTTTGTTGTGCCCTTAGGTTTGAAATGGAGATCATAGACTCTCAGTGTGATCATGGGCCCAGGGATAAAAAGAGTAATAAGGAATCTAATGTGGGTTGTTATGAAAATAAATTCAAAGATAGAAATAAGATCGATCACCCCCAGTGTAAAATTTGAGTGAAGAATCATTCTGCGAACTGTCTAAATGGTACCATGAAATTCATCAAATGTTGAATGTTGAGAAATCTTGCTAAAAACTACTGATGAGATATGAAGAATCCCATTAATGTGAAAGAAGAATGGAATGTTCAGACCAACACTCAGCCTTTAGTGTAGTGTTAAAACTGTAAATAGCGTGGGCATTATCAGAATAATTTCCCTACGATGAGTGTTGTCAGAGGAAATCTACAATAACCTATAAGGAAATAAAGAATGAATTATAATACCACTACTACTGAATTGGATCCCAACAATAATGTGGTGAATGGTACGCTAGTTATTCATTCAAGAATTTTGAATGCACTATTTGATTCTGTTTCTATATAATCATTCATATCTTTGATGTTTAGTATAACAATTCAAATACAACCTCAAAATTTGGTGGAAACTTTATCTGTGAGAACAAAGAATGGGGAAATTATTGAATCCATGGTTTATAACTCCTCCCCGGTAAATTTTTTTTGATTAAACCTCCATGAAAATATTTTCATACATCTATTAGTATAGTTTGATGTTATCTTGTTCATGGGTTGGATATCATTATACAAATCCGACAGCAATTTTTGGGAAAGGGAGATCACCCATCACATTCCGAAGCATCATCCAATTCATTTCAAGCATAATGAGGAAGATAAATCTCCATTAAAATCATTGTATATTTTGTGAATATTTATGCCTTATTAAAAATCATATCTAGCTCAAATTATTGAGACAAGGGAGAGAATAATTCATGAAGACTTTCCCATCGTGAGGGATTACACTCATGTATTCCCCAAAGTGTTGTTTGGACTTCTTCTTAACCGAGAGGCTGAGTTCTCAATTGATCATAATCCTAGATATTAGCCTATATCAAAGAAACATAATAGAATGGCCACCATAGAGCTTGATAAGATGAAGAAGTAGCTACAGAATAATATGGAGAATGGTTTTATAAGCTGAGGTGCTTTACTATGGGGAGCAGAAGTTATCTTTATAAAAAAAGGATGGTTCAATGCACCAATGCATTGAATGTCATGAGCTCAATAAAATCACGATAAAGAACAATTATACCCAAACTATGATATATTACTTGTTTGATTAGCTTTGTGGGGATAATATTTCTCTAACGTGGACATTAGGTCAGGATATCACCAATCAAAGGTGAGGAAGGAAGATATTCCAAATACTACATTTTGAATGAGGTATGCACACTATGAGTTCATAGTGGTCCCCTTCAGACTCAATAATGTTTTGGAAATATTCATCGATTTAATGAATTGAGTCTCCAAAGATTTCCTCAAAAAAATAGTCATTATTGATGAAATTATTATATACTCCAAGAACAAGGGAAACATGAGGATGAGTTGAATACTATGTTGAAGACATTGTGAAGTGAGAATCTATATGAAAAGTACAGTAAATGTAATTTCTTGATGGAGTAAGTATCACTCTTGGGTAATGTTATCCCCAAAAAAGGTATATATGTGGACACTTCCATGAAAAATGTAATTGAAGAGTGGCCCATGAAAACATATATAACAGATATCAAAAACATTTTGGGTATAGCTGGCTATTATCGATGATTTGTGAAGAATGTTTCATGATTTCCCAACCCAATAGCCAAGCTAAACTAGAATTGAGTGACGTTTTTAAGACTCAAGAAATGTGAAGACTTTTTTATGGTTTTAAAATAGAGGCTAATCAATTCTCCAGTACTCAAACTCCCAATATGTGGAGAACTCTAGGTGGTGTACAATGATTCTCAAAATAATTTCTTAGGCTCTGTGTTGATGAAAATATCTAAAGTGATATTCTATGCCTCATGGAAGCTAAAAATACATAAGAAAAACTACCCTACATAGGATCTGGTGTTGGCGGATGTGATCTTTGCATTAAAAATCTGGCATCGTTATCTCTATCGGGAGAAGTGTGGGATATATACTATTCACACAAGTAAAAAATACATATTCTCACAAAAAGAACTCAATATACACCCGAGAAGATGGATAGAGCTCACCAAGGATTATGAATTCAATATCCACTACCATCCCTGTAAGAAAGAATAGGTGGCAGATGCTCTATGTAGAAAGGGTCTTGCACTTTTTTATCAATGATTAAAATTGAAAATGATTTGATATTCATAGATTTTTATAGTATGGACATGGGAATCATTAATGGAGGAACAACATCAATCCTTTCTCAAATTATTGCTTAACTATCCCTCATGGAGAAGAATACTGATTCTCAATGAAATGATATGGAAATTCTGAAAGGGGTGGAAGCCATTGAAAACTATAAATACTCTAAGTTCATGATTGACGAGGTGTAGTTGTATAATTTGGGTCATGATTATGTGTACCATTTGATGCAAATATAAATAAGGCGATTCTGAATGACTCACAAAGCTCAACCATATCTATCAACCTATGGAGTACAAAGATGTATCAAGATCTCTAAGAGATCTTTGGTGAGACAATATGAATTAGTATATTACTGAGTATACATAAATGTTCCTGGTATGTCAACAAGTGAAGGATAAAAGGCATAATTCTAATGAGATGATGCAACCACTAATCATGCCAACATTGATGTGGTTGAGCACCACCATGGAATTTTTATCTAGTGTTCTAAGGACATCTTGGGAAAATAATGCTATATGGGTCATTGTGGATCATCTTATGATGATAGTTCACACTATCACAATTATGGAGGACTTCTCATTGGATCATATTGAATGGATATATACCAATGATGTAGCATGGATGCATGGAGTAAAAATATTTATTGTATCCAATATAGCTCTAATATTCACCTTGATGTTTCGGAAAATTCTCTAACGTGATCAAATCACTGAAATGAACTTCTTAACAACCTATCATCCTCAAACTGAAGGCCAATATGTGTGAAAATTTCATACACAAGAATATATGTTGACAGATTTTTCTATGGAATTAAATGGAGGATGTGACCAACATCATCCACCGGTTGATTTCTCCTATAATAGAAATTTCCACTCAAGCATCTGAATAACACCATACGAATCCTTCTATCAGAAAATGTGATGAACAAAGATTTGATGGGATGAAGTCAGTGAGTGTAAGCTGCTAGGACCTGAAATGGTCAATGAAATTTTTGAGAAGGTGAAAACCATTCAACAACACATCAACGCATCCCAAAGTCAACACATGAGTTTCGAAGATAATCATTGACGAAGCCTTGAGTTCAATGTTGGTGACATGGTATTTCTACACATATCTCCATGGGAGAAGGTCCTGAGGTTTGGGAATAAAGTAAATTTAATTCTTAGTTACATTGGAACCTTCGATATTCTCGACCTTGTGGGAGCTTTGGCCTATCGACTAGAACTCTGAACTACCATGGTCAAATTATATGACGTATTATATGTATCCCTTTTAAGAAAGTACATACCAGATTGTTTACTTTTACTCTCTTTAGAGGTGGTACTATTAGAGGATGATGATTCTTATGAGGAAAAGTTAGTGAAGATCTTGGATCATAGAGATAAAGTGAAATGTAACAAGACTAATCACCTATTCAGTATACTGCGGAGAAACCATAGGTATGAATAGGAGACATGGTAACTATCGGAGGAAATGATGGAAAATTACATGAACATGTTAATGACCTAGAATTTATAATGGAATTTTGAGGGAGAAATTTCATATTGGAGGAATAATGTAACGACCCAATGATTTATAGAAGAAAATTTTATACTTATAATTATGTCATATAATCATAGGAAATCAAAACATAGTGAACTAATATGTACTACCTGACCTTTAAACACAATATTGTCATTTCTATGATATTAATATAAAAAATATGACATACACGGTTGCGATCAGTAAGCTGTTTGGAGTCCGATAGAACAAACTTATTTTTTCAGGTGAATAGTAATATATCCTTATGTATATTAATCTACCCTTGAGAATATTAATATGACCCATATATATAATAAATCATCAAAATAAAATATTACCCTCAACCATGAATGTATAAGTTAAATGTATGAATTTTATAATTAATAATACGACCATAGTAAAAGTATTTTTATTTTTATTAGTAAAAAATAATTGGTTTTAATTAAAAAATTAATTTAAAGGAAAATTTATTTCCTTAAATGATGATGAGAAATTCAATAATTTATCTCTTCTGGTTTTAGATAATTTTATATGACCTTTGGTAAATTTTTAAAGCATTATAAAAACGGTTATCGTTTTATAGGATGCATTTTCCAAGTAAATTTTGATTTTATTTATAAAATAAAATAATCATATTTTGAAAATTAATTTTCAAGAAATGGAGTTCATTTTTTGGATTCTAAAGTTCCAAAATGGTGAGGGTATTTTTTTGTTATTTTTCTAAGACATGTGAATTTTTTAGGAATAGTGATATATGGTAATGTACCATATATATATATTATAAGCTAAATGGAAAATTCTTAGCATCATGGCATATGTAAGAAACCATAGTTAGAATTGAAATTCACTTATTACTATTTTTTTCATTGAATTATCAATAATTATGTCTTGAGGGAAATCAATAAATAAATAAATTAAATATTAAAAAACTCGTCCTCCACTCCACCATAAAAACCACCCACACTCCCCTTCGCTCTTCACACCTATAAGGCCTTGTTTCTTACCGAATGTATGCCCAAATCTATCCCCAATATCTTATCCCACATCCAATAAACCTTGTTTGTCTTCAAAGAAAAAATACTCTCCCCTTAAGAGGCTATCAAAGTATATAAACTGAAGATGTAAATTCTTCTTTTAGATTGTTTTTTTCTTCCAAGTTATTTTTTTCTTTTTTTTTTATTTACTCACCTCCATTCACCCTAATGGTATGATAACTCTAGTAACATATATGTAATATAATTCTATTATTCTAATGGGATATTTTATCATAATATCTCCCTCTCCCTCCTTATATTCAATAAATGAAAATACAGTCTGAGATGTGTTGATTTATCACATTCAAGGATGACAAGTTTTTAATTTTCATTACCATCTTTAAGATGGTTCATTAAACAATTTTAATGGTTAAACAAGATCATTATATATGTATTTTTTTATTTGATGTTCTATAATCTTTTTTCACGTATGATATAAAATAATAATTCCAAAAAAGTTAATTATGGGAAAAATAACTAAATTAATCCAAGTATTTAACATTAATGTTTTATATAATGATTAAACCTCACTCTAAGTAAAAAAATTAAATTTACAAACATGTAACATTTTGTATGTTAAATAATAAAATATAACTACAATTATGGGCAACCATCCCCATTTTACTTGATTATTCGTTCATAAAAATAAGTAAACTAATTGTAAAGGCCAAGAAAACAAACAGACCTGAAAAATAAAATTGAACTACATAACCCATCTACATGGTCATGAATGAACATAAAAGGATATAATAAATATTTTACATATTTAATTGGTTGTTCAAATATAAATTAATGAAACTAATTTTTTTCAGGTCATTAATATCAAGTGGAGAACACCATCAGACTTAAGGTAATGGATTCTCTCTATTTCACTCTTATTCGAGAATGTCTTCGCTGTTATGACATTTTATATATAATACCTAATGATGGACTATGATTTATCATCTCACCCATACATTTCTCAGGATTTAAATGAGATTAGAAACCCTTTTCTCTCTTATTAAGACCTCTTATGTACACCCGATACCATTCCAAGGATATGTAAGGGATTCTTCCCAAGCCTCTATTATTCTGTCGGGTTTCTTCATATTTATTATCACTAAAATGATGCTATATTATCTTTTTATGTGAGTATTTTAAATGATTTTTTCATGTTCCAAATTCATTTTTCAACACACTTCCTCATTCTCTTTTGGGGATAAACATGTTTTTATGTGATTCCCTTGTTAGTAATTCTTAATAAGAAAACTTTTTTAAGGGAATATCCTGAATTCTTACCCAATTTCAATTGAAATATATATTCTATTTTCATACTCCATTGCATTTATAAAATCAGATGTTTTATTATGAAACCCCTCATGGTTAACTTCTGTTTTTATATAAAACATTATTCCCTTTTCTATTTTAAAGGCTCTATAATATTTTCCTTAAAACCACACAAAAATATATTACTCCTAATATTTCCTAAAAACTATTCATTCATGTTGTCAATACTTTTTGAAATTACTTACAATGATATATATAAATATTTTTCCTTGTTAATTTCTTCACATGTTTTAATTATATTCTTTCAGGGACACTTGTATGGTACACCCATTCGTTATGCTTTATAACATGATTATGATACTCGTTTCTTCCCATGGTACCCTTATGTTTATGTATGATTTATAATGAATGATTCTTAATGTGGAAAATATATCTTGAAAAGTTAAGATGGGTTCACCTAGATAACACTCCAATTCATTGGGTAAATTTGGGTCTCAGGAGATTTTATTTGTGGCGGTCTTGGCGGTTAGCCTTGGCCTGTGCTACCACGTGTGACAGTCTTGCAGAATATCTTATCTTTAGCTTTATTGGGAAACGGTCTTGGTGGTTGGACTTGAATCATGCTAAAGTCATGTTTTATTTTTCTTCCACATTACTATGAATCCATGTTTATATGTTTCCATGTTTATATATGATGATTCCATATGTTAAATGCATTTTTATGTCATCATGTTATGACTTCCAACCCAGGTTCTAAATCTTTATTCATTTGTTTATTCCCTTACAGGGCTTTTTAGTTCATCCATTTTGTCATGTGATCTCGAGGGTACCCTATGTAGATGTAAGGGCTTAATGGAAGTTAGGATATCTTTATAAATATTAAATAAAGAAGTGTTTTTTTAGTTCCATGTTTTTATTTTTATGTACATGGTCTTCAAAGACATCAGACTTCATGATCTTTGGATTGTAATATAACTTATAATTATTATTAAAATCATGTAAAGTTATGTGTAAATGGATATGGTCGCTATAGAGGATCACACGAATGAATGAGGGGGGAAATATAAAACCCATTTAAGATTCACCATCTATGTAGAAGATGATATTTCAATGATTCCATGAACCCTAATGAAATGTACAGGAAGATTGTTACTTAAAACTCTGCTCAAGGAGGTCACCCCAATTCATCAAACCATACCAGGATTATAAGAAGGATTGAAAACATATCACACATTGGTATCAACAAGGAAACCCACCAACTCTTTCTATGAATCATATTCCATAGGGAATCAAATTCTAGATTTATTTTTGTAATTTCTCAATTTACCCTCGAGGGGATGGGCATGTGGATCACAATCAATCAATAATGGACATAACTAAAGAAAAAAAGGGTCTAAACACCCTCAAAGGGGGTACAGATCATGTACTATGGAGTGAAAAATGTGTCGAACCAACCCTTGTTATTCCACTATGTAACTACCTCACAATGTATGTAATTATGTATACTTTCCTTGCAGAGGATGGATGACACCATTCCCATTCCATATGTCCATGTCTTAATATATCTATATATGCCCATGTCCCGAACCAAATATACCTGGCCATTCCCATGTACACTTATTTGTGTCTGAGTACATAGCTCTATCTATATACTATGGTCATGTACATGTATCCTAGCCTTAACATTTTCATCTACCCACAGAGGTATACTCTAATCAATCAGTAGGGCTAACACGGATGTGATAGATACCACATGACATGTGACAAAATTCTCTTTATAGAAACACTAGAACTACACATAGGGTCCCACAAAGTGTGTATATGGAGAATACATTCCATGTAACACTGGATTTTATAGAACACATAGATATTTTCCTCATTACCACAACCCACTAACACTCCTATATATCCATCTAAGAAATCATGGATCTAGGATCTCTTGAGCCCTTCTATAGTCGATAGATGTGATTCACACATTTTTCCTCTTGATATCCTAGCATCATTCATGTCATCACCATTCCGTGTAGCTATCACATATTCGACATGGAGGAATGGAATCCACCATGAATGATCCTCCTCTAGTATAACTCCAATATTCCTTTATTATTTTCATCCATTGAATATGAACCACACCCACTGTATTGATCCGTTTCAATGATGAATTATCATATAATGATAATATACACGATTTTCATCAAACTGAGTGCTAAATAAATTCTCTATGATGAATGTGAGAAGCTACAATGGAGAAATCCATAAACAGAAAATATGAGAACGAAACCATGCCCTTTTTTCATTTTGGAAATTGAATCATTGTTAAAATATTAGACAAATGAATTTTGAATTAACCAAAGATTATATTAATCAATAATAAATGCATGAATATATTTTTTTAATTCCTCTACATGTGATAATGAAAATTGAATTGGTTGGAATCACATAATTAAAACATCATCCCTATAGTACTGATTGATCACTAAGAATGAACTATCCATTATTTTCATCCTTGGTGACATCCCTAAACTATGACACTACAATGATCATCGATCTTGACCTAATATAATGTCCTCTGCCAATAATAATATACTATATTATCCCCCTAGATATCAAGGGTTAAGAGGTCAACCATAATACCTTTTGATAACCACATATTAATAGAAGAAAAAAGGTTAATTCTTCAAATAATAATAAAAATAAATATATTTATTTATTTATGCCTGAAATGTCTTTTAACCAAACATCAGATGGTAAAAAAAATATTTCATGCCTATTTTTATCCCATTATCTAATCTCAACGATGATATCAGATTTCTAATATATGCTTCTATTTATGAGTTATTCAATATTTTCAGGAAAAATACATTCCTGTGATATTAATAGGTGATTTCCAAATATCAATTCTAGGCTCCCCATGACTCCAAATCTCATGAAATATCATCGCCTAACTCTGAATATAATCTATATAATATTCTAATATAACACATATAGAAAACTAGAGTCATTAAATTCTACCAACAAATAAGGAATTTTCTAGAGAAGTGGAAAACATACTTTAATAGATGATGGTACATAGCACAAATATGGGTCTCCTACTCTCAGGTTCTCTCCGGAATACCCTCAGGCCACCATTATACCTGAAATGGGTTAATTTATCTCCCATGAATTATTATATCCTAGAGATCCTTTATATCCACTTAGAACCCAACAAATGTATCCCAATCCTTGATATCCATCTCTCTCTAGTAGATAACATGTGACGGGTTGTGCACATACCTCCTCAACTACAATACATAGAATATGTCTGGTTCCCAGTATAACGGTGGTATTAAAGATAAGTGGTACTCCACCTATACAACTCTACATCGTATATAGAAATGTCCAAGGAATCTCAAAGATAGCTTACCACCCCATACATATCTTTATATTCCAAATTTAAGTGATAACACAAATAATGAACTATCTCTCTTAACGAACACTAGAGGCTTCCATCGTCAGTCCCTATAGTGAATCTGTAATATTCTTATAGTCCTCATCCTCTCTTGGATGATTTTCATTATATACATCATAAGTCACACCATCTCTACTCCCATATGATTTAAATAAACTATATTTGTCAAACTAAGTGGCGACCAATAAGTATTTCACATGCAAGGTCTCAAATGGTTCCATAAAAATAGAGGAATGGTTATTGTTGATATATGTAAACTCCTCTATAGGTTAGTGATCCATCCAACTACTACAAAAATATATAATGTAGTCAAACTGTATGTCCTATTATAATTGAATAGTCAGCTAAATATGAAAATAATTTTGGGGGTGAAATTTTATTATCTAATGCATATGAGTCTCAAATGAATCCTACAATCCACTCGATAATAGTAATGTTAAAAATTCATTGTGTTCTGAAATGTTCATAAAATGAACTCCATGAAGATAAATAATCTCCTGAATGTATATGTGACCAAATATATTTTTGACCATTTCTTACTAATATATATGCTGTGGGATGCCATGGTGAGTCAATCTAAATCAAACAGGTGGTATCAAGTCCCCTTTACAAACATTATATCATTGTAACAAAGTCCATGGATATCCCATTCCAAATCAACATTAGAAGCTCATGGGGTTCTG
This sequence comes from Viscum album, assembly GCA_963277665.1. Lineage (NCBI taxonomy): Eukaryota > Viridiplantae > Streptophyta > Magnoliopsida > Santalales > Viscaceae > Viscum > Viscum album. Next base: position 1,199,169,628 of record OY728143.1, on the reverse strand, counting down.
TAAACCCCATTGGAGCCTACTGCTCGTCCTTCAATTGAAGACAATTTTTTTACCTATAGAAAATCATTTCAACAGATATCTTCATTCTTGGCCACCAAAACTAATGTCAGAGGTACATTCAGGTCATTACCATATTAGGATGAGCCAAAAATGGTATCTTAGAAACGCACAGATCACTACCTCCTACAGTGTCACTAGTGCTATATTCTATCCTCTGAAATGGATTCCATGCTCCACACATTAATTAAATTTTCAAGATCATGTTCAATGGGTATATTAGTATGTAATTCATCATATAAATTATTTCCATTCATGTCTTAATTAACTTATTTTAATAGTAATTGGTTATCAACCATCAAACAAATATATAACTCACTATCCTAGTCCATTAATGGTATATACAATAAGGTCGACTTCGATGATTCCTCATACAACAATTGGGAATCAGATCTATTAATATGGGCACCTTCGACAACATTTTTCTTCCTAGGACTGTAGACTATGTAACATTCATAGTCCTATTGGAACTCCACCCACCATCTCTTTATCAAGTTTATGTCATTCTGAAATAAGATATTCATTAGACTCTTTTTCTATTGTAGATGATAAACCACTTATTCATTAGGAATTGTTTTCACATATTCTGGGAAAAGATGACCACTACAAGCTCAGGATGGTGGGTCACATAGTTGTTCTTATGAGTTATTCATGTCAAGTCCCATATGAAGTCACAACCTACCATTGTATCAAGATAAAACTAAATCCATTCCCTAAAGAATCACAGGACATTACATACTCAACACAGTCTTATGGAAATATTTAGGCATGAGTGCTCATCAACCTCCACCTAAAATTCAGGAAACATTAATGGAACCTTTCATTCGATACATAAGGATTCCCCTTATTGGTAAATGCAATAAATGGTTCCTCAAATATGAATAAATCAATAAAATACTTTCAATAGTACCCTATCAACCATAGGTAACTCCACAATTCAATAACACAATTTGGTGGCTACCATTCTAGAACTACCTCAACCTTCACTGGGTACATTTCCAATTATTCCTCTGAGATGGAATTCCCTAGGAATTGGTCCTATGAAATAAAATATTGACACTTCAATAGATTCCCAAAAAACGTCTATTCTTGGAGTGTGTCTTAGACTATCCTCATGTGTCTTGTGTGATAATTTTATAACAATCAGTAAACATAGATTTCATTGATGAAGACTGCAAAAAATGTTCTAAAAGGTTAAAAGATATAGTTTATGAGTCCCATGAAAACATATGGAGATTTCATCATGAAAAAATTCATCACCATGTACTCAATGTGATCATAGAAACAATTCGATGTCATCTTCAGTAGATCTTTATCCAGTACTCACAGCTATTGATATATTTATCTAAGGATATCCTTGAGAACCATCATTCCACTCTAAAACAATAAAAGAATTAATCAATCCATAGTTATGGATACATAATTTTTATGGTCACTTGGTTCAAGAGTCGATAATCCACACATAACCTCAATCTTATGTCCACATTATTTGTGAAAAAACAGGGGCTTGCTAGGGAAAATCATTAAGTATCACAAATCCATTCTTCAAAAAGAGATCCAACTACCCCATCTAATCATGAATCATTAAAGGATCCATCTAAAATATAGGTAAAAAAATTTGTTCTTACAATGGTGTATGTCAATGAAGATGTCCTAAACTCATCGGAGATGTTAAGCTTATCAAATCCTTAGGAAAGACATACTCAAACTCCACTATCACTATAGTGAACTAGAACCCGATACAACCCACTTCTCCAAGATTCATTCCACCAACAGATGACTAATCTGCTTCACATGCCTATGCATGATCTCATATTGTTCTTCTATGTTTTCCATTTTATCCACAAAGGAAATCATCATGACATAAATGTTGACACACCACATCCACCTCCTAAAATCTTCAATTTAGGAATGAACTATGGATATCTAGTACACACCTATGATAAAATCATAAAGAAAAATTATAATGACAAATAGATAAATTTTGAATCACTTCTCTCTATGTGTAAGAAGACACTAGCTATAGAAGTTTGAAATCATAAAATCACCTCATGTTTAGGCCAAAAATAGAAAGGGTTGATTCGAATGCTCTATTAGAAATTTAATTCCTCTAACTAGTGAATTGGATCAAAATAAATAACATTCCCATTTTTCTATTTGTAATAAAACTAATTTAGAAAGGTAAAATATCATAAATTTTTTCATCCACGAAGCCTCAGGGTTTTTGGAATCTATTGTCTACAACTAGCGTCATCTCGGACCACTAGTTGTATGATGTTAGCGTGGACCACCTAAGAGTGTTGGGTGAAATAGATCAGACCTTTGAGCACCTCAAGTTTATCTATATTTCCCTTTTCTATTTCCACTACACTATGGACCTCCATGATCCTACATCTATCTCTTCCTGGGAGGTCCCACTACTATCTACCAATATATTGTACTACGGGTCATACAGGACCATACAAGATTTACACAACCATCAAATTAGAAACATCACTTCTCACGTGGTTGATTAGAGCTATCTTATAAGCCCTACCCACACGATACTTTATACTTATATCATCTACATAAGCATCATAGACACATGGAAAATTGTGACTATCATCCATTACATACTGATAAGGTATCTACCCATGTGTTCCAACTAATAGCACCCACTATCAGCTTCTTCTCATCCAGGAATATTAACACTACTATTTCTTTCTAAAAAACTTATTTTTATTTTGTATTTCAAAGACATATCAATGAATAATAGATATCACAGTGTAATTCCAACTCTAATGTATGAGATAAAAAGAATTGGATCTCAATCAGTATCCAAGGAGTTTCATAGGATATCATTAAAGCTAGAATAATGTGTTGAAATTGTCATTATATCCTTTAATTTTCAAAGAAGTTCCAAGATGTGAAATAATCACAACCTAGACATATAAATATCTTTTCTGAAGAGAAGCTCCAATTCTTACTAGGAGAGAGAAGTCCCATCATGTTACGAGGTCACCTGACTCCCTTTTCACCCAACCCAGTCTTTGAGAAAACATTCCACAATGAATTCCATCTCATCTGTAGACATCCACAGAAGGAGGAAAACATGAATGAATACCCCTATCCTATTCTCACCCATATGAGGATTTGTAACACCTAAAAACCATGGTGGTAAATAGATTAAGAACCCATGTAGTGAAATAATCCAACAAGAATCTTCATATGGTACTATCGATGATAACTTCCTCTCAACAAGTGGTACTATATTTGATAAAATACCTAGAGGAACTATCACCTATATAATCCCACCAACTAATGCCTTATCACATAGTAAATTATCCTCATGATCAAATATTGGAGGCTGGGATGGATATTTCTATAGTGGAATCATAAATAAACTAGATGTTCTATAGTCAATGATTATATATGGGGAGTTGGATCAATAAGAGTATGGAAACTACAACCCATTAATATTAGATTAAAGGACCAATGTTATCCCTGCAACCAATTTCAATATGTACTAAGTTGAAATGATGGTGATTACAGTCCCTGTGTATGGACACATAGTCCACTACACCAAAACTGTAGTCCTTTTCCTGAAATATGAACTCAAATAATTTAATAATATTTATATAAAACTCAAAAAAATATCAATGACTCCTTTCCTAAGGTAGAACCAACCCATCTGATACCCATATGTCATGACTCATCTTGATAGGGCCTGAACAAAAATTACCCCAAGGCCTCATCCAATCATCCATGGGTTGGAGACCATTGTCGAGTTTTTGTGAACACATGGGATGGATTCACATAATATAACAATACACTCACACAAACACTCATGGCCATGCAAAGAAAAAATATAAATCAACTAAAACTAATTCATGCATACACCAATAATAATAAAATCCGAGTAAGAAAAAAATGTATTGAAACCTATAAATGGAAAAATACATGCCCATCAGAAAACTCTATATAGTCTAATCATCCCCGAAGATGGGTACTACTTTAAAATGAATGCACCTTGAAGACAGTTCGGTCTATCCAGATCAAGATATCTACGCCTTATCCTAGTCCAAAAGTACACCATAAAATTGGTTTTCATCATCCAATGACATAACACATGAAGACATAGCACATGCATGGGTCTGTAAAACAATACCAAATTGGAGACCACAAAAACACAGAGCACGTTGAATAAAGTACATTCATCTAATAAGGATGATATAAAATTAAAATTAAAAACACACATCTATACCAAGGAATTACATAGTTCTTATAGGTGGTCTCAACCAAACATCTAGCCAATTGATTCTTCATGATGCTTTTATGCTATGCTCATTTGGAGAGTACCCACCTCTCAAGACATGCTATCATCAAAGACAACCATCCAAGAGACCATGATCATTGTTCCCCACCCAATAAAAAAATGTTTTCTATGAGGATATTAATACCCAAAAAGGGGATCACACCTAGGACCTCCAGGGGATACCAAAAACCCAATACAGATCAACATTCTATGTAGGGGATCATATAACAATGATATTGTGAACATTACTAAAAACGACCGGTATATGGGTGATAAATTCCCTACTCAAGGAGCTCAAAATGATTCTGTTAACACCATCTATGGTATAAGAAGAAATGATATAGTATCACACTCAAATATCACATTGGGGTAGTGGAAATTCATTCTGAGGATCATCCTCCAAAGTGGATCACAATTTAGAGTTGTGGACTTAATGATACATGGTACCATCTGGGGGATGGAAAAATGGTATTCAATAATTTGATAAATCTATAATCTAATAAATTTAAGGGTAAAAAACACCCTTACAGGTGTGAATCACATGTACTAATGAGTTTAAAACATGTCTGGCCAATCCTTGTTCCTCCCATGCATCACTTCCTCATGCAACTATTAAAAACAAAAATAAACCTCATGTATGTAATTATAAATTTTGGGTAGAGTTTGGGTGACAAAATTCCCATGTCATATTTCCATTCCATTGATCTTTTGTCCATTTCTGTGTAACAACCCTTTTACACATGTCAATTCCCATGCATACCTATAAATTTCTGAGTTCATGTGTCCACCCATGTACTCTGGCCAGGTTTGTGTGCTCAAGCATGTTTGTGCCCATGTAACCACTAAGGTACAATGTAAACCATAATTATAGCTCACACATCCTTTGATAGATAACACCTAGTGTGAAATATGTTTTTCCCAATAGAGGCCATAACAATGTAAAATGGGGACCCCTTCCATCAGCGAATTTTAGGTTCTGGGATCTGATCTACTCAGAAACACAACATTGTGTCATTCCACCACCGAATTTCGTTGTGGTCGTACATTTTACTTAGTGGAATGGAATGTACTAATAATGATCCTCATCTATTAAACCATGAATAATATTCCATTATTTGTGTTATTTAATCTCACCCTTGATCATTCATTTCACCCATGGTGTTGATCTATTGTGCTGAAAAATAATATCTCAGAGATTATATTTCTATTTTTCATCATGGCATGAGTCAAATAAATTTCCCCCAATGATCATGTGATGAAACCTGATAGAAATACATAAAACAAAAACAAGATGAATGAACCACTACATTTTTTCATTTATACCATAATCTGTTTTGATGAAGTAGATGAACTATTATAGAAATAAGCAATGACCAAATAAATCATTTGTAAAAAAATACACCATTGATATGTGAATCAATTCTAGTTGATCGATTTAATTTACATTTAAAAAGTTTAAATGAATTGGATGTTATCACATATATAAAATATCATACCTAGATTTTTGATTGATCGATGGAGAATAATGGACATGTGTTTCCATTGCTGGTGAGATCCTTGAACTCTGATGGAATAATGATCCTAGATCACAATCCATTATGATTTCATCCACCAAAATTGATCACCTTCAATGTTCCTCTAGATCTCTAGGGTTTAGTGTAAAACTGAAATATCTCATCAAAACCAAATATTAATAGAGAAAAATAGTTCACTACATAAAAATAATAAAATAAATTCATTTAATTATTTATTTTATTATTTATGTATGTGATTTCCTTTAACTAAATGTTTGATGATGACAATTATTATTTCATATCTATGGTGAAGAAAACACTTTGATCTCATTGTTCTCCCCATATTTATGATATGAGACACTATTTATGTTTTTTCTTCTTTTTCACAATCTTTTATTTTCATGTCATATATATATATTAAATATATTTTTTATATCAATTTTTTGTTTATTGGGCCTCGAAAACACACTCTTTCTAAATTCCTAGATATCAAAATAATCTATATAATATTATAATATAATACTTTGAAAAATATTAGGCATTACAATGGGTACGAATAGGGATTACTAAATAAGGAAAAATTATATGTTATAGACATGTATATAAAAAATTAATTAATTATCTATTGATTAGATATATAATAAGAATCATTTGAATGCAAAAGCAATGTTTTCTATGTATTTAATTTTTCTAAAAGGTGGTTTATTGATGCATTAAAAACATAATAATAAATTATTTTTTACTACATTTAGATAATTTATAATAAAATATTATCTTTTATTCTGAAATCATAACATCAAAATTATATTGTTGTTAATTTTTGTGATTATGCTAAATGGTTTCAATTTTTAATGAATAATGAAAAATACTAATTTTTATTAAAAACTACATTTTCATTTAAATATTTTAATCTCCCCATGTTGTTATAATTTTAATTTAAAATTCATATTAGTATAATTGTATATTAATTAATCTAATTAGTTACTTTTAATTATGTTAGTTTTTATTTTTGATATAAATTGTTTTTAAAATTATTAATGATTATCTTTTTGAAACAGTTTTCTCAACACACATGATGGTTTAAATTTAAATTAAATTCTAAAAAACATTAATATGAACTGTTAAAAATTGATTTAATATATATAATCATAATAAATAATTTTATTTAATAACATTAAATTATTTTTTTAAATAACTAAATGTGAAAGTATAAATAAATTATTATAGTTTGGTAAAAATGTTTATATTGGGAGGTTAAAATAAAAAAGTAAAGGGTTAAAAATGACCCAAATAATGGATAATTACTTTTTTATAGTAATATTTTTACCTTATATATTATAATTATTGAAGATTTCCTATTTTGGATCGTTTTTTCTTGGGAGAAATGTGCATCTAATTCTTTCTATTCAAAAAATCATAATTTGGCCTCTCCCTTACTAATAAGAGGCCACCCACACTCCACTCCATCAAACACATCCATAACCCATTGTATCATAGATTAATTGACTAAATTAATTTATTATCCCCTTCCCTAATTCAATAAAATTTTATTATTGATAAATGAAACATAGAAATAATTTTGGGGAAAACCGAAAAATGTTATCATAAGAATAGGTAACATCCTCATATGAGCATTTTGTTTTATTTATCCCAAAACCTACTACATATATTATTAAGCCTTGATGATATAATAACCTTAGAATAATCCATATCAATATATTTTTTATGTTTTTTTATAACCTAAAACTATATAAACCATCCCTAAATGGGAAATAAAACGTTTAACCATGTGTATTAGGACAACCTCCTCCTGACCCAATATAATACTTTTTCCATCACCAATTATTACATATGGATATAATGAAGTATAATATTTCTATATGTATATTTATCATATAATTATATCTCTTGAATTATAATATCATATTTACCTTCTAACATTCCATTGAATATAGAATATGACAACGTCGCTCACATGTATGGAAAAGTATTGTGCCGTGAAGCGGTGTGATTGGATTATCGAAATTGAATTGCATATAAATAAATAAGGATTAATTTTTTTATGTATTATAATTATGAAATATTATTAATTATATAAAATAAATATATCATATATTTTCTTACATTATTAACCATTGCATAAAGGATAAATTAATTTATGTGTACTTAAGACTACTACGTCACGAAAAAACTCTCATTAATTTTATTACAACATCAAATTGATGGTATGAATAATGGTATTTAATGAAAAAAAAATATTTCCCAAATAATTACTATAATTTAAATATAATTTTGAAAATAACTATTTTCAATCTTGATCATTAAAAAATAGAAATTTTACTCATGTGTGCGTACGACCAGTAGTATCTATAATTTTATCTTAGTTCATTTTCCATTACCATATCTCATGGATAGTTTAAAAAGTATAATTTAATTATAATAATTTAAATTATTTTATTTTTACCATTTTGGAATTACGTATTAGTATTATCTTTGACCTTATCCAATTTAGAAAATTGATTCTGGATATATGAGTCATTTATTGGTAAAACAACAGTCTTGAAAATAATTAGTAATCTAATTTTTTATGACATGGATACCATTAAAATTAAAAGAATAATAAATATAAGAAAGGTTATTTTAGATATTAATTAATTATCTTCTTTTTATTATTCATGGAGATAAAAAAAGTCATGCGACAAATCAGGCTTGATGTAAGGTATCATTGTATCCCACCCTTTTTTCATGTTATGATTGTTCTCACTCAAATTCACTTTCTCTCTCTTTTGAGTTATAGAATGATTATAAATTATTTTTATATGACTCTCATATGTATAACTATATTATTATCACTTCCTATTATGGAAAAATACCTACCATATGACCATCTCTCAAATGAGTATTTAAGGACTCTATTTTTATTTTGTTTTTAGACAAGATTATAAAACCCATTTCATACAACGGGTAATTAATTTTTTATTCCTTATGATTGATATCATTATTTGGAAAGAATAATAATGTATATGAAATGAATGTTATTTTTGGTCCAAGAAATATATATCCCTCCAGTTCATTCTGTAATTTTTTTGTCTCATGAGAGTTCATGTATAGGATTAGGGATTGAATCTAACCTATTATTGAACTATGTACACCATGTGATGTTGTCCAAATAGTTATCATTTAATTATGTTTATGTCATGTTTTTTTGAAACATTCCTATGATTTCATGACCTTATGATTCAATTATCTTAATGTTATGCTTCCATCAGATTAATCATGTACATTCTCTTTTATGATATCATCTTATACCTTGGTCTCACATGGTATAATTCTTGTCGTGTTTATAACCTTATTAGTGTTCTTAGCTCACTCATTTTATTCATGTATTCCCCATGTAATCATATATGGATTTAGGATCCCATATGTATATGGTGTGTTCACAATAGATAATAAAATAATGATTCCATGTTTGTGGTTCATAAGACATAATATGTACATGTAATTTTTATGAAACTAGAACATTATGATCCTTATATCGTATTAATAGAAATTTATGATGAAAAGTAGTGTAATAGAAAGTGTAATCTTCGTGGGTCACAATTTTTGATATGAGAAGAAATATGTAATCAACCATTAGAAACTAGGATAAAAACATTTGTAATACCTCCTGGAAAATTATAAGGATATAATTTTTTATTAGCCTATGTAGATGGAAATATATAGCTATATTATTGAAGTATAGGGACGCGGATTTTGACAAATTAAACCCCTCTATGTATAATAAAAGTAAAGGATGTTCTATAACAGATATACCTCAGGGTAATAACTCTAAATAAGGTTTATTATGATTGATTGGTGTTTTTATTATGACATGAAAATTGGCCTTACTATGTACTCAGTTTGAAAATCGCTAGGGATATCTTACGAAAATATAGAAACTCTACACAAGCCATTATGATGGGATAAAAATCACTATAACATTCTATATACGAAAATGGATCCCAAATTACTAATTTTGAATCCTTGAAATTTATATATTATCTAATATATGTTTTATTTATATAATGTTCATATTTGATCATATATGTTTTAATGCATAAGATATTTTCAGCCATAATTTTACCTTTATTTAATTCAAATAGTTAGAAATTGGAGAAAATGAGTCAACAACCTTTGTGAGAGGAAATGTGATTACTTCCCAAATGATATTTCTAAAACAATGGATGCATGGGTTGTTAACATCATGATAATAATTTATATACTAACACTAGTTTTGAAAAAAAACATAAATCTAGATGAATGCATGAATCCTCCCAAGAAAGTGAAAGGTGAAATTGAACCCTTTATGAGACAACTTTCTCTAATATTCTATGGATATTATGAGTAATTAATTTTATATTAATGGATAAACGCAATTGAAATGATTTTATTAATCCTTAAATGATCTGAGAAGGATATGATAGTGAGAGAATGTTTATTATATTGATGGAGAATCCAATAAATGGTGGATTTTGCTCAAAAATATGAATACGGATGACGATATCTGTAACATCACAGGTAAATAAAGAATAAAACATTTTCATATTTATTAATATTTTCGAATTAAATATTAATTTTACTTTAAAGGGGTTTCTATGTTCGATAGCGTACCTGATACGCAACAAAGAGTTTCTTTGAAATCGTACGTTGCACACTAGTAATAAAATAATATTATTTTAAATGTTAGTTAACACGTAGCCATTGTACTGGCGGGAATGGATAGAAATAATGAAATTATGATTATATATGTTTGTTAAATGTTTTTACTTTTATCTAATAAAGGATAAAGGCTTAAAATATGAAAAGAATTCAATTTTAGGCTTATATACTCTAATTTTCACTAAAGGTCCACTTATCAACATTTGATGGCGAACCGTCATTAAATATAGTTCTGGTCACTCTTATACATTCTATTTGACCAAATAAAGCTCTTCTTTAGAATCGGGATATCAAATATTACTTTGTGTAATTTTTTGGTATTTTTCCGATAAAGTTCATTTTTTAATGAATAGTGTAAAATGTTGTATTTTAATTCAAAACCTTTTTTCAATCTAATTTATTAAGATGATTAGATAATATTTTGAATAGGTTTTAAAGTTAAATTAGAATATCCTTTTACCATTTAATCCAATGGTGGTCATTGGAATCAATTTCACTTTGAAATTGGACTTAAACCAGTGTCAATCTTTTGATACTTATTGTTTCATAAAAACACGCTATTTGCTCTGACAGCGGGAATTAATTATTAAATTAATTAATGAAACTTATATGTTTTGAATTTTGTAAAATGGACTTAATTTTTTAATTTGGAATATCAAATATATCTTAGGGTGAAGTTTTGGTATTTTTCTGAAAAACTTCAATTTTTGATGAATAGTGAAACCACTAGGTGGTACTTAAAAAACTGATTTTTCGTTTTAATGAAATTTTGCCACCTCTGTGTTTTGAATTTTAAAAATCCAACATACAAGGTTTTCATTAAGAAGTAAAATTTTTTTCAATGAGATTAAAATAATTTTTTGGTGAATAGTAACTTATTAAGTTTTCAATCGCAATTAGAGGTAATTAGTGCAATTTAAGGCAAAAATGATAGTATAATAAAATGAAAATACCTAGAAACATGTCCTACCCTTATTGGATGTGTCATGGCCGACCAAGACAAGCCATGGGTCAACTTGGGGACCCCATGGAGCCACTTTGGTTTGGAAATGACATAAATAACTTTTTATTTAATGTTAAAATAAAAATGACACAAACATGAGTTGTTTTACTAAAATAATTTTTTACATGGGGTTATACAAGTCATATTTTTGACTATAAATATTCATTAGAAATCTAAAAATATTTCCTACATCATGATATTTTTTTTATAATTTTTGGACATTAAATAAAGTAAATTATTTTTGACATCATGATGATGCAGCGATTACCTCATTAATAATGGATTTAAATAAAATGGAAAGATAATGTAAAATCTAAGACCTACACATGGCCAAAACCTATTGGATGGGTGGATTTAGAACCCTTATCACCTTACCCTCGAATTATATCAATGTGGGACCTCTTAAATCCGAATACCATTTTAAAATAAAGTGACTTTTCTTTACCTTCCAAGAGTGCCCCTCTTCTACTCTTATAAAAGGCCCCCACCTCTACCTCCTTACCCACACTCCCAAAGCCTTTGGCTCGGCCAAACCCTGCCCATTTTGTCTCTCCACTTACCTATATTACTCCTTGAAGCCTCACGTTTGGCATAATACTTCCCAAGGAAGTCTTTGAGCTCAAACCAAAGGGAGTTACCCGATTTTAAGGTAATGTCTTCACTTGAGTCTGTTTGTTTTATTTTTCTTCTCCAACCCCCTAAACTCTTTTTATTCATTTATTTTGTAACAACTCCAGTATCTCCAACATACTAGGATGTTTTTATAATATGGATTCGAGCTACACTTACACACCTACATCTAATGGTTAAAGAACATATTGTTTCCGTGGATGGCGAGTTTCTGCCTCCTGAAACGATGATTGTTCAACATTCTTTTAACACATTCAAAGGTGGCCATTAAGATGACACTATATTTATATATGATATATAATATGTTTATGTTTTACTTAAGCTTCTGTATTTTTGCATTTTGGGAATACCTTTATGGTTTCCATTATGGGTAAACGTGATATCTTCATTTAAGGAAGTGGGGACTACCGCCCCCTCAAAATGATGTGATTCATTAATGCCTTATGTGGGACGTATAAAGGATGGATTTAAAGTTATTATATATTATGTTATACTGGAATTATAATATACCTCTATATCATTATTATTTCTTTCCATTAAAGAATGAGATATAAATGAAAGTAACGTTCATGCGTACGTACGGCTTACCGTCTCCATGAACGGTGCATTTCATTTCTTATCCCAAAATTTAATGTACTATTATATGTACATATATATAATGGATATATATGATGTATGTTACATATAAATGATAAATATAATTCTGGAATTAATATATACATACCTCCCATTTATCTTTAATTCCATTAATATGACATAGAAATGAAAGTAGTGTTCATGCGTACGTACGGCTTACCGTCTCCATGAACGGTGCATTTCATTTCTTACCTCTAAATGATTATGTGATATTATAAATACATGTATATGCTAGATATATATGATATATATTATATCCAAATCAGGAATTTAATTCTGGATATAAAGAACGCTTGACCACACGAACAACATGTAATTGTAAGAAGTCCACTTTCAACTTAAGAACCAAATATCGATAAAACAAACATTATTAACTTAATGATTACATAATGTTTATAACATGGAAATAAGTGATATAAAAGGAATAATAAGCTTGAAAAAGGTTTTTAAGAAAGTAGAAATTAACTCAAGTTTATTATTCAAGACGTTAAAGAACGACCAAGTCATGTTGGACCCGAGGTAAGGGACTTCATCTCAATCTCCTTTCATTGAGGCATATTTCGTTTTATACACAACTTTCTTTTATACGGTGTATAAAACCCTTTGACTTTTACTTTTATACAAAATGAATCTTTTTCTACAAAGCGTTTTACAAAATGACAAAAAGGAATGTTTCTTTTAACGTACGTGGTGACAACGACCTTTTCCTCCGCCGCGAGTATTATTTGGTCATTAGATTCCTCAACAAGCCGTAATGTTTTTAAAATGAAATAAATACCATATACTATTTTCTGTATTTTCGTATTGAAAATGGTTTTTATAATGGATTTGTTATGTCAATATTTTTATGTGATATATTGTGATCGAAGTGTGGAAATGTTTTCTTTCCATTATATTTGTTTTATGATTTTATATTGGTACTTGGACATTTGATGGGTGGTTACGTGATAAACCATATGATGGGTGGTGCCGTGAATACCAGGATTGGTGGTTACGTTATAACATCCAATGCATTGGGTATGGAAGTCATCCGTATTTCTATTCCATTAATTATGTATGGAAGTTGTCTGTATGGCTATTCCATTAAGTGATATGTGTGGATGTCGACCGTATGGTTATTCCACTTAAGTATGTTTATGTCCCAAATTACCTTTATATGTTATGTGTTCTTTATATGGGTTTTATGGTAATACTTTGGTTACAAAAAGGTAAGTAATGATATTTTATTCAGTAAAGAGTTTTTACTACTTCATGAAGGTGAAGGTATTACTTTGATAAAGTATACATGGTTTACTTGATGTTTGAAAAACTAATAGTTTTCATTCTTTGTGTATCCCTTACTGAGCTTTTTATGCTCACCCCATGTTTTTTTGAAAAAAAATTCATAGGACATAATGTGGAATAGGGTCAAGGATGGGATCAAGAGAAATTCATGATATCTAAAACATGGAACTAGACATGTTTCTTTTTAAGAGTTTTTATTTTGTGGAAACTTAGTCTACTTTGTAATCTTTTGAGATGTAACAGTTATGTTATAATTCTCTAAAACTCTAAACCTGAAAAGATCCTCAATGTGAATTATTCATTTTATTTAATATTAAGTAATGTTTAAGGCCGGGGCCTTATAGTTGGTATCATAGGTCAGTTTAGACAACTTTAGGAGTTAGAAAAGTGTTAAATTATAATATGATTGAAATGATATAGCATTTACGGATTACCATGTTGCTTCGCCTAAGATATTTCTATGTTCAGAATGGTTTTCCGCAGTGGAAACAAAGAAGCTATGTTGAGACGACATCAGGAGGAAGACAACCTTCCAAATCAGCAACCTGAGATGGTTGGAATCGGAATTGGACAGTTTGTTGCAGTGATGGCACAATTGACTCGGGCTATAAATGGTGGTGGTATCCATGCACGAGATCAACCAGATTAACCGTAGAGGAACATGTCAGTGGTGGAACATTTCATGAGGCAACATCCCCCATCATTTTGTGTATCATCTGACCCCATGCAAGCTGAAGGGTGGATTAAAGAATTGGAGAAGATTTTTAATGACATGGGGCGTTCAGAACATCAAAAGGTTAGCCTTGTTGTTTACTGTTTTGAAGGTGAAGCTGATCAGTGGTGGTCGATGGTAAAAAATATCAGGGATAATGATGAGATTGAGGATCTTCACTGGGACGAATTAAAAGGTATGTTTCTTGAGAAGTATTTTCCTAAGGCTGTTCAAATTAGTATGGAAAAGAAATTCTGGTAATTTAGGCTAGAGGAAGACTCAGTGGATGCCTATGAAGCAAAGTTCACTTGATTGGCAAGGTATGCTCCAAAATTCATACGAGATCTTGATAGTAAAATAAACCGTTTTTACTCAGGGTTAAATCCAAAGTATCGAAGGGCTTTAGCTTCTCGTGAGTTTAAAAGTTATGAAAAACTTGTTCGATGTGCGGAGAAGGTGGAAATGGAGTTTGCCGATGATCAGGTTTTCTATAAAAAACAACAGAATAAGAGGTCCAGTTGGAAGGAAAAGGGGAAGAATTCACTAAATAAGCAAGGAGGTAAGAAAAACAAATATCCATCCTGTGAGAAGTGTGGTAAAATGAATCCTGGAGAATTTTTATCCAAGTCTGGTAAGTGCTTTCGGTGTGGTAAGTCTGGTCATATTTCTCGTAACTGTAAGGAAGATGATCAAGCAGGCAATGAAAAGCCAGCGGTAAGATTTTTTAAGTGTAATGAAATGGGTCATTATGCAAATGAGTGTCTAACGAAGAACTCGACTGGGGGAAAGCAGCTAGACTACAAGCAGAAAGGGGTGGTGAAATCCTTTGTAATAACATCAGCATATGTTGATCCATCAAATCAAGTGGTATCACGTACACTGTTTGTTTGTTCAGAATATGCCAATGTGTTGTTTCATTCAGGGTCTACACACTCTTTCATTTCAGAGATGTTTTCTAGTAAATTGGAAATTCCATATCAAGATATGAATCCTGAACTTATGGTAAAAACACCCGGAGGGAACGTTGAGACAAAAAGGAATTATAAGAACCTTCCTATCCTTGTGTGTGGAAAGAATCTACCAGAAAACCTTATTGTTTTGCCTCTAGTAGAGTTTGATGTTATTTTGGGCATGGACTGGCTTTCTGATTATCATGCTAAGATTGAATACAGAGCTAAAATTGTTTCTTTTCAGAAAGATTATCATTTTGTGTACAAGAATGAACCCTTGATTTTGATAACATATCAGGAAGTTGAGAAACTAGTAAAAGATAGAAATGAATGTTACCTTGCACATATTGTTGAAAATAAATGAATTGTTCAGATTAATGATGTGCCAGTGGTAAATGAGTATCTTGATGTTTTTCCTGATGAGTTGCCTGGTATTATTCATGATCGGGAAGTTGAAGTTACTCTTGACTTAGTTCCTGATTCTAAGCCAATTTCAAAACCCCCTTATCGAATGGCTCAATTTGAACTTTTAGAGTTAAAGAAGTAATTTCAAGAGTTATTAGATAAAGGTTTCATTTGACCTAGCACATCACCATGGGGTGCTCCTGTCTTGTTTGTTAAAAATAAAGATGGCTCAATGAGACTTTTCATTGATTATAGAGCCTTGAATAATATTACTGTTAAGAACAAGTATCCTTTGCCTCATATTGATGATTTGTTTGATCAGATCTAGGGAGCTCAGTATTTTTCGAAGATTGACTTGAGGTCGGAGTACCATCAGTTGAAAGTAAAAGAAGCAGAAGTTCCAAAGACTGCATTCCGTACTATATATGGCCATTATGAATTTGTATTTATGCCTTTTGGGTTAACCAATGCACCTACTGTATTCATGGACCTTATGAATTGAATTTTCCATGAGTTCTCGGATAAGTTTGTGGTTGTTTTCATTGATGATATATTGGTGTTTTCTAAAATTAAAGAGGAGCATGAAAGTCATTTAAGGGTTATCTTGAAAACCTTAAAAGAAAAGAAACTATATGGAAAATTCAGCAAGTGTGAGTTTTGGTTACAACAAATTTCTTTCCTGGGTCACATTGTTTCAAAACATGGCATAACTGTTGATCCTGCTAAAACAAAAGTTGTTGAAGAATGCCCAAGACCTACAAATATAACTGAGATCCATAGTTTTCTTGGTTTGGCAGGTTACTATCGAAGGTTTGTTGAAAATTTTTCATAGTTATCTATTCCAATGACTAAGATAACTCGGAAGGGTGTTAAGGTTATCTGGACAAAGGAATGTGATGATTGTTTTCAGGAGTTGAAAAGAAGATTGGTGAATGCTCCAGTTTTGGCACTTCCTTCCAGGAATGGTGAGTTTGTTATATACAGTGATGCTTCATTGAAGGGACTTGGTTGTGTCCTTATGCATAATGATCAGGTAATTGCTTATGCTTCGCGTCAGTTGAAAACTCATGAGGTAAATTACCCTACACATGATTTGGAATTAGCTGCTGTTGTTTTTGCTTTAAAAATTTGGATGCATCATTTGTATGGAGTAAAGTGTGAAATATATACTAATCACAAAAGTTTAAAGTATATATTCACTCAGAAAGAATTGAACATGAGATAGAGGAGATGGCTGGAATTAATCAAGGATTATGATTGTACAATTCACTACCATCCGAGAAAAGAAAATAAAGTGGCAGATGCTTTGAGTCGAAAAAGTAATGCTTTATTAACCATGCTACGTTTGGAACGAGATCCTTTAGTTTTTGATTTGATGAAATTTGGAATAGAAGTTGTTGGAGCAGGATGTTCTTCTGTTTTGTTTTAGGTATCAGTGTGATCATCCCTATCAGAGAGAATTAAGCAAGCACAGAGAGAAGACAGTGAGTTGCAGAAAAAGGTAGAGCTGGTTCAGAAGGGTAAGCTGCCTGAATTCAACATTGATAATGATTGTGTTTTGAGGTTTGGGAAGAGATTATATGTGCCTTGTGATTCATAGTTGAAGAATGAGTTGTTATGTGAGGCTCATAGTTCCCCATTTGCAGTTCATCCTGGCAGTACTAAGATTTACAGAGATCTGCGGGAGTATTAATGGTGGGATAGAATGAAAAGGGATATTGCTGATTTTACTGTGAAGTGTTTGACTTGTCAGCAGGTTAAAGCAGAGCGGCAGTTGCCGAAAGGGATGCTTCAGCCTTTACCAGTGCCAGAGTGGAAATGGAAAAATATATCCATGGATTTTGTCGTGGGATTACAGAAGATATCTAGAGGTAATAATGCAATCTGGGTTATTGTTGATCTCTTGACTAAATCTACTCATTTCCTTGCTATACGAGATACGTTTTCCCTAGATCAACTATCCTGTTTGTATCTTAAATAGATAGTCAGGTTACATGGAGTTCCTCTCTCCATTGTGTCTGATCGTGATCCCAGGTTCACTTCTATCTTTTGGAAAGTCCTTCAGAAGTCGTTGGGTACTGAATTAAATTTTAGTACAGCTTTTCATCCGCAATCAGATGGGCAGTCAGAACGAACAATTCAGACCTTGGAGGATATGCTACGAGCTTGTTCGATGGATTATCAGGGAAGTTGGGACCAACATCTTTCTTTGGTTGAGTTTTCTTATAATAACAGTTTTCATTCCAGTATACAGATGGCACCATTTCAGGCATTATATGGGAAGCAGTGTCGAACTCCAGCATTTTGGGATGAAGTGGGTGAAAGGAAGCTGATGGGACCATAATTGGTAGAAGAGATGGCAGAAAAAGTTCAGTTAATTCAGAAACACATGAGAATAGCTCAAATCAGGCAGAAGAGTTATGCGGATAACCGAAGGAAGGATCTATCTTTCGAGGTAGGTGATCATGTTTTTCTCAAGGTTTCTCCATGGAAAAGTGTAATAAGATTTGGTAAGAAAGGAAAGATGAGTCCAAGGTTCATTGGACCATATGAAATTCTGGAGAGATTTGGATCAGTTGCTTACCGAGTGGCTTTACCTTCGAGTTTATCTCAGGTACACAATGTTTTTCATGTTTCGATATTGAGGAAGTATATGCCAGATCCATATCATGTTTTGAGTCTAGAGGTAGTTCAGCTGGAAGAGAACCTATCTTATGAAGAACAACCAGTCCAGATTCTTGACCAAAGAGAGCAAGTGTTGTGAAATAAGGTAATTCACCAGGTAAAGGTTTTGTGTAAAAACCATATGGTTGAAGAGGCAACGTGGGAATCTGAAAATGCAATGAGGGATAAATACCCCCACCTATTTTGATAAGTGAATAAAATTGTGAGGACGCAATTCCCAAAAGGGGGGAAGGATGTAACATCCAAGGTAAATAAAGAATAAAACATTTTCATATTTATTAATATTTTCGAATTAAATATTAATTTTATTTTAAAGGGGTTGCTATGTTCGTTAGTGTACCTGATACGCAACAAAGAGTTTCTTTGAAATCGTACGTTGCACACTAGTAATAAAATAACATTATTTTAAATGTTAGTTAACATGTTGCCATTTTACTAGTGGGAATGGATAGAAATAACTAAAGTATGATTATATATGTTTTCTAAATGTTTTTACGTTTATCTAATAAAGGATAAAGGCTTAAAATACGAAAAGAATTCAATTTTAGGCTTATATACTCTAATTTTCACGAAAGGTCCACTTATCAACATTTGATGGCAAACCGTCATTAAATATAGTTCTGGTTACTCTTACACATTCTATTTGACCAAATAAAACTCTTCTTTAGAATCGGGACATCAAATATTACTTTGTGTAATTTTTTGGTATTTTTCCGATAAAGTTCATTTTTTAATGAATAGTGTAAAATGTTGTATTTTAATTCAAAACCTCTTTTTAATATAATTTATTAAGATGATTAGATAATCTTTTGAGTTGGTTTTAAAGTTAAATTAGAATATATTTTTATCATTTAATCCAATGGTGGTCATTGGAATCAATTTCACTTTAAAATTGGACTTAAACTTGTGTCAATCTTTTGATACTTATTGCTTCATAAAAACACGCTATTTGCTATGACAGCGGGAATTAATTATTAAATTAATTAATGCAACTTATATGTTTTGAATTTTGTAAAATGGACTTCATTTTTTAATTTGGAATATCAAATATATCTTAGGGTGATGTTTTGGTATTTTTGGAAAAACTTCAATTTTTGATGAATAGTGAAACCACATGGTGGTACTTACAAAACTGATTTTTCGTTTAAATGAAATTTTACCACCTCTGTGTTTTGAATTTCAAAAATCTGACATACATGTTTGTCATTAAGAAGTAAAATGTGGTTCAATGAGATTAAAATAATTTTTTGGTGAATAGTAACTTATTAAGTTTTTAATCGCAATTAGAGGTAATTAATGCAATTTAAGGCAAAAATGATATTATAATAAAATGAAAATACCTAGACACATGTCCTACCCTTATTGGATGAGTCATGGATGACCAAGACAAGCCATTGGTCAACTTGGGGACCCCATGGATCCACTTTGGTTGGGAAATGACATAAATAACTTTTTATTTAATGTTAAAATAAAAATGACACAAACATGAGTTGTTTTACTAAAATAATTTTTTACATGGAGTTATACAAGTAATATTTTTGACTATAAATATTAATTAGAAATCTAAAACGATTTAATACATCATGATATTGTTTTTATAATTTCTAGACATTAAATAAAGTAAATTATTTATGACATCATGATGATGCAGCGATTACCTCATTAATAATGGATTTAAATAAAATGGAATGATAATGTAAAATCTAAGACCTACACATGACCAAAACCTATTGGATGGGTGGATTTCGAACCCTTATCACCTTCCCCTCGAATTATATCAATGTGGGACCTCTTAAATCCGAATACCATTTTAAAATAAAGTTACTTTTCTTTACCTTCCAAGAGTGCCCCTCCTCTCCTCTTATAAAAGGCCCCCACCTCTACCTCCTTACCCACAATCCCAAAGCCTTTGGCTCGGCCAACCCCTGCCCATTTTGTCTCTACAATTCCCTATCTTACTCCTTGAAGCCTCAATTTGGGTAGAAGTCTTCCCAAGGAATCCTTTGAGCTCAAACCAAAGGGAGTTACCCGATTTTAAGGTAATGTCTTCACTTGAGTCCGTTTGTTTTATTTTTCTTCTCCAACCCCCTAAAATCTTTTTATTCATTTCTTTTGTAACAACTCCAGTATCATCAATATACTAGGATGTTCTTATAAGAAAGATTCGAGGTAAACTTACACACACCTACATCTAATGGTTAAAGAACATACTGTTTCCGTGGATGGTGAATTTCTGCCTCCCGAAATGATGATTGTTCAACATTCTTTTAACACCTTCAAAGGTGGACATTAATATGACACTATATTTATATATGATATATAATATGTTTATGTTTTCCTTAAGCTTCTGTATTTTTCATTTTGGGCATACCTTTATGGTTTCCATTATGGGTAAATGCGATATTTTCATTTAAGGAAGTGCGGACTACCGCCCCCTCAAAGTAATGTGATTCGTTAATGCCATACATGGGACGTATAAAGGATGGATTTAAAGTTATTATATATGATGTTATACTGGAATTATAATATACCTCTATATCATTATTATTTCTTTCCATTAAAGTATGAGATAGAAATGAAAGTAGCGTTCATGCGTACGTACGACTTACCGTCTCCATGAACGGTGCATTTCATTTCTTATCCCCAAATGTAATGTACTATTATAAGTAAATATATATAATGGATATATATGATTTATGTTACATATAAATGATAAATATAATTCTGGAATTAATATATACATACCTCTCATTTAGCTTTAATTCCATTAATATGACATAGAAATGAAAGTAGCGTTCATGCGTACGTACGACTTACCGTCTCCATGAACGGTGCATTTAATTTCTTACCTATAAATGATTATGTGATATTATAAATACATGTATATGCTGGATATATATGATATATATGATATCCAAATCAGTAATTTCATTCTGGATATAAAGAACCTTTGACCACTTGAACAACATGTAATTGTAACAAGTCCACTTTCGACTTAAGAACCAAATATCGACAAAACAAACATTATTAACTTAATGATTACATAATGTTTATAACATGGAAATAAGTGATATAAAATGAATAATAAGCTTGAAAAAGGTTCTTAAGCAAGTAGAAATTAACTCAAGTTTATTATTCAGGACGTTAAAAAACGACTGACTCAAGTTGGACCCGAGGTAAGGGACTTCGTCTCAATCTCCTTTCATTGAGGCATATTTCGTTTTATACACAACTTTCTTTTATACGGTGTATAAAACCCTTTGAAGTTTACTTTTATACAAAAGGAATTTTTTTTACGAAGCGTTTTACAAAATGAAAAAAACGAATGTTTCTTTTAACGTACGAGGTGACAACAACCATTTCCGATGCCGCGAGTATTATTTGGTCATTGGCTTCCTCAACAAGCCGTAATGTTTTTAAAATGAAATAAATACCATATACTCTTTTATGTATTTTGTTATTGAAAATGGTTTTTATAACGACCCATACTTTACATACATTGTTAATACTTCAAAAATTGAAGCACACTTATTACATCATATGACAAAACCACAAAGGACCGTATAGGTATAGTGTCTTTAGAAACTGGGAAACATAAACAACTGGTTCATAAATCTTCTACAGTGTCTCCCATTTATTTCATCATATCTAGGGTCCCTTTTAGCATATTCTACTTAATATCCATCTTCCTGGCCTGGGGAAAAGAAAACATAAAAGTGTGAGCTCAAATGCTCAGCAAGGGCAAATAAAGGAAATAAAAATCATATCATATCTTTTTGAAAATTAAAACCTACAAAAGAGATCATAATATCTTAACATGGAATAAATCATAGAAGTGAAAATGAGATCCCCATAATCATAACATAAAACTTGAATCTTTGTGGCATGCACACATAATCATGGAAAATCATTTCTTGTTAGTCATGACTTATTGCCAAGACTATCTTAGTGGACAAAGTCCCTTTCTGAACCGAGTTCACTCCTCGTTTCAGTCCTGTATCACTGAACCGAAATAACCTTCCGTTCCAGCCATGTCTATCTCATGAGATATAAAATCTTTACCCAATGCATTGGAGGGAGATATAGGTCCCACCCATCTTATAATGAATCCTTTCTTATGTGTGCCACATAATCATACATCATCGCATAACACATGTAACAAAATGAAATTCTTGAAACATCATGACATCATAAATCAATTAATATAAGATAAAGGAATTCATAAAAATATTTCCATCACAACATAATCAAACCAATGTAATAATAGGGATAAAAACAGAACCCTTTATTATCTTAGATGGAAAATAATTTTGAAAATCACTTGAACTCCATTCTTGAGGAAAATATCCTTTCTTCTTCAAAAACATTTTTCCTTTCATAACATGTCATACAACCTTAAAATAAAAGAAGTTGATTAAAAATAAACTTGAAAACTTGTAAAGGAATCTTCTTGGAAATAATGTTTTAAAAATCCATTCATGCCGTATAAGTTAAAAAAACATTCTTCGTACTTTTGTCGGAAAAGTCAAAAAGTACCTCGTACGGAAAAACGACAAAAGATTCCTTTCATATTCTTTACTAAAAACTCACCTAAGGGTAAAATTGGATTTAAACTATTGAAAGTGGATGGAAACAATATTTCATATTGAGGGAACATGGATGTGGATGATAAAATACACCCCAGTAAATACTTACGAATAAACAATCTCGGATAAAAATGAGATTGTGATATTTCCCTTACCTTAGGTCCGATTTGCTTTGTTCGTGTCCGAAGCTCCTGTATAATGGTTTAAATAATGTTATTGACTTATTCCAGAATCATACATATTGATATGAGATCATATATGGTCATATTATTAGCTTCTTGTTAGTAATATTTCATTGTTACTTGTTACTCGGGTCTTTATAACTTTTTGTTCTTATGCGTGTTTTGTCGAATAAATTCTTATTCTTATCTTTAGGTTATAGATAATTCATTTCCAGAATGGTATTAGTGTAGTATATACCATATTCATTCATTCAATTCATTTATATAATCATTATGAAATGAAGATCATGTAGAACGAGTCGCATCACATCGTGGAGACGGTATTCCGTACGTACGCACGAGTGATGATATCGTTCCTATGATCGTGGAATTGTATTGGAGTATATATATATATTATTTCAGTATCAATATTACTTAATAATAATCATATATAGTTACTTATTACACCATTATACCCATCCTTGTAAGGTGATGGTGGAAAATAGATTACACCACAGCGTGGAGACGGTATTCCGTACGTACGCACGCGTGGTGATTTCATTTTTCCGTAGGATGGATAGAAGGTGAATTAGGGTTGTTTCATATTTATAATAACATATCAGTATGTAAGTAATACTTATGTTATTACTTTATCATGAAACAACTAAAGAATAAGAAGTTGAAGAAGAAAGAAATTGAAAAGATCGGTAATGGATATTACCTCTTCTTTGGAACGCCTCTTTGAATCCTCCACTTAAGGAACTAAGATTGGTCTTTGGAGAAGACCAGGACCTCTAGGATTATTCTAGGGAAGTGGAGAGGAGAAAATGGCAGGGGTTGGCCGAGCTTGAGTGCTCAATTTGGTGTGAGGAGGAGGGGGAGGAGGTGCCCTTTTATAAGGGAGGAGAGGGGCACCTTAGGAATATCTCAAAATATTATTTTATATTAAAGTCAAAATCGGTTTATAATGGTTCCAAAGGGTCTTATTTCGAAGATAAAGTGGGGAAGGGTCGAAATCCTATCAACCAATAGGATTTAGACAAGTTTAGGGTATTATTTTAACCTTATCAATTAGATTTAACTCTAAGTTAATTATTTTAACTTTTACCGTGTCTTTTTGTTTTCTTTCACTATATGGTTAATACACTTACTATAACATGCCAAACGAACCCCAAATTGTTTATTATTAATATATATATCCTTATATAAGTCATTTGGTCGAACCTTAGATTTTTAGGAATAAAATAACAATTAATAATATAATATTTGATTTAAAAACTATTTTGTGTCAATTTTGACACTATTTGATATATGATTTGTTTGAAAGTCATAACAGAATTATATGTTCGAACCAAGTTGATTAAATCAATACTAATATATCATAGTAACCTAGAAAATTAGTGGAATTCATAAAAAGTCTCAAATTACATTTATTTTGGTATTTATATTATCAATGTTGTCAATATTTCATTAATAAGATAATTACTGCATCATCTTTGTGTCATAAATAAATTAAATTATTTGATGTCTAAAAATTACAAATAAAATACCATCATGTAGGAAATCGTTTTAGCTTTCTAATGAATATTTACAATCGAATTTATCTTATGTATAACCTTATATTAAAAATGATTTACTTATTAAACTTTGATTTTAACTATTTTAACCCTTCTTTAAATAAATTAATAATAAATGTCCTAATCTAATCCAAGTGGGCCTAAATGGTCATATTTTATTCCTAAGTTTGTTTTTGGTCGAATTACACTTGTCCAATAGAATTAGGACATGTGTTAGGGTAATATTAATATCATATTTACCCTTAGTTACCCTATTTACTAGTAACCGCGGTAAAAATAGTAAAAAGTTACTATTCACCAAAAAATTATTTTCATCTCATTGAACCACATTTTAGTCCTTGATATTAACCGTGTCTCTCGGATTTTTGAAATTCCATTCACAGAAGCGGTAAAATTAAGTTTTATGCAAAAATTCAGTTTTTAACCTACCACTTAGTGGTTTCACTATTCATCAAAAATTGAAAGTTTTCAGAAAAATACCAAAATTTCACCCTAGGATAATTTCGATATTCTGAGTCAAAAAATGAAGTCCATTTTGAAAAATAAAATTTATAAAATTTCAAAAAGTGGTTATTACTATTCATAACGGCTAGTTTTAATAGCATATTGTTGTTTAGTGAAACTCGGTATTGCGTACGACGCAAGCTATCGAGGAAGGTCGCGATTGCGTGTAAAGCAAGCCAAGCAAGTGTTGTGTAGAAAAAGATTCCTTTGATAATTTATATAACATAAAAGTCTCGGGTGTTACATTCTACCCCCCTTAAAAAGAATTTCGCCCTCGAAATTCGTCACTTTGTAACAAACAGATGAGGATACTTCTCCCTCATCATATCCTCAAGCTCCAATGTAGCTTCTTCAAGTTGGTGGTTCCTCCATAAAACTTTCACCAAGCGAGTGGTCTTGTTTCGTAGGAATTTTTCGCTACGATCCAGAATCTCTATCGGCTGTTCTTCATAAGAAAGATCTTGCTCCAGCGGTACAACTTCTGAGCTGAGTACATGTGAAGGATCTGGTATGTACTTTCTCAGGAGAGATACATGGAACACATCGTGAACTTGAGAGAGATTCGGTGGAAGCGCCAATCGGTAAGCTACCTTCCCAACACGATCCAGTATTTCAAAAGGACCGATATATCTAGGGCTCAACTTCCCCTTCTTTCCAAATCTCATAACCCTCTTCCAGGGAGATATTCGTAAGAACACTTTATCACCCACTTCAAACTCTAGGTCTTTTCTTCGGTTGTCGGCATAACTTTTCTGTCGACTCTGAGCTGCTCTTATGTGTTGTTGAATAGATCTGACCTTTTCTGCCATTTCATCAACGAGATCAGGTCCTAATAGCTTTCTTTCCCCAACTTCATCCCAGCAAGTTGGAGTCCTGCATTTCTTTCCATAGAGAGCTTCATAAGGAGCCATCTGAATACTGGAGTGAAAGCTATTATTATAAGAAAATTCCACCAAAGGTAGGTGTTGATCCCAACCTCCTTTGAAATCCATAGAGCAAGCTCTCAACATATCTTCTAGGGTTTGAATTGTTCTCTCAGACTGACCGTCTGTCTGGGGATGATAAGCAGTGCTGAAACTCAACTCTGTATCCAGAGTATGCTGAAGACTTCGCCAGAACTTCGAGGTAAATCTCGGATCTCGATCAGATATAATAGAAAGTGGTACTTCATGCAATCTTACCACTTCCTTTACATATATCCTGGCAAGCTGATCTAGAGAGAAATCCTCTCTAATAGCAATGAAGTGTGCAGACTTTGTAAGACGATCAACTATGACCCAGATAGCATATTTGCCTTTGGATGTTTTAGGAAGTCCTGTGACAAAGTCCATAGTGATGTTTTCCCATTTCCATTCGGGTATGGGTAATGGTTGTAACATCCCCTTAGACTTCTGTCTCTCAGCTTTAACTTGTTGACAAACCAAGCATCGAGCGACATATTCAACAACATCTCTTTTCATGCCATCCCACCAGAAGTACTCTTTCAGGTCCCTATACATCTTCGTGCTTCCAGGATGAATAGAGAATGAAGAACTATGAGCCTCATCCAGCAGCTCTTTCTTTAATTCGGGGATGGGAGGAACACAAACCCGATTCCTGAACTTTATTATCCCATCACAATCAAGGTTGAATTCAGGAACATTTCTCACCTTCTTTTGTAACTCGACATCTTCTTTCTGTGCCTCTTTAATCTTCACATGTATAGATGGTTGAACATTCATTTGAGAAAGATAAGATTTTTCCCCTTCCATTATAATTCCAAGATCCATCCTTTGTAAATCCATAAATATTGGATCTTTTGTGATCCTCATCATGGATAAACTAGCATGGTCTTGTCGACTTAATGCATCTGCCACCTTGTTTGCTTTCCCAGGGTGGTAATGGATTGAGCAGTCATAATCCTTAATCAGCTCCAACCATCTTCTTTGGCGCATATTCAGCTCCTTTTGTGTGAAAATATACTTTAAACTTTTATGATCAGTATAAATATCACACCTTTCACCATAAAGGTAATGCCTCCAAATCTTTAATGCAAAGATTACCGCAGCCAACTCCAAATCATGTGTTGGGTAATTTTGCTCATGGATTTTCAACTGTCGTGAGGCATAAGCTATCACCATATCATTTTGCATAAGAACACACCCCAATCCCTTCTTGGATGCATCACTGTAGATCACAAACCTTTCTCCACTACAAGGCAGTGTGAGCACAGGTGCACTGGATAACCTTCTTTTCAACTCCTTGAAATTCTCTTCACATTCCTCTGTCCAGACAAACTTAACTCCTTTCCGAGTCAACTTGGTGAGTGGATTAGATAATCGTGAAAAATCTTTTACAAAACGTCGATAATATCCAGCCCAACGAAGAAAACTTCGGATCTCAGTTACTGTTGTTGGTCTTGACCATCTTTCGATAACCTCTGTTTTTGCTGGATCCACAGATATCCCCTCTTTTGAGATTATATGACCCAAAAATGCAACTTTTTGAAGCCAAAATTCACACTTGGTAAATTTGGCATAAAGCTTCTCCTTTCTCAGGGTCTTCAATATAATTCTCAAGTGATCTTCATGCTCTTCCTTACTCTTTGAATAGACAAGAATATCTTCTATAAAGACTACCACAAATTGATCAAGATAGTCTCTAAAGACTCTATTCATTAGATCCATGAAGATAGCAGGGGCATTAGTAAGACCAAATGGCATCACTATAAATTCATAGTGTCCATACCTTGTACGGAAAGCCGTCTTTGGTATATCCTCCCTTTTGACCCTTAATTGATGATACCCTGAACGAAGATCAATCTTGGAAAAGTATTGAGCTCCGCGTAGTTGGTCAAATAAGTCATCAATGCGTGGGAGAGGATATTTGTTCTTGATAGTGATCTTGTTAAGTTCTCGATAATCAATGCAGAGTCTCATTGATCCATCTTTCTTCTTAACAAATAGAACAGGTGCTCCCCAAGGTGACGCACTAGGGCGTATGAATCCCTTATCAAGATTCTCTTGGAGTTGCTTCTTCAATTCCTGCAACTCAATTGGGGCCATTCTATAAGGTGTCTTTGAAATAGGCAAAGCACCCGGTACGAGTTCTATTGAAAACTCAACTTCACGGTTTGGTGGAAGACCCGGTAATTCCTCCGGAAAGACATCATCAAACTCCCGTACAATGGGCATATTCTTAATCGTGAGTTTCTCACCAACCATTTGAGATAAATAACCTTCATTTAGTGGGATCAATACCCATAAGATGGAAGAAATTTCCACTGGAAGGTTATGTTCATCCTTGCATTGATAGACGATCGTAGGTTGATCTGGAATATGAAATGTGACTTCCCTTCTTTGGCAATTGATATGAGCTCCATGTAGAGAAAGCCAATCCATGCCAAGAATCACATCAAATTCCACTAAAGGAAGGATCACAAGATTTGCAGGAAGCACTTTCCCACAAACTTCGATCGGAGAAGAATTATAAACTTCTGATGCGATTGATGTGCCATTAGGTGTTGTCACAGCTAACTCAACATCTAATTGTTGAGGTAATACGGTGATACCCTTAGAAAATTTTTCAGAAATAAAAGAGTGGGTGGATCCAGAATCAAATAAAACATTTGCTACTTTAGAGTGGATGGTAAGTGTACCTTTCACCACATCGTTATCGTATTCCACATCGCTGATAGAAATTGCATGTGACTTTCCTTTGTCTTTAGCCTTAAGATTTTGTTGACGTCGACCATCATCATCAACCCTTGGATTTGGGCATTGATTGGCATAATGCCCCATCTCCTTGCACTTGAAACATTGAAGTGTAGCAGGTTCATTCTGTGTATCCCTTCCTTTGTTTGCATCATTAGACATCTTCTTCCCATTATCACGGCATTCAAATGCCCGATGACCTTCCTTTCCACATTTAAAACATTTACTTGTCCCTTTAAGACAACTCCCTCCATGTTTCTTTCCACACTTTGAGCATAAGGGAAAGTTCATCTTCTTTTCCGTGTGCTCTTTAGATTTTTCTTTGAATTCCATCTTCCTCTTCTTATCAAACCCATGTGACTGATGGGTTACTCCAATCTCCATCTCGACTTTGAGAGCACATCGAACGATTTCCTCGTAGCTATTGAAGTCCCTTATGGCTAACGCCCTTCGAAGACTTGGTTTTAAGCCACTAAAGAATCGATCGATCTTACTCTCAGGTTGGATAATAATACCAGAAGCGTACCTTGCAAGTCTGGTAAAATTTGCTTCATAGGTACCAACAGATTCATCATCCCTTTGCTTCAGTTCAAGGAACTCTTTCTCCATCTTTGTTCGGAGAATACGAGGGAAGTACTTATTGAAAAATAAGTTCTTGAACTCGTCCCATTCCATAGACTCAATTTCATCCCTTTGCCTTGTATTCTTAACAAGATTCCACCATTGATCAGCATCTCCTTCCAAACGGTACACTGCTAGGATGACTTTATCATGTTCAGAACATTGAAGAACTGAAAATATCTTTTCAGTAGTACTAATCCATTGTTCAGCAACTAATGGATCAGTAGAACCACTGAAAGAAGGTGGACGCTGCCTCATGAAGGATTCAACAGAATGTTGCTCCCTCCTTTGTTCGTTTGGAAATCCTGCATGATTCATAGCTTGAGAAAGTTGTGTGAGCATGGCTACAAGATTTTGCATTCCAGCTCCCATATCGTTTGGTTGCTCAGGGGGACAATCATTGCATTGCCCATCGCATTCCGCATTAACACGGTTCCTTCGGGTTCCAGCCATTGACTAAAACCAAGAAGAATAGTGTGAGCAACACTAATTATAATAGGAAACCACATAATTCAAGAATAAAATTTTCATGCTTATGGTCTTATCCTAGGTTATTCATGGCCATTTCTAAGATTGTGTTCTATTCTTAGACTTATCCTTAGGGTTCTTACCAAGGCTTTCACATCCTAGTTTCCAAAGGTTGACTATACCTTTCCTCTGATACCAACTATAACGACCCATACTTTACATACATTGTTAATACTTCAAAAATTGAAGCACACTTATTACAACATATGACAAAACCACAAAGGACCGTATAGGTATAGTGTCTTTAGAAACTGGGAAACATAAACAACTGGTTCATAAATCTTCTACAGTGTCTCCCATTTATTTCATCATATCTAGGGTCCCTTTTAGCATATTCTACTTAATATCCATCTTCCTGGCCTGGGGAAAAGAAAACATAAAAGGGTGAGCTCAAATGCTCAGCAAGGGCAAATAAAGGAAATAAAAATCATATCATATCTTTTTGAAAATTAAAACCTACAAAAGAGATCATAATATCTTAACATGGAATAAATCATAGAAGTGAAAATGAGATCCCCATAATCATAACATAAAACTTGAATCTTTGTGGCATGCACACATAATCATGGAAAATCATTTCTTGTTAGTCATGACTTATTGCCAAGACTATCTTAGTGGACAAAGTCCCTTTCTGAACCGAGTTCACTCCTCGTTTCAGTCCTGTATCACTGAACCGAAATAACCTTCCGTTCCAGCCATGTCTATCTCATGAGATATAAAATCTTTACCCAATGCATTGGAGGGAGATATAGGTCCCACCCATCTTATAATGAATCCTTTCTTATGTGTGCCACATAATCATACATCATCGCATAACACATGTAACAAAATGAAATTCTTGAAACATCATGACATCATAAATCAATTAATATAAGATAAAGGAATTCATAAAAATATTTCCATCACAACATAATCAAACCAATGTAATAATAGGGATAAAAACAGAACCCTTTATTATCTTAGATGGAAAATAATTTTGAAAATCACTTGAACTCCATTCTTGAGGAAAATATCCTTTCTTCTTCAAAAACATTTTTCCTTTCATAACATGTCATACAACCTTAAAATAAAAGAAGTTGATTAAAAATAAACTTGAAAACTTGTAAAGGAATCTTCTTGGAAATAATGTTTTAAAAATCCATTCATGCCGTATAAGTTAAAAAAAACATTCTTCGTACTTTTGTCGGAAAAGTCAAAAAGTACCTCGTACGGAAAAACGACAAAAGATTCCTTTCATATTCTTTACTAAAAACTCACCTAAGGGTAAAATTGGATTTAAACTATTGAAAGTGGATGGAAACAATATTTCATATTGAGGGAACATGGATGTGGATGATAAAATACACCCCAGTAAATACTTACGAATAAACAATCTCGGATAAAAATGAGATTGTGATATTTCCCTTACCTTAGGTCCGATTTGCTTTGTTCGTGTCCGAAGCTCCTGTATAATGGTTTAAATAATGTTATTGACTTATTCCAGAATCATACATATTGATATGAGATCATATATGGTCATATTATTAGCTTCTTGTTAGTAATATTTCATTGTTACTTGTTACTCGGGTCTTTATAACTTTTTGTTCTTATGCGTGTTTTGTCGAATAAATTCTTATTCTTATCTTTAGGTTATAGATAATTCATTTCCAGAATGGTATTAGTGTAGTATATACCATATTCATTCATTCAATTCATTTATATAATCATTATGAAATGAAGATCATGTAGAACGAGTCGCATCACATCGTGGAGACGGTATTCCGTACGTACGCACGAGTGATGATATCGTTCCTATGATCGTGGAATTGTATTGGAGTATATATATATATTATTTCAGTATCAATATTACTTAATAATAATCATATATAGTTACTTATTACACCATTATAACCATCCTTGTAAGGTGATGGTGGAAAATAGATTACACCACAGCGTGGAGACGGTATTCCGTACGTACGCACGCGTGGTGATTTCATTTTTCCGTAGGATGGATAGAAGGTGAATTAGGGTTGTTTCATATTTATAATAACATATCAGTATGTAAGTAATACTGATGTTATTACTTTATCATGAAACAACTAAAGAAGAAGAAGTTGAAGAAGAAAGAAATTGAAAAGATCGGTAATGGATATTACCTCTTCTTTGGAACGCCTCTTTGAATCCTCCACTTAAGGAACTAAGATTGGTCTTTGGAGAAGACCAGGACCTCTAGGATTATTCTAGGGAAGTGGAGAGGAGAAAATGGCAGGGGTTGGCCGAGCTTGAGTGCTCAATTTGGTGTGAGGAGGAGGGGGAGGAGGTGCCCTTTTATAAGGGAGGAGAGGGGCACCTTAGGAATATCTCAAAATATTATTTTATATTAAAGTCAAAATCGGTTTATAATGGTTCCAAAGGGTCTTATTTCGAAGATAAAGTGGGGAAGGGTCGAAATCCTATCAACCAATAGGATTTAGACAAGTTTAGGGTATTATTTTAACCTTATCAATTAGATTTAACTCTAAGTTAATTATTTTAACTTTTACCGTGTCTTTTTGTTTTCTTTCACTATATGGTTAATACACTTACTATAACATGCCAAACGAACCCCAAATTGTTTATTATTAATATATATATCCTTATCTAAGTCATTTGGCCGAACCTTAGATTTTTAGGAATAAAATAACAATTAATAATATAATATTTGATTTAAAAACTATTTTGTGTCAATTTTGACACTATTTGATATATGATTTGTTTGAAAGTCATAACAGAATTATATGTTCGAACCAAGTTGATTAAATCAATACTAATATATCATAGTAACCTAGAAAATTAGTGGAATTCATAAAAAGTCTCAAATTACATTTATTTTGGTATTTATATTATCAATGTTGTCAATATTTCATTAATAAGATAATTACTGCATCATCTTTGTGTCATAAATAAATTAAATTATTTGATGTCTAAAAATTACAAATAAAATACCATCATGTAGGAAATCGATTTATCTTTCTAATGAATATTTACAATCGAATTTATCTTATGTATAACCTTATATTAAAAATGATTTACTTATTAAACTTTGATTTTAACTATTTTAACCCTTCTTTAAATAAATTAATAATAAATGTCCTAATCTAATCCAAGTGGGCCTAAATGGTCATATTTTATTCCTAAGTTTGTTTTTGGTCGAATTACACTTGTCCAATAGAATTAGGACATGTGTTAGGGTAATATTAATATCATATTTACCCTTAGTTACCCTATTTACTATTAACCGCGGTAAAAATAGTAAAAAGTTACTATTCACCAAAAAATTATTTTCATCTCATTGAACCACATTTTAGTCCTTGATATTAACCGTGTCTCTCGGATTTTTGAAATTCCATTCACAGAAGCGGTAAAATTAAGTTTTATGCAAAAATTCAGTTTTTAACCTACCACTTAGTGGTTTCACTATTCATCAAAAATTGAAATTTTTCAGAAAAATACCAAAATTTCACCCTAGGATAATTTCGATATTCTGAGTCCAAAAATGAAGTCCATTTTGAAAAATAAAATTTATAAAATTTCAAAAAGTGGTTATTACTATTCATAACGGCTAGTTTTAATAGCATATTGTTGTTTAGTGAAACTCGGTATTGCGTACGACGCAAGCTATCGAGGAAGGTCGCGATTGCGTGTAAAGCAAGCCAAGCAAGTGTTGTGTAGAAAAAGATTCCTTTGATAATTTATATAACATAAAAGTCTCGGGTGTTACAGTTTTTATAATGGATTTGTTATGTCAATATATTTATGTGATATATTGTGATCAAAGTGTAGAAATTTTTTCTTTCCATTATATTTGTTTTATGATTTTATATTGGTACTTGGACATTTGACGGGTGGTTACGTGATAAACCATATGACGGGTGGTGCCGTGAATACGAGGACGGGTGGTTACGTTATAACCTCCAATGCATTGGGTATGGAAGTCGGCCTTGTGGCTATTCCATTAAGTATGTATGGATGTTGTCCGTATTTCTATTCCATTAAGTGATATGTGTGGAAGTCGACCGTATGGTTAATCCACTTAAGTATGTTTATGTCCCAAGTTACCTTTATATGTTATGTGTTCTTTATATGGGTTTTATGGTAATCCTTTGGTTAAAAAAAGGTAAGTAATGATATTTTTTTCAGTAAAGAGTTTTTACTACTTCATGAAGGTGAAGGTATTACATTGATAAAGTATACATGGTTTACTTGATGTTTGAAAAACTAACAGTTTTCATTCTTTGTGTATCCCTTACTGAGCTTTTTATGCTCACCCCAGGTTTTTTCGAAATATTTTTCATAGGAATTATTGTGGAATAGGGTCAAGGATGGTATCAAGGGAAAGTCATGCTATCTAAAACATGGAACTAGACATGTTTCTTTTTAAGAGTTTTTATTTTATGGAAACTTAGTCTACTTTGTAATCTTTTGAGATGTAACAGTTATGTTCTAATTCTCTAAAACTCTAAACCTGAAAAGATCCTCAATGTGAATTATTCATTTAATTCAATATTAAGTAATGTTTAAGGCTGGGGCCTTATAATATCCAAGAGATTGAGTGGATGTTTCACCAAAAAAATTGATAAATATTTGTCTTCAAATGGTAAACATAAAATAAAGAGGTGTTTCTATAGCGTAATAAAAAAGGGTTGATAAATATATTAAGTAATATTAAGAAAACATTACAAGGATTACATGATATTCCATTGGACTTTACATCTCCTTAAATAAGTAATGTCAAAAACATATTTGGTTGGAAAATTCCAATTCTAATAAAATAATTTCTAATCGAGACATTGATAGTTATGAGGATAGTTTTTGATTTTCCCTCAATATTAAAATGGAAATCCATGAAACAAAAGGAACTTATGGGAAAAAGAATTAAAAAATTGAGCTTGAATCATGTAGTATAATAGAGAAATATAACATTGTAAAGAAAGTAAAACATAACCCTTATCCAAAAAGTGGGAAAAATGCATTTTATAATATTATTAAAGTGGACCACGATGTGATTTATGTGTACGAATGAACGGTAGGTAGCTGGTGATTTATAATAGGAGAAACCATAAAATGGAATGGAAGAATAAAATTATCCAACCAAACCTTAGCCTATTGTCCTAGGTCATAACTAAATGGAATGAGAGCACTATGGGAACCTATCCTCTACGACATGGGTGTTAAATGAAAAATGAATACAACAACCTCCAAATCTTATAGGGAAAGACAGATCATATTCCATCACAATTGAATATGTGTTTTCTAATAATAAAGAAGTGATATGTGTTCAATTTATTCATTCAAGAATAGGGAATATAATTTTTTGACTCTATTAATATAAATTCATTCATATAAAACAATATTACAATTAATATTTAATAGACATGTTATAACATGAATGTCTACTTGTTAATGATGATGGAAAATAGGTCAACTATTATATCCTAATAAAATAACTCATCCCATGTCCATGTTTTAGGGATGAACCTCTAAGATAACCTTTAAAAAAATCATTTCAAATAATTTGATCCAATTCTGGGAATTAATTGGATTTTCTTTATATTGATACAACATAAAACTCTTAGATGAGTAAATCACCATCCATATAGTGAATCGCCATCTGATTCAATAAAGGTGAAAGAGGAACTTGGAATATACATTGGTATAATCATATGAATCCTAGATATTTTTTCATTATGATAAATCATATCTTTCTCAAAAGTGTTAGATTATGGAAACTATCATTCTTAAAGACATAGACATTATAGGGTATTATACTTATGTATTTATTGAGAAGTTTTTTGTTCATACTCTATTGTGAGAGGATGAAAT
The DNA here is from genome assembly GCA_963277665.1 of Viscum album. NCBI lineage: Eukaryota > Viridiplantae > Streptophyta > Magnoliopsida > Santalales > Viscaceae > Viscum > Viscum album. Next base: position 1,199,133,250 of record OY728143.1, on the reverse strand, counting down.
TTAAACTATTATTATACCACGATATTTTATAATATCTAATACTCAATATATAATTTCCATTATTGAACATTAAGAGATGATGATTGAAATATCGTAATATTTGGGTACAAGATTTATACACCCCAGTTCTTTAACATGGGGTGCAACAGTCCTATTAATCAAGAAAAAGGATTGCTTAATGTACGTCTTCATTAAAAATTGTGAGATAAATAAAATAACTACAAATAAAAACTATCCACTACTATTGTTAGATAATTTTTTGATCAAATACATGTGGAATAGAATTAATCTTATGTGTAACATTACTAAGTATATCATTAATTAATTTTGAAGAAGGTTGGTATTCTAAAAAAATCATTCACGAAATATGTTCACCTTATGAATCTTTGATGATGCATTTCAAACACATGAATTCTCTATCCATAGTTATGGAAATAATGACCAAATTATTCAAGTATTACCTCAAAAAATGTATGGTAGTCTTTATAGATTATACATAGATATAATCCAAATTAAAGGAGAATAAAAATGATAATTTGGATACTGTGCTAAATGCATTGAAAAAGGAGAATATATAAAAAGGTGTAGTAAATATGTGTTCTCAATAAAGGAAGAGTCATTTTTGTGGAATTATATAACCTAAAAATGGATATTTGTAGACCATTATATGATAAATACAATTTTGGACTTTCCTATATTAAAAAAATAAATAGAGATTCATAGATTCCTTGGACTGTCCATGAATTAATGAATATTTTTTAAAAAACATATAACAATTTTTAAAAAAACTATAAAAATATATCATTTAATGGTGTATTGTTTTTATTGACCAATGAATGTGAAGGTTGATTTATGGAGTTAAAAAAGTGCATTATCCTTACACATATATTTACTCTACCCCTAAGAGGGTAAAATAATGTAGAATATAATGACGCATAAAATAAGGTTTTAGGAAGTGTACTAATGTTGATTGATATAGTGATATCCTCTTCCCCATGGTATTTGAAATTTTATGAGTAGAACTATCCCACACATGAACTAGAGTTGGCAATAGTGACATTTGTATTGAATTTCAAGAGACATTATTTGAATGGGAAAATGATTGAAATATATAAAGATCAGAAAAGCCTAAAATGTATATTCACTCATAAGGAAAATAACATGCATGAGTAATAATTGTTAGAGATGATTAAAGACAATGATTGATCAATACATTACCTACATTGGAAATAATAGAAAGTGGAAGATGCTCTAAGAAGAAAGGATTGATAGATTTTATCTATGATGAGAAATGAAAGGGATCCAACCCTCATATTTATTCTATGAAAGTATATGAGAATAAAAAAAATATTCATCCATCATTCCTAAATAACTACTCAAATATCAATGATTTATATGTTTAAGGATTTCCATAAAGAGGATGAGGTTCTACTGAAATTATATTGAGTATTCTTGAGTTAAAACCTGGTAATGATATGGTTATAAGGTTTGTAATCAAGATATGTGTCCCATAAAAACTATAATTGAAGTGGGAGTTTTTGGATGATTCACATAGATCATCCTTCCTTATAAACCTTGGTTTCACTAAATGTATAAATATTTAATGAAAAAAAAGTATTGGGATAACAAAATGAGGTAGAGTATATAATTTGCATCATATTTATTGGTATGATCCTAAATCAAGTTGGAACAATATAATTATAAGGTTATGATGAAACTGTTTCACATACTGGTATTTAAATGGGAAAACATATCCTTGTATATGATATTACGACTCTCTAGATCACCTCAAGGATATATTTCTATCTAGTGGTAGTTGATCGTTCTACAATGTTAGCATATTTCATTACGTTCATAGATTGATTTTTTTCATGACCAATATGTTAATATAAACATATAGTAAGTGGTAAGATTTCACGGATTTCATCAATCAATTGTATATAATCCAGATAGGAGGTTTACCTCAATGTTATGGAGAATACAAGAGTAATCCATGGATACAAAGCTAAATGTTTGTAATTCTTATAACCCTCACAATGATGGTCAGTATGAGGGAACAATAAAAACTCTTGAGGATATGTTGAGCTATTCTTCAATGGATTTCCAAGGATGTAGTGATTATAACCTTACCCATTTAGAGTTGTCATGTTATAATAGATTCAATTATATTTTAGAAATGGAACCTTAGTAAGATTTAAATGAGATGCGATTTCATAATCCAACATGTTTGGATGATGTTTGAGAGTGAAATTCAATGGGATCGAGAAATCTGTGTGCACAATCATTGTTGAGACCTGGATATTTTGGTCATAGACAAGGTGTACCTACGTATTTCATCATGGAAGAACTTAATGGGGTTTGTGATGAAGAGAAATATAATTCAAAGATAGTTCGTCACCTTTTATATCCTTGATCACATTGGTGAGATGGTCTACAAAATAGTATTCCCACATAACCAATCTCAAGTACATTACATGTTCCTTGTATCCCTCCTGAGGATGTAAATACATGACCCCTTACATGTACTGAATATAAAAGAGGTTCTATTGGAAAAAGACCATTCATATGAGGAAAAAATGATGAAGATCTAGGATCATAAAGTAAATTTTATACAATCCATGATAAGTCACTTGGTCAATGTGTTGTGGTAAAACAACAAGTTTGACAGAGAAATGTGGGATTCAGAAGAGGTGATGAAGCCGAAGTACCCAAATATAATTTCCCATTAGTGTAAATAAGTAATTTTTTATGGTAAAATAATTTAATTTGGAAATAATTTAACACTCAAATAATATAATATATGTTTATTTTTAATAAATTAAATATCATCGATAGCTTCTAATGTGTGAAACACTAGGTTTAAACAAAACACAATACAATATTGTTTAAAATGGTCATAAGAACATGGTCATTAAGTTAGTGGGTATGAATGGAGATAACTAATTTATAGATAATTATATTATTTAAAAATTATAATATTAATTTAATAGTTTCTACTGATTATTATTAATATAAGAACCATTTAATAAAAAACAAATTTTTTATTCAAAAAATTGTTTTTTCTAAAAGGTTGTTTTGTTATGCTTTGAAAAAATAATTTTATATATAATATTATTTAATTTTATAAAAAATTATTTAAAAAATTAAAATTAAATTTTTTCATAATCATATATAAATTATATGATGGTGAATATTTGGGATTTTCCTAAGAAGATTCATTTTTTGATGAATAGAGAAAATATTGATTTTTATTAAGAACCACCTTTAAACATAATATAATTACCAAAATAATTTTATATTAATGTGGGTTTTAATGTCAAAATTGTTCTAAAATATATTAATTAATCCAAATTAGTTATTTCTAATTAATTTCATTTAGAATTTTTATATATAATTGTTTTTAACTTTTGAATGTTTTTCTTTTCAAACCCATTTTTCGACATGTCTGGGGGTTCAGTTTTTCATTAAATCCAAATAATTCTAGGAGTTGGATTTTGAAAATGGAATATATATTTAGATAAAAATAATTCTTATTTTCTTATATAAAAACATAATTTTTGTCCTCAAAAAATAGTCCAAACTGTAAAAATTATTTATTAGGTTTAACATAAATAGTGGATTACTGGGTTCTAAATTACAAATATATGTGAAAAAAAACCCAAAAATATTATATCATATTTTATGGTAATATATATTTGATATCATCTATATATAAAATTAATTGCATATTTGATTGTTTTTTCATGATAAAAATGATGGTTGAATTATATCATTTCAAAAGATATCAACTGTGTTCTTTGCCATACTTATAAAAGGGAACCCCCTATTGTATCCTCTTCATACATAAAAAATATTTGGACAATACCTACCAAAATCAATACCCACTTTCCCTATACATATCTTGAAAGCCTTTTTGGCAAAAAAAATCCATCATTGATGGAATTTGTTGTAAATCAAAAGAGGTTTTCCAAAGAAGATGTAATAACCATAACAGAACATTTTGTTTTATGTCTTACTCCACATCCATAGAGGCTTATTAAAAAATTATGACAGAAAAAATTCTTATCAATATATATATATATATATATTATGTTATCCACCTAAAACTATTTCATCATCCCTCAAAGGGTAAAGGAAATTGTTGATCATGTATTCAGTGGACTACTGCCTCATGAATCAATTTAATTTGTTTTCTGTCAGTACATCTAACAAATTTATATAAGGAAGTATATAATTTATATATATATATAATTTTTTATATTATTATATGTTTGGAATTATTATATCATATATACATTTATATATTCCATTCCATAGAGAATAGGATAAAATTTCTCTGTGTATGGTGGACAACCGCCTCATGAGGTGATGTAATTAATTTTTCATTTATGTTCTTCAAGAAATATAATAATGATTAGTTTCATATTTATATATTATATTAATTATTTATAAAATATTATTTATTATAAATATTTCATAAAATTCTTTTCTATATCATCCTTGATAACATCATTCAATTGTATGACTTACAACTGCCTCACAAAGTGAAAAGCTTTTTTTTGTTACCACCTCATAAATATTTTAGGGGTGACAATATTTAGATAAAATATGATATAGTTATGATATAAAAATCATAATATAAATAAAAAATATCACATATCTTCTTTATATCATGATCTTTGAAATATGGAAACATTGCTCCTGCATAAGTATGGACCACCGTTTATATGATTCCAATATAGTTAAATTTTCATAACCATATTACATAGTTTTTTTAAAAAGTAAACTTATTTTAGATAAATTTATATTTATTACAAGGTTAAAATTTTGGATTTTATGAACCAATAATCTATTTTACCATATTCAATATTCAAAATTGATTTTATACATATAATATGTTTACTATTAAAATGGATAACATGAAATTAATTGGTTATGTAGTAGAATATGAAGTGGTAAAAATTAGAATAAAAGAAATATTAAACATGATAAAGGTTCTTATGTATTTAAGTAATTTATTATTATTATTTATTGTGAAATATAACACTGGTGAAAATTGGGCTCTATGTAAGTGTTATTTTTTACCCACCCTTTTCTTTATGTTTTTTCTATATCACTCTCAATTTATCATTATTTTAGTTATGTAATTCTTATAAATTTATTATATATGTATTTTATATGGATAACTATATTATACAACCATCTATTGAATTGGTAATACTTTATTTTGGTCCATCTCTCATATCCCTTCTTTATCAAATATCATTTTGATTATGTTAAGAGACAATATTATGCAATTAATTTATTTCCATTAGTAATTATGACCTTTATTCCATATTATTGAAATAAGTATGTGATATTAACGTGAATATTCATTAAATTAATGTGATAGTTCATTATATAATAATATATCCCTCAAATGTATTCTTTAATGTTTTAGTCTAACTAGATGTCCCGTATGGGATTAGAGAGTGAAAATAATCCATTATTGGACTCTTTCTACCATGTTATATTGCCTTTGTAGTTAGACTTGACATTTTCGATACACATTATGTTATTCCACTTTATATTGATTCCTTTGTCTTTTGATTTCATGATCTTTATGTCATTTTTATACTTGATTACTCATGTGTATTGTAAGATCCCTGGTAAATGAAGAATAAGAGATTTTTATATTTATTAATATTTTTGATTTAAATATTAATTTTAGATTAAAAGGGTTACTATGTTCAATAGCTTACCCGATACGCTACAATGGGTTTCATTGAAATCTTACATTGCAGACTAATAATATAATATTATTATTTTAAACGGTATTTAACTCCTAGCCATTGTATTGGAGGGAATGAACAAAACTAACTAAAATATTATTATACATGTTTTTTAAATATATTTACATTTATCAAATAAAAGTTAGAGGCTTAAAAAGTGAATGAATCTAATTTTAAGCATTATTTTCATTAAAATGCCGATTTATCGCCTTTTAATGTTGAACCCTCTTTAAATATAGTTTTGGTTAATTTAATACATTATTATTGACCAAATAAAATCCTTCTTTAGAATGGGGACATCAAATTTTACTTTGGGTAAATTTTTGGTATTTTTGTGATAATGTTCATTTTTTAATGAATAGTGAAAAATATTGTATTTTAATTCAAAAGTTCATTTTAATCTAATTTATTTATATGGTTAGATTATCTTTTTAATTGGTTTTAAAGTGGAATTAAAATATATTTGTACTATTTAATCCAATTTTGGTCATTGGATTTAATTTCTCTTTGAAATTAGACATAAACAAGTATCAATCTTTTGATAGTTATTGTTTCTTAAAAACACGCTATTTGTTTTTACAGTGGGAATTAATTTTTAAATTAATTTAGTCACTTCTATGTTTTGAATCAGGATAAATAGAAATCATTTTCTAATTCGGAATATCAAATATAGCTTAGGCTGAATTTTTTTTATTTTTCTGAAAAACTTCAATTTTTGATGAATAGTGACACCACTTAATGGTATTTAAAAAAACTGACTTTTTCATTTCAATGGAATTTTACCCCTTTTGTGAATTGAATTTAAAAAATTCAACATACATTATTGTTATCAATAAGTAAAATGTGGTTCAATAAGATGAAAATAATTTTTGGTGAATAATAACTTTTGACTTTTATTTACCGCGGTTAAAGGTAAATAGGGTAATTAAAGGTTAAAAGAATATTATAATCATTCAAAATTACCATAAAACTTGTCCAAATATTATTGGTTGAGTCATTTACGACCATTATCATATTTGGGTCGATTTTGGGAACCCTTTAATCCACTTGGGGGTGATAATGACAATTTAGAATAATTATCTTAAAGAAAAGACAAAAATGACAAAAGAAAATATCTTTTAGTAAATTAATTTTTATAAGTGTTTATATAAATGATCTGTTTGACTGTAAATATTCATTGGAAAGATAAAAAGAGTTCCTACATCATGGTATTTTTTTTTATAATTTTTAGACATCAAATAAATTAAATTATTTATGACACAATAATGATGCAGTATTTACCTCATTAATAGATGATTTACTTAAATAAGATTATAATGATTAAAATATTATCCAAAACATGTCCAATGCAGATTGGATGATTTTATTTCGGTTATGAGTCATCTTAGCTTCGACCATAATGATTTTTGGACCATTAGAAATAGAATATCATTATATTATAAAATAATATTTCCACTCTTTCCTAAAGAGCCTCTCCTCTCCCTTATAAAAAGAGACCACTTCTATGCAATTCCTCACACCTCTCAAGCCGTTTGGCTCATCCAAAATCTGCCCAATTAAGTTCCCTACACCCTCCTCCTCCTCCTAGAATCGTTATTTTAGGCAGAAGGAACTTAAGAAGTCCTTTTGGTTTAAACCAAAGGAAGTTGCCTAAATTAATGGTAAGAGTTTCTCTTAAATTGTTTTATTTTATTTTTCTTCTCCAACCCCTAAACTCTATTTATTTCTTTTATTTTGTAATAACACCTATATACTAAATATACAACTATGTTTTTATTATAAGTATTTGAACTACACTTACACACACCTCCATCTAATGGATGAATAACATAATGTTTCTGTGGATGGAAAACTAACGCCTCACGAAACGATGATTGTTAAATTACATCTTACCGCCTCTCATGGTGGAAATTATGATGGAACTGTATTTATATATGATATATTTTATGTTTATTATTTATTTATGCTCTTGTAATTACCAATTATGTCAAACCTTTATGGTTTCCATGGTGGGTAAATACGATAATCTCATTTGAGGAAGTGCGGACTACCGCCCCCTCAAAGTGATGTGACTCGTTAATGCCCTATGTGGGATGTATAAAGGATATAGTTAATTATATTGTATATGATATTATACTGGAATTATAATATACCTATGTATCATTTTTTTTAATTCCATTAAAATAAGAAATAGAAATGAAAGTAGCGTTCATTCGTACGTACGGCTTACCATCTCCATGAACAGTGCATTTCATTTCGTACCTCCAAATGTTATGTACTATTATAAATACATGTACATGATGGATATATATGATATATATGATACCCAAATCATGAATATCATTCTGGATATAATGAACCTTTTTCCACATGAACAACATGTAATTATAAGAAGTCCATTTTTGACTCAAGTACCAAATATCGACAAAATGAACGTTATTAACTTAAATGATTACATAATGATTATAACATGGTAATAAGTGATATGAAAGGAATAATAAACTTAAAAAGGTTCTTAAGAAAGTAAAAAATTAACTTTAGTTTATTATTCAGCAGATTAAAGAAGGAACGGGTCAAGTCGGACACGAGGTAAGGGACTTCGTCTCAATCTCTTTCATTGAGAGATATTTCATTTTATACACAACTTTCTTTCATAGGGTGTATAAACCCCTTTGACATTTACTTTTATAAAAAATGAATCCTTTTCTATGAAGCATTTTACAAAACGACAAAAAGGAATGTTTCTTTTAACGTATGCGGTGACAACGACCTTTTCCGTCACCGCGAGTATTATTTGGTATTTGCCTTCCTCAATAAGCTGTAATGTTTTTTTAAAAATAAATACCATATAATGTTTTATGTATTTTGGTATTGAAAAGGGTTTTTTATAATGGATTTGTTATGTCAATATATTTAAGTGATATATTGTGATCAAATTGTGGAAATTTTTTATTTCCATTATATTTGTTTTATGTCTTATGATTTTATAATGGTACTTGGACATTTAACGGGTGGTTACGTGATAAAACATATGAAGGGTGGTGTTGTGAATACCAGGATGGGTGGTTACGTTATAACCTCCAATTCATTGGGTATGGAAGTCGGCCGTATGACTATTCCATTAAGTGTTATGTGTGGAATTCGACTGTATGGTTATTCCATTTAAATATGTTTATGTCCCAAGTTACCTTTATATGTTATGTGTTATTTATATGAGTTTTATGGTAATATTTTGGTTACAAAAGGGTAAGTATTCATCTTTTATTCAGTGATGAATTTTTTCTACTTCATAAAGGTGAAAAGTGTTACTTTGATAAAGTATACATGGTTTACTTGTTGTTTTGAAAAACTAACAGTTTTCATTCTTTGTGTTTCCCTTACTGAGATTTTTATGCCAACCCCAAGTTTTTTGAAATGTTTTTCACAAGACTTAATGTGGAATAGTGTCAACGATGGGATCAAGGGAAAGTCATGCTATATAAAACATGTAACTAGACATGATTCTTTTTAAGAGTTTTTATATTATGAAAACTTAGTAGAAGTGTTTGCATTGTATTCTTTTGACATGTAATAGTCAAGATCTAATTCTCTAAAACTCTAAACCTGAAAAGGTCCTCAATGGGAAATATTCATTTAATTCAATGTTATGTAATGTTTAAGGATGGGGCCTTATAGTTGGTATCAATGGTCGGTTTAGACAACATTAGGAGTCAGAAAATTGTTAAATTATAAGTTAATTTATGGTATGATTGAAATAACATAGCATTTAAAGATTACCATGTTGCTTCGACTAAGATATTTCTATGTTCAGAATGGTTTTCCGTAGAGTAAACAAAGTAGCTATATTGGGATGACATCAGGAGGAATACAACCTTCCAAATTAGCAACCTGAGATGGTCGGAATCGGAACTGAATAGTTTGGTGCAGTGATGGAACAGTTGACTCAGGCTATAAATGGTGGTGGTATCCATGCATGAGATCAGCCAGATCAACCGTAGAGGGAAATTTCAGTGGTGGAACATTTCATGAGGAAACATCCCCTATCATTCAGAGGATCATCTAAACTCGTGCAAGCTGAAGGGTGGATTAAAGAACTGGAGAAGATTTTTGATGTCATGGGGTGTTCAGAACATCAAAAGGTTAGTCTGCGGTTTACTGTTTTGAAGGTGAAGTTGATCAGTGGTGGTCGATGGTGAAAAATATCAGGGATAGTGATGAGATTGATGATCTTCACTGAGATGGATTCAAAGGTATGTTTCTTGAGAAATATTTTCCTAAGATGGTTTATCTTGGGATGGAAAAATAGTTCCTAGAATTGAGGCAGGAGGATGATTCAGTGGCTGCTTATGAAGCAAAGTTCACTCGATTAGCAAGGTATGCTCCAAACATCATACAAGATCTTGATAGTAAAATAAACCATTTTTACTCAGGGTTAAATCCAAAGTATCGAAGGGCTTTATCTTCTCGTGAGTTCAAAAGTTATGAAAAACTTGTTCGATGTGCGGAGAGGGTGGAAATGGAGTTTGCCGATGATCATGAGTTCTTTTTCAAACAACAGAATAAGGGGTCCAGTTTGCAGGCAAAGGGGAAGAAATCATCAAATAAGTAAGGAGGTAAGAAAACCAAATATCCATCCTGTGAGAAGTGTGGTAAAATGCATCCTGGAGAATGTTTATCCGAGTCTGGAAAGTGCTTTCGGTGTGGTAAGTCTGGTCATATTGCTCGTAACTATAAGGAAGATGATCAAGCAGGCAATGAAAAGCCAGCGGTAAGATGTTTTAAGTGTAATTAAAATGGTCATTATGAAAATTAGTGTCTAACGAATAACTCAACTAGGGAAAATCGGCCATACTACAAGAAGAAAGGGGTGGTGAAATCCTTTGCAACTACTTCAGCAGATGTTGGGCCATCAAATGAAATAGTATCAGGTACACTGTTTGTTTGTTCGGATTATGCCAATGTGTTGTTTGATTCAGGGTCTAAACATTATTTCATTTCTAAGAAGATTTATAGTAAATTGGAAATTCCATATCAAGATATGAATCATGAACATATGGTAAAAACACCCAGATGAAATGTTGAGACAAAAAGAAATTATAAGAACCTTCTTATCCTTGTGTGTGGAAATAATCTACCTGAAAACCTTATTTTTTAGCCTCTAGTAGAGTTTGATGTTGTTTTGGGCATGGATTGGATTTCTGTTTATGATGCTAATATTGACTGTTGAGCTAAAATGGTTTCTTTTCAGAAATATTTTCAGTTTGTGTACAAGAATTAACTCTTGATTTTGATAACATATCAGGAAGTTGAGAAACTAGTAAAATATGGAAATGATATTTACCTTGCACATGTTGTTGAAAATAAAGAAACTTTATAGATTAATGATGTGCCAGTGGTAAATGAGTATCTTGATGTTTTTCCTGATGAGTTGTCTGGTATTATTTATGATCGGGAAGTTGAATTTACTGTTGACTTAGTTCCTGATTCTAAGCCAATTTCAAAACCCCCCTATCAAATGTCTCAAGTTTAACTTTTAGAGTTAAAGAAACAATTGTAGGAGTTATTAGATAAAGGTTTCATTCGACCTAGCACATCACCATGGGGTTCTCATGTCTTGTTTGTTAAAAATAAAGATGGTTCAATGAGACTTTGCATTGATTATAGAGCCTTGAATAACATTAATGTTAAGAACAAGTATCCTTTTCCGCATATCGATCATTTTTTTGATCAGCTCTAGGGAGCTCAGTATTTTTCGAAGATTGACTTGAGGTCGGGGTACCATCAGTTGAAGGTAAAGGAATCAGACATTCCAAAGACTGCATTCCATACTAGATATGTCCATTATGAAATTGTAGTTATGCCTTTTGGGCTGACTAATGCACCTGCTGTATTCATGGACCTAATGAATAGAATTTTCCATGACTTCTTGGATAAGTTTGTGGGGGTTTTCATTGATGATATTTTGGTGTTTTCTAAAAGTAAAGAGGAGCATGAAAGACATTTAAGGGTTATTCTGCAAACCTTAAAAGAAAAAAAATAGTATGGAAAATTTAGCATGTGTGAGTTTTGGTTACAACAAATTTCTTTCCTGGGTCACATTGTTTCAAAAGATGGCATAACTGTTGATCCTTCTAAAACAAAAGTTGTTTAAGGATGTCCAAGACCCACAAATGTAACCGAGATCCGTAGTTTTCTTGGTTTGGTAGGTTACTACTGAAGGTTTGTTGAAAATTTTCACGGTTATCTGGTCCAATGACTAAGCTAACTCGGAAGGGTGTTAAGTTTATCTGGACAAAAGAATGTGATGATTGCTTTCAGGAGTTGAAAAGAAGATTATTGAATGCTTCAGTTTTGGAACTTCCTTACAGAAATGGTGAGTTTGTTATCTACAGTGATGCTTTATTGAAAGGACTTGGTTGTGTCCTTATGCAGAATGATCAGGTAATTGCATATGCTTCACGTCAGTTGAAAACTCATGAAGTAAATTACCCTACACATGATTTGGAATTAACTGTTGTTGTTTTTGCTCTAAAAAATTGGAGGCATCATTTGTATGGAGTAAAGTGTGAAATATATACTGATCACAAAAGTTTAAAGTATATATTAACTTAGAAAGATTTGAACATGAGACAAAGGAGATGGTTGGAATTAATCAAGGATTATGATAGTACAATTCATTACCATCCGGGAAAAGAAAATAAAGTGGATGATGCTTTGAGTCGAAAAAATAATGCTTCATTAGCCATGCTATGTTTGGAATGAGATCTTTCGGTTTTTGATTTGATGAACTTTGGAATGGAAATTGTTTATGCAGGATGTCCTTCAGATTTGTATCAGGTATCAGTGAAATCTTCTCTATCAAACAGAATCAAGCAAGCACAGAAGCAAGACAGTGAGTTGCGAAAAAAGGTAGAGTTGGGTTAGAAGGGTAAGTTGCCAGAATTCAACATTGATAATGATTGTGTTTTGAGATTTGGGAAGAGATTGTGTGTGAATTGTGATTCACAGTTGAAGAGGGAGTTTTTATGTGAAGCTCATAGTTCTCCGTTTTCAGTTCATCCTAGCAGTACTAATATGTACAAAGATCTGCGGGAGTATTACTAGTGGGATGGAATGAAAATAGATATTGATGATTTTACTGTAAAGTGTTTGACTTGTCAGCAGGTTAAAGTAGAGCAGCAATTACCGAAAGGGATGTTGTAGCCTTTACCAATACCATAGTGGAAATGGGAGAATATATCCATGGACTTCATTGTGGGATTGTCGAAGACACCTCTAGGTAATAATGCAATCTGGGTTTTTGTTGATCCCTTGAATAATCTACTCATTTACTTCTTATTTGAGATACTTTTTCCCTACAACAACATTACCATTGTATCTTAAAGAGATAGTCATGTTGCATGGAGTTCACCTCTCCACTGTATCTGATCGTGATCCCAGGTTTACTTCTAACTTTTGGAAAGGCCTTCAGAAGTCATTGGGTACTGAATTAAATTTTAGTACAGCTTTTCATCCGCAATCAGATTGGCAGTCAGAACGAATAATTCAGACCTTTGAGGATATTCTACGTGCTTGTTCGATGGATTATTAGGGAAGTTGGGACCAACATCTTTCTTTGGTTGAGTTTTCTTATAATAACATTTTTATTTAAGTATAAAGATGGCACCATTTGAGGCATTATATGGGAAGAGATGTCGAACTCCAGCTTTTTGGGATGAAGTGGGTAAAAGGAAGCTGATGGGACCAGAATTGGTACAAGAGATGGCAGAAAAAGATCAGTTGATTCAGAAACACATGAGAACAGCTTAGAGCAAACAGAAAAGTTATGCAGACAATAGGAGGAAGGATCTCTCTTTCGAGGTAGGTGATCATATTTTTCTCAAATTCTCACCGTGGAAAAGTGTGATGCTATTTGGTAAGAAAGGAAAGATGAGTCCAAGGTTCTTTGGACAATATGAAATTCTGGAGAAAGTTGGATCAGTTGCTTGCCGAGTGGCTTTACTTCCGAGTTTATCTCAGGTACACAATGTTTTTATGTTTCGATGTTGAGAAAGTATATGCCAGATCCATCTCAAGTTTTGAGCCCATAGGTAGTTCAGTAGGAAGAAAATCTCTCTTATGAAGAACAACCAGTCCAGATTCTTGACCGAAGAGAGAAAGTGTTGTGAAATAAGGTAATTAACAAGGTAAAGGTTTTGTGGAAAAACCATATGGTTGAAGAGGCAACATGGGAATCTGAAAATGCTATAACGGATAAATGCCCCCACTTATTTTGATAAGTGAATAAAATTGCGAGGACGCAATTTCCAAAAGGGGGAAGGATGTAACATCCCTGGTAAATGAAGAATAAGAGATTTTAATATTTATTAATATTTGTGAATTAAATATTAATTTTATCTTAAAAGGGTTTCTATGTTGGATAGTGTACCCGATACGCAATAACAAGTTTCTTTGGAATCTTACGTTGCCCACTAATAATAAAATATTATTATTTTAAATGGTATTTAACTCCTAGCCGTTGTATTGGTGGGAATGAACAAAACTATATATAATATGATTATACATATTTGTTAAATATATTTACATTTATCAAATAAAAGTTAGGGGCTTAAAAATTGAATGAATCTAATTTTAAGCATAATTTTCATTAAAATGCCGATTTATCGTCTTTTAAAGGAGAACCCTCTTTAAATATAGTTTTGGTTACTTTAATACATTCTAATTGACCAAATAAAATCAATCTTTATAATAGGGACATCAAATTTTACTTTGGGTAAATTTTTGGTATTTTTCTGATAAAGTTCATTTTTTAATAAATAGTGAAAAATATTGTATTTTAATTAAAATGTTCTTTTTAATCTAATTTATTTATATGGTTAGATTATATTTCTAATTGTTTTTAAAGTCGAATTAAAATATATTTTTACTATTTAATCCAATTTTGGTCATTGGATTTAATTTCACTTTGAAATTAGACATAAACAAGTATCAATCATTTGATAGTTATTGTTTCTTAAAAACACGCTATTTGTTTTAGCAGTGGGAATTAATTTTTAAATTAATTAATTCGACATCTATGTTTTTAATTTGTGAAAATATACATCATTTTTTAATTCTTAATATCAAATATAGCTTAGGCTGAATTTTTTGTATTTTTCTGAAAAACATCAATTTTTTATGAATAGTGACACCACATAGTAGTAGTTAAATAAACTAACACTTTCATTTAAATGGAATTTTACCACTTCTGTGAATTGAATTTAAAAAATACAACATACATGGTTGTTATCAAGAAGTAAAATGTGGTTCAATAAGATGAAAATAATTTTTGTTGAATAGTAACTTTTGACTTTTATTTACCGCGGTTAAAGGTAAATAGGGTAATTCAAGGTTAACAGAATATTATAATCATTCAAAATTACCTTAACACTTGTCCTAATATTATTGGGTGAGTAATTTACGGCCATTATCATCTTTGGGTCGATTTTGGGACCCCTTTAAGCCACTTGGGTGTGATAATGACAATTTAGAATAATTAACTAAAAGAAATGACAAAAATGGAAACAGAAAATATCTTTTAGTAAATTAATTTTTATAAGGGGTTATATACATTATCTATTCGACTATAAATATTCATTGGAAATATAAAGAAATTTTCTACATCATGATATTTTTTTATAATTTTTAGACATCAAATAAATTAAAATATTAATGACACAATAATGATGCAGTATTTACCTCATTAATAGATGATTTAATTAAATAAGATTATAATGATTTAAATATTATCCAAAACATGTCCAATTCTGATTGGATGATTTTATTTCGGTTATGAGTCATCTTATTTTCGACCATAATTATTTTTGGACAATTATAAACCAAATATCATTGTATTATAAAATAATATTTTCACTCTTTCCTGAAGAGCCCCTCCTCTCCCTTATAAAAAGAGTCAACTTCTATGCAATTCCTCACACCTCTCAAGCCATTTGGCTCTTCCAAAATCTACCCAATTAAGCGACCTACATCCCTATCCTCCTCATATAATCCTTACTTTAGGCAGAAGGCACTTAAGAAGTCCTTTTGGTTTAAACCAAAGGAAGTTACCTAAATTAAAGGTAACAGTTTCTTTTAAATTGTTTTCTTTTATTTTGCTTCTCCAACCCATAAACTCTTTTTATTTATTTTCTTTTGTAACAACACCAGTATCCTAAATATACTATGATGTTGTTATTATAGGGATTCGAACTACACTTACACACACCTCCATCTAATGGATGAAGGACATAATGTTTCTGTTGATGGAAAACAAACGCCTCACGAAACAATGATTGTTCAATTACATCTTACCGCCTCTCATAGTGGCCATTATGATGGAACTGTATTTATATATGATATATATTTTTTTATTATTTCTTTATGCTTCTTTACATCCCAATTATATCAATCCTTTATGGTTTCCATGGTGGGTAATACGATAATCTCATTTGAGGAAGTGCGGACTATCGCCTCATCAAAGTGATGTGACTCATTAATGCCCTATGTGGGATGTATAAATGATAGAGTTAATGATATTTTATATGATATTATATTGGAATTATAATATACCTATGTATAATTATGTTTTAATTCCATTAAAATTAAAAATAGACATGAAAGTAGCATTCATGCGTATGTACGGATTACCGTCTCCATGAACGATGCATTTCATTTCTTACCTCCAAATGTTATATACTATTATAAATACATGTACATGATAGATATATATGATATATATGTTACCCAAATCATGATTATAATTATGGATATAATGAACCTTTTACCATGTGAACAACATGTAATTATAAGAAGTCCATTTTTGACTCAAGTACCAAATATCGACAAAATGAACGTTATTAACATAAATGATTACATAATGATTATAAAATAGTAATAAGTGATATAAAAGTAATAATAAACATAAAAAGGTTCTTAATAAAGTAGAAATTAACTTTAGTTTATTATTCAGGAGATTAAAGAAGGAACAGGTCAAGTCGGACACGAGGTAAGGGACTTCGCCTCAATCTCTTTTCCTTGAGGTGTATTTCGTTTTATACACATCATTATTTTATATGGTGTATAAACCCATTTGACTTTTACTTTTCTACAAAAGGAATCTTTTTCTACGAAGCGTTTTACAAAATGACAAAAAGTAATTTTTCTTTTAATGTACACGGTGACAACGACCTTTTCCACCACCGCGAGTATTATTTGGTCTTTGGCTTCCTCAACAAGCCGTAATGTTTTTTTTGAAATAAATATCATATAATGTTTTATGTATTTTGGTATTCAAAAGGGTTTTTTATAATGGATTTGTTATGTCAATATATTTATGTGATATATTGTGATCAAATTATGGAAATGGTTTCTTTCCATTATATTTTTTTATGTATTATGATTTTTAATGGTACTTGGACATTTGACGGGTGGTTAGGTGATAAACCATATGACGGGTGGTGTCGTGAATACCAGGATGGGTGGTTACGTTATAACCTCCAATGCATTGGGTATGTAAGTCGGCCGTATGGCTATTACATTAAGTGATATGTGTGGAATTCGACCGTATGGTTATTCAATTTAAGTATGTTTATGTCCCAAGTTACCTTAAAATGTTATGTGTTCTTTATGTGGGTTTTATGGTAATATTTTGGTTACAAAATGGTATGTATTGATCTTTTATTCAGTGAAGAGTTTTTACTACTTCATAAAGGTGAAAAGTGTTACTTTGATAAAATATACATGGTTTACTTGTTGTTTTGAAAAACTAACAGTTTTCATTCTTTGTGTTTCCCTTACTGAGATTTTTATGCCCACCCCAAGTTTTTTGAAATGTTTTTCACATGACTTAATGTGGAATAGTGTCAAGGATGGGATCAAGGGAAAGTCATGCTATATAAAACATGGAACTAGACATGTTTCTTTTTAAGAGTTTTTATTTTATGTAAACTTAGTAGAAGTGTCTACTTGGTATTCATTTGAGATTTAATAGTTAAGATCTAATTCTCTAAAACTCTAAACCTGAAAAGGTCCTCAATGGGAATTATTCATTTAATTCAATGTTAATTAATGTTTAAGGCTGGGTCCTTATATGTCTTCTATTTAATTATATCATGTTATACCATTGAATCACATGATATAGTTCATTATCATATGTATTCCATTACTATACATTCTTATCTCACCAATTATCTAGTATTACCTAGGATATCCAATAATTATTTATAATATCAAGTGGATTTTACGAACTCATAATGGAGAATAAAATAAGGATTCCAGTATTGAGTTTCCTATGATGTAATATAAACCTAGTCTTGCAATAATAATACACATTTATTATCCTTACGATGTATCAATAGATAAATATATTTAAGAATCACATAATAACATGTGTAAATATCTTGGGCCAACAATTAATTGTAAAGGGCTATTATTCCCATTAAAAGGTAGGTAATTGGAATATGACTCACAAATAAATGGAATGTGTTGGGTTGTGACTCGAGGGAAAAAATGAAGTTTTTTCATGTTGTTCTACAAGGTGGGAAAATGATATTTTATTTGTACTCAATCCTCCATAGGTGAAAAGGGATTTGTAATCAGATTATGACTCCGGGTGGGAAGAAATCATTGTAATATTTCATTATATTAGTTAAAATGGGCTCCATCACTCTCAATGAATGAGAGGGACAAAGAGTAAACTATGATCAATTAGATCAAAACAACTATAAATATATCATGGGTTTAGTTGATTTTATTTAAAATACTATAAATTTAATAATTATCATATAATGTTTAAAATCATTGATTTATTTTTTTAGAAATTGCTAATTACCCATCTTTTTGCCTATATTTTCTTATTATCCCTAGAACAATAATTACCATCTGAAGAGGTTCTGTAGTTATATATATATATATATATTATTTATGGTAAATATTTATTGAAATATCCATTATGTAGAATGTCTATTTTTAGATACCATTAAATAATAAAAATGATGGATAGAAACCTCAAAAGAAATCTTATTTTTATGGAACTGATTATTTATATTTTAAATATCATATGGAAGTGTTCATAAATAAACATAGCCTAGATTATTGGATAATCATAGAAAATATACACTAATTGATAGACAGTGATCTTGAATCATTATATGGAAATGATGTGTAAATGTATGAAATCAATTTCAGATAGACGTATATCTTATATTTTTCAAAAAAATATAAATTTTTATTCCTATTTTACCATGTAAATCCATTAATGACGTCTAGAAAATTATGCATGTGACACATAATTTATTATTTAAATTTATTAGAAATAATTTTGTAATGATAAAATTGGAGAAAAATAAACAGTGAATCCAATTGTTCAGAGATTTAATTGTATTTTTAATGCTACGATTTATTTGAAAACGTTTAATTAAAATCATGCTCTTGTTGAAATAGTATATAGAGCACTTCCTAGTATGTGGATTTCTAAAAATAGTTCCGTTGAAAAATGTTATAATTTCAAAAAAATACAATCTTGATAAAATTGTTGAATCATTATAATATTTTTTAATAGATCATACAAAATTTATTGAAGAACATAATTTAAATTAGATGGGTAATTATATTAAAAAATATGGATCTACACGATCTACTAATTATGGATTATATAGTAGTGAAAGGAATGATGAAGTCTATTGTATAAAGGATGGATATATAAGGAAGAAAGGTTACTCAAGGAGATCTTAGAAAGGATATCATAAGGATGACTACAAGGAGAAAATAATTTAAACATAAATTATAGTGACAATAAAGATGTAATTTTGTATGAGTGTATGAAAAGAGGGAATATTCATCCTGATTTTACAATATTAAAGAAGGAAAAAATCAGAGGAAGGAATATAAGAAAATATGGAAATGGTAGCCTGATGGAGTTGTAATTTGGATTAATGCACTTCTAATGATTTTGGATCTGAAAAATATCTATCAAACAAGTGCTTGTTGTATACATAAAATCATGTAATTGATTATACATATTATTTATCCTCTAAATCTGAATATGAAAAAACTCAGTGCTAAGGAATTTCATAAATATGATGACATACTTGAAAAAAAATAGAAACTACAACTTTATTGTACAAGAACATTTGGAGAAAACATAAGGTCATTATTAAAGAGCGATAAATGTGACGAAATATGTTTTTGATTATATAAATCCACCTTATATAGATCATAAAATTGCATAATAAATTCTGAAAAATTATGTGGATGAAAATGATACATTAAAATGAGAGATATTAATTTTATTTTTAACATTTCATGAAGTTAAAATTAGGAATTGGGATATTTCTTTGAGGTATATTGATATGATCAAAAATTAAATTGAATGGTTAATTACATTATGTCTATTTTTTATGGAATTGAGAACTTTGATATAATCGAGATGAATAACTTAACCAAAAAATGTATTATTCTCCATGGTTATAATAAAAAATTATCCATAATATTTAATACTTTATATGTAAAAATATATAATGGAATCGCATCTAATTATATATGTTTTAGATGACATGTGAATGTTCATTATGAAAAATGAGTGTTCCATGAGATTTCCATGATCTCTTAGAAAAAATATGGATTTTATTTATAAATATTTATATTTATGATTTCCAATAAACATGTGTTTAAAATATATTAGTATTTTTATAAATACATATGATAATCCCATGAGACATAAATTTTCAGGGGCAAAAAAGACACTGTTAAATTATTTTTTTTTCAGAATTATGACTTATATCCATCAAATAGAATGTTTGGTACATGGAAAGTTAATGTTCAAGGCACATGAGTGGTAATATTTCTAGAAATCTATCATTAAATAAATTTTCTTAATAATGGTACATTTTTTGATTATTTTAATGGAAGTGTAAATGGTTTTAGTCATGTTTAAATTTATAATTATCTTAATCATTATAATATTTTATATGTTGAAGTATTGAAACATAATTTAAAATGAATTTCAAAACAATGTGATGATGCACTGTTTTTTAAATTTTAAAATGATAAATTAATTGTTTTCACAGGTAAATATATTTTGTTTTATGAAAATATAAGAGAAAACATTATTCACGTGATTTTTATGAATTAACAACTCAATATTTCAAAGTAACAATTTTTCCCTATATAATAAAATTTTACGGAATTATAGGATTGAACATTATAATTTTATGTTATATCAAAAGATGTATGATAACAAAATTTTTCTTTAGTAACCAAAACCAAAAGTGGACATAACCTTCATTTTTAACACATTCTTTAAAGGTAAATAACATATAAATAGTTTCATGTCAATCAAAAAAGTAAAAACCAAAAGGCTTATTTATCATACACATTTGGATATATTTGGTCCAATAATAGCTACCAGTTTTTTGTTAAATGGTATTGTTTTGTTTTTAATGATGATTCAACTAGATTCTCAATGGTTTATATTCATAGACATCAATATGAAACAATGTCTAGGATTATAACATTTTTAAAAATTGTTCAAAATGATAGAGGGTAATTAATAAAATAATCTATAAATGATCATGTTGGTGAATTATAGAATCTTGTATATATTCAAATTCTTTTAGTATTATAAGTATTTTTTTCAGTTTTTCAACCCTTAGGATACCAATCAAAGAAACTGAAATGGAATTATAAAATAGAACAATTCATGAAATGGCTAGGACCATATAAAATGATTTAAACTTACAAAAATATTTTTGGCCATCAGCAGCGAATACATATTGTTATGTTAAATAAAGATATTTTTAAGACCATTGTTGAAAATAATAACATATGATCATTAGAGGGGTTGAATACCTAATTTTTTTTTATATTAGAGTATTTCTAGGTAATGTTTTGTATATTAAAACAAATAATTCATTCAATTAATTTGATGGAAAATATAATAAAATAATTTTTATAATATACTCAAAAAATAAATTGGATTATAAAGTGTATAATAAATAAAATATGTTTTTAAATGATCAATAAAGGTTATATTTGATGACATTTATTTGAATAAAAGGGATGATGATATTGATTAACATGAGAATGAATTTAGATATGCTAAATTTAATGTGGGTATAATGCTATATTAAATTTCATATATTGAGGGGGATAATATTTCTTCCCAATATGAACCTATTCATGAATGAACATGGTAAATTCAAAGAGATGATCTTATACATAACATTAATGTTCATGTGGAATCAAATGTTAAAACTACAAATTTTTTAATAAATATTTGTGCTTATTATGATTTTATTTATAATTTTTGTAAGAACCTGAATTTTTACTAAAGTATAGATCAATTATTATTCTGTCTGAATTTTAACATTGATATAATATGGATGGATAAGTTGTTAGAAATGGTCTTAGGGGTGTTCGGGGTATGATTGGAGCCTATAACCCATCTATTATGGAAAAATAGTCTTGTCACATGGTTTAGAGTGAAACATGCAGAAATTCTTCATGGTTTGCAAAATAGTGCAGATTGTTTTTTTAGACAGAGCCACCTCACACAATTGGTACATGGATATGTGGCTTAACCAAGAATTCACCCCTTTTTCTATGGTACCTGTTAATGGTAAGCGCATGGTTTTTCAAACCTTGTAGAGAAACTGAGAAATGAAATTTTTTTTTGTAAAATTGTAGTTTTTCAATTAATGATCGAGTTATGCTCCCTCATTCTTCCCAAATATGAGATTATATTGGATTTTCCTATTTTCTCCATCAATTTGTGTCCCTTTTTATGATAAAAACATGGAATCAATATATATTCATCATATGACAACTGATTGAGCTTCTGTTCATGTCGTTGGATGCACAACAATAAGTACTCGAGTCCTTTTGTGTAGTTCTTATTATATTTTCCTCTAAAGTATGATACAAAAGTAGGATAATTTTTATCCTTTTCATATCTCTACACTGATCTGAGGAAAATCTAGGGCTAGTACTAGAGGATGTGGTTGTACAACCCTATGGTGGGTGGTCTATAACTCATCCCTACTAATCGTTGATTTTGGAATATTTGTGTGGTGCCTATTGATTTTATCAAGAGATGTTTCCTAAATTTACATGTCAGGATTATACTTTTTAGAATCGTATGGTTATTCTATTTTCAAATATCTAAATATTTGTTTTCAATTACACCCAAAATCTAATCTTCCCCATGTCAAAGTTTATGCCATTTTTGGCTTTTAGTGTTATGACACGTTTGAGCCACCATAAGGGAGTGCCTTCACATGATCTTCATAAAGGCGATCCTTTGTATAATAAATGGCTTGTTAATAATGAAAATATCATAATTGCATATTCCATGTATGCTCACCAATTAAACTTCCTATGTTAAGTGCTTTAAGTAGATTATTAAATTTGTAATGTGAAATAGAATGTATACTAAGAATATAACATTGCCTTAACTAATGAGATTGAGTAAAGGTTACATGTCTGTAGAACCCCTTACCATATTGAAGGAAGGTAGCAAAGTGAACATAAATAATTGAATATTCTTTAATGGTTAATTAAGTCTTTATTAAATGGTTGCAATAAAACATGGAATATCCGCACTAATGGACGATGAGGCTTGAACCTAATGAATGATAACATGAATGCAATATCAATTAGGAATGGACAGACTCGAGCTCTCCTTGGATTCTGAGATAATAATACATTTGGATTCAAGAACCCCAACCCGGTTCAAGGATGTGATTTTATTAGTATGATAGACACCTAGAATCTGGTTCTTATCTATTCCTTGGATTCGTGGTATAATATCATATGGACCTTTACCTTATTACATGATACATTTGATATTCTCCTTGATTCCAGTATTGACTAGTAGGCTCCATGTTTAAAGCCCATAGGACTCTGTCCCTACATAGCCCTGTTATACCTTGGTCGATCACCACAGACATATTAGGATCCTTATTGTTGAATACCTTGGATTACGCTCCTTGGATTACATTCTTACCCAATGTAAAGACACAGATAATACTTATTTATCTTTCTGTGTGATCTATGTTCCCTTGTTGGTTACCCGGGAAATCCCTCAATGGATATCATTTTTAGGATTCCTTATTATATCATGGGACATTTACTACAAGTATTATCTAAAGGTTATGTCAGTATTGGATATTCCTTAGGATACCTATTAACATAAAATAGTAATTACCCTATTAATGAGATGGTTTCATGTATAGACACCAGGTGAGTGAGGGTATTTAGTTATAAATTGCCACATGCATTACATTATATATGCAAACGTGAGAATAGATATATCCCATCACACGGTCCAACTTATATAGACACCATTGGTGGAATCCCTTTGAGATTTATCTCATAACATCTATAGGTGACTTTTGATACCCATAGTAGATTACATTACTACAGGAGTTGACAGAGCGAAGCATACAACATTGAACACCTGATTGTTTTCTAACAGGATGAAGCTTAATAGAGAATGATTGAGTTAGATATCAGGATGATGTGAGTAGTATTTTTTATCTTTTACACTATGGAACATGTTGTTCTTGTTGTCTTGAATCCATGATCTTCTATTTTTTTAGTGACATGACATTACATCATTATTGTTCACGTTGATACAGTTATTATTATTCTCATTTATCAATTTCATCAGTTTGCATCTGATGTTTATTTATATTACTATATTTTTTACAATTGTATACATTGTTACACCATGCTACACTCTGCTAATAACGACATAGTATCCTCATGAACACACCCTAGACCCTCATTTCTAGTAGGCAAACCTCTAGCATTGAGGGAGATATTCTTGAGGCCATGTGGCCCACCAGGATTGGAGAACCCGTTAAGTGGCATCAGAGTGTTGGCATCATATAGTGATATCAAAGGTGGTTTCTTTTCATTAATTACTATTTATATAATATATATTTGAGAATAATATAGCTTGGGACATTTTTATAAGTTGTACCTGGACATCGGGTACCCATGTTCGGGGTAAAAAACATGTTTCCTAATTTATAATTGTTCTTCCGCTTTTTCCTATTACAGTTGATAATACCATCGAGTGATACACATGTAGTGTGGTGTTGTTGATTATTACACTTTTTAAGGATTTATTTAATCCTTAATTTTATGATATTAGGGTAATGATCATTTCTAAATTCATCATTATAGGCACATCGAATAGAAATTTCATGCATATTTCCATGCCATATAGGTGCATTTCATTTCATTGCATGGCTTGATATGATTTTGATTATTGAGAGATAATGTTCTAGTTTTTTTTTAAATTTTATTAAATTTATTTGTGAATGAGTCATTACCTATCTAAATTCTTGAGGTGTGTGACCCATCATGGGTTGGGATGAGTAATTTACTGAGTCAAGCCATTATACGATAAATAAATGGGTTTCGTTTCAGGTGATAAATGTATGGGAACTAATTCAGCGGAAATGGATATCCATTATAAATTAAATCTTAATATTTAAAATTAAATAGTATAACACACTTATCCAACCTTGTCATGTTTATGAAAGCTAATGGAGTTATCCTAGAATTTAATTGCAAAATGACATAAAACATTAACGTGAGAACATACCGATACATAGTCATCTAAGTGGGTAGTTGGGGGTAGTATGCCTTGGGTTGTGTGAACTCTTTGTTTTTTTTCTTCCTTAAGTGATTCCATCTATATGGTTAATTCATGTGCTAAGGCATGTTCTTGGATCTGTAGACCAATTCCGCCAAGACATCCTCATGTCTTATGCCCAGATGGTGGTGACGAACAAGCTCCAGATGTGGTGAGCCCTATGCCACTAGTCTTAGCTCTAGGAGTTCTAGATGAGGAGCCACATATTATACCTAATATGGACACTGAATAACATGTCCGTGATAGTTTCCTACATCTAATGCAGTCCATTCATGGTGCTCCATGGGTTTTATGTACAACGATTGATATGATCCATGAGTTCAAGAAGCATGACCATCCTACTTTTTCAGCGGATTCAGGCTATTGATCTTGGCTATATGTCATTTTCTAAAACATTGAGCATCTAGAAATGCATCCAGATAAGAGATTCATCATTTCTATATACATTATTTGGGTTTGGCTAAGCATTGGTAAGACATGGTTACTGGGCAAGTCATCATCCGGGTATGTTATGGGTTGATTTCCAGAATTCCTTCTCTAATTAGTTCTTTCCTAAAGCACTGAGAGTGGGCAAATCCATAGAGTTCATTCATCATGTGAAGGTTTCTATGTTAGTTAGTTAATATTCTTCCTTTTTAAATGATGTATTGTTATTTTCACCAACTCTATCTAGTTATGAGATTTTTCATGCTAGACGTTTTTAGGATCTTCTCCAGTATGCCATCTGAACTCAGGTGAATGTATTTTTCCTACCTAACTTTTCTACAATAGTTTATGAGGACCTCTTCATTGAGGTGTGACCTAAGGTATGGAATAAGTACCGAGTTTAAATAATCAGTTCCATGTCAAGAAATTAGTAGTTATGGTGGCAGGAAACGTTCCCTCAACAATTCTCGTCAGGGTAATGGTAGCCAGAGAATCCAATTTGATAGCTATATATTGTTTCATCAGTTTGGATGACTAGGGAATAATAATCCACAATGTGATAGATTATTTATGGAGTGTTCGGCTTGTGGACGTATGTGTCATCTTCAAAACTTTTGGAGGACCTTTTCCAACATCTTTGAGGGGAATATGAATATCCTCATCTCCAACATCATGAGAGAGTCATTTTGAGCCGCGTCATGTAAGGAGTTGTAATAACACCGGTAGGTCCGGCCGAGGAGGAGTTCATGGTCATGGTAGTCCAACCGCTAATCACCAGTAGCGCCGGTAGAGCCGCCACGATCATGGTAGTCTATTGGTTTCACAAGGTTGTGGATCAAGTCAATTTCTTGCTTTACAGTGGATACCCGAGGATCAGGCTATGGGACAATCTACATTATGAGGTACTATTATATTAGCCACCACTATTTTTTATTATCTGTTTCATACACCCGATTCAATGTCTTTTATTTAGTAATCTATCATGGAAAGTCTCAGACTAGTGATACAGTATCACTATGGTGTAATGACCATTGATACACCGTTGGGAATATAAACAATGTGCATACACTAATGCAAGGACTGTCCCCTTAAGGTAGGCAGTTAACCTCTCTTGTTGAATATCTTTATTCTCAAGATGACAGGCTTAGATTTCATTCTCGGGATGGAATGGTCAGTCCACTATCAAGCCTTTTTAGATTTATATCATCGCATGGTCTCTTTTACATCACCAGATGGCCACATTTATCTTTTCAAATATGTGTTGGATGTCCAAGATGGGAGGGATAGACCAAACCATCATAGGATAGGTGGAGTGACTTTCGTTATTGAAAATATTTTATTGTAGGATAATGTTTTACAAAAAGATGCTTTCCCTCTAGTAGTAGGTCGTTTCAGGGATGTCTTTCCTAATGATTTTTATGGGTTACCTAATAAGAGAGTGGAATAGTTTACAGTTGATCTTGTTCTGGGAGCATATCCAGTACACATTCCTCCATACAGAATAACACCTACTAAGCTTCAGGATCTCATGTGGTTGATAGAGGGACTAGAGTCCAAAGGCTTTATATGGACCAATACATTCTCTTGAGGTTTTCATGTGCTTTTCACCAAGAATGAATATGGAACATTACGTCTATACATAGATTAAAAAATGTTGCACCTACCTATGGTCAAGAATCGATATCCACTTCCTCAATCAAATGATATATTTGACCATCTATGAGGAGAAAAAGTCTTCTTCATGATTGACCTGAGATCAGGTTATCAATAGGTGCGAGTCAGAACATTTGACATACCTTGTATGACATTCCATAGTAGGTGTAGTCAGTATCTGTAGATTTTTTTTTCATTCGGTCTAATGAGCATGACTGTCATTTTCATGGATTAGATGAATATATATTTCCATGCATATATGGATTATTTTTTCATGGAATTTGTGGGAAAAATGTTTTTTTTTGTTTTAGCACTCTTAGAGAC
Source organism: Viscum album (assembly GCA_963277665.1). NCBI lineage: Eukaryota > Viridiplantae > Streptophyta > Magnoliopsida > Santalales > Viscaceae > Viscum > Viscum album. The sequence continues at coordinate 1,199,105,374 of OY728143.1, read as the reverse complement.
CATGCCAAACAATAGATCATTTTTAGAACACTGAGAAATCCTATACATTACGAGAATCTTTATAAGTGCCACTTTTGGATCAAAATTGTTCACATCATGGGTCATATTATCTCATAATCAAGAGTATCTGTTGACTATGAATATCTTAGTGTTATAGTTTCATGAGAGTATCCAAAGAACATGTCTGATATCAGTAATTTATTAGAGATTACTTGATATTATAAGCATTTCATACAGGATTTCGCATGTTTTTCTTCACCTATTACTAGACATAGAAATAAGGGTGTTATGTTCTAGGGGTTAGAGGCATATGATAAATCCATTCAGGAGCTAAAATAGAGGCTTTTCTCGGGACTAATACTAATTCTTCAAGATCCTGAAATAGATTATACTAACTCTGGTGATGCATCATGCATCCATATAAGAGAATTTCTTATGAAGGATGAAAAATTCATTGCATACAGATCCCACAAGTTAGGGACTCATTAGAGAAATTATCGGACACACAACCTTGAGCTAGCAGTATTTGTCCATGCCTTATGTTATGGGAGATATTATCTTTTGTGTGAGCACATTTTGGTGTACACAGACCACAGGAGCCTCAAATATGTCAATTCACAGTGTGACATGATCATCAAACAACGAATATGGGTTGATTTTTTTTATCCTTTTATTTTTTTCTTGCCTATATGCCTAGAAAGGGCATTATCGTCACTACTGTACTGAGTCAGAAAACTCAAATGCAAGATTTATAGTAATCCAGTGATGAATTAAAGTTAATGGACCTCTTTTATGATTTTTGTATAGATTTTCCTGATATTCATGAGAATTATTACATGTCCACCTCGATAGTTACCTCTTCCCACCATATGAAGGTGTAGAGTAAGAAACTTTCAGATAGTGAAGGTTGTTTCTCTATTAGATTATATTGGAGATAACATTTGTCCATATTGGTGTGCAAACAGATATGGCATACTGTGTCTATGTGGATGTATCTGGGTTCCTACATATATGAGATAGGATTTGATTAAGTAGTCACATGCTTATCACTGGGAAGTTCATCCATGCATCGTTATGATGTACTGAGATATGTGACACTAGTATTGGAATCCTGGGATTAAATGCATGATTATAGGCTTTATCACAAGTTGTTCCACATGTCAGCAGGTGAAGGTGGACAACCAAATATGTTTAGGCTAATTACAGCCGCTTTTAGTCTCAGAATAGAATTGAGAAGATATTTTTAGGTATTTCGTAGTCGGATTACATAGGTAGCTAAGAAGTAGCGATGTTATCTAGGTATTCATTGACATATTGACAAAATATTCCCACTTCAATCTTATTTGGGAAACGTTTTCATTTGATGAAATGGGAAGAATGTATTTTCATTAGATCATATGCATATGGTGGTTCCATTTAATATCATTTAAAATAGGGAGTCTTGTTTCACTTCATTATTCTATCAGGGTTTTCAGAAATCTATGGGAACATAGATGCATCTAATCACATCATTTCACACACATAACGATGGAAAATCGTAATGGGAAATACAAGTTCTAGAGGGTATGCTCTGAGTATGTGTCATTGATTTCATAAATTCATGGGATAATCATATTCCTCTCATCAATTTTTCTTATAATTATAGCATTTAGGTGACAATTTAGATGGATTTATATGAAGCCTTATATGATAGGTCATACTGCTCTCTCTTGTGCAAGAGAGAGGAAGGTGACACAACCCTATTAGGACTTTGTCTCATTTAGGAGACTTTAGAGAAGATTCAGCGGGACAAGAACAGTTTGAATACTTCTCAGTCTATACAGAAATCTTATGTCGATCATCATTGAAGACCTATAGAGTTCGAGATTGGGGATCATATTTTTCTTCAGGAACCGCCCAGTCATGGGTATATAGAGTTACTGAAGTAAGAAAAATTGTTTCCTCTTAATGTATGGATATTTGAGATTCTAGGGATAGTAGGGCAGTATCCTTTCGGTTTATTTTTCCTGAGAGGTACCATGCCATGCACAACGTCTTTTATGTTTCCCATCATTTCCAATATCATTCCGACCCATCTCATAATATATATCCTGATGAAGTTGAGTTAAATGTAGATTATACCTTTGATGAATATGTAGTATGCATTGTTGACTGAAGAACAAAGGATCTCCAAGGAAAATCTTCCCTCTTGTATGGGTGATGTAGAATCATGACCTCATACAAGATGATACATGGGAGAGAGAATCTATCATATGAGTTCAGTGGCCAAAATTGTTCTCAGATAGTGTTTCTCTACCCTCAGAAGGAGAAATCAGGGGTGAGTTCTTTTAAGGGGGAAGACTATAAGAACTCGATTTTCACTCATGTATAAATCCTTTAATTATTGGTCTAAATATTAACATTAGACTTAATATATATGCCTAAGTGGTCAGAAAATGGATCAGGGGTGTCTATGGAATTTTTTGAGCCCTTAAATTTTTTTGGGAATATAGGCTAGGCACATAGTTGATATTAAACTGAGAATGAATTTCTCAGGGTTGGAAAAACTGTAAATATTGTGTTTTTTTATAGAGCCACCTCACAGATTTGTCACATGACTATGTCACCTACCCATATGAGCACCCTTTTCCTAGGTACTCGTGCATGGTTTGTACACACATTATCAAACAGTTTGTACAAACCATGCACATGCTAAATTTTGGAAAAATTCAAATTTCCCCTAAATTATCTAATTATGATCCCTCATTCTTACCTAATCCATGTTTATGTAGGATTGACCTATTTATCCATTATATTGGGGCTTTGGGAAGATTTAAACATGGAATACCAAAATCTCCATCATCCAGAAACTGACCAATATTTTTTTCCTGACATTGTATGCGTAGTAGTAAGTACTCGAGTCCTATTGAGCCATTATCCTTCTCTTTTCCTCTTGACAGAGATATCATGGTATGATCAAATTTCTCCTTTTCTTAGACCTACTAAAATATGAGGCTAATAATGTTCCAGTATATAAGGAGTAGTGTCTTATAACCCTATAGTGTGTGGTCTATAACTCATCCCTAATATTCGTTGATTTTGGAATATCCTTGTGGGGCCTACCGATTTCATCGACTGCTGTTTCTTAAATATACATATCATAAATATAATTTTTAGAATAATATGGGAACGATACTTCCAAATATGTTATTATTTGTAATCGTTGACACTCACAAGTCAATCCACCCCCTATCGAAGGTTATTCCATAGTTTGTTTTTACTGATTTGGAACATTTGAGTCACCATTCGGGTGTGGCTTCGCTTGACCTTCTTAATAGCGAGCCTTTCAATAATAAATGGATTGTTATTAATAAAAATTTCATAATGTCATGTACCATGTATGCTCACCACTATACCCGCCTAAGGTAAGATCTTTAAATTGATTAATAAATGAGAAAATTTGAAATCGAAAGAACACAAAGTATATAAGTGGCCCTTTACAAATAAGATTTATTAGAGGTTACATGTACGTAAAACCCTTTTCCATGTTTTTGGAAGGTAGAAGAGCGATCCTAAATAATTGAATATTCATTAATGGTTAATTAAGAATTGATTAAATGGTTATAAAACAACATATCCTATCAAAACCAATGGATGTCAAGTCGTGAACCTAATGAACGATTATAGGATTACAATATCAAATAAGAATGGACTGAATGAAGATCCCCATGGATTCTGAGAGGATAATACCTTGTGACTTAGGAACCCCAACCTGATTCAGAGATGTGTTTTTATTATGTTGAAACCCACCAAGACTCTGGTTCTAATATATTCCATGGATGACTGGTATACTACCCCATGGTTTTTACCTTAAAACATGACACCTCGAATACACTCCTTAGTTCCAGCATTCACTAGTTAGGTCCTATATTAAATCCCATATGGACGGGTCCTTTCTCAGAACTATTTTACCTTGGTTGATCAACTTGGACTTGGTAGATTCTTTATTGTGTAATTCCATGGATTACACTCCAAGGATTACAGTCCTACCCCTTAGAAATACCAATATACTACAAAGGGAATGTTCTGTGAGATATATGTTTCCATTTTTGTTACACTAGAACTCCATCATTGGATATCATTTTTAGTTTTCCTTGTTACGCCATCATAGAATCACTACTTATACTATCACGATATGATGTCAGTGTTGGTTATGCCTCATGTGACGTATTAGCATTAAATGGAAATTACATAATTTAATAATGGATTTCATGTTCAAACACCAGTTGAGGGTTGAGGAAGGAACTTGGGTATTTAGTTATATTGTACTACTTACATCATGTTATATATTAATGAATGTACCCTGCTACATTCCATTAAAAGGGCCAGATGTTATAGACATAATAGATGGTATCCCCATAAGATTTATCTTACACCCTCTTCGGGCACTGTTTTCTACCCAAAGTAGATTACATGACAAAAAGTGTTGATAAAGGCAAGAATACATCTTCAAACACATGATTTCTTGCTGATAGGATGGAGCATTGTAGTAGATTACTAAGTTGAATCTCGGGATGCATGAAGTAGTACATTTTTCTTTTACTTTGTGTATCATGTTTTGCATATTATCTTGTATCCATATTTTTCATGTTTTCTAGTTACATGACATTACATCAGTATTGTTATAATAGATATAGTTATTATTATTATTGTGGATCAGATACATCAGTTTTCTTCTATTTTTTATTTATATTTATCCATTTTTTACTAATATATATATCCTTCCACCATGATACACTTTCATAATGAGGGCATAATCTCCATGGACAAAACCTAGGACCTTACTACTAATCAGAAACCTCTAGAATTCGAGGACATGCACATGAAGCCATGCGGCCCTCTGGTCTCAGGGCATCTGTTATGTGGAATATTGGTCTGGGATGTCCCAATTTATTTCCTAAGAATATTTAATTTTTTTTATATGATTATAATTGGATCTTTTCAATGAAATATGAATTAAATATTTTCACTAAGAATAATGTATGGACATTATTTATTCCAATAATTTATTATCATTATATTGGAATAAAATTTATCTTTTTAAATAACCATGATGAATCTATAAATATTGTTAGAAATAATTATAGATTACTAGATTATGGACATTTACAAAAAGAAGGTGTTTTTTAGAATATTTTTCTACTTATTTAGGTTAGATAAAATTAGGAAATTATAAGGTTTTCTAATGTTCACGGATTTAAATTATTTCTATGTGATGTTAAAACAAATTTTTTAAATGGTTCTATTTATGAATAAGTATATGTTTGACTATTCCCTAGTTTTGAAAATTAAAAAATCAGACTATTTTTTTAACTATCTAAACCATTATATGGATTGAACCAATGTCATTAAGATTGGAATGAAATTATAATTTGTTTTCTTTTATTTTCATTAAATTATTATTGATCCCTATTTTCTTAAGAATATTTTATATGATATTTTGATTTATAAATTTATGTTGATGATTTAATATTTTTATCAAGAAATGAAAATATTTTTTCTGGATTTTTTTAATTTATTACTTTAAAATTTGATATTAGTGTGATGGTATAATTAAAATTATTTATATGTTTTTTAATATATAAGATATGTGATGTCATTTTTCTATTTAAATCTATGTATGAAAAATATTTTTCTATTGACATGGTTTATAATTTACTAAAAGTGAAAATAATAATATGATTATTACATGAAAATTATATATATATATATATATAACCAATGAAAATCATTTCATGTTAAAGACTAAAGAGGGATGATTTAATGTTTAATATATTTTATATTTTATTACTCTAATTTAATGTTTTTTTACTTTAATTATAGATATAAAAATTAACCTATAAAAAGTCACATTGTGTTTGTTAAAAGTATCAATAGATATATTAAAGGGTATTTGACTATCAGTGTATTATTATTTTCTAAAACCGACATTGATTTGAAATTTTACTCAAATTCTGATTTTGGAGGATGAAATACAATTGAAAAAATACATTGGGTATTTGATATTTAAATCGTAAATGATTTTTTTATTGGGTTTCAGATAGATGGAATTATTTTACACTTCCAACTGTTGAACCTGAATGTATAGTTATTACAACTTGTTTTATCCATGTTTCTAGATTAAGGAAACATCTTTTGATTTTGGTTTTTATTTTGACCATACATCTATTTTATGTAATAATAATTATGTTCTTTTGTGTCACAATATTACCATAAAAACATTAGAACAAAATGCGTTGATGTTAAATTTCAATTCAATAGGAATTATGTACAAAATGGATATTTATGTTATTTATTTTTAATATTAAATTATTCATATCGAAAATTTTAATAAGACCATAATGTTTAATTTGTTTTATAAAAACTGGTTTTTACATGGAAATATGGAGTTTAAAATTCATATTAATCGAGAATGAATTTAGACGGATTTTTTATGTGTTCATGTGCTAAAATATTCTTATTTACATGATTTTTGTGGGAAAATGGAATATATTTTTCATATTTGTATTTCTCAATTCTTTTAAATATTTATGTATTATACTACCAGTTTAAAACATCTCTTATATAATATATGAATTTAACATACTTATTTAATATTAATTGGACATTAAATATTTCTTTATTAATGTTTAATAGTTATTTTTCAAAAAGAAAACATGTATGTTTCATGGATCCATATCACATATTTTTAAATATTGATGTTTATAGTGGTTTTTAAAAATGTTAGTAATCATTATTATAAAATATACTATGTCAAAAATAAATTAAGAAAATTTATTATTTTAAATGTAAGATAATTTTTCTATTGAAACATTATCATTTATATAATTTCAAAGATGGGGAGATTTTTATTGAAATTATAATTATTTTGTAATGATAAAAAGGGGGAGAATGGTAAGTGGATCCTTACATCATTTTGTGTTTGGTTTACTAAAATGTATTATTTTTAATTTTCATTCAATGTATTAATATATTGAATTATTATTTTTTCTTAATGTTGATCATATCATTATATTTATTTATTTAAAATATTATTAATATTCATATTTTCATTTGTCATAAAATATTATTCAAGTTTTATTTTGAGGTACTAGAATAAATAATTCATTCGGTACCATGAAATATCTTTTAGATATGTTTTTTATTATTCAAAACGATCTATTTTACTATTTACAAAATATAAAAATGTGGAACCACATAAGAAAACGTGAATCCTCTTAGCCAAATGTGAATTCATAAATCTAATATTCTAGAATCGGTTACCTTTAGTATTATGACCATATCATGGTATAACAAATTTCAAATTGAGGGATTATTATATCACTACAAATAAAATTTAATTATATATATTTAATTATAATAAATAAAACTATGAATTGATCTCTATTATTATCTAAATTAGGTTATAAGTCACTACAAGGATTCATTATGAATTAAACGAATTTCAGAGCAGGTTTACCACTATATATTGCTAATAAGATGATATATAAAAGCTTTATTATGGTTGTTAATGATTATTTATAAATAAATAAAATTATCTAAATATAAAAAACTAGACCCAAATTTAATTATTATGTTTAAAGGTGTCGAAATAGGAATGATACATGATGAATCGAACTATCTGAAAATTTCTATAATCATCTTTGTAAAACTGGGAACATGAAAAGGCTACATGATTTCACATACATGAAATTTGTTATATCAAATGGCTATAAGAATATCATTAAATGGATTTAGATATATAGATCTATATACACAGATAAAAAAATGCATGATAATTCCTCTCATGGGTTTTTTATTTTTGGTTCTATGATTTTTTAAAGGACATTCTAAAATATGGAATTATACTCTTTTTATGTTATACATTAAATATAAATTTTCATTTTATTTATTAGGGATATTATATGTTTTGTTTTTTTCATAATGTACTTTATAATAATTTAGAATCTATAAAAACAATTTTTTAAATTGTTTTAAATCGAATTAAATGGGTTTCTCAGGGTTTTAAGTATTTATTGATATTAACGCTATGGTTTTATAAATTAAAATATAAAAAATAAAATTGGATGAAATATAAAGGGACCCTATTTTAACACACTGATAATTTGTGAAATATATTTTTTTAAATTAATTTATATTTTTTATATTTTTCTTTTTAAGTGACATTGTGAATATTTATATATATATATATATATTAAAACAATAAGGGAAACATTCCATTCCCACAGTACCAACAGGGATTGGGCTAAATGAAATTCAAACAAAGATTGTGCTACACACAACACTTACATGGCATGTGCTACACGCAACACCGACTTAGTGTACGCTACATACAATAGAGATTTATTTGAAATATCATTTTATTTTTAAAATTATTTAAACGAATTAGTAATAACCTAGCCATTAAAACAAAGTAATATGAATATTATTAAATTAGTTTCAAATATATTTATAATAGTTTTATAAAAATAAAAAATATTGATAATGAAAAATATTTCTTTTGGGAAAGCCTTTATGTGATTAAAAATACTATTTTCTTAAAGGAACTACATTTCATGTAATTTTGTAAAGAACAAAAATATTGATTTTAGGGATATATTAAAATTGAATTTAATAATATAGACATAATTTTTTTTATTCTGAAATTATATTTGGGTGAATTTTAGGGATTTTTATGAGAATCTTCATTTTTTGCTGAATTATGAAAAATAATATTTTAAGTTAATAATTGTACTTTTTTATTAATTATTATTGTTAAATTATATATTTAATTTTTTTTAAATCCATATTAGATAATATAAAATTATATTTATACAATTTAGTTCATTATAATATATTTATCTTTGAAATTGAATATGAAAACATAAATACCTTTTGAAAAAAAATTTACTTTAAAAATATGTCATTTCGTCCCGTCTGTGGGATTAGCATTAATCCTAATTTTCTGCATCTATTACTTTAGTTTCAAAAAACAGACATACACCATCATATTCAGTATAATATTTTGTGTATAATTAGTTCATATTAGTTTTTTTACAAAAGTATTAGTAAATGTGATTAAAATTCATCAGAGTAATTATGTTGAATTTATGTTTAATTCATGACCGAAACATAATCTTAGAAGCCCAAATGACATGAACACATGTCTTCCACCTTTTCTATAGCCATATTCCTATAATACACCATAAATTTCAGATTTTTGTTGTTTTATTATGATTTTTTTATGTAATAACATCTGTACACCAATCTCGTTTTTAAAAAATCCATGTGATTTGTTTTCCTTCTCTATAAATGGAAACCTAATCTCCCTCTTTTTGAAACCAATGAAACCTATTAGGATAGAAAATTATCTTCCAAATACACTTCTAAACATCCGTCCCTTACTTCCTTAATCCCTTCCTTGGGTAGAAAGCAATGCATGGAATCCTTTTGGCACAAACCACACGGAGTTTCCGATTAAGAGGTGACCTCTTCTCTTAAGTTCAATTATTTTATTCTCCTTATACACCACATAAACTCTCTTTATTCTATTTGGGTATACAAAATAGTATCTTAAATATACTTGGATTTTGTTGTAATTTTTTAATCTACACATACACACACATCCATCTAGTGGGTAACGAACATATTGTTTATGTGTATGACGAACTACCACCTCACTAAACGATGATTGTTCATTTTTTCCTTTACCTCATATAATGAAATAAATTAGGATTAAAAATGTATTTATATATTTATATATTATTTTTATTAGTACATTAATCTTCTTTAATCCATTTACAACACATACCTTTTTTCGTTCCATTTGGTGTAAATATTATAATTTAGTTTGTGGAAGTGTGGACTACCGCCCCCTCAAAGCGTTGTGATTTGTTCACATAGTACATATAATGTATTAAGGATGAATTTTATAAATATATATGATATATATGTTATAATAAATCTAGGAAAATAATGATCCATATACTTATATAGTTACTTATATGTTACTTTTTTTCTACCAGTCAATTCGATAATAAAATCGAAAACAATGTTCGTGTGTAATTACGACTTACTGTCTCCATTAATGATGAACTGTATTTCATAGTTTTATATTATATAAATTATTATATTACACATATAATTTATGTAAATAATATTTTTAAAATGTTTTATAATATTAAAATCATGATATATGTATAATTTTCAAAGATATAACCAATTAAGACACTTGTGAAGAACAAAACAAATATTACTGAAAGGGAATCCTTAAGATATGATTGTTAACACAAGGGAAATATATTTTATTATACAATAAGAATTTTATATTAGGATTAATAATATCATTCTATAAATGAATTAAAATAATACTAAATTTATTATATAGGAATATTTTATGGGTATGAAGAGAGTCGAGACACAAGGTAAGGGGATTACATCACACTTTTTATTTCCATGAGATAAACGCTTTATTAATTACCCATTAGATTTTTTTGGTGTATATACATTAAGTAGATGTATTAAAATATTATTATACTTCTATTTATTGTTATTTACATATCCATTATATTATCTTTATTTCATGGTTTTATTGTTTCAAAGCTACCAAATCAGCAAGACAATGTTGTCTTATTTTACCTTCATTGAGACACATGTTTTATTATGCACCTACATTTTTTTTGAGGTGTGTCTAATTAAATTTTTTATGTAATATAATTCATATTATTATATTTATGGTATTTTATGCTTCATGTAATTTTCTTTTATAACTTGTAGATTATGATCCTATGTTACCCAGTGATTACAGTTTATTGAAACAATCTCATCGCATTTCAAATTTCTCAATGATTATCCTTCTTTAATGAAATATTTTGATCCATCTCCCAAGATAACCAATGAATTTTATTATACACTACTTAATATAGATATATACATTTATTATTATCATTTTCCTCAATTTGGTACTTCTGATAATTAAGAAAATGTTGTTAGGAAATTAAATTTTCATTCCTCTCTTTGGTAAGAAATTTTTTTTTTCAAAAAACATTTATTAAAATAAGTTTTTTAAAAATATTTCAAATGATCCTTGATGGAAATTTTCACTGTAAAATCTTTTTTAAATGTTTCAATTACTTCATGTTTTATTTATATGTTTCAATGTATTTTCAACGAAATAATTTTTAAAATCATTTCAAGAATATTTCATAAGTTTTCATGTAAAAGGCTTTCAAAAAAATTTCATTCATTCATTATATATTTTTAAATTATTTTAAAAAAATAGTTTACAAAATATTATCAATATTATTTTGATGAAAAATGGGATTTAAATTGTTTTATTTTTAATAAAAACATTTATCACTGTGAAAGGATATTTTCCTCATGAAATTTTTTAAATGATAATTACAAATTATTTCCCAGCTATGATGAAACCCATCAGTGTTACTCATGCATTTCAGGGAAAATTATTCTATTCTTTAATTAATATTCTTTTTATGAATGTTAAATTTTTACTAAACCCATTTACATTAAACGGGTTTTCGTTTCAAACCCACTTAGTTTTGTGGTTAGTGATTATGAGACCTAAAACATATCTATAAGTAATGATATGATTAAATATTCATGATTTGTATCCCATTTCATGGGTTACAATATGATTATTGTTTATAATATTTTGGAACTCTTATTTTTTTATGTATTGGCATGGAACATTATATCCCTCTAATGGATTGGTTAATGATAGATAAATCATGAGTGAATATGTTATTAATGAACATAATTTCATGTCAATAATGTTATGTGTGAATATGATTACATGTTCACAATGTTATGCATGGACCTAGATGCATGTCCATAAGATTCTGTATGATCCTTATTACAGGATAAAAATTTTATGAGTGAAACTTATTGAATGTTTATAATATATTTAATGTAACTTGTTTCATGTCTAAATGTTTATTCATGAACCTGATTACATTGTCAAAATGTTGTACCTGAAACTGAATACATGTTCACAATGTAATGCATGGATCTGATTTCATGTCAATAAGGTAAAGTTTGAACCTGATTACACATTCACAATTTTATGCTTGGAACTGCTTTCAGGTCCATAAGTTGATGAGGGAGACTAATTTTATATCCTTAAATTAATGATTAAACATTTTTATACTTATAAACATTCAAACGTTGCAAAAATATGTGCATGCCACAAATTCAATGTCTTATTCTTATGTTATGATTTTAGGAATTATTCCCTTAATTATCTCATGATCCATGTCTTATGATCTAACAATATTTACAATGAACTATTATATGATGGGTAGGGTCCTAAAATTTCATTCTCATGTTCCATACCCTTTTGTTCATGTTAGGTTTATGAATTTCATTTATTTACACTTACTGAGAATCTGAGCTCACTGCTTTATTATATTTCTTTTCCCTAGGTTATAATGAATTTTTTTAATTATAAATACTAATTTTGGATATCATTATTGTGGTTTTTGAATATATTTCACCAGGATACATGATATTTATTCCATGGTTTGACAAAAACCAAACTATTACGGTCCCCTAGCATTTATTTTTTCAATGTACTGAATATTGAATTAAATTGACATAACATCCATGTAAACTAAGACTGGGTCTCTATAGTTGGTATCAATTTAACGATTTAGAAAACTGTTGGAAACTAGGATAGTAAAACATTAATGACATCCAAATGTATATTTTTAATGATATATCTAGGGATGTACTTAAGGATAAGTATATGGATGAGTTAACATTTAGAAACATGTCATGTAATTTTTCTAATGGTCAAAGTGAGTTTTTACTATAAATAAATCCTTTTATGGATACTATAAGTGTATGTGGCTCTATAATATATGTACCATGGGGTTAAAACATCAAAAAGTTATTCCAGGTCTCACTTGGAGTAATATGGTACATGAAAATGGTCTATTGAGCACACCTGGTTAGACACTCTTGTGGGATATGCTTTGGGAATTCACAAAACACATCATAAACCATCATGAAGGATTTTAATATAATTTGGCTATGAAAAACCTAGGATGAACCTAGGGCTTCAATAGTTAAGGATGTTGTCATTATTTAGACATCCTATAAGTACTTTTTTTCATGACAAAGTGGTTTCCTTCTGTGATAAGTAATTTTCACACTATTCTTTTGGTTTCAGTAAATAGAGGGAATTAGACTAACGTTGAATGTAATGGATTATTTTTTTATGATCAATCATGTTGTGTGATCACTAGAGTAAAAATTGTTTGGATTATTCCTTATCATCTTTCTCTAAACATGATCGAAAATGTTTATCTTCACCAACTTTAAGACTCCCCATGGAAGGGGAAAAAGGGCTTTTCTAAGATTTTGGGTAATGGATACCATATAAGAATGAATATTTTGTTTTCCTTTTCTCCAAAATGTCAAAAGAATCAACTCATTGAATGTATTATTGGAACACCAATAAGTTTTGACTGTAGAAAAGTAGAAAAAAATGACAGTAAGTGAAAAGATGAGTTTGGTTAATGAATGAGGATATTGGGCTCCCTAAGAAATCATCATTTGTGGATGAAAATTTCATTATGAAATTCAATTTCCAAAGAGGAATTATCCTGATAAGAATCATAAAGGATATGTGATTATTTATTACGTTTTACATGGTGAAGAGACTAAATATTAAATGTGAAAGTACAGAGTTATTGTATAATATGATACTGTAGCCTTGTTAATGGAATAATAATTTAGTAGACTGTTAAATGTTTTTATGTATTTGGATTCAAAAAATATGTAATATATTGAAATATATGAGATTTATTCTACTAATGTTTTTCACTAAGTATTTACATGTTCATGATGAATGTTCATAGTGGATAGGTGAAGTGATTTAATGATAAAGTGTTATTTTTACTAATGGATGATAACACTTAATATGTTCTTTGTGTAATGTTGATTCTTCTATGAATAAGTAAATTTGATGGTACTAATTATCTTGGAACTATGTAATGACTTATTAAAATGTGGTTTATGCTATAATGTTTAATCATTATAAAAAAATTATTAACAAGATCCAATATAAATTTGAATAAGGAATCATTCATGTTTTCTAAAATTATTAATGGTAATTAAGTTTATTACCTTGTTTTAAGGAAATATACAATATGGGTATTCACATATTTAGAATGTGATTGGAAAGTGGCATAATGTGATAAATGTAGGATCAATGTTAAGAATGTTTTGTGAAATTCATTCTACAGATTTGGATTTCCATCTTTATAATTTGTTCTGTGGTTAACCATTTATGAAAATATTCTTCTAAACTTCGAGGATGTTTTTATGTATTGAGATTGTATTGAAAACTTTCGTTAAAAGGCTATTTAGTTATTAATATTATATTATGTAAATCCTTCATATTTATTTTGGAAATTTCATTAGTGTAGTTTTATAAAAGGAAATAAAGTATATTTGGTGTCAACCAATCTTTTCCGAAAAGGAAGAGGTTCTTGAACCCATGATCGAATATTGGTAAGGGTTTCACTCCAAACACAAGCCTATGTTATATCCTAGTAAACTATAACTATTTTGGTTGAATAATTACTTATGATTAACAAGTAGAGTTCCATTTTATGATTAAAAATTAATGAATTAACTGTATTTATTTTGTATAATTTTTAGAGACATGTGGACATATTTTATATTCTTTTGTAGGCCATAATACTGATAATAATGTATTGTCGCATTTTTGGAATAAATGTTAATTTCTAGACATCCATTTTTTGATGTAAAGGATTAAAATAATATATATATAATCACATATAAAGAATAAATTTTTATAAATATATTAATAAAATTTGTTTCCTTATATTATTGGTCAGTAAAAGTACTACCCACGGTTAGGATAATTGAAGAAAATGTTTTGTCTTAATGCCTTCGTTTTTATTGAACATACGGACTTTTAAATCACATTAGATGTATGACTTTGAGGCCCTCGACATTTCTTAATCATTCACTAGTTTTTGATTGATGACCTCAATCAACCCTATAAATATTTACACTTTTCCTCCAAGCCCAATATTCACTCCAAAAATATGTTCTCTTTTGTGGAATCCGAGTTATATGTTACTTCGAGTAACCATTATGGTTCCAAAATTTCCATTTTAGGGAATTTTTAGTATAAATTTTTATGATGTGGGTTTCTATGAAAGAAACATTAAAGTATTAAAACATTTATAACCCCAACAATGTTCGGGGGTGAAATTAATTTTTAAGTGTGGGGGGATAATGTAGCACCCCTATAATTTTGAAATATTTTTTTTCGAATTAGTTTTTCTTTTTTATATTCTATATTTGACACAACATTAGAAATAGTTATATAAATATATATATTAATATGCAAAGTAAAACATTCCATTAACATGGAACCAACATGGATTTCACTACATGCAACACTAACATGGATTTGTCTACATGCAACACTGACGTGGAACTCGTTCCATGAAACACCAACTTGGCATACATTACACACAATACCAAGTTTCTACAAAACATCATTTTATTGTTTTTCTTAATTAAACATGTTATTATTTACTTAAATGTTACAATATATTAATATGAATAGTAATAACTACATTTCAAATAATTTTAAAATGGGTTTATATAAATAAAACATATTATAAAAAAAATAGTTCTTTTGTTAAGTCTTTATATGAATAAATATAATATTTTCTCAAATGGACTACTCTTCATATCCTTCTATAAAGAACAAAAAAATTAATTTTATACTCATAGAAATTTAATTTGATAATACATATGTCATTTTTTAGTATATAATGCCGATATTATCTTAGGGTGATTTTTTTTATTTTTCTAAGACAAATTATTTTTGGACCTATAGTAAAAAATACAGCATTTTATCTAAAAACGCCATTTTTGTTTAAATAATTATTACTGTTAAATTATAAATTAAGTTTTTTTAAGATCAAATTATATAAATAATAAAAAGATTAATAAAATTTATGTTTTTATAATCAGTGTCACTTAGAAATTAAATATAAAAACTAACCAAACATTTGAACGTTTTTCTAATTTATAAACCTGTTATTATTTCCCATATGTGGGATTAGAATTAATCTTAATATTGAGAATTAGGTGAATTTAATTTTAAAAAATGGACATAAATCATTTTAATTATTATTATATTTATATTTTAATTGGATCACAATAATTTTTTATCAAAATTATTAGTAAAATTTATTTAAATTAGTCACAACAATTAAGGTCAAATTAAGCATTATTAGGGACTAACCAATAATAATAGGGGCCCAAATGACCGATAAACTTCCACAAAATCAGTTTTGTGACCATATTTCGTTAATAAACCTAAATGTTTTGTTTTTTATGACTTTTTGTAGGTAATAACTTTGTTAATCCTAACATCATTTCAAAAATTCCATGTGAGTCCTTTTCCTTCCCTATAAATTTCCCCCCACCTATTCCCTCTTTTTCACACCTCTAGAACATATTATATTTTTCAAGATATAACAAACACACTTAAAAAAATTCCTACCTTACTCCAAGAATCTTCTTTCTATGAATGAATCTATGCATGGAATACATTTGGAACAAACCAAAATGAGTTACCCAATTAATAGGTAACTACTTCACTCATGCTCATTTGTTTTATTATCCTTATCCACAGATTAAACAATTTTTATAAAATCTTTGTAACAAAAAATATATATTAAATATAATATTATTTTTTTATTCTATGTTTTCAACCTAAAATTATATACACATCCAGCTTATTGTTAATGAACATAGTATTCATCTGTATGACGAACTACCACCTCACTAAACGACGATTGTTCATTTTTCCTTTACCATATCTCTTGGTGGAAATAATGCTGGAATATATATTTATATATGTCGTATATAATATTTTTTATTTAATTAATCTGATTTATTCCTTCTAGCACACAATTCGTTTTAAACTCCATTTTTGGTGAATATTATAATTTCGTTTGAGGTAGTCTGGACTACCACCTCTCAATGCAATGTGATTTGTTCGCAGACTGCATGGAATGTATTAATAATGGGTTTAGTGAACTTATATGTTATATATGATATAATAATTATAATTTAATAATTATATATATATATATATAACGACTTATGTGCCATTTCTTTCTTTCAATATTACAATAAAAACAAAAACATTGTTCGTGTGTACGTACGGTTAACCGTCTCTATGAACATTTTATTACATTTCATAAAAAAAATTCTATAGTCTATTATAAAAAAATATATTTTATTTATATGATATTTATAATAATTTTTCCATTAATTTTATCATGATAAATATATAAGGCCCAAACATATAATAAATTAAGACACAAGCGAAGAACAAAAATAATACTACCTGAAGTGAACCATTAACATATGATTGCTAACTAGGGGGTAATTTGAGGTCTCAATAAAAAAATATAATTTATTATATATAATAATATTATTCTATGAAATACTTTTATTAAAAATAAATTAATTATAAAAGGAATATTTTATGAGTACAATGAGTTTCCTGACACAAGGTAGGGATATTTCATCTCATTTTTTATTTTCATGTATTACATGATTTATTTTTCACCGAATCCTTTTGTTTGATGTATATAATGACAGAGTATATATTAATATATTCATATAATTAAATTCATTTATTAAATCCATTTTATGGTATTTATTTCATGGGGTTAGTGTCTCAAAAGCTCCCAAATCGGTAAAACAGTTTCGTCTCAATTAGCCTTCCTTGAGACACATGTTTTATTAGGAACCAAAATTATTTTTTCAAGGCATGTATAATTCAATTTTATATGTTATATAATGAATATTAATATTTTAATGAAATTTAATTCATCCTATAATTTCATTTTCATACATGGAGTGTATGATCACTAGTTTCCAAGTGATTAGTGTTTATTGATACAATCTCAATGATTTTCAAGATTGTTAATGATTATTCATTATTGATGTAATATTATGATCCTTTTATCACCATCCCTTGTCAGTTTCCTTATTATATATTTATTCAAGATATATCCATTAATTACTGACATTTTCAACTATTTTTTACAGAATGTAATTATATTTTTTAGAAAATCTAACAATATTTCTCTCTTCGGTTTGAAATCCATTTTATTTCAAAAACAATTTTTTTAAAATGTTTGAAAAATGTTTTCAAATGTTCCTTGAGGATATCTTTAAATGAAAAATTAATTTAAAAAAAATTCATTATTTTTATTATTTGTTTATTTTTTCTCAAATTTATTTCAAATAAAAATGGCTTAAAATTTTAAAAAGTTTCATTCATAAGTTTTCATGTAAATGGTTTTAAAAATTATATCAATATTTCTTTATATGTTTTCAATGTATTTTCTAATAAATTTTTTTGATAATGTTTTCAATATTGTTTTCATGTAAAATAATTTTCCAATGGATTTATAGTTTTTAAATAGAATATTTCATGAGGAAAGGATATTTTACTAAAATAGTGTTTTTAAAAGATATTTCCAAATTATTTCCAATATTATATGAAATACATTAGTGTTATGAATGTATTTCTAGAAAAATGATTCAATTCTTCTATTCATATTAATTTTATGGATGGTACATTTTTGTTTTTCCTGTTTCTCTATCATGGATTATATGATTTTGAAACTCTCTTTTTTAAAGGGTGATGATTATAAGGCCTACATCTCTTCAATACTTAATGATATGATTAAATTTTTAAGGGTTCATATATCATTTGGTGGGTTATTATATGATAATTTTTTGTAATCATAGGGAACTCATATGTGTGATGTTGTTATTTCATAGTTTGGATCTATATATCCTTCTAATGCGTTGGGAAACGATGGATATATCATGATTATATATGTTATGAATGAACCTGATTGCATGTTTACAATGTTATGAATGAGCCTGATTACATGATCACAACGTTATATATGGACCCAGATGTATGTCCATAAGTTTATGCGTGAAACTGATTACATATTCACAATGATATGAGTGATCTTTATTACGTGTTCGAGATATTATTCATGGACCTAGATTCCTTTCTATATGTTTATTATTGAACTTGATTACATGTTCAAAATGATACACATCAACCTGATTACATGTTCGCAATATTATTCATTGATCACTTTCATGTTCATAAGGTAATGTGTGATCTTGATATAATGTTAATAATGTTATGCATAGACCAGGTTTCATGGTCATTAGTTGGTGAGAGGGCCTAATTTCATGTCATTAATTTAATGAGTGAACCGGTTTCTACTTATGATCATTTAAAACATAATAAAAAATATACATTCTTCAAATTCCATTTCTTATTCCTATGTAATACTTTGATGGCTTATGATCTAAATTCTCTTATGGTCTATCTATAATGAACTACCAATATTTATTATGAACTATAATATGTAAGATTTGATATTCAAATTCTATGCTCAAGTTACATACTGTTTTTTCATGTTATTATTACGCATTTCATTTATTTACCCTAAATGAGCATGTGAGCTCACCCCTTTTTTATGTTTCAATTCCACATGTTATGTAAAAAGGTTTTAGGTATTAATACTAATGGTGAAGATCTTTATGGGTGTTTTTGAATATATTTCATTATGATTGAAATTTTATATCTAGGTTTCCAAATACTGAATATTATTATATTCCTTAGGGATGTATTTCTATAATGTAATAAATATTTATATAAAATGATGCAATATACATGTAAGCTATGATAGGGTCTCTATAAGTATTGATAATCATAAGGAAGTATTCTATGGGTATTAATTCTTATTAACTACTACTATATTAACTATTCTATTGATTTATATGATACAAGATAATGAATGTTTCATAGAATATTAATAAAAACTCCCATGAACGTTAAATATTTTTAATGAATTATTTAAATGTGTTATATTATCTAAAAACATGTGAGGGAAACTCTAGAATAGTTTTTTTGAACAATATAGGCAAAAATAAAGTTATATTTTACATATGTGGTTTATATAAAAACTACATTTAAAAAATATTTGATACATTCTAGAAGAGATTATGATATGAGGTTGAGGATACACCCAAACAATGAATGTTATGAATTTTTTGTGATCAAATAATGATCCTAAACCAACTAAATCATTTTATCCTTCGTTTTTGGAGAATGAAAAAATGTTTTGACACTCATTCTATTATTTTTACATATTTATTTTTTTGAATTATTATTCTTTTTCTTTGTGTTTAATTGAAAGTGGTTATGCAACCAATTAAAATGTAGTTAATTTTTTTAGAAACAAAAAAATTTATAACCTTTTGTTGTGCCTCCAACTATAAAGGGAAGGAAATTATGATAATGACTCCAACTAAGAAAAAATGACGTTCTATTTGGGTTTAGTCTTCTAAGGTGAAAAATGATTTTTAATCAGGATGAGAATCTAGATGGGAAAAGTTTGTTATACTATTTTATTATATATTTTTATTGGTTCTTATCACTCTCATTTCATGAGTGGGGTGATGTGTGTACTAGGTTCATTTAGATCTGAACCACTATAAAAATATTTAGTGTTCACATTGTTTTATATCTACTTCATTAGATCAATGATTCTTATATTTATTTAAATTAAATAATACCTTTTTTAAAATGTCTATTTCACCCCATCAACTAACTATATTTCCAACATCAATCCAAAAAACATGTCATGATAGTTTATAAGGTAAAATTTACAAATCACCGTTGAGTGGTTATGGATAAAGGGAAGAAGAACTACTAGAACCGGTTTATACTGATGTATGTGGTACTTTTCCAATAGAGGAAAGTGGTAGTTTTTCATACATGATTACTTTTATAGACAACTATATAAGATATTTATAAATTTACCTAATAAGGTAAATACCATATTTCTTTACCGTGATAAATGAATTTCCTAATGAATTATAGAAAAAAATTATTAAGAAGACTAAAAAACTACCCATGTAACATGTTGGGGGATATCATAACCAGGATTTCATTTCATATTTGATGGACTGTGGAATATTTTACCAACTCACTCCTCCCTATACACATCAGTGTAATGATGTTATTTGAAGGAATAATATAAAACCGGGTAAAATTTATTAATCAATGATTAGTCAGGAAAATCTACTACTATCCTCTTAAGGATATGCACTATAGTGTGTGAAGAATAAAAAAATGAGTACTAAATAAACAGAAGATGGGGATCCCATTTGTGTTATGGTATAGAATGAACCAAAATCTGACAGATATACTTGTATGGATATGTTGTTATTTTTTCATGAATACACCTATTTAAAAATTAGCATCTCTATGATGGAAGGGAAACATCATATGTTATCCTAAGGATATTAAAGAAAAATATCTATATGAAAATTATAATAGATAATTGATTATAGAATTAAATGATATATTTCATGAAATGGGACACATTTCAAAAGTGATTGTGGGAACAATATTAACTTTGGTGAAGTTGATACTTTAGATTTATAATTTTTGGTGCAGGAATATTCCACACAATATAAAATGGGAGGGTAATATGTTCCTAAGAAATGATTAATGTGGTAGTATACAATACTGGGTAAAGAACAAGATTTTTATGGTTTTCCAATCATTAATTTAGGTAACACGTTACTCTTAGATAATTATTAACCTCTATTAAACTGGTAAGTAGTAGATGGAAATGATGATGCTACAGAGAAAAATCCATCATTTTAGAATAAAATTCCTTATATGAAAATCTAGATTCAATTTTGGTATATCATCTAACTGATGTAAAAGCTATTGAATTTAAATAAGTGTTATAGAAAAATATAGAAAATTATGGTCAAGTAACAACCTCTAAGGTGTGTTTTGTAGGGAATAGTTTCACGAAATTTAAACGCATAAACTATTTTGATTGTTTCTCACAATTCATTATGCCGGAATTTAGCAGATAGTCACAAGAAGGTGTATCCATTATTGATTATAAAATTTGGAAACTGGATTACAACAAAAGTTTTCATAAATTATATTCCAGGTGAATGAATATAGATAAAAAACTAAAGGATTTAGTTTTTAATGATGTTATTTAAATTATGTAAGCTTCAAAGTTCAATTTATAGATTGAAGTGAGAATCATGATCATCAGATGTTAATTTTGAAGAGTTCGTAAGATAATTTGGTTTCAATAAAAATTAATTCAATAATTCATTCAACATGAAGGATAAAGGATATTGTATCATTTAACAAGAATTATACTTTGAGGAATTTCTATTAATAGAAGATGAAGTGAATATATTATATTTTGTGAAAATTCAGTTAAATGAATTATTCTTAATGAATGACATAGGTGGAGAAACCTAAATTTTATGGATCAAGATATATCTATGTACATCTCAATGGATTCATAAGATAATTCAATGTGCATATATTGAAAATGTACTCACATTTTACAATATGGAAAAAACCAACGTAGGATTTTTGCACTGCCACAAGGAATTTATCTAAACAATAAGACGTTACCACACCCAGAGGAGTAGATTGAGTGAATTATTAGAAACCCATATACTTTAGTAATGGGATCTATCAGGTATTCCATTATATGTATTTGGATTGGTGTTCCATTTTCTTTAAGTATGGTTAGTAAATATCAATCCAATCATAGAGAGCTACATTGGGAATCTTTAAAAACAATCCTAAAATACATGAGACAACCAAAGGATACATTCCATTTGTTGGGAGGAGAGAGTTTATAAACATTAATGGATATCCTGAGGTTATATTATAGATAGATAATGATGATTTAAAATTTCATTCTGGCTATCAATTTTTCCTGAATTATGTTGTAGTAATCTGGAGAATCAGGAATTAATCACTTGTAGGTGATTCAATAGTATATTTTGAATTTATAGTGTCCTCTGATATATATAAGGATGTATATTGGTTGGGTATATTTTTTCCAATCTTGTATTTTTTACCTATAAATCAAAACCATATTATAATATAATATGATAATATTATGGAAATGGGTCTTTCCAAGGAGAATAGGTTGCACCATAGGTGTGAGAATGTACATTATATGTTTCAACACTTGAGGGATTTTAAACAAAGTTTAATAGTTATAGTTATAAGTGTAACGACAAAGGATAGTTTGGAAGACCCTTAAACTATATCCTTATACCATGATAAGTATAATACATATCTAATACCTAGAGGGTTGAGAATTGTTATAAATTCTTTCTAGTTCATGTGCGAGTGTTTTGAGTGTGTGCCCTAGAACAAACTCATTTTTCTAATTTGAATACGGTAACATGTGTATTTTTTGATAAATATATGGTTTTCTTACCATTATTATTTTGATACTTCTGTATCTACTAATTGCACGGTAATTACCTTTGATTATATGTCATACCAAAATGTTGTAGTTTTTCTCAGATATAATGATAACCTCCAGATAATATTACAGTAATAATAAATATGTCTTTTATGGTCTAGATACATCATACTAATGGTACATATTTAATGTCTTACTATCATGTGGAGGGGGCACTTAATCAGTGATAATTCTTCATTTAAATTTTGCTCAATGTAATCTCTAGTAGATGAGAATATGAAGATTGCACCTCCAATATGAACATCATATATTTTAGTTTTCATTGGTTGTTCGAATATATGAAAATGTGTATCAGTCTATTGACTTCATATATTTATCAATGTGTACTATTTGATTGTGAGATTTATTGTAAGGATAAAACCATTACATTAATGTTGTGCTGAGGTAGCTTTTGGGGGGTTTGTCTTCAGTGGTATGGCACTTGCTAAATGACTAAGATAGAATTTTTATGGTTCTATGTTATGAAAGATTTATATTATGTGACCTTGTATACAAGGATGATTGTTAGTTTATTAAATCCATGGTTTGGATATGAGATGGTAATTTCATCCATCAAGGTCATGAAATATATAAATAATAAAATGGATAGTGAAAGAAGTATGCATACTTATTTTTGTGATATCATGTGAAAAATATATTATATTAAAAAAATTAAGTGGTAGCCATAGTTATTACATAACATATATCTTTTGGGTTCATGATGGGTTTCCAGACTCCATCTGTTTCTATGGGTTAGACTCATGGCAATCAAGATAAGGACCTAGATGTTCACACACTATGTGTGTCTATAAGTTCTACCTATTCATATTAATACAAGATTCGGATTAAATGGGCCTCATGTGCATTGGCTGGATAATGCATGAGTGACATTAATAACATGTAAAATAACGAAATTATTTTTATTCAGGGTCATAATAATGATTATTGAATTTATTTCTCATTGTATCCATAGGTTGTCTAATCATAAAATATATTATGAGAAATTTTAATTTTTCAAATGAACATAACATGTTCAAGGTTCATTAAATCATATTGGGGGATTATTAGATGAATTAATAGTATATATATATTAACATAACATGAAAATGTATTATAAGAGAGTGATATAGTATTTTTTGACATTTATGAAATGATTAATTGAGTCACAAGGGTACACAAGTGTCTAAAATGATGATTATTTTTTTGGGACCAATGAAATTTTTTAGAAATTATATCCTTGAAATAAAGATCATTTTATCCTCTTAAATAGTGTTATCCACCATTTGGAATATTTAATAAATATATTATCTCTACTCTAACACTCTAATTCTGTTAGTGAGATATTCTGAAGAGATAACAAGATTGGATGGATCCCTATTTCTCTATTAAATTTGTTTTCTTCACGTTATCGATGTGATTTCAAAAAGTACTTTGACTTACCATGCTAAATCACATGAATAGTATATCTACAAGCCATGAGAAATTATTTGTGACTGGATAAAATAGAGGACACATTGATTGGATCAATTTTCATAATACACACTGATGGTGAGATAAAAGAATCAATTATTTGAAACGTACATGGTTGCATTTAAAATTTATTTAAATTTATTATTCATTCATAAACTGAATTACTTGTGATCCATTGTGAAATTTTTGGAGGGATTATTTTTGAAATAGTTTTTTTAAAATGAATTTGTTCGCAATGATTTATTTTTTTCATTTTCATGAAAAAATATCACCCCAGGTTCCTTCAAGATTTACCCATACACATCAACCATTTGATGAGGAATTGTTCTTACATATATAATGTGAAATCCATATGACCCTCTCATATGGACAAATCCATTTTCCTCACTCCACATGATTACTCTTATATATGATAAATTAGCCTTATTCATGAGGATTTGACTTAGATATATCATACCTAACCATTTTCTAACCATTATATACAATGTGATTCCCACACATAGTCAAATTTATCATATACACAATAGTCACTATTATATATGGGGTTTCACATACATTAGAGTAACATATCAAAAGGTGACTCTTCTGTGTGGAAGAATTATATTTTTTATAAAACTGTTGAATCTCTTTAAAATCACTAAAATTATCCAAAAAAACTAATGTATTTAGTCACATATATGCCCCTATATACCATAATAACATCTTGGAAATGATACAGATCTCATTCCCATGATAAACCAACAATCTATACTCAATTCCAAATAATTCCCAATACTCTTAACACCTTTATAGGGTTCCAATACCCATTTTTAATCAATTATTCAACCCAAATATTCTTTTATAAATACTCAACCATTACAAAAAAGTTCAAAAAATACAGTCTTTAATAGAAAATGAAACATGTTCTTAGTTTTTGAAAACAATACAAAAAAATAACATCTTGTTTAGTTAGGGTTGTTGGATATGTTTTGGGGATAAGTGTGCCATGTAAATCCCATTACAAAACACAGTCACTCATCCTCTAAGGAAAATGATGATAAATCCCCCCATTGAATTATAACACTAAATACCACCCAACCCTACCATAAAATTTTCATACATGAGTCCACCACATTCAATAATATATGAATTAAACTATTTCATGTTAGAGAAATTTTATTATTATAGAAATGAAAGATTACTTGGGAATTTTATGGATGTTGGGTGATATTCATACCAAATTGAAACAAACCCATTATATAAATATGATTTGAATGAAATCATAATGATATAGAAGGGTGGATTCAAGATCACCATTATCCTACATTTAGAGGCACACATTAGGGTTACAACTCTATAATAATAAATCCTAATAGAGGCCTAAAGGGAAAAAAGTAAAATAGGGTAGGAATAAAACTATATTTTCTTTAGTTTTTTGGGTAAAATTACCAAATTGATTAAACCAATGAATACCTATAATAATATCATCCAAAAAAAATTATTGAGTTCCAACACCATTAATGAGTGTAATTTAATGAATATAACATATATTTCATTTTTCATGTATTTTAACTTATTAAATTTTTATAATGGTGAGATGCCTCTATATATAGATGATTCTAAATTATTAAATTTATTGTTATTCCTCCAAATCATCTAATGATAACTTGTTACCTTATATATATATATAGATAGAGCATGTGCCAACACCTCAAATTTATTTCCCAATTTCTATGAACAACCAAAATGGAATATACTTCATTGTAAACCACACATTCATGGCCACCACATGTGTTGCAGATGGATCAAAAGGCTGAATATGATATTTAAGAATTTGTTTGTCTTTATTGTTGTTATAGATATAATCTCCTTTGTTTGAATAACATGAAACATCTCATGGAAATATTATGTTGTCATTGTATCATTGAGAGTTAGTTAAGTGTTTTATGGTTGTTACATTGGATGTTAAGGATATGTCTGAGATTGTGTGGACTCTAGCATTTCACTGTGACTTAATGATAACCAACCAATCTATTGTGTATTGAGTGGTGATGTATTGTTGGGATAACACATATTTAACCACAAATGTGAAATAAATTCCCTAAAAATATAGAATCAAAACAATAATTACGCAAAAATATGAATTTATTTTGTGTTGGGCCTCAAAAAATTATTGGCTTGGTGACATGGGTCTCATAAGATCTTGAGGTGTCAATGGTGAAGTTACTCCATCTCAGGGTATCATAATACTATAATGGGATCCTAAAACCATGTGATAGTACATTACGTCACTATGTTTGGTGTGTCACACTTTCCCACTGTGTTTTTTTAGAATATTTCTAGTGTTGGTTTAGCCTAATGTGTTTGCATAGGAAACCATTGATGAGGTGGAAACATATGATGGACTATCATGGGAGTATTTTAGAAACATTTCATATCCTAGGTTTCTTCTAAAATATGAAATTGTAGATTTGACATCACCTAGGGAACTTTCCATAAGATTAGTCCCATGGAATGATAATTTTTTCCTTAACTAACCATCCTAAAAAATATAATAACAAAAAATTGGTTTATCAATTTAATTGGTATGATAAGAGAAATAATGAAACTAATAAGGATCCAATTTTATTCAATTTTAAAGGGACCTTAAAAACTATACTATATATTTAAATAACAATTATTTATGATAATATAATAAAATATTATCGTAATAATATGAAAATATATATTAAAATTTTTGGAAATCATGGATGCATCACTCCCCCACATATTAATTCCTCTGTTTCCTCAAAAAAATATTCATCAATATAAATTTTTATTAAGAATATAATTCATCCCTTTTTAGATCCTTGATTTGATGAATGTTATTTGATTAATTTTTTTTAAATGAAAATATTATCATATAATAACCTTTTTATTCTTCTTTTATTAATTATTCTCAACATGATTCCCAATTTTACAAAAAATGATTTAAAAATTTGTAATTGTATTAGAAAATTTCATTTTCATCTTAATAATTATATTTAACTAATTAACATATCATAAATGTATCTATATAATTAAAACATTATTGAATACATTCTTTTTATTAGATCATATTCAATTTATTATGTCTTTTATTATTCGCATGCACAAACAGACTATAATTTAGGCATTTTTTACTATATTTTATTTCCACATAACTACTCAAACTACTCCACTTCTATTGATATTTTCAATTGGAATTATTGATGAATATTTATGCAAAAATATTTTATAATAATGTGATTTGCTAAAATTAATATTAAATTATCACGCTTATATATACTAAACATGGGTCAACATGAATAATTTTAAAATTATCTTCTATCATCCAAGAATTAAATAAAAGAATACATTTCTTCAAAAATAATATGTGTTTCATATAGAACTAAAAATTATGATGTTATAATCTAAGATTAGATATAAAAAATTATTTTCTAATGAAAAAAAATAAAAACACAATCAATACCTATTAGTGTTTGAAATTATCCCATAGTTTAAATTCATTTCACTCCTTAAAGAAAAATATCATCGTTAAATGATGAACTAGTAACATAAAGAGATACCGAATTGATATTAGTTCTATAGTTCTTTCAGTTATATTTTTCCTCAAATTTTCTCTTAAACATCTAAATAATAAATAAAAAGGCATGATAAATTGATTTGAATAAAATTAAATGGATGAATTGGTATTGAAAAAAAACATGGATTATTCACTCAAGTGTGAGTTTTTTTAACTATCCACATCAAGGAAGTTATTTGGTGTACAACGATTTGAATTTTTAGGGGGTTTATGTGGTGTGGATGAAAACATTTAATGTATCCTTATTTTATAGAGTATACATTAAATAAGGTATTCCTAATCAAAATTTAATGTCTATCAACCACTAAAATGTGGTATTAAAAAAGTGATGGTATGGGAGGTAAGATAGGAAAGGGGTTCTCCCTATCTTTAACAATGGATTCTTACTCCATGTCATATAATGGTTGTTCTTGCATATTTAGCAACATTAACATGTGTACCTCAGTATATCATTCTTCAGTTACTACCTCTTGGTTGGTTTCTATATGAACCCACCCGCCTTCTCCTTAGTGGTGGATTCACCTTATTTCACTTCCAAGTAAAGGATTATGTTGAATAGGTCTATGTTTTGGAATCAAAGGGTGTTATAAAGTATGTCATGTAATATCGAAATGAATACATTTGTATTTAATGATAATTATACTCCATTAAATGGTTATTCCATTAGTTTTTTCTCTATTTGATATGCCTATGGATTAATGATAGACGAATGAAGATACTTTTTTCACTCTAATTTATCCTCGACCAAAAGAAGTTCATTGTTAATTTGATTGAAAGGATGTATCTCTTATTGCATTGAATATACTTTTTGTCGAAATTATAGCTAGTAATAAAATATCTCACTATGTTCATTTATTAGATCATGAAGGAATGTTTATTATTGTATTACATTATTTCCTTGATATGTTCACAGAATAAATTCTCCCTATAGTCATATTTTCTTACCAATTGAATTCGAACATTATGAAATGAAATTGTTTCACAAATTGAATGGGTTAATGAAACATATATTCCTCTTTGAATTTTTTAAAATTTATTTAAAGCAATGAATTTAGTATTTATAAATATAAATTAATGGTTAATTATATACTCGGTTCCTCAAAATTTGTACAAAAGATATTATGGTTTTAATTAATCATTAAATCTGATAAATTATAAATAAATCATTACAAAATAATGGATAAGAAGTTTTGTAATGACCCGCCAATTCTCATTGTATTGAGAGCTTAACGGGTCATTCATATGCCTAAAAAGACATCCCCAAGATGCCGAAGGCTGGAAATAAATATCGAAGGGTTTAAAATACCAGTGGGGGATAATTTAACAATAAAACAATAAACCAATAAACCAACCAACCATAACCAAGAATTCAATATATGATGAAAGAATGAATGTAGGACAACTAAAAAACATCATGTATCTCAAAATCAAATCAATTTAATAATCAAAAGAAGAATAACCAAGTATCAAAGTACACAACAGATAAAAAACACAAGACTCTTAGAAGACATCAAGACTCCATTATCTACAAGTTCCATGCTCCAGAATCATAGAACAACCCAAACATCCATAGGTAGTTCTAAAAATTTGTGTAACATTATCTTTTCCCTTTTCGTGGAAGATAGAATCTACAAAATCACCGAAGTTCCAAAGTGGGGGTTAGTATTAAAAAAAGTAGGTTTTCCCCATTAACTTCCCTACTCACACCACTATGATAGAATTGTTAGCAAAAAATTTTATAAAACATTTTATATAATTTTTTTTCAAAAACAGCTTATAACTAAATATAAAAAAGTTTCATAAAAATTCATTACCAAAAGAATACAACTAAAATTGATACCAATTTTCCCTGAAAGATATTATTCCAGAAAAATAACTAAAAAGCTTTAAACCCATTCCAAAATATCCATTTCTTGGAATACCCAACCACTCAACAACCCATGAAACCAACCATTCATGCGACGTTATGATAGTTCCATACACATGAGTGGTTTATCATTGATCTACCATGTCATTATAGGTTAATTGTTTCCCAGTGGACATTAACCCTTTGACATCGAGCACAATGTCATATTTCAACCAAGCCTCGTATATGCAATTCACATGCTACAATAACACTTTGGCACTGAGCACAAGGACATATATCAACCATGCCCCAAATATACAACTCGAAAAGGAACCATATATGCCCAATAATCAGGCCAAAACAACCCTTTCAATCAAAACACATTTTTATTGATAATCGTTCCATCAAAACCATTTCAATTCCAAACCATTTCAATTCCAAACAATTTCAACAAAACTCTATTTTCATTGAAAATAATTTCTATTGAATCCCCATTTTTGATCAACCATTTAGAAATAACATGTAATACATAATATAAAATCATTATTTTATATTCATGAAACTAAACCCCCATTGCACAACTATTCACCAAGATCCCACAATTTCACCAAAAACATAAATCTTCATTAATGAAGATTTTATCATGATTTTAAAAAACAATTATTTTAAATAAATCAAATTTAATATATGACAATAAATTATAGAAAGGGGAGTCGATAGAGAAGCCTCCTACCTCAATTTTTTTGATGAAACTCAAAAATTGACCAAGAACACACCAGAAAGCGGGTCGATTATCCAAGAATGGCCGTAGATCTCTAATAATAGTAAGATAAGGACTCGTAATTGAATTTTTTGGAATAAAAAAATATAGATCTACCCAATATAGGCTGAGATATGAAAATCAATGGATATCAGAGTTGTAGATCTAAGAAGATGTAAAAAACATGACAAATCATGAAAGAATGGTGACATACCTCAAGAGTCAGATCAAGATTCCACGAAATCTGCTTATATCTCTTCCTTTATCATGAAAAAAAACCATATATAGCCTTAAATTACGTTAAAAACTTATATCTACACTTAAGAAGTGTTAATCAAAGATACCGACATGGAGAAAAGGTAGAGTTTACAGAAAACGGAAAAGAACCAAGAAGATCAACATTTTCCCCAAGAATCGGGCTTGAAATCACGATGGGAAGGATCTAGGATGGCTCCAAATTGTGTGGGGAGGGTTATACAGCCTTTTAGGGTTGGTACTCTCATAATAGAAGTGTTTTGAATCCAAAAAGAAAAATATAAGGAAAAACGAGTATGCTTCTAGAAAATAGGATATAGAGTTGACCTCTGCGCAAGGTTTGACCACACAGTTTGGGCCAACCGTGTATGGATCGTGCGACCTTAATTAAGTTCCCAAAAATCCTTATAAAACCCTCAATCTCTCCCATCCTTCATCTCTACCCTTTTTATGGAAACACATTTTTATGTAAATATCCCACTTTATGGAAACACTCCAATTTATTGAAACAACCAACTTTATGGAAACACCCCAATTTATTGAAACAACCCACTTTATGTAAACAACCATCTCTTTGTAAAAACATAACATTATAGAAAATATCTATATTATGTAAATCCTCTATTTTATGGAGAGACTATTATATAGAAACTCCCTATTTTATGGAAACCCAATCAAAGTCCCATTTTAGCTCACCTCCAAAAACAGTTATTGCACATGATCTTCACACAAAGGCATAACATTCTCTTTCACTGAGATGAGTTTGTAGTTTCAAAATAGAAGGCATAATTTCTAGTTTTAAAAATAGAAAGTTGATATCATGAGATTAAATGCAAGAATGTGATGCACCATTATAAACAACACTTACACTAATGTAGAATTCAAACAAATCATACCTCTTGGTGTAGTTGGTCCTGCCTGATCATTGAAAATCATCTGCTCAGTTCCATATAATTTTATATTACCTACACTATTCACCTTGTTTCCTTTTTATGGTTTCCCTGGTTGAGGATTCATGGTATTTCTAGAATCACCATGTCTTTCTCTGTATTTTTAATGAGATCAATTCCACTATCCTCGTCCAATCGAAGCATGTGATGCTTATAATGGCTAAGAAGTGTCTCGAGCACCTGACCTTAGCAACTTTGACAATAGAATTAAAGATATCCCATCTTATTGTAATTATGACATGCTCTATTCTATGTTGTATAATCTCTTTTTATGTGGTCAAGCGAACCACATTGAAAACAACCTGCTTTGCACCAGGGTCATGGAGGAAGGTTTACTGATCAAGTCCTCTTGTTCAGATTTCCACTTGCACCTTGAAAATATGAGTCTATTTTCCACTTGTTCACCATGGTGGAGTTCCCACCATTTCATGTAGGTATCATCATGCCTGCTCCCATAGAACTAGAGATATCACATTCTGCCATAGTATCTCTATTCACCATCTCTGTATAATTTGTAAAACAAATTACTAAAATCATTGTACGAATCTCATGTTGTAGCCCTGATTCAATGATTCGTACATTCAAAGAGGCACTTACTGAAACTTTTGGGGGAAAGCATAAAAAGTTCATGAACATATCTGTGTACTCTATGACAGAGAGACTCTCTTGTTTTAGGTGGAATAAGTCCATCATTTTATAGATCTTGAATGTGTGAGGATACAATTTTTTGTTGAAAAATTCCTCATAATCCTACCATGTATGCCCTTCATCCAATTTATCCTGAACTGCTAAATCCCACCACTAACATGGAAGATCCTCGAGCATATATGTTGCCAGTTTGACTATTGATCTACCAGTGTGCTGACGAAGTTGAAGAGATGATTCATATTACATAGCCACACCTCCGCCTTCTCAGGTTCAGAATCACCCTAGAAAATAGGTGGATTCTACATCATAAATTGGATTGTATGATCCACATGTCATCTCTTATTCCTCTAGTTACATATGTTGATATCTTGAAAATCTATTACAATACTCTGAAATAGCTCTTGGTTCACTGGTGGTTTAGGTGCAACCACATTCTCCACAGCTTCTTCGGGATGGTTTCGATGACACCTACCAGGTGCCAATTTCTAATCTAACAACAAACTCCATTAATCTCACTCTCTATAAGCTATTGGATTAGTATTTCAAAATTTCTATCACATCAACTATCAAAATATTGTTTTCCAAAATAACATTTTCTCCATGTTCAACAATTTTTTAAAACAATTCATGTGCTTTTGAATATTAAACCATTTTCAAAATACGATAAGCATTCTCTTTTTTAAAATCATTCATTTGAAAGAAAATTCCATCCTTTTTAAAAAATTAACACTTTTTTCACAACATTAATTATTCATCGAAATTATGTATGCCCTCTTAGTGGGAAGTAATTCCTCTACAATGCATTTCATGCTCGTCTCATTGGATAAACCCATGACAATGCGATTTCAAAATCCTAAACCTGTCTCAAAACACTTATTTACCAAACTCCCTGGTAACATGATGTTCATCATAAAAGGGTTAGCTACGTCCTTTTATGATATACATTTAAAGTTCCAACAATCGAACTCCATTCTAATATTCCCACCCAATGAATAGACATGAAGTGATTCCATCCCCAAAACTAGGACCATCGATGACTACATGTTAGGAAAGGGCCAAAAAAGATGATACCATTTCTAATGACCCGCCAATTCTCATTGGATTGAGAGTATAATGAGTCATTCCAAGTCCATAAGCGGCATCCCCAAGACACCAATGTCTAGAAATAAATGTCAAAGGGTTTCAAATACAATTGGGGGACTATTTACGCTTTATGAAATAAACCTGTAAACCAAACAACAAAAACCAAACATTCACTACATTATACATGATTGAATGAAATACAACTCAATAACTTCATGTATCTCAGAACCACATCAATGTTAAAAACAACATAATTATAACCATGTGTCAATGTATACGGTGGATAAACTACAATAGACTCTCAAAAGACCTCAAGACCACATGCTCCACAAGCTCCAAGCTCTAAAATCTCTGAACAGCCTAAACATGATGAGGTATTGCTAAAAACGTGTGAAACATTACCTCATCCCTTGTCCTAGAAGATTTAATCTACAAAATCACGAATGTGAAAAATTAGGGGTGAGTATATAACTCAGTAGGTTTTCTCCAAAGACTTCCATACTCATGCCACTAAGATAGAAGAGTTGGAAACAATTATATAAAACAATTTATATAAAACAATTTCTCAAAAATAGTTTACAACTGAATATAAAAATGTTTCCAAAACCATTCATTTCCAAAATCATACAACTTCAATTGAAACTAATTTTCCCAGTATATATTTTTCCAGAAAAATCATTAAAAAAGCATTAAAATCATTTCACAATATCCCTTTCTTAGAATACCCAACCATTCCACAACCCATAGAGCCATCCATGCATGATACGTTATGACAGTTCTATACACATGAGTGGTTTCCCATCAATCTACCAAGTCATCACAGGGTAATTGTTTCCCATGTGCCATTAACCCTTTGGCACCGAGCAGAATGTCATATTTCAACCAAGCCATGTATATGCAATTCACATGTGCCATTTCCCATTGGAATCGAGCACAATTTCATATTTCAACCAATCCCTTCATATGCAACCTAAAAACTCACAACTTATGCCAAATCATCATGCCAAAACAACCCTTTCAATAAAAACATGTTTTTATTGAAAACCATTTCGGCCAAAACCATTCCAATGCCAAACCATTTCAATTCCAAACAATTTCAATAAAAATACTTATTTATTGAAACCTATTTCTATTGAAAACCCCTTTTAATCAGTAATATAGAAATTACAGAAAATCTGAAATTTTAAATGAACATTTTAAAATCTTGAAACTAAACCCCCTTTGCACTACTATTCATCAAGATAATGTAATTTCACCAAAACCATAAATAATCACAAATGGTGATTTTCCATTATTTTCATAATAAATTTCATTTAAATAGAGCAATTTGAATCTATTCGAATCAACTCTAGAAAGAGGAGTTTATAGATAAGGCTCCAACCTTGACAGTTTTGACAAAACTCGATAACATTCAAAGAACGCAATAGAAGGCGGGTCTATTCTCCATGAAAAAACATAGTTCTCTTATCCTAGAAAGATCACGACCCAAAATTAATTTATTTGGAATAAAAAAACATATATATACCCACTATAGGTTCAGATCCCTGAAATAATGGATATCGGAGAAGTATATCTATGAAGATGTATGAAAACATGACATATCAGGAAAGAATGGTGACATACCTCTAGAATCAGATCCTGATTCTAATAAAGCATTTAGATCTCTCCTTCTATAATGAAAAACACAATATTTAGACTTACATTACATTAAAAGAATTTTATCTACCCACAATAGGTCTAGATTAGAGAAACCGAGAAGGATAGAATGAATAGTTTGCAGAAAACGAAAAGAAACCAAGAAGATCAGCACTTACCCTAAGAATCAAGCTTCAAATCACCAAGGGAAGGATCTAGGTTGTGTCAGACATATGTGGGGAAGATTCTATATCAATATAGGGATAGTAATCATGAAATAGTGGCGCTTTGAAGCCAATAAAAAATATAGATAGAAAAAATGAGTAAGTTCATAGAAAATATAATCTAGATTTTACCTCTGCGCATGGTTTGACCACACGGTTTAGGCCAACCCTGTCTGGATCATGCGACCTTACTTTTGATACCAACACTCATTATAAAACCCCCAAAATCCCCCATCTTTCACCTTTAATATTTTTATGGAAACACATTGTTTTATTGAAATGTCCAACTTTATGGAAACACGCCACTTTATGGAAACAACCCAGATTATGGGAACACCCAACATTATGGAAATAACCCACTTTATTGAAACAACCAACTTTATGGAAACACCCAACTTTATAAAAACTCTCTATATTATGGAAACGATCTATTTTAGGGAAACACTCTATTTTATGGAAACTCTCTATTTTATGGAAACCCAATCAAAGACACACCATTTAAAAAACATGAGGAAAGGGTTTATATACCCAAAACAGGGGGTATTACAAGTGTTGTATAACATGAGAAGATTTTGGGATTACTCACTATCCTAATCGACTTATTATCTACTATGAGGTTTTAATATATTAAATAAGGAAATAGGTGGGGTTGGTAGGATATTATAATATATCATAAACGAAAATAAATTAAAAATGGTAGACATAAAGTCATTATCTAAAGGATTAGATAATCGTAATATTCATTATAAAAATTTCTTTTGTAAATTCAAATTGATAAGTCATTTCATAAAACATGAGGAATCATACCATATTTATCCTACAGTACTAACTATACATAGAAATTTTTTTGACACCCAATCTTTTTAATTACACAGTAGAATATGTTAAATAAGTAATGGTCATGGCATGACACTAATCTCTACCAATATCATCATACATAATTAATGTCCATTTCTAACTTCTTTAGACCATATATGATGTGAACCAAAACAGGTGAGGGTATTTGTATTAGTATGTGAAATAATGAAACCATGGAAATGTCATGGATAGTGAATGACATATACACCAAATGAAAACACACCCATATCCTCACTCAATTTGGAATAAATACCATGATATAAAGAACTGAGGATTTAAGAGAACTAGAAACATCCCATAGGATTCACAACCTTGGTTAGCATAATATTATAATGTTTACTGATAGATGAATGGGTGTGGATATGTGAAGAATATAAGAGGAATATAAACTAGTTACCATATTATAATTATAGAAAACAATTAACACAATGAATAATGTTGTTAAAACTTGTACTAATATCACATAAGATCCAAAAGGTCAATGTGTGAAACCCTTTATAATTACTATAATGAGATAAATTTATATAAAACACCACTCCCTTAATTTTTTATAGATTATTAACATGTAAATTCTGTTAAATAGTATAATTATAATATATATATATATATATATGATTCTATAATGTTCTCTTAGTTATTGTTCCTCCAAATCTTACAATGATCTATTTTTCCCTTCTCAAATAGGGATAAAATCACATGGTATTAACTGGAAATGATTTCAATGTTTTTAGAAACAAAAATCCATTAATATTTATCATTATATGACCATGAATGAATAGTATTCACATTTGATGGAGATAGATGAAATGCCCTTATATAATCATTAATAAGGATTGTGGATCAATTTTAATAATGGATATAACTACCTTCATTTGAATCATTGATTGTGGTGCATGGTTGTCTTATGACGTAACTAAAGGCTTGAGAGTTCACTCAGTTGATGATGATTGTTGTGTTAGATAATGGCGATGTGTTGGAGATTGGTTAAACTATAGAATTACATAAAAAGTATTTGTTGTCCCACGAATGGATATTATGTTGATAGGTGAAGATTCAATGGGTTAGCAATGTTCACATTGCTAAATTGGAATGTATTCCAAAATATTAGAATATTTAAATACTAATTACATTATGAAGAAAATTTATTATGAATTGGACAAGGAGATAATATTATCATGTTAAAATGTCCCAAAATTATTTTTAAGGTGTACTTTTTGTAGCGGTGTTGTCTTGATGTTCTTGATGATGTTTAATTATTCATATGACAAAATTTTAGGGAACTCCATATGACTATATTGGTTCTGTGACAATATCCTAACATGTAGATATAGTATCTCTAATGTGTTTTTGTAGACGAACATGTCACCATGTGGCAATTCGGTAAGTTGATGACATGTTCCAGTCTACCATGTCATTATGTTAGTAAATATTATTCCTATGAATGGTTTTCAATGGGATTATAGTCATGGGATTATGGATTTTTTGTCATCCCACCTTCCTAAAATTATAAAGTTAAATAAAATTTAATACTTTCATTTTATCGTTATTAAAATGATAATAAAAAATAAATAAAAATTAGATTCACATCATTTTTATTTAATGATCAAAAATATTCTTATAAAATGAAAACAAATATAATTTTAGTTTTAACATATAATATTTATATACATTAAACTAATATATATACATGATGAATGTATTAATATGATCAATTTAAAAACCAATTTATGTTCTTTACAGAAGGTTATCTCCGACGAACACTAGAAAAAAATACATGTCGATTCAATTGACTAATAAAACAAAGAATAAATAATTGAGGAAGCTAAACATTCTTTGTTGATGAGTAATAGAAAATATTATATTAATGGAGAAACCAAATAAAGAATAACTAAAGATAAAACCCATTTCTAAACAGGGTTCAAATTAATACAATTATCAATAGAGGATTTTCTTATAAAGGAATGAGTGTGGCTGAGATAATATATTAGATAATGAATGAAGCCTAAATGAGAGTGAATACCTATAAAAAATGATTTTAGGATAATATTTTGAAGTTGAAAATACAAAAATACACACATGTAAATAAAACAACAAAATAACCTACCAAATGCCTAGTATTAGTTCTGCATGTACATTGTGGATCCAATAGAACTACCCATAGCACCCAGAAACAACTATTTGAAAGTTACAATGTCATCTGGTACTTAGTGCTTGTGTTAATCGAAAATATAACCTAAACTCATCCATTATTATTTCTTTAATTATCAATCTGTTTTATATTTTATTTTATTTTATCATAAATTGACTTTGAGAAAAAAAAATAAGAACCAAATAATGACCTTAATTATGAGGTTCTTTATAATCACATAGTTGGATCCTCAGTAGCCATTATGATTATAAGGGAAAAAAATTTCAATGCTTAGATCCACCATTGAGATTCTGTGTTACACAAAATTCCCATGATATTGATGAGAAATAATATCTACAATTAAGAGATAAAGGAATGTTTTTTGTATCTGTCATCTTTTCATTCTTTTTAATAATAAGAAAAATTTGAAATTTTATATTTATTGGGGTCCCAATAACCTTTAAACACAAGTTAAAATGGATAGGAATTTTTTTTCAGAAAAATAAAACTTATGAAATTCTAAAAATAATTTATTCAGTTTCCATATGATTCCAATCCAGTGCATTATCGATGTACATAAAATAATACACAATGACATATTTAATTTTGTTTTTTAATCTAAATGGTCTATGTAAAATAAGTATAAAATTGAAATATATTGATGTAAAAATAAAAAAAATGTCACAATATTATAACCAAATTATTTTTGGATTCATTTATTAACATATTCTTGTAGTACAACACCTTTACATCTCTTTACTCACAATTTCATGGATAGGTAAGAAAATATTGTAAGGTTATCTAGTAAAATAAATTATTAGAATAAAACAAGTTATGTTTTTCTATTCAGTTACTTTTCTATAGATTACTCAAAATATTCTAGAAGACACCTATTAATTTGGGTTATAATATAATAACACTCAAATTTTCAAATATTGACTAAAAACATTACCTTACTAATAAAACTATGGTATTCATTTTCGGATTTAAATATATTCAGTATTTTTTCTCTAAATTTATCAATGTTTCTATACAATATATCACTC
Organism: Viscum album; assembly: GCA_963277665.1. Taxonomy (NCBI): domain Eukaryota; kingdom Viridiplantae; phylum Streptophyta; class Magnoliopsida; order Santalales; family Viscaceae; genus Viscum; species Viscum album. Next base: position 1,199,065,432 of record OY728143.1, on the reverse strand, counting down.
TATGATATGTTCTTAGAAGAAAAAAATATCATTAAAAAAATTCCATATAAAAATACCCATGTCTCCATATTTTATAGAAAATTTTTCATATATAAAATATGAAAATTTCATAAAAATAATTAATTTTCCATTAAAATCATGATGTAATAGCATATATTATTTATACCAAAAAACAAGATAATTAAATACCATAACTAATAAAAAATAGTTGAACTTGTAAACTCTTCCTTTGAAAAAGAATACTTTTCACTGTATATGATGTTGTAAATCTCCATGTTTATCAAAAATTCAATGATATACTTACTCGAATTGATATATTATATATATAAATTTATTAAAAATGTTCATTAATTATTTTATTAAATATATATCAATTTTATTTTCAATTTAACCATATTATTATATTTTAACAAATTATTTTATTTATTTATATATTATTCTTCAATTGTTGACCTTTTTAACAAATTTAATATAGAAATTAAATTTTCTTTGAATAGTAATTTCTCTATGGGAAATTCCTTTAGAAATTAATAAATGTGTCGAATGTGGTAAAATTATAACATTGGTTTGATATCAATTAATGATAAACTATTACGAATTCCACTTATAACAAAATAATTATTTTAAAATAATTATTTTAATTTTTATATTAATCATTTATAATCATAGATGATATTCATGAAAAATTATATATAAACATGTTGTTCATTATTCTAAAAATTAAATTTAATTAATAATTAATTTATAATGTTAATTAAAATCATTGAAATGTGCTATCAATATTACATTATAATTGCTTTAGTCAATGATCAATATATAAACAAAACAATTAATAATATTATTGGTTCATATTGATGTTAATTTCTTCTTTAAAATAATACAACCTGGGTGTTAACCCAAATTAAAAAAATTTCATGATATCAATCACACATTAATAATATCCTAATTAAATAAACGGAAAACCATAAATACAGCAAGTCTTACGAATTTTGGAATTGAATTCTTTCCAATTATATGATATATTTCCTTTGCTAATTCGTATAGTTTATTTTGAATCATTCTTTCCAACTTCAACTTACATATACTATCTATTAATATCTATGATATGATAATACATTATGGGATTAACTTTTTCATATATAGCATAATGTAAATTCAAAAAAAACATAATGATATAACTTATTAGATAAACACCAAAAAATTATAATTTCCTCATTATATTTCATCATTGATCCTTCATAATTATGATTTTATCTTTTGAATTTAGGGTTTAATACGTAATTATATGTGATTCTATTGGATAACACTTATAAATAATAATTGGAACCATTTTAAAATAATAAACAATTCTCCTAGGGAACATCTTATCCGCTGATTTTATAAACATAGATTGATACTGATTTACCAAACATATTAGGTTGATACCAAGTATTTTTACATGAAACCACTTGATTTTTTTATTAATATTTTCCATATTTCATAAATTCATTAAAATGCATCAAATTTAAACCATAAAAATATCTTACCCAATAAATTATATACCCCTCTTAAATGTCTATCTCATTAATAAAAGTTATAGTAATTATATATATGGGTATATAAGTTTTTCCAAATCATGTTCATGATCAATAATAGTATTGAACTTTGTGAACTAATCCTTTTCATCTAACTTATTTTGATCTCATGTTTTGGTTGTTAGTTTAGTGATAACCCTTATGAATAACACTTAACAAATATTTTAATTTTTATCCTCTATCTTCATTGGATTGGCCCAACAATATATATTAATATTAAACCCAATTGAATATGATTTATCCTTGGATGAATCATGCTTTATTCCATTACACATTTGGACCTCCATGTGATAAATATTTTACTTATTTTAAGCTCTTTATTAGCAGTAGAAATTCTTAAAATAATTAGGCTCGGTTCATGCTTCTTCTATTTGAAATATATTTTTATTACCTAAAATTTCATTATACTTGGTGAATCATACTCTAATCACTCATAAAATTTTATTAAAAATGGGATTCACTATTATTATTCCCTTATATATTCATCTTATATTTTTATGGTGGTTACTTGGAGTAAGAATCCCATGTCTCTTGTAGAATACTTCTTTTCCATTTTCATTATGTTATTCAAATTTCATGATATTTTTCATCTTAACTAATTTATCTTCTTTATAAAATTAACTTCCCTTCATTATTGGAGCATTGTTTTTTCATCCTTGATCCATTACTATTGATCTTATCACAACATCTTTTGATATAAGCAATAATATCATAAATAACATATCCTTAAATAATATCATAACCCATGAATTTTTTTATTAGATGTGGTTTTTCCTCAATATATATTATTTTTCATTACCCCATGGAACCTAAGAACCCATAAATTATGTGTCTAAATTTTACATGGTTGCTTAACATTATTTTGGTCAAATTTAAGGGTTTTCCCCCTATAATTTTTAAAACTTCTTATTTTAACCCACTAATTCCATATTATAATTTGGTAATATTAAGTTATTAAGACCCTAATTTTGTCTATTCTATTTAATGGTCCATGGTTTTCATACACTTATTTTTAAATTAGACATCCATTTAAATTATTATTGAAAATGTCACTTAACTGAATTTCATTATTTTATTGATTTATATCATAATATATATTAAGTTATCTGGAAATGATATCTAATTTCTTATTTTTAAATCAAATTATTATTTATTTTATTTTATTAACTCATATTTCCTATTCAACCTTATAGTTATACTAGAATCAGAAGTGTCAATAACACCAAATCATGTTGTTTTCCAAATCATTAAAACTCTCCTATGATATATTTAGTGCATGGGGGTACAATTAAATCAAAACACACACACACACACAAAACACACACAAGACTAAAAGGAAATTCATAGCCCCCAAAGGGACACCGCTAAAAACTAACCACATTATTACAAAATATATTTTTTCTTAATGTCCCAAAGGGAATAAGTCTCATTACACATACCATAGGCCCAACATTGTGTTTTCCAAAGGCCCATCTTGCATTATGACTATGTCACCACACGCCCTACCCACATCATCACACCCTTGATGGACCGAAGGTCGAGTCTCCCAAATTGACATTCATGATGAATAATATTTCTTCTATCATACCCGCACTACTATAGTAACTCTATAGTGATACTATAGTCCCTTAAAAAAATTTATTGAATTCAATGTGGTGGAATATTTTGTACATTCAATTTTCATTGCATTCTTAATAAATAAATTATCACGTCTATTTTCGTCATTTAAGGGCATTAAATAAAACTATATTATCCATAGAATTAATTAGAGTAGAGTATAAGAAGATCCAAATAAGAATTGCCTCATTCATTCATTTTCGGCTATATAGTGAGTTGCACCAACATCCTAGTGCAATTTTGGCAGCAACCCAAGAATTAATATCTACCAATGGCTACCCAATGGTGGTGCATAGACCCTCCAATAGATCTAATAAGTATTTAATTATTTTTTATAGAGGCTATTTTATACACTCTAAAATGTAGTGGCACATTTATAGTAACAGTCCAACATCACCTATATCTAGGCATGTCACTAGTTACATAGTGGAGGCTGCCGAAAACCTGGTGATGTTTGGAAATTTTCAGTGATTGATCAATTAAAATGATCAAAAAGAACATTTTGGAATCATGTTTTATGTTAAATGTACAAGATTATTCAAAAAGTTCTGAATCCCTTTTAATATCAGAAAAATAGAATCTATTGATCCCTTAAAGATCATCACACTAGTTACTAACTTGACCCCAACCACCAATTAAATAGTGAGTCACAAAATAACATAATTCCAATCATGGGTATTCAATGTCCTAATTTTCATAAATTATCCCTATATTTTCTCTTAGTATGTCATCATTAATTGTACATCTCCCATAAAAATATATTACATATAATTTTTAATTTTTTTCATGAAGAAAATGTTACCTTCTGCAACCACTATTTGTCATTGGTTCACACTCCACCAATGAGTGGGACATACAACTTGATGAATATTGTTGTTCAAGAGGACCCTTACAATCTACAATTGTGATAGATAGGTTTTTGGTCACCGTTTAGGCCAATATATTTATACCATTGATCTGATGAGTGGAGGGGGAGACATAGTGGCACACATTGAGGATTAGTATAACTTCTTTTCAATTTTATTTTTCACCTACTTACATTTCTATGTGTAATTATTCCACATCATCTTATATGCCTTATTTTTTCTGATTCAAATATATTTTAGATTTAATTATTTTTATATTTTATTTAGAAACTCAAATCAATTTTACCAACTATATCATATTCAATTTCCAACTTTATTATTTAAGAATAATTTTATATTGAAATTTCACTTTTGTAGGGTTTCAATTTGTTAAAGGGAAAATCACCACATCACTCTTTCCATAATCACCCAAATAAATTAGTATCAAGATAAACATTGTGTTTTTTTGAAAACACATATTTTTAGGAGTATTTATTTTAAAATTTTGATTTTCAATTCAACAAATAATTTAAATAACTGATTGAAATTATGGAATATATTTCAAATTCTCTTGCACCAATTTTTTAATAAAGTGACTAATCATATTTAGAGAATAATATGTAAACATTACTTGATATTAGTTTTCATAACATATGGAAAATTGATTTTCGTGATTTGGTTCCCACAAAATAATCCAATAAAAATGGACATCCCAAGATATAAATTGCTATGAATTGAAAAAAAAAATTGAATTCTTCACATGGTAGTCATGATAGAAATGATTTTATTTTTTTCATGAAATAACATTATAAATAAGATAGATACTAAAATGAGTAAACCAGAAAGGCGGAAATATGTTTTTGGGTACACGATTAGATATGTTTCTTCAGGATTTCCAATGTTTTACTATAAATTTAGTTTAATTTATGACAATAATTTTAATGAGATTTACTAAATCATTAATGATTTAAAGACCCACAATAATTAATTATCTATAGAAAATATCATCAATAAAATCTTATGGCTGTTATATATCTCTTATTTTTTAAAATAAATACTATCCATGCATCCAATAATATGAAGAGTATGGTACTTAGAGAACACATCAGCTCATTAATGATATTCAAAATCATGATGACACACTGAGTCGAAAATAGGTCCAATTAAGCCAAATAATTTAAGTAAACTATCACCTAAAATCTACTAATGATGAACAATCTAGAGGTGTAATGAAATGACGTTTTATAAGTGAAATTCCATTTTGAATGAATAAATGTTTTATTATGTCATGTAGTTACAAAAAACACGTGAACTACTTTATCTATTTTGGATCCTTATAGTATTTAGGATTTAATTGGGTGTTTATAATCAGAACCATTGATTATATAGTCATTGTACAATGACCATTAATATTGTTATATTAAGTGTTATGATAATGTATAATTAATATATATAGAAGAAGGGATAACATTGACAAGTGGTATTGTACGGTACGAAAGTCCTTTATCATATAATACAAGATAGTTACAATCACTATGATTTTACCTTAAACAAGACCAAGTCGAGATTAAACAACTAATTCATGAGTAAAAAAATTACAGGAGATTTTCCATATTATTGAGTTCATTGTCCAAATAATGATCACCCCCAAGAAAGAGTCATCATTACACAGATTACCCCAAGGAAATACACAAGTGTAATAAGCAGTTGTGTATTTAGATCATTTGATTATGACTTTTTTTAATTTATTGTTTAATAAAATTATTATTACATATATCTTTTATTTTCCATTATAATGATTAAATTATGAGTTTAATAATTTTTTTTATTAGATGAAAAATAATTATTTTTGGGAAATTTAAAGTTACCATAAATATCTTCTCATGATGAAATATATATATTTTAAAAAATATTTTATTTCAAAAAAATATTGTAAATATATTATATTATATTAAATATAACTGCTAATGTAATTTTATGAAGTCAAATGTGATTTTTACAAGGGTCAGAAACTGATATTGTTGTAAAACATGTTTTTTTGTAAATTAGAAGTTATTAATTAAAAGTGTAAATTGTCATATGTGAATAATTATCATTATATAATAAATACACTTTTTAAATCATCATTTTGAAATAAACCATGGTTATTTATTCCTAATTTTCCATGAGATTTGTTTTTTGGGTAAGAATCTAATACATTATAAATATAAGATATGTATTATGACATCATAAAAGAAAAGACAGGATGTAAAAAAATACTATAAAAAGTATTCACATCCAAAATAGTGGTATCCATTTAAATTAATGGGGTTTTATGTTATTTTATTAATATTATAATCCTATAATGAATCCCTAAAACCATATATTATACTTTATGGTTTTAAAACCAATTCATAATAAACCTGACTCACTTTCACATCAATAAGGTTATTATTTTAAAAAATTATGCATTTATCTATATTATATAATGAATCTGACTCCAATTTATTATAAACCATTCTCAAAGTCTGTGTTATGGGTTTTGGAATGGATTTGTTTGTTTAATTGAAGCCAAATCATGTTTTATAAATTAATAATTATTTCCCCTCTATTTTACAATAAAATCCCACCCAAACTATCATTCAATATCAATAACAATGCATTTGGAAGGAAGTTTCCATACCCTTATCTCTCTAGAGCCCTCACATGACTTTCCCCATCTCTCAATCATCCCCTCCCAAGCTTTTACAGGTGCCCTCTCTAGGTATGTGATCCTCTCATTCTCCAATATTAAAGAACCTTCATTATTTTATGCTTTTTTATTTCTACATTATTATGTTGAAATTCGTATTTTTTCTTCCTTATAATATTAATTAATATTTCTATGTGATTATTTACCCCTTTAATGAACATTATACACATTCCATGAATCAAAATATATATATGTTATGTTGTAAAAATTATCATGTTATTCCTCCATGCCAAACCCCTGTGTAGTGAATATCAGTCCACATTTCCATTGAAATGTATTATAATAAATTATAATATCAATAATTTATCATTAAATTACATTTATATAACTCTCACTTCTTAATCGTGGAATTAAAAGTGAATAAATACTATATTATTTTGTAGATATAGGTGGAAAACAAAAGCATGTAGATATTATGAATGTGAGAGGTGGGCTTGGAATTATATAACACTATAAAGCATTGGGTATTATTTTTATCCCATTAGATATCATTTATAATTTTTGGGATGTTAACCTAAAAACATTATGTAAGGTTAATTTCGATGTTCTCCTCAACTTAGGTTTATGATGTAAAGTTTTATATTGTTTCTAAATTCCCCTGATGCCTTTATGTTATCATATTGTATCATGATTCAAATTTCTGATCCATGATTTTCACCACTATTTTGTTAACTTTACATGCCTATTGACTCACATGTATGAATTTAATAGTTTTATTATATTATTATTCCCTTATTAGAAGGTAAATCCCACACAATTATTATGTACATCCCAAGGTTATACTATGAATTTGTGGAAGGGAAACTAAATTTTATGTTCTTGTTAAAGAATTATTAAATAAAATAATGATATCCATATTCACGTCATTTAGTTATCTAACTACATTTTATAATATGGTAGGCTCATATTCGTATGGGATACTATTATATTTACTGTTAAGTAATAAAAAATTTATTAAGGTGTTTTAAATATATGGTTTTACCTAATTGGTATTAGATAAAATTCTAGTTATTTTGAGATTAAGATTAGAAAACCCAGGTATAATATTTACAGATAATAAAAAATCTAGGAAAGTATCAATTTTTTTTAAAATGTTTATAGTAAGTTGTGTCAACTTAAATACATCTATATATGGATAAGATATGTTAATTTGCCTCTAAAAAATTTTAACTAGGTGTAATTACCCTAAAATAGGCACATTAGGTTTGCTATATCATTTCCTGGTGGAAAACAAAGAGGATTTGTTTCACACTTGATTTGACATAATCAAGAGACATTACTTGGTAAACTCACATTCTCTTTATGAACCATTATTAAGTAAAAAAATTAATATCTGATTTAATATAAGGAAGTAAAAAATTGTTACTATAGATTTGAAACCTAGAAATTCATTTTAAAAGGAATGAATTTCATTTAGGATTCATCAGTTAAATTTATATAGATTTTCATTTATGTTTTTAATAGTTTTAAAATTATCATCACTAATTTTTTCATTATTTTAATCAATTAATAAGAATATGTGGAATCACATCAATAGCCAATGTGATGAGAAATGTAATGACTATATAATTGATATTCCCAATCTTATGGGAGTTGGAATCTAGAACATCCTAAAACCATTTTCCCATTTAACTCATGTTTTCAATATGAACATAAATTTGGGTGAAAACTTATATCCAACTATGAAATACAACATTTTAATTGAGACCTTTTTGCGATAAAGGCTTCTAATTATTAATGGATATTATGATCACATATTCAAATATCAAGAGATCTACTCCATTGAATATATATTATTCCCTCTTTAATGAAATGGGAAATCGATGGAGGTATTTATTTTATTCATACGCCGGGAAAATATTCGCATTTTTGGATGTTGGTAAAAGTATAAATTTTTTGGAAGGGAACATAGTTTAAAGTGTAAATTATTCTATAAAAATTGATAAATATTATTCTTACTGTCTCTAATAGACAACAGAAGTGTATTTTCATATCCCTAATAAAAAGGAAGGGAAATCCATCAGGTCATAAGAGGTAAAATTCGCAATACTTGCATGATATGCCTCTGAGTTTTTCATTTACCAGGAAATTAATGATTATCACATTATTACTGGGATAGAATGAATTTATGAATGATTTGGTGATTCGAGACTTTGATACATATGAAGGACTTTTTTATATTTAATTAAATTCAAAATAGAGATAGATTAATTTTCTAAGTTGCGTAGATTATGATATAGGAATTGTAGAGTTTGTTTTAATCTATGTGGTGTGATGGAGAAATCTAGTGGTGGATAGAATGTATGGCATCCTAGTAGTCCAAAGTGTGGAAAGTAACATCTCAAAAATTCTATAAAGGGGATATGGAAATGATTATGGTGTGGGATGAAAGGGAACAAAGCTAGAATGTTTTGTTGGGAGAAACCCACCAATGGTTTGGATGAAAGTAATGCTTATATCATCCTTCATCCTGATGTCTATTGTTTCAACTATAACGAACAAGGACCCTATGTGAATCAATGATCTATGAAAAGGGTTACCGAAAACAACAACTTCTATAGCCTATAAAGAAGTGGTGGAATTATAAAATCAAAACTAATTAGTCACATTGTGACATTGACATGGTGATATGTCCAATCGTTATTCATTCCTATATAGAAAATGTACTTTTTTATTCTAATTCTACACATTCATTCATAACACATATGTTTATTAAAACTATTCAAACACCACAATAAATCATGGAATTTGAGTTATAGATAAAAATAAAAAATAGGGAAATTATTTCATCCCATGAATATAACTCCTCCTTTATATATATTTGATGGATAAACATCTCAACATTATATGTGATAATCCTTTATGTATAATTTTATGTTATCCAAGGAACGTACTTTATTTATTAGTATACTAAAAACATATATTTTTTAGAGAAGGAAATCACAATCAGTATAACAAATAACTATCTAATTCATTACATGTTCATGGGTTAAGATGAATATCCTATGGAATTATCTTCCATAGGATGAATATTATTCACCTATAACAAATTTTCTCCAGCTAAAATGATTGTGACTAAGTAAATATTTTTTCGAGATGACATCCCCATTATAAGGGAATGTTGTTATTTGTCTCTAAAGAATGGCATGGTCCTCTATCAAGCTATGAAGTTGATTTCAGAATTGACCATATACCTATATATTTCCAAATTACAAGAAACCTTATAGAATAATCATTTTTGATAATAAGGAGATATAGAGGAAACTATATGTGGATCTGGATGAACATTTTATATTCCCATGTTCTTCAACATATGGTGCAGCAGTCCTTTTTATCATGAAGAAGGATGGGACATAATACCTCTAAATTGAGTATCATAAGATCATCAATATCGGAACAATGTGAAAGTATCAAATACACTTTATTGATGTGTTTTTTTTATTATCCACATTATAACACATCAATATTTTATTATTTATCTCTTTAAAAAGTTAGTCACTTTGATAACTTGTAATACAAGAAAACCTAACTCTATATGACACATGATATAGTACATATTTATAATATAGTTATTAAATCTAAATGTATTAATATGAAAAAAAATTATGAAAATTATATTCTTTAAATATATATAAATGAGATTGATTATTTATTAATTGAATATAAATGAAAATAAAAAACATTTTAAATTAAAATATTTTTATTCTGAGAAAATATTTTTTATGAATGAAATTTATTTTTTAGAAAAATCAACATAACTACTAATGGTTAATTATTTTAACAAAAAAATTTGTTATATCATCCATAAAAAATATCATCATTCGCCTAATATTCTTATTTATCATGGGATAGGAATTAATTTTCTTCTATGGTTATGAACTATATTTTTTAATAAATGGTTTTGTCATGTTTCCATAACATATTATTTTTTAAAAAATATACACTTGCAAAAAATAAAAAATTATCATCATTTTGGAAAATAAAATTCCAAATTATCATATATTAATGTTCTCATAATTATTTGAAATGATAATGTTTTTGATGAATTTGGAAAAATTTTCATTTTTATATCAAATTATCTATTAATTTAAAGATTTTTTGAAGTTGAATTTTATTTTAAAATGGTTTAAAAAAATCATTAAATTATATTATTAATAAATAAATTTATGTCACAAGAGTTGATTTTATTTCAACATTGATATAAAATCCTTTTTTATAGAAGAAAACATTTACTTTCGCAAACAAATTTTCATCGCATATACGTGTTTAATTGAATTTTAAATTATAAATCATCAGTGAATAAAATTTGAAAAATTGTATTCCATATTTTTAATTAGAATAGTTAATAATATTTATTGAGTTCAACTGAATTCCTCTTCTTAATGAAAAGTAAATACAAAAAAAAAATTAATGCATGTATGTTTAAAATGGGGGTTTTCATGTTACATGCACAAGTATTAAATATAATTTCCAAAACACAAAGGGTTTTTATTTGAAAAATTAAATTTCATATTTTGAGTCAGCTGTTAAAAATTATCAAATCACCTCATTTTATTTTTATGCTAAAATAATAAATTAAATATGTAAAAAGCAAGTTATCGTGGTGTAATCTAAATTGGAAAAATTAACTAATCTTAGAGGTAAAATAAATAACATGTTCAGAAAATTATTGAGATTCAATGGTTTATATTTAGAACAAAATAATCTTATATAAAAATGAATATTTTTCAATTTTTTTGGACTTATTTTTGAAAGTGATTTACCATTATTGAATATTTTTGGTTATTCACAAAAATGTTGTTCCATCTCAATTATAAAAAAGTACCTCCTATTATCGTTTATTGACACATAGAATGGATTTTTTTTCAACCAATACCTAACATAATAGGTTCCTTAATTTACATCTCATTCCCTAAAAGACTTTGTTTTATTATACAACCATCTTAGTAAGGCTGTTCATGAAAACTGAAATAGGTTTTCCAGGAAATAGCTATTATTCATATCCCATAGTTTTTTTATTACGATTTATATACATCATTGAAATATTCGTTAAATAGTGTGAAATAAAAAAAATATTAGCACCTATTAAGTGAGATATTAAGAATTTAATGGAATAACACATAAATATCTCCTCTTCCATCAAATGGGAAATGAAACTGTCGATTATGTTTAGAAAGTACTATAACATCAAGAAATGATATGATGTGATTTTCATTTTTCCATTAAGTGGATAAAAATAAGAATTCATTTTTTAATATATATTATATATATTCTATGGTATTTATTCTTAATAGTTGAATAATTATTTACTGTTCTTTCTTTCCATCCATTAAAAAATAAAAATAGTCTTTATGTACATGTAAGACCACCCCTCTCCATGAATGGTGTAATTAATTTTTGTATCTCTAGATTATGTATATTTATCTATATTTATATATAATTTATATATAATATATTTATATAATTATTTATATTATTTATATTATGTAACCATAGTCTATATTGATGAACCAAAACGTTTGAATAAAAACATGCATGAAAAAAGAAGTAGTCTGTACTTAGAACAATGATCTTAAAAAAATTATTTTAAATTAATGCCGGATGTAATATTGTAATTTAAAAATATATCATATGGAAATTATAATTTTGGTTATGGAATATATTTATAAATCTATATATTTAATATATATCAGTTTTGGGCACTTAAGAAGGAAATCAAACCAGAGTTAAGGATTTATTTCATAATCTCATAATTATTTGGTATTTTGTATTTTTATGTATATTATTTGGAAATTAAATTATAATTATATATTAAGAATAATATATTTTACTATTATATAGTTATTTATATAAATTAAACGTTTCACTTACAATTTACTCCTTCTCATTACCCATGATACCGAAATAATATTTTTACAGAAAGTTGACTTCATCTTTCTACTCAATCAAAAGGTATTCTCTTCTGTATCAATAAATTCCTTAAAATACATTAAATATTTTTAAAAATAAATCCATTTATTTATTAGACAAATTCTAACCCATGTTTTAATTTTCAAAAAATGGTTTAAAAGGAATATTTTTTCGGTTTTTTATATAGGGTACTATTTGAACTTTTTAAAATTGTGTGAAATGAATATTTTTTAACTTGAACACAATGAAAATAATTACCCACCTTCATGAATATTCAATTACATGTTTAAAATTTTATTTTCAATTAATATTATTTCATTACCAATATGAATATTTTTTATACTTTATATATGTTATTTCTAAATGAAAAAGCATGTTTACCTCAATTAATTTTGAAGTTTTATTTTTAATATATTTTTATCTATATAAACATATTTTATAAAATCTTATATTTGGTATATAATCAAATAATATCATTCTGGAATTAATATTGATAGTTATTGTTCATTTTTATTAGGAATTATATTGATATTTCATATGTTAGACCTTTTAATATAGATAGTTATTGATTTTTTGGGCATGTCGATTATGTTTTATTAATTATTCATAATAAGAATACATAAGAATCATTATGATATGTGTGAGGCCATGAATCAAGTATTCCCTTGATGCTTCAGCAGTTCTCATGATAAATAATAGATATTGTATTTTGAGGAGGCATTAACCTTTTATGAAGGAGGTCTTCATATGTGGAGTTGATTGTATGTTATACATGTATGATATTATGCAGTCCATCATTATGAAATTAGTTTTTTATGTGAATGTTTATATTTTATTACTAAGGTTATCCATGGACTTTCTTGTCTCATTTGAATATTTATATGAAATTATTTACTAACCAATTATTCATTACATATTAATCATGACTTATTTTTTTCGTTGTATACATACCATTACAAAGAATATAAGCTCACCCTTGTCTTATGTTTTCATTATTAATGATTCCCTGAAATATATTATGATTGAAATGCAGCAATATGAAAAAGTGAGTAATGGTGTTCTCAATGAATATTCTATATTTTCTACCAAGCATTAAAATATAATTTCAAATTCATTAATGGATCATATCTTACATGAATATTGTAATATTTGGACCTTCAGGATGTGGTTAGTTATTTCAAGCACCATTATAACAATGAAACTTCTGGATCTAGGCTATAAGGGTCTTGGTCTTTATAGTAGGATTTTGTGGAAGATTAATAAAAACCAAGGGATGAGATTATGAAAAACATTTATTATCAAATATTACCTTAATAATAACACTGAGGATAATTAAATGTATAGGATGAAATCCTAATGTTTTGGTAATGTTGAGATTATTTGGTTTTCCTAGATATACATCTCTTTATAGAAAATGTCTATTGATGGGTTTTAGAAAAGTTGCATCTAGGGGTAATAATGATTAAAATAATTCTATTTAGAATATCCAATATTTCATTCTCTTTCATAGTGATTGTGCCATCACAAGTCCCCAATACTGAAACTCCGGGTTGATATGTATAGGAAATTTCATTTGTTTTAGAGTCCACTATTATGGATTTGGAAAAAATTATAATTTGATAAGAATCCTCTAGAAATCATGTCTATGATTATGATATTATGTATTCATAAATATTTAATTTTACGATATATTTTATACTATTTTTTAAAATTATTCATTTTGATACAAATTTTTTAATATAATATTGTGTATTAAATTATTTTGAAATGGGATATAGTGAATGTAATTAAAACCATATAGATGAGAATAATACATGTAGGTATTTCTCAAATGGAAAATATAATGAATGTTGAGATGGAGCAGTATATTTAGCTAAAAATATTATAACTACAGTTTGGATTACAATCCAAGTTGTTTCAATAAACATTCATCTATTAAGGATACTTATAATATACAATATGGTGTAACAATTACCGACAACATCATGTGTATATAACCTCCATTATTCGATGTGAATATAATTTCCATTATATCTAAGCAATAGATATATACCATAGAGTTGATTTTTCTTTATTGGTGAAAAATTATTTGTAGAGGTATTTCATTGATATTTATCCTCCCTAATATAATATAGATCAATGGTGGTGATTTATTAAAAAATGAATGAAATTGATTGTTGGTCGGAGTGGACACTCAAGAGGGGGGTGAATTGAGTTCCAATTAAAATTTCTGTTAAAAACAATTTCTATCAAAATCCCCCAATTTCAAAAACAAATTAAACTGTAGTGAATTTATATAGATTATAAAGGTTCAATTAGTTTCTCAAAGATTGATTAATTCTCAGTTAACTTAATCTTATGATTAAATTAACTTTTGAAACTAACTTACTGATTTATAACAAATATAAACACTTGCTAATTTAATTATCAAAGTAGCTTTGAAGATAGATTATATTTCAAAGTAATAGCAGCGGAATATGAAATAAATATGTATAGTATGGATATAGAGTATAACTATGAACAGAGAGAATTAACCAAGAGGTTCAGTCTCAAGCCGAGACTTAGTCCTCTCAAAATTTTATATAAAATGATCCACACCCTGGATCGGGGTTAACAACAGTGAACACACTGTCCAGGTCACAAGACCTCTACCACAGTTCTTCGTGGGAAAACAAACAACAGCAGCAAGCTGTCCAGGTCACAAGACCTCTACCACTATCCACAGTGGGAAATGGGATGCAAAAAGATTTGCTGAGGATTTACAGATCCTCCAGTGAAAGTACAGGAGTCAGTGTGTGTGTTTAATACAGCAGATAACACACACTGCTCAAAATGTAGAATAAATCACAGAACAAGAGATGTAGAGTTTAGAAGTGGTTCTGGTGATCTCAGTGTAGCTCTTGTATTCGATCAGAAGAGAGTTTGAGTCCTCTTCTCGTTTCTGTTTGAGAAACAGAGTGTCGTATGCTCCAGGTTCACAGGTAGTGAGAATGTAGTCGATGAAGTTCTTCAGGGTTCTTCTTGTATGCACAGAACACTTCTCGAGTATACTTGATTGTCTATGTGCTTCTCTGTGTTCTTGATGGAGCTCGTTTTTATCTTCTTGTGTTTCTGGTATATTTCGTCCACCACGCACTTCTCTGGTTCGCATCCGCATTCATTCCTTTTTTGGGCAGCGTAGTCTTCTCGTATTTAACTCCCGACAGGGGACAGAAAAGATTTCTTTTCAGCAGGTACGAGGTACGGGTTCCTGACATCCGACAACCTTTATCAGATATTTGACAAATCATCAAAATGTATGATATGACCGTTAGAAAGATTAAATGTAGGAAATAAAGAAATTAAAACAGTGAGTCGAGAATGTATGTCACTGTTGACTTCAACAGTGGTCTTCCAACTGTGGACTTCCTTCTGACTGCTGACTTCAACAAAAGGCTTGCTGTCTGTAGGCTTGCAATAGTAGCTTTTACTCCATGTAGCTGTAGCCTTTCTAACTGTAGACTTGTAACATCAAATTTGTAGAACTGTAACCTTTGTCAACTGTAGACTTCGATCATCAGTAGACTTAGTCGACAGAAGCTGTCTAACTGTAACCTTGACTGTAGGCTTATGACTGTAGGCTTGTTCGACTGTGAACTTGTTCCAACTGTAGACTTGTTCGTCTGTGAACTTTGAGCAGAGAAAACTTTGAGCAGAAGTCTTGTAACTGTGACCTTCGTCTGTGAGCTTTGACAATAGATAGCAGTGGACTCGTAACTGTAAGCTTGTATTAGTCTTCGACTGTAACCTTGTAACTGTGAACTTATTGCAACAGTAACTTAAGGTGACAGTTTACTGTAACTGTGACTTTGAAAAGAAAGCTCTGACTGTTAGCTAACAATACCAAACTTATGTAAATACTACTGTAAGCTGTTACAGTAAAGTTATGAGAGTAAGAATATGAACTGTTTTAAGCATAGAATAATAAGATTAATGCAAGGTTTTAATACATCATAATTAATGTTTAAGCATGATTTGGGATTATCAAAACAGGTGATTCCAACAATCTCCCCCTTTTTGATAATCACAAATTATGTCTGTATGAAATATAGAAGTATCAGAGAGAAGTGTGCAAAACACAGTATTAGCAATATAAAAAATTAGGTATAATCCGCAAGGATTTCTCCTCTTTGTATAGGTTCATTTCTCCCTTGAGTTTTCCCTATTTCTCCCCATTTCTCCCCCTATCTATTTCTCTTTATTTCTCCCCCTTTGTGATTAACAAAAAGAAAGACAGAGAGTGAGAAAATAAACATTGTATTAATAAGGAGTACAATACATGACCCAAAACGTGAATACATGATCCCTATCAAAAAAAATAAACAGACTCAATCCTCTTCATCTGGAGGTAAGGGATCTTTTCCTTTGGAGGAAAAAGATGGAGCAGGAGGTGAAGGATCAACAGGCTGAGGAATGGCAGCAGGAATGTCTGGAGGGGCAGCAACAGAGGCTCCTGAAGGCCTGTAGTGAGTAGCTTGCCGAGGTATCAGTGGTCTAAGGCTTCTGAGGGCATCAGCAGGAGACATTACTGAAGAACCACTGGGGTTAGAGACAGGTAGGGCAGGAGGAACTATAACAGGTGTGCAGTCCACATGGAGAAAAGGTAGGAGAAGATTCCTGAAATCCATTATGATGTTTCCTCCTCTGTCCATGGCAGATAAGAAGTCATCTTTGTTTTCCAAGAATTTATCCAAAGCCGGGGTCAACTCTCGTAGCTTGCTAACTTGTTCTTTGAAGGCTTGAGTTACAGGAGGCAGCTTCATAGTTTCGAGCATGAGCTTGAAGTGATTGTTCAACTGATGCTTTGTGAAAATCCGATCAAAGTAATAATCCACTTTACTTTTGATGGCCTCCTGAGAAGCAGTAGCAGCCTGCAGGTGCTCACGAACAAACCCACTGACTTCTCTTGTAGTAGCAAGAATCTGTAGGTCTGATGTGTCATTTGCACGGGCCTGAGTAAGCTCTTCTCTGAGCAGGCTTCTAAACTGCTCAAGGTCTACAGGAGAGCTAGATGAAGGAAGGGACTTGACTGAGAATGCCACTGTCTCCTTGAAAGACTGAGTCAGATTTCCAATCACTTTCTGAATGACAGCATCCTGATTGCTAAAGTGTTCTTTTACTGATTTCTTGAAGGCCTCAAATATTTCCACAAACTGCTTGACCACTTCTTTGATGTATCGAATCTCACTAGCCACTTGTGTCTGAGAACTGCTCAGGGCAGTTAAAGAAGCAACTGATTGTCTGAGGGCCACTACTGCTCCAGTCCAGCTTTCAATTTGAGTGTGGCACACTTTCATTTCATCCATCACTTCTTTGATTGGACTTCCCACAACATATCCTAGAGATAGTTCTAAGGATTGTTCCACATTTTTCAGCTCATCAAAAAGACTGGTTTTCAATTCAGCAACAGACTGTCTGATGGTCTCCTTCATTTCATTCTTTAAGGATTCAAGGTCTTCCTTGGTGGTCAATCTTTCAGTTTCTAACACTGGAGAGCTGTTAGGTAGGATGACTGGATTTCTTGGTGGTTGGTTTTCCTCATCTGAATCCTCATAATTGAGTCCTAACACCATGTATCCTGGATCTGAGGTCCATCCTTCTATATCAAACATTACAGAGACTGAACCAACACGCTCCCCCTCACTTGGAGGTCCTTCCTGAGCACTTTCTACTATCTGCTCAACTCTGGGTAACTCTAAGTTCTCTTCTGTAGCTCTAGCAGGTTCCATACTTGCATCCTCTGTAGGTTCAGCATTGAGGTTAGCCTCCTTCTCTGTTGGGTCATCAACCACTTCCATGACAACAGTAGTAGAGACCACTCCTGCTTCCTGGTCAGACACTGACTTGTCTGTATACCCTATCAGAGGGCTCATACTAAGTTCTTCTGCAACAGTTTCTTGTTTTTCATTTAAAGCTCCAGCCTCTTCTGCTTCGACTGTATCACCCTCATCAGAGGTGTCCTTGACAAAATATTGAGATTCTTCTTCTTCTTCTGTAGACTCAGTCTCACTGTCTCTTAGAACAGGTTCTCTACTAGGTAGTTCTTTTGGAGGGCTTGCTGCTCCAAACGTCACTGTCCTGACAGGACTGTGAGTAGTATCAGGATCACTCCCTTCATCAATTGGGGTGTTCTCTCTTGCAGAGTTACCAACTACTGCAGTCTATTCATCATCTGAGTATACAGGTTCAGGCTCATCAGGCTTTAAGCCTGGATCTCTCCTATCTCTCGGTCTAGAGGGATGAGAAGAAGGGCTTAAATTCTCATAGATTCTCTCCTCATCATTCACCCATGATTTCTTCCAGGGATTCCAACTGATCTTCATGAATTTACAGATTACTTTCGAGATACATACACTGTTCTTTGCTACTATCAACTCTTCCTGACTTCCAGCTGCACCTTTCACTTTCAACATAACCGAAATGAGTTTCGCATGAAACAAGGCACTTGATTTTGAGCTTGCCTTTATCATGTCCTCCATCTGAGCCATCAGCAACCTACAAAGGTTGACCTTCCTTCCATGTTTTAATAAGTACATCAAGTAAATATCCTGATGCTTAAGAGTTGCAAAATCTCCTCTTCTAGGACTCAGTACATGCTGAATAAACTTAAACAGAAGCCTGTCCTCTCCACACATTTCAGTAGCAATAATCTTCCTTACTGTGCCATTACCTGTCAATTCTTCCAGAGCCGTCTCATGATCAAAGATTCTACTATTTGGAGGAGCCGCTCCAGAATAGTAGTTGTAAATACCCTCATGAGGAACTCTTAAACATGCAGCCCATTCAACTGATGAAAAACTGACTTCATTACCGTTTACTCTGGATACCAGTCTATGCTGATCATCCTCTTCCTCGAACTGTAGATATTCATAGAATTCCTTCACCAGCTTCGGGTAGTACGGTCCATTATTGTTTGCGAAGCATTCGGTCCATCCTTGATCATTAAGCACTGCCAGCACTAATGATCTGCTCGATAAAATCCACTCTTCACTTAGCTCCTTCTCAGCAACTATTTCTCTCTTAGTCAGATGTGGATTAACAGGTCTTATCGAGGCGTTCCCGGTGCCACTGGATTCGACTTGAGTCCTCTTTGGCATTGGTGCATCTTCATTGACAGTCGGGGGTCGCTTTGTTCTGGCCATTGGAACTGAATGAGGTTTCGAGGTTCGGTTGAAGGTTTAGGGTTCAGGACTTGAGAGAGCAAGGGTCGAGATGAGTGGATTGAGATATGTTCGATGTTCTCAATTTTATCATTTAGGGATTTAGAAATAAAAGTATAAAGAAAAGAAACGGTTCGAATTCCCGCAAAAATAAAATAAGATTAAACAGCGAAACAGCCTACAGAGAGATGTAACAGTGAGGTACACCGGTGAGGTCTAACTGTGAGGTTTCAACTGTGAGGTCTAACTGTGAGGTTTCAACTGTGAGGTCTCAACTGTGAGGTTTCAACTGTGAGGTCTCAACTGTGAGGTTTCAATTGTGAGGTCTAACTATGAGGTTTCAACTGTGAGGTTTCAACTGTGAGGTTTCAACTGTGAGGTTTCAACTGTGAGGTTTCAACTGTGAGGTTTCAACTGTGAGGTTTCAACTGTGAGGTTTCAACTGTGAGGTTTCAACTGTGAGGTTTCAACTGTGAGGTTTCAACTGTGATGTTTCAACTGTGATGTTTCAACTGTGAGGTTTCAACTGTGAGGTTTCAACTGTGAGGTTTCAACTGTGAGGTTTCAACTGTGAGGTTTCAACTGTGCTATAGTTAATCATACCTAACTCATGTTTGATGTAACTTAATCTCTCAGAATTCAAAGGCTTTGTAAAAATATCAGCTAATTGATGTTCAGTGCCAATGAACTCAAGAGTGATATCACCTTTTTGATAATGATCCCTCAGAAAGTGATGTCTTACATCAATATGTTTTGTCCTAGCATGAGATACTGGATTTTTAGAAATGTTAATAGCACTTGTATTGTCACACCTTATAGAGACATGTTTGAATTGATATCCATAGTCTAGTAAAGTGTGTTTTATCCACAAGATTTGTGCACAACAGCTACCAGCAGCTATATACTCAGCTTCGGCAGTAGACAATGCAACAGAATTCTGCTTCTTACTATACCAAGATACTAGTGACTTGCCTAAAATGTGACATGTTCCAGAGGTGCTCTTTCTATCTAACTTGCAGCCAGCAAAATCAGCATCAGAATAACTTAATAAATCAAATGATTGTCCTTTTGGATAAAATAATCCCAAATTGGGAGTATGTTTTAGATATTTGAAAATCCTTTTAACAGCAGTCAAATGAGACTCTTTTGGATTGGCTTGAAACCGAGCACACATGCATACACTGAACATGATGTCAGGTCTACTGGCAGTAAGGTACAGTAGACTACCTATCATACCTCTGTAATTGGTTTGATCCACTGGTTCACCAGTTTCATCACTGTCCAACTTGCAAGTGGTTCTCATAGGTGTGTCACTGCCTTTGGTTCCATCCAAAGAAAAACATTTTAGAAGATCTTTAATATATTTACTTTGGTTCAAAATAATGCCATTTTTATTTTGAAAGATCTGAAATCCAAGGAAAAATTTGAGTTCTCCCATTAAACTCATTTCAAACTCATTTTGCATTATTTTTGAAAAATCAACACATAAAGAATTTTTAGAAGATTCAAAAATAATATCATCCACATAGATTTGTACTATTAAGACATATTTAGAAATCCATTTAATAAAAAGAGTAGGATCAGCTATCCCTTTAGTAAATCCTTTTGAAATAAGAAAAGAGCTGAGCCTATCATACCAAGCTCTTGGAGCTTGCTTTAAACCATATAAAGCTTTAGATAGTTTAAAAACATGATTAGAAAAATGGGGATTTGTAAAACCATGAGGTTGTTCCACAAATACATCCTCAATTATATATCCATTTAGAAAAGCACTTTTAACATCCATTTGATATAGTTTGAAATTCAGATGAGCAGCATAAGCAAGTAATATCCTAATGGCCTCTAGTCTAGCCACGGGTGCAAAGGTCTCCTCATAGTCTATTCCTTCTTCCTGACTATACCCTTGTGCAACTAGCCTAGCTTTGTTTCTGATTATGTTACCAAACTCATCAACTTTGTTTCTAAACACCCATTTAGTGCCTATGGTAAGACTATCTTTAGGTCTTTCCACTAATTCCCAAACTTTTTTTCTTTCAAACTGATTTGGTTCTTCTTGCATAGCCATTACCCAGAATTCATCACTGATAGCATCATTGACATTTTTGGGTTCAAGCTGTGAAAGAAAAGCTTGATGTTCAACCTGATTTCTTAGAGAAGCTCTAGTTTGTGTTCCTCTATCAAGATTACCAACAACAGCATCTAAAGGATGATTCTTTAGAATCCTAGTTGATTTGGTAAAGGTTGGACTAGAGATTTCAGGTTCATCTATAGGTTCGGGTTCCACAGAGGAAGATTCTGGAAAAAGTCCAGAACTGGATGTTTTTATTGAAGGTTCTTTAGATTTGTCATTTAGGTCCAGAACAGATAAGTCTTCTTCAACATCTTCAAGAGAAGTTTTAGACTCTTGTGGATCAGTCTCATCAAACTTGATGTGAACAGATTCTTCCACACATTTGGTTTTCTTATTGAACACTCTATAGGCTTTACTAGACATAGAGTAACCTAGGAAAATTCCTTCATCACTTTTTGGAGCAAATTTATCAAGATTATCTTTAGTATTCAGAATAAAGACTTTGCAACCAAAAACTCTAAAGTAATTAACCTTAGGCTTCCTATTATTCCACAACTCATAAGGGGTTTTCTTAAGAATTGGTCTAATCAAGACTCTATTAATAACATAGCAGGCTGTATTTACAGCTTCAGCCCAAAAGTGAATAGGCAGGTCATATTCATTGAGCATAGTCCTTGCAATTTCTTGCAGGGTTCGGTTTCTTCTTTCCACTACACCATTCTGTTGGGGTGTCCTAGGGGCAGAAAAGTTATGAGAATAGCCATTGTGTGAGCAGTAAGATTCAAATTCTCGATTCTCAAACTCACGGCCATGATCACTCCTCAAGGTCTTAATCTTAAGTCCACTAAGATTTTCTACAGACCTAGAGTATTTAACAAAGGAAGAGCAGGCTTCACTTTTGTGAGCTAGAAAGTATACCCAAGTATATCTAGAAAAGTCATCTACAAGAACATAAACATAGTGCTTCCCATTTAGACTTGAAATTATTGATGGTCCAAACAAATCCATGTGAACCAGTTCAAGTGGTTGAGAAGTTGAAACTTTTTTCTTTGGTTTAAAAGAAACTTTGTGTTGTTTTCCCTTTTGACAGGGATTACACACTTTGTCATTTGGGAATTCAAGCTTAGGTAGGTCTCTAACTAGGTGTTTCTTAGAGAGTTTTCTAAGTGAGTGAATGTTGCAGTGTCCTAATCTCCTATGCCATAGCCAAGACTCTTTATGAAAAGCATTTAAGCAAGTAACGTTATGTTTAGCTAAAGTGTTTAAGTCAACAGCATAAACATTTTCATTTCTTAAGGCAGAAAATATTAAAGCATTTTTGGAATTATAAACATCACAAGAATTGTTTTCAAACTTGACATTAAGGCCATCATCACACAATTGAGAAATGCTAAGCAGGTTGTACTTAAGTCCATCAACAAATAAAACTTTGGAAATTAATACTGAGTCAGTGTTACCAATCTGGCCTAAGCCGATGATTTTTCCTTTTGAGTTATCACCAAAAGTGACATATCCTCCATCAACCTTTATTAAGCTTTTGAAGCACGAATAGTCCCCAGACATGTGTCTTGAACATCCACTGTCTAAGTACCATACCTTCTTGTAATTGCTTTTCAAACAGATTACCTACAAAACAGATTAGACAAGAAATGACTTTGGTACCCAGATTTTCTTGGGTCCAGATATGTTAGCAATCAATGATTTAGGTACCCAGATTTGTCTTATGGGTCCCATACAATTAATAGATGCAACAGATTTAGAGAGATATACTTTACTTGATCGAAAACTATTTAAATAACCAGTTGAGGCATACGAATTTCCAAAACTGGAACTAGCAGGATTTTTTTCCAGACTTGGAAATAAATCGGGATTTAGTAAACTGTCTTTGTCCAGGTTGGTATCCCAATCCAGTAGCATACTTAGGTGCAACTTGCTTTCCTAGCAGTTGGGTTAGAGTATCTTTTCCATTTGTGAATGTTTCTAAGTCCTTTCTAAGTTGTTCATTAGATAGTTTCAGTTCTGTATTCTCCTTTAATAGTTGAACATTTTTCTCTTTTTCTACATCAAGTGCAGACTTGACACTTGCAGTAAGAGCATGTTGTTTCTTTAAAGACTTATATTTATCCTTTAGTTCATTACACGTTTCTTCCAGCATATTACAGTATTCAGTCAATTCATCTTTAGACATATTTTCAGAATCAGAACCAGATTCTGCTTCACCTTCAGAATAATAAGAGTTTAAAGTGGGAGTGTCTAAGATTACCTCAGATGTGTTTGTCATGAAACACATATTAGCACGATTTCTTTCAGAATCACTGGACTCTGATTCACTTGTGCTGTCTTCTGAAGCACTCCAGGTGGCCTTCATAGCTTTCCTATAATTCTTGTCCTTGTACTCATATTTCTTCTTGAATTTTACCTTAGGACAGTCAGCTTTGATGTGTCCTTTCCTTTTACATTCATAGCAAACTATGTCTTCTTCTTTATCAGTTTTCTTCCAATCTTTCTTCCACTTACCTTGTCTATCATACTTACCCTTGTAGTTTGGTTTTCTGAAGAATTTCTTCTTCCTATAGAACTTCTTGAATCTCCTTGCTATTTGTGCCATCTCGGCATCACTGTCAGAATCTAAGTCTTCACTAGATGAGCTTTCAGTTGGTATATGCACTTTCTCCTTGTCTTTGCTCTTTGATGCAGTAGACTTAAAAGCTACAGATTTTCGTTTTGGTTCCTCATCTTCCTCTTTATTCACCTTTAGCTCTTCTTCATACATCATCAGCTTACCAATTAGCTCCTTGACAGGCAAAGTTCCAATATCACAGGATTCTCTAATTGAAACGGATGTGCCTCTCCATCTGTCAGGCAGACATCTCAATAATCTCATGATTTTCTCCTTTGCTGGAACAATCTTCCCGAGTGAGCTCATTGTGTTGACTATCTCATTAAACCTGAGATACATATCAGAAATAGGTTCATCAGCTTTCATCTTAAAGTTATCATATTTGATAGTATAAGTGTTTAACCGCATTTCCTTGACATTAGTTGTTCCTTCATGAGAAACAGCTAAGGTGTCCCAGATTTCAAAAGCAGTTTTACATGCAGAAATTCTATTGAACTCCTCATCTCCTAGAGCACAGTAGAGAGCATTCATAGCCTTACAATTATTATTGTAAGCTACTTTAGTAGGTTCATCCCAAGTTATTCTTTCAGTTTCTGGAATCTTGTATTGAGACTCTATAGCAGTCCAAATATCAAAACCCATACTTTCCAAATGAATTTTCATTTTGAGCTTCCATTGGGCATAATTCACACCATTAAAGAAGGGTGGCTTGTTAGTAGCAGCACCTTCTAGTCTATTATCCATAAGGAAATTTTAGAAAATGTTTTAAAGAGATAAAATTTAGAATTAACAGAAATTTAAGATCTTTTAGATAAAACTACAATCACAGTTTAAAAACAGAGAGTTAAAATAAAACTTTGAGCAAGTATAACAGAGATAAACACAACCTCTGATACCAAATGTTGGTCGGAGTGGACACTCAAGAGGGGGGTGAATTGAGTTCCAATTAAAATTTCTGTTAAAAACAATTTCTATCAAAATCCCCCAATTTCAAAAACAAATTAAACTGTAGTGAATTTATATAGATTATAAAGGTTCAATTAGTTTCTCAAAGATTGATTAATTCTCAGTTAACTTAATCTTATGATTAAATTAACTTTTGAAACTAACTTACTGATTTATAACAAATATAAACACTTGCTAATTTAATTATCAAAGTAGCTTTGAAGATAGATTATATTTCAAAGTAATAGCAGCGGAATATGAAATAAATATGTATAGTATGGATATAGAGTATAACTATGAACACAGAGAATTAACCAAGAGGTTCAGTCTCAAGCCGAGACTTAGTCCTCTCAAAATTTTATATAAAATTATCCACACCCTGGATCGGGGTTAACAACAGTGAACACACTGTCCAGGTCACAAGACCTCTACCACAGTTCTTCGTGGGAAAACAAACAACAGCAGCAAGCTGTCCAGGTCACAAGACCTCTACCACTATCCACAGTGGGAAATGGGATGCAAAAAGATTTGCTGAGGATTTACAAATCCTCCAGTGAAAGTACAGGAGTCAGTGTGTGTGTTTAATACAGCAGATAACACACACTGCTCAAAATGTAGAATAAATCACAGAACAAGAGATGTAGAGTTTATAAGTGGTTCTGGTGATCTCAGTGTAGCTCTTGTATTCGATCAGAAGAGAGTTTGAGTCCTCTTCTCATTTCTGTTTGAGAAACAGAGTGTCGTATGCTCCAGGTTCACAGGTAGTGAGAATGTAGTCGATGAAGTTCTTCAGGGTTCTTCTTGTATGCACAGAACACTTCTCGAGTATACTTGATTGTCTATGTGCTTCTCTGTGTTCTTGATGGAGCTCGTTTTTATCTTCTTGTGTTTCTGGTATATTTCGTCCACCATGCACTTCTCTGGTTCGCATCCGCATTCATTCCTTTTTTGGGCAACGTAGTCTTCTCGTATTTAACTCCCGACAGGGGACAGAAAAGATTTCTTTTCAGCAGGTACGAGGTACGGGTTCCTGACATCCGACAACCTTTATCAGATATTTGACAAATCATCAAAATGTATGATATGACCGTTAGAAAGATTAAATGTAGGAAATAAAGAAATTAAAATAGTGAGTCAAGAATGTATGTCACTGTTGACTTCAACAGTGGTCTTCCAACTGTGGACTTCCTTCTGACTGCTGACTTCAACAAAAGGCTTGCTGTCTGTAGGCTTGCAATAGTAGCTTTTACTCCATGTAGTTGTAGCCTTTCTAACTGTAGACTTGTAACATCAAATTTGTAGAACTGTAACCTTTGTCAACTGTAGACTTAGATCATCAGTAGACTTAGTCGACAGAAGCTGTCTAACTGTAACCTTGACTGTAGGCTTATGACTGTAGGCTTGTTCGACTGTGAACTTGTTCCAACTGTAGACTTGTTCGTCTGTGAACTTTGAGCAGAGAAAACTTTGAGCAGAAGTCTTGTAACTGTGACCTTCGTCTATGAGCTTTGACAATAGATAGCAGTGGACTCGTAACTGTAAGCTTGTATTAGTCTTCGACTGTAACCTTGTAACTGTGAACTTATTGCAACAGTAACTTAAGGTGACAGTTTACTGTAACTGTGACTTTGAAAAGAAAGCTCTGACTGTTAGCTAACAATACCAAACTTATGTAAATACTACTGTAAGCTGTTACAGTAAAGTTATGAGAGTAAGAATATGAACTGTTTTAAGCATAGAATAATAAGATTAATGCAAGGTTTTAATACATCATAATTAATGTTTAAGCATGATTTGGGATTATCAAAACAGGTGATTCCAACATTGATGAAGTAGGAAGACAATAATAGAAGGATTTTACGGAAATTTTTATAGAAAAATATTTTCCTTGCAAACATTGAGATTATATGGATAGTAATTTTTGTGTCTAACACCAATTGAAGAGGAAAATGTTACTATATATGAATCTAACATTACATGGTTATAAAGTAATGTTTTGGAAAATATACTTAATCTGAAGAGAATGAAAGGATGTTCCATTAATGGTCTTAATAAAATACTTCAATTGGAATCAGTCTCCCAAAAAATCTCTTCATATAAGGATATAATATAATTTTTCATCAAGATAAAGGATGAATATTCAAAGAATTATGGATTTGAAGAAATGAAAAATAAGTAGAGGGTAACATTAAAAAATATGGGTAAGATAAAGAAGAGAAAAGTGAATTTCCTAACATGGGATACTTGTGGAAAGAAAAAAATGTGTACTTGATTAGAAGGAAAATTAATTCGATTTTACCTAAGATAAAAAGGACATCAAACTCATAAATTCAAGGGTAAGAGAGAAACCATCAATGTATTATGATTTAATAATAAGTATATTGGTAACCAATCAAATTAATGCCGAAAAAATTATGTAATATTTCTATAAAAGAATCCATGGATTTAGAATTTCAAGCTTTTTCAACTATTAAGACCAATATGTTAAATCCTTGGAATATAGTGAAAGGAAAACTTTATCAACAACTATAAGATTAATTTTTTTATTTGTTTCTATTTCAAGAAAAATCGCCATATCGAAGTGATTTTATTAGGGTATCATATCACTTACTCAATTATTAGAGGTTGTTTTGGTAGTGGAAACTTCTCATTCAATGATGACCACATATTAAGTTTATGATTCCACCCTTATTGAGGTTTATGGGATGGTTCTTCTAGATAATGATTTAATTATTCCTCTAGTGGAATTTGACTTATTATTTGGTATATATTTCCCCTCACTATATAGATCCCATATCAATTGTCAATTATGGGAAGTTATATTCAATATTTAGAATAAAACATTAATCGTTTATCAGTGTGAGGATGAACCCGATAACCCAATGAAATTAATAATATCATATGGGCTTTGTTACCTATTAATAAGGGTTATATTTCTCCAATGGTTTAGGTGAAAATCAATTTTATAAATTTTACTACTATTTTAGATTATTCTAATTTATTCCCTAAAGAGTTTCTTAGTCATCCCGCTAATCATGGAATTGAGTTTTCAATAGAGAACATACATGGTGATATTCCAATTTCAATGAATCATTATTGAGTAGCTCTAATTGGGTTGATGGAATTATAGAATCAAGTTTATGAGGATCTATATATGGTATTCTTTTTCCCTAGTGATTCATAAAATGATACACATGTTCTTTTTGTTATGAAGAGATATGGATCAATGCTCCTAAACATTGATTATTGGAAGTAAACAAGATCGCTAATAGTAACAAGCATCCAATACCTCTTAAAAATGATCTATCTGACCAATTACAAGGAGATATATATCTTTATGACTATTCATCAAAATGGCTATCATATTTTAAGTATAAAAAATGTAGATATACACAATAAAATATTTCATATGAGGTATGGTAATTATAAATTGATATAATCTCTGTTTAGACCTCCCAATTCTCAAAATATATTCACGTATTGAATTAATAGAGTATTTAGACATTACCTTTATAATTTCATGGTAGTCCTTATAGATAATATTCATCTATATTTCATGTTAACGGTATATAGTGATGAAAAGTTTACAATTGGGAATAATAACCTAAGGAATAATAATTGGTATGCTAAATTTTCTATGTGTGAATTTTTGTTGTAGTGAGTTTCATTTTAGGGTAATATAATCTTGTGTGAGGGTATATCTATAGACCCATTAATGATATAATTTATTAAAAAAAAGTTCACAGACCAAAACGATAACCAAAATTTATAGGTGTTTTGGTTTGGTATGTTATGATAGATTTCTGATGATTATTTAATCCAATCACCATGCTGACATGGAATGGGTTATGATCATATGTGTCGATGAATGAAAAGAAGGTTTTCATGAACTAAAGGGAAGGCATGTTCAGAATTTTTGTGTATATACTACCCTAAAATGGAAATGGGTACATTATTTATAGTTTTAAATCAATTAAGAGACTAGTATTATTCCTCATATAAAATGACTTGGTGATAACACATGCCTCTTACCATAAAAAATTCATTATAAAAATTAATCGACTCATGAATGGTTGTTGGTAGTGGTACATTTTCATTGAAGGTATGGATGATTTATTTTTATGGAGGAAGGTTTTATATATATAGTTACTATCACTTTATGAGATATATATTTACCTATATTGAATTGAATATAAACCAAATAATATGGTTGGAGATCATAAAAAAATATTATTTCTTCATACATTGCCACATTGGGAATTTGTACAATGTAGATGATGATTTATGTTGGAAGTAACATGATTTGTTTTCTATTATATGGATCACAAAAGATACAATATTTATAAATTTAAATAGTATAAATCCTAAAATCATGAAGGATTTCGTGAAATCTTTTCTTTCCCAAATGATTGTTCAATATTCAATCCATGTATCGATTAATGTAGTATATAACTAAGATGTTGAGTTGTATAAGATAGTTTGAAATTTTATTGATTTAAATTTTTATTTTAATGGGATGGTATGTTTATGGAAATATTTATGTGTTTTATCCATACAATATTAGACAAAGTAGCTATTTGATGAGGCTCATAGTTCATCATTCTCTATGCATCCTAGTATAATGATGAAATATACAGATTTGAAATAGTATTTCTACTTAGAAAACATTAAGAGGATTATTTTTTAGGATGTGTTTGGGTACTATGTATAATAGGAATATAGGTTTGAGAAACTAAAATATCAAGGGATGTGACAACCCTTCCCCATATTATAATGTAAATGAGAAAACATCACCTTGCCATTTATCATCAGACTCCCCAAAATGTCCGAAGTATATATTATTAAATGTGTTGTATTCAATCACTATATAAATTATTTTTATATAATTTATATATAATATGATTTTACTTTTTATAAAATTTATTTAATATATATTATGGAAGATTTAAGGTTTCATGGAGTACTGAATTCTATTCTATTTTATTTGGATTCGAGGTTTTCCTAGAACTTTTAGAATGCTCTTTAGTATGATCTAGATTCTAAGTTAAGATATAGTATTTCTTATCATCAATATAAATATTTCTAGTATGAGAGGACCATTCAAACCATTTGATAAATTTTGTGATCTTATTCAATATAATTTAATTATTGTTGGGATCAATAACTTCATGTTGTCGAGTTTTAGAAAAACCATAGATATCAATAGAGTATTCATATGGCTCTTTATGAATCCCTCTATTGAATGAATTTTAAAATGCCAACATTTCATAATGATGTAGGATAAATCATTATATTGGTGCCTTTGTCAGATAATGAAATAGAAGAAAAATTGAGATTCATTAATGTGTATTTATAGGCAATTTAGATTTGATTGAAAATTTATACAAATAATTATCAATGATATCTACAGTTCAATGTTAGTGAAATGGTGGCTCTATGAAATTATCTATAGAATAATATTATTTAATTTCAAAATAAGGTAAACCTGATCCCAATGTATAATATCCCCTTCATGATTATTGATTGGGTGGGGATGGTATATTATCACAAGAAACTTCCACAAAACCTTTCTTAGGTTCATGATGTATTCCATTCATCCCTCATAATAAAGTAATGTTTGATCCATCACCTGTATTTAAAAAATAGATCACATAACTACATCATGATCTTTCATATTATGAATAGATTTTAAATGTCATTGATCTAATAGTTAAATTTCATGTGAAAAATATTACTCATCTAGATAAAGTTATCTGGATGAATATAATATTTGAATAAGAAACATGGGAACATCAGGAATAAATAAAGAAGGGGTATCCTCATTTGTTTTAATGGAGTAATAATATTTTAATTTAGAAACTCATTTTAATGATTGATGAATGTATCGCCCTTATATGTAATGTTTCATTTTTTAAAAATAATTAAAATCTATTTGACAGCTTGTGATACATGAAATCCTATGTTTAATTAAGTCATAAAATGGTAAACTATTTCAACATAGTAATTATATTTTCAGGTATCAATAAAAATGCATATATTACAAAAAATATAGGGTTTAGTCATGAGTAAAATAAAATCACTCATTATCAATTAATTAGAAATTTAAATTAATAACTTTTGAATGTGAATGAAGTGTTTCTTATAAAAGCTTTTTTTATCTGACATTTTTATGTAATTAAATTAATCCCTATTTGTGATGATTTTAATTAAAATCATTTATCATATATACTCTAATGATACCATCCAACATATTTATTTATATGGTTTATGTTCAATTTTTACTATGAAATTATTGATACAATATATTTTATTTATTCAAATACATGATGTTATTGGTTTTAGGCATATTGACTAGATTGTATTGATTACTAATGTAAGGAATAAAATTGAATTATTTGGTGATGGGTGGGGAATTGATTTTTATGGCCCCTTTTTGTATCTGTAGGTCTCATGAGACAAACAATTTTGGGTACTTCGCTTAGGCCTTCAAATTTGTGTAAGTTCTCTTGTAATGAGGCATCGATGATATTTTTAAGACGTCTAGTATTACGAATTCAACCATTATAAAACCATTTAATTATTCTCGTGTGATTATTTAATTTTTTATGACATACGTGGATAATTTTATAAAACATGTGATTAGTTATAGAGAATAATTTTATCACCATTTATTATTTCTATTTTATTTATTATTTATTAGATCCCATTATAAAAATATCATTATTGAGGATCTAACCTCATCAATTTTTTATATTTCAATTACCTAGGTCTATTGGATGTTTATTTTGATTGATATAATAGAATATCTTAAATGTAGTAGTGGTTCCCTCAAAAAATATACTATATTGTTTTTAAGGTTTTCAAAAGGTAATGTGAAATTAAAGTATGTATCTTGGTTTCCAGGACATTTAAATTATTCAATCCTTTGTGACGTGGTTCCTTATTTCTAGTGTTTATGTTACAATGTAAACACTATATATCGTCTTCTAGTTTTAGGTATTTTTCATTTTTATATCCCAATACTTCACCAAGGCGGATCTGTGTTCAGAATATCATCTTTTATAGGTGGAGGATATCCATGAAATAAAATTTCAAAAAATTTAATTGCAATACGAGTTCATGGTGATTCCATTTGGAATAAATAATGATTACATAGTCTACATAGACATTATATTTAAAGTATATAGGAATTAACTATATAAATTTTTTTATAGTCCTTAACGGTGATATTTTTATCTATTCTATGAGTAAGGAGGAGAATGTGGAGATTTTGAAGGTAGTGTTGAACACCATGTGGAATGAAATGTTATCTACAATGTAAAATAAAAGGGATTTATTGATATAAAAAATTATATGAATACATAATTTTATCACCAACAAATAGATATTTATGGATCCTTCAAATAATTTGGTAAATGAAGGATAGAAATGATCATGTATCCCAACATATGATCAGGATTCTGAGGGGTCCAATATTTATGGACATGCTAAGGGTAGACATGGAAATAATAAATGATTTTTCATATTAACATACTAAAATATACACTCCTACATCTATCCATTACTGTATCATGGAGACCCAAATTTTATATTAGTTTCTATAAGAAAAGTTAGTATATATTCTAAAGTGAGTAATTATTAAAGATGATTTTATAAGTTCTGCAACATGAAAATAATTCCAATAATTCCATAAAATGTAGAGGGATCTTTTGGAAGATAGAGATTGATCATTATTTTATATTAATCTAGGAAGATATAATATTTATATATATAAATAATATATTTTTGGGGATAATGCAAACAATAATAATGAAGAATTTATATATAATTTCATTGAATACAAAAAAAGTCATGGTTTACTGAAAAAAAAAATTATAAGGCAAGGATGTAACCATTTCCAATAACTATTTGAAATTGAGAAAAAATAACTATTGATTTCTTCATAGGATTCATAAATATATCTAAAGGAATGAAATCATCAATGTATTATTATATTTCATATTAAACTCAGTTAATTCCATTATTTTTAAGGAATATTTATCTCATGAAAAAATCACCAAGATATACATAAGGGAAGTGGTATGACAACATGGTATTCCACTCTCAAATGTATCTATTTCAGATTTTAGGTTTACCTCATGATTTTATATAAAACCAAAATTAGTGTTCAATGTGGAGTTGAGTTTTAGTACTTGTTATCACCCTTATATAAATATCCAGTCTAAAAGGATCATTCAAACTCTAGAGGATTTGTTGTGATCATTTTCATTGGATTTCAAAGGATGTTGGGATCGAAACCTTCAACTGGTGTATTTAACACCTAAAAATTGTTTGTTTTCAATTATTATAATGGAATATTATGAGGACGTTTTTGGTAATTTTAACAACAAGATATTTTTGAAATGAAAACTATATTTTGATAGTGTATAAGATAGATAACATCAAACGAGAATGACCCATGTTATATATAATCGTTATAACATAACTATTAAAATAGATAATATAAATAATAGAAAAAAATATGATATATATATATATATATCTGTTCTACTCAATTTAAATTATCAAAAAATGTTTAATAAATAATCAATTAAATTATAGTAATGTTTTTTAATCTTCAAAAATATTATTTATTCAAAAAAATATTTTTATATAATTTCATGAAAAAAAATATTTTTTCAAACATTAAAAAAAGTAATAATATTAAGGTAACCTGATTTTTTAAATCAAAATATCAGTATTTATTTTTGGATAATTTTTGGGATTTTTCTAGAAATATTGATTTTCTAATGGCCAAAGGAAAATATCAATTTTGTATAAATTTAATTTCTTTCAAACAAAATAATATAATAAAAATTACCATTAGGTTTTGAACAATATTTAATGTAAAATATTTATAATTTTGTTTTATTTAATCCAACTAAGTTTGTTTTAAACAAATTTATAGTGGTTTTTAGAATATGTATGTCGTTTGGTTTAAAATGTGATTTTTTAGAAAATAGTGATAAGGTACATAATGTATTTCTATTTAAAATAATTTGAAAACCCATAATTAGAATTTATGTAAAAAATAAATTCATTAAATATCAAAAAATAATAATTTAGATTCATAGAATTATTATTTTTTTATAATTAATATAAAATAATCATTTTCTTGAAAAATACACTTCTTTAGGTCTGTCTCTTTTCGTGACTGTGTGATTAATTTTAAAATATATTTTACTAGTCATATGATTTGAATTTAGTAAAATGGATTATATATTTGTAATATCTATTTTTAATATTATCTAAAAAGTCAACATTTGTTTTGAGCATAATATGTTGTGACAACAATAAATATAAATTAACAAGATTTAGGTGGAAACATGATTACCATGAGTAAATCTAAACAAATAAGGGTCAAAATGATCAAAACTATTTTCTAAAAACTATTTAACAGATATATTTTGACCATATAATTTATATTCCTCTATAATAATCTATTTTTACTATTTAATCTTGTAAAAAACATGGGAACATTTTTTTCTTTTCAAAACATCCAAGGGGTGACACTCAACTCACATGTAAATGGTCACCAACTCTCATCTCTTAATTAGAACATAAAACCCTTTTGGTTCATAAAATCACTACCCAAATCACATAAAAATATCCATCACATCAACAAATATGAATTTTATCTTCATAAATAAATTATAGCAATAATATTTCTATAATCATAAAGAGGTGGTCCAAGAAGAGGTAAAAATCTTAATTATACACTTTTGTTTTATTTCATATTGAACAAACATAAAAACAACTACATATATAAATATATAATAAAACAATTATCCCCCATATATGTAGATTTTATTTTTTATGTTAATTACTAATATCTATCTCCTCTAACCAGTAGTGGAAAATTATAATGTTTCTCATGTATATAGAGGACAACCAACTCACGAACTGATGTGAAAATTTTCTCATCAACACCTCTCATGATTTCGTATAATGATGGTTAAGAATTATTGATATTATATTAATAAAATAATTATATATCTACTTTAATTATTTCATATATAACCTATTTACTTTCTATTCTGTAGGGGATACAGTAACGCTGCTCGTGTGTATGGCAGACAACCCCATCACGAAGTGATGTGATTCATTTTTCACTAGCACATTACATTAATGTTAATAAATATAATGTTAATTAAAATATGTTATGTAAATAAAATAATATCCATTAAATATTTATCATTATTAAAATGAAACATATCATATTACTTCTTACTTATTCACTCACTAAAAAATTATATTATTGTTCGTGTATGTGTGTACCACCGCTTCCACGAAGTTATATGACTCTATTTTAATAATCACAAATCATAGATTATATATATATATATTGAAATAATGACTTCCTTGAACACATTTATTATGCCGAATCCTTTTTGAAAATAATAAACAAAACATCCTCCAAACACCCGATGTGGAAAAAACTAATTCAATATTAAAATATGAAATTATATATATATAATAAATTAATTTATTATAAATTTAAAAACCATTGATATTTTTTAATAAATAAATGACATAATATTATTTTACATGAGCTAAAGACAAATATGGATAGTTTAGACTCAACATAAGGATTTTCTCATATCACTTTATGTTTCTATGAGAAAAATACTATATTCATAACTTTTATTATTTGATTTGTATATATAATTACAATTTCACGTGTAATAACATGAATCCTTCATAAATAATGGTATTTTGGGTTTCTTTTTGAGTTATTAATGTCAAGGGGGATTTACTTGAATATTTCCATGTGGTAGATAATTTCTTTACTCAAATTATTTTCACTGGGATATAATACATCATCATTGACATTATAAAATCACAATTATTTGTATAATGAAATTTATTTATCTTATATTTTATTTATAATTATTAACGTGGTTTAAAATTTATTTACATAATAAATTCATAGATTAATTCTCAAATTCAACTGTATGATGTTTTAATGATTATTTATTTCAAATTATATTTCTTTGTGAAATATAATTATGATATGCACCTATATTAATATATTATTTGTATATAAATCCCATTAAAATATTATATAATCAATATTATTATGTTTATTGTATTTAAAGTTTCATTTTGTGTAATTATTTCATGGGGATTATGATTGAAGAGTTACCAATGTGGAAAAGGTTTAATGTTACAATATTCTTTCCTCTAAGATTGTTTATGTTCATGGTTATACTAGAGGAAGTAATATAATAAAATTTCATTGAACCACATATGTTTTATTCTACATTGGATATGAATTTGATTAACTTTTTTTAATATCCATTTATTCTTTTATTTACTGATGAAATATCAAGAATGCTGTTTGTAAGTGATATTAATAATGTATTTTTATTTTAGATAATTTATTATTCCCCAAACATGTATATGTCCTATAAAATGTTTTCAAAAAATGTCTATTATAAAACTAAATGATTTCATAAATATATTTTACATGATCTTTTACCTTCTTTTAAATATATTTAAAATTTAATTTTTCAACATTCTCCAAATGGGTAACAGTAACTTCCTTTTTCAAAATTTTTTAAAATGAATATTTATTTTTAAAAATTAAAAAGTGATTATATTTCACCACAATCATGGAAATTATTATTTTTGAACCATTATTTATAAGATTCCATAGTTTTTTATATAAACATAATTTTTTCAATATTTTTTTGAATTTTGAGTTTTTAAAAATTTATTTTCAAAATGAGAAATATATTTTCCTCAAAATTACATTAAAGACATTTTAATGTTATATCTATTCGTCAACATGAACAACCAATGCTTTTACTTCTCATATAATAGGGTTATATAATAATGATACCATTATCATTTTTTGTTTGTATTTATTATGTTTTTCTCAAAACAATGTTATGGAACGATTTTTATTTCCACAGGAAAATCCTTCTTTATAGATATTATTAAGGAACACATTTATTTTCATCTGACTAATCAAGAATCTATGAGATTTTTATAGAACCTATTTCAAAACCATTGGATATTCATGTTTCAAACTTATATTTATGGAACATATTTATTTTTTATGAGTTAATCATGTTTCCAAAATATTATTATAGAACATGTTTCTTCTCTATTGTTTCATCAATGTATGAAAGGAAAATTTATTATTTATATTATTTTAGTGATTAAATAAATTCTATATTAACATTATTTATGGTTCATGGATATTTATATATAATGGTTTATCCAATATAACATTGGGTGAGCCTGATATAGCTTATACGATGGGTGCACTCAAATAACATTAGACGAGCTTGATATAACATATATGATTGATGTTCTCAGATAGTGATCCAATCCATTGGGTAATTATAATGTTCTCCAATTATTTATATTTTAATTAAACATTATTATTCAACTAATTTTAAGGGTTCTATGATGATGATGTTCCATGATACCAACATGTTTTATTTATTCTTTCAAATATTTTATAATGTTTCATTTGATCCACATGGATATCACATGGCTCGGGATTATTGATTCCAAGGGATCTATATTTTTTTAAATACTTTTTACATGTTTAATGATTTATGATTCATGTATTGATGGGTATGAGTTTTTTATGATTCAGTCAGGTCCTTAGATTATTTCATGATACACTTATAACTTCTTATGATCTTTTAAGACATTAGATTTTTAATTCTTATGTCTACCCATAATGAGAAAGTAAGCTCACCCTTGATTTTTTTCAATTTCCATATGTAATCATGAAATATATTGGATTAATTATTAATAGAAGGTTTTTTATTGATGATGATGATGACATAATTTTAAATAAGAGAAGATAGGTTGAGTGGGAGATGATCATTTAAAAATATTGTAATTTTTGTCTAAGGGTTTTTAATAACAATATAAATCTAAAAACCTAAAAGAAATATTATAATATATGTGAATACATTTTAACATTATTATATTATAAATTTCTTGTCGAAAAAATTGGTTCATTGTCATCAGTATCAATGCATGAAATGTAATGTTTATTATTTTAGCACCTGATCCGGGAGAATAAGTTTGTGGATATTATATTTGGTATTAATGAAAGAATTTGGATAAATATTTGAGATTAAGATATTGTTATGTGATGCTTTTAAGACTTAATTATTCCATAATAGGTCATTAAGAATAAGTGATATTAGGATTTCAGTGTCTTATAAACCCCTTTGAGGATTAAAGTGATGAGATCTTTTAGTGATTAATGTCATTTTAAGAGGATTTTTAGAGGTTGAAGTATATTTAAATTTCTTTTTTAAAATTAAACCTGAATATAATTTTTCAGAGAAATGATATTTAATTTATTAATAAACTATAGGGTTTATATTATCTTAGAAATTGAGAAACTTATGGGAATACATATTTTATCTTATATATAATTACATATTGAAAGTGATTTGGTGATTAAGTGATTAATGTTATTTGAAAAAATTATCATCTTTTAGGGAGTGAAACTTGAATGATATGAGATAATATTAGAGGATAAGTCAGAATTTATATTTGAGGTATTTTAGGAATGAATTAGTTTGATCTTTGGGTACTATAATTGTATATTTTGGACGGAGGTATTATTTCATTATTTGAAGGATTGCTCATTTTGGGAATTATCAAACACTATAATAACCATTTTTTTGTGGATAATGTATAAATACCAGTGGAATATATTTTTTCCCATTTATAGTTGTATGATTCTTTAAATGTAATATTTTAGTGCTCGTAGAATGAAAAATTCCTCATAAATACTCATCATTTGGAGAAAAAAGTTGAGATTGTGGTTTAAATTGAAAAAATGATCAAATTCTAAACATGAAGTATTATATTTCATTATTCTCATATTCTATATTGGAAAATAAATCCATAACCGTAGAAAATGGATCTTGAATGAAAAATATTTATTTACCATCATTTTTTATGATATTAATGACATTTTCAAACCTCATTGGTTTATGGTATTTTAATTATTTAGATTATTTTAATTATTATACTTCTTGTGATCAATGATCATTATCAATCCATATCATTCTTTGCGAATTAGAATTTCCTTGTATTTCAATATATTTATGTACCACCTTTTTTATCCTATTTGGAAACCTATTATGTAGTATTCTAGATGACCTTTATATTTATTTTTCTTTCTTATCAAAAAGATATTATATTGATCATTTTTATAATATGGTCATTGAGGGAAATATATTTTCAAACTTCCATTGATTGATTAACACAATAAATTTAATATTTCAATAATTAAATGTATTATTTTTGGGGTGACATAACACTCTGGTATTTTAGAAAATAAAACAAAATTAAATGGAAAATTTGACACACAACAATAAGCTTAAAACAACCATGATATATATATCTCTTACAACCTAATAGTTAAAATGAATTGCAGTAATAATGTTAACTAAATTAGGAATATATATTTTGGTTTATATTTTTAAATTTACTTATCAATGTAAATTAATGATAATTATTATGTAAACAATCAATTCATATTTTTTAAATATTATTATCCTTTAAAAAAATTCATCAAAAATAATTTTTATTTATTTTCCAGAAAAAATATTATAATATTGTTTTTTTAAAATGTATTTGGTAAAATAAGATTAATTTTTTAAATTTATTTATTCAAATAATTTTTTGTTTATGTTTTTTGTATTTTTCAAGAAATATAGATTTCTTATTTAATATTGAAAAAACAAATTTTTTCAAAATGTTCTTTATTTTTAAAAAATAAGAAATATAAAAAGTACCATAATGTTTTAAAAATAATTTAATGAAACATAATTATTAATTAGTAACATTTAATCTACTTAATTTCTTGTGAAAAAACTTCATATTTTATTTTATATTATTTATGTAAACAGATTTTAAAATGAGATATTTCTAAAAACTCTTTTAAAGTGCATAATTTTTATCCTTTTTCATTAATTTAAGTAAACAATATTGAGGAATGATTTAATGTAATTTTATTGATTACATATAAATAATAATTAATTAATATTCAAATAAAAATTAATTATAAGTCATATACTTAATATAAGAATGCCTTTTCCTTAAAAAAATACACTTTTTGAAAACCTTCTTTTTTTATCCCATCTGTGGGATTAATTTTAAATTAAATATTTTCCACTTCAGTAAACTGAGTTTAGTAAAATGGCTTTCACATTTGGAATCTTCAAAACGTATATTATATAATATGAGAAATATTACATTTTACCATAATAAATAGGTAAAACGGTAAAAATGAATTACCATAGATGAGGTGAAAATAGGTTTATTGTGTAGTTACACTAAAAATATAAGACAAAATGAAATAAATCAGGTATAATGACAATTTTATAGCCATATTTATACCCTATATTTTTTTATTATTCAATGTAATTCTATTTTGTTACTTTTTTATGTTTAAAATGTGGGTACACCTTTTTTCAAAACAAACAAGTGTGCTACTCACCTAACTTATAAAAGATAACCCATTTATATAACATTTTCAATTTCCATTCTATAGGGGACATGATAACCTCATTCACATGTTTGGAGAACTACATCCCCATTAATCAATGTTATTCATTTCCATTGATGCATTACATAGATTCTAATAAGGATAAATAAATTAATATTTATGATATAAATGAAAAACTATTCATGAAAAATTTATCATTCTGAAAAGATAATACATAAATTTCATTATTACATCTTCAACCAATAAAAATGAAAACATCACTCTTGTATGCCTATAATACCACCATAAATAAGTGGTGTGACTCTCTTTTCATAACCTAACCACATAGAAGAAATATACAAGTATATTTAATGAAATAAAATCATATATATATGATATTATTATCACTTTATTAAGACAATATATTAACTACTGACTTCATGAATGAAAATGATTTTTTGGGTTTCTAGAATTCTGATTTATTGTTGATTAGAAACAACTTTGATGATACAATGAACATATTTATCTAAATAAAAATTGTAATTTCAAAAAACACTTGAGGAACTCATAAATTCAAGGGAACATGATCTGTTTGCTACCCTCATAAGCTGATTTCACATTGCTAACCATAATTAGACACCACAATTTTTGTCACAATAATATCATAACTATCATCATCACTGAAAAATCATCACACAAATATGTCAATGAAAATACCATTTGTTGGAGACCATTGTTACTACTATAAGAACATAAAAAATCACCAAAGAAGAACTGAACTACCTTGATATCCAAAATATACATCCCAGATCCATCATCAATACTCTGCATCTATTAGAAGATATCACATCATCACTCTCATTACTATCATAAACTATATTTCTAAAACATCTTTATCAAAAACCACAACTGAACATCATTCCATATAAATGTTACTCATGAATATGTATGACCTAATGTCTCCATGATCGTAATATTCATCATTTATAAAAAACATAGAAATTTTTTATTTTAAATTTTGATTAAATAATAATTATGTTAATTATTTTAGGCTTTTTATTCTGTAGATGTTGAATAATGGCCACTTTGACCACAATCAACCAATATAAGCTGTTTTCAAACAATGAATTGAATAGCCTTAAAATTGTAAATATGTAATTACCTTATTATGTATTCTATTATGTTATTAAAATGTATAAAATAAATTATTTATATATATGTTTATAAATATGAGAACATTTATTATGAGATAAAATAATTGATGTATGAATGTTTTATGGGATTTAATAATCAATCACGAATATCTAGACTGAAGGTAAGGGTTTTTCACATATTAGGTTTTATTTCTTGGAGATATATTCCATATTAACAACATGTGTTTATTTTGTGATTTATATAGTGGCCATTTACATGTAATAGTGTGAATCCTTCATGAATAATGTTATTTTAGTTTTCTATTGGATTTATTTTATCTAAGGGGAATTGACATGAAATTTACCATGTGGTATTTAATTTTTTATCTCAATTTCTTAGTATTGGGTTATAATAATTCTTCGTTCAAATTACTATATCATTATTATGTGTTTAATGATTTCTCATTATCTTATTTTTTTAATTTCCACTTTATTGAATGGTCTGTATTTTATTTTCATTATATATTCATAGATTAATTCTCAAATTTAATGATACGATTTGTTAAGGATTATTCATCTATAATTCACTTTCTTTGAGACATATGATTATGATATTCACCCATATTAACCTTTTTACTTTTATATACTGACCTAAAAATTGTTTTATCTTGAAACCCTTTATTTTATTATTATTTAATGTAACATGTGATTTTGTCCTTTGATGAGGCTTATGACTGAAGAATTACCAATGGGGAGAATGATTTATATAACAATATCTGTATGTATAGATTTTTATATTAAAGGTTGTTTTGGATGAAATAATGTGATCTTGTTTTCTTGAATCATATCTATTTTATTATCCATTGGTTATGAATGTGGTTTACACATTTAATCTATATTTAATCCCTTATTAAATTAATAAAGATCAATAAATTCATTTGTAAGTGATATATATCTTTTATTTCTCTTTATGATTAGGTATCTCTCTCTTTCATATCCCCATTTTAAAAAATAGTTTCAAATTCCATTTTTAAAACTGTATTCTTTCCAAAATCCATTTTATATGTACATTATACCAATATTAAAATAATTTTAAATTAAATTTCTTTCAATTTTCAAATTTGTCACTATGAATCAAATTCTCACAGTGTTTTGAAAAGTATATTTATTTTTATCATTTGAATCAAGAATTGATTTTCCCACATTCAAGATTATCAATCGACTTGAATCTTAGTTTTAATTATTTGATGTCTTTCTTCATAGGAAATGATATTTTCAATATTTTTTGATTTTCTTTAAGTTATTTCAAAATAAAAAATTTATTTTCCTCATTTTGAATTTAAACAATTTTAATGGTTTTTACATGCTTCAACATAAAAAAACATTTTTTTTAAATCCACACTAATGTTTATGTTTTTTATTAATAAAATACTCAAATTTATCTAGACATATTATGATTTTTTCAAATAGATTTTAATCAAACACATTAATTTTCAACATTCTAATCATTTTTTTAATGATATTGTCATGGGAATTTTTTTTGCATAGGTTAATCATGTTTTTGAAATACCGTTATGAATCATGTTTATTTTCTAATATTTAATCATGTTTCAAATATATTTCTATTGAAAAAATTTCATTTCCAAAGGAATATCATGATTCAACTGGATTGAATTTAAACACATTTCATTTGTACTTTTTAATTTGGATATAAATGGTATAATTATTGATTCTATGTGTTTTAAAATGAAATAAAATATATATTTACATTATTTTTGGGTAATTGGTATTTTTATATGATAGGTGTAGTTAGATAGTGTTAGGTCAACCCAATATATCTTATACAATGTGAGTGTCTAGATAGTTCTCCATTTTATTTAGTAATGATTACGTTCTTATAAACATTACACTGGAAGTTGTTTGTATGGTTATTCTCATTGAAATTTTTATGTATGGGTTATATTATTATGATGTTACATGTGACCAACACATTTTATTTATATTTTTCTTGGGATTATAATGTTTCTTTTTATTAACACTGTTAACACATGGATCATGATTATTGGTTTGTTTAAATCATTCCATTGTTAATTCCTTTTAACATGTTTACTGATTGATGATTCCATCATTAATTGGTAATAGTTTTTTAATGATTCACTCATACACTATGATTATGTAATCATACCCTTTTGAACCTCTTATTCTAAATGATGACA
The DNA here is from genome assembly GCA_963277665.1 of Viscum album. NCBI lineage: Eukaryota > Viridiplantae > Streptophyta > Magnoliopsida > Santalales > Viscaceae > Viscum > Viscum album. Next base: position 1,199,021,054 of record OY728143.1, on the reverse strand, counting down.
TTCGATTTCTTTTTCGTATGTTTACCCTTACTCGTAATTTGAGATCACACATCTTATGTTTCATTTTCCCAAGGAAATCATGAATGATGATGAATGAATAACTTCCTGATGTTTTTTATATGGATAATGATGATTAATTAATGATAAATAATTTAACATTGGTTTAGTGGGAGAAAAGTCCATTTAAAAGAATGATTATTTTTTAAGTAAATGTATTTCAAATTATTCTAAAACTGTGAACCCAAAATGTCATTGATAATAAAATTAAATCTAATTTTCATTTTGATTTTATATATTCTAGATGGAAAAAATGGAACAAATTCATCAATATCAATGATTGAAATGTAATTTTTATGATTTCAACACCATATCCGAGAGTGTGGGGTTGGGGTTGTTATACAAAGAATTTCAGACTCTGACATGATGGGATGAAGTTGGAGAGTGGATGTTGATGCAACCTGATCTTATCCATGAGAATAAAGAGAAGGTTAAACCCATTTATATTCATATGTAATCCAAAAAAATTATGGAAAATGTATATAGAGAATCCTTGATGAGGCCTAAAGATAGATGATAAAGATAAAATGATACTTTGTATATCATTGTGGATAAATATGATTGGGTTAGCGAAGAAGGGAATGCTTATTCAATGATACATAATCCCTTTTGAGATATTTTATCACATCAAAATTGTAGAATATCATTTAGAACTCCCACTAAACCTATAACAAGTACATGATATGTTCCACATATCCCACTTCAAGAAGTACACATCAAACACCTCACATTTACTAAATCCTGATGTGGTCCATGTGAGAATGATATACATTATGTGGAGAAGTTCGTTAATATAATAGAACATATAAACGATGTTCTATGAAAGAAGAAAACATTCTTGGTAAAATTAAAATAGTGCTACATTATATTTATGGAAGTACCTTTGGAGCTAGAAGAGGCAATAAAATATAAATACCCTCATCAGTGTTAATGTATGAAAATAAAATTCTAATTGTTAAATTTATGAAGGGTGAAAGAATGTAATGACCCAATATTATATAAATGAAATTCACATTTAGATTAATAAATAAATTATCAGGTAGTGTATTTATTGAAATCACAAGCATTGCATTTATTATTTGGGATAGTTATAGACTATTATATTTTAAATATTATTATGAATCATATGCATTGATAATATTTTCATTATTTAGTTATAATTAGTAATCATATATCATGGGTTATCATAATGTCTTATAAACACTGATGGAAAAAGGTATGGCCTAAACTAGTAGGATTATACACTATAAAGACTAGATATCAAAATTTTTTAGGGAGATGGAATCATTGGGTTTTTCTCTGAACCAATTCCAATATGATATTGAACAAAAAATCACGAGAGAACCTATTTATGGTAAAGATTAATGATTATAGATATCATGGCCCTAACTATGATCATTAAACCACCACAAGACATTTTCATCATTCCCACTCAGAATAATCAAAACAAAGTCCACAGTTTATCAAGATTAACAACATTCTAGAATTTTTATTCTATCATTATGAATCCCATGGGATATGAGTTAATTATTTATTATTAGAATCATTCCATATTATAGTTACCCTCGGAAAACTATCATATGTTACTAATAAGAGAAAATATGAAACCAAACACATCTATCTATGTCATGATATGGGGAAATGAATGTAGATAAAACCAAATACCCAACCATATAAGATTAAAAATATTCATAAGTGATTATAACATTCCTCCACATTACATAAATGGATAAAATTATTTTCAACTCATTCTATCATCTCTGGTTTCCTCCCTGACACTCACATGCATACCTAGATATCTCTCGAAATCATAGGCATCAACTCGTACCCCGTCATTTTGGGATCCCTACTATATATCAAATCTCAAAATAATGCAACAACCAAGAATAATATAAAACATGGAAATCTTTTCCCTAAAACAAACCATCCATCCCCCATAGAAACCTGATTACTCATGGATCCAAACACAAGGAACTTCTTCATCTCTATAAGAAGGGAAAATCATGGCATAAAAATTATCAGTGTCAACCAATAAATTTTTATTCCATCATGAATTAATTAATTCATTCTTCATAGGATCCAACTATAGGAAATCTATGAAATAAATCTATAAGAAGACATCAAATGTTACACATACTCATAGGATTAAATTCAGTTTCAAAAAGATTAGAGATGTACCATAATCATTAAAATAAATTCTCATTATTATAAAAATTCTCAACGAGAATTATCATACTTCACATTATTTATCAATTCCATTAACACATGGAAGAAAACTTTAATTATGAATATTAATTTCATCAACTGATTATTGTAAATTTATAAGAAACACTGGAAAAAAGATTCCAATTATTTAATTATTATGATAATTAATCAATTAAACATGGAATAATATTCTTTTCCAACTTCTATAAATAATAAATTACTAATCCATAGAAACATAACACATTTTAACAAGAATAACACAGATATCAAAAAAAATCTAAAGAATTAAAAGGAAAACTATTATCATGGTAGAAAAAATCATCTTTCGATCACTATATCATGTTTGTTAATAATTATGTTTAATAATTTTTAGTTTAATCCCATTCTCATTCAATGATATAAACCATTAAAACATTATGATAAATCGTAAATAAATAAGATACATGGTGAATCCCTCACAATAAAGGTGTCAATGATCATCGTGTGAGAACAGTCCGACATAGTTGATCTTGATCAACCCATGTAACACCCCAAGATTTTATGAGATATATTCTATTTAATATCTTTCAGATATTCTATTGTACGCTACACCAAGTTTATCTTGCACTATACGAAACACCATATTATCTTGCAGTATACGCAACACTATTCTTGGATTGTGTTACACACAATTTCAAGTTTGTTTGATAGTAGTTATTCTACGCAACATTGTATATATATATTCAATGTATAAAGTAAATATGGTAGGATTATGTTATATGCAACAACAACGGAGTCTTGCACTACACACAACCCTGACTTGGCTTGCATTACACACAATAGTGACCTTTCTCGATAGCGTGTTTTGTACGCAATACCTCGTTTCACTAAACAACGATATATTGTTATAATATTATTATTAACTAGCCATTATGAGTAGTATTAACTAAATTTTGAATGTTATAACATTATTATTCATCATACACATTTTCTATAACAACGTATAAGAACAAAATAATTTTTTTGAGTAAAATAATTATTTTTCAAAAATTGCAGTTTTGACGCCTTTTAATGGCGCACCCATTTTAATTCATGTTTTGACATGTTTATAAGTTCAATCTAAAAAAATAAAACTCTTCCTTGGAATTAGGATATAAAAATTTAATTTAGATAAAATTTTCATATTATTCTGATAACATTCATATTTTAATGAATAGTAAAAACATGCTATATTTTAATTATAAACAACTTTTTTCATCATAATAATTTATATGGTTATATTGTATTTTAAATTGGTTTTAAAGTTTAATTAGAATATATTTTTACCATTTAATCTATTTTTTTTCATTGGAATTAATTTTACTTTGAAATTGGACATAAATAAGTGTTGATCTTTTGATAGTTATTATTTCTTAAAAACACGCTATTTTTTTGATAACGGGAATTACTTTTAAAATTAATTAATGCCACTTCTATGTTTGAAATTTGGAAAAATAGACATCATTTTTTAATTTAGAATATCAAATATAGCTTAGGCTGAATATTTGGTATTTTTTTTGAAAAACTACAATTTTTTATTAATAGTGAAACCACTTAGTGGTAGTTAAAAAAACTGACTCTTTCATTTAATGAAATTTTACCACTTCGGTGAATTGAATTTCAAAAATCCTACATACATGGCTATTATAAAAATGTAAAATTTGGTTCAATAAGATGAAAATTATTTTTGTTGAATAGTAACTTTTGACTTTTATTTACCACGGTTAAAGGTAAATAGTGTAATTCAAGGTTAAAAGAATACTATAATAATTCAAAATTACCTTAACACTTTTTATAACCTTATTGGATGAGTAGTGGCCGACCGTGGGAATCCTTGGGTTGATTTTGGGACCCCATTGAGCCACTTGGTAGTGATAATTTCAATTTGGATTAATTAATTTAATGTAAAGACAAAATTGACATTAACAAAAATCTTTGAGTAATTAATTTCTATAAAAAGTTGTATAAATTATATTTTTGACTATAAATATTCATTGAAAATAAAAAAATATTTGCTACATGGTGGTTTTTTCTTATAATTTTTAAAAATCAACTATATTAAATTATTTATGACTCAATAATGATGCAGTATTTACCTCATTATAAATGATTTAAATAAATAAGATTGTAATGATTGAAATATTATACAAAACATGTCCAATTATGATTGGATGATTTTATTTCTACCATTAGTCATCTTATATTCATCTTTAATGGTTTTTGGGCCTTTTTAAACCGAAGATAAGTTTATAATAAAATAATATTTTCACACTTTCTAAAGGTGTCCCTCTCCTCTCTTATATAAGGGCACCTCCTCCATCTCCTTTTTACACATCTTTGAGCCTTGAAGCTCGGCCAACCCCTGCCCATTACTCTTCTCAACACCCCTAGTAATATTATAGAGGTCCTGGTCTTCTTCAAAGACCAACATTATTGCACTAAGAGGAGGTTTCAAAGAGGCGTGTCGAAGAAGAGGTAATATCAGTTACCGATTCTTTCAAATTTATTTCTTATTTAGTTGTTTCATTATGAAGTAATAACATAAGTATCACTCATATACTGATATGATATTATAAATATGAAACAAACCTATTTCACCTTCTATCCATCCTACGGAACATGAAATCACCGTGCATGCGTACGTACGGAATACTATCTCCGCGACGTGGTGTAATCTGTTTTCCACCTCCACCTTACATGGATCGGTATAATGGTATAAATAAATAACTATATATGATTATTGTAAATTTTTATTGATTCAGAAATATTATACATACACTTCAATACAATTCCATCATCATGGGAATGATATCATCGCTCGTGCATACGTACGGACTACCGTCTCCATAAACACGATGAGATTCATTTTCCATGATTAACCATTCAAGTATGATTAAAAATTATATATAATAAATAATCGTGAAAGATATTAAATAATAATTATACTAGATTTGTGTACATATATGTTTGATTTACCTTATTCCATTTAATTAAATAAGGAAACGAAAACAGCGTTCATGCGTACGTACGACCTACCGTATCCATGAATGGTATATTTCATTCCATTTATCGATCAATCATTTATAATTATATGTTGAATATATATTATATATAAATCATGTTTTACATTCTGGAATTATGTAAATCATGATATAAGTTATAATATCAAGAAAAACATGTCGAAACATGTACGGTAAATGAAACGATTTTACCCAAAACGCATGTTTAAGATGGAATTTACAAAAGAACCAGTAATATAAAGTCATAAGTGAACCATATATGATATCATAACAATTAATATGATTATGTAATAAGTAAATTACATTATTTAAATCATTATACAGGAGTTTTGGATTCATACTAATCATATCAGACATAAGGTAAGGGATAATTTTGCGATCTCATTTTTATCTGAGATTGCTTATACGTAAGTATTTACTGGGGTTATATTTTTCATCAATTCCTATAAAACGTTTTCATAAAGTTTTTAATATTAATATATGTATTTTTAATTTCATTTTTACCAATCTTTTACTTTTACTTTGTGTTATGGAAGGAATCATTCTTTTGTTTACCATAATTGGTACTTTTTGACTTTTCTGGGCAAAGTACGAGAAGAATGTTATTTAACTTATATGGCATGAATGGATTTTTATGGTTTCATAACAACTTATTTAAATAAATCTTCTTCTATAAGATTTCATGACTATTTTCAACAAAATCCTTTTTTTAAATTTCATGGCATTTTTTAAAAAGAAAATGATTTTGAAGAAGAAAGGATATTTTCCTCAATAATTCATTTCAAGTGTTTTATCAAAACCATATTCCATATAAGATGGAATTATTTCATATGTTTATGATTCAAGTATATTGTCTATATGATTTACATGGTTTCACTTTTCTTATGATGAAATGATATCCATTTTTTATATGGATTATGTTATGATGGGATGATGTTTATGAAACCCATTTTATACTTTGGGTAATGATGAATGATTTATGTTCATGTTGTGGAACAAGTAAGAATGATTTCATTATGATATCGGTGGGACCTATATCTCCCTCCAATGCATTGGGTAAAGACTTATATCTCATGAGATAGACAAGGCTAGAATGGTAAGTGAATCTGGTTCAGTGTTACAGAACTAGAACGAGGAGTGAACTCGATTCAGAAAGGGACTTTGTCCACTAAGATCATCTTGGCAGTAATTCCTTGGCTACTATGGAAGTAATATCATGTGTTTAATGGTTTTACATAATTACATGTTTTATTCCCATGCTATTTTATCATAATTGATGATCCATTATGATCTATGACCTACGTTCTTTTATGTTTTATGTAATTTCTCAAGATTTTGATGTATAAATATTATGTTCGTGTTTTGAAGTTCAAATGTATATGGTTTGTTTTATTTTCTCCATGCATACCCTTACTGATCATTTTACCTCACCCTTTATATGTTTTATTTTCCCCAGGATATAATTAAAGGTTTTAGGTAAGAAAAAAAATGAATATCTATATGGGAGATGTTGAAGATCTTTCACCGATATTAGAAGATTGTATTCTGAGTTTCCAAAGACACTAAACTATTATGGTCGTTTGGTGTCTGTATTTGTTATGTATTAGATATTAAACAAAAGTAATGTAATTCCTATGTACATCAATCTTTGGGTCTCTAGAGTTGGTATCAGAGAAAAGGTTTAGTAAACCTTTGGAAACTAGGATGTGAAAACATTAGTGATATCCCTATATATATTTCTAAGGTATGTCTAAGAATGTCCCTAAGGTTTAGAATAACTATAGTTTGCAGTCCTATAATTATGTTGACGATCATGAATAACCTAGTGTGAACCTATGGTGTCCTGGATTAAAGAATGTGTGATAACTTAGACATCCCATAAGTGACTTTTTATGATTATGTGGTTCCCTGTTACTTTAACTTTTTCTTACACCATGGATTTTTTTTAGTCAATGGAGGGAAACAGAAGGAATTGGGTCAACATTGAATCCAATGGAAAAATTCGTGACTATGAATAATGAAATTTGGTAATTAATATAAAGAAAGATTTTGTGATTATGCTCAATCAGTCATCGCGATATATGATTAACAAGGTGAACATTAGTGTTATTCCTAATTCATAAAATAAGAGGAAGATAGACTTCGATGCATGTTTTCATGTTGAGGAGCATAAATAAAGAAGGATTGAGATTTATAAATAAGGGAAGAAGAACCTTGATGAATACATCATATGGAGGGGAAGATGTTATCTGTGTGGAGAGAAGGGTCATAGAGTGACATACTGTTATGGAGTTCAATGTCTTATCTGTGAAGAACATGGGCATTACCCAACTCATTGCCCTGGCCTAAGAGGTTATTTCTAAATCAATGAAGGAATTATTCCATTACAATCATTGAAGATTATAGATTGATGAGTTTATGTATTGGTATTTAGGAATAATTTTGTTGATGTAATTTTATGGTATGTTGGAATATCTATGTTTTGGTCCATTGGGTTTTCCATAATAATATGGCATCGGTAACCATGAAAAGTGACTGAAATATTTTTGGAAAGTAGATGATATGTGCATAATGAAAGGATAAAGAGCGAATTTTATGTTTAATAGTATTCATGAGCTCATGACTAATATAATGACAAAGTGATATCATGATTTGAGTATAAATAATTTGTGGGATTTTGGTATGTGGAAAGAGAAAACTTTTGACAGCATTCATGTTTTCACTAAGGTTCTATAGTAATTCATGTTATAAGAGAATACAAGATTAAGGTATTCACATGTTTGGAATGCGATCAACAAGATATATCTTGTGATATATGAGGGATAAATAATGGTGTTCACATGCTCGGTAGATGAAATTTCTTGTAATTGTTTTCTTTATACAATGAGCTTCGATAGAAGAATTTTGGATAAGCCTAATGATTGAAATAGATTAAGTTAGACATCAGATAGTATTGTTTAAGGCTACAACATATTGATATTTTATTTGGAATGTTATAATAATATAGTTTTCAAAAAAGGAAAACCTGTAGGACGGGCAAAAACCCATTGCGTTAGACAAGGATGCGGGAATCGAACCCACAACCGAAGTGCGACAAGCCTTTATCGCATATCATTGGCCTACAGGAAGACCCTTGTTAGTATAAATTATTTTCAATTTATTATATGGTATGATATACGAAGTATACGTCCATTTTTGGGACCATATATGATTAACCTCACCATAGACTGAATTATTTATATTTGATAACATTTTCATACCTTTTTTGAGAAAGATGGAATGACCCATCATTATATCGCATGATCTACTAACACTTCACAGAAGACAAATTCAACGTCATTTATTTAAGAGATGATGTGGAAATTGTTCAAGGCACAAACAACAGTGATATTGTACCAAAGCCAAGTAAGTATTTATTTTAATTCAAAAATTCTTCAACTTTATGGAAATGATCTTTAAAACCAAAATTTTTTTCCTAGTGTCCTCATATCCGATGAATCAAATGGTACCTTAGATCATCACTAATTTATGGCTATGTGATTGTTGGCTTTTTCATAGCCATGTCCTCTACCACTCTCCATCAGAACTTGATGGTTAGATTTTCTCTTCCATATCCATATTTTCACCTATGTTATTATTCGTGGAAACCCAGTGATTAGTTAATTTGGGTAAACGTTACATTTCATACATTAATTTTAAAAGATATTTTTTGGTATTCCTTTTTAAGATGTGGGTTTTAATGAAACAAACTCTCATGTAATAAACCATTTATATCCCCGAAGAATTTTGAGGGAGAAATTAATTTTAAGGGGGTAGAATGTAACAACCTGACATTTTATGAGATATATTTCTTTTAATTTCATTCATATCTTCTATTTTACGCTACAACCAGTTTATCTTGCGCTATAAGAAACACCGTATTATCTTGCAGTATACACAACACTATTCTTGGATTGTGTTACACACAATTTCAAGTTCATTTGATAGTAGTAATTCTACGAAACATTGAGAGTATATATATATATATTCAATGTATAAATGAAATATGGTTGGATTCTATTATATGCAACAAAAACGGAGTCTTGTACTACACGCAACCCTGACTTGGCATGCATTACAAGCAATCGCGGCCTTTCTCGATAGTGTGTGTTGTACGCAATACCTGGTTTCACTAAACAACGATATATTGTTATAATATTATTATGAACTAGACATTATAAATATTATTAACTAAATTTTGAATTTTATAACATTATTATTCATCTTACACATTTTCTAGAACATTGTATGAGAACAAAATAAAATTTTTAGAGTAAAAAAATTATTTTTAAAAAAATGCAGTTTTGCCACCTTTTGAGGGCGCACCCATTTTAAATATATTTTTTTAACATTTTCTTAATTTTAATTTCAAAAAATAAAATTCTTCCTTGGAATCAGGATGTAAAAATATAATTTGGATAAATGTTTCATATTATTCTGATAGCTTTCATATTTTAATGAATAGTAAAAACATGCTATATTTTAATTAAAAACAACTTTTTTCATCGCAATAATTTATGTGGTTAGATTTTCTTTTTAATATGTTTTTAAGTATAAATAGAATATATTTTTACTATTTAATCCAGTTTTGGTCATTGGAATTAATTTCACTTTGAAATTGGACATAAACAAGTGTTGATATTTTAATAGTTATTGTTTCTTAAAAACACGCTCTTTGTTTTGATAACGGGAATTACTTTTAAAATTATTTAATGACACTTATATGTTATGAATTTGTAAAAATTGATATCATTTTTCGGAATATCAAATATTTCTTAGGCTGAATTTTTAGTATTTTTCTGAAAAACTTCAATTTTTGATGAATAGTGAAACCACTTAGTGTTAGTTAAAAAAACTGACAGTTTCATTTAAATGAAATTTTACCACTACTGTGAATTGAATTAAAAAAAATCCAACATACATGGTTGTTATCAAGAAGTAAAATGTGGTTCAATAAGATGAAAATAATTTTTGGTGAATAGTAACTTTTTACTTTTATTTACTGCGGTTAAAGGAAAATAAGGTAATTCATGGTTAAAAAAATATTACAATAATTTAAAATTACCTTAACACATGTCCTAACCTTATTGTATGAGTATTGGCCAACCATGGACATCCTTGGGTCGATTTCGGGACCCCATTGAGCCACTTGGTAGTGATAATGACAATTTGGATTAATTAATTTTATGAAAAGACAAAATTGACATTAACAAAAATCTTTTAGTAATTACATTTTATAAGGAGTTATATAAATTATATTTTCGACAATATATATTAATTGGAAATCTAAGATTATTTCTTACATAGTGTTTTTTTTATAATTTTTAGACATCAAATAAATTAAATTATTCATGACACAATAATGATGTAGTATTTACCTCATTAAATAATGATTTAAATTAATAAGATTATAATGAATAAAATATTATCCAAAACATGTTAAATTATGATTGGATGATTTTATTTCGACCATGAGTCATCTTATCTTTATCTTTAATGATTTTTTGACCTTTTGAAACTGAAGATAAGTTTATAATAAAATAATATTTTCACACTTTCCAAAGGTGCCCCTCTCCTCCCTTATAAAAGGGCACCTCCTACCTCTCCTCTTTACACAACATTGAGCCTTCAAGCTTGGCCAAACCCTACCCATTACACCTGTCAACACCTATAGTAATATTATTTAGGTCTTGGTCTTCTTCAATGACCATCATTAGTGCCCTAAGAGGATGTTTCAAAGAGGCGTGTCGAAGAAGAGGTAATATCCGTTACCGATTCTTTCAAATTTATTTCTTCATTTAATTCCTCTTCTTTAGTTGTTTCATTATGAAGTAATAAAATCAGTATCACTCATATTCTGATATATTATTATAAATATGAAACAACCCTATTTCACCTTCTATCCATCCTACGGAAAACGAAATCACCGCGTGTGCGTACGTACGGAATACCGTCTCCACGCCGTGGTGTAATCTGTTTTCTACCACCACATTACTTGGATGGGTATAATGGTGTAAATAAATAACTATATATGATTATTTTAAAGTTATATTGATTCTGAAATATTATACTTACACTTCAATACAATTCCATGATCATGTGAATGATATCATCTCTCGTGCGTAGGTACAGACTACCGTCTCCACGAACGCGATGAGATTCATTTTCCATGATTAACCATTCAAATATGATTATAAAGAATATATAATAAATAATTATGAAATATATTACATAATAATGATACTGTATTTATGTACATATATGTTTCATTTACTTAATTCTATTTAATTCTATAAGGAAATGAAAACAGCGTTCATGTGTACGTACGGCCTACCGTCTCCATGAACGGTGTATTTAATTCCATTTGTCGATCTTTCATATATATTTATATGCTGAATATATATTATATATAAATAATTTTTTACATTCTGGAATTATGTAAATCATGATATAAGTAATAATATCAAGAACAACATGTCGAAACACATGCGATAAATGAAACGATTTTACCCAAATCGATGCTTTAAATGAAATTGACAAAAGAACGGGTAATATAAAGTTATAAGTGAACCATATATGATCTCATAACAATGAATATGATTATTTAATAAGTCAAATACATTATTTAAATCATTATACAGTAGGTTCGGATACATATGAATCATATCAGTCATAAGGTAAGGGATAATTTTGCACTCTCATTTTTATCTGAGATTGCTTATACGTAAGTATTTACTGGGGTTATATTTTTCATCCATGCCCATAAAACATTTTTCATAAAGTTATTAATATACTTCCATGTATGTTTAATGTCATGTTTACCCCTCTTTTACTTTTACATTGTGTTATGGAAGGAATCATTCTTTTTTTACCATACGTGGTACTTTTTTACTTTTCCAGCCAATGTATGAGAAGAATTCTTTTTTTAACTTTTATGGCATGAACGGATTTTTGCGGTTTCATAAAAACTTATTTCAATGAAGAATACTATACAAGATTTCATGACTATATTCAAAAAAATCCTTTTCTTTTATAATTGAATGGAATTTTGTAAAAAGAAAATGATTTTGAAGAAGAAAGGATATTTTCCTCAAGAATCCATTTCAATTATTTTATCAAAACCAATTTCCACATAAGATGAAATTATTTCATATGTGTATGTTTGAAGTATAATGTCTCTATGATTTACATGGTTTAGATTTTCTTATTATGAAATGATATCCATTTTTTTATATGTATTATGTTATGATGGGATGATTTTTATGAAACCCATTTTATACTTTGGGTAATGATGAATGATTTATGTTCATGTTGTGGCACAAGTAAGAATGATTTCATTATGAGATGGGTGGGATCTATATCTCCCTCCAATGAATTGGGTAAAGATTTATATCTCATGAGATAGACATGGATGTAACGGTAAGTTAATCTGATTCAGTGTTACAGGACTGGAACGAGGAGTGAACTCGATTCCGAAAGGGACATTGTCCACTAAGATGGTCTTGGCAGCAATGCCTTGGATACTATGGAAGTCATATCATATCTTAATGGTTTTCCACAGTTACAGGTTTTATTACTATTCTATTTTATCATGATTGATGATCCATTATGATCTATACCCTACGTACTTCCATGTTTCATGTCATCGCTCAAGATTTTGATGACTAAATATTATGTTCATGTTTCGAAGATCAAATGTATATGGTTTGTTTTATTTTCTCCATGCTTACAATTATTGAGAATTTATGCTCAACCTTTATATGTTTTATTTTCCCCAGGATATAAAAAAGGATTTAGGTATGAAAAAAAAAAGGAAGATCTCTATAGGAGATGTTGAAGATCTTTCACCAAGATTAGATGATTATATTCCGAGTTTCCAAAGTCACTAAAGTATTACGGTCCTTTGGTGTCTGTTTTTTGTTATGTATTAGATATTCCTCAAAAGTAATGTAATTCCTATGTACATCATGCTTTGGGTCTCTATAACCCACCTTCAAGAAGATGCATCCCTCCAAAGACATTGTGCCAAACTACTCCAAAAAGACATCAAAGAAAACTAAATTATAATGATTGAGATAAAACTACACCACATGGTTAGATGAAGAAAAAGGATTCGGATTGAAAAATCATGAGAGAATATGTTGAACATACCTCTGAACACCATATATTGAATATGGAAGGGAAATAATCATTACTAATTGAAAGAATTAAAAGACCCTTGGAGGGATTGCCACTGGATTCCTAGAAATTGAGAGAGAGTTATTGGATTTTTTTAAGAGTTTGAGGTGTTATATATTTTAATGGAACACTACACAATGGATTTTTAATATGTGAAACCAATTCACGTCATTTATATTATGATACATAGGTTTAATAATAAAAATTTTCTTCTTAAATCATTTAATTCTGAAATAATTAACTTCATGATGAACTCCATGAATTGGCCTCACACAATACATGAATCACACATTCAAGACATGATGAAAATACATATCGTGAATTCTCCATACTTCAAACTTTTTGCTGCCAAATACATCCTAACATACTCTAGGCCTACTCCGAGCACCACAATAATCATGAATAATATTAATACTACGTAGATTTGGTCCCTTACATTATATACCTCCCAAAAAATTATTTTCCTCATGATTCCAAAACCAAACCAAGATAGAAATTGAAAAGATAGTTTTTAGAACAACCATAGATCAAGAAACCTCTCCATGGTTTCCCCACTATAGGAGCATAACCACATTGTAAAATAAATAGTGTAAAATAACCCGATTGATACAAGAATACCCTCTATACACTACATTGGTAGATACCTCTCATTTGACTGCATGGAAATAAAAATCCACAAGAGGGAACCATCTCACAAATTAGAATGGTCAACATCCCAAAAATGAACAATGATACAAAAGAAGGGTTAAATATAAAAAATATTATGATACTAATTGTGAATCTATGACTCACATTCCCTATTACTATAATTCATTACAAAATTCCCCCCAATAAAACAAAGGGAATATAATGCCCATGCAACATCGTATCCTAGTGGTCATGGATCTCTAAAGACCACTCCCAAATAGTCACATCATTGTCAACATTAGTACTTCCCTAATCGATGATATGGGAGTAATAATGAATATAACAAAATATCTTTTACATGGAGAAAAAATTATTTATTTTACTGATCTATGGGGGAAGTGGTATCTGATACGGAAAAAATCCAATATGACCCAACACCTTAAAAGGCCCAACAAACCCACCCAGATGAATGATTACTCCACAAAAAATACTATTGATTCCCATGATGAGGAGTCACCTTCAAGAACACATGAGGTCCAATATAAGAGCCTAGAGGTCTCCCCCTATGATAGTAATACAATTATAGATGATCCTTGGTTTCCTTCATCCTCTCTCAAATTAAATATATCATCTATATTACATTCTAGACTAAGAATTTCTAGCTCTCTGACCCCGATCTTGCAGAATAGATAATGGTAAGATCATAAATAAAAAAATAAAGATGGATCCATACAAATGGGGGACTGAAAATAGTTATTTAAGAAAATATGACAAAGTGATGGTGCCCCATCGATACACTACCAAAATCTAGGAACTAAGATTTGCACTAGTCTTCATGGTTATGTATGGTTTTCTCTATCTAACCATTTGAGTTTGTATGAAAATAATTACTAACAAACAACTAGTATCCAAATGATTGATGGATACCTCCCTATACCCTAGAGGTAAAACAAAGACCCTAATCATAAATTATCATCCTTGGGACTCTCTGGATTCACACCACTTCCTCAAAATACATGACTGAAAAAAAATCCATTGGGCTCAAATCCTTGACCACTATAAAGTGGGATAATTTCATCGTGGCCTCCCTTAGATCGATATAAAATGATAAATAGGTCCATTGATATGTCCTATTATATATATTAGGGATCACCTAATAGATGTAGCATCATACCAGGAACGCGGTGTTCATCCTTCAACTTTTGACAGACCATATATCGAGAAACAAACTATCTGACTAAACCCTTCAACCTAAGACACTGAAACTAACCTCTAGATACCAATAAATATATTTCATTAATTTATATAATTCCAAATTTGAGATACGAAACTCACAAAGAACCATCTCAGGCATCACCACATTAACAAAAAAACGTCCATGGAATAACAAACAGTGTTGTTTATCCTCAAACCATCCATTAAGGTATTCACCAAAAATAACTTCTTCCCTACGGACCTCCACCTTAGAATCCAATAGCTGGGACTCATATAAATACAGCACCAAATTTTTCTCTAATATCATCAATAAATTCCAACCTATTTCTCCAACCTCTCAAATATATAGATACATGAGTAAGAGTTCTTCCATAACCCATCAATAATCTCTTGATTTATGCATGAAATCAATACATTACATCCTTATATATTCTAATAATATTATATTTCTCTTTTTGGATTATACAAAATATCAATTACATAATCCGTGGAGAATTTCCTGAATTGACCAATAAATAAACTCTCTCCACTAGAAAATAAATTACTATGGTACTAACCAAATTATTATTCAAATAGATAGCATCTTCTTGACACTTCTCAGTCCACAATAACACCTAATCCTTCTAGTTCAAGGATACTAGAGGAGACTCAATATGAGAGTAATTTGTTACGAACCTCATATAATAGTTTTCAAAACCAAGGAAAATATTCACCACTACCAAAATATTTGGGATATATATGAATCAACAATATATATCTTCAAAGTATATAAAAAACTACATTCGAGGACACAAAATTCCTTAAGAAACTGACTTCTTGATCCAAGAAATTTCACTACAAAAACATATGGAATAGATACCCATGATAAAGAAATATAAAATAGTATTCATATGATCTTTATACTCCTCCCTAGAGGTGGAGTATAATTGATTGTCATTAATGAAAACTTCAATGATCTTATTCAGAAACTCTCTGAAAAATACAATCATCAACCCCATGAGTAGTGCTAGAGAAATCATCAAACTAAACATAATCACAATGAACTCAAAATGAAAATGGATAAAATAGAAATCAGTATTCTAAATATCCATATCCATCACCTATATATAAAGATATTATTATCAGAGATCAATTATTGTTAACCAAATTTCTCCCTTATGCTGATAGAATAAAACCAGATTTCATAGAAGAAAATGGCGGTTCTTCAATGTCACTTTATTCAAGTAATGAGAATCTATAAAAAACTATACACCAAAATTAGGAATATTAATGATAAAAATTATTTCACCCTAAGGATAAAAATTGGTCCAAAAAAAGAATAACTAAATTTTTTCAACTTCTTTTACTCATATCTCTCAAAACTCAAAAGGACCCATCATATATAGTTACATCGATATTGGAGAGACACTAGGTTATAGCTTGATCTGAAACTCAATCTACCATCAAGGGGATAACACTATAACCTCCTATGGAAGGAAATACAGGAACTCTTCTAAAACCATTGGAAGTTCCTAATGGTGATATTTTAGTGATATTAATATCAATAATGATATTAATGGTGATAAGGTAGAAACATGCCTTCAACCCATCTATGGGTCCTACTCACTAATAAAAATAATTGGATATCCATCATCACCATCGGACATAACTACCTCTAGAAGTAATACATGGTAGCAAGAACCAAATACAACTAATGTATACCTACAATGATTTCATATGTAAATATCCGTATATATAAGAAATATCCCCAAGGTTTGTTCTACCGCATTTCTTGCTCATTATCTCAACATAATTTATACATGATATCTTGAATTCCAATTGGCATATTAAATTTCAAGGGAACTAGATGAATGAAAACCTCAATTACCAAATAATGTATAAGTTTTGGTGATATAAAGGATTTTAATCTCATGAATCAATAAAACCTTGAAACCATGTATAAAATTAGAAAAGGTACAACAAACGACATCTTGGGCACTTGATTCTAGAAATTCTAAAGCATAAAGCTGACCATGGTCTTCACCACATCCTCTTTGACACTTCTTATGAATACCTCCATCGATACCCTCTGCTATCTGAGTATGAGTATAATCTAAATGTTATATTGTACTGACCCTATCTCATCTCTCATTATCCCTAACTCGATCACTTTTCTGGTGCTTCCTTGGTTGTAACTACCTCAAAGGAAGAACCTATAATGGAAATCCTAGTGAAAAATAACATATTAGAATGTTCAATCACCATCTCCAATGGTGATATAAACCTATATAAGAAAAACATAGGTCAAATTCTAATTTATTGGTCTATGGGAATCCCCCACTAGAGAATTGAGTAATCAGGCTTGAGACCTTCCTGAGTTGACTAAAATCTATTCATTAATGGAAACTAGGAATCTCAGCTGACAACATTACTTCATTGGGAATCAAAATGACTCCCCTCTCATGAACATATAGATAAATCTATTGTACTATCAATAAAATGTACTCTTACTAGTACCGCAAAAAAATTCATCACCATAAAATAGGTGGAATCATTCTAGACATATAGATGCAAAGTCTCATCAAAATTCCTCTCATTAGACTCTTCATTTAGAAACATGCCTTTATAATATTATATAAGGTTCCTATGATGGATTATATACTCTCACACACTAGAACACCACTTCTAAAGGTTAATTTGTTGGATTGTAAAACATATGTAGATGGAAAAATACAAGAGGGGGTAAATTGTGGGTTTAAAAATATTTCTTTTTTGTCCCTAAAGGGAATTTAGTTTAAATGAATTTAATCAAATTCAACACACAAAATATCTTTATGTACTAAATCAATTGAATGTATTGTGGCTTGGGTCCATTTAAAGATAAAATTGAAATCAGTTCAATTATGATTTGTTTCTCACATGTTGTTATAAAAATAAATTGTAATCTTATAAAGAAAAAAATAAATAGGAGTAAGCATGTAAAGGGTCATAACCATTGTGACTATGATCCTTAAAATTCATACTCTTATTAAATTTATTTCTTCCTAATAATTAAATTTATTTTAATTAAATCATGTTGAATACAGATCATAATTGAACAGATTATGATTTTTATTTTAAACAAACATGATGCCCAATTTGATTAATTGTTTTAATGCATTATGATATATTTGAATTGAATAAATTTGAATTATTGTAAACTAAATATCCTTTAGGGATTTAAACCAAAATTATATAAACCTACAATTCGTCCCCACTTATATTGTATCATCTAAATATACATTATGATCTGACAATTCGTATCAGTGTTGATTTCCACTTCTCATATATTTTCTTACTTAACTTTTTCATGGTATTTATCATTATTTTAAAAAAAATTGTTTCTAAATATTTTTCATAAAAATGTATATAGTGAAAAATAATAATTGTATTGTTTTAAAGAGAGTAGGAATTAATGCTGGTTCAATTTAAAATCACAAGCCTTCAAGACCACCAATTGTTTATTGGAATGATTATTAATATTGGGGAGACATAATGAAGACCTTGGTAATGAACACTAGAGTAGATAAAATTGATATGATAACTTCTGATTATAAAATTCTTGAAAATAAATTTAGACACTATATAAAAAATAATATGGTATCTAATTACCTTGGATAAAGGACCATTGATTTTTAATTTCAATCAACTCCTTCTTACCCACGCAAGGGTAATCCCTCAGTAAGATGATCAACTACTATCTTAATATCCCAAAAATCCACCTACCAAGAAGGTGATAAAAACATCTACCTTCCTAGACAAGGAGGCCCTCAATCCACAAATGATCAACACAACTGTCTTCTTATCCATAGAATCCCTTGATCGTAATTTCCTATGATATATGTCTCAATAAAAAAAGAAAAACACCTGGATGTAACAACTATGTAGATTTATTAGTTAAAAACATGAACTCTTTAGAGTCTTTTGCATGAAGATGAAAATTGAAAGAGATATCGAATAGGGTCTCAAATTAATCAAATGTTGTGACATAATTTAAATTACTTTAAATTTATAGAAAAACTTCTCACCTATCATCTTGGATTACAACTGTCAGATTTTTCCTCCAAATGTGGAGGGACATGGTAACATGGCACTCCAATGTTTATATTATAATTGAAACAATTAAATCACTTTATAATGAATATCAAAATAGACTAAATGAAATTGATTGATTAAAATGGATTTCAATTATTATGATATAGTTTTTAGGTTACAATAAAATGAGCATGATTAGATCATATGTTTTTTTTTTGAGAGTCAGTATGATTTATATCATTAAAATATTATTATCATTAAAAAAAGAAAAATATTTGTATAATCGAAATAATATATGGAGAGTATGATAGAAAAAGTATCCATCTCTTAAGGATAATCATGGAATAACTTATTTTAGTGAAACTCGTGATTATAATTATTATCATATTCATAGAAAAAAATTGTAATCATGAAAATTAAAACATAATCACTAAGGTAGTATGATAAATAAATCTATGAAATCATTTTAAAAAGAGAGTTATTTATTTCAAAATTTAAAAGGAATAGACAAGTCCAAAGATGAATTTGACTAAACAATATCCCCCTTTTTGGAAAGCAACACCCATAATTCTTAAGTAATGAATTGCATTGTAAATCATGGGTAAATATAACATTTAGAAAACCTTTTTTTTCAGAATCATACAATTATATATAACTATCCATGTTTAAACAATTCTTATAAAAAATATATTGAATATGTATTACTCCACCTTATGTTAAGACTCTCCTAAATATCGTATTCAATTATTTTGTAAGAGTATCTCCCCCTTTCTAATACATTTTACCTTTTTATTAAATTTATCCCATTTTATAAAAAAAATTACGCCTTTTATAAACCATTATCCCTCATTAGGTATTTCAAAAATGAATAGGGAAATTTTTCTTATACATAGAAGAAGAGTTAGAGAAACAGAAAATTTGAAGTAATAAAGAATTTGACTGTCTAAAGTAAGTGAATGAAAATTAAACCAAGTAATGGAAAACAATCACTCAATTGATATGAAAATGTCAAATACTATCACTAATGTTGAAAAAATAATAAAACAAGTGTTAAAGTAATTAATTTTTTCTCCATTTCCATTTTCATGCCCTTATTCATAGGGATTAACACTATTGTCTTCATTTCTTTTATGTTACTTATTATCATCCACTATCATTTAAATAGTTTCATGTTGAGACCTAAGAATATATTCATGTTCTATGATCAACTGATTTGGATTATGATTAAAAATTTTCTATTATTGACCCTTTTCCTCCTCAGTATGAATTTTTTCATCTTGGGACTTGATCTTCTACTCCTGAACTATAATTTTATCAATCATCAAAATATATTTATATTTTAAATAAATTATATCATCATTGAAAAAAAACAACTTCTAAACATGAGATTTAAGATAATTTATTTTCTTTTTAATCAATTTGAAATCATCATATTGGCTATCATTGAGGATATTGAGAATTTTCAACTTTTGATAGGTATTACTCACTAATTTGTTGAATTCAATAGAAAGTTAATTCACTATAAATCTAATATATTTAATTAAATAATCATTAATCATGATACTTTACTCCTAAAAATTAAACAACTTTACAACATTATTTCAAGCCTTTATATGTTCCTTGATACTTTATCCACACACTTATAAATATTCCTTGAACATGAAAATTATCTTCCAAAGATTATTGATAAATTCAAATCTTATATTTTAATTTTCTACTATAAAATAAATCATCGCTTCAATTATTGGAAAATAAGGAATTTTATTTTAATTTCTGATAAAGTCTTGAAGAACATAATGATACCTTTTAAAATTGATAGTTTTCTCTGAATTAGTGTCTTCATCATCAGTAAGAATCCCCACAAATAGAGATTTTACATCATTATCTTTCATATTCAGTTCTCGGTCTTCATCATTACTAGTCTCTTAATTTTTATCTTAAATATGAATGAATTTTTTGTCATTAGACCATTATGTAGAATTCAGATAAGATTCATCTTTGGGAGATGATATTTTTCATGATGTGGCTACTAAAGACCCTATAAGTATTCTATCGGAATGAACTTTTGTTCCTGCCTAGCTTCATTTTCACCTTCCTCTTTTTCTTATTCTTAATTTCATTCAACTTCTTCATAACTGATAAATTGTTCAATATATATCATTTAAGTATGTTCCTTTTAATTTAAATAATTTTGTTGAGATTCTTTTGGGGATACTGACTCACCAACTAGTTATTTACCTATTCCATATTAATGGAATAACTTAATAGTTTCTTTAGGATTGGATTCATAAATACTGATTGGAAAACATGAATTCTAAACTCCTTTAAATAATTTATCAATATCAAGAGTATCAACCTTCCTATTATTCAATTTATTTTTCTTCTCATCCTCCTTAAGAGTTTCCAGATTATGGATATTTTTAGTATGATCTTGTGTAGGTTTTAGACCAAACTATTTATCACCCTCATTTCTACAGCTTGATCCTTTCTCAACATTGCATCTATTTCTACAATTTAAAAAAAATTATTCCTTGGTTTTTAAATAGAATCAGAATTGTATTCCCTTTACTTATTTAAATCAATTAACACTGATTGTATTGGAATTACGTTACTACCTCCATATATCTCTTATAGAATTTAATCTTCAACATCATTTACACATTTTATATATTCTAAATCAAAATAAAATTTTAATAACCTTAAAATAACCTTACTTATATAAGGAACATTCAAATTTCTATGTTCTAACATTACTGCAAGATTGAAGAATTTCAATCTTTAAAAAAATAAACCTGCTCAAAATTTCTAGAAACATGACCAGTTGATATTCATCCAAAATTAATTTCAAATAGTTAATAGTTACAAACATGTAACCCATCATGTTTTTCTTCCTCATATTATGAAAGTAAAAAAGGATAAATATATTTGAGGCATTGAGTGTTTCAATGACTCCTCTTGGGGTATGAGAAACCATGCATCAAGAGAGCTGTGAGGCGATTGTCAGTGGATAAATTAATTAATTTTCTTTTGGGATCATTAATTTCAAAAAGACTTTCTTTATATATTCTCTTAAAAAAATTCCCTTTTTCTTATGGAAAATTTTTGGGTAGGTAAAAACACATCTCTATCAGAATGAACATTATGAAAATGAGATGCATGTTTTGTTGACACACTGATTTATCTACCATAAATATGAACAGATACATGCAAAAAATTATCAACTTTCTATGTATTATATAACTTCCTTACATAATCTATAAACATCAATTCTCGAAAAAAACATAGGTTTTCTCTACAAGGACTAACTACCATCCTTGAAATTGAATGATTTATTTCAATAATGAGTCTTACTTATCACAAAATTCCTGGGTTATTATTATATCTTTGAAATACATCATGTTGTTGAAATATTTTGGAGGCATTGCTTTCAAATTTGTTAATGATGATTCTGATATAAGTATGATGAACATCCGTTGAGTACAGAATCATTCAAAATAGGTTATTTGTGGAGTGTCAGAGCTTTGAAGCAGATTAGAGATAGTAAATTTCTAATATTTTAGGTAGTCCCCTTATATAGACACTGAAAATATGATGATTGATAGTTTATTGCTCTGATTTCATCAATTTGATCCAATGGTTGAGACAAATGAACTCTTGAGGATTTTATTTTAAAAAAATATCATATTCAAGAAGAATCTGATCAAGGTTTTAAATATATAAGTAATATCTATTGAATTATAAGGTACAAAATACTTACATTGTTCTATGACTATAAATATATATATATATATATATATCCATATTTCATCTTGTTAAGTAGCCAAAAGTATTTGGATGAAGCTAGAAATTACCCATTTCAATACATATAAATTTTTTTAATTAAAAAGAGCCATGATAAGAGGTGATTATATATCGTTTTAATTCTATTATAGAGAACCTATTTTTTATTTCTACATTGATTAACAATAATTTGGAATATTCTATTCCATGGGTTAAAGAAAATAAAATTAACCAAAAGAGATGGTAATCCAATAATAATGGATAGAGGTCCCTTGATTTATAAATTCAAGAAAGTATATATTAACCACACTAGGTTAATCCCTTGATATGATGATCGACTTCTATCTTTATATCCTAGAAATCCATCTATAAATAAGGTGATCAACACCTCTATATTCCTAGTTTTGGAATACCTCGATCCAAAAATGATATACACTGATGTCTTCCAATCCACTAAAGCCTTTGATTGTAATCACCAATGATCGGTTTCAAAATATTAAATAAAACAACACATAGAAGTAACTAGTATTTTGAACAAGTATTTCACAAATAGAAATATATAGAGTTTTTCCCACAAAGTAGCAATTTGATAGATCTCTCAAACAATGTTTGGAATTATTCAAAAGTTATGAGCACATTCAAATTCCCTTTTATTTAGAGTACAATGTCCATACTATCATATTTTATTTGATGGATAGATTTTTTGTTCAAAAAGTGGAGGTACATGGATGCATAACACTCCAATGGTCATCTTATAACTTATGCGAGGTCATCGTTTTACAAAGCCAAAAAAAATACACGACATCATATTGATTAAAAATGTTTTCAATTATTATTGCACAATTTTTAGGTAATGATCAAATGGGTTTGAATGGAATTTATGACATTAATTTTGAGATTCAATGCAATTTTCATCATTACAATAATATTGTAAGTATGAAAATTTAATATTATGTATTATAACAATTCATATTTAGTTGGTATGATAGAAATCATATCCATCTTTTTATCATAATCATGGAATAAAATATTTCAATGAATCTTGTGATTACAATTATTATAATATGCATATAAAAATTAAACAAGAATGAAAATTAATACAAAATACATATGGTATGTATGATAAATAAATATATGAATTCATTTTAATAAGATAGTTTTTGATATCAAAAAAATTGAATAGACATGTCCAAATATGAATTTTTACACAACATAACTAATTACTAGAAATTAAAATCTTTCAGAGTCTATGAAAACAATTATTCACAAAAATAGCCTCAAAATATATTCCATGTGAATATTGACTCTTCATGATCCCCATGGAATAATAAGCACTGCTACCTTTCTTCTCCAAAAAGTAGTGTCCCAACCAATTAAACCATGTTCTCCCTCGGAGCACCAATATAATGGAATACTTAACATTAATAAATTTTTTATTAGTTACCCTATATAGGTTTTAACCTATCCCAAGGTTTACTCATTTCAAACAAAGAAGAATGAATATCATTGCATGTTATTATTATCGATATCTATCCATCAACTAAGATCACTTAATTTTTCAGTTTAGTTAACATAATGCACTATGAATCAAATAATAGGGGGGATACTCATGTATCATCCGACCTTACATGTTTACATCTCCTACTAAACACAATTGACACCATCTCTCCACCCACCCAATCAATATATATGATGTCAAACTCCAAAATCCAACTTTTCCCTCATCTTGAAGCTTTTATGCCACTATTTCATAGTCCCTACACCCAATTGGTACCAATTAATGGCAGGAAATGAGAGAATGTTGATGGTGACATGACGAGTCCCACCTATAGTAGGCCCTGGGTTGGCGACAATCACTAAGGGTATAATAAGAATACATATGGACGGAAATGCCCTTTAAGAGAACATGTGGAAGAGAGGGACATGAAAATTTTACCAATGATATTATCCTTAGAAATAAATATATTAAAATCCCATTTCTGAACATGAAATTACATAGAGTACTAAATACTGTGAATGGAAAATGATATGTACCAAAAATGTATAGATAGAATTTGCCTAAATCACATTCAGCTCTAGAAAAACCACAAGTTAGTAATATCCAACCATATATGTAACATCCTTTGGATGACCCAAAAATATTTTTATATACATAGGTGGAGCATAATTGTATATTCGATAGGATCTTTCCCTTATCCTTCCATTCAATAGATAACTAAATCCTCCAATTGAACAATGAATAATATTGAAACTAACTCGTCACCTAAATAGGTATACTATGTTTCCTACCTCTCCATGGATAAATTTCACCAAATATCACATACAAAAGATAATATAATATAGTATTGAAACATCTAGGGTACCCCACTCCAACATCCCTACTGGTTTCTATTCATCCCTTACATCACATTCCCTGATTCATCTCACTCCGTGATATGCTTGTCTGAAGACATATGGGAAAAGTATGACAACATTCACCTCATGTATCACGTCATCACATCTTCCCACACACATATCCACATATAGTAATTTAGAAGTTTTCATAAGACACCACAGCTTGTATGAAGCCTATCATACATTTAGTGTTAAACGTAAATCAATCACAACACATACATCATGTAACTAACTCATGCCTTCAAAACCCATACACATCTTACCTATTATAATCCATTGAATACTATATCTGGAGATACGTCTGTGTGAATAATCCATAACCCATCACATTCCTCTATAAATATATGTGTGTAAAATATCCATCATAAATAATAATACATGTAACTACCACGACATGAGAGTTAGGTCAATGGAGGTAGTCATATATCGATCCTCCCATCAAGAGGCTGGTGAAAACACCCTCCTAGAGTCAACATGGTTTTAGACTCCCTAATTAACGTGGTTGGTTTTGTGTATGAAATAAAATAATATACATGATATAATATAGTTCGTAGTCACACTATGTGAATAACCTATTCCTATACCCAACTGTAAGAAACATTACTCAAACTCCTGGAAACCACCACTAAGACCAGATATCCTATTGGCACACAAGCAATAAAAGAGATACATAAATTGATTCAATCTTTTTAATTGTTTTCATTTCATTAATTTATTCACTATCCATTAAATTAACAATTGACATTAATTAAATAATTTTTTACATTAATCAATAATGTATAGTCTGTGCTCTTAATGAATAATCCAAATAGATTCCATGGTTTTTAAATATTACCATATTTTTAACATTTTCATTCCATCGTTACCAACCTAATAGGTTATGAATTATTTTATCATTATTATAATCATTCTGTAAACCATGTACTCTATAAAAACCATCCAAATCTACCACCATGATGAAACATGAAACCGAGAACATCAATCTACCTCATGTGGTGTGGAATGAAATGTAGATAAAACAATCATCCTAGTCATAATCCATTAAACATATTCACAAGCGATAATCTCATATCTTAGCATCAAATCAATAGGTAAGTCAATCTTCAACTCATTCCATCATCTCTATTCCTCGGCACACACATGAATATACTGATGCATCTCAACATCACATCCATCAAATCCCACCACATCATCCTTTCCTTCCCACCCCATGTCACATCATCCATCCTAGGATCATACACATATGGGAATCCCACACTCATATCACATAAACAATAATCATGAAACAAAAAATAATATCAAATAGAAAAATCATGGCTCTAAAATAAGGCATACATCCTTCACAAAAAAAGATCTCATGGATCAGATCATATTGAACCGATTCCTCTCAAGTTGTTGGGAAATATAGGCCCTATATAATATCATTTTCACACAACTAGTTCTCATTTAATCATCATGTAATTGATTGATTATTAATAGGATTAAACAAAAAGAAACCTATATCATCAAGCTATTAAAATAAATCAAAACTAAATCATATGCTTATCATTAAAACTAGTTTCAACAATCATAGAGAAGTCTGATTTTGAATAACATGACTTTTCATTATTATCAATATTCTCAATAAGCATTATGAAGATTCAACTTCCTCATAAATTACATTACCACATTGAATAATACATTTCATTATTCTTTGACATTGCATCCATTGATTATCATTAATTTATAAGAAACACCATATTTATATATTCATGTTATTTAATTATTAATGAAATTTATCAATTAATATTGTCATTACATTCTTTAAAAATTTCCATCAATAAAAAAAATCAACTCCACAGAATCATAAGACAGGATTATAAGAATAACATAGATGGAACACTTTATATAAAATCCAGAGTTAAATAGTTATCAATGTTGAAAGCACCATAATGTGATCACCACTACCAATTCATTACTTATCTGTTTCAATCATTATTATATTAATTCAATTTCCATCTAATGGGATAAACATTAAAAAAAATTACATAAATAAATCAAACAAAAAATTATTCCACTACCATAAAGGGATCAGTGTTTTTCATATGAAAACATACCAGTTTCCTAGATCTTGATCACCTATGCAGTAAGAATTTGAATCTGTCCAAGGATGCCACACCACAACTGCTCCAGAAATCAACCAGGAAAACCTTATTAGTACAACGGAAAGAAACTGAAAAAGCATGGAAATGATAAGTAGTATTATCTACATCTAAAAACCATGATATAATAGGTAGTACATATCTCATATCACTATAAATCAAATATTGAATTTGAGAAATCAATACACATTAAAGGGATTCCAAGATGCCTTAAGAGAGATATTATGGTCTCCTAGAAATTGAAGGAGATCCATAGGGTTTAAGAAAAACTCAAGCCTCTGAAACATTTAAAGGAACTCTGAAATATGATATTTCATGGTTTGAAAGCATTGCACGTCATGTACATTTTTAGATTTATGTTTCAGTATAAAATAGTCACTGAAAATATTTTAATCCAAAAATAATTCATGTTATGAGGTACCATGTGAACCAAACATACACAAGATGATATTCACACATTTACGATGTGAAACATGTATATTTCATGATTTCTCCACGATTTAATATTTTAGTAACCAAACTCCCCATAAAATGCTCTGTTACTCATCTAAGCACTATAGGCTTCTGAAAAATGAAAAAAGTTAGACAACACATATTCTGGTGCTAACAATCATATAAAATTAAATGTAAATTATTATATTCTATAATTTTTTTTGATCCATGATATGTAATTTATTTTTTAAATTTAAATTCCCATAATTGGAAGTATCCAATTTAAAATTATACATGCTAATGTGATGAAAAAGTGTGCTTTTAAATAGAAAAATTCTCACAAGTGTAGAATATGTTAATATCATATTTTAATATTATATTGATTCAAAATATAAAAACTAAATATATTGTAATATAATTTAACCATGATTACTTTTAATATAAATTTGGGATAAATTTTATCTTTTTAAATAATTTACTCTAGTAGCAAATTTTCAACAAAAATCATTATCTTTTACTATTCATAAAATATTTTAAAACAAATATAAAATTTCACTAAAATATTGTTTTCTGATGTATATTTCCAAATTGATAATTATTTAGTAAAATAATTTTTCTAAAATTTGTAAAAATTAATTTTATATTATGTGTGTAAATAATAATAAACCGCCTTTTAGAAATATAAAAATTTTTAGATATTATTTCTTTTTCATTCAAATAAATCTTATTTTATTTTTAATAAATAGATATCGATTAAATATATTTTATAATGTTTAAAATCAATATTTTTTATAATTTAGTAATTATTATTCAAAGTAATCATCTTAATTGCTATTTTATAATGGTCATAAAAATATTTTAATAGAGTATAACATTTTGTTCAAAAATGTTGTATAGTGCATTAAAAGATATCAAAGATATTGAAATAATATAACAATACCAATATAATAAAGTCTTAGGTTGTATCATTCTCCTATAATATTTTTTATTGTGTCATATACATGATCAAACATGGTATTTATCTTTTAAAATCTCTGGTTGTTATATTGTATCTTATAAAATATATTAGAACCAATGGGATTCATGTATGTGTTGGGAATCATGGGGTAAGGATAATAACTGATCAAAACCACTTATATTAATAAAAAAATATATGTAGAAAATAATTATTAATGGATAAATATGTAATAGAATAAGGATTATTCACTCACACTCTGTCTAAACTGTTTAAAAACTCACATCTGCATTTTTCCTTCCTTACCAATGATTTAACTTGAGTGAGGATGCTATATCAACCTGATACAGTCATGTATTAATTGATTATAGTTTTCTATTTAAATTATATAAAATTTTCAAATATCCTACACATATTGAACACCACATAAAGTGGGCATTTGATCAAACAACACTAATAGGTCATTACCCACCCAAGGATTGCTTCATCTTCATCTTACTCCATGTATAACTCCATTAAAAGATAGAAAAAAATTTATAGATTTTAATATCCTCCATAATATTACTATAAAAAAATTATTCTATACATAATTAATCTATATATATAATGCATCGATTTAATCCTAGGATTTTTTCCTTCTATAAAAAATATGTAACCTTATATTTTTGAAAATATTTAGAAAATATTCATTATTAGGAACAAAATATAAATAGTAATTTATTCCAATATGAACCATGTATTTCATATCATATTAAAGGGAATGTTTCATGGAATATATAATAATCATCTCATAAAATAATTATGTTGGATATATTAACATACCACCATGGATGAAGACCCATTAAAATTAGATTTTTTTAATTATTGTCAACCAATATATTCTCATTTTCTATAAATTCTTTTTTAGTTTCCAAAAAAAATAGAATAAATGATTCTTAAAATCTCTAACATGATATAAAATATTCAGGGAAAAAATAAAATTTTTGATATCTATCAACTTCATTTCATATTTCTTATATATTCAAGTGCAATAAAAAAACATCCAAAATAATTTAGTCTTATCCCTACTCCATGATCCAAATCCTTCATTATCATTAGGATATTCTAATCTAAAAATATGAAGACATATTTATTATTATAGTGTAATGGGAATCATAAATTAATAATGAATTTAGCTTTCATATCTCCAAAAAATCATGATAAGAACATTTTATCACATTTTAAGAAACCCAACCGAATTGTTCTATAAAAACATCCTGATATATTCATTATGACATAATTTAAATATTAATATGTAATGTTTCTCTCTACCAAAAAATATATAATTATTATATGTAATGTTATCTCAACTAAAATTTGTCACACAAACTAACTTCTTAATATCACATAATATTATAATAAAAATGAAAAAAATAACACTCCCCTTTCTCCACATGGTTTCGAACTATGATGTGAATTTTAGACCATAATATACAATTATGAACCAATTGATCAACTCTCAACCATATGTTACCTAACTCACAACGAAATATTTATGTTCATGGTGAAATAATTATTAACTCGTCTTGTTAAAAATCGAAAATAATAAATAGAGTGCTATCATAATTATGGTGTGAATTTCTATTTATTCATTAAATTTCATCCACATAACAAAAAACTTGTCTAACACTTATTAAAAATCAATATACTCCAATGTTAACTAGGATAAATTTTTTTCGTATTTTCCTCAATCATAAAATACAAATTATAAATCTTCACTCTTAAAATCATCATCATCCATATAATATCATAAGATCAAATTAACCATTCTATTCCTATATAATATATATATTGAATTTATAGAGTTAAATTCAATATTTTATGATAATCCACATGTCAATTCCACGTAAATCCAAAACCTCCTCTTTTATAATATCATTTTATGTCATTATTTCAACAAAAATAAGGATATTACCTCCATGTTAATCCTTATAAAAATTTTCATGGTCGAAAATTACACATTTTTTATGTTCTACTCGTATAAAATAATTTATTATTTGATAAAAAACAAATTATAAAATTTAGATAACAAATATTCATTATTAAAACCAATAAATAAAAATATTATATGATTTCTTCCACCATTGAAAATAAAAACAATGTGTAATCTCATTTTAAACATCTAAAAAAGCAACCATGTCTGAAAATAATTATATATTGAGAGAATTTTATTATTTGAACATTCATATGTATTGATATTATGTTGAAATACAAGATATAATTTATTCTTCCTCATAACAAATGTGTCATATGTTTTAGTGAAAATATATACAACTTATAAATTTGATCCAATGTAATCCACCCTGAAAACATCTTGATCTATCTTTTCCATAATAAATTTATATAAAATATAAATGTGTTTGGAACATGAATGAAGATCTTTAAATGAACGGTTGAATTTTATGGACAAAAAATACCACTATAGGAATCTTTACGTCATCACTATGATCTTCTAGATTTTTTTTCATCAAAATCAGTCAGATATACATAAGTAAAACATAAATATAAAGAATATAAACTATTATATTTAAACTTATTCTTTCTTTTAGAAAATCGATATAATAAACTAGATATTATTAAGGAATGTTCATCACTTATTGATATTTTAATCAAAATATTTATATCCAAACACACATCACAATAAGCCATTTTGTCTCCATTATTTAATGTTTAGAATTCCATCCCAACATTTGGGTTGATTTTAAATACCCATTGATCCTTTTTATTTCAATAATATTTTACTTCATTTTATTTATTTGAAAAATTATGGACAAGGAATTCAAAAATAAAAAAATTTTTTTGTATAGTATTTTAGGAGAGAAATATCCCAACATTATCTTGAATAATGTTCAACTATTTAATTTTACATGATTGTCCTTACCATTATTAGTTAGAAATATAAATTATATTCAATATATATTTTAATAATTTATATAATTTTTTTAACAATTTATATTATATTTTTCTTAAGAATAGTATTTTTATTCACTATAATTTACGTAAAGCCAATGGAAATATATTATTTAAATAAAAAATGACATTTTAGACTCTAATTTCATAAAATTTGAAATCATTTCATCTATATAGATATTTCATTAAAAAAAAATTATCGTTAATATAAATTAAAACCTTGAATTATTCTTCATTTGATTTCATTATATAAATATTTCTAGCAATATATACTATTTTAATCTCTAATATATTAATATGAAAATTTATATGATCATATAAAATACATGGATCAAAATTAAAAACATTTAATATAGTTTTAAGATGGAATTCCATTATTTTATCACATCCTAGTTGAAACCCCATTATTTATTTAAGGTTATCACCCACTTTAAGAAATATAATTAGGAATTACATTATCACTTTCATTATATATATCATGAATATTTCTTGTATTTATGCAACCTAAAATTGATTGATCCAATTTTATCTACTGGTTTGAATTTATACTCAATATCAATGTTATTAATTTTATGAAACACTTTAAAAACTAACCACTCCCTATTTAAAATCACCATACATTGCTTAAAATAATTGTTGTTAAACTCCAAATTTTTTCAAATGATGTTTTGATCACTATAAATCATCACTAGATCCAATGATTTATTGTTTTAAATTATGTCATTTTCTTAATTAAATAATTTTATAAAGGACTTAATAGTTTTGAATTCATGAAAATATATTCTCTCCTCAATGGATAATAAAATAGTTTACTTGAAAATTATTCTTCAATGATATTATATTGAAGTATTTTTATCACCAATTATTTTTTACTAATTTCTTTCCTAATTTTCTACTAACGATTTCATGATTTTATCACCTCATCTTTTTCCCTCTCTAATTCAATATTGGTTCCTTCCTTGCTCAATGTACATCGATGTTCTCTAAAAATTAATTCATGATCATCTAATTATTCTTAAATTTCTACAATAATTATTCTTTTTATTTTATTTCTGGATTTATTCTTAATTATTTTTGTATATATTATTTTAAAAAATATGTTATATCTCTTTGTAAAGAAATAAAAATGTTTACAAATAGTAAAATAACCATAAAATATTTCTTCACACACTATATAACCATATTTTCGTTTTGCAAATTATTTTTTATTAATATAAATAAATATATTAACATACTCTCAAATGATAAAAATTCGGTTTCCTTCAATTACACATCTCTTATAGAATAATCTAATCATTATTACTTAGAAAATAATTTTTTTTATTAAATAATACAACTTTTGTTGTTTACTTTAAATAATTCATTGAGATTCCACTCTTGATGTGAAATTGTTTATGTATATTATTCACAATATAGTTTCACTATTTGATCATTAAATTTTATTTTTATGTTCACAGACATGAATTTTTATGTATGCTACCATGATTCCATAATTATTAATCCCCTTAAATAGAGGCATGTTTCATTTTATTATCCAATCATTTTATTATTATTTTAGTCTCATATATGATATCTCTTAAAATAATTCATTGGATTCTTCTTTATTAATGAAGAGAATGCATACCATTCATCGATACAAATAAATAAAAATTATGATATATAATTATATACTTAAACCTTTATAGTACTTTAGATAAATAATTTATGTGTGAATAAAAACAATTAAGTTTCATGCCTTTTCTTCTTCCGCATTTGTGTATTTTAAACTATCATTTGTTTTATACATGAATCATGAGTCTTTTCACTATAACATTTTAAATTTTAAATTTAAATCAATTCTAAAATATTTCAATGATTTAGTAATGTATGTGATATTTCCCACGTACCCCACTATAAGATTCACTATTAAACATATATTCGTTTGCACATGACATTGAATTACAACTAACTCCAAGATTCACAAGATCATTATCAAGGGAAATTATGTACATAATAAATCATCAACCTATAAAATTTAATAATGTATTTCACTGTAAACCCCTAGTAAACTAATAAAAGTAATATTTTTTATTTATAATAAAATGGTGAAATTGGGATGCACATTAAATGAATAAAATAATCACTAAGGGAAAATATTATCAATGAGATATAATGGGGTAAACAATAGATCATAAACAAATTAGAGACATTATCATGTGAGAAATATCATGATTAGTATGATAATATTATGTAATCATATGATGGTAAAACATTATTAATCATATATCATGGTGAAAGTTTTGTAATATAATGATATGGAAATAAAATAACGATTCTAATAAAGAATTCAATCTATGGTTTCACTTAATGGGAGTAAACTAAACACCATCCCTTGGGGTTTCCCATTATTCCTGATATATAAACAGGGAATGCACATAAGCATAAAAAATCAAATGCATATTCTAATGCTTACTATGATAATGACCATAACATAGAATGCTAGTGTAACATCCCAGAATTAATCACGTACGGACTGTTTTTACATTATTGTAGTCTAATTAATTATGTGACCCAGGGTGCGTGCCTTCGCACCTCGCTGCGGGTCCTGGGCGGCTTTTTATTTAATATAAATAATTACAAATGTTTCTTGAAAAATAACACGCCGCACTTTGGCATGGTGTTCGAGTTTTAAATAATTAATTAAGTATTTGAAAAGAGTAATAAGATATTTGAAGAAGATTTAAATGAAATAAAGAAAGGATAAAAAGAAATTCTAAAATAAAATAAATAGGGGGTTACAAGAAAAATGAAAATAATTAAAATTTCGGATTCCTGTTTTAAATTATTTTAATTTTTTTCCTTTCAATTTTTTTGTTTTATTTTATCTTTTTATTTTATTTCCTTTTTTCATTATCTTTTTTTTCTATTATTTTTCATTTCTTTCCATTTTATTTCATTTCTTTCATTTCTTTTTTCCCTTTCCTCTCTCCCTCTCACACTCATCACGTCACACCCCTCATTCCTGTCACACCAACCAGCAGCTCATTCAGAATTTCATTGCTCCTCTATCCAATGTCTGATTCTTTCACAGTTAGGTGCACAGTAAACCTTAGAGAAAGGAAAACATTGTGCAAGTGGAATATTTCGATTCCATTGAGATTCATGTGCGCAGTTATCGAGGAATATTCTTACCCTATTTTGGGGTTTTTCTAAAATCCTTTGTTTTCATCTGTTTTAGACAAATAGAAGCCTACCACAGATATTAGAGTCATCTTTGACTGCAAGGTATAGTTCATAATCACTTTCCCCTAGTTTTGTTGTGATTTATAAAAACACACTATAGTGCCATTAGTCGGGGCCTACTGGATTTGTGCAATTTTACCCATTTTAATTACATTAATAGTTCGGTTTAATTATTGCAACCTTAATCATCTGAAATTAATTTGTTTTAATGATTTAATTAATATTGAACACCCCTTTGGGTGTGCTGATATAGTCTGCATATTTTTCCATTAGCAGGGTTATTAATTTAATTAAATATGGGTATTGTGCATCCAGTTCTTATTGTTTCTAAATTAAATGAATTGTTGTTTGAATTATTATAAACAATATGGACACCCCTTTGGGTGTGCCTACTCGATCAGTGTATTCTACAATTAGATTAGTTTATTGTTTGATTAATTTCATGTGGTGTGAAGCAACATTTAATTGTAATTAAATTAAATAAATAGTTTCAATAACATGAACTTCAATTGTTGGATCATTAGAACTTGCTTTTATGAAATTTTAACACTTTAAATATAAAATATTTGTTGGCGATGATATTATATGCATATTTCATTGCAAGTTGTTGTGTTGTAATATCAAATTTATGCCTTGTGATTCACAGGTGTATCTGGTTAGTTTTCAAGCTATGACGTTATATGTTGATCCTGTCATATCTGTTGCTGTAAAAACATAAATTAAATTCAGGGTGGGGAAAGGTGGAGGGTCCCATATTAAGGGCCATGATTTGATCCTTCTTTCTGGATGGGTTACCTCTATGTGATGGCCATGATTTGATCCCATATTAAGGGCTTTGGCGGACCAATACTTCCCCAAACATTCTAATACTTTTGACTGATATAGGTTCCAAAAGGACCCATCAGGACGGATCTGCTAGCAATGTGCGTAAGACATCTTCAAATGAAAATGGACCCTTTTTTGTGAGATCGGGATGGACTCAGGGTACAGCAGTGCCTTGGGTGATACTTAGTCTTTCGGGAGATTGTCGTGGACAGGCTCGGTGGCATTGGATAAATTGACGGATGTTCCGTAGGGATACCATCAGGATGGAATCAGACTCCAACTCTCAACTTTATCCTTAAATAATGATGCACTTAAGGTTTATGTAATTGAAAATTGATTCTATTAAGAATTGAGATATTTCCCCTAATATGTGGAAGTGTGCCTTGTTGACACTAGAATGAACCCCATGTTGAATAATAAGCTTGGGGTATACTTTTTCCTGGTTTTACCTTGATTTCTAGTATATATATATATATATGTGTGTGTGTGTGTGTGTGTGTGTGTGTGATTTTTCATTTTTGCTGATAGTTACCCTTTCAAACAACCAGCTTAGGCTAATGTGACCAGGCATGGGTGTCGTTTTAGACCTAGGCTTACTTATTTATTTCATTGAACTGCAATGAATTTGTTTGAAATGGTTATGTAATGGGATGCTAAATTTTTATTTTTGCATGAAATAGAAAGGTTTAGACACCTTGGGTGTCGTCCTACTTGGATTTAATCTCACACCCTGCTCGGGCATCATCAACACCTGTGTAGATTACATGCTCACAGGTATTGAAAAGGGGAAGTGTGCTGCATCCAATGATTGACTATTCATTACTACTTAGGATGGAGACTGGCGAAGAGGACCAGGCCTTTCTCACGATGTAGTTTCTCCTTGTGTATTTTCCATTAGTTGACTGTGAGTGTGAGTTTTGTTTTATGTACATTCAGTTTATACTTATATCATGTCATGACACTCTTTTGTGGGTTTCCGCACTTGGTTTTTATTATTCAGTTGGATTATTTACATTTCTTATGCTGTAGTTTTTTTTATTGACATGCTTTCGCTACTTACTATTTGTTTTTTTACTTCCACTGTGATATTATATGTTACCTATGATAGCATAGTCTCCCCCATTGACACAAAAAGGGCCCTCCCTGCAAGTTGGTTGCCTCCAGCGTTCGGGTAGATGCGCTTAAGGTTATGTGATGCACAGGTCCGGCCACTGTCTTAGTGATGATCTAGGTCTGGATGTTACAATGTGTTTTGAGAGGTGGTTTTTCCTTTCATCTTAGTTTCTGGATTAGACAGGAGACTAGGATATATGGATTTGGGATGTACTCTGTGATAGGACGTCGCTAACCCATGTATAGGGGAAAACTCAAATTCCTCGATTTGGATTACAGTTATTGATTATGAAGGTTACTTTTGATATGATTTCACCTTGGGTGACTCACTTGTATTACGTTGTTATTGTGATGGTATTATTTGAATAATGGGTTTACCATTACAGCCCGATGATACGAGGGAAAAATATCCCGTGCATCATGATAGGAACTATAGGATATAAATTCCAGGCATATTTGCATTCCATATCTTCTTTCAGCACGCATTTTCCTATTTCATGTGAGCATTGTTATACCTAGTGGTAGAATTTTTAATTGTTGGTTTGTTGAATATAAGGTTGTGTAAGTCAGTTATATGTTTTCCTCACATAACCTAATAATGGACTGTATAACTTGTTTAGTAATCCTTTTGGTTTTCCTCTTCCATATCAAAACCCAACCCTAGAGGCAGGTTGTCTACTGTTTAGTGCTCATTGGAAGACTATGTACCTAACCTCTTTTATGCCTTACTTGTTTTTTCTCACCTTCTTTACTCCTTGTCTAAGGTTGAGTTTGGTTGTCATAGAAAAATTTCATCGCGACATCTTTGTGATATGTCTCAGGAGAGTGGAAATGAGCGCATTCCAATGATGGTGGGTCCTGAACCATCTGTGGTTCCTCTCGTAGAGCCTCCTATGGCACTACCTCCTATCAATATTCTGAGGTACCCTGACACTCAGTTCGGAGATAGTATTCTCATGTTTATGTTGTCGGTTCAAAATATTCCCATACATTCACCGTATATGGCAGACCTTACGTGGGACTTTCTACAGAATCACCATCCCACCTTCTCAGGGAGTGGTGGCCCTCATGGTGCAAATTCATGGGTAGAAGTTGTT
Source organism: Viscum album (assembly GCA_963277665.1). Taxonomy (NCBI): domain Eukaryota; kingdom Viridiplantae; phylum Streptophyta; class Magnoliopsida; order Santalales; family Viscaceae; genus Viscum; species Viscum album. The sequence continues at coordinate 1,198,982,734 of OY728143.1, read as the reverse complement.
TGGTCTATCTTTGACCACCTTGGGACACCTCTAGAGTGAAGGGTCAATCTTACAGTCTACATGCTTCGTGACACCACCAAACGCTGGTGGGACATTGTTTCTCTGGCTGAGCAGGCCAGTGACATGGCTTGGGCAGATTTCCAAGCCGCCTTCTCCAATCAATTTTTTCTACAGACTCTGAGAGATGATTGTGTGCATGAGTTCCTAAATCTTTAGTAGGGATCTTTGATTGTATAATAGTATTATACTCGTTTCATAGAACATATGTGTTTTTCCCCATTTCTGACTGGCGACGCACATACTACTGGGAGTCGTTTTGAGGACGGACTTAAGTATACTATCCTCTCACAGGTGAATTTCTTCCGTTTAACCCCTGTAGTGGAGATTGTGAACCAGGATCTAATCTCATAGCGAAATGTCAGGGAAGCTAAAACAGTGAGCCAGGGTGGTTTAGTTTCGAGACTGGATGATGGCTCTTCTGGCAGTAGGAAACGTCATTTTAAAAGTGCACGTGGGGGAAATCCTAAAAAAACAGCATGTCTTGGTCGCTCTGTTATATGTTATCAGTGCATCATGGATGTTCACAAGGAGCCATAGTTCATGAGAGATCTAAAAGAGTTCTGAGCTTACAGCTGGATGGGTCACCATCATCATTCCGATCGTTCCTTCTCATCAGCATCCATTGGTAGAGGATCTACACCTGCACCTCCGTCAGGTATGGGATCAATGACCCGACAACAGGTTGGAATTTCTTTTTAAACCAATTGATTTTTCTGAGGAAATGGTGGAGGTCGTGGTTGAGGAAATCAAGTTCCAGACTGACAGCTTTAGTTGAGTGGACCTACTCATGCCAACCAGGCAGCGTATCAGGGTCGTAGCTCAGGTCCCATATATACAGTTCAATCATCACCAAAGGAGGAGAGTGTAGGGCCATCTATAGTTAGAGGTACTATTCTAGTAGCCTCTACTTTAGTTTCTGCTCATTTTGATATAGGCGCATTGCACTCCATTATATCTACTGCTATTGTTGGAAGTCTTGGTTTTAAAATTGAGTAACTTTGTGGTGTCGTCTCTCTCAACACCCCGCTTGCAGTCAAGACAGAGGGCATAGGCCCATTCCAAGAGTTCCCCCTATGGATAGGTGGGTAACGTTTTTATTGTAATTTCTATATCCACAATATGTCTAGCATCGAAGTCATTTTGGGTATGAACTAGCTTTCTCCTTACTGTGCCCAAGTGGATTTCTATTTCCTTCGGGTGTCTTTTACATCCCATGAGGGTGACACATATCATCGAAAAGTAGAATGGGATCTATAGGCAGACCGAGCTAATCCTAAATACGCAAGGTTGGGCAGAGTGACTGCTCAGTTGGCAATTCTCTTCATGAGAGAATAGGGAATACAACTAGTTGAATTTCTTTTAGTGGTGGATCTTTTCAGGGACATCTTCTTTAATGATTTCTCTGGCTCACCTCTTATAAGAGACGTGGAGTTCACTATTGATCTCGTTCTGGGTGTGGTACCAGTGTCCAATCCTCCTTATAGGATCACGCCAATAATGCTACATGAACTTAAAAAGCAGTTTGAAGACTTTGAGTCTAAGGGTTTCATCAGACATAGCACATCACCCTGGGGTTCACCTGCCTTATTTCCAAAGAAGGAAGATCGTACCTTATGTTTATGCATTGATTATTGTCAACTCGACCAGCTCACTATAAAAAATCGATATCCATTGCCCCGTATAGATGATATCTTTTTCCAACTCTAGGGAGAAACTGTTTTCTCCAAGATTCATCTATGTTCGGGATACCACCTGGTGTGCGTGCGACCATCTGACATACCACATACAACATTATGAACCAGGTATGGCTTGTACGAGTATCTAGTTATTCTATTCGGCCTCACGAATGTGCCAGTAGTCTTCATGGCCCAGATGAACTATGTTTTTCTTCTACGTCTTGATTCCTTTGTAGTAGTCTTTATGGATGACATCTTAGGGTATTCACATTCTAGAAATGAACATGCTACCCATATTGATATCATGATGAGTACACTGAGAGAGAACCAGTTATATGCTAAGCTCAGTAAATGACACTTCTATATTGATAAGGTATAAATCTTGGGACATATTTTATCTGATGTAGGAGTATCTGTTGACCCAGAAATGGTGAGTGTTGTGGTTTCATGAGAGCATCCCAAGAGTGTCTTTGACATACGCAGTTTCTTGGGGCTTGCTGGCTATTACATGTGATTCATCCAGGATATCTCCCACTTTTCAACACCTCTCATGTCTAAGAATATGAATGTTGTACATTCCATCTAGTCAGATGCTTGTGAAAAGTCATTTCACTAGTTGAAAGGAAGACTGACCTCAACCCTGATCCTGATTCTTCTTGAACATGGTAAGATATATATAGTGTATTGTGATGCTTTAAGAATTTGATTGGATACTGTTTTGATGCAGGGTGATTGAGTCATTGCTTATGGATCCCACCAGTTGAGACATCACGATCAGAACTATCCTACACATGACATTATGTTTGCAGTTGTGGTTCATGCTCTATGTTGTTGGAGACACTATTTGTTGGGTGAGAGATTTGTTGTTTACATGGATTATAAAAGCATGAAATATATCTTCACTCAATGAGACATGAACATAAGGCAACGTAGGTGGGTCAAATACTTGTAGTCATTCGATTTGGAGCTTGCTTATACCCCTGGTAAGGGAAATGCTGTGGCAGACACTTTAAGCTGCATGACATAGACACAAGCCGTACGAGTAGACAGTAGTGAGTGGCAGATGATGGCCTTGCTTTCAGATATGCTTCTGGAGGATCAAAAGTAGATTGGAGAACTAGTTTTAGCGACTCTTACAGTGACATACTATCTTCTAGATCAAGTCTGCATGCAACAGTGGATTGACCCTGAGGGTCTCGTTTTGAGGGAAAGTTTGGAAGAAGAGAACCCACATACTAGTTGGGATATTGATAGTAGTGAAACTCTCCTTTATTGTGGAAATGAATGGGTACCTTCAGGTACATGGGAAGAGATGATGAATGAATCTAACACCTCAATTTGGGATGTTCATCATGTGCTGACCAAGATGTATAGAGATATGTGTTGATAGTATTCGTGGCCGGGTATGAAAAACCAGATTGCAGGTTTCACCACCCGGTGCTCCACCTACCAACAGGTGAAGGCAGAGCACTAGTGACCTGCTGGACTTCAACAGCCTCTATCAATTCTTGAATGGAATTGGAATGACATAACAATGGATTTTTTTATAGTATTTCCAAGTTATCCTCGAGGAAGCAATGCAGTATGGGTGGTTGTCGATAGGTTGACCATGGTTTCACACTTCTAGCCTATCTGAGAGACCTTTACAATTGATGAGTTAGGAAGGATATATATCCGAGAAACTGTGCGACTTCATGTTGTACCTCATTCTATTTACTCGAACAGGGATTCCAATTTTACTTCATGATTCTGGAAAAGTGTTCAAAAGGCATTGGGCTCGCATGTACTTCTAAGTACTGCATATCACCCCCAGACCGATGGGCAATACGAGAGAGCTATACGAGTGATAAAGGATATGTTATAGGCTTGTCTCCTTGATTTTGGAGGTTCCATGGAGAAGAATTTAAATCTTATCGATTTAACCTGTAATAACAGCTTCTAAGAGACAATCCAAATGGCTCTGTATGAGTCTCTCTATGGTAAACCATTCCATTCACCTTTATGCTGGCTCGAAGCAGGTGAGGTAGATCTTTTGGGTCATCATCTCATTCAGGATACATCTGAGCAAGTTTAGCTGATTTAGAAGTGTATGACTATAGCTCAGTCCAATAAAAATTGTTATACCAATCATCACTGCAGACCTCTGGAGTTCAAGGTGGGACATCGAGTCTTTCTTCTTATTTTTCTGAGGTTGCATCATAGGCAAATTAAGAGACATGGGAAGTTATCACCGAGATATGTCAGCCCGTTTGAGATAGAGGAGATGGTTGGTCCAGTAGCCTATCGGTTACTTCTACCTTAGAGGTACCATGCCATGGAAAATGTTTTCCTTGTATCTCTGCTTTGACAATATCATCCAAACACGTCTCATTCTTTTGACCATGATGACATCCAGCATGATGTTGATGCATCTTTTGCAGAGCATCCGATCCGTATTGTCGACCATAGCATGAATTTCATCCGATGAAAGTCATTACCACTAGTTTCAGTGTTCTGGAAATATGGATGCATTTAGGATGAGACCTGGGAGTGAGAGATAGATGTACATGCATAGTGGTCGGAACTCTTCTCTGGCGACGTTCCACTACCCTCGGAAGGGAAAATCAGGGATGTGTTGTCTAAAAGACGGGAAGTTGTAACGTCCCTGCCTTAATCAGTTTTGGATCATTTTTACTTTATTATAGTCTAATTAATTAAGTGACTTGGGGTGTGTGCCTACTCAACTCGCTGCGGGTCACAGGCAGTTTTTTATTTAATTTAAATAATTATAGATGTTTTATTAAAAATGTCACATCACACTTTAGAATGGTGTTCTGGTTTTAAATAATTAATAAAGGATTTGAAAAGAGTAATAAGGGATTTAATGAAGATTTAAAATATATCAATAGTGTATTAAATAAAACTCTGAAATAAAATAAAGAGGAGGTTAAGGGAAAAATGAAAATAATTAAAATGGTAGATTCTCGTTTTTAATTATTTTTTTATTTTCCATTCCATTCTTTTGTTTTATTCAATATTTTTATTTTATTTTCTTTTCTCCTTATATTTTATTTTTCAGTTTTTTTTCTTTTCGTTTTCTTTCTCATCTTTCTTTTCATTTTTTCCTCTCCTCTCTCCCACTCCCACTCATCATGTCGCACCCCTCATTCCCATCTCAACAACCAGTAGCCCCTTTGGAAGGCCATTGATCCTCCATCCGACCTCTGATTCCTTCTCTGTCAAGTGCGTTGTAAACCATATTGAAAGGCCAACATTGAGCTAGTGGCATCATTTGATTCTGTTGAGTATTCTGTGAGCATTTCATCACGGATGATTCATACCTTATTTTGGGGTTTTTCTAAAATCCTTCAATTTCATCGTTTTTAGGTCAAATCAAAGCCTATCGCAGATCATAGAGTCATCAAAGACTACATGGTAGGGTGCCCACTCGCTTTCCCTCCATTTAATTTCAATTTGTAAAAAACGCATCATTGTGCCGTTAGTTGGTGCCGACCAATGTTTTTCAATTTCACTCATTTTAATTACATTAATGGTTCTATATAATTATTGCAACCTTTACCATCTTAAATTAATGTGTTCGAGTGGTTTCAACAAGATCAGACACCCCTTTGGGTGTTCCAACATAGTCAACATATTTTTCTATTAGCGGAGTTATTAATTTAATTAGCTGTGGGTTTTGCCTTGCCCCTTCTTGTTATTTTTAAATTAAATGAATAGTTTTTTGACTTATTGAATCAATGTTGGACACCCCTTTGGGTGTACCGACATGATCAGTGTATAATTATATTAGTTGAGATTATTTTATGATTAATTTCATGTTTTGTGAAGCAACTTTTTATAGTAATTAAATTAAATAAACATTTTCTTGATCATGAACTTCAATTGTTGGATCAATGGAACTTGTTTTTCTAAACTGTATATTATTTAAATATTCATTATTTACTATGGTTAATGATATATGTATATTTCCATGAAAGTTGTTTTGTTTTACTTTTAAATTTATGACTTGTAATGCATGAGTGTATCTGGATTGTTTTCAAGCTCTGACTTTATATGATGATTATGCCCTATCTACTACTGTGAAAACATTAATTAAATTCTTGGATGGGAAATAAGACAGGTACTATATTAAGGGCCACATATAGATCCTCTTTTCCTGATGGGTTTCCTTTATATGCTAGTGGGTGTTGTCATTGGCTTTGTGGGACCGAGACTTCCCCTGACTTTTTAAAACTTTTGAGTGATACCGGTTCCAAAAGGGCCCATCAGGATGGATACATTGGAAATGTGGCTAAGCTAGCCTCAGATGACACTCGAATCATTTGTACGATATCGTTATAGACTCAGGGTAAATCTGTGCCTCGAGAAATACTTGGCCTTTTGAAATATTTCCTTGGACAGGCTCAGTGACATTGGATAAATTAACGGATGTTCCGTAGTGATACCTTTGGGATGAGCTCGGACTCCAACTCTCAACATGAACCTTAAAGAAGGATGCACTAGTTTTGGGCTATTTCTAATTGAGTCTATTGAGAATTGAGATATTTCCTATAATATATGGAAGTGTGACTGGTTGACACTGGACTGAACCCCAAGTTAGAACACAAGATTGGGGTATACTTTTCTCTGGTTTTACTCTGATTTCTGGGTTATATATATATGTGTGTGTGTGGGTGTGTGCTTCTGCATTTCTACAAACAGAATCCCTTTCAGACTACAAGATTAGGCTGAAGCAGGTGACTAGGCACGAGTGCCGTTTGGGAACCAGGCCGATTTATTTATTTCATTTCACTATAATTAATTTATTTGAAAAGGTTACGTAATGGAACAATACATTTTTTTATGCATGAAATGGAATGGTTTAGACACCATGGGTTCCAACCTACTAGGATTATATCTCGCAACCCACACGGGTGTCGTCGACACTAGAGTAGATTACAAGCTAGCAGGTATTGACAAGGGGATGTGTGCTACTTCTAATGCTTGATTGTTTATTAATGATTAGGATGGAAACTTGGGAAAAGGATCGGGCCTTGCTCGTGATGATGTTACTACTTGTGTCTTTTATTTATGTTTACTATGTGTTGGAGTTCTATTTTCTATACTTTTAGTTTAGACTCATATCATGGCCTGACAATCTTTTGTGAGTTTCCTCAATCAGTTTTTATAATTCATTTGGATTGTTTACATTACTTCTGCTTCAGTTTGTATATTCACATGTTACCACTACTTTTTATTTGTTGTTGTTTACTTCCGATTTGATATTATCTGTTACTTATGAGGGAATAATCTCCACCACAGACACAAAAAGGGCCCTCCCTGCTAGTTGGATGCCTTTGGCATTCAGGGAGATGTGCTTGAGGTTATGTGATGCACCGGTCCGGCCACCGTCTTTGAGGTGAGCCAGGTCGGGTTGTTACAACTAGGATCACGACCTAAGGGCCATATTGTAGTGTGATACATTGACATTCAATTTTCTATACTCAACATCTCATGATATATAGTGTATTACACAATCAATCAATCCATTTTACACCTTATTGACCCTTGTCATCAAAATTATATATTCATACATATATGTGCAACATTAATATTAAAACAATAAAAAATAAATAAAAATTATATAATGATTAACCCAAAGAAATAAATGTTAATCCAATGAAATAGAATTATTACTTATGTAAATATCTTTCACTAATGATAATGAAGTATAGTATGTTGACATCATATTTAATAAAATATTTATAGTCATGTGGATAATTTCCCACGTTAATCAAATGTATAGGTGTATAGGTAAACACAATTTAATAAAAAGAAGGAAGTATAAAGTATTTATAGAGTAAATGAATTAGTAAAAGGTTATATTTTTTCATAGTTCATGTTAAAGTAATATAGATTAAGTAATACATTACTCCACTAATAGAGATTTCATTTCCACCAGACCACATATACATTGGAACTCAAATAATGAATCAAATAATAAATGTAAGATAATTGATACATATAAAAATATTAAATTATAGAATATATGTCATAAATATTCTCAAACAGATAAATTTAGAATAGTTATCCTGTAGGAAAAGAATCTATTTGAGTATAATAACAAAATATTAAGGAATAAAGAAACAAATTCCAAAATTTTATAAAATATTAACTTTCATAAGGAAAATGTAAATCTATAAGGCTGAAGAAATATTATATTGAATCGTTCAAAATATAATTTAATACAAATAAATGATTACAAAATTAAATATAAATAATGGAATAAAGAAACAAATTCCAAAATTTTATAAAATATTAACATTCATAAGGAAAATGTAAATCAATAAGGCTGAAGAAATATTACATTGATTCGTTCAAAATATATTTTATTACAAATTAATGAATACAAAATTTAAAATAAATAATGGATTTCATAAAAAAAATTGAGAAGAAGAGAGAGGAAAATAGAGGAGAAACCATTATTGAATTCTGATGATATTTTTTGTAAAAATAGTGAATTGAGTCACATAATAAATAACATTAAAAATGGGAAAACAAATATTTTAAAAAAATATTTTGACAATTAAATTTATAAATAATGTTAATAAATAAATAAATGGATTTAAAATTTAAGAAACATGGAGAAGAAGATAAGAAATACATAAAATTTTCTCATATAGAAAACATATAGTTAAAGTTAATGGAATGTTATAACGGTAACCTAAATGCATGAATATCCATAGAAAAATGAATTAATAATTGAATATAAATGACATAAAGGAACCAATAAAAAGGATATAGAGGGAGAGATAAAGAGGGTGACAAATAACACGGCCTCAAGATTGCAAAAAATGGGAAATAAACTATACGGACTAGGAAAGGTATGGACTCTCAATTAATAAGGGATAAAAGGATAAAATAAATTAAACATAAATGAATATAATGTATTATGGTATAAATTTTAGACCATATATTTGACCTATTATGGAGTATAGTATTTTTAAGAATAATAGTTGAATAAAATGTAGATTTTTAAGGAAAACCTTGCCTAAAGTCCCAACATTAATCTTATCTCTTCAATCCTATTGAATAATTAATCTCTGAATATTAATTAAATTTTTAAGAAAATTATTCATATTTAAATGTTAATTTATAATTTTTAATTCATTTATTCTCATTAAGTTTTCATTTATTATTTATTTTTTTAGTTTTTTGGACGTAGTTCATCTTATCATTCCATAACTTATTCTGTATAATTTTTATGATCCTTGGTGATTGTAAAATTATTATATAATCTATACAAGTATCTTGGTATATTTTTTTCATTCAAAATTTTAAATTATTCAATAGTCCAATACATTCAAAATAATATTTCCAATTGAACAAGTGTCTCTTCATAAGCTTGTTTAACTTGTAAAAATGTATTATATTGTATAATTTTTACAAAACTGTTATTTTTTCAATATTATATTTAGAGAATAATAAAAATGATATTATTTTATTTTTGATGTTATATTAAATCATTAAATTATTATTTTTGGTACATCTACAACATTCATAAGTGAAATAAAAACATCATCATTCACATCGGTTGGGTAAAACAACCACATTGAACAATGCTATCTAAAAAGGTGTAAAATGAGTGAAAACTATTAAATACATGAGTTCAGTAAAATCAATAGTCTAATATTAAAATAATTTTTAAGGTTGCATTTAATTACCAATTATAATTTAGAAATCATAATAGTATAAATAAAATGAAAATATATTTATTTTAAAACATGCACTTCAACAGAGTAACAATATATAAAAATGTTACATTTAGGGAGACTAGGGGAGGTATCATTAGAAATGGTTGAAAAGGGTATGATAAAAATGGAATATAAAAATGGAAATATTTTATATGTGTTCTAATTGATGTTTAAGTAAAATAATCTCAAATATGAAATGGAAATCATATACTTAGGAACCCTTACATTAGAATAATAATTGTTTACGATAAGGGTACAATGATAAGTAATTATAGATCTATCATTAATAATATGTAAAAAACAATAAACTAACATTTTATTAAAAAAAATTCTTTAAACAATTATTAATTTAAAAGAAGATTTGAAGAAGAGTGGTTACAAATGAAAGTAGGGGGATTAGAAACCCTAACATTACTCTTTGGGTTTCCTCCTTCATATTGAGCCAAAGCAATTTTAACTAGGGACTATTGGAGAGAAAATAACCTTATGATAATTTATAGGTCATTTTAATGTGTTATTTGAAATTAAATTAGAATATATAACATTTTGAAAGTGAGGAGAATGGGTTGTAGGAGGGGTGTTTTATTGCAAAAAAGGAGGGGTATTTTATAATTAAATATTTATTAATTTAGTATTTTGAAAACACTATAGATTTCAAAGCCTCGACCCCAGAAGCCTAGAGGTGGTGAATTATTTTAATAATTTGGCATGATTACATGGAATCATGTCCCAAAAGATTGATTAGTTTATCAGTCTTGGAAAATAGATAACATACATGAACGTTACATTACACATTATAAAATTAAACACAACATAAATGATCCATTTGGAATGCCATTAAACCCCTAGGATAACCCTGCTTATCAATCATAATACACTTCTTGGAATCCTGGGAAAATAAACCATAAGAAATGGGAGTGCTCAAATGCTGAGTAAGGGAAAGCAATAAAGCGGAAGATAACATAAACATTAGGCACAGTGAATAATTTAACACATGCCTTTACAATTAATAAACATGAACACTTTATGAAATGAATATTAGATGAGTAAATAATTCCATAATAAAATATAGGCATGGGTATTCTACTAGTTTAATAACCACATTAACCATCAATAATATTTTTATAATGATGGAATGTATAATGCCAGACATTTTGAAACATTTTTTCAATGCCTCAGCCAATACATCTAAAAATGATTATCGATTTGGCCAAAACCATATATCAAATTTTGAAAGGCCTCGGCAAATTCCATGTGTAATTTTCTCATGATACCTATAGATGCATCGAGGATCTATAGCAGGCTCCACCCATCACTTACTAATTCCAATACATTCCTCATATGAAAAGGTAGAAATATAACATAAAAATTCATAATAAAACTATCATAAGAAATGATAATAAATTATCCATAACCCATGAATGGTATAAAAATAACACATCCATAGTCAAAAATATCATATAACCTTCAATAAAATAAGATTTGTATCATAATAAATCCACTTAAATCATGTTTAGAATCCATAAAAGGATGGTGACTTAGATGAAAATCAATTGTAAAACTCTTTGACTGATATATCCCTTTTTCATGAGAACATTTAAATGTCACTCAATTTAGAAAGAGATACATTAAATGAAATTTTTTTAATCAATGTGTCTCATTATACTTTGAATCTTTTGAATTGAATTAACATTTTAAAAATATTAATGTCCATATAAATAAATCCTTAAAAAACATTTTGAAAACATGGAGATTAATGAGAATGATTTAGAAGAATATATATAAAAAACATTTAAAATGATGTTTTAATAAAATATTCACATAAAAATAATTACTTTGAAAACACTTTTATGAGTCATGGGCATGGATAATAAATATGTCCCAGTAAAAACATACTCATAAACAATCCTGAATAATAATGAGATTGAGGAATTAACCCTTACCTTGAACTTTCCTTTGGTTATGGGAACGTTTAACCTCCTGTATAATGACCGTAGTAGGTTATTAAATTATAATAGAACCATATTAATATTTTTTATATCATACCTAATTCATTGATGAATTTTTTCTACCATTTAATAATTATTTCCCATGTAAATTAACATTTTGTATAATAATCGCTTTCTGTATCGTACATGTTTTAACATGATATTCTTGATCGTATCATTTAGATCATGATTTAAATTATTCTATAATATAATCCTTGATTTATATATCATATATATTTAGAATATAAATATTTATAATAGATAGATATATGAAATGGAAGGCACTGTTTATGGAGACGGTAGGCCGTACGTACGCATAAACATTGATTGCATTTTCATATCGTATTGAACGGAAGTAATTGAATAAGATATATTTAAGTATATATATATTGTAGCATTATTATTTCATATATTAAATACTTGTTAGTAGTATATATATATTTATAATCATCATTTAATGGTGAACGTAGGAATGAATATCTCATCGCATCGTGGAGACGGTAATCCGTACGTACGCACGAGCGACAATATCAACATATTGATGGTGAAATAATATATAATTGGATTTTATATAATATATTCAGAATCATTAAAATTTTATATTTATTATTTACATCATTTATACTCATTATTATACCCATCCAAATAATGAAGTGACAAACTACACCACGACGTGGAGACGGTAAGCCGTACGTACACACATATGGTGACTTTTTCATTCATATGATGGATAGAATAATGAATATGATTGTACCATTTTTATAAAAACATCATAGTATATAAAATATATTGGATTTATTATTTTATAGTGGAAAAAACAAAGAATGAAGTAGTTGATGAAGAAAAGAACATTAAAGATGTGATGAAATATTTACCTCTTCTTCGGGTTCTTCCTTTTGATTTGATCAAAAGGGATCCTTAGGTTAGATTTTTGACCAAATTAAGGACTCTATGATTAAGGTAGTAATTTTGGGAGGATATTTGGTCAGGTATTTTCTGATACAAAAGGCTTTGGAGGTTTGAAATTTAGATAAGGGGAAGTTCCCTTTTATAATAATGGTGAGGGTCACGTTATGAAAAGTTTGAACTATTCTTTTATAATAAACTTTTTTTCGGTTCATAATGACTAAAAAATGAATTATTAAAATTATAAGGTGGGGATGGGATGAACAACTCTCAACCAATAGGATTTAGACAGATTTAGGTCACCATGTTAACCTTATCTTTTAGATTTAACTTTCAGTAAAATAGTTCGACATTTACCATGTCTCTTTGTATTTTTATATTATATGGTTAATAAACTTACAATAATAATCCAAGATAACCCCATGTGGTTCATTATTAATATATATATCTTTTATTAAGTATTTAGTACAATCCTAATATTTTTAGGAATATTATATCAATTAATAATATAGTATTTGTTTTCAAAACTCAATGTTGTCAATTTTGACACTATTTTGTATTTGGTTTTTTTGAAAGCCAACACAACATGATTACTTAAAAAAAATACATTAAATCAACACTAAAATTAAATATTCACCTATAAAAATATTTTATTTCATAAAAACATTTAAATTATATTTATTTTAATATTTATAATACCATTAAATTGATTCATTCGTTAATAAGGTAATTACTGCATCATTATTTTGTCATAAATAACTATATTTATTTTATGACTAAAAATTTAAAATAAAATATCATAATGTAGGAAATATATTTATCTTTCAAATTAATATTTAGAGTCTAATATATCAATTATATAACCCCATATAAAACGTTTTTAATAAAAGATACAATCTTTTGTTATTTTTGTCTTTCCTTTAGATTAATTAATATAAAATGTCATAATCAATCCAAAGTGGCTTCATGGGGTCACAAAATCAACACAAGGATACCCATGGTCTTAAATGTATCAACAAATAGTAATATAACACATGTTAGGATAATTTTATATTATTTTCATATTATTTCATTACCAATATTTACCTGATTCACCTATTGACCACGGTAAATAAAATATTTACCGAAATAATTATTCATAATGTCTAAAAATATAATTTACATATTTAAAAAATTTAGAAATCATTATTACTAGTATGGAATCCATTTTTCCAAATTCATAACACATAATTGGTAGAAATTTTTTAAAATTAATTCTCGTTGTCAAAACAAAAAATCGTGTTTTTATGAAATAATAACTATCAGAAGATTAACACTTGTTTAGGTCAAATTTAGATTTGAAATTACATAAAATGACATAAATTATATTTAATAGTAAAAATATAATATAATAATACTTTAAAACCATTAAAATGTATAATTTAACACTATATATTTTTTTGATTAAAAAAGTTTCTTTTAATTAAAATATAGTATTTTTTCTCTATTCATCAAAATATGAAATTTATTAGAAAAATAACAAAACTTTATCCACACTAAATTTTTATGTCCACATTCTAAATATGAATTGAATTTAACTAAATTAAATATATAATAGTGTCCAATATTGGACTTAAAAATGGTTCTCCATTAAAAGGAATAAAACTGCATTTTTTTAAAAATACCTCTTTTATCTTAAAAATTATTTTTTTCTTATATTATGTTTAAGAAATGTAAAATATGAATTTTAAAAATATATAGGATATATATAATTTAAAATGTGGTTAATACTATCCATAACATCTTTTTTTGAATGGCTAGTTTGGAAAGTCGTGGTGCGTTCGAACTCGGTGTTGTGTGTAGTGAAAGTTATTGAAATACATTGAAGAGATAACATACTAGGAAATATTAAGGTTTTGCATTCTTCCCTCCTTAAATAAATTCAATTCTAACAATTTGAAATTTTTCTTCGAAAATAAAGGTTTAAATATATAAAAATATCTTTGTGGAAAACCCAGATCAGAAATTTGGTTAATAAGATTTTGTCTTAATAAGAGGGAAAGGAAAATGAAAAAGTCAACACCAAATTATGATCTCGATTCAGAGAACACTGGTGGAAATTAGAAATACATAATTAGAGGGAAAATTTAAATATTTATAGGGAGTGATTGAGGTCATCAATCATAAACAAGTTTAAAATCTAGGGCCTTAAAGCCGTCAATCTAGGATGATTTAAAATTTCGTTAGTTCAACAAAACATAAGGTGTTAGGATAACACATTTTTGGTTTCAAGATCCCTTACATAAATTTTACTAATTAATTTATTCATATAATAAGAGGAAAAAAATATACTTGACATGTAGAGTTTCGTCCTTCAACTAATTCCTACGACAAACTAATCTTTCACATCAAAAGATAATAGAATTCAAAAATACTCTATTTATTGAAATTGTATAGGGTTCCAAAAATAATGAACTTATAATTCATTTGTCATACTATTTAAAAAAATATATTATAAAAACTAGTACACCACGTATGCTAGTGGTAAGTGATCCACCATTTTCGTTATTCAGTTGCAGGTTCATGTCTCGCTGCCTTACCAGACACGACGGGTTATCTCCCGATCTCCGGGTTGTCCATTTTATAATAATCCAAAAATAATCTCATGAAAATATTTTACATTAACAATAGTATCCAATGTAAAACATAATCGATTTAAACCTTTAAACTTATAAAAATACTTTTTGCCCATACTCAGAGTATAAAATTTATAAGGAAGGTAAACAAAATGAAGATCATTTTTCCACATAAAAACCTATGAATACCATCATTATGTATTATTTTAAAACATGGTAACACCCAAAAATTATCATATAATCATATTGATTAAAATCATGCCCCCTTATTCCTTATAGAATACTAGATATACTCCTTATATCCAAAAAAGGTTGAAAACTCCAACAATGATGGAATATGAAAATCATCAATCACTTTCAATGTGGTCAAAAAAATATCCAATATAATTTATCCCAATCAATAATATCTCATTTCAAAATCACTACCTCCTTATTAGAATCATATTAAGGTATATCATTCTCTCAACCATATATTTTCCAAAAATATAACCTTCCATGGAGTCACTTTTCTTGGTATTACTGCAATACAATCTTCATACTCTTGATAATTCTTATAACATGTACATCATTGATACAATACAAAATTGATACAATACTTTAATAAAAACATAAGAACTTTTAATCATTCCACTTCATCATCGTTAGTATCGTAACATGATTATTATCTAGTTGTAATTTTTGGGGTATACACTAATTATCTGGACATTAGTTCACATAGTGCCCCAACTCTTTGCAAATGAAACATTGTACATTTGAAACCATTTTCTTACCCTTGAAATAACATAATTGGTGTCCTTTTTCTCCACACTAATAACAAAATCACATTCCCTTCATGCTTTTACCAAGGTGATTCTTTCCACAGTTACCAGATATGGAAAAATCCTTCATTCCCCTCTTCCTTTTATCCATATTTCTCTCTTCCATCCTTTTAATCTCTTGTATTCCTCAAATGACATAGGACTCATAAAATTATTTAATTATATTCATAACACATGAAACAATTTCTTAATATTATGATAATACATGGGAGACTATTTCCTTTCAAAATGTTGTCTTAATACAATGAAAGATATGACACTTTAGATCATGTGAATTGATGGAGTTCTTATTCAATCTACTAGGAACCATTTATAAACAATGACATACACTAGGATAGTTTATGAATCACAATGCATAATTGCAAACTTGTAAAATACCTAACGTAAATTGAAAATATTATGCATATATTCTATAATCATAAAATGTTTTCTTTAAAAAAGTATTTACTCTTAAGTCCTTCATAATGGATTTTAAAGAAAAGGTAAATTATCCTAAGAATATCCCATAGAAGTGTTCTAACTAAGAGTGAAGCAAGGCTCATTTTTTGTCCACCAGTTCACGTTCGAGTTTAGCTCAAAGTGGTGTTTTCAGGTACTACCCCTGGGTAAATCTGTGCTAGGGCTTCCTCTACCTATTCATATCTAGACAGGGATGTACTATTTGGAAAAATCACAAAATCTGTATTGTACCATAATTCTAGGAACTTCTTCTATACTGATCCCCAATGTCTATCTTAGGGTAGTGTTCTCTAATCAGAGATTTTCTAAATCTAGTTACAAAGGTTTGTACTAAACTTCCTATGATACCAACTGTAACCCCCAACCCAAAAAGCTTGGAGCCATGGCATTATTTTAATACATTGGCATGATTATAAGGAATCATGTCCTGAAATATTGATTAGTTTAGCAGTCTTGGAAACAAGATTACATACATGAAAGTTACATTACACATTAGAAAATAAAATATAACATAAATGTTCCGTTGAGAAATCCATTAATCAACTAGGTTAACCCTTCTTATCAATAATAATACACTTCATGGAATCTTGAAAAATAAAACATTTGAAAATAGTTAAAACCCATGCCTTTAAAAAAATAAACAGGAACACATTATGGTAGGAATATGAGATGAATAAATAATGTCATAATAAAACACAATCATCGGTCTTCTACTAGTCAAATAACCACATGAACCATCAATAATATTTTCATAATGAGGGAATGTATAATGCCAGAAATTCTGAAACATTTTGTCAAGGCTTCAGCCAAGACATCTAAAATAATTAATGCCACTGCCAAAACTACATATAAAATTGGGAAAGGCCTCATCCAATTACACATCTAATTGTCTCGTTAGACCTACTAATGCATCGAGGAGCTATAGTGGGCTCCACCTATCACATACTAAGTCCAATACATTCCTCATATGAAAAGGTCGAAATATAACATAAATATTCGTATTAAAACTAGCATACAAAATTTCAATACTTTATTCATAAACCATAAATGTATAAAAATAACACATCCACAGTAAAAAATATCACAAAACCATCAATACAATATGGTATATTAGTATCATATTAAATCAACAAAAAAATGTTTAAAATCAATCAAAGGATGTTGACATAGATGAAAATGATTTGTAAAACTCTTTGAGAGATGTATCCCTTTTTCATGAAAACATTTAAAAGTCACAAAATTTATAATGGAAGACATTTAAAGAAGTTTTTTTAATCAAATTATCCTATAACACATTGAATCGTTTGAATAGAATTATATTTTTAAAAACATTCATGTCCATATAAATAAATTCTTAAATAACCATTTTGCAAACATGGACATTAATGAGAATGATTTAGAAGAATAAATATTTAAAAAATTTCAAATGATGTTTTAAAAAAAGATTCATTTAAAATTAATCACTTTGAAAACTCTTTAATGAATCATGGATATGGACAATAAATATTTCCAAGAAAAAACTTACTTATAAACAATCTTGAATAATGGTGAGATTGAGGAATTAACCTTTACCTTGCACTTTCCTTTGGTCACTGGTACGTTTAACCGCCTGTATAATGACCACATCATGTTATTAAATTATAACAAAACCATATTCATATTTATTATATCATACATGATTCATTTATGACTTTATAAAACCCATTTAATAATGTTTTCCAGGTTAAATTATCATTTTGTATGATAATCACTTTCATTATTGTATGTGTTTTAACTTGTTATTCATGATCGTATCATTTAGATATTGATTTAAATACATTCCTAATATAATCCATGATTTATAAATCATATTTATATTGAATGTAAATATTTATAATAGATAGATATATGAAATGGAAGGAACCGTTTATGGAGACGCCATGTCGTACGTATGCATAAATGTTGTTTCCGTTTTCATATCGTATTGAACGGAAGTAAGTGAAGAAGATATATGTAAGTACATACCTAAATACATATATATATATATATATATCATGTAGCATTATTATTTCATATATTACATACTTATTAATAGTATATATATATAATCATCGTTGAATGCTGAACGTGGGAATTAATATCTTATCACGTCGTGGAGACTGTAATCCGTACGTACGCATGGGTAACAATATCATTATATTGATGGTGTAATCATATATATTTGGATGTTAAATCATAAATATAGAATAATTAATATTTTATATTTATTATTTACATAATTTATACACATTATTATACCCATCCAAATAATGAAATGAAAAACTACACCACGACGTGGAGACGGTAAGTCGTACGCACACACGTATAGTGACTTTGACATTAATATGATGGATAGAATAATGAATATGGTTGTAAAATTTTTATAATAAAATCATTGTATATAGAATATAATGATGTGTTTATTTTATAATATAAACAACAAATAAAGAGTAAGTGGGAGAAGAAAAGAACTTGAACGATGTGATGAAATATTTACCTCTTTTTCAGGTTCTTCCCCTTGATTTGATCAAAGGGGATACATAGGTTGGCTTTCTGACCAACAGAAGGCCTTTAGAATGAATGGAGGAATTTTGGGGGGATATTTGCGTAGGTTTTGGCCAATAAATGTTTTTTTGGAGATGTTAAATTAATAGAATGGGAAGTGCCTTTTTATTAGAGAGGTGAGGGTCGCTTTGGGAAAAGTTTGAAATATTATTTTATAATAAAATCATTTTTGGTTTCAAATGGATACAAAATGAAGTATTTAAACTTTAAGGTGGGTATGGGACTAAAAATTCTCAACCACATGGTTTTAGAATGGGTTAGTTCACCCTATTAACCTTATCATTTAGATTAAACTCTTAGTTAAGTATTTTTACATTTACCATGTCTCATTGTATTTTTATATGATATGGTTAATAAACGTACTATAACCAGCCTAGATAACCCCATTTGATTCATTAGTAATATATATAACCTTATATAATTCTTTTGTAAAATAAATAGAGTTTTAGAATTATTATATCAACTAATAATATATTATTTGTTTTAAAAACTCAATTATTCCAATTTTGATACTATTTAGTATTTGGTTTTTCTGAAAGTCATCACAACTTCATTACATCAAACCAAATACATTTAATCATCCATAACATGTCATATTCACCTATAAATTTCTTTGATGTCATAAATAAGTTGATGTTTTATTTATTTTAATATTTATAATACCATTTATTTTATTCTTTCATTAATAAGGTAATTACTGCATCATTATTGTGTCATAAATAAATATATTTATTTTATTTATAAAAATTAAAAATAAAATATCAACATGTAGAAAATATTTTCATATTTCAAATTAATATTTATAATCGAAGTGATTAATTATATTACCCCATATAAAAATGTTTTACTAAAAGATTTATGCTTTTGTTATTTTTGTCTTTACTTTAGATTAACAAATATTAAATGTCATTATCACTCCCAAGTGGCTCCATGTGGTCCCAAAAAAGACCCAAAGATACCCATGGTTGGAAATGTATCGAAAAATAGGAATATAAAACCTATTAAGATTATTTTATATTGGTTTAGTATTTTTTTTACCCATATTTATCGGATTTACCCTTTAACTAGGGTAAATAAAATATTTACCGAAGTAATTATTCATATTGTCTTAAAAAAGATACCTATTTACAAAATTTAGGTCTCCTAAATCTAAATGTGAAATTTATTTTTCAAAATTCAAAACATATATGTGGCAAAAATTTATTTAAAATTAATTCTCGTTGTTAAAAGAAAAAATGCGTGTTTTTAAGAAATAATAGTTATCAAAAGATTAACACTTGTTTATGTGCAATTTAAACGAGAAATTACATGAAATTAACTATATTATATTTATTGATAAAAATATAATCTAATGATACTTAAAAACCATTCAAATTTATAATTTAAGACTATAAATTATTTTGAATAAAATGTTGTTTTTAATTAAAAATTAGTATTTTTTCACTATTCCTCAAAATTTGAAAGTTATCTGAAAAGTACCAAAAATTTATCCAACTAAATTTTAATGTCCCTCTTCTAAGGTTGAATTTAATTTCACTAAATTTAATATATAATAGTGTCAAATATTATATTTAAAAAGGGTTTTCCATTAAAAGGAATATAACTACATTTTTTGAAAAATACCTATTTTATCTTAAAAATTGATTTTTTCTTATATTATGTCTAAGAAACATTAAAGATGAATGTTAAAATTATATAGTTTAGATAAAATATAAAATGTGTTTAATACTATTCATAACCTCTTTTTTATGAATGGATGTTTTTGTAAGTCATGGTGCACTCAAACTCGGTGTTGTCTGTATCGCAAGTTATTGAAATACTTTGAAGATATAACATACTATGAAATTAAAAAAAAATCACCCAAAAATAATTTTCAGTTTTCATATTATAAAAATAAATTCTATTAATTAATTTTATATTATAAAAATTTTAAATCTATCTTTTCAATAAATTCCCCAAATAAAAGGACAAAATTTTTCATCAAATAATTATTATTTTATTTTTAATGAATAAATAAAATTTTGCTTGTTATTACTTAATAATTATTATTTTTATTATAAATATTGATTTATAAATTTTAAAAATGTAATTTTCATAAAATTTATCTTCTGATTAATTGGGATATTTTACTTATATGAATAAATAATAAAATGGTTTTAGTGTGATGATTATTTTACAATATTATTAAAGTGATATGTCAACAACCATTTTACTTTCTAAAAAATACATTATAAATATTTAAATACACTTTTGAGATCATAATTCAATATATATATATATATTAAATTATAATACTGAATTAAAATGATGAATACTTCATAATGTTATTTTAGTGTAAAACATATAATTTAATATTTTAAATGGAAATATAATAATTATAATATATTCCCATATAATGTAATACCACTGATTAAAAAATTAAAAAAATAATGTCAATTGTAAAAAATTCATTTAATATTATCTCATTCTAACATTTTTATTTAACAATTTATTTTTATCTTGTGAGGAATATAAAATTTCATTTGATATTAATTTCTTTTAAATTATTAAAATATTAATATATATAAATTATAAGAATATGAAAACATATATCATATCTTGTTAATAATTGATTTATAATGAACAAATTACTTTTTAATTTTCAATTTAATGATAAACCAATAAATAAGAATAATGAATGTATCAACACCCTTTGTATACCAATAATGATGAAAAATATTAAAATCTATAAAAAATTATGGAAATTAACTATTATTCATAAAATTAAATTAAAAATTTTAAAAACTTATTATTATTAAATATAATTAATTAAAAAATTTACAAAATTATTTCATAAAAACATTATATAAATAACAGAAATAAAATATTAATTATCATTGTTTAATGATAAATGATAAATTTTTTTTATTTCATAAAATTTTACTATGTATTCTTGTTCAAATTTTGTAAAACGTTATAGGTTAATATCAATAAAATATAAATAAATGAATTATATATATATATATATATAATATTTTGGAAAATTCATTTTAAATATAGGATATTAAATTCAACAACCTAAAAGGATCACAACCATGCAATTTATACTCATTGATAAAATATTATCAATGTTTTCTCAAATTTTAGGTAACTGTGTTACTATGATCCAACGTTATCTTACAAATTAAATATGATAAGGTTATAAAATTACACCACATATTGTAATAGGAAAATTTAATACTTTTTTCATCCTACAATATATACATCAACTCATACTCTAGAGAAAAATATTATAAATATATGAAAATATTTTCATTTTTTTCCCAATCCCAATTTTTAAAAATAGAACAATTTTTATACTATAAAATCAATGATTACCTAATAAAAACACTACATATTTTTGGTACTAAGATAAAGTAATTTTATTTATAACATGAAGTGACATCAAACCCTCATGACTAAAATTTTGGTGTATTTTAGAATGAGGTGTATATTACATCATCAATGTACAATATTAAATAAAATAATTCATTATTTCCCATTTATAAACATATATAAATATTTTTTTGATCAATAATCACAGCGGGAAATGGGGAAACATGTGAGAGGGGTGATCTCAAAAAAAATTTAAAGGGATGATGTGTTATAAATGAGACAGAGTAGTAATCAATAAATCATAAAAATATTAGAGACATGACCCTGTGAGAAATTGTATGATTAATAGAATATGATAATGAAATCATAATTACTAAAAATAAATTATGATGGAATAATCATTTATCAAGATATTAATGTTCTAAAATAATGATAAAAAACCAATGAATCTACCAATCTAGGCATTCAATGGGTGAATACACCTCCCAGGAATGACACTTACACCCATCCCTTGTGGAATCCCTTTCCTCGTGAAAAAATAATGCATAAAATACATTAAAATATAAAATAACAAGAATGTGTAATTGTTCCCTACCAAGACTATCATAAAATAAATTACTAGGATCACTACCCATGAATTATAATGTAGTGTCTTGGTCAAGCTAACCATGAACCATACAAATCACCTCATGTGATATAACACATTACCTAGTAAATTTTGGGACATATAACATAGATTCCACCTATATCATGATTGTATTTCCTTATATATGTGTTCCACATGAATATGAAAATAATCACAAATCTATCAGAATAGTATTCTAATTAGATCTTGGAGATAAAATGGGTGTCTAATTAAATAAATTGGACATTTATGTAAATACACTTCTAAAAATGATACTAATAATAGTATATTTACACATTATATAATAGAATATACATATCCATGTCAATAATTTCCCTAGATAATAGAATGTATCAGTGTCATGGTTAATATCCATATTACATTCAAAGGCATTACAATGTATTGTTACATTAAACAAATATTGATTTTTATATCTTAAACCACATAAAATAATTAACTAAATAAAACTAGATTTCATTTTTTTTATTTAAAATAAAAAAGTCAAGATAATAATTAACACATTATGACAATAAAAAACTAAAACAGTAATAAGAAATGTTCAAGTGGAATTGATCATTAAGTATATCGGATTTCCAAGAACATGGATTATTTATCCTCAAGTATTTACATGAAGATATTAAACCTTCATAAAATTATTATATTAATAATTAAAATTAAAATGATATTTTACTTGTTGGTAGTGAGTTGAATGGAGAGAATTAATGATTTTAGTGATGTATTTATGGTAATATATAAGAATGAAATCTGACCATTTTATAAGTGGTCTATGGAAGTATGGACAGTGCATATATAGTAGTTGGATATATAGGAATTTGGTATGCATGTATCAAATAGTAATATTATGTTTTTTTAATTTTTAGTTAGAACATGAAAATAAAATATTTAAAAAAATTATAGTGAAAAATGATAGAATTTAATTGAAAACTTTTATTTTAATAATATATTCAATACGTTACAATTTATTATAATTGAATTAAAATTTTTAAATTTATAAAATAAAAAAATGAAAATTATACCCATATAATGATAACATTATATTTTTATAAAATAAATATTAAATTTTAATGGATATTGTTATAATGATTTAATATTAAAAATTCATACTTTCTTAAGGGATGTACTTTCTTATCCAAACAAACTAACTGTATATTTTTTAAATTATGAAAATAATTTTAATTTTAAAAACATTATTAATATATTCACATTAAGTTAATTAATAATTGTTATGAAATAATAATAACAACACTTAATATTTAAATATTCAATCCTCAATAAAAACATTTTTTCTATATATCTTTTTTTAATTTAAATGTTAATGTGATCATATCTGTAAATGTAATTTGATTTAATAGAGTCCAAATTTATAATAACAATGTTATAAATTTTTAACAGAGGATATCTTAAATTTGTTAATTAAATAACTTCCATTGTAAATAATTAGGCATCATAAAAGATATAAAATTTTAAATTATTGTAGCTCAATGTTTTCCTGATTAACATGATATTGATAAATAATTAAATTCATTTGAGGTTTTGGATCCTCGACGACATGTATCACCAAAAAAATTATTTTCCTACCTCACCAAACTCCCATGCAATTTTATCTTTACCCATCACCAAAATTAATCTTCCAAAGAAATGTACCACATTTTCTATATACAAACACCCATAAAACCCCATTTATGCCCCAACTAGCTTTTATAATTAATCCTTATATTATATCATATTTACTACCCTAATTATACACTTCTAAATTTAATATCATCATATTTTAATAAATTTATATATTTCCTTCAATACCAATAAGGTTTCCAGTATGTGATATGATTTATTCTTTTTTACATAATGTTTTCTTATTATTCATTTGCATTTATCATTTTGTCCCAAAACATAAAATCTATAATTTATAATAATAATATAAATAAAATAATTGTTTCATAATTATTAAATAACTATATTAAACAAAATTAAAAACATACTCATTCAAAGATTATCAGATCTTCTTGCATGTGCCAGTTTAAACACCTATAAAAATAATGTTATAAATCTCTCTCATTGATAACAAATCATACTTGGTAAGTCATAATATAATAAATTTACATTTAAATAAAATTATTTTTATGTTTCTATAATTTACATATATTTAATTCATTATGAATATAAAACCTTAGGATTGATGAACAAATTACTAAAGTGAGAATGTTATATATTTCAACATAGAGAAATGCATTTATAACTATGATAGAATTCAAAATGAACTTCATAAATCATTATGGAACATATAATCCCATAAATTTTATATTACAAATATTATTAACTCAATAAAATGAATGATAAAAAAAATATATGTTCTGAAGAAGGCAATGAACGGTTATAAATGCAAACAGATTATCAATATTAACTTGAACTAAGTAATAATTATATAATAAATGAATATAAAACAATAATATAAAACTTAATAAAATTGAATATGATTATATATATATTTAATTAGTTTATAATCATTATACGTGAGGTTATACTATGTAAAACCAAATAGGAATCCAAGGTAAGGAGTTTTGTTAACTCAATATCATTTATTTGAGATATGACCTTTATTATTAAACATTATTCTTATAAGATTGTTTTATATATAAAATGAATAAAATATATTTTAAAAAATATATAGTATAGTTATTTATAAATTAAATCTTATGTACTCATTTTTAAATGATACTTACATCATAATTTATGATTTCTGGTTTGATTTCTTTGACTCAATTTGTATTTCATTGGGTTATAAAAAATTTTATTTACTATGAAACTTTTGAGATTATGAAATTATACCAATTAATTATATTATATACACTTTATATCCAAATAATTTAAAATTTTACATCATATTTATTCTTCCTGTATAGATTACACTCTACATAAAAATATGAGATTGTTTTGAATAATTTACATCATTTCCATGACTCTTTTTCTTCCATATCCAAATTTTTTCTTCCAAATTTTTTCTGAGTTTTATTTTTTGAAGTAAAATCTTATATTATCTTCTACACACTTAATATTTCCATTTTACTATTTTCAAAAAATAAAAATTTAAATATTTATTTAATGATGGTTATCCTTAGAATTTCGTAAAAATATTCAAAAGAATTTCCTTTGATTTTCATATATATAATATCCTATAACCCATATTTAGTTACATAAACAATATTTAATATCAAGGATCCTATTTTTTTAATTATAGTAATTTTTTTATATCATCATGATACATTCCCGAATATAAATTTTTAAAGTGGCTTCTAACTTTATATTTTGACAAAAAAAGGATAAAAATATTTAAGAAACTATTCTTATAAATTTAATTCCATTTTATCCACTACCTAAAAGAGTTCAATATGTTATTTTTAAATATCCATTATAATAATCTATGTGATTTTATTATATATTTATTTTTTTGAAATAAATTTTTCTGTTAATTGATTTTACTCCTATTGAATGTTTATGTGAATCAATTTGAAAATGTTTATTACACACCATATATCTATGTGTGTTTCTTGATTTGATGTTGTATTTTTTCTTCAGGGACACATCTATATAGTTTATCATTATGTGATAGCTTGGGTCTTATATATCCTAATAATTAATTTGTTAAATTTTTATATCTCATTTTATTTATAAAGGATTCTATTAGTGATTAGTTATCCAATATTCTAATTGATTATGGAATTGATACATGATATATTATACTAATGGATTCTATTAGTGAATTATAAATGAGAAACATAAGGTAATATAGTAGTGATATTTTATCCACTGTACTAAGGGATGTTGGTAGTGATGTTTGATCTAATAAACTAATGTGTGTTGGAAAAGCTGTCTAATATACTATAATATGGGATAATGGTAGTTATATTTGATCCCATTTACCAAGGGATGAAGGTAGTTAAATATGAACCACTATTTACTGGTATTTTACTAGTGATACAAGATCCACTATTTCTGGATTTTTACCTCTATGTTTAAGAAACATTCAAATGATATATTTAGATGTTTTAAAATTATTATCACATCTTAAAATCCATGATATATTTTTTTATTCCATTATAGCCCTTTTAAGATCTATTAATATAATTAAATTAAATAGTGTGTTCGATTATTTATTATGATTTTCTATTTATATTTTGATATCCTTTTATTTAAATATTTATCGCATTTTTAGTTCTCTCACACGCATATGATCTAGCCCATTAGAAATGATTGATGTGTTATTCCACGCTTATTATTAATGATGACTCTTTATTAGGTTTTCCTTTTCCCTAGAGAATTATATAGTTTATTATGTTATAAAGGAACTCTTAAATAGTTATATTGTTGGATATATTGACTAAATAATTTGTAATGATTGATTTATTCAACTAGGCTCTAAAGAAATAAAACCTTTAGTTTTTTAGATTTTATCAATATTTTTGAGAATTTATATTTTAATTTTGAAAAATATATAATATAGATTCATGTTATGTTTAGTTTACATAAATTATTATGAGAGAATTTTTATTTATTAAATTGAATTAAGTTAATAATTTTAAAAATAAACACATATAAAACAGTCTATGTTCAACCAATAGTTATATAAGTTGAACAAAATGTATCAAAATTGACAATATCTATGAGAAAAATCTATCTATAATCAATATTAATTTCGTTATAAGCATGATAATTGTATCCTTGAAAGAAAACATTTCATATATGGTTTAAAACACAAGTTTTATGATTTATTGTTTTTATAACAGAAATATATTGTCCTTGTATCTCATGATTCATGTCCACAATTCAATGTACTGAGTGAAAATATAATATCAATATCATATATGTATCCTCATCACATTAACATTCTATGTTTTATTAATAATGATTTAATTCAATCAGTTTATCATAAGGCATTTCACTCTTACAAGAAAAGTTTACTTCATCATTCAATCATACCAATGATTTGGATATCAGTATTTTTACATAAAAATGTAGTTCTAATTCCCACCTTTATTTATGAAGAATCAATTATTTTAATCCCTATTTTACAGGGGCATTGATTACAAATCAATATTTAATTATTATAATTAAACAATTATACAACCAATGCTTTTTAATTTTTAATATTATGTAGCTTTTCAAAAAAATTATCCAATCTCATCTTTTATATTAATATTTCAAAAAATAATGAAAAAAATTAAAATTCAATTATTAAACCAATTCAATCATTACTTTTAATATAATCGATATATCTAAATATATGAAAAATGGAAAATGTAAAAAAATTTATGGATTAATTATACAAATTTAATAATATGAAATATAAAAAATTATAGAAATGTCATATTATTTAATATATGTTGTATAATAATAAAACAACTATAAAATGTTTTGAGATATTTGGGAGACTATGTTTTATCTTGTTTAATGAAAAAAACCGAGTATATTTGAATATGGATGTGTGAAAAAAATCATCAGGTATCATACCAAAATAATTGGAATCTATTTTAATAAAAACAAATATTTAATTAATGATTTATTTGTTTTGGGGATTAATTATGAATATTCATAAATAATATTATATAAATATTTTTATTTAAAATTTGAATAATATATTTCAATAAATTAAAGAAAAAAATAAATTATGGATCTTGAGGAAATGGATAATGAAATAGAAAGAGGATATTATTTATCATAATATGATGTGTGTGACTGATAATAGCCTATATTAATATACACATGAATGACTAATAATATGGCATAATAAAACATCATTCGTGATTAATAATTAAATATTAAATGAGAAACACTTTGAGGACAACAAGTCATTCGAAATTTCTATCAAAAATTAATCCCAGTATTATTGAAAGAATTATTCAAAAAAACTGAAAATATGTAAAATTTATTAATAAACAAATTATATTTGGAAATGTAACACCTTGTAGTTGGTGATGGAACTGAGGAATGAAATTGAAATAAATACATAGTCAGTTAGTGAAAGAAAATATCACTAAGAATTGTGATGTTGTAAGAAACAAGGTGAGACTTATTTTCAAAGGGTGTCAATAGGTTAAATGGATATATTTAAAGGACAAATTTTCTATGGTCTTAGTATTTACAATTAAATAAATATTTATTTTTATTCTAGATCATTAAAATAACATTATTTTTCAAATGTTTGTAAAATATGTATTTAAAAATTGAAATTTAAATTAGTATAAATATATTAAGATTCAAAATATATTTATATTTATAAATAAAGATTTTTTATTTCCAAACATAGAAACATATTATATAGATCGAATAAATCCATGTGATATTTGAATTTTTTAATTTATATATACATAAAGTCACTGAATTAAAAAAAATAAATGTTTATAATAATATATTTGAATTAATTTCATATTCAATAACTCATTTCAATTGATTATCATAAATAAAATTATTTACAATTGATGATGATACTAAAATTATTTGGATTATATAACTATAAGCAACATATAAATCTGATGATGGATGAAATGAATTTTACAAAGCACAATGAAATAATATTTTAGAATGAAGTACAATATCTATGACCAATTAGTATTATTTACATAATTTCACCAATACTTGATATTTATCTATTTATAAAATTATGTAAAATATTAAAAAGTAATCAAATTGATTATTATTTAATGGAAGTTAATTCACATTAATTTACCCTTTTTTCCTCTTTATACAAGATTTATTTTTTAAAATGATATAATCACTCAACAGAATTATTATTTGTAATTCTCAATTGATTCATGTATATAATTTTAATGATATCTAAATTATGGTAATTTGGATTATTATTTTTTCATAATAGGTAGATATGGTATGAAATGAAAAACTCGAAAGTAGAGATAAATAGTTTATACTGTTCATATGAAAAAAATTTCCTAATAATTTAATAACAATTATTAGATATATAGTAATATAGTGGGTTTAAATCTTTTTAGATAACTATTTTGGACTATAAGATATAAATTTTATTAATATAATGATGTCCTGTTTAGTTATAATGGGAAATAAATAATGGAATTATTATAGAGGAATAATTTTGTTCATAAAAAATAATTAAATTAGTTATTTTTGTCATTTTTCACATTTTCTAACTCTAATTACATCATTTTTTTATTATATAATCAAGAGGTTGGGGATAATAATAATTTATGAATTCCTAATAAGGAATTTTCAGTATTAATTTTTTTTCTCAAGTATATATTATTAAAATATATGGGTGGACAATATAATGCTCTTATATAAATTTTTTTTAATCACCTTCGTAACATTCTCATCCAAGGCTACCAAAAAATTTAGCTGATTTGTGACATCGTATGACTTCTAGTGTGCCTCATTATGCATAAAATCTAACCAAATAGCAGTGAGGGTAAATATATAATTGGATGTATATTCCATTGACATCATAAACATCAAATAATGAAATATAGATAAACCAAAAACTTTATAAAAAAATATTTAATTAAATTTATATGTGAACCCTAAATATATTCATTGTTTAATGGAAAAATGAAAAAAATATATTGTTTGGAAAAAATCCATCATTATAAATTTTTTTATTTTTTTAGATTTTATTTTGTTTGAAAAATTTTGTTAAAAAAATTTCTAGGCTGTTTCATGGAAAAGGAATTCGATAAAAAAATTTGAAAATTTTAGAGGTGTTTGAAAAGTACACATAAAATTAGTGATATTTCCCACCATAATACCCCAACCCAATTGACAACTAAGATAGTAGCCAAAAAAGTGGGTCACATGGACTCAATTTTGACTCCCCATATGCATGAGGCTGCTGACTAGTAGCAAGGGTAAAAAGAGGTGATAACAGGAAGACTATACTCTTATATCAATGAATCACGGTGGTAAACCATGAAATAAATAACAAACAATTATGGAAGTAGTAATAAATGAATGAAAATGAATCATTAGAAAACTAAAACTAAATATTAATGATGGCTAATTCCAGTATAAAATAGTTGGATACATGTCATCATAAAGATACTTAATCAAAAATAGTATAAATACATCATGATACAGTTTATTGGGAAGTACAATAATAAAGAAAAGAAGTATAAACCCCTATGTATACTCCAAGAGCATAATGAGATCCAACTCAGTCTTGTACTCATAACTCCTAGGTATAGGAAAAATAGAACAATAAAATATCTATGGTCATGTGAACATAAGGTCTACTCAATTATCCCGGCAAAATGGATGCCCTAGAAGTTTGTGAGATATAAATATCTGTAGGATGCAACCCACAACATCTACAACTGAATCTATTCCATGAATATAAATTAAATCACTGTCAAACTATAAGAATAATTACAATAAGAATTTTTTACTAAATAAACACCTGTTGGCATGGGTTTTAATAGGATATATGTGTGAATATACCTTCTTCGTCTCATCATGGGAAGGATGATATAATCTATAACCATATATATATAGTAATTTTATATACATAATATAGTTATATATTGAGTCCACCTATATGAACTAAGAACGTATAATTTTAGGTGGCCATATTCATAGAATACTAGATTTCGACTAGACTACAGTGTAACTCATTCATCCATAAGAAATATAAATAAGCCTAAAAATAGAAGGTAATGGGAATATTCCATATATTACATTATTAGTGGGATACATCATTCTCATTACTAAAGATGGTGAGTGCACCATCATTTTATCACTCTAAGTTCTGAGTTTTCTATCATGCCAACACTAAACATCGGATGTGGAACATCAAGCCCCCATCCACTTAGTATCTTTGTTGAAAGACGTCATGAAACAACTTACAATGTAGGATAGTGTGATTTTCCAAAATTCTCAATATAAACCTCACCATCGTTTCATATACTATATAATAGAATAGTCGTATTTATAATTATATATATCATGAAATAACTCTTATACCACACACTCAATAAGAACATTTGTAACTAAAGGAATTCTATTTAATAATAAATCTAATTAAGGATGTACATAAGAATTCGTTATAAGATGTGTCTTTTCCACCCTTTATAATTAATTTCATTCAAATTTTATATTTAAATTCTCATAATCCATACAAATTTAAATATAGAAAGAGTCATGGTTGTTCTACCTTAATAAATTTTATTAATTAAAACATATAATTCATTGATTGATTGAAAACCATCATGAAACAAAATTATTTTAATATATTCAATTTAATTACACACCCAGGGTATTTTGTATTTAAACTTCGAGAAAAGAACATATAAGGTACCAGGCTCTATTGGGCGTTTACCCACATAGGAAAATCTATTTATAAAGAAATCCATGAATATAGAATGTTCTTGGTTCATTATTCAATCGAAAATTAGTATGACAATAAATTCACTTAGAAGTTGCATTAGTTGAAACTAACATTTATATAATGTCTGGACAATGAAATAAAACAAAAAAAATTAAAAATATTAATCATAAATTTGTAATTTTAAAGGAAAAACATCATACAATGGGGGTGAATTATAAAATAACGACAGTCTTCATAAAAAATCATTCATCATAAAAATATCTTTTATCCAATAATCATAAATCAATTGACCTTAAAATGAAATTTTAGAAAAAGAACCAAACATGGAAAATATATTATGAGTTTAAAAAATGCGCTCTGTAGGTTCCATAAAGATCTAGTAAATCCCCAAATAGTAGAAATTCTATTATTATTCCATGATAAATGTTTAGAAGGCTTTTGAGGAATCTTTTCATAAAATTATAAATGGAAATAACAGTTGTATCACCTAACGGGTGTCCGTGATTGATGTTTACATCTTCAAATCATAGAGAAACAAACATTGAGAATAATAGTAAGTGTGAAATCCAATTCATAATGATTAAAAGTAATTATGGCAACATGAGGAAATGGAAGGCATGAGTGAAAAATGTTCGACCTAATAACGTTCAAATTTTAAAGAAAATGTCATAGGCCACCAAAATTTTCCATAGGATGATTCAATAATCCATTATAGAGGTAGGCTTTAGTCTAGATTGGATGAAATATAAGAAATAAACGTTTGACAAGATAATAGGTCAAAAGATATCACACCTCCATAACTCAGTCAAGAAGAAAAAAAGGAAGAAGAACTAAAAATTATTTCATAGATTATTGATGTGGATGCATAGAGACCAATGGTGCTGGAATCATATGATGGATATAGGATATATCAAGATTCCTATAGTAGGTTTGGATGAGACCCACAATTCCATAGAGAAGAAGTCATCCATTGGAGGAATAAGAGGGAACAATAAAAGCGGTTTATAGATTTAATTAAGTGAAAACGGTAATTTCACCCTTAAAACTAGCCTGCATGGTTTTCCTATATGATTTTTCTTATCCATGTGCTTACTGTGAGGTACCGTCTTCCTATAAAACCAAAATCACATGGTTATACTACATAATTTTTTTAACTATGAACATCAGTTGCATAGTTTGAGAAAACAGTTCACAACCCATGCGACACAAGCTACTCCCCTAGTTAAGGCCACACAATTTCCTACTGGGGGTTCAATGATTTCATTCATATTGTTTGCCTTTTTCATACCACCGAAACTTTTGACTTTATGGGTCTGGTTTTCACAAAAATTGACAGTGCACCATGGGAACCTCATGGAACATAACCCAAGTCTATAATAACACATTGATGTGTTCCTACTCTCTAAATTACACTCTGATTTTCCGATTGAAGGAAGTTTCATCCACTAAATTAGAATACTAAAATTCCCTTGGAATTCTACCTTGGCTCAACAAAATAGGTCACTACAAGGCCCCCACCATAAAACTTCTCATCCCGATGAATCCTTCAGGAACATTGATAACATCACCAGAACTACAAGGGTAATTGAGCCTCGTTGAAATGGTCATGTTGTATTTCCAAATTCCCATTGAACCATGAGGCATTTATTTAGAAAACAACACTTAATCCACTAAAACATGAGCCAATGATCATTTTCTATTTGAACTCCAAAACAATAAATTCCTTACACCATTTAGATATAGAAATGCAGACATCATTGTCTTTCTAAGATGTCGGTTGATGGTGCTCTCCAACCAAGGTATTATCAGAAAAGAGGACTTGAATTCTTAAACAATACCTCCACCATCAGAATTTCCTATAAATCAGTACCCCAGTCATTCAAGTGATACTCCTAACATGATTTATTTCCCTAGAAGAACCCAATTACAACAAGCATCATTCAAGGGACCACAATAGAATATAATAGTCGAATCATAATTGACTAAACTAAAACTAGTCGCTCTATCTATCCTTTAAGGATACATTAATCCTTTACCACGCACTAAATTCAACCCAGAAAGATTCTCTAAAATGGTTCCATTCAACTATATACATCGAAAAATATGGAAAACAATTTGAGTAACTCATGCCGACAGTTTTGATAAATTCAAAGCATAGAATGTCGGCACATTAAAAACTATATAGTAGTTCCTTCTACCATGAAATTTCATGGTTACTTTGATAACATTCACCAATTTATATACCTGATTTCTAATAGAATTCACAATTAAAACCATCACCATTCCATTTAATCAATCATGTCACCACATGAACAAGAGGAATCCTAGATCCAAGCAACTAGAATTTCTACCTTTTTTAAACAAGTCCTCCATGATGGAAAAAAATATCAGTTAACCTTGGAATCAATGAACTAGATTCTAGGGAACTAACCCAATGTAGTCCATACTTATGTTTAATAGAGATAGATTGGTTGAATTTATTGACATCGACATTAAATTATTTAGTAATCCTATAGTGGAATTTTTCTATAGATCATGTCAATGGATTATAGCTATTGTCAAGGAGTTTTTCAAAGGCATTCAAACACATGAACCCAAGTATCACTCAAACATATCCATCCCTGGATGAAAACATTGCATCCTATATGCAACTCAGAAAGAGATCACCAAAAAACCCAATAGCCTTTAAAACATTAACACATCATATAGTCGATGCTATATTAGTGAATTAAAGAAAATGTCAATATAGGATAAATTCTCATGTTTTTTATAAGGGTACTCAAATAGGAAACATAGAAAACAAAAATATGAGTATTCAAACCACTATTGGATAACTTCTTGAAGTAATCTATACTTCACCAAGTAGGGAATCGCTGTTAACTGATCAAAAATAACATACCACATGAGGCATTCCATGATCTCTCAAAATTAACCCCATATTTACATCTAATTACAATGGTCCTTCTTAATGGTTTCATACACAACCTACCACATTAATTTCATGCTACTAAGAATGAATTTGCATGATTCAAAACATGAAATCCTCAAAGTAATTAAAGGAAGATTAAAAATTTACAAATAATCTTTTTTGTTTTCTTCCTTTAACATGGATGGATCCATGTTCACTAGAACTGACACGATTCTCCCCACATTATTAGATTCCTAGAAATCAATGAAGAGATAAAACATACTCTCATAAGTGCACTATATCAGACACACCTTATAAGTAAACATGATTCTCCTATGAGCCACACTCACATACATAATATCATGGGAAATGAAAACCAAAACCATCCTAACCAGCATGTTAGAACACTGAATCCTCTTGGAAATCTTCACAAACATTGGGATGAACATGATTCCATTATT
This sequence comes from Viscum album, assembly GCA_963277665.1. Taxonomy (NCBI): domain Eukaryota; kingdom Viridiplantae; phylum Streptophyta; class Magnoliopsida; order Santalales; family Viscaceae; genus Viscum; species Viscum album. The sequence continues at coordinate 1,198,947,184 of OY728143.1, read as the reverse complement.
GCACTGGTCACTCTAATACAGAGATGACTTAATAATGTACTCAATAGCATAATGCTCAACGATTCCACCGAACTCAATCGATTTTTTCAACATCACGGAAAATGTTGTGTACCATATATATCAATGCATCCCCCCATGATATTTTAATGAAAACAAAATATTATGGGAACTACTCATAGGCCATTCACCCATATGAATTCAATTATCTGATAGACAAAGACCATAACTGGACCAAATGTGAACTATCACATTACCATAAAATAAACTCACAACCTCCCGAGTTGAATAATGAATGAGAATAGGGTCACAAGTGCTATTAAATATACAACCATGCCTTAGGATTGTCTGAACATCTGAAACCAAGATTTACTCATTTTTCATGCCCATAACAGGTCCAAGGAACACATGACCACCCATCTGAACAAGGGTTCCATTTAAAATCATTGATTCTGTGTAATAGAAAATACACAAAATGTCAGTAATCTCCCAACATTTACCAAGTCATTTAAGGTGTGAGTTTGATAGCTGCCATGGGACAGACCCTCATAAAATCAAAATGGACTAACATATCACTGGGTTACAAAAAATAGAAATTAAATGGGCTGAAGAGTCCATCATTTATGCCATTTCATAAAATAAATGATATATAGAAAATGATCACATTTTACTTCCAAGGTAACTAGAAAGAAAGATTAAACTACTGTTACTCGAGGAAATAAACCAAGGACACCATTTTTTGTTTCCTTTTAACACATTGAATTATTGACATTTAATATTTAAACATTTTCATGTTTCAATGATTACATCAGGTATTGATGATATATCGTGGTACCTAATTTATCAAGAACAAATTGGAAAAATAAAAAATCCTTTTCAAACTTCTCTTTAACCATTACCCATTTATTTTAATCATACTATGGTCCCTCTAGGACAACAAAGATTCACCAGATTACAACCCAATAGTATTTTATTAGTTATTAAAATTTAAAAAACACTTGTAGTGGGTAATCTCAAAAAAACATGCATCATCATACCTATGTGGGACCAGTTGTGCATTAGGATGTTAACCACGTGATCTATATGAATTTTTGATAGAGTCAAAATTCTTTATAGGGGCAACAAAATCATTTTAGGTTAAAATTAAATTGATTTTACATTTCAACCATCTCATAATATATCATGGTTATTTCTAATGGTTCAGTTTTGTTGTTCACAATATTCTAATACATAATGTGAACATACACTTCATATTTTGGCATAATAATCCCAGTAATCAAATCCAATTCGCATTAAAATTTGAAATTGAGAAACTTTTTTCATTTTAACAATAGTCTATATTTATATATACAAGATTAAAGGATTGTTCAAGAACATGGGTCATATTAACCCAATTATAGGGTTCCAATACACCTTACAACTGATTAATGTCTCCCATTTAATCATTATAAATTAATTTATCCAATGAACCAATATATATATATATATATATATCAAAACAGAATTAGAATTTTATTACAAGATGTAATCATAGAGAATCATGCTAATAAGCATAGAAGAAAAATACAAGGTAAGACATTCTAAATAATCACAGAACATGTCATATAATTACCTATATAGGTTATATAATATTGAATGATAAAGATAAAAAATACATGGAATTACACTTAAGGAAAACAAATAAAATACACACAATTCTCTACAAATGATACTACATTGTATAGAAAATACATGAAATGTGAATTTCAATGTTTATAATATGATGGATATAATTATTCATCCTTTCCATATTGGACTGCAGTTAAAATTCTATAAACATCATAAAAAATAAGCAATAGAAATTACACCATTCAGACAAGGTGAATTTATATCATATATAATATCAAAAAATATGAACAACAATCCATCCATGGAATGTTTTATTTTAACCCATGTGTGTGGTGATTATTTCAAGACATGAATATTTACCAATAACCAACACATTTCTAGTATTCTTTTTACTAGACCAAAAAAGCAAGAAAATGGAAAAATAAATCCCTATGATACTGCTTTATAACATCCCAACCCGACTATCCACTAAGGTGGTAGCTGAACCAGTTGGCCACATGGCCCCAAGTGCACCACCCCATATGCCAGAGGCTTCAGAGTAGTATAGAGGGTATATAGATGTGGTAGAGGGGACAATAGACCCTCCTATCAGAGTAATTGAGGGATAAATCAAAAAATAATAAGGGATAAGATAGGAATGAGTGATAAATGAAATAATGAGAAATAGAAGAAAAATACAACTAAATGTAAATGATGGACAACGAAAGTATACAACAAATGCATGTAGGTCCTCATAATTATAAATAATCTAAAATAGTAGACATATATCATGATACTATTTACAATGATGTAAAAGAATAAATAAAATAAGTAAAAATACACGAGGGAAACTCAACAAGAATCCAAAGATCTGGCTCAATCATGTTATCTTAACTCCCAGGTATAAGAAAACTAACACAAAAGTCATCCACTATCCTATGATTATAATGTCTACATGGGTACCCCCATTATAATGTAGGACCAATTAAGAATTGACATATAAATACCAATAGGTTACAACCAACATTGTCTACAATAAAATCCAGTGCATAAATATTATCTCAATTAGTGTGCAAGTATAATGAGAATAAAAATAAGAAATTATTAATAAATAAATAAATACCAGTTGGATAAATTTTCAATAGCATACCTTACTGACTCTACCATCTTCATCTCATAGCTTGAAAGATAAACTAATCAGTAATAGTATATATATAGTAATGATATATACATGGAATAGTAATATCTTTCATCCACCTATATGAACCAAGTATTTATGGAAGTAAGTGTCCATATTCATAGAATTCGATATGTTGGTTGTATGAGGGTGTGATCCATTATCCATAACCAGTCTAAAAAATACTAAAATCTCAAGAAAAAGGCTACATACTATAAATCTCATAATGAGTTGGAGTCTTCAAGATCGTCACATGAGATGGTGAGTTTTACATCATATAAACACTCGATGTTGTGAGTGTTCCATCATGCCAACAATAAAAATGGTATTTGGTGCATCAATCCCACCATCTACATAGTATTAGTGGTGCGAGATGTGATGACTCAACACCCGATGTAAGGGTGCATGAATTTCGTACATGATCAACAGAACTCATACAATAGTTTTAAAACCAATATAATTGGATAATCATATTTATAATTTTATCCATGATCCAATACCTCTCATGATTTACATTTAATAATACCACTCATAGAAAATGGAATTACATTTAGTAATAAATCGAATTTTTCAGGTACTTATGAATGAAATAAATGGTGTTCCCTTTCCAAACATTACAGTTAATTATATTCAAATTATTTTAATAAATTCTCATAATCAATGATTATTTGATTGTTGAGTGTGGTGTGGTCATAACAGCCAAATAAATTTCATTAACTAAAAAATCTAATTTATTCAAGGAAAGAAAACTAATCATCCAATCCATTCCATTTCATAAAATCCATTTAATTTCACAACCACATAAATTTATTTTTCATGGTTTGAGAAGGAACCTAGAAGGTACCATGGTCAATTGTGAATTTCACCACTTGGAAAAATCATTTTGTGTAGCTTGCCAATGACTTGGGTGGTTCATGGATCATTAGTAAATCAAAAAGGTGTGGGTCATGCCATTCACATAGACAACATATTGGTTCAAATAATCGTTTATATAATGGATGGAAAAGAAATAAAACCATGAACATTATAACTACTAATCATCACTATATAATTTTGATGAGAGTTAACCTCTTCATATTCATTTTATGATAAAATCGTGATATTGTTCATAAAAAATTTATTATTCAAAATTATGAATTTTACTAAATAATCATAACTCAATTGACCTTAAAATACATTTTACAAAAAATACCAAACATGAAGAAGAAATTATAGGCTCAACACAACACTTATTGTAACACCCCAAGTAAATAAATAATATGACAATTTCATATTTATCCATATTTTTTAATAAAATATTAATATGACTTTAAAGGGGATGTTATGCTCGATGGAGTACCCAACACGCAACCATGAGTTTCTTGGGAATCTTACGTTGCACTCTAATAATAATGTAATATTATTTTAAATGGTAGTTAATGCCTAGCTGTTGTGATGGTGGGAATGAATAGAACTAACTACAAAATGATTATATATGTTTGTCAAATATTTTTACTTTTTACAATAAATGTTAGAGGATTAAAAATGTGAATGAATCCAATTTTAAGCGTAAACATTCTAATATTCTTTAAAAGGTCAATTAACCGCTTTTTAATGGTGAACCTCTTTTAAAACAAAATTTTGACAATTGTATGTGTTATATTTGACAAAATAAAATTCTTCTTTAGAATCGGGACATCAAAATTTACTTTGTGTAAATTTTTGGTATTTTTCTGAAAAAGTTCAATTTTTAATGAATAGTGAAAAATGTTGTATTTTAATTCAAAACCACTTTTTAGTCTAATTTATTTATATTATTATATTATATTTTGAATTGTTTTTAAAGTTAAATTAGAATATATTTTTACCATCTAATTTAATTGTGGTCTTTGGAATTAATTTCACTTTGAAATCAAACTTAAACTAGTGTCAATCTTTTGATACATTTTGTTTCATAAAAACACGCTATTTGTTTTGACAGTGGGAATTAATTATTAAATTAATTAATGCAACTTATGTGTTTTGAATTTTGTAAAATATAAATCATTTTTTAATTCAGAATATCAAATATAGCTTAGGGTGAATTTTTGGTAATTCTCTGAAAAACCACAATTTTTGATGAATAGTGAAACCACTAAGTGGTACTTATAAAAACTGATTTTTCCGTTTAAATGAAATTTTTCCATTTTTTTTTTTTTAATTTCAAAAATCCGACATACATGGTTGTCCTGGTGAAAAGTAACCTATTACGTTTTTAATCGCGATTAGAGGTAATTAGTGTACTTTAAGGTAAGAATAATGTTTAAATAAACTGAAATTACCTAGACACATGTCCTACCCTCATTGGATGTGTCATGGCCGACCAATACAATCCATGGGTCATCTTGGGGACCCCATGGATCCACTTTGGTTGGAAAATGACATAAATATCTTTTTATTTAATGTTAAAGTAAAAATGACACAAACATGAAATGTTTTACTAAAACAATTTTTTAATGGGGTTATACAAGTCAGATATTTGACTATAAATAGTCATTAGAAACCTAACAAGATTTCCTACATCATAGTATTTTTTTTATAATTTTTAGACATTAAATAAATTAAATTATTTATGACATTATGATGATGCAGCGATGACCTCATTATTTAACGATTTAAATAAAATGGAAAGATAATGTAATATCTAAGACCTACACATGTCCAAAACCTATTGGATGAGTGTATTTCGAACCCTTATCACCTTATCCTCTAAATAAATCAATGTGGGACCTTTAAAATCCGAAACTCTTTTTAAAATAAAGTAACAGTTTCTAACTTTACAAGAGTGCCCCTCCTCTCCTCTTATAAAAGGCCCCCACCTCTTCCTCTTTACCCACACTTCCAAAGCCTTTGGCTCGGCCAACCCCTGCCCATTTTGTATCTCCACATCCCTCTCTAACTCCTTGAAGCCTCAATTTGGGAATAAGTCTACCCAAGGAATCCTTTTAGCTCAAACCAAAGGGAGTTACCCGATTTTAAGGTAATGTCTTCACTTGAGTCCTTTTGTTTTATTTTGCCTCTCCAACCCCCTAAACTCTTTTTATTCATCTCTTTTGTAAAAAATCCAGTATCTTAAATATACTAGGATGTTTTTACAAGAAGTATTCGAGCTACACTTACACACACCTTCATCTAATGATTAAAGAACATACTATTTCCATGGATGGCGATTTTCTGCCTCACGAAACGATGACTGTTCAACACTCATATAACACCTTCAAAGGTGGCTATTAAGATATCACTATATTTATATATGATATATAATATGTTTATGTTTTACTTAAGCTTCTGTATTTTTCTTTTGTGGAATACCTTTATGGTCTCCATTGTGGGAAAACATGATAATTTCATTTTAAGAAGTGCGGACTACCGCCCCCTCAAAGTGATGTGATTCGTTAATGCCATATGTGGGATGGATAAAGGATGGATTTAAAGTTATTATATATGAATTTATGATTTAATTATAATATACCTCTATATCATTATTATTTCTTTCCATTAATATATGAGATAGAAATGAAAGTACCGTTCATGCGTACGCACGGCTTACTGTCTCCACGAACGGTGCATTTCATTTCTGATCCCCAAATGTAATGTACTATTATAAGTACATATTAATAATGGATACATATAATTTATGTTACATATAAATGATGAATATAATTCTGGAATTAAAATATACATACCTCTCATTTAGTTTTAATTCCATTAATATGACAAAGAAATGAAAGTAGCGTTCATGCGTATGTACGGCTTACTGTCTCCATGAACGGTGCATTTCATTTCTTACCTCTAAATGATTATGTAATATTATAAATACATTTATATGCTGGATATATATGATATATATGATTTCCAAATCATGAATATCATTATGGATATAATGAACCATTGACCACGTGAACAACTTGTAATTGTAAGAAGTTCACTTTCGACTTAAGAACCAAATATCGACAAAACAAACATTATTTACTTAAATGATTACATAATGTTTATAAAATGTAAATAAGTCATATAAAAGGAATAATTAACTTGAAAAGGATATTAATCAAATATAAATTAACTCAAGTTTATTATTCAGGATGTTAAAGAATGATCGAGTCAAGTCGGACCCGAGGTAAGGGATCCTACTCCTCTCTTTCTTTTTAAGTACACTCTTTTATGTCATTCCTTCTAAGCTTATCTTTATTGTGATTGGGATGTTATTTTATATTACTCTTACTGTAATTTTTATGTTTATATTATGAGAGACACTATTCTCTCTCATCAATCCATTTTGGATGTTTTGAGTGGCGCCGTTAGGCTGCCGAATTTTCGTAAGAGATCCAACCTCTCTATTTCTTTTTAAGTACTCTCATTTATGTCATTTCTTTTAAGCCCATCTTTCTTATGTTTGGGGATGTTATTTTATATTCATCATACTTTAATTTTTATGTTCATATTATGGGATACCCTATTTGATCTCATAAATCTATTTTTTGAAGTTTTAAGTGGTGTTGTTAGGCTGCCGAGTTTTCGTAAGGGATTTTTCATCTCACTTTTATTCACATTACAATTATGCTACGTTTGCCACTATTTCCTTTGAGTGGGGTATGTACTGCCCATTAATATAAACTTTGTGTAGTATAATTTCATTTATGGGTATTTAAATCTTCATTTTATGACCCTTCTTCCATGGGGTGTACTTTTCGAAAGTTACCCAACTCGGTAAGGGGACCTTTCACCCTCCTTTTCTTTAAAAGACTTATTTTGTTATGTCTTTTAATTCACAAACTATTATGTTGGAATATGTTCTTATATATCCTTATTTATGTGAATTTTATGTCCAAGTGATGAGATCCCCTTTATCTCTCTCATCAACCCTTTTTGTAAAATTTTATGTGACGCCGTTTGGCTGTCGAATTTTACCAAGGGAACTTCTTAACCCAATTTTGATTTCTTTGGGTTCAACATGTAGTTATTGAATATGTCATCCTTTAAATATTTTTGAATAACCTTTGATTGTTTTACACTTAATATCATCTTATATTGGGTGTATTTATATTTGTCACACATAATTATGAGATTGATTTATCCTTAATTTAAGGATACCTTCTTTATAATGGATTTCATCTCATTTTACATTTCTTTTGAGACTTCATTGTTGTTATGCACCAATTCACTCTTATATGGTGTGTATACTTTTCTTTGACATATTATATCATGAATCCCCTTATTCTCATTATATTATAATGTTCGGATTAAATGTTATTTCGCTATTATTTGTATTCAAGAGTCTCGCATTCTGTTAAAAACTATTTAACAAAAATATCGTTTTAAATGTTTTAAAGATTTATTATTCTAAATCTTTATCTTTAATGTCCATGTTTTTGAAATGGTTTTCAGTATTTATTTATATGGACATTAATGTTTTAAAATTATAATTCCATTAAAAGCATCAAAGTGGTATGGGACACTTTGATTCAAAAATCTCTTTTAAATGGTTTTTGAAAATGGTTTGATTAATTCAATATCTGGGAATTAATTATTGTTATTGCAAATGAAATTTTGTTATTGAAATGTTTATATTTTCAATATTTTATGTGTAATGATGGTACTTGGACATTTTATGGGTGGTTACGTGATAAACCATATGACGGGTGGTGCCGTGAATACCAGGACGGGTGGTTACGTTATAACATCCAATGCATTGGGTATGGAAGTCAGCCGTATGGCTATTCCATTAAGTATGTATGGATGTTGGCCGAATGGCTATTCCATTTAGTGATATGTGTGGAAGTCAACCTTATGGTTATTCCACTTAAGTATGTTTATGTCCCAAGTTACCTTTATATGTTATGTAATCTTTATATGGGTTTTATGGTAATCTTTTGGTTACAGAAGGGTAAGTAATGAACTTTTATTCAGCAAAGAGTTTTTACTACTTCGAAAAGGTGAAAAGTATTACTTTGATAAAGTATACATGGTTTACATGTTGTTTTGAAAAACTAACAGTTTTCATTCTTTGTGTATCCCTTACTGAGCTTTTTATGCTCATCCCAATTTTTTGAAATGTTTTTCATAGGAATTAGCGTGGAATAGGTTCAAGGATGGGTGCAAGGGAAAGTCATGCTACCTAAAACATGGAACTAGACATGTTTCTTTTAAAGAGTCATTATTTTATGGAAATTTAGTAGAATTGACTACTTTGTAATCTTTTTAGATGTAATAGTTATGTCCTGATTCTCTAAAACTCTAAACCTGAAAAGATCCTCAATGTGAATTACTCATTTAATTCAATATTAAGTAAGTTTTAAGGATGGGGCCTTACAGTTGGTATTAGAGGTCGGTTTAGATAACTTTAGAGGTTAGGGTATTCTTTAAGCAAAATTGGTATTACCATAATGGTTAGGATTTCAGAAAGAGTCATAGTTTTTAGATAAAGTGAATGAGTAAGTATATCTTCCTCATTAGTACATTATGGTTTTGTTGATGTACTCACACTGACCCTTTTTGGTTTTAGTAAATGGATGGGTCTGGCAATCACCAAAGTAACAGTGGAGTTGAAGGAAACTGTGACAGTTTTCTGAGTGAGCAGCTGAATGATATGGGAGCTGCAATGAGAACTCTTGTGTTTATCCTCAACCAACTATCTGGAGTCATGATTGACCACCTAAACCTTAGTGATTTCTATAAGGCATCATATATGCGAGAAACAAATCCCTACGGAACTACAGGTAATAATCATAAAGGTAAGTGTGTACAAAAACCTATGTGTCAAATATGTGGAAAGAAACACCTAGGAAAATGTTTCAAAGGGACAGAAATATGCTATAGATGTGGAAATGAAGGTCATAAAGCAAGAACCTTCCTTGGAAAAAGGAAGCATCTAGTTGACTCGAGGAAAGGGAAAGAAGTTATTTCTGAGGGATCAATTGAATGTTTTAAATGTGGTGTGCATGGTCATTATGAAAACACATGTCCTATGAAAAAGTTTTGGGAATGGGATCACCAAGATCGTATAAATATTCATTTACCAATACCTAATGCCATTCCGATGGAGGATAAAGAAACTGAAAATGACCAATCAAAGGTATATACTACTTCATGACTATTGTTTTCCTATTTTGGAATCTTAGGATATTATTCATGATTTTGTTTGTAGGAAAGAGGTATTTCGGAATAAGTTGGAAAGGAATGGTTAATGGATCATGAAGAATGTTAAATGAGTAAGATGTCAACATATAAGGGCTTCAAGAGTTATGGTGAAATTCCTAAGAGTATTAAGTCTCTTTTGATGATGGGGTTACATTAGAAGAGTTTTTATATTATGTGTAACCCTGATGTTTAATATATGAAAATTTTATTCAATGAATATTTATATTTTCTTTTGTGGACATAGTTATAAAGAACCATTTGGGTTTATATGATCCTTACTTTTGAGGTAATTATGGGTTACTATATGTTATGATTCAAGTGAAAGGCATGAGATAAAATTGAGGTTAAATTATGTTATGGTTATTTTTGATGATTTTGACTTTTTTGGGGAATGATTTGAGAATTATATAGTTTTTGAAGAAGGACAACACACAAACCGTGTGACTGCCCGTCGCGTCGGACAAAGCTGTGGGAATCAAACCCAAAACCAAAGTGCGACTGGTATTTATCGCCTACCACTGGACTACGTGAAGCCCCTGGTTAGTTTGACTGATTCGTTTTAGTTATATGATTTTATTAATTAAGGGTAAGTTTATTTTGGGTTATTTATGAAAATGATTAACCTATCATGGAGGATATGTGATTAGGTTAATTACTTTTCAATACGAGATTTTAGGAGCAACTGATGTTGTTTGGAGATAAATGTTATGATTTAACATAGAAGACTATGTGACTAAATCCTTCAAATATTTGGGTTTCAACATTAGATTGGTTTACATTGAAAAATTTTATGGACAAATTGTTTATCGTATGGTCCTCGTTGAACTTTGGGTTTTGTTGGACAAATTTTGGAGATTAAGAATAGATTTTCTTTTTCAAGGGTTATCCTTTTCTAGATTATCTGATCTTATACTAACCTTTTTGGTTTTGGTTTTGGTTAAAGCCTAAAGACATGGGAAGTATATATTTTTCTTTGGTGGATTAGGTGATTCTCAAGAAGATTGATTATAGTACTCTTACTATGAACAAGTCTTCCTAAATACTCGTCTTTTAGAGAAAATATGAGTTTTTGTAAGGAATCTAATAAAAGTTGAAAGTCAATATGATAAGTGATTATGTTTCCCTATGAATAAATTCCTCAATAAAAAGTAACTTGAAACAAAATGTTGTCTATTAACTTTTCCTACTGGGGAATCGAATACCGTTTAACCCATCACAAGTTTGTGATTTTCTTATGGTTAACTTTCTCCTAGACATGTTTATTATCACTCTCCCTCAAGAACATTACCCTTTGCTTTTTCTTCCATGTCCATGTTTTCCTACACGGAATCCTATTATGGGTTAACTCGGGTGACCTCTGTACTTATCTTTCTTTATTTTAAAGTGAATTTTTTACAGACTCTTGTTCCGATGTGGGACTTTCAAGGATGTTTCCAAGGTCAATTTTAAAATTGCAAGGACGCAATTCCCAAAAGGGGGGAAGGATTTAACACACCAGGTAAATAAAGAATATGACAATTTCCTATTTATCTGTATTTGTGAATAAAATATTATATTACTTTAAAGGGGATTCTATGCTCGATGGCGTACCCAACACGCCACAACGAGTTTCTTGGGAATCTTAGGTTGCACTCTAATAATAAAGTAATATTATTTTAAATGGTAGTTAACGCCTAGCTGTTGTGATGGTGGAAATGAATAGAACTAACTACAAAATGATTATATATGTTTTTCAAATACTTTTACTTTTTACAATAAATGTTAGAGAATTAAAAATGCGAATGAATCCAATTTTAAGCGTAAACCTTCTAATATTCTTTAAAAGGTCGATTAACCGCTTTTTGATGGCGAACCTATTTTAAATCAACATTTTGAAACTTTTATGTGTTATATTTGACAAAATAAAATTCTTCTTTAGAATCGGGGCATCAAATTTTACTTTTTGTAATTTTTTGGTATTTTTCCGAAAAAGTTCAATTTTTTATGAATAGTGAAAAATGTTGTATTTTAATTCAAAACCTCTTTTTAATATAATTTATTTATATGATTAGATTATATTTTGAATTGGTTTTAAAGTAAAATTAGAATATATTTTTACCATCTAATCCAATTGTGGTCTTTGGAATTAATTTCACTTTGAAATCGGACTTAAACTAGTGTCAATCTTTTGATACATTTTGTTTCATAAAAACATGCTATTTGTTTTGACAGCGGGAATTAATTATTAAATTAATTAATTCAACTTATGTGTTTTGAATTTTTTAAAATAGACATCATTTTTGAATTCGGAATATCAAATATAGCTTAGGGTGAATTTTTGGTAATTTTCTGAAAAACCTCAAGTGTTGATGAATAGTGAAACCACTAGTGGTATTTATAAAAACTGATTTTTCCGTTTAAATGAAAATTTGTCATCTTTGTGTTTTGAATTTCAAAAATCCGACATACATGGTTGTCATTAATAAGTAAAATGTGGTTCAATGGGATAAAAAAAAATTTGGTGAATAGTAACTTATTAAGTTTTTAATCGCGATTAGAGGTAATTAGTGTAGTTTAATGTAAGAATAATGTTTTAATAAAATGAAATGACCTAGAAACATGTCCTACCCTCATTTTATGTGTCATGGCCGACCAAGAAAATCCATGGGTCAACTTGGGGACCCCATGGATCCACTTTGGTTAGAAAATGACATAAATACCTTTTTATTTAATGTTAAAGTAAAAATGACACAAACATGAGATGTTTTACTAAAATAATTTTTACATGGGGTTATATAAGTCATATTTTTGACTATAAATAGTCATTTTAAAGCTAAAAATATTTCCTACATAATATTATTTTATCTATAATTGTTAGACATTAAATAAATTAAATTATTTATGACATCATGATGATGCATCGATGACCTCATTATTTAACGATTTAAAAAATATGGAAAGATAATATAATATCTAAGACCTAAACATGTCCAAAACCTGTTGGATGAGTGGATTTCGAACCTTTATCACCTTATACTCAAAATACATCAATGTGAGACCTTTAAAATCCGAAAATCTTTTGAAAATAAAGTAACATTTTGTAACTTTACAAGAGTGTCCCTCCTCTCCTCTTATAAAAGGCCCCCACCTCTACCTCTTTACTCACACTTCAAAAGCCTTTGGCTCGGCCAACCCCTGCCCATTTTGTATCTCTACATCCCTCTCTAACTCCTTGAAGCCTCACTTTGGGAAGAAGTCATCCCAAGGAATCCTTTTAGCTCAAACCAAAGGGAGTTACCAGATTTTATGGTAATGTCTTCACTTGAGTCCTTTTGTTTTATTTTGCCTCTCCAACCCCCTAAACTCTAGTTATTCATTTATTTTGTAAAAACTACAGTATATTCAATATACTAGGATGTTTTTACAAGAATTATTCGAGCTACACTTACACACACCTACATCTAATGGTTAAAGAACATACTGTTTCCGTGGATGGCGAATTTCTGCCTCACGAAACGATGATTGTTCAACACTCATATAACACCTTCAAAGGTGGCCATTAAGATGTCACTATATTTATATATGATATATAATATGTTTATGTTTTACTTAAACTTCTGTATTTTTATTTTTTGGCATACCTTTATGGTCTCCATTGTGGGAAAACACGATAATTTCATTTTAGGAAGTGCGGACTACCTCCCCCTCAAAGTGATGTGATTCGTTAATGCCATATGTGGGACGTATAAAGGATGGATTTAAAGTTATTATATATGATGTTATACTGGAATTATAATATAACTCTATATCATTATTATTTCTTTCCATTAATATATGAGATAGAAATGAAAGTAGCATTCATGTGTACGCACGGCTTACTGTCTCCACGAACGGTGCATTTCATTTCTTATCCCCAAATGTAATGTACTATTATAAGTACATATTTATAATGGATACATATAATGTATGTTACATATAAATGATGAATATAATTCTGGAATTCAAATTTACATACCTCTCATTTAGTTTTAATTCCATTAATATGACAAAGAAATGAAAGTAGCGTTAATGCATACGTACGGCTTACCGTCTCCATGAACGGTGCATTTCATTTCTTACCTATAAATGATTATGTAATATTATAAATACATGTATATTCTGGATATATATGATATATATGATATCCAAATCAGGAATATCATTCTGGATATAATGAACCATTGACCACACGAACAACTTGTAATTGTAAGAAGATCACTTTTGACTTAAGAACCAAATATCGACAAAACAAACATTATTTACTTAAATGATTACATAATGTTTATAAAATGTAAATAAGTGATATAAAAGGAATAATTAACTTGAAAATGTTCTTAATAAAATAGAAATTAACTCAAGTTTATTATTCAGTACGTTAAAGAATGATCGAGTCAAGTCGGACCCGAGGTAAGGGATCCTACTCCTCTCTTTCTTTTTAAGTACACTCTTTTATATCATTCCTTCTAAGCTCATATTTATTGTGATTGGGGTGTTCTTTTATATTAATATTACTGTAATTTTTATGTTCATATGATGAAAGACCTTATTCTCTCTCATCAATCCATTTTGGAAGTTTTGAGTGGCGCCGTTAGGCTGCCGAATTTTCGTAAGAGATCCAACCTCTCTATTTCTTTTTAAGTACTCTCATTTATGTCATTTCTTTTAAGCCCTTATTTATTATGTTTGGGTATGTTCTTTTATATTCCTCATACTTTAATTTTTATGTTCATATTATGGGAGACCCTATTTGATCTCATAAATCTATTTTTTGAAGTTTTAAGTGGCGTTGTTAGGCTGCTGAGTTTTCGTAACAGATTTTTCATCTCACTTTTATTCCTGCGACATTTATGCTATGTTTTCCACTATTTACTTTGAGTGGGGTATGTACTTACCATTAATATACACTTTGTGTAGTATAATTTCATTTATGGGTATTTACATCTTTATTTTATGACCCTTCTTCCATGGGGTGTACTTTTCGAAAGTTACCCAACTCGGTAAGGGGACATTTCACCCTCCTTTTTTTAAAAGACTTATTTTGTTATGTCTTTTAATTCACAAACTATTATGTTGGGATATGTTCTTATATATCCTTATTTATGCAAATTTTATGTCCAAGTGATGAGATCCCCTTTATCTCTCTCATCAACCCTTTTTTTAAAATGTTATGTGACGCCGTTAGGCTGTCGAATTTTACCAAGGGAACTTCTTAACCAAATTTTGATTTCTTTGGGTTCAACATGTAGTTATTTAATATGTCATCCTTTGAATATGTTTAAATAACCTTTGATTGTTTTACACTTTATATCATATTATATTGGGTGTATTTATATTTTTCACACATAATTATGAGATTGATTTATCCTTAATTTGAGGATACCTTCTTTATAATGGATTTCATCTCATTTTACATTTATTTTGAGACTTCATTGTTGTTATGCACCAATTCACTCTTATATGGTGTGTATACTGTCCTTTGACATATTATATCATGAATCCCTTTATTCTCATGATATTATAAAGTCCTTATTAAATGTTATTCCGCTATTATTTGTATTCAAGAGTCTCTCATTTTGTTAAAAACTATTTAACAAAAATATCGTTTTAAATGTTTTAAAGATTTTTTATTATAAATATTTATCTTTAATGTCCATTTTTTCTAAATGGTTTTCAGTATTTATTTATATGGACATTAATGTTTTAAAATTATAATTCAATTAAAATATTCAAAGTGGTATGGGAAACATTGATTCAAAAATCTATTTTAAATGGTTTTTTAAAATGGATTGATTAATTCAATATCTGGGAATTACTTATTGTGATTGAAAATGAATTGTTGTTATCAAAATTTTTATATTTTCAATATTTTATGTGTAATGATGGTACTTGGACATTTTACGGGTGGTTACGTGATAAACCATATGACGGGTGGTGTCGTGAATACCAGGACGGGTGGTTACGTTATAACCTCCAATGCATTGGGTATGGAAGTCAGCCGTATAGCTATTCCATTAAGTATGTATGGAAGTTGGCCGAATGGATATTCCATTTAGTGATATGTGTGGAACTCGACCTTATTGTTATTCCACTTAAGTATGTTTATTTCCCATGTTACCTTTATATGTTATGTGATCTTTATATGGGTTTTATGGTAATCTTTTGGTTACAGAAGGGTAAGTAATGAACTTTTATTCAGCGAAGAGTTTTTACTACTTCGAAAAGGTGAAAAGTATTACTTTGATAAAGTATTCATGGTTTACTTGTTGTTTTGAAAAACTAACAGTTTTCATTCTTTGTGTATCCTTTACCGAGCTTTCTATGATCATCCCAAGTTTTTGAAATGTTTTTCACAGGACTTAGCGTGGAATAGGGTCAAGGATGGGTTCAAGGGAATGGCATGCTACCTAAAACATGGAACTAGACATGTTTCTTTTTAAGAGTTTTTATTTTATGGAAATTTAGTATAATCCACTGCTTTCTAATCTTTTGAGATGTAATAGTTATGTCCTAATTCTCTAAAACTCTAAACCTGAAAAGATCATCAATGTGAATTACTCATTTAATTCAATATTAAGGAAGGTTTAAGGTTTGGGCCTTATACTTATGACATTCTATTAACATATAGGGAATCCCCAATGAAGGGAAATAACATTATTAATTCAAGAAGAATGCATAAAAGGCGTTTTGGGAATTTAGTCATTTACATATAAAGTTAAATAATTGTAGGATCACCCATGTGGTGTCTATGATCAACATTAACATACTAAAATATCATAATAATAATCAATGACAGTAATACTTGGAGTTCAAATCAATTTTTAATGAAGAAACAATTTTCATGATACAGATAGTGAATGTCAACATGCGGCACGATGACACGATTTACAAAATAATGAAAATTTATTGAAAAATACATAGACAACCAACCTATACTTACGATGCTTCACTCATCCAATATTAATGTTTGATTATGTATATTTAGGAAGAAATATATGAAAGATATATTCTCCTAAAAAAATTGGGCAAAATATATCGCACCTCAATAACATAGTTGAGAAGAAAATAAATAAATGAAGAATGACTAAAAAATAATTAGGAGCATACCAATGTGGATATATGGAGATAAAAAAAGATTCAGATGATGGATGGATGAGATATTAAGAATACTAGAATATGATTTTAGGAGAGCTATGATGCCATGGAGGAGAAAAAACCTACTAGAGGAAGAAGAAGGAAAAATAAAATGGTTTTAAATAATTCATAATTGGAAAAGGTAAATTTCACTTATTAAACTGGGTCTCATAGTTTGGTTATTTGTTTTGGCCTAGATGTAGCCCAACTGTATGGTACCCACTTCCTAAGAAACCCGTATTGCATGGTTGTGCCACATAGATTTCCTAAGAGTTCACCAACCATGCGATGCAAAGTGTGAGGTTACTTCCAAAGTGGCACTAATCGTGCGGGCTAGGCCCACCATTTGGGAGAAATGAGTGTAGCCCATTGTGAAATTACTTCTCAAATGGTTAATGCCACAAGTATTTTTAGGGGGGATGCTTGTTTTTAGACAAACCACATGACTATTTTAGGCTAACCAATCATGTGAATTTTGGGTTCTGACACCCTAAAAACACGACATTTCCCTAGAAGAACCCCTCATGCCTTTATCCATATCTAAAAAATACTTTGAAATTTTATAACACATGGAATTACATTTTAAATATCATATGAAATAATGAACTATCTAATAAATTCTAAAACTCAAATTCTCATAGAATTAAACTTTGGCTAAAAACATGGGTCATTACACCAAATCTATGTTTAATTTTTTGGTGTGAAACATTAAAGGTATATCAATGTTTATTTTAGGTAAATTAAGTATTTAAATATATGAGTATACTTATGTTAATCACATAGAAAGTACCCAAATTAATATAGTAAAATTGGAGAATAAATTTATCTAAATAAATCTATCCACATAGAATTTATACAATTGAAAAGGGGGTATGTGATGGATCTAAATATTTTAATATAAATGTCTGGTGTTTCATTAGGGTTTAAAAATTCATAGCACTCATTTACAATTAATGTAGTAAAAAAGGTTTTTTATGTGGTATTTCGTTATTTTTTAGATAAAGATATACATTCAAAAGAAGACATAAAGGAGTTTTGATAGAAAAATCTACATAATAAGTAATCTATGTGAAGTGGAGTTCGTAAACTTATGAATAAAAATTTCATGATTAATAGGTGTTTTATGTTTATTTACATGTATAAGGACCCAAAATCACTTCATTATGTAAATATAAATTCATTATAGAAGGTCATCACCAGATAATATTTCCAAGTCTACAAAATGGTCATGTATTGAAGGATATTCACAGGGTAGTTTGCGATGTCAAATCGATGAGGAGGGTTCACAAAATATGAGTGGTTGTTTAAGGTAGGGTATTTCATATATGTATTTTATTTAATGAATGTAGTGTAGTTCATGAATGGATTTTAGTTTGTGATGGGGGGATCAACTCATGAAGTTCATGAAACTCTCATATCACATTCATCTTATTAAGGAGTATAGTATGTAGAGAATAATTTCCCATAAGGAAATTAAATGAGGAGTAGTTTATATTGAATAAATGTTTGGGAATTTATTTTTGAAAAATAAATGCATATGTGGAAAATTGAATTTCATATCAATGACGAATTATGAGCTTCATGTCACACACATTTTAGATCAAAAAAATCAATGATAATACATATCATTAGAAGAGTTTTATAGAGATCTAGTTTGTTAAATTATATTGAGAGCATGGTGATTTCATATGAGTGAATAGTTGTAATTTGGGAGGAACTATGAGTCCAATCAAATCATTTTAACAGTTGTGTTCTTTAGTGACTCTAGTACATTGGAACATTACATTTTTATTCCCTTTGGATTATCCTATTTTAGGGGAACGACATAACATTTTTATGTCTTGTTCTTTTTTACAATTTTTTTTTCTATTTATAAAATAATAAAATATAAGGGTTATTTGATTAATGGTGAAAAAAGATAAAAAAGAAGTAACTGTATTAATTTTACATCCCGTAATTCATACCCCACCTTGGTGTATATAACCTAGTTGGGATAATAATTGGTATCATATACAGCAGTACTTTAGATCATTAGGAATAAATTCAAATACATCAGCTGTATATGGTATTTCTATGAAGACATCAACTAATGTTTTCCAAAGATAGTGGTTACAATATTATATTGTCATAATATAAAATATATTAAATCCGAAGGTACTGGGTAGTTTAGTAGTATTGGTAAACCATATACATACTTCAATATTTCATTATATTTTAATATATAAATTTTATTAATGTAACATAATATTTTCTACATCTCTGAAATCATTCAATGATTCTTTATTCATATAATTGGAAAAGTGAAAAATTAAGGGTGATCTTAGATTCTCATAAAGGGTTTTGTATAATAAAATCTATCATAATTCAATAATTCATAAATAAAATTTAAATGTAAATAATTGAAAAAAAAATGTTCCATTTTATCAATAACAAGATCATGAATTATTATACGACATGTATAAATGATGATAAAACAATTCCATGTAAGCAGTGATGAAATGTTTAATCTAATTCATCAAAAATATCTATGTATTAATCTCATGGATAATAAAAACTGATTTATCAATATAGTAAATTATTGATGATGGGTGTCAAGATTTAAAACTTCATGATATCTATAGCATGAATACCATCGTATAAGGAATTTTAAAAGATTGGACAAATACATATTTAATTCCACTTTATTGATTCGTCTCCTGAGACCTATAAAATCACCAAAGGGCTAAATAGTTTTGGGCTCCACCCTCACTGCATGTCTAATGAATTCTACAAATTTTGAAATATAAATTTAATTTATAAACTATATAACTTATAAAAATGATTGTTATTGAGAAAATAATACATATTATAAATGATTATATATTAATTAAAAACCATTTAAATTAAAACCACATATAAATAATTTATATATTGTATAATAAATAAGAACATCCATTGTTAATGATATAAATATTTAAGGGAAACGTAATATTCAATGATCACAAGGAATTGAATGTCTCATGAAAAATTAAATGAATAATAAAGAAATCAGGAAAATGATTTTAAATAATTCCCTTGGTAAAACTGACTATAAACAATCCTCAGAAACAATAAGTACAAAATTATTAAAAAAATATCACTTTTGTATTAAAATAAAATTAAAGAGTTATTTTCAATGATGAATAAAAATACTATAGAAATATTAAAATACAATTTTCACAATAAAAATAATATTTAAAAAAATCCTTAATATTAGGAAAAATATTTCCATTCAAAATGAACATTCGTATTTATGAAGGTGGAATCAATGAAATTTGAAGTCATGATGATGTGAAATTCTACTCATTCTGAGAATTTTAATGTCAATAATCCCTTCATAATTTTTAAAGAGTGTAAAAAAGTATCATATTTTGAAAATGACAGGAAGATTCATTTTGTAATATCTTTTAAAAGTAATAAATTTATAAAAAATAATTTATTAAATTTTTATATTATATTTAAACCATTATTGAAAATATTTTTAGAAAATAAGGACATTTTAGAAAATATTCTTAACTAATGAGGGAATATTTTCTATTTTTCTTAAGAACATTATTTATAGATTTGTGCACATAAAATTATAAATTGAATATAAAACATATAATCCTAAAAATTTAAAAAATGTTATAAGAAAATATATTTAATTTAAGATGAAAAATTTATGTAATTTCCCTTAGTATAGACTTAATCATAAAAGCTCCAAAATGACGATGAGATTGTGAAATAATCCCTTTCTACTATGGTAATTGTTGAATATTAACACAAATGAATGAACTAACTAAAAATGAAACATTAAATACAATTAATCTAAATATATTAATAATATAAAATATAAATGTGGTATTATATATACCTCATTAAAACAAATTGGTGCATAATACCAAATATGTCTTGATAGAGTTGAAATTGAGATTAAATCTCTTACAAAAATAATACCATTAATATGAGGATTAATAAATGAATTATTATGTGTATAAAATATAAATATATATAAAATAAGATTAAATAAAATATTTAATCATAAAAATATGTTTCACACATAGTCTTAGAATACCAAATACATTGAAAACTTATTATAACCCGATGAAATGAATTTTAGTTATGCAATTCCTTACCACATTGTAATATTCATGTAAAATACTCTTAAAATATAAAATTTAAATTGAAACATCAAATAAAATGAATAATAATGGATTTATAATGTTACATATAAATATTAATTATTATAAACAATAAAAAAATAGTGTGCCTAAAATTAAAGTATGCCTTAGTGAATAGAAATTTGGATGAAGTCCATTACCTCACTCTACCTTTTATGAGATGGATCTTTAACCCCATGTATAATGGTTTTAACCATTCTATTAATTGATAACATATCCTAATTAATATTGTTAATATCATATATGATCCTCTTTTTAATATTATTTCACATGTGCGTTGATAATATTTCATTATCACCACTATTTCAGATGTTAACTTCTTCTTTTTCACATGCTTGATATTTTTGTGTGTGTTCTAGTTATTATGAATAAGTTATATATACATAATATCCAGAATAATAATAATTTTATAAATATTATATTTATTCATTTCATATATTTTTATAACCATTCTTGAAATTTTTACATGGAAAACTAATCACATCACTTCATGGAGAGGCAAGCTTATACATACGTACGAGCAAATATATCATTCACTTAATGATGGAAGAGGAATGGAATTTGATGATGTTTGGATTTTTTTAAATTAAATTTTTTTCTTATATATCATATATATCCTTTATTTCCATCAATATTACTTTCTATATGATTCAGTGATGGAAAAAAATTACATTTTTTCGTGACGCAATAGTCTACCATACACAAAATTCATAGATTTGTTTACCGTTTTATAAAGAAGGAGGTTGATATATATTATTTCCTAAATATAATAAATTATATGTATATTAAATATAACTTTTTTATATTTTAATTTTAATTATATTATCAAATGTGGAAAAATAAGAAGTAAAAAAAGAAGGAGCTTTCTGAAGACAATTAACTTCTCTTATAAGAACCTCTATTGGATCTCTTAATAAGGAACCTAGAGAGAGTCTTTTGGAATGTCCATATGATCTAGAATCGGTATAAGGATGATTGGGGGATATTTTTTATGTTTCAATAAAGATAAATTACTTTATACGTGTTAATAAATGAGAGGAATTGATTCTCTAATATACAGGTCAAGGAGTGAATTTTTTGAAAATACCTAAAACAATTCACTATTGGACGTCACTATCACCACAAATGACTCAAAAAATGATAAATAATGGAATTTATGGATGATATTTTAAATCCTTAACACCTTCATAAAAATAATTATTATGTTTTAAACATATTATTCTATTATCCTCTTAGTTTACTTATTTCAACAGTTTTCTTTTTCACAAAGGTAATGGGTTTTTTAACCTAGTAAATTATCCATAATAATAATTTGAAATGAGAATTATAAGATTATATTTATCCACTGATATTGAATATTAAATCCAATTTATCAAATACAATATTCATGTTTGTGGAAAATTAAATTTTGTACAAGTGTTTGTAACGTGAAAACCCCTTTTTAACCATTATCTTGATAAATAAATTTTAATTGCATTTTAAATCATTCTGACCAAAATATTCGGTTTACATTATTATATTATATTAATTTTTAAAAATAAATTTAAAAATAAATAAACTCACATATTTCATAATATTTAATTTTAAAACATTCCCATTGGTCATGTAAACAAACAGTTTTCAAGATATACTTTTTTCCAGAATAATATGATTTTACATTAACTAGATGCATATTAAACAATATTATATGGATTTAAATTCATATATTGTGATATATCATATATAAATATCATATAAATAATTCATCATTATGTTCAATTTTAATAAATTAAAATGGTGAGATATTATACACATAAAAACTTACACGGTCAGTTTCAAGTACATCACCTCATTGTTATGTATTTTAATTATATATAATAATTTGGGTATGTCTATAGATATATGAATGGGTTTTGGAATGAATTAGAGTCCTTTTAGGAGGTAAACATTCTTAGAATAGTTAGTATAAACTGTGCAACACCACTAGGGAACTATGCAAAGGAAACACTAATGATTGGGATTGTGTATGGTTGGGGCATAGTTTGTCTAAATTGTGTTAATTGCCCATAAAACAATCAACATTGAGATAGTGGTAAAATAGAAATTTGGTGCATGGTTTCTCTAATAGTGTAATTATAACATGTGAGCTGGGTCTGGATATAGTATCTCAGGCAGACTTAGTCCACAATTGGTCTAATCTTGTGCCCTAACCATGGACAATGAATTTTGAGATCCATGAATTGTGAATATAAGTTAGTTTATCCCCTTAATCATACTTTTTTACTCAAATACACACATAAAACTAATTCATTTCAATATCATGTATTTATAAGTGATTACATTTTGTTTGGGAGTGATCTATAGGCGAATCAATGCATGTTGGAGGCCCAAATTCATTAGTATGTTCAAGTTTAACATTATTTGTATTTCAAAGGCTTCTATCTCTCAAAGAATCATATATTTATTTTGTGGGTTATTTTTATATGTTTTTATACAGAATTTTGAATTTATAGAATTTTTTTCTTGAAGTTAATTATTCAATGTTTAGATCTAGTATATCCAAGTTGGATTTTTGAGGTTGTTGTGTCATTCATCATTGTCGACAATGTTTCTGAGGTAGGGTGCTTCACTCTCGAATCCTATTGATTCAAACAAGATGGGTTTATTTAAAATTGATTAAATTAATTGATTTTTAGGTAAATAAATGTTTAATTTGATAGAAGTTTGTGTTTATTTTATGTTTTTGCGAATCATGGGAAATAAATGACTTTTGGAAAAAAAACATGTTCTCTATAATTTTAAAAAATTGATTTTAAAATTATAGTTGGTTTAAGGTAAGAAATATATTTTTTAAAATTATTAAAATGGAATAAATTATGTTATTGAAATAGGATGACATGATTTGGTAATTATGGTTCGGAATGAGTTTAATAGGATAGATAATGGTTGTGATGTATCGTCATAAATGGATATATTATGGATGTGAAGTTCCACTATTGATAGTATCACCAATAATGTGTGTGTGTGTGTTTCTATGTGTTGTCGATAATTGTGGAAATGGAATAGTGAATTCCATTTAACAAATTGATAAATGTTTAAATGTCTTTGTTGATCTTTCCATGAAAAATTATTGATATAGCTTGTTGATTATTATCTTTGAAAAACCGATTAATGGTCTATTATAAATGTTTTTCAACAAATGAAATATTTTATAAAATATGATAAAACGTTTTATCATACTCTTGTGAGTTTTGATTACATTGGGTAAATCTTAAATATGGTTTATAATCACCCCATGCATGGGAACTCTAGTGTATTTACTGATGTTATATATCCACACATGAATAAATTCATGGTTTCCCAGCTGCATAGTAAGGCAACTTGATGACTTGGGATGGGCATATAGAATTGAGGCTTCAAGAATATGAGACTTTCTTGTTGGTGTCTTTTTATTTCATTTCTTTTTTTTCATCTGTTATGTATATTTTATTTGTATTTAAATATGATATTATATTAAGGATTGGTTTTTTGTTGTCTTGTATTTATGTACAAATGCATGATATTGTAGTTTGTTTTGATATGGTTATAATGTTTTTTTCTTTTATCATTTATGGTAAAATAACCCACCAATTTTTTATGAGTCCATTGAAATTTATTTCAAACCTCTCATCTATTGGGTATGTCACCTACAATCAAAAACACTCACTGCCTCTTACCAAACCAATGGGTGGGGAGAGGGGTTTTAAATTGGAATCAGTTTGTTCGATCACTAGATATCAGTTATTCAGTTCTAGATTTGGGTTGGTATAAATGAGTTGGATCATCAAAAATCAAAATATAGAGAATAAAAATGAATAGCTAACCTATTTATATTGAACATCAAGTTACCAGGCTATTCAAGTACATGAGTGTTTATGACAATCGTAAGAGTGTTACCTCATCTTCATGGTTTTAGCCTATATGAGTTTCATGACATTCATTGATAACATTGACTTCCCAATAGGATTTCAAAATACATTTTTACTAATTGATTTCTGATTTGCTGAGAAATTATTGATTTTTTAAAATAGATGAAAATTCATTGATTTTCAAAAAACATGGTGGAATTTCAAAAAATTGTTTTAAAGAGGAAATTTTGAATTCTAGAAATCATTTTTTCGATATGTATGTTGTGGTAATTTTTAATTCCATATGACTTAAATTTATAATATGTGAAATTAAGTGTAGTCAATTTTGGTTATAAAAAATGGAACTAATTGGGTGTCCTAGAAAAAAAACAATAAGAGAATGCTATGAACTAGCTTAAAACCTATGCCATGGATGAATCAACATGTTTCCCAATGTATTTTTAACTCTATTCATGTCATGGATAGAGGGAAAAATGATAAACCATGGAATTTTGTTCAATATTTTCAGTTCCAAATGAACAATACACACTTCTTTTTGAGTGATATAGTTCTAGAAAAATAAATGTTGTTGGTAAATTGGATGGATTGAATCATTGATTTCCTTGGCACACTAGTAGAGTTGAATGTAATTTTGGAAATATACATGTTTTACTATCTTTCAAAAAAAATGGTTGGATATGGAAGTTCAATGTAAATCAAACAATGTCATGGCATTGGAAAATTTTTGATATTTTTTTTTAAAAAACTGTTATACCCTACAATATTCCAGATTAAAAGAATAACATACTTCCTTATTTTGAAGAAAGGGGACATAAAAGTGATAGAGAATTAAGCTAAACATATGGATTTAGTCTTATTCACAATGAAATTTGATGCAAGTGTTTCTTTATAGGAATGAATTTTTTAATATGTTTTGATTTCATATATTCTCTCAAATATTTTCATTTTGTATAACAAATTATACAGATATTGTCAACAGAGAAACACTAAAAAAGGGGGTTTATATGAAAATATAGTTATAGGATAAATTAATATACCAATGGAATGTGGTGGGAACTCTAATACTAGGAATACAAGGAAGAGGTAAATATATTTCCAAGGTGGTGGTATAAAATAGAATCAGATGGTATGATTAGTCAATTTTCCATCAAAACCAATCGGTAAAACTAGTTGTTTTTATTGTGGTTTCCTTAATAATATGAATAGATATTTCATAACACCACATGGATCATGTCACTATTTCAATAATATAAAAATATAAAATGTTATTGTGGTTGTTATTTGAAGATGGATGCTTTGGACAGATCGTATGCTGCTCAAGAACCATATGCTTCGACAGGGAATATATAGAAGAATAGATCTCATAGAATGAATAGATATATCCTAGGTGATTCTAGGAAATCAATGAATAATCCACAAGTTTACTATCAACATGGTAATAAATACCAATGTTCATCGAGTAAGATGTCACGACCCATCCTCGGGGCCCGTGTCGTGACTACCCCAAGCCCGCTTTCCATAGGCCAGGGTCTGGCGACTAGCACCAAGGTGTGAATCTCATAAAAATGGAAGGCATTGCCTTTGTAAAGTAAAACACAAACACCACAGAGCAAGCAGGCAGAAGTAAACACTAAGTAAAAATTGGTACAATAGTAAGTGTGGAAAAGTAAGTGGGCCAGTATACAAACCCAAACTGAGAGTAAAGTACAACTGGAAAGGGAAAAACAGAAACTGAAAAGTAAAGCCGCAACGTCGAGCTGCCCACTGAAAATCCCACCTAAAGGGTGGGTACAGAAAGCCTCCACTGCTCCTCGGGTCCAGCCGACCGCTCCGAGTACGTCCCACCCAGTGGTCCACCTCCAGGTACCCTCCTGCTTCGCAAGACTCCACCACGATCAGCGTTGTCCGTCGTCTGCAACCAACACAATGTAGTGCGGGCATAGCCCGTGCAGGGGTGAGTATAAGCTACTCAGTAGGGACCCCAAGACCCCCGAAGGTCTCCCAGAATCCACAAAGGATAATCCATAAAGGAAAGATACAATCACAAAGTAGCATCATAAACTGCTTAGGTATATGCCCATACATATACCTAAGTCATCAATTCTTGTTCGGATCCAACATCTGAACCCAAGTAAAACCCAGTCCACACAGGAAAGCAAACGTAAATCCACACAGGATAGCACAACACAATCCACATAGGAACGTAAAATAGGATTCAGCTCACACAGGTATACTTCTTCATATGAAAATAAATATGACCAGATATTTCCATTGATTCATCTAAGTCATCAGACCCACAAAGGATCGATAGGTACTAACCCCTGCAATGACCCACAAAGGATCTGACCCACAAAGGATCAATTGGTAACTAACCCCCGCAATGACCCACAAAGGATCTGACCCACAAAGGATCGATAGGAAACTAACCCCCGCAATGGCCCACAAAGGATCTGACCCACAAATGATCGATAGGTAACTAACCCCCGCAATGACCCACAAAGGATCTGACCCACAAGGATCGATAGGTAACTAACCCCCATAATGACCCACAAAGGATCGATAGGTAACTAACCCCCGCAAAGACCCACACAGGATCGGACCCACACATGATCTGTAGGCGCTGGCCCACATAGGACCGTTGAGCGCTGACCCACACAGGATCAGACCCACACAGGATCGGTAGCACTAATCCGCGTAGGATCGCTGAGTGTTGTAGTCGTCGTCGAATCCACCGAGGATCTCTGCACAGTCGTCGTCATCATAGTCGCAGCCAGCTCTTGGGTTCCTGCACACAGCAAGCTCGTTCGGGAGGGTCCGCTCCACGAGCCGAGAGGCTGATACATTAACTGAAACATAGTCCAGAGTTGATGTATCCAAAAGTTCCATATCGTCAACAGGAACTCAACGTCGCAGACGGCGCGTCAATCGGACGCCCGGTCTGAGAGTTATTGGCTTTTTCGTCCCAGGGGCCCGGTTGGTTTTTAAGACAAAACCAACCTGACCATACTCCACCTGTGTCCAAAACTCATGCGGAGTAAGCCAAAAGATCCATCTACCTTAGAAGATATCAACAAAGTCGACGGCACGTCAATCGGACGGTCAGGGCTCAAGATATGAGTGTTTCAGCACCGAGGGCCCGGTTGGTTTCATGTACGAACCAACCCGGCCGAACCCAAAGTATTCGGAAACCTTGATTGTGATATACTGAAATGACCGTCTCGATCCAAGGATCGCATCGCCGCTGACGGTGCGTCGAACAGAGGCTCGTAGATCATGATACATGCAAAAGACCGAAAAGGCCCAAAAACGGGGGGTCTGGGCCCGGACCGACCCGGCCCAACCCCCCCTGGGTCGGTCCGAACTAGGTCGACCCGACCCGGGTCCGGGACCGACCTAGCCGGGGTGGCCCGGCCCGGCCAGGGTGGCCCGGCCCGGCCTGGGTGTGACCCGGCCCGGCCGGTGCGGGCGCGGCCCGGCCGCCGGGGTCGGCTCAGCTAGTTACGGTCGCGCAGCGCGGGGGTGCGCTTCCCCCGCGTGAAGGAGAGTCGCGGCCCCGCATGGGGCTGCTCTGTGTCACCGGATGCAGCGCAAGGCCGCGTCCCTTCCTCCGCGGTCCCGTGCGGCCGCGTGACTGGCCAGCGCCGCCGCGGCTTCATCCGCGGCGGGTCTTCCCGGCGGCGCGTGGGGCGCCGCCGCATCCTGGCGGCCGGCCGACGCCTCCAGCCGCCAGCGCCGTCGTGCCAGTGTGGCGCGCCGGCAGAGGGTTTCACGGACCACCGGACGCGCTACGGTGGTCCGATTTGTCCGCGGTCTTTGCCAGTGTTCGTCCCGGGACTCGTTCTTCACTGCAAAGCCTTCAAAATTAACTTGCAGCCCTGTTTGTCGTCGCCCACCAATCCACGCATCAACAAAAAATTGTGGAGGGTTGTCGGGCCGTGTTTGTTTGGTATTCACCCTCCGCGTTAGGTGATAAAAATTGGGAATAACAATCAACACTTGAAAAACATAACAAGGCACAATTTTAATAAATTAAAATTGACCTTTGATCCGGGCTCTTTGTTTTGGATGAAACAACCATGGGAATAAATATTATTCTCAAATAAAACCCCTACCTCGAAGCTGTCGCCGAACAAGAGTTCTTCGCGGAATTGACCGTCGCGGAAGAATAGGATCGTCGCGTCGCGGAAGGGCGTCGCGTCGACGATCTCTGAGGGTTAAATAAAACACACGGATTTAATTTCACGAATTAAATCCATGTTAAGGATAAAATCCACAAAGGAAATTTAAAAGATCCGTAATCTCATACCTCAAGCAGTTGATGATCGGAGATTGTTGCGAGGAACAACGTCGCAGAAGAAGCATCGTGGAAGGATAATCGTCAGTGTCCTGGAACACGGTGTCACGTTGTCGATCTCCGAGGGTTCGGTGTTCTTCACGTTATTCGCGTTCTTCGCATTCTTCGCGGAGGGGAATGAAGGTACAGATTCTCCAAATCCTCTCAACAATCAACCCATCAACAAAAGAAAAAGGTGTTGGTCTTATTTTATTATTATGCCAACAGTTTGAAAACATGTTAAGAAACGAACCATTAATTCGGTGAATTAATGGTAACGACCTAACTGTCCATTTAATAGGAGCGTTTAAGAGTTTTAGAAAACACCCCAGTTGACTTTCATTAAAGAGGAGTTTTCACGGGTGCGTTACATAGAGGAAAAGAAACGGTGGGGCTCGTGTGGGCCCCACATCTCAAATATCGTACCAAGAGGGTTGGATATTTTGGATTTCACCCTATCCCCTTCAACTTATCTCAAGTGGCTATAAGTGGATTTTATGTGGCTTTAAGTGAAATAAAAATAAATTTGTCACACCACATTATTTTATTTCTTAACTTAACTCCAAAAATTTAAAAACCACACCCGAGAAAACTCAACTCTGAAAGAGGCGTTTCTAAGTAAATACCGGCGTTGTGATTCCATCGGTGCCCTCGGAATTTGATTCCGGGCACCGGTTGAAAATTTAGAAAAACCCGCTCGTTCGTTCACTGAACATACCCGAGCCAAACTTCGAGAAATGATTCCGGGCACACCGGGCCTTGGAATCAGGTGCCGTCAGAAACTGCGTTCTGGTAAAATTCCAAAGAAAATTAAGAAAAAAAATTCCTTGAATTTTTTACGGGTCTTTACATCACTCCTACCTCAGGGATTTACGTCCCCGTAAATATACTTCATAAACTAGGGAAACAAATGTGGGTACTGAGCACGTATATGAGCCTCCCTCTCCCAAGTGCTCTCCTGGAGGTTCCTGTGCTGCCATGTGATGCGCACTAGAGGAATTGATCGTCCACATAGGACCCGCTCCTGTCAATCCTCGATCTCTACCAGAACCTCCGCAAAAGTCGCCCCATCATCAACATCTAGCTCCCCATGGTCAACGATGTGCGTCGGGTCGTGCACGTATCTCCTCAGCTGGGATACGTGGAAGACGTCGTGCACCCAGTGCAACTGAGGTGGTAGAGCCAGGCGATAAGCCACCTCGCCAATCATGCTGAGGACCTAGAATGGTACGATGAAGTGTGGAGACAACTTTCCGCCTCGGCCAAATCTATGTAATCCATGTCGAGATGAGACACGCAAGAAGACGTGGTCGCCATCCTCGAACTCTAGTGGCCTCTGCCTCCTGTCAGCATAAGACTTTTTCCGGCTCTGAGCTGTCCTCATCCGCTCCTGGATGACCTGGACCTTCTCTGTCGTGGCCCAGACCATCTCTGGTCCCACAAGTGCTGACTTCCTAGGGTCTGTCCAGCACAAAAGAGATCTTCAAGGTCTTCCGTACAACGCCTCGTATGGTTCCATCCCGATGGTGGAGTGGTAACTGTTGTTGTACGCAAACTCCACCAAGGGTAGGTGGTCCTCCCAGCTGCGACCAAAGTCGAGGAAACATGCGCAGAGCATGTCCTCGAGAGTCTGAATGGTCCTCTCCGTATGACCATCCGTCTGAGGGTGAAAGGCAGTGCTCAGACGTAGTTGCGTCCTGAATGCCTCCTACAACCCCTTCCAAATCCTGGAAGTAAAGAGAGCATCTCGATCGGAGACGATATATTATGGCACACCGTGAAGTTGTAAAATCTCCTGAATGTAGAGACGCCCCAAGCTCTCTACTGAGCTCTACTCTCTGATGGGTAAGAAGTGAGCCGACTTGGTGAGTCGGTCGACGATCACCCAGATGGAGTCGTGACCTCTAGAAGTGTGTGGAAGTCCAGTCACGAAGTCCATAGATATCTCGTCCCACTTCCACTCTGGGACCTCCAAGGGCTGTACCATGCCTGCTGGTACCTGGTGCTCTGCCTTCACCTGCTGGCAGGTGAGGTATCGAGAAATGAACACTTCCATAGCCTTCTTCATGCCCAGCCACCAGTGTTGTCGTCTGAGATCCTGGTACATCTTCGCCACTCCAGGATGTACCGCCAAAGGAGAAGTGTGAAACTCTCTCAGCACCTCCTCTCATAATGAAACTGGTACCAAGGTACGTCCTCTAAAAAGGACATCATGCTCTACTCCAAAGGAGAAACCATCAGGTGCTTGTCCTGAGGATATCTGTGCACGCCGCGTCTCATAGTCAGCATCCCCACGTTGTGCCTCTCTGACCCGCTGTAGTAGTGGAGGGGTGACTATGAGAGACTGAAGGAAGGCTGCTCCATCTCTATCCACAAAGGATATCTGCAAGGCGGCTAGCTGCTCTGTCACCTCCTCATGTAGCTGAATGCCCATCCTCCTGCTGAGAGCATCGGCTACCACGTTCCCCTTCCCAGGAGTGTAGACTATCTCAAAGTCATAGTCCTGGAGGAACTCGAGCCATCGTCGCTGTCTCAGGTTGAGGTCCTTCTGAGAGAAGATGTACCTAAGACTCTGATGGTCATAAAAGACTGTAAAGCGCTCGCCCATCAGATAGTGTCACCATGTCTTCAGAGCGAAGACCACTGCTGCTAAATCCAGGTCATGGGTAGCGTAGTTCTTCTCATGCGGCCTCAAATGACGTGATCCATAGGCGATCATTGCCCGCTCCTGCATCATGACACATCTGAGTCTGGTCCCTGATGTATCGCAGTAGACTACGTACCCTACTCCCACCTCAGGCAACCTCAAGATAGGGGCGCTGGTCAATCTCTGTCTCAGCTCCTGGAAGCTCTTCTGACATCTGTCTGAACACACAAAGGGTTTCCCTTTCTTTGTAAGAGATGATAGTGGTTCCAAACTCTGGAGAAGTCTGGCACAAATCTTCGATAGTATCCAGCTAGTCCCAAGAAACTTCGCACCTCAGTTACGCTCCTGGGTGGCTCCCAAGCTAGAACTGCCTCGATTTTCACAGGATCCACCGAAACTCCCGCCTCAGAGATGACGTTCCCCAAGAAGTGGACCTCACGTATCCAGAACTGACACTTCTAGAGCCTTCCATAAATCTGGTGCTCTCGGAGTGTGTCTAGTACAATACGCAAGTGGTAGGCATGCTCCTCCTCAGTCGTCGAGTATATCAAAATGTCGTCGATGAAGACTACAAAAAAACGATCGAGGTATGGCTGAAAGATCCTATTAATGAGGCCCATGAACACCGCTGGATCATTGGTTACGCCGAATGGCATAACTAAGAACTCATAGGGGCCATACCGACATCTAAAGGCCTTCTTCTGCACGTCCTCATCCCAAACTCTGAGCTGATGATAGCCTGACCTGAGGTCTATCTTCGAGAACCACCATGCTCCCTTGAGCTGATCGAAGAGGTCATCAATCCTCAGTAGCGGATACTTGTTCCTCACCGTCACCCGGTTCAGGCGACGATAGTTGACACAAAGTCGCAAGCTCCCATCCGCCTTCTTGGCGAACAATATTGGGGAAGCCCAAGGTGAAACACTGGGTCGGAAGAATCCCTTTCCATGGAAGTCCTCCAACTGTACTCGTAGCTCTCAAAGATCAGCGGGGGCTATCCGATATGCTGGAGTCGATATCGGGGCTGTCTTGGGGTACAGGTCAATATAAAAGTCTACCTCTCTGCGAGGAGGTAGTCCTGGAACGTCGTCGGTAAAGACGTCTGCATACTGATCCACCACTGTAGGAAAACTAGGACTCTGCTCGTCAACAGATCCTAGGATGAGGCTAGCCAACTGATGAGTGATGGGTTGTCCTCTCCTCTGCGGAATTCCATCCGTTGCTGCGAAGGCTCCCTTCTCGCCGGTGAAGGTGAACATGCTCCCGTCGGTGCATACACATCGCACCTTGCGCCTAATACAGTCAATCTGTGCATGGACTACAGATAACCAATCCATGCCCAAGATGATGTTGTAAGGCTTAGACGCCGCTACAAGAAGATCCCAGCCGAAGCTCCCGCCTCCTAGAGTAAGCTCACACTGCCGGCACCAGTGCGTAAATGTCGATTCTGCTCCTGTAAGAGTCTTTAGCCGTAAGGATCGAGCCAACGGCTCTGTCGGAATCTCCGAGCTCCGAACAAGGGCAGCGTCTATGAAAGAGTGACTCGCTCCTGTGTCTATAAGAACTACAACAAGGGTGGAAAAGACACAGATAGTACCTCGAATCATCTCGGGCACCCCGTGGTCGTAGGCCTCCACTGCCTGGATTTGTGCCTGTCTCTACCCGCCAGCTCCCTGTGACCGGGGTGGACCTCCTGGTGGTGGTGGTGGTAGAGCCTCAAAGCGTCTCCCACCACCTGCTGCTCGGCCAGCTCCTCTGCCTCATCTGCCTCCTCTATGCGGACCGCCACGGTCGACCCTCTGCCTCGGCCTGGGTGGCCCCTAAACTATCTGCTGCTCCTCGGCACGGTGGGTCGGGCAGTCACGAGCCATGTGGCCCTGCCCGCCGCATGTGTAGCACTGCCTGCCTCTCGAAAGACTGGTTCCACATTATGTGCCCCGCACTGCTGAGCCAGTGTCTTGAGGTCGTCTGAATGAGGGTCTGGTCTGCCTGGACCCCTGAGTCATCCGTCGACTGCCTGCTACAGAAGACTCTGCTACGTGACGCCACGTGGTAGGTCTCGCCGTTGGAGAAGTCTCAGCAAGAAAGCTCTCGATCAAAAGGGCTCGCTCCAGTACTCATGCTTGAGTTGGAATACTGAGGGAGATCAGTGATGCCCTGATCTCATATCTCAATACCTGCTCAAAGGTCTGGGCCCGGAAGAATGGGTCACGTACCATGTCGGTCGAGTAGAGAGAGAGATCGGTAAATCTCGCCGAGTACTGGGCGACCGTCAAGCTGCCCTGCTGCAGCTGAAGAAGCTCCTGGATGCGTACCGCACGAAGGGTGGCCGGGACGAACTCTGAGCGGAAGAGGCCCTCAAAGTCTGTCCAGAGAAGAGATGCCTCATCGTGCACCTGGAACATCAAGCACCACCATCAGCCCGCTGCTGCGTGCAGTAGGCTCGCTGCGAGGATCACCATGAGGTCTGTTGGTGTCCTCACTAACTGGAAAACTCGCTCCACTGCCTCCAGCCAGTCCTCGGCTGCCTGGGGGTCCGTCTCCCCACGGAACCTGGGCAATCACTGGTGCTGGAACTCATGCAGTGCACTAAGGCGACGTGCATCATCAGTGGCTGGTGCTGGAAGCATCGGTGGCTCGGTGGGTAAAGGTATCGCCGGTGCCTCAGCTGTCAAAGGGCCCTGCACCGAGGCCTCGTCGCTCGGTGGGCTGTCTTCACGCTCAACTCTCGGAACCCTAGCTGGCTGCCGTCGTTGGGCCATCTTGAAAAGGAAACAGGTGTGCCACGGTCAGAACAGTATACCTGGTGAGCTGACACAAAGTAATCACAAAGAAAACTTGAAACACTCATGCAATCAATGTTTTCATGCATTAAGTCGGAAATCAGGAGTCAGGGTCCTGGTGTATGGATACGTCGGCCGCCACACTAACACTAGACTCCCTGGACTGATAACCACACCCAATACGCGTACCACTATTGCTTCGCATAGAAAAAGATCAGAGTCCAAAGTTCTGCGATAGAACCGAACTCCTTTGATACCAATTTGTCACGACCCGTCCTCGGGGCACATGCCGTGACTACCCCAAGCCCGCCTTCCATAGGCCAGGGGCTGGAGACTAGCACCAAGGCATAAATCTCGGAAAAAGGGAAGGCATTGCATTTGTAAAGTAAACCACCAACACCACAGATCAAGCAGGAAGAAGTAAACACTAAGTAAAAACTAGTACAACAGTAAGTGCATAAAAGTAAGTGGGCCAGTATACAAACCCAAACTGAAAGTAAAGTACAACTGGAAAGGGAAAACAGCAACTGAAAAGTAAAGCCGCAACGTCGAGCTGCCCACTAGAAATCCCACCTAAAGGGTGGGTACCGAAATCCTCCACTACTCCTCGGGTCCAGCCGACCGCTCCGAGTACGTCCCACCCAGTGGTCCACCTCTAGGTACCCTCCTGCTCTGCAGGCCTCCACCACGATCAGCGCTGTCCATCGTCTGCAACCAACACAACGTAGTACAGGCATAACCCGTGCAGGGGTGAGTATAAGCTACTTAGTAGGGACCCCAAGACCCCCGAAGGTCTCCCAGAATCCACAATGGATAATCCACAAAGGAAAGATACAATCACGAAGTAACATCCGACATTGCTTAGGTATATGCCCATACATATACCTAAGTCATCAATTCTCGTTTGGCTCCAACATCCGAACCCAAGTACAACCCAGTCCACACAGGAATGAAAATGTAGATCCACACAGGATAGCACAACAAAATCCACAAAGGAAAGTAAAACAGGATTCAGCTCACACAGGTATACTTCTTCATATGACGATAAATATGATCAGATATTTCCACTGATTCATCTAAGCTGTCGGACCCACAATGGATCGATAGGTACTAACCCCTGCAATGACCCACAAAGGATCTGACCCACAAAGGATCGATAGGTAACTAACCCCCGCAATGACCCACAAAGGATCTGACCCACAAAGGATCGATAGGTAACTAACCCCCGCAATGACCCACAAAGGATCTGACCCACAAAGGATCGATAGGTAACTAACCCCCGCAATGACCCACAAAGAATCTGACCCATAAGGATCGATAGGTAACTAACCCCCGCAATAACCCACAAAGGATCTGACCCACAAAGGATCGATAGGTAACTAACCCCCGCAAAGACCCACACAGGATCAGACCCACACAGGATCTGTAGGCGCTGGCCCACATAGGACCGTTGAGCGCTGACCCACATAGGATCGGACCCACACAGGATCGGTAGCACTGATCCATGTAGGATCGCTGAGTGTTGTAGTCATCGTCGAATCCACCGAGGATCTCTGCACAGTCGTCGTCATCGTAGTCGCAGCCCGCTCTAGGGTTACCGCACACATCAAGCTCGTTCGGGAGGGTCCGCTCCATGATTCGAGAGGTTGATACATTAACTAACACATAGTCCAGATTTGTTGTATCCAAAAGTTCCATATCACGAACAGGAACTCAACGTCGCAGATGGCGCGTCAATTGGACGCCCGGTCTGAGAGTTATTGGCTTTTTTGTCCCAGGGGCCCGGTTGGTTTTTAAGTCAAAACCAACCCGAACGTACTCCACCTGCATCCAAACCTCGGGCGGAGTAAGCCAAAATATTCGTCTCACTTAGAGGAAATCAACAAAGTCGACGGCACATCAATCGGACGTCCGAGGATCAAGATATGAGCATTTCCGCTCCGAGGGCCGGGTTGGTTTTGTGTACGAACCAACCCGGCCGAACCCAAAGTATTCGGAAACCTTGAGTGTGATATACCGAAAGGACCATCTCGATCCAAGGATCGCATTTCCTTTGACAGCGCGTCAATCGGAGGCTCATAGCTCAAGATACGGGCAAAAGACCGAAAAGGCCAAAAAACGGGGGGTCTGGGCCCGGACAACTAGGCCCAACCCCCCCTGGGTTGGCCTGAACCAGCTCCGACCCGGCTGGCGCAGCCTGGCCCGGCCGGCGCGGGCGCTGCCCACCAGGTATACTTCTTCATATGACGATAAATATGATCAGATATTGCCACCGATTCATCTAAGCCGTCCGGCGGGGGGTTCCACGGACCACCGGACGCGCTTCGGTGGTCCGATTTGCGCGCGGTCTTCTCCAGTGTTCATCTCGGGAATCGTTCTTCGCTGCAAAGCCTTCAAAATTATCGTGCGGGCCCATTTGTCATCGCCCTCCAATCAGCGCATCAACGAAAAACTGCGGAGGGTTGTTGGGTCGTGTTTGTTTGGCCCACACCCTCCGCGTTAGGTGATAACAACTGGGAATAACAATCAACACATGAAAAACATAACAAGGCACAATTTTAATAAATTAAAATTGAACTTTGATCCGGGCTCTTTGTTTTCGAAGAAACAACCATGGGAATAAATATTATTCTCAAATAAAACCCCTACCTCATAGCTGTCGTCGGATGAGAGTTCTTCGCGGAATTGACTGTCGCGGAAGAAGAGGATCGTCGTGTCGTGGAAGGGCATCGCGTCGTCGTGGAAGGGCATCGCGTCGACGATCTCCGAGGGTTAAAGAAAACACACGGATTTAATTTCACGAATTAAATCCATGTTAAGGATAAAATCCACAAAGTAAATTTAAAAGATCCGTAATCTCCTACCTCAAGCAGTTAATGATCGGAGATTGTTGCGGGGAAGAACGTCACGGAAGAAGCGTCGTGGAAGGATAATCTTCGGCGTCGCGGAACACAGCTTCGCATCTTCGATCTCCGAGGGTTCGGCGTTCT
Source organism: Viscum album (assembly GCA_963277665.1). Taxonomy (NCBI): domain Eukaryota; kingdom Viridiplantae; phylum Streptophyta; class Magnoliopsida; order Santalales; family Viscaceae; genus Viscum; species Viscum album. Next base: position 1,198,909,301 of record OY728143.1, on the reverse strand, counting down.
TCACATTCTTTGTGTTCTTCATGTTCTTCTCATTCTTCGCGAAGGGGAATGAAGGTACAGATTCTCCAAATCCTCTCAACAATCAACCCGTCAATAAAAGAAAAAGGTGTTTGTCTTATTTTATTATTATTCCAACAGTTTGAAAACATGTTAAGAAACGAACCATTAATTCGGTGAATTAATGGTAACGACTTAATTGTCCATTTAATAGGAGCGTTTAAGAGTTTTAGAAAACACCCCAGTTGACTTTCATTAAAGAGGAGTTTTCGCGGGTGCGTTACTTAGAGGAAAAGAAAAGGTGGGGCTCGTGCAGGCCCCACCTCACAAACATCCTACCAAGAGGGTAGGATATTTTGGATTGCACCCTATCTGCTTCAACTTATCTCAAGTGGATTTAAGTGGCTTTTATGTGGCTTTATGTGAAATAAAAATAAATTTGTCGCACCACTTTATTTTATTTCTTAACTTAACCCCAAAAATCTAAAAACCACACCCCAGAAAAAACAACTTCGGAAGAGGCATTTCTAAGAAAATACTGGTGCTGCGATTCCATCGGTGCCCTCAGAATTTGATTCCGGGCACCTGTTCAAATGTTAGAAAAACCCACTCGTTTGTTCACTGAATGTACCCGAGCCAAACTTCGGAAAATGATTCTGGTCACACCGGGCCTCGGAATCAGGTGTCGTCAGAAACTGTGTTCTTGTAAAATTCCAAAGAAAATTAAGAAAAAAAATTCCTTGAATTTTTTACGGGTCTTTTAATAATACATTATATAAAGTTTATAAAATGATCATGGATGATCAATGTAGACCTTTGATTGTGAGAGTTATGATTCTTTTGAATTCTAACTTTATGAATTATTTGTTTGATATGTAAATATCCAACAATTTAATCTCTTATCGAGTTATTGATAACACGGGTTTCATTGTTTCCATGAATCATTCTATTTTGAGCTTTGGAACTCCACATGGCCAAACCGAATGCTCATTTATGTGTAATTATTGTTCTATAATTTTCGATGGGGATGAATATTATTGGAATTTATCTATGCCTTAGATAGATGTATATGAAATAATCATGATTAAGAATTGGTTGAAAATACTCAAAGCTCACATCAACTATTATACCTAATGGGATATTTTTAAAAATGTATATAGTATCAAGTATCTCTTTAGATGATATCAGAAAGTGACTGATAATAGAGTTGAATTGTTGGTGCCATTAGATGGAAATATACCACACTAGTAAGTAGCATTGAAGGTGGAATATATGGATGAGATTATAAATAGAATTTTCCGAACAATTTTTGATCAGTTTCTTCATTTTTTAGAAATTTTTTGTGGTTTCCACCAAAAATAGAAGATGAGTTTATGATTGTTCTCTATCTAGGGACCAGTCCTATATCACATCCATATTTTTTGATGGGACCAGAAGAATTGTGTAAATTTAAGGATCAGTTGAAAGAGAAGGAATCTAAAGGGTTCATCCAACCATGCATAACTCTATGTGAAACACCAATTCTATTTGTTTTCAAGGTGGATCAAATGATTAGGATTTGTTTTGATTATTATAATCATAAAAAATTTATGTAAAATAATTGGTATCCACTTCGATTAATTGATGACCTATTTAATCAATTTTGTTGAGCCAATTGGTTCTCCAAAATTGACATCCATTTAGGATATAACCAAGTGCATGTTTGGAGGGAGGGTATTATGCTGGACTAATTCAAAAGAATATATTTCCCTTATGATTTAATTGTTATGCATTTTGGTCTTTTGAATTACCTATACATCTTAATGGAATTTATAAATCAGGTATTTCAAAGGTATAATGATTATTTTTTTGGTGGTATTTATGGACGATATTCTACGGTATTCTAGGATAATTATTATACATGAGAAACCCATGAATATAGGGTCTGGAATCTTGTGGGATCATCTTCTATATTCCAAAAATCAAAACTGTCATTTTTGGATAAAAGAAGTGTATTTCCTTGGCTATGTTATCTTTAATAATGCTTTTTATGTGTATCTAGAAAAGGTAGAAGTTTTTATCTCTTGGAAACCACTAGAGAATGTTAATGAAATACATTGTTTCCTTATCCTACATAGTTTTTACTATCATTTTATTTAGGAATTCTCTGAAAAATCTTCAGTAATGTTATGTATGACAAGGAAATGAGTTCCATTATAATCAAAATATGACTATTACTTGTCTTTCCAAGAGATTAATAATTTCCTTACATCATCACCAATCATGATATTTATAGAACCATGATAAGGCAAAGTGGTGTATTCTGATTATTAGAGATCTATGTTGGGGGTTGTTTTCATGGTGACAAATCATATTGTTTCTTATAAGTTATCGTAGTTTATGGTTTCATCAGAATAAATACCCTACTTAAAATTTGGAATATGTTTTTTTATATTATTTGAATCCCATTCACCATTAGATATTTGATGAGAAATTTTCAATGTTTATGGATCCTTAGTGGTTGAATCACATTTTCTGACAAACTGAATATAATCTGAGACAACGAATATTTATTTAGTATCATCAAATTTTTTACATTGACTTAATATATACATTGGGTAACATGACCTCTGTGGAAGATGTTTTAAGAATAAATTCATATAGTATGTTAGTGAAATACGATTTAGATCAATGGAAGCTAATGTTGATGATAATTGACATGTACATAGATTGTGAAGATCGATGTTGTTTCTCAATTTCTTTCAAGTTTATTTTTTCCTAATTTGGTTTACATGTTTAAAGAGGAACAAACATCTGATTTTGAGTGGGTTTATATATGGTAAAAACTCAATCGTTGGAACACCATTGAGGGATGAAATCATAATACAAGATAAGTGTTTTGGGTTTTATATCGAACGGTCAAACATTTTTCTCTTTAATAACTATTCCTTCATGCATACTACCACACAAGATTGGGTTTTCATCCAAGAATATAAATGAAATTTAAAATTATAATAGAATAATTTTTATGGGAACGAATGAAATGAAATGTGGATGATTTGATTTTGATATTCCTCTCCATTCCAAAAATTAAGGTAGAGTACTAGTGGCTAGCAGTTATGATACCATCTTTACCTAGTCCAGGGTGGATGCCCGAACATATATCAATGGATTTTGTAATAGATATACCAATGATTATTTATAAACATGATTACATATTTTTCACTATAGATCAAATCTAATACTCATCCCATTTAATCTATATTCATAAATCCAATTTGGTGGAATACTTGTAAAAAATCTATATCAAAGAAGTGGTAAAAAGATATGGTATACCAGCTTTGATATTATCAGTCCTTGATCCTATGTTTTCATGTCTTTTCTGGATACCCATATAGATATCCCTTGGGGTGCTATTTACTATCAGCAATGTTTATCATCCTCAACTTGATTTACAATCTAATTGGATGATCCAAATGTTGGAGGACATTCTTAAGGCGTGAATAAATGATTTTGGTGGCTCATGGGATGATCAAATACAATTTATATAGTTCCCATAGAACAATAATTGTCAATCCTCAATACATATTCAACCTCATGAAACATTTTTTTGGTGTATTTATTATTATCCACTTTGTTTGGTGTAAACACGGAATATATCACTGGTTGGACCAATTATAGAGAAAGAAACAATGAATAAGATTTACTTGAACAGAAAGATGACGTACAAATAACTTAGTCATTATAAATTGAAAGTAGATCATCATAGATGAGTGTCCTTAGACAATGTGAGTTATCAACTTTTTTGAAAACTCTCTCTAAGGCCTAGGAACCATCATTTTGAAATATAGGTCAAGTAATATCCTTGAAACATAGTCCCTTTTCAGATAAATGAACATGTTGGTGTGGTGGAATATCACTTTTTATTTCTAGCAACAACCATTTCAATGGATAATGTGATTCATCTATCTTAATTGAAGAAGTATCAACTTGATCTTGACCATGTGATTCAGTGGGATAACATTGACCTCGGGATGGATACAGGTTGGCTTATATACTATTACGGATTGAGGAAAGGAAATAGAAAGTATTTCATGAGAAAATAATAATTGTAATAAAGGATTTATGAAAAAATAGATAGATTTATGTGGAAACAGGGGTACATGAAAATGAAATGTTGGAATATTGTCCATAACACATTCTCTACAGCTTTGGTTTTCTATTTTCTAGGGACATAAAGAACAATGGTAGGGAGAATGTATTGCCCCAAATTTCAGGTATGTGATAGTATTTTTATGTATTTAAATTGTATATAATGTTCAGGATATATTTTAGGAGGTTCATAGGAGTGTTGGAATTCTTTGGAGGATGTTATTGAGTTACTCGGACTTATCATGGTATTTTGAAACCATGTAACACCTTTAAGATACCATGCAATGGAAACTTGTAAGCACTGAGCAGGTTCATAGTTAGTGCACAATTTGGCCAAGCCTTGTGGACTATAAGTATAGACTATACTCCTTATGATAGTGTGGAAACTCATGGTTGGTTAATGTTATTTATAACCATATTATCCAACCATGTTAGTTGTGTATTGATATTTTATATCATACGAGGTTAACACATAGTTTTTTCTAACTATTCTCTCTAAATGTGCACTGACAATTTTAAGATTTGAAAATTTTGTTTCATACTCATTTTATCCCATAAAGGACATGTTTTCCCCATAATATGAAAAAAAAATGTTTTATTTTTCCTCTCAAGTATTGGGAGTTGATTCATTTTTGTTCCGGGAGAGTTCCATAGGTGAATCTATGTTTTTTGGATGCTCAGAATAGTTATTAAGTGATCATTCTTCATAATTAATCTTAGCACAATGGAGTTTATCTCACTTTTAATCATGGATATAATATGTTGGGGTTGAATCCTTGAAGTGTGATATCAATATTGATGAGATATGATTTTTTTATTGAATGAAATGAAACCTATGGTCGATTCTAGGAGATCCAATAATGGGGTTTGATGTTTTTATGTCGTTCTTTATTTTCGCCAATGATTGAGATAAAAGTGGATCCTCTCACAACTCATATTTATTATTACATGAGGGATTAATTTTAAATTGATTAAATTTATTCAAAATGTTGGTGTAAATCATCGTGTGATTTGATGGAAATTATTGATTTATATACAGTTTTCGAAATCATGGTATTTTGATGAAATTTTGTAAAAAACTATTGTTTATAATTTTAAAATGGTGATTTTATAATTATTGTTGGATGAATGGAAGAAATGTATTTTTTGAAATTACATAAAATAGTCTAAATTATTTCATTGAAATTGGTTTACAAGATTTGGTCATAATGATTGGGCATGAGTTAAATGGGATGTACACATGTAATCAAGTATAACCATTAGAGGGATGGAATATGGACTTTAATTTCCACTATCAATGGTAACAAAACAGTTATGTCTGTGTGTGTGTGTTTGTATGTTTGTGGAAAAAGATTAATTCCAAATAATAAATTGAGATATAGTTTAAATGTATCATTGGTTTTTCCATAAAAAAATGATTTTGATGGCTTATTGATGAATTCTTTGGAAAGGGTGATTTGTATATTTGTTAGAATCTATGTTCATTGGAACTTTTTTTACTACACATTAATTTGAATATTTATCAAAGTGGATCAATTTGGGAAGTTATTGGGTAAATATTACTGTGTTTTATACTCACCCCCTTCTTGAGCACTGTGGTGCGATTACATATGTTATGTCAGTTTTATTTCTCAGGTACTCTGATATGGTATTTTATATTTGTTTGGATTTTTATTTTATTTATGCATTCATTAATCATATATAGTTTTGGTTGCTTATGATAATCTTTATTTGGTTGTTTTATCTTTAAAGGGAAAATCATACCTCTTTTATTTATTGTTCCCTTGATATTTATTTTGAGTGTTTGGGGTATTGGGGATATCACCTTAGGCTAGTAACACCAAAAACCTCTTCTCTGGCCAAAGGGTGATGGGAAGGATATAACATAAAAATAGTTTTCATAAAATTGAATTTTTTATCCTACAAATAAACAAATACCAAAATGAGGTATAAATATGATTTATAAAAAAAATTATTAAATATATCTAGATAATAATTATTTCACATTGAAATTTAATTGAATGAAAAATGGGACTTTAAATTAGAATATTTAATGAAAATATTAAATAGTATTGGAAAATATATAATTTTCATTATTTAATGACAAATCATCCTTTTCTGGAAAAAACTAAAAATTTCACCATAAGACAATTATATTATAATTATTAATAAAATTTTATCCCGTTTTTAGAATTGTATTTTTTAATTTTTTAGAAATAATCTTCAATATTTTTTCAAAAAAAATTAAAAGTAACAGCATTTTTGAATAATAAATTCTTCTAAAAAGTAAAATTATAACACTAAAAATTTGGTGACTATTGACAATGAATCAACAAAATTTTTTACCTATTAGGATCTATATGTATATATATTATTCATTATGTGATTAGTCATACTCATACCCACAAATTCAATTACTACGTTAAAATGTTCATTATATATAATATAGTCTGCAGGTAATTTATGATCAGTGTTTCATGTCATATTAGTTATTACGAAAAGTGATCATATTTTAAAATGTTGGGGAGTTAAAATCTCCCAAACATAAATAAACTGAATCCTCTCATTTTGAACATGCCCTCAGAAAAATATGGTTTTACATTTAAAAATACCTTTTTTGAAACCCCACATCATAAAAAATGGTTAATAAAACATCCTCATGAAAGTGGGAAATGGGAATATGAAGGTCATCTAGAATATCCCATATCTAGGCTTATATGTATGTGAAAAGTATTTTTAACTGAAAATATATACATTGTAAAGACCCAAAAATTCCATGTAAAATTTGTTTTCTAATATATTAGAATTTTACGTGTTTGCGAAAATTGACGACGTGTGATTCTGATGCCCATTGTGCTCGAAATGAATTTCTAAAAAAATTTCTTGTACGTTCAATAAAATTATGAGTGAGTTTTTATAAAATTCAAAATAGTGCTCGGAATTGAAATATAAGGGCACTGTTGATCTCACATCGCCAATATTCGGTTAAGGGTACGTTCACCTCAACTGCAGTAGGTTGAGGGTGGAAGTATGTTTTTTACTATTTTGTGAGAGAATAAAATAAAATAAAATGTTGTAAAATTTTATTTTTATTTTTTTTCAAACTCCCATATGGATGTTTCACAGGTGGGGACCACCTAAACTAAACCTTCCATGAGAGGTTATGGTGTTGGGGACCACCTGGGACTAAAACCCCATTGAACCACCCACTTAAATGAAGGGATGTCTCTTGAACATCCCCTTGATTAATTATGCCTCTCCCATTAATTAATACAACAACTCAGTTAATTAATTATTCCAATTTTAAATTATGATAGAATATTCTATAATGTTGGATAATTCATTTTTTGTTGGATTAAGGGAAGGTTTTGGCAAAGGAGAAGGAGAGAGCTTTTGGAGAATTAAAGTTCTCCAATGAAGAACTCCACCTCCAAATGAAGCATGAGCACTATAGATCAAAGAATAAAGAAACCGACATCGAACCATATCAGAAGCGCCTTGTGGTGGAATCCAACATAGGACTTCATCAACTGACATTCGTTTTATCCTCCTCTTTGACGTCAACAAGCAATCAAATGAGGTTGGGGTTGTTTTTAAATTCATGAATTTTATCAGTTAAATTCCTCATTTTTTGAAACAATGGTGAACACGGATCAACCAAAATGAGTTGATCCATGATTCATATTATATTATAGTGTTTGTCGTTCTTGATTCCAGATTTTGTTGAGCCACTTTCTACCTCTCTAATGCGTAGGGTGTGGGCTAAACAAACATGGCCTGACCCCTCCTTTGTACTTCATTATTTCTGTGTTCATTGTGATGGTGATGGCGACCAGTGCTAGTGTTTGACACCGTTGAAACACAAGAACAGCGGCTAGCACCACGGTTGTCCGTGACGCAGGTGAAAATGGCGGGCGGCCGGTCAAGCGGGCCTCCGGCGAAGACACGGCACACGACCACACCGCATGGCCAACCACGCCGGACCGCGGCCCCACGGCCTCCGCTGCCCGTGGCCCCCGCCGCCTTGCGGCATCCCCCTTATGTGGACCCCACATCCCCATGGGCTGTCCTCTCGGTGGCTGCCCACTGCCCTCCACCGCCGCCCCATGGCACACCATGCCTCATGCGGCCCTCCGTGACTCTCACAGCCCTCTGAGCCATCCTGCGGCCCTCCAAGATGCCTCACGGCCCTCCATACCCCCCACTGCCCACCGCACTGATTGAGCCCCCCCCCCTAGCCCCTCGAAGCCTCTGCCTCCCTGTAGGCCACTGCGCCAGCCGGGCAGGGTCGGTCCGAACTAGGTTAGCCTAGGCCAGGTCGAGCAGGGTCGGACCAGACCCGGACCCACTACGACCCATTTACGCTCTTTTGCCCATAACATTGGCACTGAACGTCCATTTGACAAACCTTCAGTGGTGTGGGAAACCTTAGAGTGATACCGTCCCTTTATATTACCCCAAATGAGATTTGGATAAAGTTAAGTATGGTTGGGTTGGATCGAGCACGAATCCAACCGAGCACTCGAGACTAAAAAGTTAGTAACTTACAGACCCGGCATCTGATTGACATGTCGTCTATTGCATTGAGACCCCTAGGACGTGGTGGTCCTTTGGGATACATCGTAGTGGTACTTAGTAGAATTTGGAGTATCGACTAGTGGCATGTGGAGCGGACCCTCCTGGTGACAAGCAAGCGTAGTGCGGGAACCTCGTAGCTGGTTGTGACGTGAAGTCTGAAGAGAGATCCTATGTGGGTCAGCACCGAGCGATCCCATGTGGGTCAGCACCAATTTATCATGTGTGGGTCAGCACCGAGTGATCCTGTGTGGGTTAGCGTCGAGAGATCCTGTGTCGGTCATCAATTAGCGATCCTATGTGTGTCGATACCAAGCGATCCCATGTGGGTCAGCACTGAGCAATCCTGTGTGGGTCGGCACCCAGGGATCATGTGTGGGGTAGTACCTAGCGATCTTATGTGGGTCCGCACCTAGAAATCCTTTGTGGGTCACCACCTAGCAATCCTCTGTGGGTCAGCACCGAGCTTTCCTATGTGGGTCAGCACCAAGCGATCCAGTGTGGGTCAGCACTGAGCGATCTTGTGTGGGTCTTCCTCATAATAGAGTAAGATGATTTAGTAGTTACATCTAATCATATCTAATACTATTCTTAAGTTATACCTGGTGTGAGTTGAGTATGTACCTGTGTGGTACTTTCCTTCATGGTAATACCATGGTTGTATTCTTCGGTATTGCGTACCTGTGTGGTACTTTCTTTCGTGGTATTACTTCCTTTGTGGAATATTTGATCTTGGGGATTTGGAGTGGGACACTTTGTTTTCCTCATGATTGAGATTGGTTTACCTGATTACTTAGATATATGTAAGGGAATATACCTAAGTAGAGTTATCAGTTGTTTCCTTTATTGATGGTTTATCCTTTGTGGATTTTGTGAGGCCTTGAGTGTCATGAGGTCCCTACTGAGTATTGATATACTCACCCATGCACGGGATATGCCCACACTTCATTGTGTTTGGTGAAGATGGTGGACAGTGTTGACTGATGACAAGGGTACCAGGACTGTAGGTAGCTCAGAGGTAGACTTTAGACAAGGCGAACCACAGAGATAGTCGTTCTTGAGCTGTACCTACCGATCATGGAGGATCCATGAAATTCTTTTCACCTATCAGATATCTTGTACTTTCCTATTTTCCTTGTACTTCCCAGTTGGTCTTGTATTCTAGCCACTTTTTACATACTGTACTCACTCTGGTTACTAATATGTTTACATCGGTTTGTATCTTGTTGTGTTCTTGGTTGTGTGTAGTTCATGTTATAAAGTTAATGCCTTCCCCATTTTAGGTAATACACCTTCGATGCTAGTTGGCAGCCCCTGGCCTATGGAAGACGGGCTTGGGGTAGTCATGGAAAAGGCCCTGGGGGACAGGTTGTGACAAATTTGTATCAAAGGAGTTGGTTCTACCGTATAACATAGGTATATGGTCATTGTTTTTAACGGCAATAGTGTTAAGTGTAGTGTGTGTAGTTATTATATTAGGGAATCCAGTGTTGGTGCGGCGACCAATGTATCCATACACTAGGACCCTAACGTCTGATTTCTTACTCAGTGTACAAAAACATTGATTGCGTGTGTGTTTTCAAAAGACTTCTTTCTAAAATCTTTGAGTCTACACACCAGGAATAACAAATTAACCATGGAACACCTGTTTATTTTCAGGATGCCTCTACGCAGACAACTAGCTAGGGTTTCGAGAGTAGTACAAACTAATATCCCACCGACCGACAAGGCCATGGTGTAAGGCCCTCTTCTAGTAGAGGCACCAGTGGAGGCACCAGTGGTACCATTACTATTTGGGTCATTGATGCCACCATCCCCAACAGAAGATGGTGCACACTGCTTGAGCATGTTTCATGAGTTCGAGTTCCAGAGGCCCCCCAGGTTCAGGGGATAGACGGACCCACATGCGGCTGAGGATTGGATGGAGGCCATAATGAGAATCTTTCAACTAGTAGAGACACTATTCGACCTCATTGTGATCCTTGTCACCAGTCTTCTATAGGCAGTAGCAGGCAAATGGTGGATCTTGATGTTACAAGTTCACAACGAGCTGACACTTCTCTGGGCAGACTTCGAGAGCCAGTTTTGGGCAGAGTTTTTTCCAGCGACTCTTCGCGCAGTGTGCATACAGGAGCTTCTTCATATACAGCAGGGCACCATGACTATAGCTCAGTACTCAACGAGGTTTACTAACCTCTCACTATACTCCACTAATATGATGTGGTACCCATTTATTTGGACCTGGACCTTTCATCAGGGCCTTAGGCAATAGATAAGGGCTTCGATGATCCCACTCAGCATCCCGACGTAGGTGTCGGTGTTATAGTGAACCTTTTAGTGGAGAGTTTCCTTACTGAGTAGTCACCAGCCATGAGACCCACCACCAGTCGTCACGTAGAAGAGTTTTCTACAGCTGGAAGGAGACAGATGTGGCAGAGGTCCAAAAGGATTATACCTTAAGGTGGACGATAGTAGGATTCTGGTTCGGTTGTGCAGGCCACCCAAGATAGATCCTATCATTTCTGGAGCGAGCAGTGTTACGCATGCTACGGGCAGGGTCACATGGCTCGTGACTGTCTGACCTTTCGTACAAGTGATCATTAGATGATCGATGTACTGCCCAAGAAGAGATAGAGATTTGATTGTGGAGGTCCACAGGGAGAAGGCGGACGTGGAAGAGGAGCTAGTCGTGCAGCTTGTGGTGGGCGACGATTCAAGATGTTACTACCACCAGCACTAGGAGGCCTACCCTGACCACAGGGAGGAGGTGGACAAGGGAGATCCCAGCTCCAGGTAGTTGAGGTATATGATCATGGCGCTCCGGTGACGTTACGATGTGTGATCTGGGTCTACTCCACCTTAGTTGTTGTACTTATAGACACAGGTGAGAGTCATTCTATTATTTCCACTACCCTTGTTTGGAGTTCGGATATTTCGACGGAGCAGTTGGCTTGATCCTTACAACTAGATACTTTTATAGGATTCGATTCAATGATTACGCAATGGTGCCAGCATTTTGAGCTTATTCTAGGAGACGAGAGCTTCAGCTAGGATTCCCATGTAGCGGTGTGGAGGCCTTGTGACATCATCTTGGGTATGGACTGGTTATCTATAGTTCATGCACAAATTGATTGTATTAGGAACAAAGTGCATTGTGTTTACATGGATGGGACCAGGTTTACCTTCATCGGTGAGAAAGAAGCCTTTGCAGAAAAGGATGGACTTACCCGGAGGAGGGTGTGGCCGATTACGCATCAGTTGTCTAGCCCTACCCTCAGAGCGGTTGACGTAGAGAGTCTAAGCTATCCTGTAGTGGTGGAACAGTGCACTAATGTCTATCCTGATGATGTTATGGGTCGACCTCCTTGAATAGAGGTGGACTTTTAAATTGAATTGTACCCTGGGACGGCATTGATATCTACACTAGTGTATTGGACGGCTCCCATAGAGCTTCGTGAGCTACGGGTATAGCGGGAGGACTTACATGGGAAAGGGTTCATTCGGCCTGGTGTTTCTCCTTGGGAAGCCTTGATTTTGTTCTCCAAGAAGGCGGATGGGATCTTGAGACTTTGTGTAGACTATCGGTGCCTGAACCAGGTGACCGTGAAGAACAAGTACCCACTCTCGAGGATCAACAACCTCTTTGATCAACTAAAGGGAGAATGTTGGTTTTCTGACATAGACCTCATATCAAGCTATCAGTAGCTCATAGTAAAAGATCAGGATGTGCAGAAGACATCTTTCAGATGTCGGTATGGACACTTCGAGTTCTTGGTTATGCCTTTCTGCGTGACCAACTCTCCAACAGTGTCCATGGGACTCATGAATAGAATCTTCCAGCCATACCTTGATCACTTTGTAGCAGCCTTCATCGATGACATTTTTACCTACTCGACAACTGAAGAGGATCATGCCTATCATATGTGGGTAGTACTGGACACACTCTGAGAGTACCAGCTTTGTGGAAAGCACTCAAAGTGCCAGTTTTGGATCAGAGAGATTCAATTTTTGGGACATGTCGTCTCGGAGGTTGGAGGTGCAGTGGATCTAGTGAAGATTGAGGTGGTACTTTCTTGGAAGCCACCCAGGAGTGTGTCCAAAGTACAGAGTTTCTAGGATTAGCTGGATAATACTAGAGAATTGATCTAGATTTCTCTAGATTTGCATCACCATTATCTACGTTGACGAAGAAGGGGAAACCCTTTGCGTGGTCGGAGAGATGACAGCAGAGTTTTCAAGAGCTGAGATAGTGGCTGACTAGTGCCCCCATATTAAGGCTTCCAGAGGATGGAATAGGGTACGTAGTCTACTATAACGCATCATAGACCAGACTCGGATGTGTCTTGATACTAGAGTGATTGGTTATCACTTATGGCTCTCGATATCTGAGATGGCATGAGCATAACTATGCTACCCATGACCTGGATTTAGCAGCAGTGGTATTCACCTTGATGATGTGGTCACATTACCTGATGGGTGAGCATTTACAGTGTACTTGATCACCAGAGTCTCAGGTATATCTTCTCTCAAAATAACCTAAATGAGAGACAATGATGTTGGCTTGAGTTCCTCTAGGACTTTGACTTCGAGATAGTTTATACTCCTGGAAAAGGGAATGATGTAGCAGATGCACTCAGCCAAAGATATGGTATACAGCTGCTAGGTGAGGTGACAGAGCAGCTGGCTGCTTTGTAGATATCCTTTTTTGATCAAGATGGAGCAACTTTCCTTCAGTCTCTTATAGTCACTCTCCCATTTCATCAGTGAGTCGGGGAGGCGTAGCGTGGGGACACTGACTATGAGACACAATGTGCTCTGATATCCATAGGATATACACCTGATGGATTTTATGAAGGTGGGGAGCACATCATTCTCTTCAGAGAACGTACCATGGTACTAGTGTCTCTTCGAGAGGAAGTGATGAGGGAGTTCCACACGTCCCTAATAGTGGTAAAGCCAGGAGTGGAAAAGATTCACGAGGATCTCTGACGATAGAACTGGTGGCCGGGAATGAAGAATGTTGTAGCAGAGCTTGTCTCCTGGTGCCTCACTTTCCAGAAAGTGAAGGCGGAGAATCAGGTACCAGCAGTCTTGGTTAAGCCTTTAGGGGGGCTAGAGTAGAAGTGGGAAGTGATATCCATGGACCCCGTGACAGGAATTCAACGTACATAAAGGGGTCGTGACTCAATTTGTGTGATCGTCGACTGACACACCAAGTCATACCACTTCCTACCGATCAGAGAGTAGGGATCAGTATAGATTTTGTGATGCATCTATGTGCATGATACGATGCGGTTACTTGGAGTACCCTCGACTATTGTCTCCGATCATGATTCATGTATCAATTTCTTGTTATAGAAGGGGTTGTAGGAGGATTTTGGGATGCAACTTCATTTGATCACCGCCTTCTATCCTCAGACGGATGGCCAGACCGAGCAGACCATTCAGACTCTCGAGGACATGCTTCCAGCTTGTGTCCTTGACTTCGGTATTAGTTGGGAGGATCACTTTCCTTTGGTGGAGTTTTAATAAAACAACAACTATCACTCAATCATTGGGATGTCACCTTTTGAGGCATTGTATGGGTGACCTTGCAGATCACCTCTGTGATGGACTGGCATGGGGGAGTCAGCACTAGTGGGACCAGAGATGGTACATGTTTCCATAGAGAAGGTGCAGATCATCCACGAGCAGAAAAAGATTATACAAAGCAGGCAAAATTTATATGCCAATAGGAGACAAAGACCTTTGGAGTTTGAGGATGGAGGCCACATATTTGTATGGGTCTCACATCAATGATGTTTTTAGAGATTTGGCCGAGGTTGCAAGTTATCTCCATGGTTCATTGGTCCTTTTCAAGTCCTCAGTAGTGTTGGTGAGGTGAAATACCACTTAGCTCTTCCACCATAGTTGCATTGGGTGCACGACATCTTCCATGTATCCCAACTGAGGAGATACACACACATCCCTTCTCACATCATCGACCACGGCGAGCTGGACGTCGACGATGGGGATAATTTTACAGAGGTTCTAGTAGAGATTGAGGATCGATAGGAGCAGGTCCTTCATGGGCGGTCGATACCTCTGGTGTGCATTTGCTGGTAGCATGGGAACCTCTAGGAGAGCACATGGGAGTGGGAGGCTCAGATATGTGCTCAGTACCCCCACTTGTTTAAGTATTTTGTGATGTGTATAACAGGGATGTAAAGCCTTGAGTTGGGGAGAATGTAAAGACTTAGAAATTCCATGTAATTTTATTTAATATATGGAAATTTTATGAGCCCGTGAAAATTGGCAGTGTGGGATTTTGAGGCCGAGTGTGCCTGGAATAAATTTATGAACTTTTTTTCAGGTACTCTTAGTAAACGTAAGAGCATGTTTTTATAAATTTTGAACCGGTGCTCAGAATTGGAATCTGAGGAAAAATTGGATCTCGCAGCACGAGTATTCTCTTAAAGAGACCTTCACTTTGATAGCAGTAGGTCGAGGGTGTAAGTTAGTTTTTCACTTTTTCGTGAAAGAATAAAATTAAATAAAATAGTGTAACATTTTATTTTTATTTTATTTTGAAACTCCCATATAGATGTTTCACAAGTGGGGTCCACCTGATATAAACCTCCCATGAGAGGTTATGGTGGTGGGGACCACCTGAGGTTAATACCCCTTTGAACCTCCCACTTAAATGTTGGGAAGCCTATTGAAAATCCCTTGATTAATTATGAAACCACTATTAATTGATACACTATTTCAATTAATTAATTATTCCAATTTGAAATTATGCCAACATATTCCATAATATTGGATAATTCATTTTTTTGTGGATTGGGGGATGGTTTTTGGAAAATTGGACGGAGAGAGAATTTGGGAGAATTAATGTTCTCCAACAAAGAACATCACCTCCCAACAAAGAACGACCACCAGAGATCGAAGAACGAGGAAACCAACCCCGGACCAGATTGGAATCATCGTGCGGAGGCATCCAACATAGGACATCTACAACCAAATTCGGTTCTTTCCTCCTCTTTGACATTAAAAAGCAATAAAACGAGGTAGGGGTTGTTTTTGAATTACTGATTTTTCTTGGTTAAATTTCTCTTTCTTGGAAAGCATGGAGAACACGTATCAACCAAAACAAGTTGATGAATGATTCATATTAAATTGTAGAGTTTTTAATTATCAATCTTGATTTTGTTGAGCCACTTGCTACCGCTCTAACACAGAGGGTGTGGGCCAAACAAACATGGCCCATACCCTCTGTCGTTCTTCTTTATTTTTGGGTTCATCGCGATGGTGATACCGACCGGTGCCGGTGTTTAGAACTGGTGGAACACGAGAATGGTGACTGGAACCACGGTCGGTCATGAAGAAGGTGATAACGCAGGGTGAATTGTCAAGCTGTCCACCAGAAAAGACTCGACGCGTGACTGTGCTGCATGGCCAGCCATGACGGACAATCACCCCATGGCCTCCACTGCCCGCGGCCACGACCGCCACGCGGCTTCCATCATTGGCGGCCCCCGCTGCCTAGCGGCCTGACAGCCCCACAGCCTCCACCTCCTAGCGGCCCTCAAAGCTGCCTACTACCCCCAGATCCTCCTACAGCCCTCTGTCGTCGCCCCATGGCCCTCCGCGTCATGTGCAGCCCAAGGGGCCCCATGGGGCCCCTCACGGCCCTTGCAACCTCCGATGGCCTGTGGGTTGATGCTTAGGCCAGGCCGCCCAGCGCGGGTCAGGGCACCCTGCACGGGCCGGGATGGAAACTGTAGGTCGGGCCGGGTCAATCTGAACCGGGTCGCCCCAGGCCAGGCCGTTCCAGGTGAGTCCGACCGGGTCGGATCGGACTCTGACCCACTACGACCCATTTACGCTCTTTTGGATAAAACATTAGCACAATATGTTCGTTTGACAAACCTTCAGTATTGCTGGAAACCATGGAGAAAGACGGTCCCATTGGTATAAACCACATAATATTTGGATTATGTTGAGGTACGGTCAGGTTGGATCGATCACAAATCCAATCGGGCCCTTAGGACTAAAAGGATTATAACTTATAGATCGCGCGTCTGATTTATGCACCATCTATTGCATTGATAACCCTATGATGTGGAATTACTTTAGGATACTTCTTTTTGGGACTTCGTTGAAGTTTTTGTATCAACCAGTGTCTTGTGTAGAAGATCCTCTGGGATACAAGAAATCGTAGTGAGGGAACCCAGTAGCTAGTTGTGACATGAAGTATGAAAAGAGATCATGTGTGGGTCAGAACTGACCGATCCTATGTGGGTCAACACCTAGCGATCCAATGTGGATCAGCACTAAGTGATCCTGTGTGGGTAAGCACTGAGAGATCCTGGGTGGGTCAGCACCCAGAGATCCTGTGTGTGTTAGCACTGAGAGATCCTGTGTGGGTCAGCACCCAGCGATACTATGTGTGTCAGCACTGAGCGATCCTTTGTGGGTCAGCATCAAGCAATCTTATATGGGTCAGCATCTAATGATCATGTGTAGGTCAACAGCTAGCGATCCTTTGTGGGTCAGCAACTAGCGATCCCCTGTGGGTCAGCACCGAACAATACTGTGTGGGTCAGCATCGAGTGATCCTATGTGGGTCAGCACCGAGAGATCCTATGTGGGTCTACGTCTTAACAGAGTAAGATGATTTAGTAGTTAAATATAATCATCTCTAATGTTTTATATATGTTATACCTAGTGTGAGCTGTGTCTATACCTATGTGGTACTTTCTATCCTGATAATACCTGGGTGGTATTCTTCTATGTGGTGTACATATGTGGTACTTTCCTTTGTGGTATTACTTGCTTTGTGGAACAGTTGAGCTTGGGGGATTGGAGTTGGACTCTGTGTTTTCCTCATAATTGAGATGAGTTTACTTGATAACTCAGGAATATGTATTTTCATATACCTATGTAGATTTATCAGTTTTTTCCTTTCTTGATGGTTTATCCTTTGTGGATTTTTTGATACATTAAGGGTCTCGGGATCCCTACTGAGTATTGTTATACTCACCCCTGCACGGTCTATGCCCGCACTTCGTTGTTTTTGTTGCAGATGACGGACAATGCTGAGTGAGGAAGAGGGTACTAGGACTGTAGGTAGCTCGGAGGTGGACATTAGATGAGGCGAACTGCAGAGACGTCCGTTCGTGATTAGTACCTCCCCTTCAGGTAGGATCCGTATTGGACGATCTAAGAGCAACTTTTCACCCATCTTTTGTCTTGTACATTCAAATTTTCCTTGTACTTTCCAGTTGTGCTTGTATTTTGGCTCTTTTTTCTTTTTATACTCACTTTGTTTACTATTCAGTTTACTTGAGTTTGTATCTTTCTGTGTGCTTGGATGAGTGTATTATAGGTTATAAAGGCAATGCCTTCCCAGTTTTAGGGAATACGACTTCGGTGCTAGTCGCCAGCCCCTGACCTATGGAAGGTGGGCTTGGGGTAGTAACAGCATGAGCCCCGGGGGACGGGTCATGATATACACTGTTTAAATTAATATATTATTATGGAAAGTGATAGTGATCATTGATCACCATAAATTTAATTATAAAGAAAATGTTGATAACCACAAATCCATATTTTTGTGATGGGTTAAAATAAAATTGATTCATCATATATGATGGTATTATGATAAATTTTTTCTTTCAACATCATTTTCAAAGGTATAAGTCATTATCTTAATATCAATATGGGAAATTCCATAAAATATTATATCTTGAAATATTTTTATTTCATAAGAACATTCTTTCCTATATATATCTTTTTCTATGAAATTAATATCCAATATAACTTTTTAGTGTTTTCAGCTGATAAATTGACTTTTAATGGACCATAAGATCCTAAAATGACTTAAATGTATTTTTCTATCTATCAATGTTTATTAAAATAAAATGGTTAAAAAACAATTATCCAATATAACATGTTTACCACTAAAACATCAATTTTAACACCCTATGTGACACCCCAGACATATTTATATTTTTAATAATAATATTCTGTTAGTTATTATGATTATTAGTATTATTATTGATTTTTTGTTTATTTTTGGTGTCATTCAAAAATAATTCTTATAGGATAAAATAAGAAATATTTTATTCAATAGAAGCATTGATACATAGTATTAATACATGATATTACAATTAATTAAGGAAAGTGACATCAAGACCTAATATAACAACTGAAAGACATCCCAACATCACAACAAAACTGATTAAGTTTCCCTAATCCTTTGAATCCACCAAAACAAAAAATGACATTTTGAGTTGAATAGAAATAATGTTGAGAGAAAAGGGGGTGTATAAAACCATCGTGGATGCAGACAAAGGGGTGCATATGTTTTTGTGTGACTGAGACTGTAAATATAGGTGTTATATAAAACCCTTATATGACCACTGTAAAAACAACTATTTGGTTTTATCTTACTAACCTTTATTTTTTTTTGAATATTTTATGTTTTAAAAAAACATAAAATGAATTTAATATCATGTTTTTGAATACTAAAATTAGTGACATGGAAATAGGATAATGTGTAAAGATAATACAATATGTAAAATAAATATTTCTATCTAATATTCGGAATATTTATTTATTTATTTATATATCATATGAATTCTCAAAACTGAGATAATGATTAAATTTTATTTATAATAACACAAATGAATATATACATATATATATATATATGAAATTATGAAATTATTAGTTTAAAATATGAAGTTATTGTATTATAAAGTTATTACTGTTTTAGAACTATGAATTATACATGGAAATTATTCTTCTTGAATAAAATATTCATTTTAATATATTATATGTTGAATTTAAAAAAACACATTAAATTTATCAAATATTCATCATAAGGTATTTCATTGGTCATATTTTGTGTAAGTGTATTAATACAAATGAATGTTATTTTTATAAAGTATGATTATATTTTTTTCAAAGAAATTATAATTACATTTAGTTTTGAAATTAATCATATTATATATGATGTTAACCCATGTTTAAAGTATATTACGTAGATTATTTATATAATAATAATGGTATAATAATAATAATAACAATGAATATGAATTAAAATAGAAAACATTGAAAGGTGGGGGTGTATGTAATGGCCTGAACCCTCCTGGTCCATTACTTTTCCAAATTCTAAGTGTTGGGGTATCCTGGAAACCATCAGTGAGTCAGGAGGATGTAGGTGTTAGTGGAAACGTGTCACCATGGTGTCACCAATCAGTTCCACTTATTGATCTTACTGATCAATTCCACCAATCGGTCTCATAGGTCAACTTCACCGATCACTTCACAGATCAGCTCCACAGATCCGCTTCACTGATCCGCTTCACTTATCAGCTTCACTTATCAGATTCACTAATTTTCATCTCTGATCAGAATCCCTGATCAGTTTCACCGATCGATCTCACCGATTGTTGTCTAAATGATCGTTCTCAACCATCGGTTTCACCCATTAGTTTCACCCATCGGTTTCTCCCATCGGTTTCACCCATCTTTTTCACCGATCAGTTTCACCAATCCGTTTCACCGATCCTTTTCACCGATCTATTTCACAAAATCATTTTCACCCAATCAGTTTCATAGATCAGTTTCACCCAATGATTTTCACCCATTTGTCTCACAGATCTGTTTTTCCCATTGATTTTACCCATTGGTTTCACCCATCTGTTTCACCCATCTGTTTCACCCATCAGTTTCACCAATCGGTTTCACCCATTGGTTTCACATATAGAATTTACCCATCAGTTTCACAGATCAGTTTCATTGATCGGTTTCAACCAATCGATTTCATTGATCAGCTTCACCTAATCAGATTCACTGATCAGCATCACAGGACCGTCTCCACTCGATCAGCTTTACCAGATCAACTCCACCAATAGACTTCACTGATGAGTCTCACCAATCAGATATAGAGGGGTGTTAGGGTTTCCTTCCCCAGTTTTCCTGAAAATCCACTATTAATCCATTTAACATTTTTAAGGTGGTTCAAGGCCATTTTTAGTGCCCTAAACAATTTTTTAAATCCCCAAGGAGAGGGGTGACCCTCAACGGACTCGTTTTACACTTTTTAAATGAAATCCATTAATTCATAGCTGTTATGGTCACCCCTCCTATAACAATTTTTAAATAATAATTATTTCTATAATTTGTAACCATCAAACCCTGTGGTGAAACCTTGATCCCCCTATAAATCCATTCATAATTCATATCTCGTAACTCCCGGATCTCACAGTTTTACCACATGAGAATTCCTTATTTCTTCTTCTTGACTGGTCTCTTTCATTTCCCTACTGATTTTAAAGTCCCTCCTTCGTGAGGATAGTGGTGCGCTTGTGCTAGAGACTTTCCTTCTCACTCTGGGAGTCCCCAAACATCCTCCCCTATAAATCGTGCATCCTAGTTGTTAGTGTAATTAGAAAAAATTCAATTGTTGGTCATCTAGGTAGAGATTTTTCTTTTGTCTATCTTTAGCGTTTATCATGAGGGGTTAGTATGATAATGTTTCTATGGGGATAGATAAAACCAATCCTTTTCAAAGATATAAAATGGTTTATAATGAATGAAGGGGTGTTTTTAAATATGTTGTGAAACTCTTTTACAATTTCATATATGTTGTGAATTGTATGGTCTTACGTCCACCAAAAATCATGGTCGTTGGTGGTCTTTCCTTGTGAACTAATGAACCCCTATCTTCTATGATGATGGAATGGTTGTAACATGAAAAATGGTTAATAGCATAAACTAGGTTGATTAAATGGATTCCCAATGAAAAATAATCATTATGTGATCACCCTGGTTAATCAAATGGAAATAAGTAACGTGATGAATGGTGTGGTTAAATCTGAAAAACCTCCTTCTCTATTCTAATGATGTTTATGGTGATTCTACATGATTCTTGTGAGGTTATGTACATGGGTATGGGATCCCCTATTTTGGTGTAGTTATTGTTTTGTGGAATAGAGGATGTGTAGGGTTGTATGATGGGGCTTGGTTTAGTTCCAGTAATTTGAGGGATCTCACAGATCCCTTTTATTGTTTTGACTTTACAAGTGAATCGAGTGTGAATGCTTATATTGGTGCTTGGTTGTTTTTTCTTCCTTGGCTTGTGGCTATGCCTATTGTTGTTTCTCATTATTGAATAATTAGTTAACTAAATTCACATTAATATGAAAAAAAGAATTGGTTTAATGGGGAATTGTTTTTTGGGAATGATTTGTGACTTGGTTGTGGTTGTGGTGCTTCTTATGAATTAATAGTAACGAGGGTGTTTGTGTATGGGCTGGTTTTGGAACCCCTAGGTTGGAATGAGTGATTGTTTACCTATATGTATAATTTATTTCTTATGTTTCTTATTTGTTCCCCACCCAAGTTGAGAACATTGTTCCGAACACCCCCTTTTTCAAGGGGAAGGGTGTTTTTCCCAACACTCCTATGAGTGGCCATTTATTTTCTCCATTTCGGATCCCTTCCCCTAGTATAACATGCCTTTTTTGGTAGGATTTTGTGGATTGAGTTCAATTTTAGCCCAATATTATTCAGTTAGGGTACGTTGTGGTGGTTGGCACAAGTGTGTGTCAAAAAATTGTTTCCCAAGTATCTTTGGGATGAGTCCCAGGTGTCTTCAAGCAGGACAGTAGTTGTTCTATCCTAGGTGTCTGGGGGCATGGTTTCATGTGGTTGTTGTGGCCTTGGAGTTTGCAGGTAGGATGTGTGGTTGTGGAAGCCCGGGTGTGTGAGGGTGGGGAATGGAAGTGGGACTACAGTGAGAATGGCGGTGAAGGTCTAAAGTGTTTTTTTCATCAATAACTAGTGGGAATGTGGTGAGGTGTACCCAAATATCGATGTGATATTACTATTACTTTACATTACTTGCATCATTTGGGGAGTGTTCCTCGGTGAGGTTGGGTGGATAGTTTCTTTATTAGGTTCTTTAGTTATCCCATTTTTTCTCATAGGGCATTACAATGCCTCCCCACATATACAAGAGAGATTTTGGTTTCCCTACTAAGTATGAATGTATGCACACCCTACATATATAAAATTACTTTCAGTTTTCTAGGAGGACATTGAGGACCGTTTTGGTCTATATTAGATTAGATTATGTGACTGTTGACGTTATGGTTTTCTTTTCGTTTGGTACTTCCCTTTGGAATTATTTTTTATTTTTGTAACACTTATTATTGGAACACGGATATGAAAATGGATTGTTTTTTCTTTACTTTTACTTCCACCTTTGGTGTTGTTGGGATTTACTATCTTATCTCCAGATCTTAATAAATAATAAGGGTAATTCCTTCCATTTTATGATTGATTCTATACCCTTGGTGCTAGTCGCCACTCTAGGTCCTATTGAAGGCAGGTCTCATGGGCCATTATCTCTCCTTCAACTTGAGGAGGGAAGGGATTGACAATCTGATATCCCTTCCCTCATCTTGGTGAAGGTGGGTCTTCACATAATGGTATCAAAGGCTGATGGATGATATATAGGATGGATCTCAGGATTAGTCCTTGTGATGATTGAATGAGATGGTAGGGAAATAGTGTTAGGTAATCATGGTGAATGAAATAGGCCAGAGAAAGCCGACTAGGACATGGGATTTTAGGGCATGCTGTGATCCGATGCAAGGACTTAGGACCTACCAAACGTCCAAGTGAAGCTACACTAATTATAGGTTAGAGACCCTATGAATGGTACATGCATCATAATGACTTGTTTTCATTTGTGTTCTAGGTGTCCTGAGAGTTTAAATAAATTTAAAGAAAGTTTATGAAAAATTTAAATGAAATATTCTACACTACTCGGGATTAGGCATTCCTTGTTTATATTATGACATGGTACCCGAACGACAACCATGACTAGTTCTGGCAATCCAGGCCCAGGAGGCTGATCTGGAAGAATAGTAGTGGACTGATTGAGATGAGGAGGATGACTAGTAGAATAGGATGCTTCATGCCTTTCAACAGTAGACCCTCGGGAAGTACAAGGGAAACATCTTAGACATGGAGATCGAGATATGGCTCGAGTAGCTAGTGATAGCTTTCAGCTTGATCTAGGCTCTGACATAGTACCGGGTTCCTATAGATATAATCCAGATGCAGGTAGCGGCACGTTAGTGGTGGACTCTCTATTATGGGGAGAAGAGGGAGGCTGTAGTTTCGTGGAATAACATTGAGATGAAATTTCGAGTGGAATACCACTCTTCCATGATGAAGGTGGAACATAGGTAAGAGCTACTCTCCCTTCATCAGGGGTGCATGTCATTGAGGGAGTTGGGGATCAAGTTCAAGGATCTCCTTTATTTTTCTCCAGACCTTTTTCTAGATGATGTGTCTTGGGAGAGACATTTAGAGGAGGCACTCCGGCCTTCTCTTCAGTTTGCTATTACTCCCTTCACCATACCAACATACTTGGAGGTCCAAAAGAAGGCTGGTGTGGTGGAGAGAAAGAACATTCTAGGTTGTGTGTCGCGAAAGGGGTTCCAGTTCGACTTTTCAAGGGGGAAGTTAGTCAGTATCAGGCCTCTAGCATCAGGGCCTTCTATGTTTCAGCCAGAGGGGAGCATGCCCCAGCAGTTCCAGTTTCGATATCTTGTTCCATGCCCTTTCCTTGTGGGACCAGGACTGAGGAGCTTCATCTGTGGTTGTCGTGGGAACCTTTAGAATAAATGCATGGACAGGTTGCAGAATAGTGGGCGTGGGAAAGTTCAGCACCAACCTCAGCAGTAGTAGTTTCCAGCCAGGCCCTTTTAGCAGTAGTAGTATAGATAGAGAGCTCCCGCTCCATCAAGAGCAGTCATGGTATGAGGAGGCCGACCTTAGGGTGCTACTCAAGGACCTAAACCAGGGCACGGTCAGGGAGGCGGCTGAGAGCCGAGAGGTAGAGGAGCTGGGTGTGGGTAGTTCCACGATGCAGAGGTAGTAGTTCCAGCAAGGTCGAAAGTCGTTCAAGGTACGATCAGCTTGTTTAGCACTCCGTCTTGCGCCTAGTTTGATTCAGGATCTTCATACTCCTTTTTTACTCCCCGTTTAGCCTATGCCTTGGGACTAGACATAGAGAGAATCTCTATTCCCCTGGTTCTGAGTATGCAACTTGGGGTTCATACCAACCTATTTGATGTTTGTTGAGGATGCAGACTGATGTTGGGGTCGCACCAATAAAGTGGGGATCTCCTTCTACTGTAAATGTATCCATACGATGTCGTCATAGGGATCGAAAAGTTGTTTTTGGTGCATGCTATTATCAACTGCTTCTATAGAAGAGTCATGTTCCCTAATGAGGATGGCTAGAGTGTGGATTTTGTTGGCGAACGAAGTTTTCAGGTTGGAAAATGGCATGTGGAGCAGCCTTATTTCTATGTTGGTAGGGATTTCAGTAGAATCATTGGATGCTGATATGATGGATGTTCCAACAGTTTTTATAGAGTTCCTAGACATTTTTTCTGAGGAATTTGTTACTATACCCCTTCGACGTGATGCTAAGATTGAGATAGACTTACAGCCCAGTGGTCATCCGATTTTGATGGCTCCTTATCGGATGGCACCTTCTGAGTTTCAGGAGTTGTAGATTCAAATTGATGAGCTGATGAATAACAGTTTTGTTCGACCCAGTGTGTCACCATGTGGTGCTCTGGTATTGTTCACAAAGAAGGAATATGGTGATCTCAGGCTATGCATAGACTACTGAAGACTGAATCATTTAATGACTAAGAACCATTACCCTCTCCCATGGATAGAGGATCTCTTTGACTAGCTAAGAGGTGAAGGTTAGTTCCCTATGGTCAATCTATGGTGCGGGTATCACTAGTAAAGGGTGAAGAATAGCGATATCTGGAATACTACTTTTAGGTGTAGGTATGGGCTCTTTGAGTTCATTGCCATGTTGTTTAGAGTTACGAATACAATTTTTGTGTTCATGGGGATCATGAACTCTATTTTCCGTGGATTTCTAGACCAGTTTGTCATTATGGTAATTGATGAAATTTTTATCTACTCATGATCAGTGGAGGAACATACTAATCACCTCAGGATAGTCTTGAAGATACTTCAACATCACTAGATCTATGGGACATTATCCAAGATCAAGCTCATGACAAGAGAAGTACATTTCCGTAGACACTTGGTGTCTCATCAAGGGGTAGTAGTTGATCCATCAAAGATTGAAGCATTTGTTTCATAGGAAGCACCTAAAATGTGTTGGAGGATCGTAGTTTTCTTTATATGGTAGGATATTATCAGAGGTTCGTACCCGACTTCTCTCGAGTTGCAGCTCCTTTGTTGGCTTTGACCAGAAATGATCAGGCCTTCATGTAGAGTAAGTAGTGTCGGGCATCTTTTAGCTATCTGAAGGAAGGGTTGATCAGCGCTCATGTTCTCAGGATTCCAGAGGAATGGGTGTTTTATGATGTGTTTTTTAATGCTTCTAGACTTGTCCTAGGTTATGTGCTAATGCAGTAGAGGAGAGTGATCTCTTATGGGTCTAGGAAATTACATCCTCATGAGAGTAATTATGCCACCCGTGACCTAGATCTTGCTACAGTAGTGTTTGAGTTGAAGTTGTGGCACCATTACCTCATCGGGGAGCACTTTGTGGTCTTCGCAAATCACAAGAGTTGAGGAATATATTTACCCTACTTGAACTGGTCTTGCGACAACAATGGTGGGTAGAGTTTCTTTAGGACTACAACTTTAGGATCTCTTACACTAAAGGTAAGGGGA
Organism: Viscum album; assembly: GCA_963277665.1. Taxonomy (NCBI): domain Eukaryota; kingdom Viridiplantae; phylum Streptophyta; class Magnoliopsida; order Santalales; family Viscaceae; genus Viscum; species Viscum album. Next base: position 1,198,882,856 of record OY728143.1, on the reverse strand, counting down.
ATGTTGTGGCTAGTGCCTTGAGTAAGAATTCATTAGGGGAATCTGTTCAAGAATATGTGGATGCTTGGAAGAAAATGGAGGTGTTGTCTACCTTAGACCTAGATGCATGGGTGTATGGTGGTAGAGATTTTCTATTTCAAATTATAGGGAAATAATCTCTTTTGGGGTTGGTGGATGAGTCTTACTGGGGGGTGCTCTCAGGAGCTCTGCTCTCGGGGGCGCCCTAGGGTTTCCATTGGCAAGCTCCCTGGTGGCAAGGATGGCAGATCCTTGCGGATTAGGGCTTTGGTGGTGCTGGACGTGTACAAGGCGCAGGTCCGGGATGCTTTGGTGGCTTCGTATGTTCTGAGTGGAAGGGTGTTATTCGGCTTGGCTCGGGTCTTCGAGTGGATCTCGACGCGGCTTGGCTTTCTACGGCGGCCTGTGGTTTGGCATTGGCGGTTTTGGAAGTCTTCTCGTCTTGGCTGCTTTTTTGGAAATGGTTCTTCTTTCCAGTGCGGCTCGTCATGGTTTCAACTCAGCTCGAGTCGTCAAGCGTCAACATCTACTCCTAGCTCATCTTTCGGCTTTCAGCAGAGCAAGGAGGCAGGGTTCTCCTGGGTGTTCTTCCTCGGCCTCGTCTTCATCTCGCACAGCAGATACAAGTCCTTTTTAGTGGTGTTGAGATCTGGTCCCTCATATCCATCTTCGTTTCACGCAGCAGATGCAGATCTGTTTTACACAGCAATCGTGTATTGTTGTTTTGGTGTGCATGGTTGGTTTTTGGTTTTATTTGTGTTGATCGGAATCCTGATCATGATCCTGTCGATGCTCTTGGGCTACTCCTTTGGTTTTTCCCTGCCATGGTTTGATGAAGATTCCTCATGATGTTGACGCTCAAGTTGTTGTGATGTCTTCGAAGGTGTTATAATGGTACCGAGTTGTGGTATCAATGGCGATTCTTCCTGCATATGTTTTCTTGTTTCTCTGCTCTGGTGCCAATATTCCTCTGTTCCCATTGAGGCAAAGCAGCGCGGTGGTCTTATTGATTCTTTGAGATGTGAGTTTTAGCGGCCAGATCAGGGAGATCGACAACGATTATCAGTTTGCAGGTTTTTTGGTGACTTTTTGGCTTGTAAATTTGGAGGGGTTTTGTGTTTCTGTTTGATGGATTTGATTTGGAGGTTGGGTTGATGGAAATGTGGCGTTGCGACACAGTTCGATCTCTTGCTGGTGCTCTCCCCTGCTTCACGTGGCTGGAATCGGACTCTAGTGAGGGTGCGTCTACAGTTCAAATCTAAATAGATCCATGCCCAGAGCGGCGGTTTTGTTTCAGTGTGGCTTGGTCCCCCTCATCGGCGACGTTCCTCGGTGTGGTGTTGGACCATTCAGTCCTAGGTGACAATGTCTCGACTGCATGTTCCTTGGTTCGTCTTCTGGAAGCTTCTATGGTTATGGTGGCAGAGGGTATGGAGCATGGTGGGGTTCGTCAGGGAGCAGCTCTTGATGGAGGATGATTGTGCAAAGTTGGTATGTGTTGGACTTGATTGCATGGAATAGGCCCCAGAGGAGGATTCAGAGCGGGTGGTTCATCTTTGCAGAGATTTTCAGATTTGGTTATTTTAGAGGGTATGGCCTTTGACATCGAATCGGGCATGTGCTTTGACACAGGACACTTTCTTTCTGAACTGCCATGCAAAGGTGGATGACTTTTTCATGATCAAATGCTAGGGTGGGGCAACTCCATGTTGTTAGTCTGGTTTTTCTCTCTTCGACCTTTAGGTCATGTAATGTCCAATGTCCTTGAAGTCTGGGTTCCCCCCTTATTCCCTTAAAAGGGGGTTTATCATCTTTATAATAAATAAATTTGAAGGCCTTCGGGTTGTTGGATGGATGAGTCTTATTGGGTAGACATATAGAGTGATGTGATGAGTGATCTGTAACACCCCGAGATTTTATGAAAAATATTCTTTTTAATTTCATTAATGTCTTGTGTTATACGCTATACCAAAAGTAGCTTGCACAACACGCATCCCTGACTTGCCTTGCATTACACGCAATCATGACGTTCTTTGATAGCATGTGTAATACGCAATACTGAGTTTCACTAAACGAGATATTATTATAATATTATTATGAGCTAGCCGTTATGAATATTAATACCCATTTTTTTAAATTTTATAAATTTTATCTTTAAAAATGGACTTCATTTTTGGATTCGGAATATCGAAATTATCTTAGGGTGAAATTTTGGTAGTTTTCGGATAACTTTCATTTTCTGATGAATAGTGAAAATTACTATATTTTAATTAAAAACAACCTTTTTAATCTAAATAATTAATAGTTATAAATTATTAATTTTAGTGGTTTTAAAGTATATTTAGAATATATTTTTACAATTTAAAACAATTTTGGTCATTGGATGTAATTTCACATTTAAACCAGACATAAACAAGTGTCAATCTTTTGATAGTTATTATCTCTTAAGAACACGCTATTTGTTTTGACGACGGGAATTAATTGTTAAATTAATTAATGCAACTGATATGTTTTGAATTTGGTAAAATAGACATCGTTTTTGAGTTCATAATATCAAATATATCTTAGGCCTAATTTTTGGTATTTTTCTAGAAACTTTCATTTTTTGATGAATAGTGAAACCACTAAGTGGTAGTTAAAAAAATGATTTATTCGTGAAAATTAATTTTACCGCTTTTGTGAGTGAAATTTCAAAAATCTGAGAGACATGGTTGATGTCAGTAAGTAAAATGTGGTTCAATGAGTTGAAAATAATTTTTGGTGAATAGTAACTTTTTACTTTTTTTACCACGATTAAAAGTAAATAGGGTAATTAAGGGTAAAAATGTTATTATTATTACCCTAACACATGTCATAATTCTATTGGATAAGTGTAATTCGACCAAAAACAACCTTAGGAATAACATATGACCATTTAGGCCCACTTGGATTAGATTAGGACATTTATTATTAATTTATTTAAAGAATGGTTAAAATAGTTAAAATCAAAGTTTAATAACTAAATCATTTTTAATATACGGTTATACATAAGATAAATTCGACTATAAATATTCATTAAAAATATAAAAGTATTTCCTACATAATGGTATTTTATTTGTAATTTTAAGACTTAAAATAATTTATTTTATTTATGACAAAATGATGATGCAGTAATTATCTTATTAATGAAATTTTGACATAATTGATGTTATAAATACCCAAATAAATGTAATTTGAGACTTTTTATGAATTACACTAATTTTATAGGTTAATATGAAATGTTTTTATTGATTTAATTAACTTTTTTTGAACTAATAATTCGGTTATGAGTTTCACAAAAATCAATTACTAAATAGTGTCAAAATTGACATAAAATAGTTTTTAAAACAAATATTATATTATTAACTGTTATTTTATTATTAAAAATCTAATGTTCAGCCACAAGACTTAGATACGGTTATATATATTGATAATAAAAAACTTGGGATTTGTTTGGGTTGTTATAGTAAGTTTATTAACCTTATAGTGTAAGAACACAAAAAGAAACGGTAAAAGTAAAATTATCTAACTTAAAGTTAAATCTAAATGATAAGGTTACAATATTAAACTAAACTTGTCCAAATTATATTTTATGAGATTATTTCGACCCATCCCCACCTTATATTCGAAATAAATCAATTTTTAGCTATTTAAAACCGAATATGGCTTTATAATAAAATAATATTTTTAGTTATTCCAAAGGTACCCTCTCCTCCCTTATAAAAGGGCACCTCCTCCCTCTCTTCCTCACACCCCTTTGAGCCTTCAATCTCGCCCAACCCCTGCCAAATTCTCTTCTCCACTTCCCTAGAAACATCGTAGTGGTCCTGGTCTTATTAAAAGACCAATTTTAGTGCCCTAAAAGGAGTTCTCAAAGAGGCGTTTCAAAGAAGAGGTAATGTCCGTTACCGATTCTTTCAACTTTATTTCTTCTTCCACTTCTTCTTCTTTAGTTTTTTCATTATGAAGTAATAACATAAGTATCACTCATATACTGATATGTTATTATAAGTATGAAACAACCCTATTTCACCATCTATCCATCCTATGGAAAACAAAATCACCACGCGTGCGTACGTACGGAATACCGTCTCCACGTCGTGGTGTAATCTATTTTCCATCACCACCTTACTTGGATGGTTATAATGGTGTAAATAATAACTATATATGATTATTGTAAAGTGATATTTATTCTGTAATAGTATACATACACTCCAATAAAATTCCACGATCATGGGAACGATATCATCGCTCGTGCGTACGTACGGAATACCGTCTCCACGACGTGATGAGATTCATTCTCAATGATTAACCATTCATGAATGATTATAAAGTATATATAATAAGTAATCATGAAATATATGACATAATAATGATACTGGATTTACGTGTATATATATATATATGTATGTCATCCAATTAATTCCATTCAATTCAATGAGGAAACGAAAACAACGTTCATGCGTACGTACGGCCTACCATCTCCATGAACGGTGTATTTCTTTCCATTTATCGATCTATTATATATATGTATATTCTGAATATATATTATATATAAATCATGTTTTATATTCTGTAATTAAGTAATCATGATCTAAGTAATCATATGAATAATTACAAGTCAAAACACGGACGACAAATGAAACGATTTTACCCAAAACACTCTTTAACATGGAATTTAAAAACGAACGGGTAATATAAAGTCATAAGTGAACCATATATGATTTAATAACAATGAATATGATTCTATAATAAGTCAATGACATTATTTAAATCATTATACAAGAGTTTCGGATATGTACGAAGCACATCAGACCTAAGGTAAGGGATAACTTTTCCAATCTCATTTTTATCCGAGATTGCTTATACGTAAGTATTTACTAGGGTTATTGTTATAATCCATGTACATGTTTTATAAAAATGTTTTCATGTATGTTTAAATTCCTTTTTACCCATTTTTTACTTTTACTACATGGAATGTAAGGAATATTTCATTAGTTTACGTTATGAGGTACTTTTTTGACTTTTCTGGCAAAAGTACGGGAAGAATGTTTATTTTAACTTATACGGCACGAACGGATTTTTATGGTTTTATAAACCCTTATTTTCATGAATCTTACTCCAAAATATTTCATGACTATTTTCAAAAAAATCCTTTTATTTTAAAATTTCCTGACATTTTGTGAAAAGATAATGATTTTGAAGAAGAAAGGATATTTTCCTCAAGAATTCATTTCAAGTGTTTTATCAAAACCATTTTCCATCTAAGATGACATTATTTCATTTGTGTATGTTTCAAGTTTAATTTCTCTATGATTTACATGGTTTCACTTTTCTTATGATGAAATTTCCATTTGTTTTATATGGATTATGAGATGATGAGATGATGTTTATGAAACCCATTTTATTCTTTGGGTTATGATGAATGTTTTAAGTTTATTTTGTGTCACAAGTAAGAATGATTTCATTATGAGATGGGTGGGACCTATATCTCCCTCCAATGCAATGGGTAAAGATTTATATCTCATGATATAGACATGGCTAGAATTGTAAGTTAATCCGGTTCAGTATTACAAGACTGAAACGAGGAGTGAACTCGATTAAGAAAGGGACTTTGTCCACTAAGATGGTCATGGAAGCAATGCCTTGGCTACAATGGAAATCATTACATGTGCCTAATGGATACCACAATTACATGTTTTATTCCCATACTATGTTATCATGATTTATGTTCCATTATGATCTATGCCTTATGTACTTCCATGTTTTAAGTCGTTGCTCAAGATTTTGATGTTTAAACATTATGTTCATGTTTTTAAGTACAAATGTATATGGTATGTTTTATTTTATCCATGATTACCCTTACTGAGCATTTGAGCTCACCCCTTTTATGTTTTCTTTTCCCCAGGATATAAAGAAAGGGTTTAGGTAAGAAAAAAAAGGGGAAGGTCTTTATTGGGAGATGTTGAAGATCTTTCACCACGATTAGAAGATTTTATTCCGATTTTCCAAAGACACTAAACTATTACGATCCTCGCGTGTCTGTTTTTGTTATGTATTAAGTATTCCGCAAAAGTAATTTAATATCTATGTACGTCAAGCTTCGGGCCTCTATAGTTGGTATCAGAGGAAAGGTTTAGTTAACCTTTGGAAACTAGGATGCAAAAACTTTAGTGAGATCCCTAGAGATATTTCTAAGTTATGTCTAGGGATTTCCCTAAGGTTAAGTATACGTATAGTTTATAGTCCTAGAATTGAGATAACGATCTTAGAATTTAACCTAAGATGTTAGATCTTGAATTTACTCCCCCTTTATCGTGTTGTTTTCCCTAGCATGATTTTTTCCTCTCACACTATTCTTTTTGGGTTTTAGACAATGGCTAGAACCCGAAGGAACCGTGTTGATCAATGTAATGGAAAATGCAATGATTGTCCTCCTAAACAAACAAATGTTAAGGGAGATGGAGTGAAAAATCTTATTGCTATACTTACACATGCTATGAATCATTCTAGACATCCAAATTAGCAGGGAAGGGAACAGTATTCTATTAAGTCCTTCATGAGGCAACGTCCACCTTCTTTCAGTGGGTCTTCTGATCCACTTGTTGCTGAACAATGGATCAGTACCACTGAAAAGATATTTTCAGTTCTTCAATGTTCTGAACATGATAAAGTCATCTTAGCAGTATATCGTTTGGAAGGTGAAGCTTATCAATGGTGGAATCTTATCAAGAATACGAGGCCAATAGATGAAATTGAGTCCATGGAATGGGACGAGTTCAAGAACATATTTTTCAATAAGTACTTCCCTCGTATTCTTCAAACAAAGATGGAGAAAGAGTCTCTTGAACTAAATAAAAAGGCTGATGAATCTGTTGGTATATAAGAAGAAAATTTTACAAGGCTTGCAAGGTATGCATCTGGCTTTATCATCCAACCTGAAAGTAAAATTGATCGATTCTTCAGTGGCTTAAAACCAAATCGTCGAAGGGCATTAGCTATAAGAGACTTCAGTAGCTATGAATAAATTGTGCATTGTGCTATCAAGGTAGAAATGGAAGTTGGTGTTACTTATACATCTCATAGTTTTGACAAGAAATGAAAGATGGAGTTTAAGGAGAAATCTCATAATAATGGTGAAAAGAAGATGAATGTTTCCTTATGCTCAAAGTGTGGAAAGAAGCATGGTGGAGATTGTCTTAAAGGGACTAGAAAATGTTTTAAGTGTGGAAAAGAAGGTCATAAAGCAGCTAAGTGTTGAAGTAATGGAAAAAGGGTTTCTAATAATGTCAATAAAGAAAAGACTGCATAGAACGCACCACCAACACTTCAATGCTTCAAGTGCAAGGAAATGGGGCATTATGCTAATAAATGCCCTAATCCAAGGGTTAGTGATGATCGACATGAGCAACCACTTAAGGAAAAGGACAAAGGGAAGTCACATGTGATCACTATTGGCAATGTTGAATATGAAAACGATGTGGTGGAATGAATAATTGTTTATGTAATGGGATTCCAAAATAATGTTGTATATAGTATCGTGGAATATTGGAATATTTATGTATTGGTCTATTGCGGTTTTCAATAATTTTATGGTGCCGGTAACCATGGAAAGTGATTGAGATATTTTTGGGAAAAAAAAAGATGATATGCACATAATGAAGGGATAAGGAGAAAATGAAATGTTTGATAGTATTCATGATCTCATGACTGATATAAGGAAATAGTTATATCATTGTTTGAGTATATAGAATTTTGGGGTTTTGGTATGTGGAAACAGTTAACTTTTGACAGTACTCATGTTTTCACTAAGATTCAATGGGAATACATGATTAAGGCCTTCGAATGTTTGGAATGTGACCAACAAGACATATCTCATGATATATGGGGATCAGCAATGGTATTAACATGCTTGTTATATGAACTCTTTGGTAATCGTTTTCACTGTAATATGAGTTTGGATAGCAGTATTTTGGATAAGCCTAAAGATTGGAATGGATTATGTTGGACATAAGTTAGTATTGTTTAAGGATATAAGTTTTTTTGATATTATTTATGGGATGTTATAGTAATGTAGTTTTAGAAAAAGGACAACCTCCAGGACGGGCGACAGCCCATCGCGTCGGACAAGGCTGTGGGAATCAAACCCACAAATGAAGTGCGACTGGCCTTTATCGCCTACCACTGGCCTACAGGAAGTCCTTGGTTAGTAGAAACTAGTTTTATTTTATTAATCAGTATGATATATGAAGTATAAGTCCATTTTAGGGACCATATATGATTAATCTCACTATAGATCGACTTATGTATATTTAATAACTTTTTCTAACCTTTTGTTTGAGACAGATGGAATGTCTCATCATTCTAACACATGATCTGCTAACACTTCACGAATAACAAATTCAACTTCATTTCTTTAAGAGATGAAGTGTAAATTATTCAAGGCACGAACAATAGTGAGATTGTACCAAAATAAAGTAAGTATTTATTCTAATTCAAATTCTTCAACTTTAGGGAAATGATCTTGAAAAACAAAAATGTTGTCCTAGTGCTCTTATATCCGATGAATCAGATGGTACCTTAGATCATCACAAATTTATGTCTTTCTGATTGTTGGATTTTTCATATCCATGTTCTCTACCACTCTCCATCAGAACTTGATGGTTATATTTTTCTTCCATATCCATATTTTCACCTATGTTCTCCTATGTGGAAACCCAGTGATGAGTTAATTTGGGTAACCGTTACGTTTCATACTTTAGTTTTTAAAGACAAGTTTTGGTATTCCTTTTTACGATGTGGGTTTCAATTAAAGAAACTTTCAAGTAGTAAACCATTTATAACCCTGACGAATTTCGAGGGAAAATTCATTTTAATGGGGGTAGAATGTAACACCCCGATATTTTATGAAAAATATTCTTTTTAATTTCATTAATGTCTTGTGTTGTACGCTATACCAAAAGTAGCTTGCACAACACACATCCCTGACTTGCCTTGCATTACACGCAATCATGACGTTCTTTGATAGCATGTGTAATACGCAATACTGAGTTTCACTAAACGAGATATTATTATAATATTATTATGAGCTAGCCGTTATGAATATTAATACCCATTTTTTTAAATTTTATAAATTTTATCTTTAAAAATGGACTTCATTTTTGGATTCGGAATATCGAAATTATCTTAGGGTGAAATTTTGGTAGTTTTCGGATAACTTTCATTTTCTGATGAATAGTGAAAATTACTATATTTTAATTAAAAACAACCTTTTTAATCTAAATAATTAATAGTTATAAATTATTAATTTTAGTGGTTTTAAAGTATATTTAGAATATATTTTTACAATTTAAAACAATTTTGGTCATTGGATGTAATTTCACATTTAAACCAGACATAAACAAGTGTCAATCTTTTGATAGTTATTATCTCTTAAGAACACGCTATTTGTTTTGACGACGGGAATTAATTGTTAAATTAATTAATGCAACTGATATGTTTTGAATTTGGTAAAATAGACATCGTTTTTGAGTTCATAATATCAAATATATCTTAGGCCTAATTTTTGGTATTTTTCTAGAAACTTTCATTTTTTGATGAATAGTGAAACCACTAAGTGGTAGTTAAAAAAATGATTTATTCGTGAAACTTAATTTTACCGCTTTTGTGAGTGAAATTTCAAAAATCTGAGAGACACGGTTGATGTCAGTAAGTAAAATGTGGTTCAATGAGTTGAAAATAATTTTTGGTGAATAGTAACTTTTTACTTTTTTTACCACGGTTAAAAGTAAATAGGGTAATTAAGGGTAAAAATGTTATTATTATTACCCTAACACATGTCATAATTCTATTTGATAAGTGTAATTCGACCAAAAACAACCTTAGGAATAACATATGACCATTTAGGCCCACTTGGATTAGATTAGGACATTTATTATTAATTTATTTAAAGAATGGTTAAAATAGTTAAAATCAAAGTTTAATAACTAAATAATTTTTAATATAGGGTTATACATAAGATAAATTCGACTATAAATATTCATTAAAAATATAAAAGTATTTCCTACATAATGGTATTTTATTTTTAATTTTAAGACTTAAAATAATTTATTTTATTTATGACAAAAGGATGATGCAGTAATTATCTTATTAATGAAATTTTGACATAATTGATGTTATAAATACCCAAATAAATGTAATTTGAGACTTTTTATGAATTACAGTAATTTTATAGGTTAATATGAAATGTTTTTATTGATTTAATTAACTTTTTTTGAACTAATAATTCGGTTATGAGTTTCACAAAAATCAATTACTAAATAGTGTCAAAATTGACATAAAATAGTTTTTAAAACAAATATTATATTATTAACTGTTATTTTATTCTTAAAAATATAATGTTCAGCCAAAAGACTTAGATACGGTTATATATATTGATAATAAACAACTTGGGATTTTTTTGGGTTGTTATAGTAAGTTTATTAACCTTATAGTGTAAGAACACAAAAAGAAACGGTAAAAGTAAAATTATCTAACTTAAAGTTAAATCAAAATGATAAGGTTAAAATATTAAACTAAACTTGTCCAAATTCTATTGTATGAGATTATTTCGACCCATCCCCACCTTATATTCGAAATAAATCAATTTTTAGCTATTTAAAACCGAATATGGCTTTATAATAAAATAATATTTTAAGTTATTCCAAAGGTGCCCTCTCCTCCCTTATAAAAGGGCACCTCCTCCCTCTCTTCCTCACACCCCTTTGAGCCTTCAATCTCGCCCAACCCCTGCCAAATTCTCTTCTCCACTTCCCTAGAAACATCTTAGTGGTCCTGGTATTATTAAAATACCAATTTTAGTGTCGTAAAAGGAGTTCTCAAAGAGGCGTTTCAAAGAAGAGGTAATGTCCGTTACCGATTCTTTCAACTTTATTTCTTCTTCCACTTCTTCTTCTTTAGTTTTTTCATTATGAAGTAATAACATAAGTATCACTCATATACTGATATGTTATTATAAGTATGAAACAACCCTATTTCACCATCTATCCATCCTATGGAAAACAAAATCACCACGCGTGCGTACGTACAGAATACCGTCTCCACGTCGTGGTGTAATCTATTTTCCATCACCACCTTACTTGGATGGTTATAATGGTGTAAATAATAACTATATATGATTATTGTAAAGTGATATTGATTCTGTAATAGTATACATACACTCCAATAAAATTCCACGATCATGGGAACGATATCATCGCTCGTGCGTACGTACGGAATACCGTCTCCACGACGTGATGAGATTCATTCTCAATGATTAACCATTCATGAATGATTATAAAGTATATATAATAAGTAATCATGAAATATATGACATAATAATGATACTGGATTTACGTGTATATATATATATGTATGTCATCCAATTAATTCCATTCAATTCAATGAGGAGACGAAAACAACGTTCATGCGTACGTACGGCCTACCATCTCCATGAACGGTGTATTTCTTTCCATTTATCGATCTATTATATATATGTATATTCTGAATATATATTATATATAAATCATGTTTTATATTCTGTAATTAAGTAATCATGATCTAAGTAATCATATGAATAATTACAAGTCAAAACACGGACGACAAATGAAACGATTTTACCCAAAACACTCTTTAACATGGAATTTAAAAAAGAACGGGTAATATAAAGTCATAAGTGAACCATATATGATTTAATAACAATGAATATGATTCTATAATAAGTCAATGACATTATTTAAATCATTATACAAGAGGTTCGGATATGTATGAAGCACATCAGACCTAAGGTAAGGGATAACTTTTCCAATCTCATTTTTATCCGAGATTGCTTATACGTAAGTATTTACTAGGGGTATTGTTATAATCCATGTACGTGTTTTATAAAAATGTTTTCATGTATGTTTAAATTCCTTTTTACCCATTTTTTACTTTTACTACATGGAATGTAAGGAATATTTCATTAGTTTACGTTATGAGGTACTTTTTTGACTTTTTTGGAAAAAGTACGAGAAGAATGTTTATTTTAACTTATACGGCACGAACGGATTTTTATGGTTTTATAAACCCTTATTTTCATGAATCTTACTCCAAAATATTTCATGACTATTTTCAAAAAAATCCTTTTATTTTAAAATTTCCTGACATTTTGTGAAAAGGTAATGATATTGAAGAAGAAAGGATATTTTCCTCAAGAATTCATTTCAAGTGTTTTATCAAAACCATTTTCCATCTAAGATGACATTATTTCATATGTGTATGTTTCAAGTTTAATTTCTCTATGATTTACATGGTTTCACTTTTCTTATGATGAAATTTCCATTTGTTTTATATGGATTATGAGATGATGAGATGATGTTTATGAAACCCATTTTATTCTTTGGGTTATGATGAATGTTTTAAGTTTATTTTGTGTCACAAGTAAGAATTATTTCATTATGAGATGGGTGGGACCTATATCTCCCTCCAATGCATTGGGTAAAGATTTATATCTCATGAGATAGACATGGCTAGAATGGTAAGTTAATCCGGTTCAGTATTACAAGACTGAAACGAGGAGTGAACTCGATTAAGAAAGGGACTTTGTCCACTAAGATGGTCATGGCAGCAATGCCTTGGCTACAATGGAAATCATTACATGTGCCTAATGGATACCACAATTACATGTTTTATTCCTATACTATGTTATCATGATTTATGTTCCATTATGATATATGCCTTATGTACTTCCATGTTTTAAGTCGTTGCTCAAGATTTTGATGTTTAAACATTATGTTCATGTTTTTAAGTACAAATGTATATGGTATGTTTTATTTTATCCATGATTACCCTTACTGAGCATTTGAGCTCACCCCTTTTATGTTTTCTTTTCCCCAGGATATAAAGAAAGGTTTTAGGTAAGAAAAAAAAGGGGAAGGTCTTTATTGGGAGATGTTGAAGATCTTTCACCACAATTAGAAGATTTTATTCCGATTTTCCAAAGACACTAAACTATTACGATCCTAGCGTGTCTGTTTTTGTTATGTATTAATTATTCCGCAAAAGTAATGTAATATCTATGTACGTCAAGCTTCGGGCCTCTACAGTTGGTATCAGAGGAAAGGTTTAGTTAACCTTTGGAAACTAGGATGCAAAAACTTTAGTGAGATCCCTAGAGATATTTCTAAGTTATGTCTAGGGATTTCCCTAAGGTTAAGTATACGTATAGTTTATAGTCCTAGAATTGAGATAACGATCTTAGAATTTAACCTAAGATGTTAGATATTGAAGTTACTCCCCCTTTATCGTGTTGTTTTCCCTAGAATGATTTTTGCCTCTCACACTATTCTTTTTGGGTTTTAGACAATGGCTAGAACCCGAAGGAACCGTGTTGATCAATGTAATGGAAAATGCAATGATTTTCCTCCTAAACAAACAAATGTTAAGGGAGATGGAGTGCAAAATCTTATTGCTATACTTACACATGCTATGAATCATTCTAGACATCCAAATTAGCAGGGAAGGGAACAGTATTCTATTAAGTCCTTCATGAGGCAACGTCCACCTTCTTTCAGTGGGTCTTCTGATCCACTTGTTGCTGAACAATGGATCAGTACCACTGAAAAGATATTTTCAGTTCTTCAATGTTCTGAACATGATAAAGTCATCTTAGCAATATATCGTTTGGAAGGTGAAGCTTATCAATGGTGGAATCTTATCAAGAATACGAGGCCAATAGATGAAATTGAGTCCATGGAATGGGACGAGTTCAAGAACATATTTTTCAATAAGTACTTCCCTTGTATTCTTCAAACAAAGATGGAGAAAGAGTCTCTTGAACTAAATAAAAAGGCTGATGAATCTGTTGGTATATAAGAAGCAAATTTTACAAGGCTTGCAAGGTATGCATCTGGCTTTATCATCCAACCTGAAAGTAAAATTGATCGATTCTTCAGTGGCTTAAAACCAAATCGTCGAAGGGCATTAGCTATAAGAGACTTCAGTAGCTATGAATAAATTGTGCATTGTGCTATCAAGGTAGAAATGGAAGTTGGTGTTACTTATACATCTCATAGTTTTGACAAGAAATGAAAGATGGAGTTTAAGGAGAAATCTCATAATAATGGTGAAAAGAAGATGAATGTTTCCTTATGCTCAAAGTGTGGAAAGAAGCATGGTGGAGATTGTCTTAAAGGGACTAGAAAATGTTTTAAGTGTGGAAAAGAAGGTCATCAAGCAGCTAAGTGTTGAAGTAATGGAAAAAGGGTTTCTAATAATGTCAATAAAGAAAAGACTGCATAGAACTCACCACCAACACTTCAATGCTTCAAGTGAAAGGAAATGGGGCATTATGCTAATAAATGCCCTAATCCAAGGGTTAGTGATGATCGACATGAGCAACCACTTAAGGAAAAGGACAAAGGGAAGTCACATGTGATCACTATTGGCAATGTTGAATATTAAAACGATGTGGTGGAATGAATAATTGTTTATGTAATGGGATTCCAAAATAATGTTGTATATAGTATCGTGGAATATTGGAATATTTATGTATTGGTCTATTGCGGTTTTCAATAATTTTATGGTGCCGGTAACCATGGAAAGTGATTGAGATATTTTTGGGAAAAAAAGATGATATGCACATAATGAAGGGATAAGGAGAAAATGAAATATTTGATAGTATTCATGATATCATGACTGATATAAGGAAATAGTTATATCATTGTTTGAGTATATAGAATTTTGGGGTTTTAGTATGTGGAAACAGTTAACTTTTGACAGTACTCATGTTTTCACTAAGATTCAATGGGAATACATGATTAAGGCCTTCGAATGTTTGGAATGTGACCAACAAGACATATCTCATGATATATGGTGATCAGCAATGGTATTAACATGCTTGTTATATGAACTCTTTGGTAATCGTTTTCACTGTAATATGAGTTTGGATAGCAGTATTTTGGATAAGCCTAAAGATTGGAATGGATTATGTTGGACATAAGTTAGTATTGTTTAAGGATATAAGTTTTTTTGATATTATTTATGGGATGTTATAGTAATGTAGTATTAGAAAAAGGACAACCTCCAGGACGGGCGACAGCCCATCGCGTCGGACAGGGCTGTGGGAATCAAACCCACAAATGAAGTGCGACTGGCCTTTATCGCCTACCACTGGCCTACAGGAAGTCCTTGGTTAGTAGAAACTAGTTTTATTTTATTAAGCAGTATGATATATGAAGTATAAGTCCATTTTAGGGACCATATATGATTAATCTCACTATAGATCGACTTATGTATATTTAATAACTTTTTCTAACCTTTTGTTTGAGACAGATGGAATGTCTCATCATTCTAACACATGATCTGCTAACACTTCACGAATAATAAATTCAACTTCATTTCTTTAAGAGATGAAGTGTAAATTATTCAAGGCACGAACAATAGTGAGATTGTACCAAAATAAAGTAAGTATTTATTCTAATTCAAATTCTTCAACTTTAGGGAAATGATCTTGAAAAACAAAAATGTTGTCCTAGTGCTCTTATATCCGATGAATCAGATGGTACCTTAGATCATCACAAATTTATGTCTTTGTGATTGTTGGATTTTTCATATCCATGTTCTCTACCACTCTCCATCAGAACTTGATGGTTATATTTTTCTTCCATATCCATATTTTCACCTATGTTCTCCTATGTGGAAACCCAGTGATGAGTTAATTTGGGTAACCGTTACGTTTCATACTTTAGTTTTTAAAGACAAGTTTTGGTATTCCTTTTTACGATGTGGGTTTCAATTAAAGAAACTTTCAAGTAGTAAACCATTTATAACCCTGACGAATTTCGAGGGAAAATTCATTTTAATGGGGGTAGAATGTAACACCCCGATATTTTATGAAAAATATTCTTTTTAATTTCATTAATGTCTTGTGTTGTACGCTATACCAAAAGTAGCTTGCACAACACGCATCCCTGACTTGCCTTGCATTACACGCAATCATGACGTTCTTTGATAGCATGTGTAATACGCAATACTGAGTTTCACTAAACGAGATATTATTATAATATTATTATGAGCTAGCCGTTATGAATTTTAATACCCATTTTTTTAAATTTTATAAATTTTATCTTTAAAAATGGACTTCATTTTTGGATTCGGAATATCGAAATTATCGTAGGGTGAAATTTTGGTAGTTTTCGGATAACTTTCATTTTCTGATGAATAGTGAAAATTACTATATTTTAATTAAAAACAACCTTTTTAATCTAAATAACTAATAGTGATAAATTATTAATTTTAGTTGTTTTAAAGTATATTTAGAATATATTTTTACAATTTAATACAATTTTGGTCATTGTATGTAATTTCACATTTAAACTAGATATAAACAAGTGTTACTCTTTTGATAGTTATTATCACTTAAGAACACGCTATTTGTTTTGACGACGGGAATTAATTTTTAAATTAATTAATGCAACTGATATGTTTTTAATTTGGTAAAATAGACATAATTTTTTAGTTAATAATATCAAATATATATTAGGCCTAATTTTCGGTATTTTTCTGGAAACTTTCATTTTTTGATGAATAGTGAAACCACAAAGTGGTAGTTAAAAAAATGATTTATTCATGAAACTTAATTTTACCGCTTCTGTGAGTGGAATTTCAAAAATCTGAAAGCCACGATTGATGTCAGTAAGTAAAATGTGGTTCAATGAGATGAAAATAATTTTTGGTGAATAGTAATTGTTTATTTTTTTTTCCACGGTTAAAAGTAAATAGGGTAATTAAGGGTAAAAATTTTATTATTATTACCCTAACACATGTCCTAGTTCAATTGGATAAGTTTAATTCGACCAAAAACAACCTTATGAATAAACTATGACCATTTAGGACCACATGGATTAGATTATGACATTTATTATAAATTTATTTAAAGAAGGGTTAAAATAGTTAAAATCAAAGTTTCATAACTAAATCATTTTTAATATAGGGTTATACATAAGATAAATTGGACTATAAATATTAATTAGAAATAAAAACCTATTTCCTACATAATGGTATTTTATTTGTAATTTTTAGACTTAAAATAATTTAATTTATTTATGACATAATGATGATGCAGTAATTATCTTATTAATAAAATATTGACATAATTAATGTTATAAATACCCATATAGATGTAATTTGAGACTTTTTATGAATTCCACTAATTTTCTAGGTTAATATGACATGTTAATATTGATTTAATTAACTGTTTTCAAACTAATAATTCTATTATAATTTTCACAAAAATCAATTACTAAATAGTGTCAAAATTGAAATAAAATAGTTTTTAAAACAAATATTATATTATTAATTGTTATTTTATTCCTAAAAATCTAAGGTTAGGCCAAAAGACTTAGATAAGGATATATATATTAATAATAAACAACTTGGGGTTCTTTTGCCTTGATATAGTAAGTTTATTAACATTATAGTGTAAGAACACAAAAAGACACGGTAAAAGTAAAATTATCTAACTTAAAGTTAAATCTATATGATAATGTTAAAATAGTAAACTAAACTTGTCCAAATTCTATTTTATGAGATTATTTCGACCCATCCCCACCTTATCTTAGAAATAAATCAATTTGGAGCTATTTAAAACCGAATATGGCTTTATAATAAAATAATAGTTTTAGTTATTCCAAAGGTGCCCGTCTCCTCCCTTATAAAAGGGCACCCCCTCCCTCTCTTCCTCACACCACTTTGATCCTTCAAGCTCGGCCAAACCCTGCCAAATTCTCTTCTCCACTTCCCTAGAAACATCTTAGAGGTACTGGTCTTCTTCAAAGACCAATTTTAGTGCCCTAAAAGGAGTTCTCAAAGAGGCGTTTTAAAGAAGAGGTAATGTTTGTTACCGATTCTTTCAACTTTATTTCTTCTTCCACTTCTTCTTATTTTGTTTTTTCATTATGAAGTAATAACATCAGTATAACTAATATACTGATATGTTATTATAAGTATGAAGAAACCTTATTTCCCCATCTATCAATCCTATGGAAAATGAAATCACCACGCGTGCGTACGTACGGAATACCGTCTCCACGTCGTGGTGTAATATATTTTCCACCACCACCTTACTTGGATGTGTATAATGGTGTAAATAAAAACTATATATGATTATTGTAAAGTGATATTGATTTTTTAATAGTATACATACACTCCAATAAAATTCCACGATCATGGAAACGATATCATCGCTCGTGCGTACGTACGGAATACCATCTCCATGACGCGATGAGATTCATTCTCAATGATTAACCATTCATGAATGATTATAAAGTATATATAATAAGTAATCATAAAACATATGAAATAATAATGATACTGGATTAAATATATATATATATATATATATGTATGTCATCCAATTAATTTCATTCAATTCAATGAGGAAACGAAAACAACGTTCATGCAAACTTACGGCCTACCGTCTCCATGAATGGTGTATTTCTTTCCATTTATCGATATATTATATATATGTATATTATGAATATATATTATATATAAATAATGTTTTATATTCTGGAATTAATTAATCATGATCTAAGTAATCATATGAATAATTACAAGTCAAAACACGGATGACAAATGAAACGATTTTACCCAAAACACTCTTTAACATGGAATTTACAAAAGAACGGGTAATATAAAGTCATAAGTGAACCATATATGAGATCATAATAATGAATTTGATTCTATAATAAGTCAATGAAATTATTTAAATCATTATACAGGAGGTTCTCATACGTACGAAGCATATCGGACCAAAGGTAAGGGATAACATTTCCAATCTCATTTTTATCTGAGATTGCTTATATGTAAGTATTTACTGGGGTTATTATTATCATCCATGTCCATGTTTTATAAAAGTTTTTTCATGTATGTTTAAATTCCTTTTTACCCATTTTTGACTTTTACTACATGGTATGTAAGGAATCTTTCTTTAGTTTACGTTACGAGGTACTTTTTTGACTTTTCTGGCAAAAGTACGAGAAGAATGTTTATTTTAACTTATACAGCACGAACAGATTTTTACATTTTTATAAAGCCTTATTTTCATGAACCTTCCACCAAAATATTTCATGACTATTTTCAAAATAATCCTTTTATTTTAAAATTGCATGTAATTTTGTGAAAAGAGAAATATTTTGAAGAAGAAAGGATATTTTCCTCAATAATTCATTTCAAGTGTTTTATCAAAACCATTTTCCATCTAAGATGAAATTATTTCATATGTGTATGTTTCAAGTTTAATTTATCTATGGTTTACATGGTTTCACTTTTCTTATGATGAAATTTCCATTTTTTTTATATGGATTATGATATGATGAGATGATGTTTATGAAACCCATTTTATTCTTTGGGTTATGATGAATGTTTTAAGTTTATTTTGTTGAAAAAGTAAGAATGATTTCATTATGAGATGGGTGGGACCTATATCGCCCTCCAATGCATTGGGTAAACATTTATATCTCATGAAATAGACATGGATGGAATGGTAAGTTAATCTGGTTCAGTATTATAGGACTGAAATGAGGAGTGAACTCGATTCAGAAAGGGACTTTGTCCACTAAGATGGTCATGGCTGCAATGCCTTGGCTACAATGGAAATCATTACATGTGCATAATGGATGCCACAATTACATGTTTTATTCCCATACTATGTTATCATGATTTATGTTCCATTATGATCTATGCCTTATGCACTTCCATGTTTTAAGTCGTTGCTCAAGATTTTTATGTTTAAACATTATGTTCATGTTTTTAAGTTCAAATGTATATGGTATGTTTTATTTTATCCATGATTACCCTTACTGAGCATTTGAGCTCACCCCTTTTATGTTTTCTTTTCCCCAGGATATAAAGAAAGGTTTTAGGTAAGAAAAAAAAGGGGAAGATCTTTATTGGGAGATTTTGAAGATCTTTCACCACGATTAGAAGATTTTATTCCAAGTTTCCAAAGACACTAAACTATTACGATCCTAGTGTGTCTGTTTTTGTTATATATTATGTATTCCGCAAAAGTAATGTAATATCTATGTACGTCAAGCTTCGGGCCTCTACATGATCGGGTTGACAAAGGAAATGATCCGGAAGGGAGCTTGGAGGACGGTCAGAATCAGATGCTTTTCTATGGGAAGTTGTTAGTCCCAGATACAATGCATCAGGGAGTTCTCATGGAGTTCTATAACTCACTAGTAGTGGTACAAAAAGGATTTTAATGATGTACTGAGGCCTGAGGGAACAATTTTGGTGGCTCGGGGTGAAATAGTAAGTGGTAGAGTATAGGGAATGGATCCTAGTGTGTCAGTAGGTGAATATTGAACATTTCATCCCAGGAGGTTTTTCACAGCCTTTAGAAGTCCTTGAGTGGAAGTGGGAGGACATCTTGATGGATTTCATCTTAGGACTACCTAGGGTTCAAGTAGGATGTGATGTTATATGGGTAGTGGTACACCAGATGATGAAATAAGCACACCTACTAGAAATCAATGTGTCAAGTCCAATAGATTCCATAACATGGAGATACATGGATGAGGTGGTGAAGTTTCATGGTGTTCTGAGTTCTATAGCCTCGAATTGGGATTCCTGGTTTACCCCACAATTTTGGAGGGGATTGCGGCATGCTTTCTGAACCCAGCTATGCCTTAGTATTACTTTCACCCCCAAACAGATGGGCAGACAATGTGTACCATCCAGACATTGGAGGATATGCTACGAGTTTGAGTTTTGGACTTCATGAGGTCATGGGAATGACATTTTACCTCAGTAGAGTTTACCTACAATTATAGTTATCACTTTAATGTTTCTATGGAACTGTTTGAAGGCATTTACATGAGGTCGTTTTGTTCACCCGTGTAATGGACCAAGGTTGGGGAGGCGTGTTTTCTTAGCCAAGATATAGCACGGAGTACAACCGGGATGATTCGGCTTGTACATGAGAGGATGAAGGCAGCCCAGGACCAGCAGAAGTCGTATGTTGATCATAGGAGGAGGCCCATGGAGTTTGAGGTTGCAGACCATGTGTTCTTGTTGGATTCCCCTCGATATAGGAAATGAATGTTTGAAAAGTGGATAAATCTCTATCCTTGGTTCATCGAGCCGTTTGAAGTGTTGGGGTGAGTCGGTGAGGTGGAACATCATCTGGCGTTTCCACCTAAGATGGAAATATTCCATGACATTTTTGATATCTCCCATCTACGTCGATATCTACATGATTATTCGCATGTCATTGAATGGGGAGAGTTGGATATAGGGTATGATGCTACATTCATGGAGCGACTAGTTAATATCGAGGATTGAAAGGATAATGTTTTTTGAGGAAGAATCATCCCTTTGGATTGCGTGTTATGGAGGCATGGTGGCCTTGAGGAGAGTACATGGGAGAGAGAAGCTAAAATGTGTGCCCTGTACCTAGAGCTGTTTTTAGTTGCGGTTCCAAAACTTCCTTGATGTTCTTGTTTTTTTGACTTATTGTGATGTAATTTGAATCATGTTGGTTTATGAGAAGATTTGTTTCCCTACCATGTGAATGTTTGTGAAAAGTCATGATATGTCGGGAAGGGTGAACCTGATTCCAAATCCAGACACATTACTGTGGATGCGATTCAACTCGTGCGGGCGAGTCAGTGCTTCCCAAAGCTGATTGAATCTTGACATGGGGGAAAGAACTCCATGATCTGTGTGTCATAAAAATGTGATCTTTGGGATTCATATGGCAGTTTGGGTGGGTTTTCCATGCGAAGTATCTTCGGGAGTGGCTGTTCAGGTTACCCTTGTCTTCTCGGGGATGAGAATAATTTGAGAGGTATCTGATGTAATGGTCCAGACCCTCCTTGTCCCTTAAAATTCCAAATTCTATGTGTAGGGGTATCTTGGAAACCGGTGGTGAGTCAGGAGGATGTGGGTGTTAATGGAATCATGTCACCGAGATGTCACTTATTAGTGCTAGTGATAGGTCTCACCGATCAGTTTTACCCATCGGTCTCACTGATCGGATTCACAAATCCACTCCACAGATCAGCTTCACTAATCATCTTCACAGATCAGCTTTACTGATCCATTTCACCCATCGGTCTCACTGATCAGTCTCACCGATCGGTTTCACCCATTGGTCTCACCGATCATCTTCACCCATCGGTTTCACTGATCGGTTTCACCCATCGATTTCAATGATTAATTTCACCCATGGACTTTACCCATCATTTTCACCCATCGGTTTAACCCATCAGTTTCACCGATCTAATTCACCCATCAGTTTCTCCCAATTAGGTTTACCCATCATTCTTACCAATTGGATTCACCCATCGGTTTCATAGATCTGTTTCACCCATTAGTTTCACTGACCGGTTTCACCCATCAGTTTCACCCATCAGTTTCTTGGATCTATTTCACCCATTGGTTTCACCCATGGGTTTTACAGGTCGGTTTAACACATTAGTTTTACCCATCAGTTTCACCCTTCCACTTCACCCATCAGTTTCATTGATCAGTTTCACAAAATGGTTTCACCCATCGGTTTCACAAATTCGTTTCACTAATCAGCTTCACCCGATCAGCTTCATTGATCAGCATCACCTGATCAGTTTCACTAATCAGCCTCACAGGATGAGCTTCACCCTATCAACTTGGCCTAATGAGCACCACCAATTGGTTTCACTGATAAATCTCAGTAGTCACCCAGAGAGGTGTGTTGGGGTTTCCTTCACTATTTTTTCCCGTAATGAAACCTTTAAGTCTTTTATTCTTTTTGATAATGTTTAAATCTATTTTTAGTTCCATAAACAATTTTTTTAAATCCACTAGTAGTGGGGAGACCCTCAACAGACCCATTTTCCACTCTTTAAATGAAATCCTTTAACGCAAAGCTGTTATAGACCCCACTATGATGATAATTATTAAAGAAAAATTAATTACATCGTGTGTAACCATCCAACCGCATGGTGAAACAAATATCCACCTTTAATGCCATTCAAAATTCATATCCCATAACTCTAGGATCTCCATTTTATATCACACAAGAAATTAATTATTTATTATTCATGGCTGGTCTCTTTCCATTCCCTGGTGCGTTTGGAGTCCCCCTATCCCGAGGCTAGTGGTGATCCTATGTTGTAGCCTTTCCTGCTCACTCTTAGAGTCCCCATAGATCCTTCCCTACAAGTCGTGCATCCTAGTTATTGGTGTGAGGAGAAAAACATTAAACATTTATCAACCAGGTATGGTTTTTTCTTTGTGTCTCATTACAATGTATCATGCGGGGTGGGTATGATAATGTTCTAATGGGGATGGACGAAACCAAACCATAACAAAGATAATAAATATTTTTTAATGAATGAAGGGGTGTATTTGATGATATTGCGGTACTCACTTACCTTTCTTTATATATTTAGAATTGTTAAGGCTTATGTCCACTGAAAATCATAGATGCTGGTTGTCATTCCTTGTGCACTAATTAACCCCTATCTTCTGTGATGGTTGAATGGATATAACATGAAAATGGTTAATCACGTAATCTTAGTTGATTAAGTGGTTTCCCAATAAACAATAATCCTTATGCAATCACCTCGGTTAACCAAACAGAAATAATGAACTTAATGAATGGTGAGGATAAATCTAAAAAATCCATTTCTCTATTCTGATGATGTGTGTGGTGGTTCTTCTTGATGCTTGTGAGGTGACATAGAAGGGGATATCTTCCCATGTGGTGGTTTATTTGTTGGTTTTTGGATCGTATGACGTTTGGGGCCATATTCTAGGGCTTCGTTTGGTTCCCTTACTTCGATGGATCTCATATATACCTTTAATTACTCTGACATTACAAGAAAACTGGGTGTGAATGCTTATTTTGGTTCTTGGTTTTTTTCGTTACTTGGCTTGTGGCCATGCCGGTTAGTTTCCCAGTAGTGAAGAATTATTTAAATAAAATCACTTGAAAATGAAAAAAAGAATGGTTTAAATGGGGAATTATTTTCCAGGAATTAGTTTTGACTTGGTTGGGGCTATGGTTCTTCTTATGAATTAATAATAATGCAGGATTTTGTTTATGGGCTGCTTTTGGGTCCACTAGGTTGGGATGAGTTCTTGTTTACCTAGATATATAATTTAGTGCTTAATTTTCTTATTCGTGCCCCACCCATGTTAATCACTTCATGTAAAACACCCCATATTTCATGGGAGGGTTTCCCAACGCTCCTATGAGTGGCCGATTATAAGCTCTTTTTCAGCTCCCTTACCCGGGTAGACAAAGACTCTTCAGATAGGCTGCGACGATCTAATATCCATTTTAGCCTAAGATTGGTCAGGCATGGTACATTGTTGGGGTTGTCCTAGGTGTGTCTAGGAAGGTTGTCTTCCAAGTGTCTTCAGGATGAGGCCAAGGGGTCTTTGGGCATGAAGGTAATTGTTCAGAACCTGGTGTTTGCAGGTGTGGTTACATGTGGTTATTGTGGCCCAGGTGTTTGCGGGCAGAATGTGTGGTTTTGGTAGCCCAGGTGTGTGTGGTTGTGGTATGGTAGTGGGACTGTAGTGTGAATGGCAGGGGAGGCTTGACTCATAGGATTTCATCAATAACCAGTGAGAAATTGGTGTGGGGTACCCAAATATCAATGTGTTATTACTATTAAATTTATTGATATTCATTATTTGGGGAGTGTGACTTGGTGAGGTTGGGTAGATAGTTCCCTTGCAAGGTGCTTTGGTTATCTCCTTTTTCTCACAGAGCATTAGAATGCCTCCCCACTTGTGCACGAGAGATTTTGGTTATCCCTACTGATTATACATGTATGCTCACCCTATGTATATAAACCTGCATTCTGGATTCTAGGAGGACTTCAGGGACCATGCAAGAATCATTTAGCTCAGAAGTTGGGACCGTTTACATCATTGGTTTTCTTTTCTTCTAGTACATCCCTTTAGATTTTTATATATTTTTTAGCACTTATTATTGGAACATGCATATGGGTATGGATTTTTTGGCTTTAATATTACATCCACTTTTGGTGTTGCTGGGATTTACTATATTAGCTCCTGATCCTACAAAATAAAAAGGATAATTCCTTCCATTTTACGTGTTATTCTATATCCTTGGTTCTTGTTTCCACTCTGGGGCCTATTGAAGGCAGGTCTCGGGGGTCATTATCTGTCCTTATACTTGATGAAGGAAGGGACTGGAAATCTGTTTTCCCTTCCCTCATCTTGGTGATGGTGGGTCATGATCGTGTACTCTGTGAAATCGTGAGTAATGGAGGTATTGTAGTTTCCTACACTATCATTCTGCAAGTGGGGGACTTCCTCTCTTCATGGTGTGCCAAAGACGATTCTGACCATTAGCGAGAGGAGATGGTTCATGGTTTGAGAGGGGTACCAAGCACAAGATGAAGCAAAAGAGAGTCTGTGAGGGAGATTCGGTCTCGAAGGTATAGCAGTTGTCTAGGTTGATCAAGCTGAGCGTCGGGGAGGAGACTATGCGTCATTAGGGTTTTTGATTTTCCAAAATCAATGGTTCTAATTTCATTTTCCTCCTCAAACTGGTACGAGGAAGGATTTTAGGTGTTTATCTTGTTTGAAATAGTTAACTATATCAGTTGCACATCGATTTCCCTCTTTTTCACTTCTCCTCATCTTTTGCGGATTGTGGATTTGAATATAGATTTTCTTAATAGTGAAATTTTTTATACTTGATGAATTATTACAATCCAATTTTATCAACATTCAGTCCTTCTTATCTTCTTAATCGGTTGGAAATTTTATATTGTACCTTTCAATGTTTTCTTATTTTTATTTTGTGATAGAATGAATTGTTGTATTTTATGTCTAGATCTATGTTTCTATCTTGATTTTCATGTTTAGCCTGGTCTTTTTCCATGATATTTGAGAATCTCTTTTAGTCAACAAATGTCTTTGTTAACTCCATTTTAAATAATTTTTATCAAATTTATGCACCAGTATTATTTTGTTATCTGTATCAGTATTTATAGCTTACACTGCAACCTTGAATATGACTGTGGATTGAAAGTTTTGACGGTTCTAAGTAGTAGGGCCTTTCCTCCCTCTTCCTGAGTTTCTCAAATTCTACCTCAGTTTTATTTTGGGTTCTACATGAACCTCTAATTTTGTTGTGTCCGAATCTCGGCCAATATGTTGATTGTATTTATGATAAGTGTTATAATAAACTTATTTAGAATTGTGGTCCATGATTTTCAATTTTCTATATTCTTTTTTATGTTTATTTATTGTCCTAGACAATCATATTTTGATTTTTAACATTAAGGTTCTTCATTAAAATAATTCAAAATTTCTAGTAAGTGTGATTTTAGTCGTATTATCTTTTTTTGATTTCATATTTTATTAAATTATGTAATGATTATTTATATTTATAATTCATATAGTTTGTTTTCCTTTAAATTTATTAAAAAAATTATTTAAGGGTTGCATCAAATTTTATTATCAAATTATGGATTTAGAATTTCAAATTATAAATGGGACATCCCAGTTTGTCATTTTTAGTATATAATTATAGTAATTTTAGTTTCCAAGTCTGTATATATATATATATGTAATATATTTTTGTCTGTTTTAATTATAATGTACTATAATATAATATGTTGGAAATTTTTTAATATATATAAGTACACACACACATATTTATATATATATAATTGAATGTTCAAAAAAAATATGTAAATATTTTTATGCCTATATAAATATAAATCTTCCCAAACTAATATTTTTTTAAAGATTACATTCTTGAAATTAAATTTATGAAATTAAAAGTACATGTTTATTACAATCTATGAATTCATTATTGACCCATGTATGTAATATTTATTTCCAATTAATGTAAGTGGAATTATTATGGGAGCATTATTCTATATGTATAACTATCAAAATTTGAAAAATTATATTTAGAAGACATAATGAAAGATGGATTAAATATTTATTGTATTTAGATTATAAATATTAAATCACATATTTATTCATTCATGATTAGTGAGAATAAATATTTGATTTGGTTAAACTTATATATTATGCCCATAAAAATTATTTTTTAATGAATTTTCCACAATAAAATTTATTATCCAGGTTTGTAATTCGTTATTATATTTGGTCAACCAATGAATTTTCTCATTTATCAAAATATTGTTTAAAAATGTACTCTACAGTAATAAATGATTTAAATTCAATGTTAATTATATTCATATATATTATCGTTATATTACGCATTTGTTATATGTTTTGTTTGTGCAAAGAGGAACATGTATACATATGAGATAAATAATTTTTTGGATAAAATAATTTTCAAATCCATAAGAATATATATATATCAATGGTATATGTATATATAGGTGGTTGAAAAGATTTTTTTTCATATATATTATTGTATTGACATGTTATATGTTTATTTTCATAATTCTAAAAATGTCCATAGCATGTGAACATGATATATTTAATCTAAGGATTTTGTGGCTACATATAATAATGGTCAAGCAACATACCTCGCATCCCTAATAATTTCTTGATTTAATTTTAAATTTTAAGGCTATCTTTGGAAATTATTAAATAAGAATATTTCTATATGTTTCAAATTGTTTTAATTAAAATGAGTACTTTTATAAGTTTTATCTACATAACATGTTTTTTTATTGAATAAAATTATTTCTAGAAGACAAAAATATATGTGCATTTTTTATTAAATATTAATTTATTTAATTATTCATTTAACTGATGACTTTCAAAAAAAATCTCATGGTTGTGTGGGACACATTGGATCATTTAATGAAATTATTTCATATATAAATAATATTTAAATAAATTTATGTGTTTTGGGAAACTTTTATTTAAATAAATATTTTTAATAGATATGTGAGGAAGGAATATGACTTATTATGTGATAGGTGAGGCATGCTATTACCTTTCGATGTATTCGTAGGTCTCATGAAATAAACCAGGTCTGGGCACGAGACTTTGAAAAAATGGTTATGTATGGTCTGGGAATGGGGCCTTGACAAAATTTTTAATATGTCCTCAATTATGTATTCCCTCATAATGATTCACGTAAGTGAATGTGCATGAGATTAATTAGCTAGTAAAATATCCTGGGATAATGATCATTCTCTTGTGAACCAGTATCAATCATTTTTAAATTACCAAGTGCACATGGCTTAATGTTTTATGTTTAAATCTATATACTTTTATAGAATTTCATTTATAAAAAAGTATTAATATTTATGTTTCCAAAACATAAGGATAAGTTACATTATTTTAATTCTATTATTTAATAAATAATATTTCATGTGTATGTTCTTATCTGTTATTATGGAATGCCATAGAACACTTATGTATAGTCATCATTCAACTTGTAGGTGGAACTACATGAATTTCTATTCATGTACATGCACATTTTATATTACATTATATTTATTACTCTTATATATGTTTATAAATATTGAGAATGAGATATCCAAAAACTTGTTTTAGAATATCACAATAAAATGATGGTGACATGTTGTGTGAAATATTAATTTCATGGTTTTAATGCATCTGCTTTAAAGAAATGTTTTAATGAAATATTTTTTCTTAATGGGTTTTAACCCCTTATTAGGAATATTTGTGGTCACCCTAAATTTGTTAAACACTTTTATAGGTTTATCATACTTGTTTCATTGAAACTCTGTTATGGAAGAAATCACACCAAAGATTCATTGTTTACTTTTTTTGTAAACATTGGAATGTAAGGTCATGTTTCAAATTTTACAGAACAAGGGCCTATAAAAGATCCTCTGTTATGTATTATGTTGTATAAATATTTAGTTACTTCATGAAAAGAAATTACACCACATATTTTTACTATAGAATCTAGGATAATGGGATCTGGGTGCTTATACTTGGTAACGGAGGTACGGTCTAGATAATTTTGGAAAATTACAATGAGAACCACTAATTTATATATGTATTTATATGTATATTTACTTTCATAAACATTCAGATGGAATTTGAGTGTTCACAAACTAACTTCATACCACTTCCTTCTCAGCCTCTTGAGAACCTAATCATCCAAACTTGTTCAAAAGAATACCAGCCTTTCACAAATAGGATTCTATCCTGAAAACACCTCTACCATGTGTAAATCAGCCAAAAAATCCTTAGATTATACCAAAGAGATATTTATGTCTATCACTATATGAAAAATTAACAATTTGAATAATTTAGACATTGGGTAAAGTATCATGAAGGTATAATTTTATGTTTCACTCTATTTGAGAATTAAATAACCAAAAAAATATTCTGGGAAGCAGTAATGGGGTTGACCATAGAGAATCCCATCCATTCCATGTCCTGAGTTTTAGTATGTATTAGAGACTCTATGACATCAAAACTTTCCGGCATGAGATTATTTGACACATCTATAAGGAATGAGTCCATTTTGAAAACTATGATCTCCAAAACTCTCATGACTCCCTTTGGAAACCTGAGTGTTTTATATGTATATTTAACCCAATCTCCTCGAGGTGTATCTATGGAAATTAAATTGATTAACTGAAAATTACCCTAGGAATCCACCAAAGGTCATCAGTGGATTATCCATGGTGGAGGACCTAGTGAAGGTAGAAATTAATTTCAATTCCTATTTTTAAAAATATTAATAATTAATAATTTTTATAGGGGTGTCGATGTTACAGACATATGTTTGGTGCTGATAGAGTTTGTGAGAATTTAGAGGGTGAAATTCCATTAAGGGGGATAATGTGATTCCCCATAAATAATTTTATTTGTAATAATAATATTTTTCTAGTTATTATGATTATTATTATTATTATTATATTTTTTAATATTTATGTCATCCAAAACAAATTATTGCGGAATAAAATTAGAAACATATTATTCAATATAAGCAATGAAACATTTCATTAATACAAGAGATTACAATTACTCAAGGAAACTCATCTCAATACCTAATAGAACAATCAGAAGACCACCAAACATCACAAAAAGACATATTAAGTATCCCTCATCCCTTTAATCCAACCTAACTACAAAAAATTAATAGTGAAAAGATTATCAAGAACACTAAGAGTAAAAAGGATGTATAAAACCATCCTAGAACCAGACAAAGGGGCGCCAATATTGTTATATGCTTTACATCGTAAATATGTGTATTATATAGAACCCTTATATGACCATTTTAAAAATTTCATTAGGTTTTATCTTAGTGAACATTATGTTTTGACCACTAGATGTTTTAAAAAAAATAAAAAAAATTTAAAATAATGTTTTTGATTATTAAAATCAATGACATGAAATTTGGATAATGTCTAATGTTAATATAATAAATAAAATAAATATATTTATCTAATATTATGAATATATATATATATTTTTATAAAGTGTGATAATTATAAATTTATTTTAAAATAACACATATGAATATATATATATATTATTAGTTTTTAATATAAACTTATTTTTTCATAATGTTATTACTATTTTATAACTATGAATTATATATTGAAATTATACATGTCAATTAGAATTATAATTTTAAAATATTATATGTCATATTAAATGTAACACCCTGAGCTTCCACGATACGCCTCTCTTTCAATAATGCAATAGCTTGCATTGTACGCAAGTTCGAGTTCTAAAACACCGTGACTAATCAAAGTAACCATTATAAATAGTAATAACCACTTTTTAAAATTATAGGAATTTTATATTTCAAAATGGACTTCATTTTTGTATTCGTAATATCGAAATTATTCTAAGTTGAATTTTTTGTAATTTTCTGAGAACTTCTAATTTTTTATGAATAGTGAAAAATACTTAAAACAAATTTTTTATTCAAAATATTTTATTGTGATAAATTTTACTATTTAGTGGTTTTAAAGTATAATTAGAATATATTTTTACCATTTTATCCAATGGTTGTCATTAGAATTAATTTAACATTGAAATTGGGCATGAACAATTGTCAATCTTTTGATATAAATTGTTTCTTAAAAACACGCTATTTGTTGTGACAGCAGGAATTAATTATAAAATTAATTAATGCAACTTATATGTTTGTAATTTTGTAAAATAGACATCATTTTTGAAATTGGAATATCAAATATAGCTTAGGGTGAATTTTTGGGATTTTTCTGAAAAACTTCAATTTTTGATGAATAGTGAAACCACTAAGTGGTACTTATAAAAACTGATTTTTCGTTTAAATGAAATTTTACCACTTCTGTGTTTTGAATTTAAAAAATCCGACATACATGGTTATCATTAAGAAGTAAAATGTGGTTCAATGAGATTAAAATAATTTTTTGGTGAATAGTAACTTTTAAGTTCTTAATCGCGATTAGAGGTAGTTAGTGTAATTTAAGGTAAAAATAATGTTTTAATAATATGAGATGAGCTTGAAACATGTCCTACCCTCATTGGATGTGGCATGGCCGACCAAGACAATCCATGGGTCAACTTGGGTACCCCATGGAGCCACTTTAGTTGGAAAATGACATAAATACCTTTTATTTAATGTTAAAGTAAAACAAATGACACAAACATGAAAAGTTTTACTAAAACAATTTTTACATGGGGTTATACAAGTCATATTTATTACTATAAATAGTAATTGGAAATCTAAAAATATTTCTTACATCATAGTATTTTTTTTATAATTTTTAGACATTAAATAAATTACATTATTTATGACATCATGATGATGCAGCGATAACCTCATTATTTAACGATTTAAATAAAATGGAAAAATAATGTAATATATAAGACCTACACATGTCCAAAACCTATTGGATGGGTGGATTTCCAACCCTTATCACCTTATCCTTGAATTATATCAGTGTGGGACCTCTTAAATCCGAATACCATTTTAAAATAAAGTGACTTTTCTTTACTTTCCAAGAGTGCCCCTCCTCTCCACTTATAAAAGGCCCCCACCTCTACCACCTTACTCACACTTTCAAAGCCTTTTGTCTTGGCCAACCTCTGCCCAAATACTCTCCCAACTTCCCTCCCTTACTCCTAGAAGCCTTACTCTGGGCATAATTTTTCCCAAGGAAGCCTTTGGCTCAAATCAAAAGAGTTACCCGATTTTAAGGTAATGTCTTCGCTTATGTTATTTTGTTTTATTTTGCTTATCCAACCCCCTAAACTCTTTTTATTCATTTATTTTTTAACAAAACCAGTATCCTAAATATAGTAGGATGTTTTTATGAGAAGTATTCGAGCTACACTTACACACACCTACATCTAACGGCTAAAGAACATACTGTTTCTGTGGATGGCGAATTTCTGCCTCACGAAACGATGATTGTTCAACACTCATATAACAACTTCAAAGGTGTACATTAAGATTTCAATATATTTATATATGATATATAATATGTTTATGTTTTCCTTATGCTTCTGAATTTCTCATTTATGGTATACTTTATGATTTACATTATGGGTAAACGTGATAATTTCATTTTTGGAAGTGCGGACTACCGCCCCCTCAAAGTGATGTGAATCGTTAATGCCATATTTGAAATGTATAAAGGATGGAGTAAATAATATTATATATGATATTATACTGGAACTATATTATACCTTTATATAATTATTATTTCTTTCCATTAAATACGAAATAGAAATGAAAGTAGCGTTCATGCGTACGTACGGCTTACCGTCTCCATGAACGGTGCTTTTCATTTCTTACCTCTAAATGTTACGTAATATTATGAATGAATGTATATACTGGATATATATTATATATATGACATCTAAATCATGAATATAATTCTGGAGATAATGGATATTCTACCACATAAACAACTTGTAATTATAAGATTTTTATTGTTGACTCAAGTACCAAAGATCGACAAAACGACTGTTATTAACTTAAATAATTAAATAATGTTCATAACATTGTAATAAGTGATATAAAAAGGATAATGAAATTGAAAATGGTTCTTAATAAAGTATATATTAACTCTATTTTATTGTTCAAGAGGTTAAAGAATGGTCGAATCAAGTCGGACACAAGGTAAGGGAACTTCTTAACCCAATTTCTATTCTTTGGGTTAATCTCCAACTTTCAAATTATGTCATGATATTATTATGTCCTATCTTGTATTTGTACTTTATTTATGTGTACTTATTGTGAATACACATAATAGATGTACTTTATTTAAAAAAATATCTTTGTAAGGGTCTTCGTCTCAATCTCCTTTCATTGAGTCATATTTTGTTTTATACACATCTTTCTTTTATACGGTGTATAAACCCCTTTGACTTTTATGTTTATTCAAAAGGAATCTTTTTATACGAATTGTTTTAATAAATGACAAAAAGTAATGTTTTTCCTATCGTACGTATGCGGCGACAATGACTTCTCCGCCGCCGTGACCATTATTTGAGTTTCGGCTTCCTCTACAAGCCTTAACATTTTTTAAAAATGGAAAATAAATATCATGTTTTAATTTTCTTTTATTTTGGTATTGAAAATGGTTTTGAAAGTGTTTTTATTATATCAATGTGTTGTATTGATATCTTGTGATTGAAATGTGCAAATGTTATGTTTCCTTTATGCATATTTTATGTCATATGATTATGTTATTGTTTATGATATGTTTAAACCTGTTCATATGAGGAATGCATTGGACTTAATAAGTGACGGGTGGAGCCCACTATAGCTCCTCGATGCATCGTCAGGTCTCATGAGACAAACTAGTGTCTTGGCATGAGGCCTTGAAAAAATCTTATTTGTGGTCTTGGCACGAGGCCTTGGCTACGTGGTTATGATAGTCTGGCATTATGCATTCCATCATTATGAAAGTGGTTATTGATATTGCATGTGATTATTCGACCAGTAGAATATCCATGTGAATAAGTAAATGGAATTATCTCATTTTACTTTTTCCATATTATGTTGAATTTCATGTTTAAAAGGATTTTGTTTTATTTATACATTTCCTTAAATGTTAATGTTTATTTATGAAAGCTTCCACAATATTGTTATCCTTACTGAGCATCTGAGCTCACCCCTTCGAATGTTTTAATATTTTCTAGGATGTGAAGAAGTATTTTGTGAATGACCTGTAGGGATTGTCAGAAGAGGATATGAGTGTGGTCTATGGAGACTTTGTTATTGTAGTTTTTCACTTTATGATGTAATGTAACATTTAAGAATGTATCTAGTGTTTCCAAGGCTACTAAACTAATCGGTCTTTCGAGACTTGATCTTTTTTGATCATGCCAATGTTACGAAGTAATGCACCGACTCTGGGTAGCTGGGGTCGGGGCGTTACATTAAAAAACGCATTATTAATAATTATAGTCTATTAATTTTAATTTATCAAATATTCATAATAAGGTATTTAATTGTAAGTTTATTTAAATAAGTGTATTAATAAAAATGAATATTATTTTAAAAGAGTATGATTATAAAATAAATTTGTTTATGAAATTATAATTATATTTAGTATTGAAATTAATCTTCTTACATATGATGTTAACCCTTGTTTAATGTATATTAAATAGATTATTTATTTAATACCAGTGATATAATTAATAAAATAACAATTAATATGAATAAAAAGGAGAAAACATGGAATGTTTGGTTCTGTAATCCATGAAATCATGAGTAGGGTAGGAGTTGTAGTTCTCTGCACTATAGGTCCTTAAGAGGGGTACATATTCTATTTATGGTGAGGTGAAGCCGAGTCTGACCATCATAGAGAGATGATGGGTGGATCTTTGAGAGGGACCACAAGATCAAGACGAAGTAAAGGAGATTTCATGAGGGGGGGGTTTTCCTTGTAGGCATGGTGGTGGTCGGGGTTGAGCATGCTGAGCACCGACGAAGATTTCATGCATCATTAGGTTTTTATATTTTCCCACACCAAGGGTTCTGATTTCATTTTCCTCCTCAACCCAGTGATAGGTAATCTTTCTAGGTGTTTATTTTTTTTGAAACTATTACCAATCTCAGTTGCACGTTGATTTCCCTCTTTGTCACTCCTGTTCACTTTTTAAGACTATGAATTTGAATACTAATTTTCATAATAGTGTAATATTTGTATACTTGTTGACGTATTGAAATCCACTTTTATGGACATGCGGTCATTTTTATCAACTTATTCGATTGGAAATTTTATATTGAACCTATCAAAATTTTCCTATTTCCATTTTACGATAGAATGAATTGTTTTATTTTATATCTGGATCTATGCTTGTAGCATGCTTTGAGAGCTTAGCCTGGTTTTTTTCCATGATATTTGTGAATCTATTGGTCCCTAGATGTCCTTGTTACCACCATTTTATATAATTTCTATCAATTTTTTGCACCAGTCTTATTTTTTTTGGCATCAGTATTCACAGCTTGCACTGCATGCATGAATAAGACTATGGATTGATATTTTTGACGGTTATAAAAATTATTTCCTTTCCACCCTCTTAATTAGTTTTTCACACTATACCTCATATCTATTTTGGGTTTTATACTAACCTCTACTTTTTTTGTCCAAATCTCATCCAATAGATTAATTCTATTTATGGTAATGGATATAGTATTGTTATTTTGAATTATCATTTTTGATTTTCAATTGGCTATATTATTTTTTATGATTCATGATTAGAATGGTAATCATATTTATATTTTAATCATTATGGGTTTTATTTAAAATCCTAGAAAATTTATAGTCATTATTATATTATTCTTATTTTCACATTTCTATTCCTTATTTTGTTATGTTATGTCTAGATTATTTTTTTATACTTAATATATTATATTTCCTATAAATTTATATAAATTTTTGTAAGGGTGGTATCAAATTTTATTCTCAAATTATGGATTTAGAATTTCAATTTATCAATGGGATTCTCATTTTTCATATTTGTTATATAATTTTATTACTCCTACTTTCAAAAATTTCATATATATATATATATATATATATAAGTTATATTTTTATGTTTTTTTAATTAGAATGTATAACAAACTAATATGTAAGAATGGTTGTAATACATATATGTACACACACACATAGATATATATAAATATATATAATTGAATGTTCTAAAAAATGTAAATATGTTTTGTGTGTGTAGATATTAATCTTTTCAATATAATAATTTTATTATGACTACATTATTGAAATGGGATTTATGAAATTCAAATTCCTAGCATATTACTATCTATTAATTAATTGTTGACACACATAAGCAATATTTATTTCCAAATAATGTAAGTGAAATTATTATGGGAGCATTATTCAATATGTATAATTATCCAACTTTCCATAACTATTTTTAAAACTTAAAATTAAAGAGGAATTCAATATTTATGGAATTTAGATCATAATTATTAAATAAAATATTAATTCATGGATGTGTAGTGAGATTAATTATTTTATTTGGTTACATAAATATATTATGTCTGTAAAAATTATATTCTAATAAATCTTCCACAACATAATTTGTTATCAAGGTTTGTAATTCAATATCATATTTGATCTACCAATGAATGTTCCCATTTATCAAAAAAATATTCAAACATGTATTCGGCAACAATTAATGTTGTAATTTCAATTTCAGTTATGTAAATATATAATTATCAACTAATTAAAAAAATATTTGATTTGAATGAGCAAAGAGGAACATGTATACATATGATAATAGATTATTTTTGGGATAAAATTATTTTCAAATCCATAATGATATATATATATATATATATCTATTTCCAAGTATATGTATATATATAAGGTTGAAATGTTTATTTGTCATCTATATAATTGTATAAACATTTTCATAATTTTATTGTAATAATTATAAAAATGTGCATAGCATGTCAATATAATATATTTCAACTAAATATGTTTTAGCTACAAATAATCACGGTCATGCGATATACCTCGCATCCTGATAATTTCGTGATTTCATTTTTAAATTTTTATGCCAACTTTAAAAATTATAAAATAAAAAATGATTCTACATGTTTCATGTTGTTTTAATTTAAATGAGTTCTTTTTTATTTTTTATGTGACAAAAAATTTAATTATTGTATAAAATTATATCAAGAAGTCAAAACAATATATGATTTTTTTATTTAATTATCATTTATTTCATTAATCATTTTATTTACGACTTACAAATATTGAAAATCATTTTATGTGTGAGATGAATATTTTTATGATAATACGTGTATTAGGAACTAAACATTTCAAGGTGGTAAGGGACAATTTGGATCATTTAAGAAAAATTGTTCATCTATTAATAAGATTTAAATTAATCAAAGTGGTATAAGCAACTTTGATTTCAAGACATACTTTTATTAGACATGTGATGAATGTATTAGACTTATTATGTGATGTGTGAGTCCCATTAAATCCTCTTTATGGATCAATAGGTCTCATGAGAAAAACAAGTCTAGGCCCGAGGCCTTAAAAAAATGTTTATTTATGGTCTTAGCAAGAAGCATGGATAGAATGTTTAGGATTTCCCACATTATGAATTCCCTCATAATGATTCTACTATTTTAAAGTCCACGTGATTATATAGCTATTATAATATCAGTGGCTTTTATCATATTATTGTGAACTAGTATCAGTCAATTTTATATTTCTATTTCCACATGAATTAATGTATTAGGATTAAATATATATACTTATATAGAATTAAATTTATAAATAATAATTCATATTTATGTTTCCAAATCCTAATGATAAATGAAATTGTTTTATGTGCAATGATGAATAAATAATATTTCAAGTATAAGATATTATCCATACCTCTATAATGTCATAGAATTATAAAGATTCATCATCATCAACCTAATATGTGGCACTACATGCATTTCTGTTCAACTATGTACATATTTTAAATATCATTCCATTTGTAAATGTTAAATATGTTTAGAAATTTTGAGCATGAGATATCCTAAAATTTGTTTCAGAATATCTCAAGAAAATGGTTATGACTAGTTTTTTAAAATATTAATTTCATGATTTTATTGCATGTGCTTTTTAAAAAGTTTCTAAAGAGAAAATATTTGTTAATGGTTTTGTTTCAAAACCCATTACTAAGCATTTTTGTGCTCAACCTACATTTCATAAACACTTTTACAGGTTTAGAAAACACGTTGCCTTGAAAATCTCTTGTAGAAGAAATCGCATTGAATAAACATTGTTTTATTTTTGTGATATCATTGGAAATAATGCAAATGTATCTAATTTTATAGATCCTGGGACAGTAAAAGATCCTCTGTTATGTAGTATGTTTTTAAAATCTTGGGTAACATTATTTAAAAAAGATACACAACATATTTTTAACATAGACTTCAGGAAACATGGTTTTGGGTTCTTAGACACAATGTTCATGAATTTTTTTTTCAATAAATAATTTTGGTAACAATGTCATATTAACTAGAACATCACATAGTCAATTTGTAGGAGATGCACCCTTGTCACCCATTGATTGTGGGTTCCAGAATCATGGCCTTGCCGGATGTGATATGTTTTCATGAAACATGACGTTTGTACTTTTTTCTAATAAAATATTATTATTATTG
Organism: Viscum album; assembly: GCA_963277665.1. NCBI lineage: Eukaryota > Viridiplantae > Streptophyta > Magnoliopsida > Santalales > Viscaceae > Viscum > Viscum album. The sequence continues at coordinate 1,198,844,203 of OY728143.1, read as the reverse complement.
TAATAAAATTCACACATGTTTGATGAACATCCTAAAAAATAACAATATTCCCTAAATCATGTTTTATCCACAAGGAATTTCTATAAGACTTGTTATTTCAATGAAATCAAATAATCATATTTTACTACTATTGCCTTAACATCAATGAACATATTATCCCTAATGGTTATCAATACCTTCAAACTTTTAAAAATTTAATTCTTATTTAAATAATACTATATGTTGAACATTAGGCATACACATTCCTCAACCAAATGAAACATATCAAATTTTTCATTTATCACATGGAAATACAGTCACTTAAAACCAAAAATTGGATGTACATGACTTTGAACTTATGGTCATCCATGAACTCATAATCCCATTATTATATCCATAATTCTCAATTTAATATTTAATGAATATATATATTCATCAAAAATAATTAACCCAGCCCTTAGATGATTCTAGATTCTCATAACCAAAAAAACATTGATGAAAATACATCTAATTTAGTTCTTGATTTCAAATATATAAATACTTATACTCTTTTTTTCATCATATTTCCTTCCTTAGTCTATTATTTTACCATTAGAAGAGGAAATCGAATCAATTTATTACTAGGTTCCCCACATTCAAGGAGAATAACTATAAATTGATTTGTAGGATGAAATTTATCTCTCTCTATTTAACTCGTCCATTTTCAAACACAATTCATCACTCCATGAACTTATTTTCCATAAAAGTAAATTTTCATATTCCATTGGGACATTCTTCTATGTGACCCTTTACATATTTCAAACATTACAGAATCCAGACTTCATTACTGCATTATCTATACCACTCGATCCCTTTGCAGACTCCATCCTTTGGGATTAGAGATTAGGTGTAATCATGATATATTTCACTCTAGTCATAATCCCATTTGGTAACTCATAATCACCACATTTTATATAATATTAAATGTTAACATGATTCCTCATAGTTACATCCATGGTCAAAAACAAAAAATCGTACAATCAGAAATAATAATCATAGTGGGAAAAACATTTATTCATTTATATGGCATCTAAATCATGACACTTTAATTTATATTTATGATACATTAGGTACCAATAACATTTATATTCATTATCTGTTGAAATGCATAATATTTTTTCATTTATAAAATTTTAATTAACCAAACCATAATCCATAGAAGTGTCAAACTAGATGTAGAAAAAGGCCCATTTTTGGAGTAGGTGTCAATCAATTCAAAGCCCAATGTTTATTTTTCAAAGTTATTTCCCAAGGTACAATAGTGTGATATCCACATCAACTTGTATTATCATCGCAATGATGTATTTATAGGAAGAAAAAAATAATAAAATCCTTACCAAAACATTATTATGTTATCAAATACAAAATATTATGTTCAAATTCATTGATATGTATATATCCCCTAATATATGTTTTCCTAAATCAAGTTATCATGGTTTTGAAAAAAACATTCTCTACAACCAAAAATAAATATCTTGAAACCAGTAGCTCAGATCTTGTGATTACATTATAAATTTGCAATGAGATGAAATATATATTATTCAAAAGGACTAAATATTTTAGTAGATTTGGTGAAATAGATACATACATGAGTCTTTGATTACATTTGAAAACATAAATTTCATCACAGTAAATATAAATATGATGTAGTCTTTAACTGATTTGATGATTCTTCATTCATTTCCCATTGAAAGGAAATAATTTAATTGTTAGTCAGATGCTCAGTAAGGGTTATTAATAGTAGAATCTATCGTTAATAAATAGGTCATAAACTAATATTCTAAGGTAAAAAAACATTTTATTTAGACAATAACATAAAAACGAAGAATTATATGTAAGCTAAAATGATGATCAAATAATTTCATATAAATTATTAAATTATATTTAAGATAATCCATAGATTATATCAATGCATTAATATTCTCAATACTAATTATTGATTAATCAATGAAATTAATTCATAATAGTGGACATTTTTTTCATTCATCAGGGTATATTTACAATCGAGACCTTCGACCATGAGAGTTTAAACTATTGGTGAAGACCCATTTAATGACATCTTACTAATTTGTTTCATCATACATTTGAATCAACTGATGGGATATATAATTCCTGGCACCACCCATCACTTCATGCCCAATTGCTTTTTTATATATCAAATGATGGATTGAATTTGTCAAAAATGTTCATTATCAATACAGATTCATATTGTGTAAGGAATACAGATTATAAAAAAAATTCTATTACACTAAATAACATTTATAATAAAATAATAAAAATAGAAATTTTATATGGTTCATTATAAAATCATATCCATGATAATAATTATGGATATTTAATTGAAATCTATTATCCATTTATCACAAGAAACATACTATTTCAAAGGAATGATAACGAATAAAAAATTAATAAATAGAGTGAATTTTAATGTTTCTAAAGGTCAAATTAATCATAAACCATCCATATAACTAATATATATGGTATAATAACAATATATTTATAGTGAAGAAAAATTTATAAAATGTTTGTTGACATTGTTGAATAGAAATACTATAAAAATATCCTAAAAACATTCTTGAGGAATGTTCCATTTTAGATTTGAAAATAACATTTAAAAACTAAAAAATTCTAGAATACTAGGAAAAATATTTTATTGGAATATAAATTTTTAAACATATTATATAATCATCATATAAATTATTGGGAAAGCCAGCAAAAAATTCTATTCATGTTGATTATGTTAAATAAAATATTCCATTCATATTTTGGAAACAAATTACAAAAAGTACCTAATTCGGAAACTGAAAGGAATATTCCTTTTATATAATTTTGTAAGATTAAAAAATGATTAAAAATTTCATTGATAAATTATTATATAGTATTAAAAACTTTCTGGATATCATTTTTTGAAAAACTTTACATGGAAGGAAAATATTCCTAACTAAAGTGGGAATAATGTTGGTTTTTTTTAATATTTTTTTTACATAAATTATTAAAATGAATGAAAATAAATAATCATGAGAGATAAATATATTAAAACAATACATATTGTCATTAATATCTCTTGGTTATATAATTTCCCCTATAAGTGACATAGACAAAAAAAGTCTTCAGTGACGATGTGATTGTGAAATATGCCCATAGCACTTTGGTAACATTTGAATATTAACTCCCCATAAATGAAATAACATAAAATTAATAATAACATATCATTAATATAATTATATTCATGAAATAACATATCAAAGGGGTAGTACATTCACCTCATAAAAATGATTTATAAAAACAAATATGTCTCAATGATGTGGAAATTGAAACCAAATATCACACAAAGACAATACAATTTTAGTGAGAATTAATCAATGAATTTATTGTGTGTATCAAATGTCAATAAGAATAAAACTAGTATAAATATAACAAAAAATAATGAAAATAAATCACATAGAAAATATTCGAATATCAATTTAAATGAATAGGTAATATAACCCAATGAAAATAAATTGAGATAGGAAATTTCATACCTCTTGGTAAATTTAATGAAAATTATAAATGGATGCCATAATTTAAATTGAAACATTAAATAACATGATTTATTAATTATTATTGATATTACCAGTAAAAGGGATAGTATATAAACCGAATAAAAAATTCTCAACATACCATTAAAATATAGCTCAATGAAGGAAAATTTTGATGGAGTCCCTTTCCTAAAACATATATATAATTGGGCATGGTTTATCCTATTTTATAATGGTTTTAAGAAGGTGATTAATATATCATATAAAAATATTCATATTATTAACATCATATATTATCCTAATATATCATCTTACCAATTTTTCATTAATAATACTTAATTATTACCATTGTTTTGGGTGTTACCTTCTTCATTTTCCCATGCATGTTTTTTCAAAAAAGTATTAGTAATAGTTAATAGGATATATATAAATAATATCCATATTTATATTTATGATATAAATATCCTATTTATTCATTAGATTTATTTTTATAACCATTATTGATGGTTGTTCATAGAAAAAAATATTGTATCACATCGTGGAGATGGTAGGTCATACTTACGGACAAGTGGTGATAAAGTTACCATCATATGTGAAATGTTAAGGAATTTTATATTGTATTAAAATTTAATAATTAATTTTATGCGATATTTATAATATATATTCATTACAGACAACATTTTTAAGATACATGAAAGCTGATGATGGAAAACAAATTACATCAGTTCGTAAGCTGGTAGTTCATTGTACACACATGCGATGGATTTGTTTCCCATGTGATGGAGAAGTATATGGTAAAATATTATTACATAAAAATAATTACATATCATTATAAGTGATAAAATTATGTTATCTTGTTGAAATTGTTAATAAATAATTGATAGTGGAAAAATAATAAGTAAAAAAAGAAATAGATCGGTGAAGACAATTTCCTTTGCTTAGAAGAACTACTTTTGTATATGTAATTAAAAACCATAGGGTTGGTTTCTAGAAATTAAATTAGTTCTATAATGTGGATAAGTATTTTTTTTTTGAGATATTTTTTTAGGTTTTATTCAATATAAATGGATTGTTAGGTTCAAATAAATGAGGGTTGGGGATTCCCTTTTATAATTATTATACATATTATTTTTAAATACCGAATACTCTTCTAAAATGGGATGATACTCTCACCAAGAGTGACTCAAAAATTGACATGTAATAGGTTATAGTGAATTTAATGTTTATAAAAACCTCTATAAAAAAAGTTTTAAACATTATATTCCATTGTCCTCGGAGTTTACTTACCCTTAAAATTTTATTTCTATCCCCAGTAATTATTATTTTTTGACATAGTAAATTTATTTTTCAATCCTAAAATTAAATGATAATTGCTAGATAATTTGGATCCACTTATTAATAATATTAAATAATAATTATAATATAAAAACTCTACATTTTTTATCATTAATTTAAATGTTATAATGAGTAACCTAATAATGTTGTTTTAATCATAATCGTGGTAAATAAATTTTACTATATATATTAATCACTATGATGAAAATTTTAGTTTAATGTGTTAAATTATAATAAAAATGAATATTAAAAATATTGAATCCATTATAAGAAATTAAAATTATTTTAGTGGTATGATCTAAATAAAAAAAACCCAAGTAAATTATGTTGGAAAACATTTTTTTAGGAAATGTATTTTTATAGAATTAGAAGACCATACATTTACTATATGAATAGTAAACATAATCATATGGATTTAAATTCATAAATTTATATATATAATCTATAAATTTTATTTAAATAAATCCTAATTGTGGATAATTTAAATAAAATTAATATAAAGATACATTTTATAGTAAAAACAGTTTTCAAAAAAATAAATTTTTAAGATTAAAATATATGTTATACAAAATTGTGGTACATAGATGATTAAAGAAAATTAAATATATAAAATGTAATATAAAAATACATCTTTTACATTAAAAATAAAATCAATGAATAATGGGACTTTATAATTACATGATCAAAGGAAATAAATAACAATATTATAAAATAAATATTTTACACTTTTCACCGGAAAATCAATCATTTCAAAATTGATACCCCCATTTCACTATAAGATATTTTGATATGATTATTTAAAAAATTATATACATTTTATAAAATAAAATTTATAAATATTTCATCAAATAAATAAAATGTTTTCCCATGAATGAATAAAAAGTATTTTGGTAATAAAACGTTATTTTGAAGGATAAAATGAAAATTAAAAATTTGAGAGATTATTAACCATGAATATATCAATAAACATTCATTTATTAGAACCTTAACATATATATATTACATATTTTAGTTGATCATATTCATTATCACCAATTCCATAGTTTTGTTATAATTTTGATATTTATATATTATATTATTTTAGGTCATTTATGCTTGTTTTTATGATTATCATATTCTATAATACAAAATATTCTCCATTTAAAATAAGAATATGTTACAATTTATATTAGTATGAATATTAAGGCTTTATATGAATTAGATTGTAATGAAATAAATGCTAACTCCAAAGGAATCAATGATTTAAGGGAATATTTTTCCAATATAATATACATAAAGAGGATTCCATTTAAATCCCCAAAATCCATGTGTGAAAATATGAATAATAAATAAATTAGATACTCCAAATCTGAAAATGATAAATTTCAAGTTCTATTAAAATGTAAGATATCTTTTGGATTAACTCAAATTAGTTCATTGAGGCATTATTTGATTATATGAATATTATTTTGGAGGACATTCATGATCCTAGAGAACCCCTGAGTGATGTAAAGATATTCAAGTTTATCATAAAGATGGTTTAACTATGGTTCAATCTAAAAGTTTCCATATTTTAGGATAATTATATAAAGTTATTGAAATTGGATAGTGTTAATTATAATCTAGTTACATATGAGATGAATGGTGATAGTGTTTCTATAGATAAGGTGATGTGAGATGAGGTGGAATTACCATTTTTGATGAATCATACAATTTTGGTGACCAATGTATTCACCCAGAAATTCACTCCTAGATATAGTGAAGATAACACTTACTTTCCATATTGGATTCGATACCTATTATATGTTTACAAAAAATAAAAATCACATAATTATATTAAATAATGATATTATAAAATAATTTAAATTCCAATGAAACTGCATGTTTCGAGAGTAAGATAATTATGATAGATCACTATATAATAAATCCCAAGTATTCCCTGAACAAATTGAATTTTTCCATTAATAATAACATATACTTAATCCATAATAATCCATTAAAATCTCAAAAAAATATTCCACACAAGATACACATATCATTTGTAATAATCATTATCTTAACCTAGGTAAATGGAAACATAATAATGGGTGAGGCTAGATATTTAATAAGGGTAAACAAAAGTGATAACAATTGGAGTTCATAATAAATCATATGTTGATAATAATTAATACATTTAGAATATATTGCTAAAAATAATTCCATAATAAAATTAAACTGAAATAATGATATATGAATTGATAATAATGGAAATCTAATGATCACAAGGATAATAACAATTAGTTCTATTAAAATGAAATGCATAATTTGAAATAAATAATTGTATGCCTGAATCAATGTAGTGCCCTTGGTTTCCTGTACATAATCCTTTCTTTTTGTTTTTCTATTTATAAATTTTAAGGGGTAAATTTTGGAATGTTTGGTGAATTTCCAATAAATTTTGGGGGCTATGGGAGAGACGCACAGGCTGGACACGGTTTATCCAAACCATGTGGAAAACCTAGTAGGTACCATGTAAAATTGTACGATTGAGGTAGAGAGATTTAGCACAGTGTGTGCACGGTTAAAGAGGCCATGTGAGAAGGTTGTGCAATTTTCGGCATAAGAAGTATATAACACATGGTTAGCACATGGTTTGTCTAATCATGTGAACTAACCATCTCAGTGGTTAAATTGTTATAAAAAAGTGTATCACACATGTTTTAGCCTCTAGGTTGTTAATTTTTTTTCTTAAGTGTCCCTATCTTAGGATTTATCTTCCTTGAAGATAGGTGAGCCTCTCCCAAGAATTTTGGATTCAAACATAACTTTTCCCTTGGTGAATCAAATACAAATTATTGATGAATGTGATCGTTCTTCTTTGTTATTTATCATTTTCTTAGAACTACCAAAATCTATATCTCAAATATTTTTAGCTTCTCATATCTAGACTTGTTATGGGTAGATTTATGAGTTTTTATGCCAAATAAGTTGATATTAGGTCTCAATATTTCTAGGAGATGATATCTAAGGAAGTTCTGTAAAGAATCGACCCGGTTTTCTTCAGGGTTCTTTATCTGATGTCATGTTTCATCAAAGAAAATTGAGTTAGGTCAGTTCACTCACATATCCTCTTGATATAATAGACTGTAATAGTTTGAAATTGGGTAAATTGGATAATATTTATATGGATATCATGGTTTGAGAGATGTAATAAATCTTTTTAGTGATGATTTCTCATTTTTTGTATATTTTTGAATCCTTGATAAATTGTTGTGAAAATTATTTTAGATTCTTGAATTTAAAATATTGATTTTAATTTGTTGATTTTATGATACATTTAAATGGTTTGACTGGGATGGGGGTTTTAATAAAAATATGTTTCATTGAAATGATTTGGCATTATAATGGTTTTAAGGAAAAACTGTTTTCCAAAAAAATATTTTATTGAAAGGGTTATTTTGGCATGATATTTGAGAACATGTGGTGTTTTTTCAGGTTTAATATATCGGACATGGTTAAAATATGACCTTCTCTTTGGTTCCAATGGTTTTATGGAACATGGGAAACAATTACCATGTGACGACATGGTAGATCGATGAGAAACCACTCATGAGTATGGAATTGTCATCACGTAGCATGCATGGTTGGTTGAGTGGATGTGTGGACGGGATTGGGAATGCCAAAGGAATATTGAGAAATTATTTTAAAGATTTTCTTATTTATTTTTGTGTAAAAATATATTTCTGGGATATTGGTATCAATTGAACTCAAATTGTTGTAATGCCCCGACACCAGCTACCCAGAGTTGGTGCATTACTTCGTAACATTGGCATTATCACAAAAGATCAAGTCTCGAAAGACCGATTAGTTTAGTAGACTTGGAAACACTAGATACATTCATAAATGTTACATTACATCATAAAGGGAAAATCTACAAAACAAAGTCTTCATAGTCCACACTCATATCCTCTTTTGACTATCCCTACAGGTCATTCATAAAATACTTCTTCACATCCTGGAAAATATTAAAACATTGAAAGGGGTGAGCTCATATGCTCAGTAAGGATAACAATATAGCGGAAACTTTCATAAATGAACATTAACATTTAAGTCAATGTATAACTAAAAAAAGCCTTTTAAACTTGAGCATTAGCATAATATGGAAAAAGTAAAATGAAATAATTCCATATACTTACTCACATGGATATTCTAATAGTCGAATAATCACATGAAATATCAATAACCACTTTCATAATGATGGAATACATAATGCCAGACTATCATAACCACGTAGCCAAGGCCTCGTGCCAAGACTACAAATAATATTTTGTCAAGGCCTCGTGCCAAGGCACTAGTTTGTCTCATGAGACCTACCGATGCATCGAGGAGCTATAGCGGGCTCCACCCGTCACTTATTAAGTCCAATGCATTCCTCATATGAACAGGTTTAAACATATCATAAACCATAACATAATCATATCGCATAAAACATGCATAAAGGAAACATAAAATGTCCACATTCTAATCACAAGATATCAATACAACACATTGATATAATAAAAAAACTTTCAAAACCATTTTCAATACCAAAATAAAAGAAAAGTAAAACATGGTATTTATTTTTCTTTTAAAAAAAGGTATGGCTTGTAGGGGAATCCGAAACTCAAATAATGGTCACGGCGGCGGAGAAATCATTGTCGCTTCATACGTACGACAAAAACATTTCCTTTTGTCGTTTAGTAAACGCTTCGTATAAAAAGATTCCTTTTGAATAAATGTAAAAGTCAAAGGGGTTTATACACCATATAAAAGAAGGTTGTGTATAAAACAAAATATGCCTCAATGAAAGGAGATTGAGACGAAGTCCCATACAAATATCATTTTTTTTAAATAAAATAGATCTATTATGTGTATTCACTATAATTACACATAAATAAAGTACAAATACAAGATAGGACATAATAATATCATGACTTAATTTGAAAGTAGGAGATTAACCCAAAGAATGGAAATTCGGTTAAGAAGTTCCCTTACCTTGCATCTTCTCTTGACTCAAACGTTCCTTAACCTCCTGAATAATAAACTAGAGTTAATTTATAATTTCTTAAGAACCTTTTTCAAGTTTTTTATTCCTTTTATATCACTTATTACCATGTTATGAACATTATGAAATTATTTAAGTTAATAACGGTCGTTTTGTCGATCTTTGGTACTTGAGTCAAAACAAAACTTCTTATAATTACAAGTTGTTCATGTGGTGCAATATCCATTATATACAGAATTATATTCATGATGTAGATATCATATATATCATATATATCCAGTATATACATTCATTTATAATATTACGTAACATTTAGAGGTAAGAAATGAAATGCACCGTTCATGGAGATGGTAAGCCATACGTACGCATAAACGCTACTTTCATTTCTATTTTTTATTTAATGGAATGAAATCATAATTATATAAATTTATAATATAATTCTAGTATAATATAGTGTATAATACCATTTACTCCATCCTTTATACATCCCACATATGGCATTAACAATTCAAATCACTTTGAGGGGGTGGTAGTCCGTACTTCCTAAAATGAAATTATCGTGTTTACACATAATGGAAATCATAACGGTATGACATAAATGAGAAAAACAGAATCATAATGAAAACATAAACATAATATATATGTCATATATGAAATTAGTGTCATCAAAATGGACACCATTATAGGTGTTAAAAGAATATTGAACAATCATCATTTCGTGAGGCAGTATTTCGCCACCCACAAAAACAGTATGTTATTTAACCATTAGATGAAGGTTTGTGTATGTGTAAACCAAATACTTATCATAAAAACATCCTAGTATATTTTATATACTGGTTTTGTTACAAAATAATGGAATAAAAAGAGTTTAAGGGGTTGGAGAAGCTAAATAAAACAAAACAACATTAGAGAAGATATTACCTTAAAATCGGGTAACGCTTTTTGATTTGAGTCAAAGGCTTCCATGGGAAGAATTATGCCCAATTTAAGGCTTCTAGGAGTAAGGGAGGGAAGTTGGGAGAGTATTTGGGCAGATTTTGGCCGAGCCAAAAGGCTTGAAGGTGTGAATAAGGTGGGAGTGGTGGGGGCCTTTTATAAGAGGACAGGAGGGGCACTCTTGGAAAGTAATGAAATGTTACTTTATTATACAATGCTTTATGGATTCTAAAGGTCCCAAACATCTATAATTCTAGGATAAGGTGATACATGTTCGAAATCTACCCATACAATAGGCTTTGGACAAGTGTAATCCTTGTATTTTACATTATCTTTTCATTTTATTTAAATCGTTAATTAATGAGGTAATCGCTGCATCATCATGGTGTCATAATTAATTTAATTTATTTAATGTCTAAAAATTATAGAAAAACTATCATGATGTAGGAAATATTTTTATCTTTCTAATGAATATTTATAGTCAAAAATATGACTTGTATAACCCCATTTAAAAATTGTTTTAGTAAAACAACTCTTGTTTGTGACATTTTTATTTTAACATTAAATAAAAAGTTATTTATGTCCTTTTCCTACCGAAGTGGCTCCATGGGGTCCCCAAGTTGACCCATGGATTTTTTTGGTCGGCCATGACATATCCAATAGTGTTTGGACAAGTTTAAATGTCATTCCATATTTCTATAATACTATTTTTACCTTAAATTTCACTAAATACCTTTAATCGCGATTAATTAAACTTAAAAGTTACTATTCACCAAAAAATTATTTTAATCCCATTGAACCACATTTTAATTCTTAATTACAACCATTTATGTTGAATTTTTTAAAATCAAATCACAGAAGTGGTAATGTTTCATTTAAACGAAAAATCAGTTTTTTAACTACCACTTAGTGGTTTCACTATTCATCAAAAATTGAAGTTTTTCAGAACAATGCCAAAATTTTACCCTAAGCTATAATTGATATTCTGAATTCAAAAATGATGTATATTTTGAAAAATTACAAACATATAATTTTAATTAATTAATTTTATAATTAATTCCCGTTGTCACAACAAATAGCGTGTTTTTAAGAAACAATATATATCAAAAGATTGACAATTGTTTATGTCCAATTTCAATGTTAAATTAATTCTAATGAACACCATTGGATAAAATGGTAATAATATATTATAATTATACTTTAAAACCACCCAATTGTATAATTTATCTCTATAAAATACTTTGATTAAAAATTTTTTTTTTAAGTATTTTTCACTATTCATTAAAAATTGGAAGTTCTCAGAAAATTACAAAAAATTCAACTTCGGATAATTTCGATATTAGGAATACAAAAATGAGGTCCATTTTGAAATATAAAATTTCTATAATTTTAAAAAGTGTGTATAACTATTCATAACGGCTACTTTGATTAGTCACGGTGTGTTAGAACTCGAAGTTACGTACAATGCAAGCTATTGCATTATTGAATGAGAAGTGTATCGTGGAAGGTCGGGGTGTTACATTGTTGTGGTTATAAATGGTTTTGAAAACATTTCATATTTTTTATAAACTATATTATATTGGGAAATCATTTTATATAGTTGTTGTTAACTTATCTATCCTAGTGTAAAGAGTAAAGAATCCATTGGGGAAAACCTACTGAGTTTTATACTCACCCCTACTTTGGTACATTGGTGCTATCTTCCAGGACAAGGGAAAATGTAAAGCCTCAGTGGTTTTTAGCACCACATCATGATGCTCTGGTTGTTTGGTGATCATGGAGCATAGAACACATGGAACATTTAGTCTTGTGGTCTTCATAGAGTCTTTATTTTATTCTGCTCTTTACATCGATATTTTTTGAGTCTTTTATTTTTTTCATACAAGGGATTGGTTTTGATATGAATAAAGTAGTTGAGATATCATTCTTTTATTCATTCATCATATAGTGAGTTTTTCGGTTACGGATTTCTTGGTAAATAGTTTTATTATTAAAGGAAAAATCATAACTCATGTGTATTTGAAACCCTTTGGCATTTATTTCCAGCCATTGGCATCTTGGGGGTGTCACTTAAGGCCTATTAATGATTTTTTGTGGTCTCAAGCCAATGAGAAATAGTGGGTCATTACAAATGGAATCATCTTGTTCAGTCCCTTCCAATCAATTAGTTTCTACTTTCATGGTTGTGTATTTGATTCGTCCATATCTATTCCTTAAGTTGTGATATTAGGAAGGAGTAGGATTGTCAGGACTTGGTATATATAGAAAAAAGGTCATAACTAACCCATTTATCCTAAAAATCAATTTACCTGGTTGTTGGGTACAAAAGTGTTTTGGAAAAACATATATAAAAGTAGAATCTCATTATCATGTGTTTAGAAAATGAGGTGATATTTTTATGAATTAGAGGAATTAAATCCCACAAGGGTTGTATATTTCATTTGGAGTTATGATATATGATCTTGTAAATAGGTGTAATGGTTTGAACAACGTGGATTTTTTTTCAAATGATAGATTTTGAAAAGTGAATAATTGTTGTATACTAAAAATATTTTGATTTTTTTTAAAAAAAATTCAAAATAAATGTTTTGACATTAAAATTTTGTTTTTGGAAAACAATTTTGTTATAGTTGATGTGATAGAATTTCAAATACGAAGCCATCCATTTCTATATATTGCATCTTATATAGTGTTTTTTGTGCTTTGAAAATAAAACCTAAAAGGTGTCGTATAAACCAACGTGAAGAAGCTATAGGGAATGGTGTTTCACCTGAGATATAGGTGAACAAAGAGCTCATTCGAAGCATCATCTAGGAATTTTATGTTGTAGACATGGGGAACCATATGGATAAGCCATACCATTTGGATCATTCCATCCAGTTCATGAAGCAAAATCTACTAATATTTCATTGTGATTCTGAAAATGAGAAGGCGGTGGTGTGGCTTCGTAAAATGAATCATATATTCAAGCTCATCAGCACACTGGTGGAGCAGAAGGTCAATCTTGTGAGGTGTGTGCTTGAGGATCCATCACGGTTGTGGTGGGAACTATTAATGCATTATATAGTGGATCGATTCCTTACTAAGGTAGATTTTGAGGAATTATTTCATAAACAATTCTATCCTCAAATATTCAAGATCAATAGGATTATATAATTTTTTATCCCGAAGTAGGAGAATCTCTATATATCAGTGTATGAAGCTAAATTCATTAATTTAGTATGATTTGAAATAGAAGTTGTGGCTAGTGTGTCCCTGAAGGCATGTATCTTTGAATCAGGGCTAAGGTAGGAAATTCGATCGAAGATCGTGGTTCTCTGTATTAAGGATTATTTTGAAATAGTGAAATGAGTAGTGATGGATGAGAGAGACATCATAGGAGATATGAGAGAAGGAAATATGTTTAAACCAACTAGAAATGGTGGAATATCTAATGCTGGCATCAAGAGAAATAGAGATACCTATTTTGAAGGTGGGAGAGGGAATCAGAATCTGACAGCCGGATCAATACATCATCCTCCACAACCAAAAAGCCAAGTGGGATTCTACCAATGTTGTCACATTGAATACATATTGTGGGAGTGAACATCACAACCATGAACAAGCCATAATTGCAACAAGATGGTACACCATAAGTGGTTTTTCATAGTTCCCTATGGTTGTATTCTTGAGGAACTTCTTAGGAGTTTCCATAATAGTATGATTTGATAGGATGAGGTCATATGAATCAATATCATCATCAAAACAACTCTAGAAATGGAGATTCTTCGAATTTCATGATTCCATAGAAAGTAAAATATCAGTAAGGAAACAAAGAGAAGAGTTCGACGATGAAGAAACTGTATAGAGCTGAGCAAATGATTGTTGATGATTAGTCAGGACCATCTATGGTGAGAGGTATAATTATTTTGAATTATACATTCATGCATGTATTGTTTGATACTGGTTCATTAAATTCCTTCATTGATTCTCGTGTTGTTGACCTTATATATATAAAACGTGAAATGATACCCTCAATGATAAAACTATGAACTCTTATCGGTGAAGGAGAATGTAAAGCCTTTGTTTGTAGAGAATAGGCTATAAATAATATGGAGCTGAGTTATAATGGAACTTATCGATGTTGGAGATGGATGTCTATGATGTAATCCTAGATATGAATTGGATGAAAAATCTCATGTCTCAAATTGACTGTCATGGGAGAACAGTTAGTTCCATGACCGATGATGTCATTAAGAATCTCTTTAAATGATGTAGGGTCATAAAGAATGGTGGAACGGGATTATTGGAACAAACGGTGAGAATGGTCACTTACCAGTTAACAGCGTTGACATTGGCATCGATGCTAGAGACCCAGGAAGTCAAATTTTTATCACTAGTGGATCAATTTATATATGTCCTTCCAGAATATTTCTCTTGGGTTCCCCCTATAGGGGAAGTGGATTTTATGATTGATCCTCTTTTGGGGACCAGTCCTTTTTACCTTTCATCATATTGGATGAGAGAAAGGAGATAAATGAATTTAAAGTTTAGTTGGAAGAGCTAGAATGAAAGGGTTTTATTCGACCAAGTACACCATCTTGGGAAGCCTTGGTTTTGTCCTTGAAAAAAGTTGACAGAACACTTTGGCTATGCATATATTATCATAGGATTACACAATTTATAGTAAAGAATCATAATCCACATCCATGCATTAATGATATTTTTGACCAATTGAGGGGAGCTCAACGGTTCTCTAAAATTTACTTGCGATCAGGATGTCACCAATTGTGAGTTCAGAAGGAATATATTCTAAAGGCAGCTTTCAGAAGTATATATAGCCACTACAAAAATGTAGTCATGCAATTCAGTCTCCAAAATTAACAAAAAATATTCATGGATTTAATGAACCATATATATCAACAATATCTTTACAGTTTTTTTCAGTGATTATAGATGACTTCTTGGTGTACTCAATGACAAGGACTGAGCATGATGAACACCAAGAAAAAGTGTTACAAATTCGGATAGATCACCATTTGTATGAAAAAATATATAAGTGTGATTTTTGGATATAAGAGGTTTGCTTTCTTGGCCAAATTATTTCTAAAAAATGTGTTACAGTGGATCCTAAAAAAAATATTGGCTATTATCTCATGGTAGCCACTAATTAATATCTTTGAGATACAACATTTTTTTGGTTTAGCTAGCTACTATAAATAGTTTTTGAGTAACATATCATGACTAACTTTGCCAATTTCATCTATAGAAAAGAATAAGGATCCATTCCAATAGAAATAGTAATTCCTGAAGTCATTCCAAGAACTGAAAGTTCATCTGACATCATCACCTATCGTGACATTTCCGGAATCAGGACAGGGGTATATGGTGTACTGTGATGCTTTGGGTCTGGTATTGTTTGTGTTCTCATGCAAGTAGATAATGTTGTGGCTTATGGTTCAAGGAAGCTGAGCGTACATGAAAATAATTACCCAACACACGATTAAGAGTTAGCTGTAGATGTCAATTCTTTTAAGACATGGAGAAATAATCTCTTTGGTGTGAAATTTTCAATGTTCACGAAGAAAAAAAAGCTTAAAACACATTTTTTTATAACGAGATTTGAATCAGAGAAAACAAGGATATGGATGGAGTACCCCCATATGTTTGACAATGAATTAATATATTCACTGTGAAAAGAGAATTCTGTGGCAGAAGTACTTTGTATAAATTCATATGCTCAGTTAGCGAAAGAAGCATTATATGAATGGAAATTGATTTCGGTCGATACTGAAATTCCTGGGGAATTTGATGAACAAGGTGATGTTGTTGTTCTATTTTCAGCTATTCTAGTTCCGTATTTGGAAATTATGGTTAAAGAGGCACAAACATCTGATGAAGAATTCTTAGTTATGAGTTCAAAACAAAATGGTTGGGAGACCATTGAGGGCTAGAAACATGATGGGAGTTCAGTTTTGTGTATCAAAGATCAGATGGATGAATATATGAGTTTATAATAAAAACACCTCCATGATATACTCTATTTGATATGGGTTGTACATCTGGATACATAGAATACGTATAAGGCAATGATTGTGCAGTTTTGGTGTAGCCGCATAAAAAAGAAGGTGGTGGAGTTCATCTCGCATTGCTTAACATGTCAGAAGTTTAATGTAGATCATCAGAGATAAGTGGGAATGTTTTAGTATTTACCTATACAAGGGTGGAAGTAGGATTATATATCAATTGATTTTTTTTACAGGTCCCCCACGAATGGTTCAAAAACAATATTCCATAAGGGTGATAGTGGGTCGGTTTACCAAGTCATCCCATTTCATCCATATTCATGAAACTCATTTGCTGGAGGATATTTCTAATATATATATATTAAGTGGTATAGAGACATGGTATACTAGTGATAATATTATCCTACATTGATACATGGTTCTCATATCCTTTCTAGAAATCCTTACAAAAAGCCCTCGGGACTCAGTTGACTAATGACATGGCATATCATGTTCAGACAGACGATCAGTCTGAGCGGATGACACTAATGTTGGAAGACATGTTTCATGCTTGGGTAATGGATTTTTTTGGATCATTGGAGGAACACTTACCCCTATTATAGTTCTTATATTTTAATAGATATCAAGCCTCGATGAATATGGATCCATTTAAAGCAGTGTATGGGTGTCATTATCATTCACTACTAGGATTGGTGGAGATTAGGGGAACTTCACAAGTTGGGCCAAGACTTTTCAAGGAAACAATAGAGAAGATAATGTTGAATAGAAAAACAAGGTGATGGCTTAGAGTCATCATAAATATTATTTGGATAATCGTCAATGACTGTTTTCCTTTGTAGTAAGTGAACATGTGTTCTTGCAGATTTCTACAAGGCTTGGACATCATCAGTTTAGGAAGTAGGGCATGTTATCCTTTTGATATATTTTCCCTTTCAAGATATTGTAATGGGTTTGGGAGAAGGAATAACTATTAGCACTACCACCATGGTTCAATTTGGTACATAATGAGTTCCATATATCTCAGTTGAAAATGTTCAAGCTTGATCCTGACCATGTGATCAGATGGGATCATGTAGACTAAGAGAAAGATGCTTTATTGGTACATATTCCAGTGGGGATTTTGAATGGATAAGATAAATTATTGAATGAAAAAATCATCAGTCTATTGAGGGGTTTATAGAAACATGTACAAATTCTGGAAGATAATTGGAAATAATAGAATTAAAGGAAAAGGAAATGGCCAGAACTCCTTTAGGGAAATTATGGTTTCTTACATTCTAATGACAGAATGATATATGGTGGGGAGAATGTAGTACCCCCAGTTTCTAGTGAGTAACACTATATTTTTTTAATGTTTATAAAGTACAAGAAGAAAATTTGGGAATGTTTGGTGATCATTCAATAATTTTTTGGGGATAATGTAGAGGCACTTGGGTTGCAGAATATTTGTCCAAACTTTACAGAAATTATTGTAGAAACCATGTGAAATAGAAGTTATGAGATAGAAATCATTGTCATTATGTGCACATGGTTAAGGAGACCATGTGAGGAGGTCTTGTGAGGTTATATCGAGATAGTATCTAATGCACGATTAGTGCACCATTTTTCTAGCTGTGCGAACTAACCATGCACTTGGTAATATTGAGATCCCAAAAAAGGGGATCACAAACATTTTTGCCTCAAAATTTTACTTTTTTAATCCTAAGAGGCCATAACACTAGAGTTATCTTCCTTGATGATAGGAGAACCTATACCAAGAGTTTTTGAGTCAATATGATGGCTTCCATTTGCGATTAGAAGCCAGAAGCTTGAGGTATGTGATCATTCTTCTTCATTATTTATCGGTCTCTTAGATCTTCTTATACCTTCTTCACCTCTCTTCTTAGTTTCACACGTCTACACCCATAATGGGTAGATATATGAGTTTTTTGTTTCGGCAATCCATTTTTTTTTATTTTCTCAAAGACGGTTTATGGGTTACCGATAACAATACAGACACTAATCCAATATTAAATGATGGTCGTGGAACCCGACAACCCGAAAGAAAATCACAACATCAGATTCAAATTTCAAAATCAAGAACCAAACCCATCATCACATGCATGATGATAAAGGTGTCTCAATTAGTGAACCACCTCAATCCACGCCCCCGGCATCACCGCATAGACATCTGAATCACCAGTGATCAACCACTAGCCCTCACTGCCACATCCAAAACCACAAAACCTTGTAGATTGCCTGGATTCCCCAGCAGATGATCCATTGCACCTCCAAAAACAATCAACCACTTCAAAAATTCAACTTTGGTTAAATAACCAGTAAATCATAAAGACAACAAATGGGTAGAGGCAAGATAAACTCCCCCGCATCAATTACCAATAGAACCAAATCCAGAAGAACCTTGTTGCGACCACCAAGCACCCTTTGAACACGACCGAAAAAAACCCGAAATGAGGAAAAACCAAGGAGGAGGAAGTGAAATCTTCGTCACCCAGGACTGGAAGATCCAACAGCACATCAATGGAGAATCACCGTTGAGGGGAACCAAGAAGGACTAAGCAGGAAATGCCGCTCTGGGCTGGAACCGATCAGACAAAAACTCAGAAGAACCCACTCCAGCTTCTAAATTGGTCGAACCACAACATGAAGAAGAGACCAGCTAGGTATGGGGCCCCTCTGGCGATGAAAACACCACAACCACACCAACAACGATCCAAAATCAAAGCATTCAAACCAAAACCAAACCTCCTCCCTCCGATTCGCATCGGAGTAGTCACCGAGAGCCAGCCACTGGAATCCGACGTTGAGAACCAGACCCTCAGAACCCACCGAGTCGCACCGGCACCTAACCACGATCCAAACCACCGGATCCGTCACCGAGATGCGCCATCACCAAGCCGATGGAGCTGGAGACAGCCTGAGCCACAACGGAAATAAATCTCATTAGTGATGATTTATCATTTTTTGCAGATTTGGGAAACCTTTATAATTCGTTGGGAAAATTGTTTTAGTTTATTGAATTTAAAATTTCTATTTTAAATTGGGGATTCTTTGAAACACTTAAATATTTTTATTGGGAAGGGTATTTAAAAATAACACATTTTATTGATATAAGTCGGCATTATAATTGTTTTAATGAAAAATGGTTTTCAATAAAAAAAATTTGAGAGGGTTGTATTGGCATGATCTATGGGAATATGGGTTGTGTGTTCTTGTTGAATATATGTGGTTTGGTTGAAATAATACCATTTTCTTAGTACCAAAGGGTAAATGGCACATGGGAAACAATTATATTTTGACAACATGGTTGATTGATGAGAAACCACTCATGAGTAGGGAACTATCATCGTGTAGCATGAATGGTTGGTTATATAGAGGTGTAGACTAGATTGGGTATTATAATGGAATATTGAGAAAATGTTTTAAAGTTTTTCTAGTTATTTTTTGTGAAAAATAACTTTCTGGGAAATTGGATTCAATTATACTCTATATGATTGTGGATATAAATGGTTTTGGAAACTTGTTTATATTTAGTTATAAACAATTTAATTTTGAGAAATTATTTTATATAAACTATTTAATATAATTATTGATAACTATTCTATCCTAGTGGTGTTAGTAAGGAAGTTATCGGGGAAAACATACTGAGTTTTATACTCACCCCTTCTTTGGCACTTTGGTGATTTTGTAGATGTTATCTTCCGATATAAGGGTAAAGGTAACGTCTCACATGATTTTATCACCACTTCATGATGCTTAGGATGTTTGGTAATCTTGGAGTATGGGGACCATAGAGCATGGAGTCGTGTTGTATTTTGGAGTCTTTAGTTAGTTTCCATAGTTTACTTACATATTTTTTTGAGTCTTTCGATGTTTCATACATTGGATATGTTTTGATATGAATATAGTAGTTGATATGTCTTCCTTTTATTCATGCATCATATAATGAGTAGTTTGGCTATGGAATTCTTAGTTAATAGTGTTATTATTATAGGTTAAATTATACCCCACCTGTATTTGAAACCCATCATCATTTATTTCAAGCATATTGGGGATGTCCCTTATGTCTTAGTAATGAATCGTTGCGCTCTCAAGCCAATTCGATTTAGCATGTCATTACAATCTTGGACATCATTTTCATAGACATCTTGATCTAGCTATCAAGACCACGTGACTAGGAAATATTTTCCATTATATAGTCATAAAACAATATTCACATGATACATTGTCTCATGAGACCTATTAATGTTTTCAAGGGGTTATGAATAACTGGTTCACATCAATCACTAACTTACGTCCAATGCATTCATTTTATAATAAAATTATTTAATAATAAATAATCGGCTTTTATAATAATTATATATATTTGAATAGAATCATACAGAACACAAATAATTTTTCCCATGTAAATAAATGTAATAAGAAGACAACCCTTAAAAATAAAAAGATGAATTCAATAAAGAACCCTCTCATGGGAGACTAAGAATGAAACCTCAATCACTAGATCCATTACGAATGTGGTTGCTGGAAAAACTATTTAAAATAATGATCTTAGATTTAACGGTTCTTTTGTTCTTTATTTATTCATAGATCCTAATGTCCTTAGACACCCAGGGTAACCGATGATTCCATTCTCAACGGATGACGTAAATCTATTTTCTTCGGGCCTATGATTTGTGCATGATGGGGAGTTTTCTAAATGTATATTGTCTCTTATTTTCAAAAGATAATCTCTTGAAACAATTGGATTTTTGGGTTTTCACATTGGTTTGTTAAATTTGTCAAATGTTGTTTTCCACTTATCCTCTGATGATTAGTATTTTAGAATCTGGGTGAGGTGAATATAGTCTTTTGGGGTTGTATCCTGAAAGTCCTTAAATGGAACCCCGAATTTGATTCTCACACTGAATCCCCTATTGTTTTTCTATAGATCATCATCCTATGGTTTTCGATTCACTTATGAAAACAACCTTTTTTCCAATTGCTAGCCTTATTGGAGTCCTCTAATGTTGGGCCTTGCGATGAAGAATCCCTCAAAAACCTCTATTTCTCAAATATGTACCGAGATTGATGTTCCTCAAGATATCCCATTGAAGATTTGGATCCAAAATGGTATAAAGGGATTTTTCTTGGATGTGGTTTATGAAAATGTATCCGAGTACTATAACTCTTGTCCTAAGCTGGGACAAAATTTGAAGAACTGCGTAAGCAAGGAAGTACCCCCTGCATCTTAAATCTTCAAGGGTTAGAAAGGGCATTTACAATCTGGTCAAGAATAATAATGGTAGCCCCATAGTTTAGGTTGGCCCCTATGGTACTGAGGATTCTAATGAAGGGAATACTACTACCATAAAACCTGATATTATTCATAATCTGGCTGGACCATCTAATTCCAAGCCCCCTCCTCTTGATCTCTCTAATTTTGTGAAAGATGCACATCATGACCAGGTCATAAGTGATGGTTAAGAGAGTATTACTAAAAATGACCGTAGAACAGCTCAACCATTATAAGAGCAGGAACAAAATATACAAGCTGAACATGGTGAGTCCTCTCAAGATGAGTATGAACAACATAGGCATATTGAAGAGGCCTACTTAAAATTGAGTGTGAGGAAAGGAAAAAATTGAAATGGTGGATGCAGATGGGTTCATCGCACCAAATCCTATAAAAAATATGATATCATACATATTTCTCTATCATAGAGAGAACAATTGTCACTAGATCACTTGAAGCCTCTAGAAATGATGAAATGAATACTCCTCCACATCCAGTAGTCAATGAACATCGTAATATATCCACTAAAATTGATAGAAGGAAATAAGGAAAAGATAAAATAGAGTATAAACCTATGTATAGGGATGGATATAAAATTATAGAGGATGTAGGGGAATAACTTAACTCTTTTCTAGATGAGCAAGATAAAATGTACATTAGAATGAGATAATTGTGGCTTCTTAGATGAGCCTGAATGTTAGTATGTAGTTATCCTAATGTCTTACCTGATTTAATCTATGCATCACAGTGGGCTTGTAAATTTTTCATGTCATTATTTCTATGTGAAACTTGATCAGTTTTGTCCTTCTCTACCTATTTTTCTTCTATTTGGTGACTGGGTTAGTTTTGATTATTTTTCACATATTTTATTACTGTTGGTGCATGTTATTCTTGTAATTTTTTTATCCCGTGACTTGATCCTTCATTCTAATTTTCTTCCAATATGGAATTTATTCTATATTTTTAATGGAATACTAGTTTTTGGATAGACTATCAAAACTTGGATACATATGGTTGGTGTTCAACTAGGATGGGTATTAGCTTCTAGATTAAGTCATGCTATCTTCGATAGTTTTGAACTCGCTATGTATAGTTCTCCATGTTTAATGTAGTTTCACATATATACCTAGATGGAGAAATAGTTGGATGTAACTTATAAATGATCTAAGACTTCTTTCCTTAAGGATCATGTTGGGAATATTTTTTATCAATCAGATGATTTTGATGGTGTATAAATTATCCATATTGTTGTGTTTGTTAGCATGCAGTTCCGTCTGTTCCTGTTGGGTGAAAATTAATTTTTGGTTATGGAGGAGAGGTTGTTTAAAGTGATGATGAATATCATAGAATTTTTTCTTAATAATATTGCACACCTCCTGGATAATAATACAGTTGTTGATGGAAATTCTAAAAATGGTTTAGTGGAATGAAATGTGGTGCCCAAAAATTATCATTACGTAGATTGAGGATCATCCCCTCTAGATATAATGAAGAGTAGTTTTCTTGAATTTTATTTGAATATCCAGTTTGAAAGATGAAGTTTAAGCCCAAGATGTTGGTGTTCACCTACATCATTTTTCTTTTTCTAACTTTAATGTTTTTTTTCTCTTACTTCATGTTGTTTTATGCTCATTACTCCTCATGTGTTTACTGTAACTCATTTTTTATTTAGAAAATTTAACAATATTTTCTAGGAGAACATCCCATATCTCAATTTGTCTTAATAATTGAGATAAAATGATCATGAACCATCTTGAGAAATAAGTTATATGGTAATATAATTCATAGTCAAATTATATGAGTAATCAATAAATATTCATATCACAATAACCTACATAATTATTTTCAATAGTTTCTAAATAAATAAATGGCATAAATTTCCATGTAAGCATCCCCCAAATTGACACTGTATATATTAAGGGGTGTATAGTTATGTTAATAGTTTACCCAATTAATAGATTTATAAATATCATGATGAGTTCCTTTCAATTAATTTCAAGAATTTAAGGTATTCCCAGAGGAAATTAATTGGAATCAAAATATTTCCTATAATATAAGAAGATTTGGAAAAAAAGGGTTTAATGATTTATCAAAATCATGATCCCCCCTGGAATCTTATATGAGATAGTTTAGAAAGTTATCCATGGATAATATATATTCCAAAAATGAAATAAATGGTTAAATATGAATCATATCTCAACGGCACAAATAGTGAGATGCAATAACTCTAATGGTAACGATAATGTAATATTCCAAAGAACGTGATAGGGACACAATAAAGTTTAATTATAAAAAATGATAGATATTCATTATATATAAAGGCCATAGGTCGGTGCATAGTGATCCCTGTTAAAAATACATAGACATTACATCATTTTCATTAATATTCATCACGTTACCAAAGAACATTCCTAGGAATATAATAGTTTACAATCTTTTGAAACATTAAAAGATAATCCTCTATCTTGAAGAATGATCTTCAACAACTCCCTTAAATATCATACCCACTATTACCCCTACGTAAAACAATTCATCATAAACTAGGAAAAGGAATCATAATAAAGGGGTGAGCTCATATTCATAGAAAGGGTTAACAAGGGAGATATATAACAGTAACATCAACATATGTGTAGGATAACATGATCATAACATTAGAATGTTATATCCTTTATATAAATGTTCATATTCAAGAGTCACTGAATAATGATTGGAAGTTTATAAAACCTGAATCATATGGTAATGAAGAAACTAATCCATTAAATTGTAACAAAAGAACAAGATATGGAATCATGGCATACACATAATTATAAAAATTCTTATGTCAAGGATACCTACCATGAACTTTGTAACATGTGAGGCTCATAGTAATCACATGTGAACATGCTTTGGTATTGGGATAATAACCCGTGCATGCTCTAGATTTTCTGTTTGAGCTAAAACCCATGTACCCACTTAATTCGGGCTTGGACTACAACCCATGTAGCCTCTTATTTTCTATCTTGGGTTATAACCTTTGTACCCTCATGTTTTTTGGATTTGGGTACTACCCATGTATGCTTTTATTTTCATTCATGGGATACAACCTGTGTACCCTCTTTTTTTGTTGGGATATAACTTATATACCCTCTCGTTTTGGGCCTTGGGATACAATTATTGCACCATCTTATTTTCTTCATGGACTACAACCTATGTACCCACTTTTTTTTATCTTGGGATATGACCCACGTACCCTCTTATTTTTAGAATTGGGATACTACATGTGTAAACTATTTTTTGGTATTTTTCTACAACCTATGTATCCTCTTCTTTCGGTCATGGCCTACCACCCATGTACCCTATTGTTTCTATACTTGGACAAATTGAAATACGTTGTTCTTGGAGATGGTAGGTCGTATGTATGCATGAACAATGTTTCTTTTTTTCTTATCATCTTGAAAGAAATATCTTAATTGAAATATTTATACACATATATAGTATGATTATAGTATAATTATAATTTCATATATATCACATGTGTTTACTAAATCCATCCTTAATAAATTCAGAGTGATGTTTGAACAAATGATATCTTTTTTAAGAGGCGGTATTTCACACATCCAGGAATGAAGTTATCATATACCAAAAAAATGAAAAACATGATGAAAAGTGTTATACAATAATTTCATAACTATAAATAATATATATATATATATATATATATAATTAAGTATTTCCTTATTCCCATCCTCAAATTTTGGTAATTAAATAACGGACAACCTCAGTTCACAAGGTATTTGTCTGGTGTACACACAAATGATAATTGTGTGTCCCATTTGATGAAAGTATGTGTGAGTGTATGTGAAACCATTAAAAAATCTCATTATATTTTGGATAATTATTTTATTATATAATTTGTAAATAAGAAGAATATTGGATATATAGAATTAAATGAAACAAAAGTTCTTATGGAATGATATTACCTCTTCATTGGGTAACTCCCCCTGGTTTTCAACAATGTTCTTCCTTGGATGGATTTCTACACAAAGACATGATTATTGGATGAAGTTGTGGAATTAGGGGGATTATATGGGTAATTTATTGTTTATTCAAAGGGATTGAAAGGTCTAAATAAGTTAGGGGTGAGTTTCATTTTATAATGGATGAGGAATTAAATTCATATAAATATAAAAAGGTAAACACTATTTAGAGGCATCCCTTACATCAACTTCCTCTTGTAATAGTCACTTCATGAAAAAAGATAGGATATATTCTATATATGGATATCCAATATATTTTTTAAATGTTTTCAGGTTACGTGGTCTTGAAATTTAATGTTTAACCATTAAGATAACTTCTTTTTACCTTAATCGTTGTAAATATTTTTAATTACTTCCAAAAATAATTTTATTTTTCAAAAACTCTATCAAATATGATAGAAATAATAAAATATTACTAATCCATATTTTTAATCCATTTGTTTAAAATTATTAATAAATGTGTAATACAAATTTAATTAAAATTAACTCCACAGCCAGGATGCAATAAGAATTCTTTTAACAAAAAATGTTTTAATAAATTTAAATGTTTTTATTACCAATTTAATTATAAAATTTATTCCAATAACCTAAATTGTATTAATAAATATAAAATTGATCTAAATATAATTTATACCCATTATAATAGATAATTTAACAATAAAAAAATATGAAAAAATAGTTTTTAATTAAAATTATGTGTTTTCACTTTTCATCAAAAAATTAAAACTTCTCCAAAAAATATGAAGAGCCCACCCAAATAATATTTTGATATTTAAATTTAAAAAATTAATATTATTTTGAAAACTAATAATTATTAATGTTCAGAAAATAAGTTTACCATAGGCACCCCATTAAAAGGAAGTAGAATGGCAGTTTTGGAAAATATATATCATTATGCGTAAAATAGTTGATATTCTTATCTCTTGTCTAGAAAACACATAACATTAACCTTATATAGCTTATGGAATATATATATATATATATTTAATTAAAATAATTTATCAATAGTGGTTTAATTAATTTATTTTGGTAAAAAAATTTGATTTCATAAATATTTTATAACAGAAAAATATTTCCTATATTTTCAAAAGGTTTAAGTTTTAATTTCTAGTTAATTTGACATGAAATAGTACTTCATATATAAATATTTAAACCATATTTTCATAATATAAAAATTCTTATTAATAACCACCATTCCAATGGCCTGGAGAAAACTATACAAGTTTTTTATTTAT
Organism: Viscum album; assembly: GCA_963277665.1. Taxonomy (NCBI): domain Eukaryota; kingdom Viridiplantae; phylum Streptophyta; class Magnoliopsida; order Santalales; family Viscaceae; genus Viscum; species Viscum album. The sequence goes on along the minus strand of OY728143.1, from coordinate 1,198,816,863 downwards.
TATATTAATAGTAAAAGGTAGTTTAGTAAAACATGGAATTGTGTGTCATGAATGTTATCGAAAGAACTAAAAATTTTGTGTAACAAAATCCCAAAATAGTATTGAATGTACCAAAAAATAATACTAGTTGTTGTTGTATCACAATCTTGATTTGGTGTTGTGCACAATGTTTTAATAACTTGGGGCTTTCATATACGATAAGTTGTATTAAATTTTTCATGAAATGAAAAATACAGAAAAGAATATATTAAATAGAAAAACAAATCCTAAAAAATAATGGTTTTACAAAGTGAATATAACATATAAAATAAAATATGGCTCACAATATCAAGCATGTCTCTTGGAATTGATAATATTGAAAATAACACTCATGAATTTAGAAAATCATTAATCAGAAACACTTGAATTATGTGATTTTAAATGAAAATATTGAAATGGGTAATAATTATATAATAATTATATAAACTAATAAAGGTGATTATGAGTCAAAATTAGAAATAAATCATTGTGTGTAAAAAAATTATTTCCCAAGAATAAAAATATGAGATAGAAAACACTATAGGTAACATAATCCTTGATTTAATAATAATTTGATAATGAGAAAATAAATAATATTTGAATAAATCCATAAATTGGGGAGGAAATAAAGTAACAAATATTCATTGGATATATTTTTTCTATATTGTAAGAAATTCATTTCAATAAGATTGTTTGAATCTCAGTAGAAAAAATGGATTTAGCACAAACCCTTCCAACCTAGGTATCCTTTGAATCAAAAACATTTTAAATAAAGAACATGATAGGGACATTCAAGATCCTTGAATAACATAAATATGAAAATATTAATCCATTAGGTAGTAATCATAGTATATTAAATATATCATGGTTCATAGAATGAAATATGTCTTATGGAATTCAATTTTAGACAATGAACTGCGTATAACATTGGAAACATCTTGAGTCAAAGTCCACATAATTAAAGAACATGGTATAGATCTTCAGAATTCATGAATTTCGGGAATCTATAAATCTACATTCATTAGTTAGTAATCAAATCACATAAAGACATTGTGGTTTCCAATATCAATCATGTCTCGTGACTTGAAAAATGGGTAAAACATACAACATTTTAAATTTTTTGAGTCAAACCTCTATCAGAGGAAAAAAAATAATTTAAAACTGAATTTAGTGAAATATATGAGAATCATGGTACAAAATAACAATGGAATATTACACACACCATTCAAATTAAATTGTGATGTATAAAAATAAATATGTAACATGGGGTGAAAATATGATACGAAATCCATTCCATGTTCTTGATTCTATTTCATCATGTGCCCAAATTCCCAAATAATTGCATTTATTTAATTAGATAACTTATCAAGAAACATATTAATCTATATTAGATTTAATATGGAACAATTATTATCATATTATTTTTTTTATTATGTCTTTTTGAATATTTAATTGGTATCAGCTTATTTTAGCAATTTTAATGATGGAATATGTTATTTTAATAAAAAATTTAATATTTATTATAACCTATCAAAAACCATTAAATAATAAAGATTTTATTATTATCATTTTTTAAAATTATATTTTATGTTCCCACATCCATCTATGATAGTGTATTATAACATTTTTTGTGTGGTTAAACTGATTCCAAACATAAAAAATCTATTTGTTGATGGGTGAATATGGGTAAATGATTGAAAAATATCACTATAATATAAGGATAATAATATTATTTGTATTTTTAAATTTCATGAATTTTATTTTATATTTTTTAGGAAATAATTTAATTAAATTTTAAATATCACAAATGTTATTTGGTGGATGTGGCAGTCCTCACAACGCACAATCAACATTTTTTTATTTTTATAAGTGGGTAGAAATGAATAAATAAATTTTTTTATTAATATAATTTCAAATTAAAATATTTATGAAAATGAGATAATTATATTACAAATGTTATTTATGGTTTGATATATAATTATTATGAATAAAATGATAGGTATTATGTTACAAACACATTGGGACCATGATGTTTCTTTTGAAAGACCCTATAAAAATTAATTGATTATGATAGATAATTGAGGCAATATGCTTAGAAAAATTTTATGGTATTATAGGGGAGAGTAATAATATATTTTAATGAATAAAATATAAATAATTGGTTTATAATTATGGGGAGTAGGTGTTCAATTTTATAATTGAAGAAAATGGTGTTTTTGGGTATAATCATTATTCTTCAATAATTGAATAGCATTATTTGAGGAAAAATTTCTATAATAGAAAAAGAATGGATTATTTTTTGAGATAATATTTATAAATCCTCCACCAAAAATTTATCACATGTCTTAAAATTCTGTTAAGTAATTTAACACTTCATTTTTACATTTAACGATTTTTGTTTTTTACTATGGTGGCTAGTTTTTACCAAAGTAGTTTATATTTTATTAAAGTTTTAAGTAAACTATTATATCAAAAAATTTATTTTATAAACCAAAATTTATGTTATATATAGTCTAATTGTATATATATATATAATAAAAAAATTAACTTTTTAATTAAAATATTTAATATATTTAAAGATTATTTTGTAAATAAAATGTTGTTTTCACCATTATGTTTTCATAATATTACATAACATAAATTATGAACTCAATGGGTTGTAAAATATTTTTTTACCTATCATAAATGCATATGATATTATTTATATAAATTATATTAATTTAATTTTATAGATAAAAAATACACAATATTTAAAAAACTATTCAGTGAAAATAACTCATTCACTGTTATAGTTGACATTAATATTAATGTTAGTAATAATTATTTTATGCCTAAAATGTATATTGAACATGTTGCATATTAAGAAATTTATGACATAAAATTTGAAATCCATTTTTTTGTTTAATTTTTCTATGTAAAAAATGACATTTCATATAAGAAATTTTTTTTTAGTATAAAATATTATTTATGTTTCAAAAACATTAAAAATGGGATCTAAAAATTCATATTAGTGATTTCAATTGATTTATTTGTCTATATAATTAAATATTAATATAGAAAATAGATTGAAATGGCTTCTAAATAATTAATGTAATATTTTAATGTCATAAAAGGGATCATACAAGAATCATTAGTTTATTTACTACTAAACTAAAAATCAATTATTTAAATAAAATAAACATATTATCTGAATATATTTATATATTAATACTCCTAAAATTATGGTAACTTTTAAAAATTAGAAAACTAAAATATATTAATTTGACTTTTATATGAAAATATAATATAAAAAGAATATTATATTCTATTAAAACCCATTTTTAAAGATCATGTGTTTTTAAATTTAATTTATAAAAAATTATAAATGATTTAATGTTGAAAAACTAATTTACAAATAAATATAATACATTTTTTAGTTAAAATTTAATTGTTACTAATTTAATTTTATTATGGTAATGTAAAATATCAATTTATTAAAATATATTTGAAATGAACGAAAAATAATATTATATTTTTATTTTTATTTAATAATAAATTTGTATATACTGATTGTTATATAATTCCTAAAATCATAATATTTCTCATATCATTTTAGTCAAATGTTTCTTTTGTTCAATTTTATCTATTAAATATGGTATTAAAGATATAATTAATTTAAGGATCCAAAATAATAGGTTATTAAATTCTACTACACAAAAATAAATTATGTCCCCAGGATTATAATTATTACTCACTTATAAAAGCAGGTGGGTGTATTCCAAACATTTTCATCGTACATGATATTAATTATAATATGTCACCCACATTACTCTATTATTCTATATAAAGTTACTTATACTTCCTCAAACATCATCAGTCCTTTATATAATCATATAACAATGTATGTATATAAAATAGATATATATTCTCCAAAATAGACCTTTCCCAAAATAATTTGATTCTCCAAGACATTAAATATTAATAAAAAATGATATTACTCTATAAAATAATTCATGATTAAACCCTAAAATGTTAATATCCACAAGTTCATCAGACCAGACACTGATCATTATATATCATAATCAAAAAAATGAAAAAACATATCCAAAATCGATTTTTTATTAAATAAATAACCATTTCAAATGGTATCAATAATATCTAACTCTCATTTTGTCAAATTAAATATTCTTTTTATTACCTCTATTCCAATCATATATTAATCATATGAGTTATTCATAAAATAAAAATGTGTTCTCTAATATTAATCCCAAATAATATAACATTACTATAATATCACACTTCAAATCTATTTATACCATTTCATATATTATTCAAAACCCTTAAAGAAAAAATATTGAAAAATATTTCATATTTTTTCTACATAATCTCGATTATGTTTATAATATACTAGAATAGAACCTGTAAATATCACACATTAATGAGAATAGTTAAGAGTATCAGAATTTAATTATTATTATTATTTCGACATTTTCAAGCTTAAGTATGAATACGAGACTCACATCTTTCATCAGTTCAATCATGTTCCATGATTCTTAACCATTCATAGATGATTCCTTATTTGGTTACATGACATAGTGCTTTCTAGATACATATATTTCTCAAACTCATTTTCGTGATCCTATTTTATCCTAAAACTAAAAATTAATAGGTTATGAAAATATAATGTGTATGAATAAAAAAACATAAATATAATGATATCTTCCCTATAAATTTTTCATATTTAACGTATGATACATTATGCCATGACCCGACCGTCTGTATGCCATTAACCTGGTCATCTAACACTCTGGGTATCTTATAATACCATGGTTACCTTTCCAATACAACATAGGCTATTACTCTCTAGGGTCACTTATCTCACAAATTAAATCCCCCACATGCCAACAAATAATCTTTTTCTGTACTTCATTCTCATACATAGAAACTCTAGGGAACGTATTAGTAGGTCACCCATCATATCCAATACTCAATGACAAGCACTCTTAACTATAGATTTATAATCATGCATTCTATGAGAGATAAATGTGCACCATGTTGACATGTATGGTAAAATTATTCCTTTTAAGGATCACATATCCATGGCCCTTATAGTCTCCCCATGTAAATAAAAACACTACCATTTTGGGTCTATAGAAGAAAACCCAAGAAGTTTCATTGCACTTTTTGATAGGTGTTGGCTCCGATACCATTTTCCATATCCCTCCCAAGGTGTTAAATTTTAACATAATGTTGTGGATCAAGATACATACATGCCTTCTGGTCATCACACAAGAAGAATATGGTCAGTCCCTCTATAGTAAAATGTATGATATTCATAGCCTCAACATTAATATCTTCATTATATGACATAATATCTTACCACTAATTGATATTTGTGGTTGTCTTGGAGGTTATTTATCTTGTAATTGTGTATTTATATAGAGTAATTCCATTTAACACTCCACTAGGCATCTTTTCCAGAACTATGCTCTTGTTCAAGGGGTTACCCCTTAATATTAATGTATAACATTTCATATTGAACATCTTCATCCTAAATATTAAGATATTTTCCATAATTATCAATATTGACATGTTGGTTTCATTTCAACTATGGATTAATTATTTTCAATTTATAGTGTATTTTTAATCACCGGTGGGTGGTCACTACATTCCTAAGGGTGAATGGGTGGTCTAATATTTTTGAGCAAGACCTGAGCATCTTGAGGTTGGTGTTGTATCAGTCCAAATTTTCAGTAATTTTCTTACTGATTAGGGAATGCAATAGATATATTTCTCTATATTGTTGGATCATTTCAAGGATTTATTTCTTGAAAACTTTTTCGAACTACCTCCTATGAGGGAGGTATATTTTATTACTGTACATGTTCCAAGAGAAACAATGGTATCAATTTTTTCTATCAATATGTCTCTTAATAAGCATAAAAAACTGAACAGACAACTAGAATAATATGAAGCTAAGGGATTTATATGAACCAATATTTCAACATGGGGTTTACCCATTCTATTATTGAATAAGTAGGATGTTACCCTTAGTATTCTCATGAATTAATAGCATATGAATAATATTATTATTAATAACAACAATCCACTCCCACATATATGTGATCTCATAAGTTATCCATGATGATCTATATTTTTCGAAAATATTGAATTGAGTTCAATATATCATCGAATTTTATTCAGGAATTTTAATAAACCTTGTATATATTTATAAAGAATATATCAAATTTAGGAGTATTTGGTAATATCATTAAGTTTGAAGAACACTCCAATAGATTTTATATCAATTATGAATTAGGTTTTTCCCTTACACTTAGAGACATTAATTATGGTTTTCATGGACGTTATGTTGGCTTATTATCATACTCGATGTGATCCTACCACACACATTAACATCATATTGAGTACATTGATAGAGGATAGTTTTTACACCAATATCACAAAATACCACTTTTGGATTAATAATTTTCACTTACAAAGTAAACTTCTCTCGGACTCAACTGTGTCAATAGACCCATAGAATGTAAGGGCCATGGTTTTATGGGATCATCACCAGAAGATCTCTACCTTACAACATTTATTGGGGATTTTTAGATATTATAGGAATATTAATTAGGATATATCATTCATTAAAATAGTTTTTATGGGATTTGAAAATTTTTCAGTAAAATTATCACTTTCAAAATCTTGTAATGAAGATATTTTGGAGTTTTAATGAAATCTTACTTTAGTGTCAATACTAGGTATTCCAAAGCTAGTATGTATGAATAAAATTTGTCGTGATGCTTCTAGTTTGAGGGTATGAGTTGTTTTGATCCAATAGGACCATGTTGTGGCATATGGTTATCAATATTTGAGGTCTCCTTTGAGTAATAACCCAATTCACAACATTGATCTAGTTGCATTTGTTCATGTCTTGCATTAATAAATACATTATTTACTAAGAGAGTGATTTTTTGTATACATGGTCTATAAAAGGCTCAAATAAATATTTATAAATCATGATTTAATCCTTGTTTAGTGATGAAGGATTAAAAACATTTAGTTTTAAATTTTTTAGATTTATTATACACAAGTTAAAGGTAAAGAAATGGCAGATGCTCTGAGACAAAAAACTCAGACACAATCTACTAAGGAAGTCATTATTTAGTGGGTTTTTATATAACTTCTTTTGAGATTCATATATAGATTCAAGATTGTCATAAGAAGCCTATTCTTATAATATTAGTAGTTTCCACAGAACAAATTGATTGAGTATATATGATACATCTTTTTGTTGTCATGGGAATAGTCTTAAGGGAAAGAGTATCAGGGGAGGACCCTCTGCCTGGTTGGTTAATTTAAGGGGAAAATATCTTGGATATGAGAGGTTTTTTTGGAAAACATAAGAAATTATAGAAGTGATTGTATGGGAAACTCATACCTATAAGTGGTTTGTATAACCCATACTTACCAATATGTATTGTGACATACGCTTCTAGTTTTGGTTGTTAGGGATGCCGAGACATATATCATGTTTTGTTACTCAGTGCTCCTCTTGTCAGTAGGTGACATCAGAACAGTAGTCGTCATATGTTCTTTTACATATGTTACATACTCTATGGTGGAAATGGGATAAAATCACAATGGATTTTGTGCTGGTATTACATAAATCCCCTTGACATAGTTATTCAGTGCATGTGATTGTGAAAAGTTTAATGAGTGTTTAACTTTTCATTCTTACCAAGGTGACCTTTTATGCAGATAAACTCTATAGGATTTATGTATGAAATGTTATATTCCATTATAGATATTCTTTTAAAATTTATTATACATGTATGTTCTATTTAAATTGTGTTTATAATAGGGGAATTAGAAGGCTATAGGTTCAGAGGTGATTCTCATCATAGGCTATTAACCTCAGACTGATGGATTGTTTGGGAATATGTTATAGGTGTAAGAGGATATTATCTCGACATGTATCCTTTATTTTTGAGGTTATTGATGGAAAAAATTTCCTCTATATTAGTATTATAATTACAACATACTTCAATATTCAATATATATGGATCATTATGAGACATTATATAGTAGGTCATTTTATTTTCCTCATCTTGGTTTGAGGCATGGGAGGTAGTGCTATTGTTAGAATGTCTCAATTAGGAGACATTGAAGTGGGTAAAAATTATAAAGAAGATTATGGATATAGATTATTATTTTAAAAAAACTTATGTTAATATTCATCACAACTATTAGAGATTGAGGTTGGGGTTAGGTATTCTTACATTTTATTCCAAGGTTGGGTCAATGATGAATTATGATGTGGGGAATGCGAGCTCCAAAAATTATTGAATATTTTGTTATTTTAGAGTGGGTAGGACTACTATTTTATCATATAGAACAACCTCAATGATACAATGATATGTGTGATTCATTTCATATTTCTCAACTTTTTCATTATCATTTTGAATCAACTCATTCTATCTTATATAGGGTGTGATGAGTGGGATGATGGTGCTTCTTTTGAGGAGAAACGTTTTGGTGTTTTTGATTGTATTACAATTTCCATTTGAGGAATTTTTGTTCCTCTACTTTAGGTCTTATTGTAGAACATAAATGTATAGTAAAATACTTGGGAGAGAGATTCCAATATACAAGAATAGTAGCTAGAGTTATTCTCAAATGATTATCAACCATCGTCAGTAGGTAAACACAGGGATGTGTTTTTTATTGATGGGAGGTCGTAAGATCAAAATATATATTAATGGTATAGATAATTTAAAATTAATTTTAAATATATTTTATCCTTATAATGTTTCCTGAAGGTTTGATGAAGGTGAAGAAGAGTCTATGGACTATTCAGATCCCGGAGCTCTGGTATTTTTTTTGAGAAATAGATTGAGGTACACAAATGTTGCACGGTTAATAGTAATCTTGTCACTCAACAATTCATTGTAAAAAATTTGTATAATAGTTTTTTTAATGTTGTGATGGAGGCCCCATGGACATTATAATACTATAATAAATCTTAGTTGTATTGATAATGGTTATTTTTACCGTGTGCCTAAACTATACGAGGGGTGAAGTCCTTAGACAGTGAGCATGCATGGGTTTCACATGGTTTGTAGAACTGTGTGAATATCCATGCGAGGTATGTCACCTTTTGTAGTTTTTGTTCATGACCAGAGCACGTCTTAAACAAAAATGTTTACAAAACATGTTCCCTATAAAATTGTTGAAATGACCATTTTATATTTTCCAATAAAAACTAAAAACCTTCCTTTAACATTCATTTCAAATGCACAGTAGCCCCCTCCACTGAATCCCTGCTCCTCTATCTTCTCTACTCATTGTTGTATCCATTTTGTAGGGATTGTTAATTAAGAATCATTGGAAAAATTGGATCACTCTAGGTAATTATATTATTCATATTTTTTTCTTTCCTTATATTCCTTTACTATATTGGATTCTATTTATTATAAATCTAGTATACCCAAAATATTGATATTTTGTTTAGTTCTTCTGATTCCTTATATTTATCCATTAATTAATACATGATATCTAATGAGGAGATGGATGAATACCTAAGGTAGGTTATCTATTAAATTTCCATAAAATTCATGACATATATATATATATATATATATGTTCTGAAATAGCATACTAGGCATTTGAAATTCTATGTGACACTACTAAAATATAATATATTTAAATTAAATTAACGGTCCTTGATGAGATACTCACAAATTCACATGATATTATCAGAATTTGTCTTCCACATGTAGGTCCACCCCTTTGGGTGTGTTTATTGTATTCGTTGGAACCATTATAAATTTCCTTAAGACTAAAACACAAAATGTTATGGGTTTACATTGTCTATAATCACTCAAATTAATGAACTATATGTATTGGAATAATAAATTAAATGAGTGAAACATGGATGGAAAGGCAGTGTCGCTTGACCATAGTATATATATAAATTATTACCATGACTAAATGGAATAAATTTAAGTTTAATGGAATAACCATTAGACAAAAAAAATTTATATTATGAAGTGTATTCATGGATATATTTAGGTTTTTAAAAACATAAGTAATTAATATATCATTCATGACGATGGGAAGACACCTATGATACCATATAAGGGATGGTATATCATGACAAGAACATGGATTATCATTATGGTTTTCCTTAGATTGAATCATAAGATACCAACCAATTAATTTATGAGTGTACCAAGTTAAATAAAAATCATGGTTTTGGTATTTGTCATATATTGTTAATACTAGGAAGTCGATTAGAGGGTTCCACTATATATCAAAAATATTAAATTGAATTTCATGGAAGATTATCCTTAGATCCAACTTAATATTACCAAATTTCTTGGATTAATCATTAATATACTTACAATTAATTCACTAAGTCTACCTAGGACATGATCCTTGGGTTTAGAGAGTATTTTCCCCCTTAATGTGAACTTCCATGGGTACACCCCTCTGGATTTTACCAATATTATAAAACATAAATTCCATCAATGATAATGAATTATATTCAATTATCAATATATATTGATGCATTGATTTTATTACTTGTGTCCCATAATTATAAATATAAATGAAAATGCATATTAATAAATGAAATTTATACCTTGTACTGAAGGAGGAAGTATTAGACAATTATCTCATGAGGAACCTAGACTAACATGGATTATTTATTTAATAACAATATTTATTATAACTGAACACTTCTCATGTTATATTCACACACTTGATAATGATAGAAATAATTGGTAGTGTCCTACTAATTCAAACCCACACCTTATTAGAGATTCTGATTGGAACCCCAAAATCTTCATAGATACATGTACAGACAATGGAATGTTCCCATATATGTATGCTTTGTTTTGTATACTAGGATGGATTATGGGAAGAGATGACAATGATTGTGATCACAGTGCTATTGGAGATATATTTTGGTATTTTAATATTTTCTTATTGAATGTACTTGTTATATTCCTTCTACCCTATATCCCTTGTATCCCCCATTTTCTATAGCATCCAGACAATATTTTTTGTATATGATTTAGGTGATTTCTTCTATTTTTTAATTATTCTACCTATGGACTACATCTATCATTCATTTATTTTCATGTGTCTTCTGACTCTAGTAAATAGGGAATAGTCTCCCCATGATACCAATGTAAACCATACATTATATTGTGTTTACTCTTATTTATGGGGAGGTGTGAATGGGTCCATGTGTCTAGTTGGGTTCAGTAACTTATGTGTGAACTGAATTCATGATGTCACACATTGAGTTCAAACTATAACTTTATTTGATGAGTTTAGGTTCACCATAGTCATTTTTAAAGGAGAATATCTATCCTAAATATTTATAAATATATCCTAATCATTAATAATTTTTTATTAAAGAGTAAGTGAATTAATCATTTCATTTTACCCATAAATGATAAATATTGTGTGATATTAGTCCTTTTTTCATTCAATAGGTAAAAATTTAGTTAATAACAAACAAAACCTTTTTAGTATTATTACACAAGAGTTTATATGTGTCAAACCATGTATCCACATTTATTATCCAGAAAGGGTTGTAATTTCAAGGTAAAAAATATATATACTAAACCAAAACATTAGGTTATTTTCATATATATATACTCATCCTTAAGACTTATCTATAGGGCTTTCATGAAATTTATCTTATCTAAATAACTAAAATAATCTATCTTACCCATCCATCCAACATTACAATTTTTATTAAAGGACACAAAGAAAAGAATTACAAACAAGTGGCCCTTCCTAGGGGGGACGAAAGTACTATAGCCCAAGGGAATCGCCCCTTATAAGGTTCACCCCCTATGGTTTAAATAGAGAAACATTAGAAAGGAAACAAACCGAGGATCCTAGAGTTAAAAGAGATGCTAGATAGTCCGCCACTTTGTTCTCCTCCCTCCACGTATGTGAGACTCTCACGTTATTGTTGAGAAGAAGCTTTCAAGTCCTCATGGTGTAGGAGATGGACCAGGGAATGGATCCTTTACCTTTTAAGCCTTCATGAATAATCTTGGAGTCAGTTTCCTCCTGATTAATCATAATATCCCTCTCATTGAAAATAGTGTGGCCAGTGAGAACCGCGTTAGCCACCGCCCGAATAGGAGTTCCACTCCCATAATAAACCGAGAAAGAGAGAAACACACTCCCCCGATAGTCCCGAACAACCCCTCCTCCACACGTCACACCCATCCCACAAGATATGTTTGTGTTGAGTTTGAGGCCATCACAAGAAGGTATCCACCATATCCATCTCCCCAGAGGACTAGTATCAATCTGCGCACCTACACTCCTCACACCCAAGATCGTACAAAGGGACGGTGCCTCCTTCTTAATGCCCTCCAGACCGACCAAATCATACAAGAGGCACCTAGTTTTGGCCACAACCAACCTTCCTGAGGATGGGATCCCCTCGAACCAGGCACGATTCCTTGCCTTCTATAAAACCCAGTTTCCCGTAATGAAAATGACACGACTCACCACTGATTCTATTCCTGAGCTCATGGCCCCATGGTCCCATTGCTCAATGAAAAGCTCAATGTTAACACCTGGATGGTCATACGCCGTGATAATTCTGAAGGAACTCCACACCTAACGAGCCCATTCACCCTTGAAGAAGATGTGACTCAGGCTCTCTTGGTTTTTGAACATGCAGCTATAGCAACAGGACGCCATGCTGATTTCCAAACATTTAATGTTATCGTCATAAGTAAGGGTATTGTTACGAAGCCTTTAAGAGAGGAAACTATGTTTAATGGGTAATATGTTACCCTATACCAAATCACTCCATCCATCGTGTTGTCCCTAAGGAGAGTTCAGTCTTCAGAACTCCTTCGAACTAAAAACCCCCTGAATATGATGGTGTGTAAATACATGTTAGAAAATAGGCTTATCAATTGTGAAAAAGAGTAGCATAAACATAAAGGCATGATAAATCATGATTATCATAACATGGAAATGTGGGAACAACACTAAACATGTAATTAGCATAAGCCAAGTCTCATTGCTCATGGAGCATGAGTAAACCCTCATTGCACATGAAGAACAAGTGAACCCTCTTTGCACTTGAATTAGCATGAGTCAAAACCCATTGCACATTACGTATCATGATACTATACTTTTCACAATGCGTTGGAGCGCTATTAGGGTGCACCCTTCTTAAACATTAATTTTAATGCATAAGTGTGCCACATAAATCATAAAACATTGAATCATTCAACATAATCAATTGTTATAGGATAAATGAATTTTGAATACATATATGAAACTCATTAAACAATAAGTAAATGTTTATAGAGGTAAATAACCTAGAATTAAAAATAGGCATGGGATTCAATACACAATGACTTTGTCTTGGAAAAGCACAGTGCAATTTCGGCAGCGTAATGGCATGACATAAGAACTCATAAAAATGGTTGATGAGAGAGAAATCAACATCTCATTATATTTACATGACATGAAAGTATGGGGTCATATAGATACATGTCCCAGAAAATGTAATGGAATTTATATTCATGATAAAAAATAATTTCTTGAATGTAAATGATGAGAGAGAAATTGCGTTTTGGAATTTCTGCATAGTAACAGATGTACATGGGAGGCATTTAATGAGAGAGAAAGGGGTCTCCCATCATTCAAACATAAAGAGGTCAGTATAGGGGAGGTGATAAACCATACTGAAACATTTATAATTGAAATAAAAATGGCACAACAATTTAAATAATAATGGACAAAAATGAGAAAGTAAGAAAAAAACCTTACTTGGAAGTGTGCTTCAAATGGCTTGAGAGAGGCTACAGAAAGGCTTCTTGGGAGCTTGGGGAACCTGGGGAGGACTCTATAGATAAAAGGGTAGAGTTTTGACAAACGAAAAAGTATTTTAGTGAGAAGTAAGTGGGATCTTGGATGGGTTTATATAGGAAAGGAGAGAGAATTGTTTATTAATTAGGTTTGGAACACCTCACATTAAACTAATCAAAACCACAAAAAATCCCATGGTTTTTTACCATTATTTTTTCAAAAGGGGAGTGGAAAACAATATTTTATAAGGTAAATGTCATAACTTCTTAAAATAATGGTGTTGATTATGTGGAGGTGAGTCACACTCCCAAGGAAAACAGTTTAAAAAGACTAAATATTTAATAAGTCTTGAAGGGTCCACTAATGCTTTGAAAAATAAATCCAACAAACCCAAAATCACCTTATTTTAATGATAAAACATATATTGGCCTAACTTAAAGTTTATAGTATTTTATTACATCACTATTGGAGCATTATTATGTCATTAAAACACATTATATTTTTAAATGATATTTAATTTTTACCCAAAAATTTGACCGTCTCAGAAAATTATGAAAAATTCACCATTTGATAATTTCTGTGTCATGATTCCATAAATAATATTCATTTTATCTAAATAATTTTATAAATATGTTTATTTTCGATTTTAAAATAAAAACCGATGTTCATCACAAATTCATGTGCTTTGACGAAAATGGCTTTCAAACCTTAATAAAATTTACAATTTTATTCATAAAATTATACTATAATTTGTATTTAATTAAAATTAATTTAATAATAATAATATTTTATTAAAATATAATTTAATTCTAAAATCCATTAATTCCTCAAAATAGATTTCATAGTTGAACATTAACTAAAAATAATGTTTGTGGTTTAAAACTATTTACAAGGTAACAATAATAAAAAGAAAGTGTATTCATTATTATATACAAAAATAATGTACACAATCATAGTACTATGGTCTTGTTACATGACCCCTTATAACACCTGCATAACACCAAAGAGTAATGTGTGCGATGGTGATGAACTCTTGGGGTAGCTAAGATAACATTGCTTAGATGGTAATCTCTATATACTTCTACTTCTCCCGTAGGCGGCCCCTCTCAAGCTTAACATATTAAATCACAGCATGGGATAGGTCAAGAGAAAATCTCAAAGAAACAATATTCTTTCTAAGCTCTAACAAATGGGCTTCGTATGGGGCGCGTCTACTAGATGAGACCATCGCTTCCTTTTTCTGAGTAAATTTGATTTTTAAAGCCATATATTTATACTAATCATGTGATCTCTATTCAACGACTATAATAGAAATGGTCACAATTATTAACAATATTATAAAATACAAAAACATAAAACCAAAGAAGTTGACATTTTATATATACATTTTACGTAAAGGGACATTTAATTAGATCAAGAGAGATTTCCATTAATGAAATCATGGGTCGTTACAATCTTCCCCCCCTAAGAAATTTTGCCCTCGAAATTTCATTTTCCCACACTAAAACAGTTTTCAGGAACTCTGCTTCATCATTTCCTCTAATTCCCATATATCTTCTTCAAACTTTTTGTTTCTCCACAACACCGTGATGAGGGGCATTGTCTTATTTCATAGAAATATTTTTCTACGATCTATGATCTTCACTGGTAGCTCCTCAAAATAAAGATCATCTTATTACTGTACCACCTCTAAAGAGAGTACTTGTGAAGGGTCAGGTATGTACTTTCATAAGATGGATGCATGAAAGACATCATATACTTTGGCCATGGTTGGTGGAAGTGCTAGTCGATAGGCCACAGCCCCGAAACGATCAAGAATGTCGAAGGGGCCGAGATACCTTGGACTTAACTTCCCTTTAATTTCAAACCTCGTGAACTTCCATGGAGATATGCATAGAAATATCATGTCTCCAACATTAAAATCAATGTATCGTCAATGGTTATCTACATAACTCTTATGTTGACTCTTGGCTACTTTGATATGCTGCTGAATGGTTTTCACCTTCTCCTACATTTCTTCGACCATTTCTGGTCCAAGTAGCTTACACTCACCGACCTCATCCCTACATGCCGATGTTCTGCACCTTTTCCCATAAAGGGGTTCATATAGTGACATTTGTATGCTCTAGTGGAAATTGTTATTATAAGAGAACTCAACCAGAGAAATATGTTGACCCCGTCATTCTTTAAAGTCCATTGAGAACGCTATTAACATGTCCTCATATGTTTGGATAGTCCGCTCGTATTGGCCATCATTTTGAGGATGTTAGGCCTTACGGAAGTAGAGTTCAGTATTTAGAGCATGTTGAAGACTCTTCCGAAACATAGAGGTGAATCTTGGATCTCGATCCTACAAAATAGATAGTGGTACTCCATAAATCCTTTCAACTTCCCTGATATATATATATGTGCTAGTTTATCCAAAGAGAAATCCTCTCGAATAGCAATGAGGTGTGCAGCCTTTGTAAGATGATCCACAATAACCCAGATTGCATTGCTGCCTTTGGATATCTTTGGAAATCCAATGAAAAAGTCCATGGTGATGTTCTCCCATTTCCATTTTGGTATGGGAAATGGTTTCATCATCCCCTTATACTTCTGCCTCTCTGCCTTCACTTGCTGACACACTAGGAACATTGATGTATATTCATAAATCTCCTTCTTTATATAATCCCACCAATAATAATCTTGGAGATCTCAATGCATCTTTGTGTTTACTGGGGAATTAGAGAAATTTTAACTATGTTCATCATCAAAAAGTTCCTTCATCAGCTCCGAACATAATGGAACACATATTATTTTCCCAAATCTCACAATTCCTTCTTCATTAACATTAATCTCTGTAGATTTCTCTTTTCTAATAGCTTCCACTTTTTCCTAAATTCCCATATCATCCTTTTGATCATCCTTTAACCTTTCCAAAAGTGGCAGTTGAGCAATAATTTGTGAAAGAATTGATTATGTTCCCTTATTTATGATTCCCATTTCCATCATCATCAAATATAATATGATTGGATCTTATTAAATTCTCATCAATGATAGAATCGCTTGGTCCTTTCTACTTAGATCATCTTTCACCTTCTTCGCTTTCCCATCATGGTGATATAATGACCAGTCATAGTCTTTGATCAGCTCCAACCATTTTTTGTGGATCATGTTCAACTCTTTCTATAAGAATATATACTTAAGGATTTTGTGGTCCTTATATATTTCACACTTCTCCCCAAAGAGATAATACCCCCAAATTTTCAAAGTGATGATCACTACAGCCAACTCAACCTCAAGTGTTAGATAGTTGTGTTCATAAACATTCAATTTCCTTGATGCATTGGCAATGACTTTATCATTGTGAATCAACACACATCCCATGCCCTTATTCAAAGAATCAATGAATACCACATAAAGTTCTCCACTTGTGGGTAATGTGAGGACGGGTGCAGTGATAGGCCACATTTTCAACTCCATGAACCTTTCTTCACATTCACCACTCCAAGAAAACATTACTCCCTTCTGAGTTATCTTGGAAAGTGGGTTGGACAGTCATGAGAAATTTCTCCGAAACCGTCGTTAATATCTAGCTAACCCCAAGAAGCTATGGATATCTGTTACTGATGTTGGCCTCGACTATCCCTCAATTGCATTAGTTTTGGATGGAACCAAATATATCCCATTGCTTGTGATGATATGGCCCAAGAATGAGACCTCCTTCAACCAGAACTCACACTTGTTGTACTTTTCATAGAGCTTCTCCGTCTACAAAGTCCCTAGTACAGTTCATAGATGCTTCTCATGATCCTCCTTAGTATTTGAGTATATTAGAATATCATCTATAAAGACTACCACAAATTTGTCTAGGTAATCTCTAAATAATATATTTATCATGTCAATGAAGATTGATGGAGCATTAGTGAGTCCGAAAGGAATTACTATGAATTCATAGTGCCCGTATCTGGTACGAAAAGTATTATTGGGGATATCTTCCTTCTTCACCCTTACTAGATAATATCCTAACTGCAAATCCACATTGGATAAGTATTGTGCTCCACGCAGCTGATCGAACAAGTCATCAATTCATGGGAAGGGGTTACTTGTTCTTTATCGTGATTTTGTTATTCTCACGAAAATCGATTTAAAGGTGCATTGACTTGTCCTTCTTTTGATGAAAAGGACTGGTGCACCCCATTGTGAAGCATATCGGTGTGTAATCCCATTATCCATATTCTCATGTAGTTATTTCTTGATCTATTCAAGATCAAACAAATACATTCTATACAGAGTCTTGGATATTGGAAATTCCCCAGGTATAAGATCAATTGAGAATTCAACATCTCTTCTCGTAGGATGACCCAAGAATTCATCGGGAAACACTTCAGCGAATTACCTCACAATAGGGATGTCTTCAAGGTTGGTTTCTTCTGTGGACTCAATCATCTAAGCCAGATACACATTCTAATAGGGAAATAATATCCACGCTTGAGATGATGGAGCTAAAGATGATTCATCTTCCTCCTTGCACTTTTATTGAATTGGGGGTCTATTAACCATATAGAGAGTGATTTCACTCTCCCGACAATTTATGTTGGCTCAATATAATGAGAGAAAATCCATGCCAATATTCACATCAAATTCCACCAGAGGGAGAATGAAGATTTTCATCAGTATGTTTAATACACATATTATGAAATGGGAGGAATTATATTCTTGAGACCCAATGATTTCCCCATTTTCTGTAATCAATGAAATCTTCACTTCCCTGATTTGTGGTGGTGCTGGGACTGTTTTACTAAACATTTGAGATATAAAAGAATTCAGAGAACCTGAATCAAAATGTACGTTCACTATACTTGAATGAATAACTAGCGTACCTATCATCAATTTGTTTTCTGGGTTCACTTCGGTAGTAGTGATGGAAAAAGCTCACCCTTGTTGAGTTGGAGGTTGTTTGTTGCCTCCAAAAACCCTTGGCTTAGGGAACTGATTTGCAAGATGCCCTGGTTCATCGCAGTTATAGTAATGAACCACGTGTTGAGGATAGAATAGAGCGTTCTTCTCCTCTGTCATAGTCACAGGTCTTTCTTTCCCATAGTTAATACCTAGGTTACCTTCACTTCCACACCTAAAGAATTTCCTCATCCCCTTCAGGCAATTTTCGAGGTTCTTCTTTCCACACTTTTGGAAAGTGGGGTGCTAGATCTTCATAGCACCGTTGGATTTATCCATCAGACCACCAGCATTGAAGTAAAGTCAATGAAAATTCAATAATTTGAATAAGTGAATAAAAATTATATAAAATCTCATTAGACACCTTCTATCTCCCTATGAGAATGATTTTACTAACTCTCATCAATTTACAATGTTTTATTAAAAACAATTTGATCCACAAAAGAAAATATCACAAAAACATTTTCTCTACAAAACTCTATACATAACCTCAGTCCGATGACTTTGGGTCTCATTTCCTCATACTAATTGTCTCATTACAATGGAATCATTACAATGAACCCTTTTCTCAAAATCCACTTCAAAAACTCTTCTCAACTGCTAGTTCGATCTTCCTCAGTCTGGTAAGAAAACTTTTAGTTGTCTGATCTTATAACAAGATATTTGTTCGAAAATAACTCAGACTCAATCTTTGTAATGCCACGACCCTAGATGCCTGGAGCCAGTGCATTATTTTAATACATTGGCATGATTACAAGGAATCAAATCCCTAAGGACCGATTAGTTTAGCAGTCTTGGAAAATAAATTACATACATAAACCTTACATTACAATTCAAAATATTAAATACAACATAAATAATCCTTTGAGAATTCAATTATTCTCTTATCTTAACCCTGCATACCAGTCATAATACACTTCTTGAAATCTGGGGAAAATAAAACATAAGAAAGGGGTGAGATCAGATGCTCAGTAAGGGTAAGCGTACAATAAAAGATAATATAAATAAATAATCATAAACCTCAAGGTAATATGTATAACAAAAACACAATCCCTTTAAACATAATCTTCAGTATAATATGGTAAGAATAAATAATACCATATAAAATAAGCATAACCA
Source organism: Viscum album (assembly GCA_963277665.1). Lineage (NCBI taxonomy): Eukaryota > Viridiplantae > Streptophyta > Magnoliopsida > Santalales > Viscaceae > Viscum > Viscum album. Next base: position 1,198,796,937 of record OY728143.1, on the reverse strand, counting down.
TGGATGTTCTAATAGTTGAATAATCACATGAAATATCCATAACTAATATCATAATGAGGGAATGCATAATGTCAAATGTTTACACTATCAAGATATGTGCTCAAGATAGCTACTATAAAGATCTATCCTCATGATAATTTAAGTCTGTGGGTAGAAAATAGTCTGATTTGTGTCAAGATCTATCCTCCTGATAATGTTAAACTACTTAGAAAACAAATGCGAAGGGTTTTTTGCCAACTAATTTCATCTCATGTGACCTACCGATGAATCGAGGGGCTATAGAGGGTTCCGCCCGTCACTTAATAAGTCCAATACATTCCTCATATAAAAATGGTGAAACATAAACAACATAATCATTCATATTAAAAACTATTATACATAATATGAACACTTTAACCATAAACCAAGAATGTTATCTAAATAGAACATCCACAATCAAAATGATCATAAACAATTCAATAAAATATGGTAAATGATATCATAATATATCAACCTTAATTAAGAATAATATCTAACAAATAATGTTTACATAGATGAAAATAATCTAATAAAATCATTAAAAATATCTTGATACAAATACCCCTTTTTCGTTGAAGTAATTTATTCAAAAGTAAAATAATTATAAAACAAGACATTTAAAAAGATATTTTTGAATCAAAGTGTCTCATACCACTTTGAAACTTTTTAAAGGAATTAACATTTTAAAATATTCATGTCCATATAAATAAATACTTAAAACCATTTTGAAAACATGGAAATTAATGAGAAAGACTTAGAAGAATAAATCTTTAAAACATTTAAAATGATATTTTAGTTAAAGAGTACCATACATAAAACCTTAAAAAAGATTTATTTTGAAAACATTTTTAAGAAACATGGACATGGATGATAAATATGTCTTAGTAAATACTTACGTATACACAATCTCGGATAATAATGAGATTGTAAAATTAAACCTTGTATAAAACATTAAAAATATTACTTTTGAAAAAAATTGAATGAAATTAAAAATAGATATAAAATGTTCTTTATAATGCTTTACATGCATATAAATAAATATGTATGATAACCTCAAGAATATTGAAATGGAGAAAGGATTAATTCTTTAAACATTCAAAGAATCCCATACCACTTTGAACATTTAAATAATAAGCCCAATATCTTAAAATGGATCTTTAAATACCATGAAGATAAATTTATTCATGATATAAAATATAATAGGGGAATTACATACACCACACATAAGAAATAGGTGGTGAACATGGCTTATATCTCACGAAAATTAAAAGTGAGATGAAATTCCATTACCGTAGGTCTGATTCCCTCTGTACGTATCCAAAAATCCTGTATAGTGGTTTTAAATATATTATTAACTTGTAAAAAAATCATAATAATATTTATGATATCATATATGATTAATTTATGACTTTATATTTGCTATTTATTAATATTTTCCCAGTTAAAATAATGTTTCGGGTAATAATCGATTTGTTTATTGTATGTGTTTTGACTTGTTAATATTGATATTATTACTTAGATCGTGATTTTATTACTTAAAGAATGTAAAACATGATTTATATATCATATATATTCATTATATAAATATATATAATATATAGATAAATGAAATGTAACACAACGTTCATGGAGACCGCAGGTCGTATGTACGCATGAACGTTGTTTCTGTTTTATTTTCATATTGAATAGAATAAAATAAATGATATATATATATTATTCTTATATAATATTTATGTCATATATTTTATATTTATTCAGTATATAAATTTTTATAATCATTCTGAAATTGTTTTAATGGAGGATGAATCTCATCATGTTGTGGAGACGGTAAACCATACGTATGCACGAGCAACAATATCATTCTGTAATGGTAAAGGGTAAGAAATTTGATGGAATATGAATTATAAAAAAACAATATTATGTCATATTTATTATTTACATCCTTTATATTCATCGTTATACCCATAGAAATAAATTATATATGAAAAACAATTTACACCACGCCGTGGAGACGGTAAGTCGTACGTATGCACGCATGGTGATATTGTTTTTCTTAGGATGCATAAAAGGAGGAATATGGTTTTCCCATAATCATAAAAATATCTCTGAATATATTATATTTTTTATTTATTACTTTAATATGGAAACAACTTAGGAAAAGGAAGTAAAATAAGAAAAGAACTTTGAAGGAGTTGGTAAAACAATTACCCCTTCTTCGAGTGTCTCCTTTTGATTTGCACAAAATGACTCTTTATGTTAGATTTCTACCCAAATTATGCCCTCTAGGATGAAGTGAAAGAATTTGGGAGGATAAAAGTGTAGGTTTTGTCTGAACTAAATGGTTTTAGATGTGTGAATAAAAGATAAGGAGAGGTGCCCTTTTATAAGAGAGGGGAGGGGTACTTTTGGAAATTCCAAAACTATTAATTTATTATAAAATGATTTTAGATTTAAAATAACTCCAAAGTAATTTATTTAGAGGATAACATGAGTATGGGTATAAATACCCTTAACCAGTGAATTTTAGACATGTTTAGTTCATAAAACGAACCCTATCTCTTGGCTTTAACCCTTAGTTAAACAATTTAACTCTTACCGTGACAACTTGCATTTTTACACTATAGGGTTAATATAGTTACTATAAAATGCCAAAAAACCCTAATTGGATAATTTATGACATATTTAACATTATAATAGTTATTTTTCCTAATTATATATTTTTATAAATTTTATATAATTTAGTAAAATATTATTTATTTTAAAATTTCATTTATATCAATTTTGACACTATTTATTATTTGACTTTTTATAAAATTATAACAACTTGATTACTTTGAGAAAACTACATAAAATCATCACTAACATGTCATAGTAGTCCAAAAAATTCTTGGATGACATAAAATATCTCAAATGATATTTATTTTAATATTATTAATATCAATTATTTGATTTTTTTTTTAATAAATCAATTACTGAATCATCATTATGTCACCATTTAATATAATTATATATTTTATAAAATTATAAATAAATTAACATGATGTGGATTAAATTTTTAATTTCCATTTACTATTTATAGTCAACTATATCACTTATATAACCTCATATTAAAAATGATATAGTTATTAAAATTTAAATATGACATTTTTAACTATTCTTTAAAGAAAATATAATAAACATCCTAATCTAACAAAAGTAGCTTAAAAAGGATCACATTTTAGACCTAAGATTGGTTTTGGTCAAAACACACATATCCAATGAAATTGGGACAAGTGTTAGGGTAATTTTATATTATTATAATATTATTTTTACCTTTAATTAACCTATTTATTTTTAACTGTGGTAAATAAAATTCAAAAGTTACTATTCACTAAAAATTATTTTGATTCTATTTCACAAAATTTTTCATACTGATTACAACCATCTATGTCTGTTTTTCAAAATTTAATTCACAGAAGTGGTAAAATTACGTTTAATGCTAATCTCACAAATGTGACTTGAAGGCGTGTAAAAGGGACGTTCAAAAGTTAAATAATTTTTTATATCTAATTATTTAATAAGAATTATTCCAATGACCTAAATTGGATTAATATATGTATTATTTATCCATTATTACTTTAAAATCAATTTAAACTAAAATAATATTTAAATGAAAAAGTCAGTTTTTAATAACAATGCAACATTTTTCACTATTCATCAAAAATGAAATTTTTCAAAAAAAATACAAAAAATTCACCCTAAGATAATTTTGATATAAAAAATTCAAAATGAAGTATATTTTGAAAAATAAAATATATAAATTTCATAATGTGGTTAATATTGTTCATAACTGCTTTTTAAATGGCTAGTTTGATAGTTCATAGTATGCTCGAACTCAGTGTTGCATGCAACATAAGTTATCGAAGAGATTAAATTTAAAAGAGACATAATGTAAAATCTTGGGATGTTAAATTATCTCCCCCTTTAAAAAAATTATGTTATCACAATTTTTGAATTTAGTTTCGGTAACCAAGGCTTGACTATTCAAAATTATTTTATTGAAATCCCACATCAGAATAAGGGTCGATAAATGTTTCACTTTAAAATAAAGAAAGGGAAGTATAGAGGTTATTAGAGATAACACATACAAGGATTACATGTAGGAAAAAATTGATATGAAATAAAAATATAACCATCAAGTTCTTATGGAGAGTGATAGAGAACATGGTTAGGAGAAAGCTAACAATCACAAAGCTATAAATCTACGATAATCTAAGGGACTATTTTACTCATCGAAAAAAAGTACTAGGATATCATTTTTGGTTTCAATATTCTTTCCCTAGATTTGAAGAATTATTTTACTATTTAGATAAGCACTTAATTGATTTATTTCCATGTCATAAGTATAATCTCATCCTTTTCTATTCTTTAATCTATTTTCACTTCATCCCTTCCACCTGGAAATGAAATTTCAAAATGAAATTTTCACTCCTAAAGCACTTTTGATAAATCGTAAGGCCTACAATTATTTCCTTAATCCTTTAAATTATTAATGAAACCAAAAATATTAGCCCAAAGTATATAATAAATCATACTTTAACGTAACAAAAATAATATCCAATGTTCAAATTACTCCATTCCAAAATTAATACTTTTCTAAAATACTTTTGTCCAAATTAATACTATAAAAAGTTCTCTAAATTTCCAAAATAAATTGTAACATCAGATTCTCCAAACAATGTAATATAGCTCTTACCAACACATACCAAATATTTTATCACCTTAAAAACCTTAATGAAAACATTCATGCCTCCAAATCCTTAAAGAAAAAGTACCACAGTACAATTCTTATATATCTCATTATTCTCATAATCATAATTTTATAACATAATTATTGAATCTAATAAAAAAATTACATTAATTATTCCACTTCTAATGTAGTAATAATATAAGCTTGACCTTGATCCCTTTTCTTTTTCTGAGCTATATTTTCTTGATGCTTGGGGAATTAATTGGCATCGTAACCCATATCTTTACGGTGGAAACATTGCATATTGGAAAATTCTTTCTTTTCCTTACAATCGTGAGCATAGTGGCCTTTCTCTCCACACTTGAAACAAACTACTTTTCCTATCAAGCAGGAACCAGGGTGTTTATTTCCATAGTTATCAGATGAGGGAAAATAATTATTTCCTTTCTTTCCTTTCTTTCCTTTATCCATATTTTTTCATCTATCCTTTTATTCTCATGCTTCACTTTGAGGACATTATACTTAGAGTACTCTTTACATGTCTCGTTATCACTTGATATTATTCCCTCATATGATTTAAGCGTATCTATTCTATTTTTCTGGACGCCATTATAAAATAACGACATACACTAGGTTAGATCATGTCGTAATGTATAATCCAAAAACTAACAAATTCTTAAAATAAATTGATCATTTAAGCGTATCTAGTCTCATAATCATAAAAATGGTTTCTTTGGGGATATATTTACTCATTAATCCTTCATAATGGTTTGAAAATAAAATGTGAATTATCCTAAGAATATTCCCCTAGAGTGTCGAACCAAGTGTGCAGTAAGACCCATTGTCATGTACCCGGTTACCCCCAAGTCATGCTTAGAACTCCTTGTCAGAGTTATTAATCCTAGGTACATTTGTTCCAGAACTACGTCCACTTATAGTATCCAGATTGGGATGTATTTTCTAGGAATACACACATAATATCTACCTTACCAATATTATGGGATGTTCTTCTATTCTTATCCTAAAAGTCTATATTAGGGTTATGATCCCTAATCTATGTTTTCTAAATATAATTTTAAAGTTTGTTTCTAAACATCCTTTGATACCAACTGTAACGCCCCGACCCCAGAATCTCAAAGCTGGTACATTATTTTAATACATTAGCATGTTTACAAGGAATTAAATCCTGAAGGACTGATCAATTTAGCAGTCTTGGAAAATAGATTACATACATAAACCTTACATTACGATTCAAAACATTAAATTCAATATAAATAATCCTTTGATAATTCCATTATTCTCTTAGCTCAACCTTTCATATAAGTCATAATACACTTCTTGGAATCCTGGGAAAATAAAACATAAGAAAGGGTGAGCTCAGATGATCGGTAAGGGTAAGCGTACAACGAAAGATAATATAAATAAATGATCATAAACCTTAAGAAAAAATGTATAACTAAAACACAATCCTTTTAAACACAATCTTCAGTATAATATGGAAAGAATAAATAATACCATATAAAATAAGCATAACCATGGATATTCTACTAGTATAATAATCACATGAAATATCCATAATTAATATCATAATGAGGGAATGCATAATTTCAGATGTCTACACTATCAAGATATATCCTCACGATATCTACTATCAAGATGTATCCTTAAGATAGTTTAATTAAGTGGGTATAAACCCATCTGATTTGTGTCAAGATATATCATCCTGACAATTTTAACCTTCTTAGAAAACAAATCCGAATAGTTTTTCACTAACTAATTTCATCTCATAAGACCTACCAATGTATCAAGGGGCTATAGCGGGCTCCACACGTCATTTACTAATTCCAATACATTCCTCATATGAAAACAGTGAAACATAAACAACATAATCATTCGTATTAAAAATTAGTATATGGAATATGAATACTTTAATCATACACCAAGAATGGTATCTAAATAGAACAACCACAATCAAGCTGATCATAAACCATTCAACAAAATATGGTAAATGATATCGTAATATAACAACCTCAATTAATCATAAGATCCAACAAAGGATGTTGACATAGATGAAAATACTCTCATAAAATCATTAAAAATATATTGAGACAAATACCCATTTTTCTTTGAAGTCATTTATTCAAAAGTAATTCACTTATAAAATAAGACATTTAAAAATATATTTTTCAATAAAAGTGTCTCATACCACTTTGAAACTTTTGAAAGGAATTAAAATTTTAAAACATTCATGCCCATATAAATAAATACTTAAAACCATTTTGAAAACATGAACATTAATGAGAAATATTTAGAAGAATGAATCTTTAAAACATTTAAAATGATGTTTTAGTTAAGGAGTACCATACATAAAACCTTAAAAAACATTTCTTTTGAAAACATTTTTAAGAAACATGGACATGGATGATAAATATGTCTTAGTAAATACTTAAGTATACACAATCTCAGATAATAATGAGATTTAAAAATCAAACCTTACATAAAACATTAAAAATATTCCTTTTGAAAACATTTGAATGAAATTAAAAATAAACACAAAATGTTCTTTATAATCATTTATATCCATATAAATAAATATGTATGATAATATCAAGAATATTAAAATGAATGTAGGATTAATTCATTAAACATTCAAAGCGTCCCATACCACTTTGAACATTTAAATAATAAACCCAATATCTTCAAATGAATATTAAAATATCATGAAGATAAATGTATTTATTATATAAAATATAATAGGGGCAGTACATACACCACACACAAGAAATAGGTGGTGAATATGACTTATATCTCATGAAAATTAAAAGTGAGACGAAATTCCCTTACCGTAGGTCCGATTCCATCCATACGTGTATGAAACTACCATATAGTGGTTTTAAATATATTATTAACTTGTAAAAAGAACATAATAATATTTATGATATCATATATAATTCAGTTATGACTTTATATTACCCGTTTATTAATATTTTCTTAGTTAAAGAAACATTTCAGGTAATAATCGCTTTGTTTATCGTACATGTTTTGACTTGTTAATCATGATCTTATTACATAGATCATGATTTTATTACTTCCAGAATGTAAAACATGATTTATATATCATATATATTTAGTATATAAATATATATAATATATAGATAAATTAAATGGAACACACTGTTCATGGGGATGGTAGACCATACATACACAGGAATGTTGTTTATGTTTTCTTTTCATATTGAATAGAAGTAAGTAAATGATATATATATATATTAATCCAGTAGAATATTTATGTCATATATTCAATATTTATTCAGTATATAGATTTTTATAATCATTCTGAAATGGTTTTAATGGAGGATGAATCTCATCATGTCGTGGAGACGGTAGGCCGTACATACGCACAATCAACAATATCATTCCATAATGGTAAAGGGTAAGGAATTGGATGGAATATGAATTATAAAAAAACAATATCATATCATATTTATTATTTACATCATTTATATTCATCATTATACCCATATAAAGAAATTATATATGAAAAACAGTTTACACAACGACGTGGAGATGGTAAGTCGTACGTACGCACATATGGTGATATTGTTTTTCATAGGATGGGTAAAAGGAGGAATATGGTTTTCCCATAATAATAAAAACATCTTAGAATATATTATATTCTGGATTTATTAATTTAGTATGGAAAAAACTTAGGAAAAGGAAATAGAATAAGAAAAAAACTTTGAAAGATTTGGTAAAACAATTACCTCTTCTTCGAGTGTCTCATTTTTATTTGCACAAAAGGACCCCTTAGGTTGACTTTCTGCCCAAAGTATGAACTACAAGATGGATTTAGGGAATTTAGGAGGATAAATGGATAGGTTTTGGCTGAACTAAAAGTCTTTAGAGGTGTGGATAATAGAGAAGGAGATGCGCCCTTATATAATAAAGGGGAGGGGTACTTTTGAGAATTCCAAAACTATTAGTTTATTATAAAATGATTTTTGATTTCAAATAGCTCAAAAGTGAGTTATTTCAAGTAAAATATGAGTATGGGTTGAAATACCCTTTACCAATGAATTTTAGATATGTTTAGGTTATAAAATGAACCGTGTCTTTTGGCTTTAACCCTTAGTTAAACAATTTAACTTTTACTGTGATAACTTGCATTTTTACACTATAGGGTTAATATAGTTAATATAAAATGAAAAACAAAACCTAATTGGATAATTTATGAAATATTTAACATTATCCTAGTTATTTTTTCTAATTATATATATATTTTTTAAAAGGTTGGGGTTGAATCCTCAATTTATTATTTAAAGCAAGACCTCTTTAGTGTGGGTAGAGGGAGACCCATTACATAGCCTGAAGGCCCAAGGCCAAGTGGCCTGAAAACAAGGCTTGAAAGAACATTTTTTGTCCCAAAGGACCCCTCAGTGAATATTACTACTACAGTACCCACGCTGCTACAGTACCTACCATAGTAAGGCCACCGCTACACTAAAATCTCATTTATGTCAATTTTGACACTATTTATTATTTGAATTTTTATAAAATAATAACAACTTTATTAATTATAAAAACTATATTAAATAATCCCTAAAATGTAATGGTCATCCAAACAATTCATGGATGACATCAAATATTTCAAATGATATTTATTTTAATATTATTAATATCATTTATTTGATTCTTCTTTTAATAAATCAATTACTACATCATCATCGTGTCACCATTTAATTTAATTATATATTTTATAAAAATATAAATACATTAACATGGTATATATAAACATTTTAGATTTATAATGACTATTTATAGTTAACCATATCACTTATATAACCAAATATTAAAATGGATATAGTTATTAAAATTTAAATATGACATTTTTAACTCTTTTTAAATAAAATATAATAAATGTCATAATCTAAAACAAGTGGCTTAAAAAGGATCATATTTTTGACTTAAATTTGATTTTGGTCAAAACACACTTATCTAATGAAATTAGGACAAGTATTAGGCTAATTTTATATTATTATAATATTATTTTTACCTTTAATTACCCTATTTATTTTTAACCGTGGTAAATAAAATTCAAAAGTTATTATTCACAAAAAATTATTTTGATCCTATTAGTCCAAAATTTTCATACTAATTATAACTATGCATGTCAATTTTTTGAAATTCAATTCACAGAAGTGGTAAAATTACATTTAATGCTAATCTCACTGTAACAACTCGAATCTGGAGCCCCTCCACTGGTGCCCTGTACCCGGTGCACCACATGACCTCAAGCGCATTTCCCCAAATGCCAGAGGTTGTCGACTACCAGCGAGGGCCTTGGTTAGTCGGTGGGGAAACTATTCCCTCATTCGGTAAGGTATACAAGATAAGGAAACAACAATAAATAGCGGAAGCAGTAAACAACATGCACAACAATAGAAACCAAAAAGCGGAAGCAATGCATATATATAACAATGATGACAATAATGCAGTAGGTACAAGTATCTATGGAAAGCAGCAAACACAATAATGTTCTGGAATAAAACTGAAACCATGTGAGAAAGAAAAACAAAGAAATCTCCTCAGCATCGTGAGCCATGGCTCGGTCCCATGCTCCCCAGCTCCAGTGCAATCAAGAACCTGAAGTAGAAGGGCGCTTGCCCTTATCTATACTTGTAGCAACATAGTCTGCTTGGGCCCAAAAGCATGGCCCAAACATGGCGTGAGATACAATACCAGTAGGCAATTACCCAAAGATCTGTGGCTAATAGTCAATAAATACATGGCAGTAATAAAACAAAAAGAAGTAAACAGAAAATCACAAGCAGCTACAATCCACAGTTCTAACAAGTAAAGCACACAAGTAAGCAGTCGGCAACAAGAAGAAAACAGGTAACCCTCTAGGTAGCTTTCATAGTCTAACCCCTATGGTTCAACCTCTAAGTACTAGAAACTCTATGGGAGGCACACACAGTCTCACTCATCCGGTTCAGCTACTTAATTAAGCAGACTCTCTTGGGAATCACTCACCGTCAATTCCCCCTATAGTCTCGTATCGTGCTAAAGGCTCTCTGGGGAAGCACTCAATGTCAATTCCCCATGTGGCCCATGTTGAGGATCCACATACTCTCTGGGGAAGCACTCAACGTTAATTCCCCATATAGTATTGCATCGTAATTAAAAGACACTCTAGATAAGCCCTTCTGTCAATTCTCCCTTTGGTCTACTACTCTAGGTTCTCACAGTCCTGAGTATAACTAAATATGCTCAGTGCGTGTATATCGTCCAAGTAAACCTCAAGAACTACTTGGCTATCATTATAAGGCACAACATCAATAACAAAACAACAGTTCCTCTATCCTATAACTAGACATGGCAACTGGCAAAATGCCAAACAGGTAGAATAAGCATGGCAAAGCAATCTGAGCACAAACAAATTACTCTAATCACAAGCAATAACCTCTACTAAATCAATCAAGCAAAGCAGGCAAGTAACAAGGGAAAAAAATGAAACACGCAATACCCCGTTCAAGGGTATTGGTGGAAATTGCACAAAATATTCATCAATTTTCTACGGAAAGGCACAAACCGCCTACCTCGATCCGAGGAGATCGATATACGTGAACCTCGATGACAGATTCTTCTTAGAACAACGTAGATCTGAGAAAACGCACAAAATGTTCATCCCATGATAACTTGGAAATGAGGAGGAATCAAGAAACAAGGATAAAGCAGAAGGAATAACTCACTACTATGATTCCAACGCAATTGACCATGCTCAAATCGGAGAACAGATGATGGGGTGGGAGCTCGGAGAATATTCGGCCGTACGGTCGCTTCCGGGCGGATGAAATCTGGAGAAGAAGATGATTTTGGGGGTTAGACGTGACCCTGGCTCAGCCAAACCCTGCCCATTTTGTCTCTCCACATCCCTCTCTAACTCTTAGAAGCCTCACATTGGGCAGAAGTCTTCCCAAGGAAGCCTTTGAGCTCAAACCAAATGGAGTTACCCGATTTTAAGGTAATGTCTTCACTTGAGTCCTTTTGTTTTATTTTTCTTCTCCAACCCCCTAAACTCTTTTTATTCATTTCTTTTATAAAAAATCCAGTATCTTAAATATACTAGTGTGTTTTTATAAAAATTATTCGAGCTACACTTACACACACCTACATCTAATGGTTAAAAAACATACTATTTCTGTGGATGGCGAATTTCTGCCTCACGAAACGATGATTGTTCAATATTCTTCTAACACCTTCAAAGGTGTCCATTAAGATGTCACTATATTTATATATGATATATAATATGTTTATGTTTTCCTTAAGCTTCTGTATTTTTCATTTATGGCATAACTTTATGGCTTCCATTATGGGTATACGTGATATCTTCATTTTAGGAAGTGCGGACAACCGCCCCCTCAAAGTGATTTGATTCGTTAATACCATAGGTGGTACCTATAAAGGAAATATTTAATGATATTATATATGATACCATACTGGAGTTAAAATACTATCATGTATCATTATGTTTTAATTACATTAAATATGAAATAGAAATGGAAGTAGCATTCATGCGTACGTACGGCTTACCGTCTCCATGAACGGTGCATTTCATTTCTTACCTCTAAATATTATGTAATATTATAAATGCATGCATGTACTGGATATATATGATATATAAGATATCTACATCATGAATACAATTCTGGATATAATGGATATTTTACCACATGAACAACTTGTGATTATAAAGAGTTTAATTTTGACTCAAGTACCAATGATCGTTAAAACGGCCGTTATTAACTTATATAATAACATAGTGTTCATGACATGGTAATAAGTGATATAAAATGAATAATGAACTTGAAAAAGGTTCTTAAGCAAGTAGAAATTAACTCAAGTTTATTATTCAGGATATTAAAGAACGATCGAGTCAAGTCGGACCCAAGGTAAGGGTCTTCATCTCAATCTCCATTCATTGAGGCATATTTGGTTTTATACACAACCTTATTTTATAAGGTGTATAAACCCCTTTGACTTTTATGTTTATCCAAAAGGAATATTTTCTATACGAAGTGTTTTACTAAAAGACAAAAGGGAATGTTTTGTCATACATATGCGGCGACAATGACTTCTCTGCCGCCGTGACCATTATTTGAGTTTCGGCTTCCTCTACAAGCCATACCTTCTTTTTAAAAGACAAATAAATACCATGTTTTACTTTTATTTTATTTTGGTATTGAAAATGTTTTTCATAATGTTTTTATATCAATGTGTTTTATTGATATCTTGTGATTGAAAGGTGGAAATGTTATGTTTCCTTTATGCATGTTTTATGTGATACGATTATGTTGTGGTTCTTGGGAATTATTATGAAGATGGGTGGTTTCGTGATAAACTAAGGTTGGGTGAGCCTGATATAGCTCTACAATGCATTGGGTAATGCGAAGGAGTTAAACCTTAAGGTTTCTCCAAAGAGATTTAGGGGATATACTGTGATGGGTATTCCAAACATAACCAAGAGGGTTACTCCCTATGTAAGAATGTTATGAATGCCTCAAGTTACCCTTATGTCTTATGATTTCTATGATTTATTCATGATTTGATGAGGTATGTTAAAGTGATTAAGTTTTATGAGTAGAGTCTTATTTCATTGATTCTTGTGTATACATGTACTCATGTTTCCTTTCCATATTTTTATATCCCTTACTGAGCATTTTATGCTCATCCCAAGTTTTTGAAATGTTTTTCACAGGTCAAGGGAAGGGTACATGATATGATGATAGTGTCAAGGAAATGTCAAGAATTAATCCATGTTTTATTTTAAATATATTTTCGTTGATGGGAAAAATGAATACTATCTTTTGTGTAAACACTTTGTTTAAATGTGTAATGTAATGCAAGTTTTATGATTTAATTCTCTAAAACTCTAAACCTGAAAAGATCCTCAATGTGTAATCTTATAATAACTCAAGATTAAGTAAGGTTTAAGGCTAGGTCCTTATAAAATACCTTAATAAAAAACCCAAATCCATCATGATTATGGATTCTTATGAGGTCAAAATAGATATGGTGGTTTTAATATACCAGGGGATGCCAATTGGGAAGGGGAATGGGTGTAAAATGTTGAAAATGAAAGAGTTATAAAAGAAAAAAAAATTGGTTGTTAAATCTAGAAATGAGCTCATGGTTTGGCCCAAATCATGAAAACTCTCCCTTTACTCCAAAAATGTATGGGAAACCCCCATAACAAAGCAAGAATAGAAATTAAATGAAAAATAACTTTAAAACAAGTCATGGATGTGACAATATGTATAAAGAAAAAATATGTTATGATGAGCTTGATGATTTTTGGACCAAAACAACCAAGAAATGATATTTATTTGTATCTTTCACCATTGATTGATGATTTGAAACTTCTATGGGGAATAGGTGTTAATGTTTTTGATGCATATAAAAAAGAGTATTTTCTTTTTCATGCTATGATAATGTTCAGTATAAAAGACTATCCTATATATAGAAACTTATCTGGATACAGTGTTAAGGGATATAAAGCATGTCCAATTTGTGAAGAAAAGACTTTATATTATAAATTTTATAATGGAAGAAAGAAATTTTACATGGGACATAAAAGTTTTGTGAGAATTGATCATCCTTATCATAGATTGAAAAATACATTTAATAGTTTACAAGAATACAATATTTCCCCACAACCACTTTCAGTTGAAGAATACTACGACATGGTAAAAAATATTGATTTGACATTTGTAAAGAAAATTATTTCTGGTCTTCAAAAAAAATATCTGGAAGAAGAAGTATGTTTTTTTGAACTAGATTACTGTAGATTTTTAGAAATAAAACATATCATTAATGTCATTCATGTTGAGAAATATTTATGTTATAGTTTGATTGGAACTTTTTTAGACATAAAAGTAAAGACAAAATATGGATTAAATTCTAGATTGGACTTGATAGTAATGGGAATACGTTTGGAGTTAGCTCCCACTATGAAAGGAAATAGAGCATATTTACCTCCAACTTATCACACATTAAGAAAAAGTGAGAAGTTGAATTTCTATCAATGTCTGTATGGTATAAAAGTATCAAGTGGATATTCTTAAAATGTAAAATTTTGTGTTAGTGAAGGATTGTAAATTAATAGGTATGAAATCTCATGACTGTCATGCATTGATGCAACAACTGCTACCAATCACACTACGTGGTATATTTCCGATAACTGTCAGAAAGAATATCATCAGGTTATGTGATTTTTTCAAATCCATTGGTCTAAAATTTGTTGATCCAAATTTTTTATATGAGTTGGAGAATGAAGCTTCTTGGTTGTCCCAAATTTAACCTACTGGTAAAAGCGGTCGATGTAGTACATGTAGGGGTCGAATCCACAGGGACCGAAGAAGTAACCTTGAGACGCTATGATTTGATGAAGGATGGGCTATGAAGTAGAGAACTTTGGTTTTAATTTTGGATGTTTTAAAGAACACCAAGAAACATAAGTGAATTAAATTCAAATAAAATGGGTTGATCTTAGGATTATGCCCGGGGTGGATTGAATGAATTATACTTCTTTAGAAAATCTGGTTTTATTAATTCTTGATGAATCCATTCTTCAAAAATATCACTACCTTCATCATTTTCTGGTTTGGTGCTTACTAAACATAATTACTAATCCCCTATACACTTAGAGAACCAAATTCATGATATCTCCGAGGTATATGGTCAATTAGTAATTGAATATAGTCTTCTCAAACACAGTAAAGATGAAGAGTAGAAATAACTGAAGAATGGATTTCTTAAATTAATTATCCAATTAACAACAATTCATTCATAAAATAACATTAAATATAGCATTTTCATCCTCTTAAGATCAACCCATTAAAGGGTTAGCTCTCCATTGATGGTATACTCTCAATGGTGGTAGGAATATGGCTAACAAGAATTGGATTGAAGAAATTAAAACCACGGAAATAACGAGCACTCCTCCGTGTGTGTGAATGAAATTCACACCTATGTGTGAACTAATTCACAACAACACAGATATATCACTGTGCTTTGTGATAATAAAGTTTTAATAAATTAAATGGAAAATATATAAGAGAAAGAAGTTTATTAATAACATAAATATACAAAAAAGAAACCTACATGGAAATGGAAAACATTACAAAGGAAATTTGGAAGCACAACCTTACAATGAAACAAGCAACAAAAGATGATAAGAAAAATATCCACCCTATTCCCTTCACCACTATCTCCTTATATAGGCATTTTAGGAGCCTTATATCCTCCCCCAAAAATCAATTCACCCCCCAAAAAATTAATATAGTTAAAAGGAGGGTGAATAATCAAAATAAAATCGACGTTTCGAAGTTGACCCGGAATACTGTCCAGATTCGTCCACCATATTGATGTGTGAATTTGTAATTAAAGAAGGCCGAATCCGGAGGGGTTGTAGAAGAGAAATATCTTCTTCAATATGTCCTATATGAGCTGTAAAACGTTCAGGAAAGTTTTCGCATCCGTTTGTATGTTATGGTCGAAATGGTGGGACGGATTTCTGTGCATTAATGTCGGGTCCACCATTTAAATCTCAACTTCAAATCCATTTATCATCATGAAAAAATAAGAATTAGCTATGGACACAGTTGAATAAAATGATCCTAATATTTTTATCTTTCTACTATATAAATTTGAGCTTCATTGGGATTGGTTTGTGGGCCCCACATTTGTTTGATGGGCCTTAGGCCCATTATGCTTTTTCCAGCACGTTTCTGCCTTCAGGTGCACAAATATCCATCTTCCCTTGTGATTCATCCATCAGACCTAAAAGAAAAAATGTTCCAAATAATGTGATGAATAATATACAAAAATATAAAATTAAAACGATGAATATTTTAATTTCTAGAGGCACATTATTGAGTGGGCCCAAATTGACACTTTAAGTATGAATTGCACAATGATGGGAAATGAAGTTCAATTTCTGAATTGGACTAAAATTGATGTTTATGAACTTTTAAACACATTAATATCAAGATCTTAAAAATTAATATTAGCCACTTTCAGTGACTAATCACACCCCTCAACTTGAGTTTTGCTAGTCCCTAGCAAAATATATTACAAATATGAAATTCAAATCTCCTTTTCCAAAAACATTTAAATACACATTGCTCACCCAAAGACCTCATAACAAAAAAATTATGGAACCCATAAAAATCATTTAAAACAAGCTAGGTCCATAAGCATATCCCAAGCCCAAGACCATTCCTTTTTTCAAATTTATCGCCACATTTCATCCAATTTCAATTAAGCATGATAAAGTGTTGTGTATCACAAAAGATATGAGGCTCATTTTATTGTTCAAGGGGAAAAATGGAAGCACTAGGTGGGAATCACATTAAACCTTAATATGAGTATCCTTTTTTTGATGAATTTTTTTTAACCACAATAGATATAAAAAGACTAACTCTGGGCAATACAACTATGGAGTCATGGTCCCCAAGTGTCGGACGCCACGCATTTGGACAAAACATTGCTCTATGTGGTCATAAATTTTTTTTTGTTTTTTTTTGTTTTTTTTTTTGTTTTTTTTTTGTTTTTTTTTATACTCAAATTAAACTAAAAGTGACCCCAGAACCCTATGCTATAATGAAAGGGACCCAAGAACTCAAATTTACTCCCACGATCCAGTAGATGTGCATTGTGGCATTTTTATTAAGAGGATGAAAATGTAATCGTTGAAAAATCACATCGGACAACCGCACTTTCCAAAAACTATGCTCATGAAATTAAACTTGCATTAAAATTAGAATCAAGGCATGAAAATTTATTTGATATAAATTTTTAGAGTTTGAAATGTGTGTTATCATGTTTAAGGTTAATGAAATTTTTCTTATCATGCATGTTTTTATTCAAAAAATTATTTTTATCTCCCCCCAATATAGAATAACACTATCCCCAGTGTTTAAAAAAAGAAAATTTATAAGGGGGTAGGAGAGGAGTTCAAAGATGAAATTGAGAATGATAAAAATGGAACAAATTCACCTGGTTTTTGAAGTTGAAGGTCATGATACTCCAGATTACTCCTTTGATCTCTTGGGTGATGTAGGCACCACCTTGATTCAACATGTGTCACCCAAAATAGTTCATGAACCATACAAAGAAGAACAAAGTAGACAAAACAAACAACACAACAATTTATTTAATTCCAAGTACCGTCATTTTTATGGTTTTCCATGTTTTTTTTAAATCAAACTAATGATACATTGTCTTCTTTTAAATTTATGGGTAAGGTATTACTCAAGGATCACACCACTTGACATGGATGAATAAGGTGATCCCCTTTCATACCCATCCATACTCATAAAAGAAGAACAGGTCAAGAGTCTAATTTTTTTTAACCTACAAAAACATAAATAAAATAAAATAAACTGATGATACATTGTCTTCTTTATATTTTCTGGGTAAGGTATTACTCATGGATCACACCGTGTGACACGGATGAATACGGTGCTCCCCTTTCATACCCATCATTACTTAGAAAAGAAGAACATGTAAATAGTTTATATAAATAAAATAACAAAATGAAGCAGAAGAAAACAAAAGATGATTCAAAGTGATTGGAAACATGAAAACCACGGGTTGCCTCCCGTGCAGCGCTTTTGTTTAACGTCTTTAGCCCTAATTTTACCCTAAATCTATCAATTTTTCTCTGGTTCATATGTTGGCTCAGTTAACTCCTCCTTGGTTTCTTGTTTATTGAATGATTCAATGAATGGTTTTAACCTATGACCATTGACTTTGAAGACATGACCACTTGTGGGATCCTGAATCTCTATTGCCCCATGAGGGTACACATGATGCACTAGGTACGGACCAGACCATCTGGACCTTAGCTTTCCTGGGTGTAGATGAAGTCTTGAACTATACAAGAGCCCAAATTTTCCCAGTTCAAAGTGTTTGACTTTGAGATTCCTAGATTGGTAGGCTTGAACTTTAGATTTATTGATCCTTGAATTTTCAAAAGCCTCCATCCTAAGTTCCTCGAGTTCATTAATATCTAATTTCCTTTTTGTTTCAGCCAATGAAATGTCAAAGTTCATTTTTTTTATTGCCCAAAAGGCCTTATGCTCAATTTCAACTGGTAAATGACATGCTTTTCCATAAAACAATCTATACGGTGACATGCCCGGGATAGTTTTGAAAGCAGTTCGATATGCCCAAAGGGCATCTAAGAGTTTCTCGGACCAATCTTTCCTAGAGGGATTGACAGTTTTTTCAAGAATTTTCTTAATTTCTCTATTTTCCAACTCAGCTTGACCATTGGTTTGAGGATGGTATGCAGTGGAAACTTTATGAGTAATACCATACTTAGACATGAGTGAATAGAATGGGAGGTTGCAGAAATGGGTTCCACGATCACTGATTATAGCCCTAGGAATTCCAAATCGAGAAAATACATGCTCTTTCAGAAATCGGATCACAACATGGTGGTCATTGGACTTGGTGGGAATGGATTCAACCCATTTTGAGACATAATCAATAGATAAGAGGATGTAGAGGTATCCCTTAGAGTTTGGAAAGGGTCCCATGAAATCAATTCCCAAACAATCAAAGATTTCAACTACCATAATGGGAGTGAGGGGCATTTGATTCCTTTTGGTAATGGATCCTAATTGCTGACACTGAGGACAACTTTTACAGAATTGGAAGGAATCCTTGGTGAGGTTCGGCCAGTAGAAACCACTTTGGAGGACCTTTGAAGTGGTTTTAATTTTAGAAAAGTGTCCTCCACATGCCTCTCCATGAAAACATTTTAGAATGGACTCTTGCTCAAACTCAGGAATACATCTCCTGATGATTTGATCAGGACAGAACTTGAAGAGGTAAGGATCAACAAACACATAGTGTTTGACATCAGAAAGTAATTTCCTCTTAGATTGGGTCCCCATGAATTTTGTAATGTCACCCATCACCAAATGGTTTTCTATGTCAGCATACCAAGGGAAATCACTCACTGAATAGAGGTGCTCATCGGGAAATGAATCAGACACAGAGAGGTGGTGTGAGTTGTATTTGAATTCCATCCTAGAGAGGTGATCAGCTACAATTTTTTCAACACCCTTTTTATCCTTAATGGTTAAATTGAACTCTTGAATAAGAAGGACCCACCTAATCAATCTAGCCTTGGAATCTTGTTTTTAGAAAAGGTATTTTAGGGTTGAATGGTCAGTGAAGACAATGATGGGTGATCCTAAGAGATAAGACCTGAATTTCGCTAAGGCAAAGACAACAGCAAGGAACTCTTTCTTAGTTGTGGTGTAGTTTAATTGTGCATCATTTAAATATTTTCTTTCATAAGCAATGACACATGGAGTTTTCTCACACCGTTGTCCTAAGACTTCTCCTACAGCGAAGTCACTTGCATCACACATGAGCTCGAAAGAAAGTTTCCAATTTGGAGATTTCATGATAGGTGGAGATATAAGAGTTTACTTGAGTGTAGAGAATGATTCCTCACAGCTTTCTGTCCATAAAAATAGAGCATCTTTTACCAATAGAGCACAAAGTGGTCGAGAAATAGAGCTGAAATTCCTAATGAACCTTCTATAAAAACCAGAATTTCCTAAGAAGGACCTCACTTCCTTAACAGTTTTAGGAGAGGTAAGGTGACGAATTATTTCAACCTTATCTTTATCAACTTCAATCCCTCTACCAGATACCAGATGACCTAGAACAAGTCCTTCCCTTACCATGAAATGGCATTTTTTCCAATTCATTATGAGATTCTTATCTTCGCACCATGACAAAACCTTTTCAACATTTATATGGGATCCCTCAAAATTATCCCCAAATATGGAGAAGTCATCCATGAAGACCTCTAAAAAATCACCCACCATATCCGAGAATATTCCCATCATGCACCGCTGGAAGGTACCAGGGGCATTACATAACCCAAAGGGCATGCGCTTGAAGGCAAAAGTGTCGAATGTACAAGTGAAGGTTGTTTTTCCTTGATCCTATAAGGAGACTTAGATTTGATTATACCCTGAGAATCCATCTAGGAAGTAATAGAATTGATGACCCTCCACTCGCTCAAGGACTTGATCAATAAAGGGTAAGGGGAAATGGTCTTTCTTGGTACAAGAGTTGAGCTTCCTATAGTCAATACAAACTCTCCATCCAATATTGACCCTTGTTGGAAGCATATCTCCATCCTTGTTGGTTATTACTGTGATTCCAGCCTTCTTTGGAACCACATGGATTGGGCTAACCCACTCACTCTCAGCTATAGGATAGATGATACCAGCTTTTAACAATTTCAAAAGTTCTTTTCTCAGTACTTTCATGAGATTAGGATTGAGTCTCCTCTGAGGTTGACGACATGGCTTTGACTCAGATTCAAGAATAATTCTATGAGTCTCGATAAGTGGGCTAATCCCAGGAATATCAGATAGGGTCCATCCAATGGATTTCTTGTGTCTCCTAAGGACATATAGAAGCATCCTCTCATGATCGGCTTCAATAGAGGAAGACATGACAACAGGAAAGGATTGACTGTACCCTAAGAACGCATACTTTAGTGATGAAGGTAATACTTTAAATTGAAGATCAGATTGGTCATGACTTTCCAAGAAAGGATGAGACTTTGTATTGAACTTAGTTTCTTTGTTCAGATTTCTTGACAAAATTGGTTCCTTGTGAACAGAATTTTCATCCACTAAATTTTCCAGAGTAGTGTCCTGAATGGATATGGACTCAATGTTATTGATTTCAACCATGGTATCATTTATTGGTGATTCTAGAAATCATCAATAGAGCTTTCTGAAAGAGATTCAATCCAAGGAGAAAAATTTCCCTCCTGTGAATAAAGAAAATCAATCTCTTCTTGAATTAACCATCCTTCGGTAATTCCTTGATGTTCATTGAGTTAATTATCAAAACTACCAATCCAATTAACCTCATGGATCTCTTAATCATCCTCAATTTGAGAGTTTTCATTATATATGTTCAAGTCTAGACTCATGTTTCCAATGGTGATGGTCATGTTCCCATTTCAGAATCAGATAACAGAGTTGATTGTTGCAAGGAAGGGACGACCAAGGATGATTGGGGTTTGCTCCCTAGGACCTAAGCTTGGGTAATTGTCCAGAACAATGAAGTCAGCTGGGTAAATGAAATTTTCAAATTTTACCAAAACATCTTTTAAGATCCTCTTTGGAACTTGAACACTACAATCAGAAAGTTGAAGAGTGACAGATGTGGGTTAGAGTTCTTCGAGCCCTAACTGACAATACAAAGAATAAGGAATGAGGTTCACACTGGCACCTATATTACACAAGGCTTTGACAACTTTGTTCTCTCCTAGTTCAACATTTATGAAAGGGCATACTGGGTCTTTCAAATTAGGGGGAATGGTCCCTTGAATGGTGGTACTCACATTAGCAGCCAAAAGGACTTTGTTTTTATGTGAATTTTTTTTTAAAAGTGCACAAGTCCTTAAGGTAATTTGAGCAGGAAGGTATGGTTTGGATGTCATTGAGAAGGGGAATGTTCAACTTGACTTGTGAGAAGATTTCCCTCAACGTTTCACTTAATTCAGGCTTGGTTTTCCCTTCATGCATTGAGGAAATGGTGCAAGTTGTGGATTTGTTTGTTGAAGTGTTGTTTCTTTCACATTGTTATCAGTTTCTTCATTTTGATCTTGTGGTTAATTTGAATTTTCATTAGATTTTGAAGCTTCACATTGTTTCTGACTTATTTGTTCAGGTTTTTCAATTGATTTCCCACTTCATAAAACTGTCACAGCCTTTAGTTGTTTGTGAGTTGTTTGAGTGAAACTTGTCTCTCCCCTTGATGTTTGTTGTGGAATGGCCTATGTGGGCATGGGTTCCTTTATAGTTTTGATGGTTTTAGGTTATTGTTTAATGGATGATAATTCTAAGTTCATTTTGTCAATTTGTTTTCACAGTTGTTCTAGTAGGCTTTGTGGAACAATTTGGGTTGGTGCTTGAGCTTGTGGGTTTATCCCAGGAGGATACTTTGGTTGTTCGATAGGTTGATGAATGGGTTGTTGATATTGTAAATGAGGATGTTGGAATTGGACTGGTTGTGTTTGGAACTGATTATGAGGTTGAATGTTTTGTTGAGGGTATGAGTTGATACATTTTTGTTGTGTTGGTTATTGATTGTCCTTCCAACGAAAGCCTGGATGGTCATTATACCTTGGATTGAAGGTGTTCTTGAATTGTGGCTTTTGAAAGTTCATTTCATTAACTTCTTCTGGTGGTCCTCCTAAAAGAACATCCTTGATGGAAGGAATGGTTGGGAAATTATCAGTCTTATGTCCATTCTTGTCAAAAATTGTACAAACAAGCTCAACAGTTTGGGTTTTTTGGACCTTCCTAAGATCAATCTCCTCCACTTTCCTCATGAGTGCATCAAGTTTTGCTCTAAGGTTTTCTTATTCTCCAAGATTTTACATTCTACCAGATTTGGGTGGCTTCTCATATTATGGTGATGTTCTCTATGTTTGGTTCTGTTTAGAAAGATTTTCTAGATACTCGTAAGCATCATTTGGGGCTTTGTTTTTTAAGGTTCCATTACACATCATATCAATTAATTGTTTGTTTCCGGGACCCAACCCTTCATAGAAAATTCTCACTTGTTATGGGATTAAGAAACCATGGTGCGGTACCATGTTTAATGTTTCCTTGAACCTTTCCCATGTTTCATAGAATGTTTCTCCCTCTCTTTCAAAAAAGTTTTGTATGCTCTTTTTAAGTGAAATTGTTTTGTGATGGGGGAAGTATTTTTTATAAAATTCTCTTTGAAGTTGGTCCCAAGAGTGAATGGATGCTGGTCTCAAATTGTTTAACCAATTCTTTTCTTGGTCCTTAAGAGAAAAAGGAAAAAGTCTCATTTTTTTAGATTCAATTTGATTTGGTGGGAACATGGTTTCGACAATGTCATTAAATTATTTAACATGAATGTAAGGCATCTCTGGTTCCATCCCATGAAAGGTTGGAAGGTGGTTCAGGACATGGGGTTTGAAAACATATTGGTCATATCCTATATTATCATGCCTAATGCATGAGGGTGAATTGGTCTAGGTTGGTGTGAGGTATTCATTCATGGTTGGGTCTACAACAATTCCCAAGTTAGGGTCTTACCTGTTATTTTGGTTCCCTCCCCGATTTATGATTTGGTTTTGTGGGAGATTCTCCATTGTATCGAAATCAATGTATGAATTTGGAGTATTAGGAAGATTTGGATCAAAATGAAATAGACCTCTTTGAGTGCTTGACTCCTCATCCCTAGGAGTATCCACCCTAACTAATCTGTTTGAGTTATCGCGGGTGTAGGCGGACATGCTCCAAAAGAAAAAAAGTGAGAAAGGGAAAAGATAAGAGAATTGGGATGAGAATAGAATAATGGGGGTAATAAAATAAGGTTTTTTGTCTAAGGAACTTACTTGGTCCCCATAAATGGTGCCAAAATTTGGTTGCGCCCAAATTTACCCTACTGGTAAAAGCGGTCAATGTAGTACATGTAGGTGTCGAATCCACAAGGACCGAAGAAGTAACCTTGAGACGCTATGATTTGGTGAAGGATGAGCTATGAAGTAGCCAAATTTGGTTTTGATTTTGGATGGATTAAAGAACACTAAGAAACCTAAGTGAATTCAATTCAAAGAAAATGGTTTGATCTTAGGATTATGCTCGGGGTGGATTGAATGAATTTTACTTCTTTAGACAATTTTGGTTTTATTAATTCTCGATGAATCCATTCTCAAAAATAACACTACCCTCATCATTTTCTGGTTTGGTTCTTACTAAACACAATTACTAATCCCATATAAAATTAGAGAACCAAATTCATGATCTCCAAGAGGTATATGGTCATTTAGTAACTGAATTTAGTTTTCTCAAACACATTAAATATGAAGAGTAGAAGTAACTGAAGAATGGATGTCTTAAATTAATTATCCAATTAACAACAATTCGTTCATAAAATAACATTCAATCCAGCCTTTTCATCCTCCTAAGATCAACCCATTAAAGGGTTATCCCTCCATTGATGGTATACTCTCAATGGTGGGTGGAATATGGCTAAAAATAATTAGATTGAAGAAATTAAAACCGCGGAAATAACGAGCACTCCTCCGTGTGTGTGAATGAAATTCACAGCTATGTGTGATCTAATTCACAAAAACACAGAGATATCATTGTGCTTTGTGATAATAAAGTTTTAATAAATGAAATTGAAAATATATAAGAGACAGAAGTTGATTAAGAACATAAATATACAAAAAAGAAACTTACATGGAAATGGAAAAAATTACAAAGGAAATCGAGAAGCATAACCTTACAATGAAACAAGCAACAAAAGATGATAAGAAAAATATCCACCCTATTCCCATCACCACTATCTCCTTATATAGGCATACTAGGAGCCTTAGATCCGCCCCCAGAATCAATTCACCCCCCAACAATTAATAGAGTCAAAAGGAGGGTGAATAATCAAAAGGAAATTGATGTTTCGAATTTGACCCGGAAAACTGTCCAGATTCTTCCACCATATTGACGTGTGAATTTGTAATTTAAGAAGTCCTCATCATGAGATATTTTAGAAGATAAATATCTTCTTCCATCTGTCCTCTATTATCTGTAAAACTTTCAAGAAATTTGGCTCATCCGTTTGGAAGTTATGGTCGAAATGGTGGGACGGATTTCTGTGCATTAAGGTCGGGTCCACCATTTAAATCTCAACTTCAGATCCCTTTATCATCATGAAAAAATATGAATTAGCTCTATATACAGTTGAATAAAATGATCCTCATATTTTTATCTTTCTACTTTATAAATTTGAGCTTCATTGGGATTGGTTTCTGGGCCCCACATTTTTTTGATGGGCCTTAGGCCCATTATGATTTTTCAAGCAAGTTTCTGCCTTCAGGTGCAAAAATCTCCATCTTCTCTTGTGATTAATCCATTAGACCTAAAAGAAAAAATGTTCAAAATAAATTGATGAATCATATACCAAAATATAAAATTAAAATGATGAATATTGTAATTTCCAGAAGCAAATTATTGAGTGGGCCCAAATTGACACTTTAAGCATGAATTGCACAATGATGGGAAATGAAGTTCAATTTCTGAATTGGACTAAAATTGAAGCTTATGAACATTTAAACACATTAATATTAAGATCTTAAAAATGAATATTAGCCATTTTCATTGACTAATCACTTCTCTTCTACTTTTTCAACTAGAAATGTATTTTCCACCTATATTTTTTGATATAATGGTTCATCTGGTGATTCATCCAGTACATGAGATAAGAATATGTGGGCCTATTTATTTTTGTTGGATATATACCTTTGAAAGGTATATGAAAATTTTAAAGGGATATATTAAAAATCCTTATCCAAAAAAGTCTGATATTGTTCAAAAATATGTATCAGAAGAGGGTATTGAGTTTTTTACTAATTATTTGAATGAAGTGGAGCATATTGGTCTCCCTACATATCTACATTCAACAGTTTATAGTGAAGGTAGAGGGATTCATGGCTTAAATGTAAAGTTCATTCCACACAATGAAGTGATGCAGACACATTTATACATTTTAAACAAAACAGATGATGTTCAATCATATATATTATCATATATTGCTGAATTAAAGAGACGATATCCAAAAAGAAACAAAAAGTGGTTGATGATTAAGCATAAAAAGACATTTGTTTCATAGTTTAAAGAGAAACTGAGCACAAATATATCTGCATCAGAAATGTTGAAATGGTTTTCAGGGGGACCATCTCTTAATGTGATAACATGGACTGGTTTTGATATTAATGGGTACACATTTTACACAAAATGTTGGATGATAAGTGTACCGTTCAAAATAGTGGTGTGATGGTTATCGCTGAAGTAGTTCATTTTTCAAGTGTAAAAGATAAAAACCCAATTTCTACTTCATTGATAGATTTTGGAGTTCTTAAGGATATATGGGAAATTTATTATACCAAATTTTGAGTCATTGTGTTTAAGTGTAATTGGTTTGATAACAATAGTGGTGTGAAACATGATGATTTTGGATTTAAACTAGTTGATTTGAAAAGATTTAATTACAATGAAGAACTATTTATCATGGAAACACATGAAAAACATATATTTTATGTCATTGATCCATAAAATGATCAATGATACATCATTTTTAAAGGAAAAAAGATACCATTGGGTGATGAGGATGATGTCGATGATGTTATTGATTTACATGAGTCTTATTCAACTATTACGTGATTTCTGTCTGATTATAGTTTCTATAAGGTAGACATAGTGCATGCAGTATGTAATGATCATGATGAAGGAATATGAGAAAACACTAAATTTTTCTCCTAAATTTTCTGGTAATTATTTATATTGTGTTTCTTTTTTTGAAACTTACAAATGCATGCCTCTTTTTTTACTTGCTTATTTTTGTCATCCTTGTTTCTAAATATTCAGATTTCTAATGATATGCAGGTACACAAAATTTCATTACACTTTCTCATGTCAATATCATTTATATAGAGATAGGATCAATTATTGAGTTATATATATTTTTTCACATTATTAAATATTCATTAATATACTTATTTAATGAAAGAAAACTTTTAATTTATAATTTTTTTGCTAGAATACTGATGTATCTTCAACGGAGGAGGCTTCTCCTGTTACTATAGAGAAATTAAGTTCTAAAGTTGGTAAATGTGGTATTACACATTTACCAAAACCACTTGTTCATGGGGATGAGAGATTACATATTCATTTTGATGATAATAATAATGCAATTAGCCCAAATGCAGTTCAGTTTATCAGTTATATATCAATGTAGATCAATTTCAGGATTACTATTTTATATCCTGATTGGATGTACATGGATAGGATGGCGAAACAATATATTTGGGAGGCTGTGATGGTAAAATATCTCAATCAATTTATTTTATCTCATTTTTTGAATATTAAATATTTTAAATAAAATATTTAATTTATTCAATTACAGATGACATTCAATTTTGAAAAAAAAAAAGAAATTAAGAAAATACATCTATCTTTAGCGGTAGTTCAATAAAGAGATTTTAAAACAAAACTCATAAAAAAATTATGTTTTTGGAAAGAAATTTTTTGAAAACCCATGCCTTATGTATCAGTTTATAGATACAGATACATGAGAGAAATTTATTGACAGTCGTCATGAAGAAAAATTTCATGTATGATAATTATTTTATATTGTAAAATTTATTATATATTTATCTAATTACTTATTAGTTTATTTTTATATAACAAGCCTCCAGGAGATCTAGTAGTGGTTTAGAAGAGGTCTAGTAGTGGTTTAGAAGAGGTCTATTTTGGTCCTACATCTCCTTCCACTCACTATGAAAAATGGAAACGAGTGAGAAGAAAGAAAAATGAAAACTATCATATAGAGGAAGTTAAGGAAGTAGCAAATAAAATTATAAGTAAATATTATTTATTTTTCATGAATTTTTCTATTTTATAAATTATAAACACCAATATAACATTTTCATTTTTCATTTTAGGATGAACTTCAGGAGAAAGAGACGCAATAATTTTTTATCCCTAAGGGTAGGATGGACATCCTAGCCACTTTTTAGGAAAGACAGAACACCCTGACCATGTTAGAGTATGTCAAACAAGTTTTAGTATTCAGAAAGTTTTTGGTTAAAGTAAGAAATCAAGAGACCCATAAATAGAATCCTTAAAATCTGAATTTAAAGATATGAAATAGTCTATGGGTGATCAAATTCAAGAAGTCATACAAAAAAATTTGTTAGAAAACTTGACAAGATAGTCAAAGTCTGTGCAACCTTCCCATACTTATCAGCCTACTCAGCTGGTTGTTCCACCTCTATAGCCATCCCAACAGACTACCCTACCCAACCTGCCTACTTTGATCCTCTACCTCATTGCTCTGACCAAACCATATATCGTGAGTTGTTTGCTGGAGATCCTAATTTACATATTGTTGCATTAAGACTCATGCATTTTTTAGAGGATTCTTTACATCAATAGCCTATGCATATGGTTCAGGTTAGAGTATCAGTACTTGATATTATTGATCCTAATACACTACTACCATTTCCTACTGAGGAGATTACCAGAGTCGGGGATTTTCTGGGTCATTTTTTACTTTGGTCTGCTGGTCTTCTTTGTTATATTTCTTATAAGGTATGGATTTTTTTAAATATTAATTATATATGATTGAAAATTACTTATAATGTTTTTTGAAATTTAACTTATATAATATTATCTGAAAGAAAAATAAATTGTACAATTGAAACAAAATGTTCAGGAATAATCGACTATAGATACTTCTGATATTTCTTATGGGATACAGAAATTATCTGAGGCTTCTTCTTCCTTAAATATTATCTATGAGTTTCAGATGATGTTCGATATATATATAATAGATTATCCATTAAGATTACTCAAAGAAGATATCACACACCTAGTTGATTTTGAAGAGCTCGACCTAAATGTGTTGCAGTTGTTGTCCATGTAAGTAAATTGATGTTTGAATATTTATTTCTTTAATAAAAGATGGTTTAAATTGACTAACTATATTTTAAAAAGAAATACATTTCCATATAAGTGCAATATGTGAATAATCCTAATAGAGTTGCATATATATGTGAGAGATTGTCACATATAGAGATTAGATGTTGGTTTTTTCCATTTCTTGATAAGTAATAATAGAAACGTAATTATGAACGAATGATTATTATAATGTCATTAATTGTGATTTTTTTATTGTAGGGGGCATTGGTGTTAGGCGTATTTTGACAAAGTGAATGAACCTTATATTGGTTTTTCTCTTTATCAAAGAGTGTTCATAAAATATTTTCCACCTTATTAGACAAGTATTTTTTTCTTCTTGTTTTTCATAAGCTAATTATGTTTAATTATCATTGTTTATACATTTACTGTTAGTTTATATATTTGAAAATGTAGTTCATAGAAAAAATTTAATAGGTTTTTCTCTTTATTAGAGAGTGTTTGTAAAAGATTTTCCACCTTATTAGATAGGTATTTTTTTGTTTTTCATAAGATCATTATGTTTACTTATCATTGTTTATGCATGAATTATTATTTCATATATATGAAAATGTAGTTCATGGAAAAAATTTAACAAAGAACACATGTCGATAAAGAAACCAAATGTAATTCAATATGTGGAAGTAAAGGTAATTATTTTTTATATTAGATATTATTTTTATTTTTTGATATATACATATATATATTGGTTTTTATTATTAAGTTAATCTTTTATAACTATAGTTTAATCATTAACAAGAACATGTTGAATGTGGTTATTATGTTCTATGATTCATGTATGAGATAATCAAAACTGGGGTAACTACTGAATTTGATAAGGTTAGTTATATTTTTATTTTTATATTTTCTATCATAGTATTATATTTTTTAATATCATATCATTAAATGTTATTCTATACATTTAATGATAACCAGTATTATACCCAAACCGAGCTTACCCATCTTTAATCTTTGTTTGGGAACTATTTTTTAAGTCTGATTATGATTTGAGGTATGTACATTCTAATGTTTATGAATAATATTACATGTTCCTAATAACATGTGTTCAAAAAACTAATTATTTTGATATAATAAGTGTTTGAACATAATGATATCAAATGAATTCTTGAAAAAGTACCAATAATGATCATGTTTTAAATTTCAGGTATGTGTATTTTTATTTTACTTTATAATAAAAATGCATAGATAGTTTTTTGATTAACTAGATAAAAGTATGAAAATTTTTATATATTTTTATTCAATGATAAATTTTGTTTGATATTTATATACTATGATTTTATTACAGGGAGTTTGATTATTTTAGAAGTGTAATATTATGATTTTTCTAAATTTTTTAAACATTCGGCATCTGTTTTCATAAAAACCAATGCCAAAACATTTTAAAAAGATACCATATTTTCAGCATCAGTTTATTTAATAAACCAACAACAAAAAATGACATGTCTATAGTTTTCTATGTCATTTTATAATAAATTGATGTGGAAAACAATCCTATGATCAATTTCGGTCTTGGTTTATTTGTAAAACTGACGTTGAAAACAAATCCCAACATCATTTTGACATCGGTTTTTGAAAATCGACACCCAAAAGTTTATTTTTTACGTCGCCTTTATCTACATTGGTTAAAAACTGATGTTAAAAATAACAAAAAACTTATGTTAAATCTAGTTTTTTCACTAGTATCATGTCAACATGTGTTATGGAAAAGCTGGATATATAAGCATCTTAGCACGTTCCATGGAAAAACCCAATAATTAAGCATCTCAGCATGTGTCAAAAGTTCATATCACAATAATAAGCATATCACAACATGACCAATTAATACTAAATGGTTAATTTTTCTAATTAACATTTATCTTTTTAATTTACCCATTATTTCAATTAATAAATTAATCAATTTCCACGGTGAGTCTATATCCACCAATCACCTGAATCACATGTCATGCTAAAATCATATGTAATACATTTCCAATTAATTATTTTCAAAGGTCTGCTCACCCAATGGGTATCCATAATCTAGGTCACATCATCAATTGAATCCAAAGGAATCTAACAAAGAATACAACATAATATATCATCATTCTATTCAATTAAATAATTATTGCACACATGAATTAACAATATCATAGTATTTCAAATAATTATAAATTTAAAACCAGACCATAGGGTTAAGATTTAAACCCCTTACCTTTAAACTATGATCAAATAATGCTTGTAATGGAAAATACCCACAAGGAAGAAGGTGAACGTGATCTCAAGAAGGATCCTAGATCAAAAACTGATTAATATCAAATACAAAAATGCACACGGTAAATATATTACACTATAATGTTTGGATAACATAGGGAGAGAAGGGAGAACATAACCAAAACCACTTAACAGGGATTAGATGCATATTCTAGGCATCCGGAACCAAGATAGGCACTCCAAAAATGTCTGGAAGCTACCCTAGGGTTGAGAGGAGAATGATGAACTTGAGAATGAGAAAAATATCAAATGCATGACACACTTAAAACTTACTTCTTAGGTAAATAAACGATGTGTAATTTAGTTACACATCATGCGTATCTTTTTAAAGGGACACACTAAAAAACCCCTCACCTCAGTTGAATATTTAATTTTCCCGAACATTACGTTATGTGTAATGTCTTTGTTTCGACCTGGTTCATGTTGCACCACGTTTTGGTTGGTCGAGATGGTCCCTCTGGGATTGGGAAGTATATCCTTTTTATGTTATAAAGGAGGTGCCACATTTGGATGATCCCAGCAGGTGATTGTGGGGGGTTATGTGTTTGTGAAATCGGTCCATGTTGGGTATGAGGTCCTTATATGGTCTCCAGCGGGTTTATTTGTGGAGCCAAAAACACCCAACACACCATTTATCCAATATACATGGATTTTCATTCCAATGGAAGGTGCTCATTGGATTATGATTTGTCCAACAACACTTAAGGACTCCATTGGTCGAGAGGATGGGAGGTCGGGCTCATCACACCCTTTTAAGGAGAATTATTTCATACTCCGAGACTCTCTTATAGATTTAATAAATGTTCATATATTCACAAATCCTTGGTTCATTCCCAAGAGCGTTTCCACGGATTACCCCTAGGTTGCAAAATCAATCATGGATATACATGGATCGTGAGCTATTGAGACAATGCTAGTTTAAGACATGCGATGAGGCTCTCTGGAGTTTATCATCATCTAGGGGGAGGAGAGTTGTTTTGATGTTGGGGTCAAACCCATGAGATGGGCTTCCTATGTATCCTCATGATAGGAATCAGATCCCCCGTAGTTCTGTGCCACTTAACTGGACACATCACATTTTAAGGTCATGCGATGCTGACCCATCCATGCATTTTAACATCATGAAGAAAGGATATCTAGCCGAAATATGCCTAGTCAATACTTGGTGTGGGACTTATGCTGAAGCAGCCCAAAGGACCCACAAGAGATATGGTCTTCTGGGTGGATATAAACCTACTGGTAATATGGCCCAGGAAACATTAGGGTTGATTTGGGGGTTGGATTTGGACCACATGGAGGCTTCCTACATATCTCGGTCAATGGGGAATCAAAACTCCACGTAGTTCTGTTGAACTTGGGACTTGTACTTTGAAGATTCCCATTTGATGAGGCATGGTTGGTACTTACACCGAAGTGGAGGAATTTATAAAATAAGTTAATTGGGGATTACTTCTGAAGAGGACACCCTTTATGGGGGACATGATTGGGATTAACCTTTACCAAATGTTCCCCTTTGATCTCAGGCCTTAGATAGGCGTCCTATGTATCCTGGTTAGAGAAGGAATCAGAGTTCTCATAGTTCATTTCTGGGTTGTGAATTTATTGAGGATTACCTGTAAGAGATTCCTATTTGAAGGGGGAATAATCTCTCATTTCATGGATGAGATGATATGGAGTTTAGGCCTAGATAAAGGCTTCCTACATATCCCAATTATGCTGGGAATCTGAGTTCTCATAGTTCATGAATGGGTTATACGAATTTCATATCATCATAGAACGATAGTCCCATGTGAATCATGCTCAGTGTGAGAAACAAGAGGATGTAAAATATTTAACAAAGGTGTACTTTTTCTTCTCTTTTGAGAGAAAAGGAGGCGGGTGATAGTGGATGAGGGCGTGTCTACAAGACCAATGAGAGATGGAACGAGGCTTTGAATGTTTCATCCCCTCAATAGTGTTGATATCTAGGATAGTAATGTCTGGTGAGCTATCTGGACACATCCCAATCCGGGTCAGAGAGGGGAGAAAGTGCCACCTCTCATAAAAAGTCTAGGGGCTTACCATAGGAGGAGTTCCCTAAAATGGGTTATGGGAGTGGGGAGGAGCATCATCCCTTTACAAAGGGAAAGGAAAGCATGAACTCCTTATTTTTCACTAGTGCTCATGGAACGGAAAGGCTAATGACAACCCTTGATCCCTAGAATAGGGAGGTTCACATCAGTGTCCCAAGGTTAGACTTCAGGTTACCTCAGGAATGTATACTTAAGGATGTCATGGGGTTCTGAACCATTATGGGGACTATCTTTGTGCCTCTACATACCTCAGGTATGTAGACTCATAAGGGCATGCTAATGCGCCTGACGATTTGGTCATACGGGTCTGGTGGCATTGGAAGAGGATTTGGCCTAATGTCTGTGGACTGGTTAGTGGAGGGGCTATGGAGGACGTGATAGGAATGGAAGGACAATATTTGAACTGGAAGGTGGAAAACCCAAAGACACCCCATTATGCATACCATTTTCTCATGTGGGATGGGGGATTCCCTGCATAGCGTACTGCTATATGGGTGAAGGGGGCATCTGCATACCGTAGTGGTATGTGGACTTGGATGTGAGCCATTATATATCATGGTGTTACGTGGTCTTAGGTTCCATTTTCATATCGTGGTGCTATGTGATGTAGGGTCTTGTCTGCATAGCGATGTGTTACACGGTTCGTTGGACTGAAGGATAGGCATTGCACCTGCAGTTCACAAGAAGTTCATACACAAAGGGTCTATGGTTTGTGATTAGCCAATTAGGTTCATGAACATTTGATTATTATTAAATTTATTTCTTTTTATGGTTCACAGAGGATTTATACCTGCTAGAAAATGGTTAGTGGTCCTTCATTGATCGTTTTCCTTATAAGTCTTCTTTCTATAATCTTATAATGCTTGAAGTCTTAATTCTACAGCGTCAAACATAACTCGGTCTATAGACTTCTCCATGTGTCTTTCAGTTCCCATGGTGGTCCTTTTATAGAGTGTTGGGGAATCTGTATCTACAGGCACATGACACATTTTGCATAATCCCATGGAGGGATCATCCGACCCATGGATGACTCGGTCAACTGAGGTTCATGGTGTTGTGGTCTGCAGTAGTGGAAATCACCGCCTCTATCTTGCGAATGACACGGTTCACAAGACATTGCCAGCTCGCCTTGTCCACGAACTGCTTAGTCCATTGGGATGGTATGTAGGGATTTACTTCTTCATCATTTTTTCACCAACGACACGCTTCGTGGTGCCTTGGTTTCCTATTTTCATCTCATCCGTAAATAGATTGGTTCACTAGCCAATGCTTCATGGGCCAACATTTCGCAGGTTGTCTGTGTACCACTTGGTTCGTGGTCTGCACCTTCCACAAACCATTCCCGGTAACCAGTACACAGACCAGTTTGGTTCCTTTTCCAAATAGGTTTTCTTTAATATTATTCTCAAATTTTCATCCCCACATGCATATCTTTCCTTTATCAAATTTTCAGGAGTATTTTATTTCCCCTTTTGGATTTTTCGGGACCCTACAAATATCCCCCATTGAAAGGGGGTCCAATAGGAATGAAGAGGAGGCTATTCTGATGTAGAAAATGATCCCAAACTGAAATGGTTTGCGGTAGAAAGTTGGACCCATTGGGGGGACTAAACCTATATATAGGGGGCCTAGTTCTTTTGTCTTTTACCTGGTTTCACAGTGAAAAGTGCTCTGCAAAGCGCTCTTGACTTTCCTTGCTTCTGTGTACCAGCTCCTTCGCGAAATTCATCACCCACAAACTGTGCCTTGTGTTCCACAAACTAAATACTCTTCAAAGTTTCCTAGGCCATGAGATGAACTTTGAATCCTCAAACCAAACTATGGAACATTAAAATGTAAGTTCGAATTTTTTCATAGTAAGACGCTACATAGATCGCCTGTCCTATGGACTTAACTTCAAGCAGGCAAATCAAACATTAAATTTCTAAATCAGAACTTAAATTTTCAATCTATTTACTTTGAATATTTTCATAGTGAGGCTCAATATGTAGTTTTCCCATTCTGTGAACTGATCAATTCGCTAGAAATGCTTTGCGGGCTATTGTTTCACTGGTCAACGTCTTGTGGGGCATTCTACGTACTTTCGATTCATGAGGAATACATTCTATGAACCATTTATGGGTTTCAGTATGCATAACCTTGTGTTTGGTATACTTATTTGGTTCTTTTCCATTTTTTTCCTTTTTCCCAATCATTTTAATTGTACTGACCCATTATGTGGTCTTTTTGTTTTGTAGAATGAGATGGATCTCCCTCAAGTTGTCATTGATGATGCTATTGTTGTTGATGTTGCCACCGCTACCCTTTCAACTGTCTATGAAAGGAATAAGGCTATGAGAAATTATATAAATGAAAAAAATACCTATCACCCAACTGCATCAGTCTTTAGCTATTTTAATCATTATGGGTCAAAGGGAATATATGATCTCAGATAGACTTACCATTACCGATTCAGATTGTTGTCTAATACACCTATCCCAGAGCCACATGTGGTCGACCAACCCGCCGCATGGATATTTAGAGGTATCATTCATAAGGCTCTCATCTCATCAATAGGACGATTCATACTGAAGGATACCACTGTTGGGTCCTTGTTGAACTATGCCCCTCAGAATTTATAGGGGACATGATGAACGCTGGATGACCCAGCCCATTGTTATCATAGAATATCTCGGAGGTCCATTGAAAATTAACAACATGTCTAGTCCTCAAAACGGGACCTTCGCTTTGGGGTTTTATTTGGTTTAGATTGAGGGTGGACCTTCTGGATCCATCAAATCTATGAAGAATTCCAAGTTGAATTATAGAACGTGGGGCTATATGTGGTTGTCTGGGTATCCCAGACTTACAATAATCAAACCAGTTCCCACATCTCACAACTTTTGAGAAGGTGGATTCCAGACACCAATACTTTCCATTTGACCCATGGGGAGGATTACATCAGCCTCTGGGACATTCGACTGATTTAGGGGGTCCCCATCACCGGGGATATGTATGTTGAGTTTCTACCACTTACTTCCACCTAGGACGGTGAGGAGAGGACTTCTCCTCTAGATAAAATGATAATTTCTCAAGCAAATAAACTTTTAAGGAACATTGAACGATGCCTAAAACAAGAGATCTCCTTCTCCAAGTGGATTAGTGCCTTCACCAAGAAGAGTGGCCCAGATCCTAATGTGCATAGACCTAGCTCCTGTCCATCCAAGGAAACTTGAAGGAAAGTAAGAACCTAACAACCTATCTTGGAGGAGGGCCAATTTTTCCAATGGGGATCGGAAATCATCCCTACCATGGACCACTTGTTTCGGTTGGTGGCCTTCTTGAATATGTTTTTGAGTAGTTGGATCTTACCAACATGAGATTCTAGTAGCGTAAGAGTCACAACCTTTGTCATGGTGGCTCAACTGTCCACTGACAACTGTATCAACCTGGCCATTCATGTATTAGCCAAAAGTTTCCACCTACCGGGCCAGATCAGCGAAGGAAAGTCACCTCAGCAGACGATTGGTCCCTTCCAAATCCTCTGGGGTTGAATATGAGACGACATGGGAGGCTACACATTTATTAATTCCTTACTGATTACTTACTCTATTCTTCAACCATATATTTAGAGCACCAGTGGGGTTATGCTGGTAGGTTGGGATGCACAAGATAAATAGTAAAACCAGACTGAAAAGAATGATCAAGAAATGATGGCTCGAATAAAATGACATGATCGCTTCACCTATCATCCTTATGACTCCCCCACTAGCACCATTGTGAATTCCGAATCTGAATACTTTGTTAACCGAGGGTATCTCATTTATTTGAGGGATATAATATTGGTTTTCCGTATTAATGGGGAGCTTATCTGTAATGAATACACACCTTGGAGATTTAGCCATCAGTTTAACTACGTTCAAATACTATGTCCCACAACTCTTAACAACGCATGCTGGGAGAAACATCTTATGAGAGCCCATCAATTATGGATAATGTTCACTCGAGAGGATACCCAGTGCAAGGTTAAGCTCCCATGTTCTGAGGGTTCTGTGCCCTTCCTTACGAAAGGTTATGCTGATGCCTGGATTCAATCATATCCAACTGGTCATTTGTCAAGTCTAGTTCCCACTATTAGAACCATCAAGGAATCTAAGGATAAGGGTAAGGGGAATTATAAGGAATCTAATGGGAATTCCTAACTAGGGAAATTTCTTCAAAATCCTTTCAATCCTCCCCCAAGGAAGGTCTTGAGACCTTAGGGTGTGACCTCAATGGCTATTGAGGCCGCCACTAAAGAACAACCACCTATCCCATCTGATGCTGATTTTACAGTGGATTGGAAGTAATGGTATATTTTTAATATTTGACAGTATTTAAACCATCAGTACCCTTGCACCTTGTGGTAGTTCCTCTAAGAGAGGGAGGTTTCCCTTACTGATCTAGGCCATGTGTCAGCACCTATTGACATCTCTTATGATGATGAGCCCGAGAGGGTATATCCTTACCTTTAGGACCTTGAAACCCAAATCCATGTCTATATTTTTGTATAAATACTCTCATTGAGTACTTTCTATGCTGCAACCAATGTCCGATAGAGAGGGTGATGATACTGTTAGTTTTCCTGCTGTGGCTAGGGAAGGGGAAGATCCTCACTCGCACCCAGAGCCCCATAAGAATTTAACTCCTGAGGGTCCTGAGACTGTGGAGGTACCCAGGAAGAAACCGTGACTAATGAAACATACTTCTCTTCCCCAGGATAACCCTCCAGCACTGGCCATCCCTATTACAACTGCTTTTCCAGATGCTTTGAGGGTCTGGGATGAATTGAGGGAGAATGACTCAAATGAAGACATTTGGAGGCTTCTTCAAGGAGGAAGCTTTGACCATCTAGGTTTTGGGGGAGAAATCTCCCCCACATTTATTTCTACTGAAGAAAAACTAGATGAGGTGGCTGTTTACCCGAGAAAAATGGACAAATTCCTTCACGCTCCCAAGAAAAAACCTTACTAGTCCGACAAGGTGGCATGGATGGCGGTACTCTTGCAACCGATGAATATCAAGGGAGAGGTCACTTTATTTATGAACCCTGAATTTAATTACCTTTTTTGTGAAGATTTTAAACTTTTCCTCATTTACTTCTGTAGGATCCTGAGGAGTCTCAAGAAATTATTCCTTCCCCAATATACACCCCCAGAGGCATCGCAGCTGGGGGCGTGTACCTTCGAATGTAGGGGTTGCTGGGAAAGGTTATCTTAGTGTCATTGAACATATGGAGGCAGTCATTACGGACCCTTATAGGTAATTTACTCCCTTGGATCCACTTGATATTCTCATCAAAGATCCATCCCCATGGAATACCATGAAACGTCGACAGACGTCTCAACTGTCGAAGAGTATCAAGAAGGGGATTGCAAGTAACTATCACACCTATTTATCTGGTTATCATACCATGTACTTTTATCTTTATAACCCATTTTCATGTGTATATTTTGATGCAGGACCAATAAGTAACCAGGCGATAATTTCCCAAGCATCTACAACTCTTATCCCTTCCGTGGTAGAAGAAGGACCACCAACAAACGTGGCTGCCCTAGATCAGACGATTTCTATCCCAATAGTGGAGGAACCTTTAGAAGATGAATTCTCAACCTGACGTGTTGATCCCACTTCCATAGATGAAGATATGAAGACCATGACAGTAGCAGCTGAGCTAGGAAATGATCCCCAATCGACCTAAGACATTGAAGGGATTCCCAATTCTAGGGAGTCAACTACTCCAAACCAGATGGAAACTACCCTTATGGAGAGAACGCCTTTGGAAACCAATTACTTAACCGAGAAAGTTGATACTACTCCATAATAGGTTCAAAACATAGGGGAGGCTTCTATCCCAGCTCCTTAGAGCTTAGAACGGGATAATATGACATTTATTCCAATCATAAGAGAGACCACGATCACAGCCCATAGAATTTTGGGACCGACCATCACACATTTTTCCAGGATGATAATCCCTACAAGCCTGATCTTAGTAAGTGATCTTCTGGAGGCTACCCTAGAGTTTTATAGTTCAGTTGGGTAGGGCCCCGAGCTACATATGCCTCTGAATGACTCTAGGTCTTAACTATTTATCAAGGATGTAATACCATCTTTTCCGGGTGATAATGCTGCCATGGAGGCTAAAGGCATCGATGCTTTAGTATGTGGAGGTTAGTTTTACAAACCTCCTACCTATTTCACTTCTTCTTTTTTTAGGAACCAGGGATTTTTATTAGTTTCCATTCTAACTTTAGGATCGCAAGTGCAAGCGCTGGCAATTGCGGTGGATGCTTCAATCCTGCCCGCTATTGCAACTGTTAGGGATAATATTGCTGAGGGATCCAATCATGCTGAATTAATTGAATTAGCCAACCCTAGTGACTTTCAGTCTTGAATACATTTATTCATCAAGGAGTGATTCTGAGACCGATCGAGAGAGCCTGTTTAGCCTTCGACCCGACTGCCAAAGGGCTTGGACAAACATTTAGAGGTTAATTTCTCAAACACCACTTGACGACATGCCGTCAAAGCTACTGTTACACCACCATTTTTGTGGTTATGGGGTTTGGAGGATTCAATTATCATGATATCTATGACATAGTGAAATAGGTGGTTACTACCAAGGAGGCAACTAGCACGCTTGAGTCTCATATTTCCGCTGTAGAGTCTACAACTCATCTTTCCACGGTTAGGAAAATTTTTATGAATGAATCTACCAATCAAGATGGAGCTGTTGTGATGCTACATATCAAGATCATGAAGCATAGGTCTTTAGTAGAACAACTTTACTAGGAAGTGGAGCAATAGAGTAGGGAATTAGAGCGCATTAAAAAGGAATGTTCCCATGTTGCAGCCATAGTTGATGAGGGGCATCGGTGAGTGGAGGAAAGAGAGCAGATTGGACTTGATGCAGAACAAGAGGAAGAGGCATTGCGGGAAGGTTAGAAGGTTAAGACCATGACTTTTCTAATCTTGCATTAGGCCATTGAAGATTCAAATCAGAAACTGATACAACTCTGCGAGTCTGCTGAATGTCTTTTGTAATGGTTATGTCATGCCCATATGGAGATGCTCTCGGTTGTGGGTGCCCTTGTCACATCCATGAATTCTTTTAAAGATATTTTTTATTTAATTAATATTATTTATTTGTTTTTGGGGGTTTCCCATGTAGTTTTGGAGTAAAGGGTGTGTTTTCATGATTTGGGTCAAACCGTGAGCCCATTTCATGTTTTAAAAAAAATTGTTTTTTTATAACTTCTTTACTTTTCAACATTTTATACCCATTCCACTTTCCAAGTGGCATACCCTGTTATATTAAAACCACCATATGATTTTGGATCTCATAAAAATCCACAATCATCATGGATTTGGGTTTTTTATTAAGGTATTGGGCCAGCCTGTAATCTCATTTCCTACTTTAAAACAAAAAATTTAATTCTTTAATATCTCATTAAATTTTTATGATTTTTTGGTGATTCCAAATATCACCAGAGTGCACTTACCCTAGGATCTCCACCATGATCTTTCCTACAATTTGGAGCTCATATTCATCACAAATTAGGGAAAAAAATTTCTGGATTTCTCTAATCATCCATATTTGAAGAGGTAACTTGTTTCTTTCATAACTCCTTCAATTTTTACTCTTTTACCTCCATTTCAGTTCTCACCTGACCTAATCAGCCTTATTCGAACCGAAATTATATTTTTAGATGTTTGTAAATTCATATACTGGTGTATTTGGGGCGTTTTATTCAAGATATCTCAAGTATGTGAGTCTCCTTCCTTCTCCCATTTGCTTAGGGCTTCTTCCTTTTGCTTAAAGTTTCATCCATATTTTCATGAAGTTCCTAATTTCCATAAAGTAATAATTATAACCTAGGGTTTTATCTTGGGTTTATTGGTCTGATCTTGTGGTTTTAGGTTTTATTTAACTCCCTTGTGGTTCGGTGGTGGTGCGGGTAAACTTTCGCACAAAGATTTGGTGTTTTGACATTTATGGAAGGTGATTCCATGTGTATGCATTTCTTGATGAGTTTGATTGCTTGATTTATTTATTTATCATGTTACTAATATGTTTTTTGTGGTGAAAAGACTATTTTTGGTATCATTGGTTGAGCGGCTAATTTTAAAGTATCATTTTTGTGTAAAAATGTGTGTTTCTCTTGTGTATTCCATGTTGTACCACTTGGGGCTATTTTATAGTTCATAAAATGGTTTTATTAAATGGTTATAGGGATAAAAATTTTGTTTTTATGTTATATTGGCATGCATTTGGTATCAAAATAGGGGTTTTATAAGGATTTTATGTGCAAATCTTGGTTACACTCCTTGGATTTTTTTATGAAGGTTTTAAATGGTTTCTTGATTTATGTAAGAGGTGAAACTATGTTGACAAACTATTTTTTTAGTAGTGTACTTTTGAAATGGAACATTTTAATTTTAAAGGGTTGTTATGTGATGTGTAATATCTTGTAAATGTTTTATAAAATTGTTTAAAGTATTTATTGAAGTGTGAAAGAGATGTGAAACGTGTTGTGGGTTGTTTTGGCATGAGCATGGTTTCAAAATGAATTTGAATGAAAAAGAAAATTATGTGACATGTGTGTGGGATGTTTGGTGTGTGTGTGATTTAAAAATGGTATTTTAATTTGAAAAGGTTTTTTCAAGGCTTGTGTAACTTTTTTCAGTACAAGAGGGAAAACCTGAGTATCTAGGTGGGTGGACGTGGACTAGTATGCTAGTGATCATGTTGGGTTTAGCTCCTGTTTCATGTAGCAAGTTTTAAGATGAAAAAACTAACTAATCTATGATTATGGTGATGTTGGGGGACCACTAGGTTATGGGTATGATCCATAATAGTAGATCGTGTTCACGAGAATGGATATTTTTATGGTTACTTTCACCGAGATACGAGGTACCTGAGACCCACAACGAGCTAGTGCCTAGGGGTGTTTCTGTTGCTAGTGATCATTGTAAATTTTACACTCATCATCTACATATAGTGTGTTTGTCTGAAAAAATTTATTATCTTGTTCATTTTATTTAAAAGTGTTGATTCTTTAAAATATCCCACTTGAAAACTGATTTTATTTAAAGTTGATTTTCCTAAATATTTTTACTAGGATTTCTTGTTTACAAAACTTCCAAGCTTTTTGTATTATAATGATTATCACATATAATATTTTTGTGGTGGAATACTACTAATATTTTTCTCACACCCTACTTACACCTTTGGGTGTAAGTATATTTG
The DNA here is from genome assembly GCA_963277665.1 of Viscum album. Lineage (NCBI taxonomy): Eukaryota > Viridiplantae > Streptophyta > Magnoliopsida > Santalales > Viscaceae > Viscum > Viscum album. The sequence continues at coordinate 1,198,753,971 of OY728143.1, read as the reverse complement.
TTAATGTTTGTTGTAGGTTTGGGTAAAGCTCTTAGAACTGGTGGTCCAGGTTTCTAGTGGTCCTTTATGGTGTGGTATTGTGGAGATGGATTAAGGGTGATTACCCCTTTCCTTGAGGTGGTTATTGGGCTGTAAATTTTGGCTTTATTATTTTTTTTTAGTCTTTTGGATTTGTATAAACCTTGTTTCCCAATTCTTAATTTTATTAAAGGCTTGTTTGGGGTAAAATTTCAGATTCAGTTTATTTTTTTTGTATTTGGTTGTATTATGTTTATGAACTCAGGTAAATAATTCCCAAACACTCATATATGATACCTATGAACTTGTATCATCCCATAGAGATCGGGAATGCCCTTTGGGTCTTTCCACAGACTGGGTCAGGTGCCAGTTTTGAAGGCGAACAGATCTAGTTCGTGACAAAATGGTATCAGAGGAGGTTCTCTCTCTTGGGTCATGTTATTTGGGGAAGAGTCGGGATAGTTTGTGGATAGGATTGTTAGGACTTGAAATTATGATTATGAGTAGGGTATCTAGCCAGCACACCTCGTGATGATATTCAAGTTGCTAGGGGATGTCATATTTTATCTGAGTTCATTGTTTCTCATGGTTTGTTAATGATTGGGGGAAATGAAAAGAGAGTTGGGTTGATTGTACCAATGAGCTCGTAGGGCCTGGAAAGCCATGTGAAGCTAGGGATATTTACCTATAACACTCTCAGTGATGGTTAAGTGATTGGAATATAAACTCCAACCATATATCCAAGTCACCCACCAACACTATTTTCCTCTCGTATTGTATTTTGTATTTTTGTTTTGGAATCTTGGAAATTTGGTTTTAAAATAAAAATGACTTGGTTTTAAGAAACGTGAAATTTTTGTGAAATGATTTTCTAATAAAGTGTAAGTTTTTTCATTTTATAGATGGTGTAAATGAATTTTTAGAATTTTTTTTAAATGTTAAATAGTGTGTTTACACCACCTTTTAAAAAATAAACCATGTTAAAGTGGGTTTTTAAAATCTGATTCAAATAAAGTTTTCTCAACTATTGAAAGTTGTTTTGAATGGAATAAAGTGTTTTAGAATTTATGTTTGGGGGTTAAAGATGGATTTTTATTTGGTAACTACTGATCATTTTTAAAGTTTTATGAAATTTTAGAACCTTGTTTTGAAATGAGAAGAGTTGAGTTATTAATTAAATGGAGATTTATGAAATGGAGTTTTTCATGAAATTAGAAGAGTTTTGAAATGGGTTGAAATGTTTTGAAATGGTTTTGAAAGGAATGAAAGTGAGTTTTTATTGAATTATAGGTGCTTTTATAATTTTTTTATAATATTTAAATTGGGTTTTGATTTTATGGTTAACAGTTTTGAGAAAGGGAAAGTGTGGTTAAAATGTTTTGATTTTGAAAAGAGGAATTGTTTGGTTTTGGTCTTTAGTGTTATCAAGGGTGACCACATGCATGGGTTTATATGGGAATTTGGATGGTTAATGGAACGACTGGATGGGTGTTAGGATGGATATGAGGTGGGTGCCTGGTGTGGCATGTAAACATTCATGTGTGAGGCTCATGAGATACCATTGGTAAATGCGCAACCCACCAACACTATTTTTTATAAGAATGATTTTAAAGTAAAGTGCTGTGTTTTGATAATGTGTGTTGGGAGGTGTGGATTATGTATTTTTGGGATTTTTATTATGGGATGTTTCGAGTTAAATAACCCCTCTTGTTTAAATGATGTTTTGGGTTGGTGTTTCATCGATAGGTTGGAATGAATCATTGGTCAGTGGTCTCTTTTGAGAAAAAGTTTGGGAGGCCAATTTGGTGGCTACCCTCATGTGTTCAGTTCTATTTTGTGGTATGTTGTGACCAAATGAAAAGCTTGGTTAGGTCCTTTGGTTTTCTTGTTGGCTAGTGTGTGCCCCCATAAAGAGTTAATTCATGACTGATGTGTGTCCCATGGTGATTCTATGTTGGATGATCCTCTAGTTGATCAAAATAATGACTTTCTTCTTGAGCTTTAGAGATTGAGTTTACCCCTATTCTTCTTTGGTTATGTGGATCCCCTTGTAGAGGGAGAGTGGTTGTGGGAGGTTGAAATAGAACATAGTTTCTTAAGTTTCCTGAGTTGTTAAAGGTGAATGAAGTTCAGGGTTGTTATTGTAGAATGATATCTTAAAGGGGCTTCGGGTCTCTCATCAGTCTCATCAAAGAAAGATTTCATGTTAGGACACAAGTGTGGAAAATCTATCCAAGAGTGGCTGCTATGGACGCTTGCTGGAATCGTGTGTTATTTGGGACTTGACATAAGGTCCATCTCCTTGTGTTTTTTTATTAGCCGCAATGGTCATGTTCAGTGATGCCTTGCAATGTCGTGGTTCATTTGACTATAAGGGTGAACGTTGGGAAATATTATGAGAGTCTCTGTTTTGTTGAATGTGTGTCTCCCTTCAGGGAATTCCGGAATCCTATGTTTTAGAGGAAGGTGTTTCTATTTTTCCTTTCATTCTGTTATTTCTCATCTGAAGAAACAAGGGGTGATGTGTGTGAATACTATAATCCCTTGTTTTGGTAAAATGATGGGTTAGGGTAAAGTGAGTTTGAATTGTGTCATGTCTCATTGATCTCATCTGAGATCACAATGTAATTGTTTGTGGAATTGGAAGAATGAGTTTCATTTGTGGGTTTCTAAAGACTAACTGTGAGGAAGGATAAGCTTCAATTATATGAGCTCCAACCATAGGTCTCCAAGTGAATCTAGCACATAGTCAAGGTAAATCCTGGGGTCTTTCAAACCTTTGGTCAAAGTCTTATCCTCAGTACGAAAGATGGGAATAGTTTAAACCTCCAGTGTCCTCGTCTTGTTCCAGTTGTTCTTGTTCAGTGGTAGAGGTGGGAGGACCTCATTTCAAAGTTATATCCTGAGTTCATGTTATTACCTTGGGTTTTCTTTTAAGTTTTATGGAAGAGGATGAAATTTGGGCTAGATAGTTTGAATAGCATAGTTTGCGCATGGTTAGTAGTAACTGTGCTCCAATCTAGGAAACCGTGTGGTAAGAGATAGTAGGTACTACACAGCCTCCACATGGTCATTCACCTTGGCCCATGTAACCATGAAAATATTCTCCTTTGGATAGAATGCACCACATAGTTAGCACATGGTTTCCCAAACCATGTGGACTAACCGTGTGGTCATGCCAACTCTTTAAATGTTTGGGTATTTTCGTGCTGACCCGTGATGGTCGGTTAAGATGGTTGGTTCTTATGGTGGGGAGACCCACTATGAGGCTCATGTAAGTTATTTTGGAAAATTTTAATGAAAGTATACCCATTATTCTGGGATTCCGTTCGGGCTTCCCCCTATTAGTGTCCTGATTCTATCTCGGAAAAAAAATTGAGTTTCCCCTTATATTGGGCAGTCTGTTTGTGTCTCCCCATATCTGTAACTTGGTTCTATCCCTAGTGTTGGTCTAAAAATAGGTAGGCTCGTTCGAAGTTATTTAACCTCCATATTTCTTCTTTATTAAAAATTGGGATTGGAGTTTTCCCAATGATTTTGTTGAAGTAAGATTGTGGTGACCTCGTTCGTTTTTGTTGTTCATTCCAGGTAAGTGGCTTGAGTCTTGTTCGGATGGTGTTTGAGGTGTTTTGTTTTGGGATGTAGTTTTTATATGCTTGATAATTTCATGAAGTGGTGTATGTTTTTGTTAGTGAGAGTATTACTTCCTTGATTGATCAATTGGATGTGTTTTGGCCTTTTGGGGGTGGGTGAAACTTGGAAAAGGAGTCCATTTTGGCCTTTCAGTTGGGTTTGGTTTTTTACTTTTAGCCTTGTTGTGGCTTTTCGAGGGTGGAAAGTTTTATGGTGGGGATAATTGTCACATACATGACTTCTTTTAAAGGTATTTTTCATTTAATTACTATTCTTGATTTGTTTGTTGGGGTTTCCCATGTAGTTTTGGAGGAAAGGGTGTGTTTTCATGATTTGAGCCAAACCGTGCGCCCATTTCATGTTTTAAAAAAACTTTTTTTATAACTCTTTGATTTTTCAACATTTTACACCCATTACACTTACCAATTGGAATAAACTGGTATATTAAAACCACCATATTAATTTGGACCTCATGGGAATCTATAATCATGATGTATTTGGGTTTTTTATTAAGGTATTGGGTCAGCCCGTAAGCCCATTTCCTGCTTTAAAAAAAATTAATTCTCTAATATCTCATTCAATTTTTATGTTTTTTCAGTGATTACAACTCTCACACAAGTCCAATTACCCAAAGATATCCCCCATTCTCTTTACCCCATCTTTGGAGCTCATATTCATCACTAATTAGGTCAAAACTTCTCTGGATTTCTCAAATCGTCCAGATTTGAAGAGGTAACTTGTTTCTTTCATAAATATTTCAATTTTTACTCTTCTCATTACATTTCAGTTCTCACTTGACCTAATCATAATTATTCAAACCTCAATTTAATTTTTGTATATTTTTAAATTCATATACTAGTGTATTTGGGGCGATTTATTCAAGATATCTCAAGTAAGTGGGGTTCCTTCCTTCTCCCATTTGCTTAGGGTTTCTTCCTTTTGATTAGGGTTTCATCCATATTTTCATGAAGTTACTAATTTCCAAAAAGTAGGTATTTGAAACTACGGTTTTATATTGGTTTTATTGTTCTAATATTGTGGTTTTAGTTTTGTGGTGTGGCGGTGGTGCAGGTGAACTTTCGCACAAGGATTTGGTGTTTTGACATTTGTGGTAGGTGATTCCATGTATAAGCATTTCATGAGGAGTTTTATTGATTGATTTATTTATTTATAATATTCCTAATATGTTTTTTGTGGTTTGAAAACTATTTTTGGTATCATTGGTAGAGCGGTTAATTTTAAATTAGCATTTTTGTGTAACAATGTGTGATTGTCTTGTGTATTCCATGTTGTACCACTTGGGGATATTTTATGGTTCATGAAATGGTTTTATTAAATGGTTATATGGCTGAAAATTCCGGTTTTATGTTATATTGGCATGCATTTGGTTTCAAAATAGGGTTTTTAGAAGTATTTTATGTGCAAAGCTTGGTTACACTCCTTGGAATTGATTTATGAAGGTTTTAAAAGGTTTCTTGATTTATGAAAGAGGTGAAACTATATTGGAAAACTATTTTGATAGGAGTGTAATTTTTAAATGGTCCATTTTAATGTGAAAGGGATGTTATGTGATGTGTACTATCTTGTAAATGTTTTATAACATTGTTTAAAGTATTTATTCAAGTGTGAATGAGATGTGAAACGTGTTGTGGGCTGTTTTGGTGTGAGTATGGTTTCAAAATGAATTTGAATGAAAAAGGAAATTATGTGACATGTGTGTGGGTTTTTTGGTGTGTGTGTGATTTGGAAATGCTATTTTAATTTGAAAATTTTATTTCATGGCTTTTGGAACTTGTTTGAGCACAAGATGGAAAATCCGAGTATCTAGGTGGGTGGATGTGTACTAATATGATAGTGATCCCGTGAAGTTTGGCCCCTATTTTACATAGATTGTTTGATGATGACAACACTAACTATGTTATGATGATGATGTTGTTGGGGGACCACTAGGTTATGGGTATTATCCCTACTAGTGGATTGTGTGCATGAGAACAAATATTTGTATGGTTACTTTCACTAAGATACGAGGTACCTAGGACCCACAACGAGCTAGTGCCTAGGGGTGTTCCCGTTGCTAGTGCTCGTTGGAAATTTTACACTCATCGTTGGCATATAATGTGTTTGGATGGAAAAATTCAGTAGCTTGTTCATTTTATTTAAAAGTGTCAATTCTTTAAAATAGTCCACTTGAAAACTGATTTTATTTAAATTTACTTTTCCTAATTATTTTTACTACCATTTCTTGTTTAAAAAACATGTAATATTTTTTCCTTATAATTATTATCACATGGAATATTTTTATGGTGGAATCTTGTTGGTATTTGTATTACACCCTACTTACACCTTTGGGTGTAAGTATACTTGTTAATGTTTGTTATAGGTTTGGGTAAAGCTCTTAGAACTGGTGGTCCAGGTTTCTAGCGGTCCTTCGTAGTGTGGTATTGTGGAGATGGATTGAGGGTGATCTCCCCTTATATTGATGTGGTTATTGGGATGTCCATTTTGGATTTATTATTTTTTTTAGTCTTTGGGATTTTTATAAACCTTGTTTCCCAATTCTGAATTTTATTAAAGGCTTATTTGGGGTAAAATTTTTGATTCAGTTTATTTTTTTATTTGGTTGTCTTATGTTTATGAACTCGGGTAAATCATTCCCAAACACTCATATATGATACTCAGTCACTTGTTCCAATCCATGGGGATCCGGAATTCCCTTCAAGTCTTGCCACAGACCAGGTTGTGTGCCGGTTTTGAAGGTGACCAGATCTAGTTCGTGACAACCCTCTATATCTTTATTCAATGAGATGAAAATATTTTTCCCTCTAATAATCCTCCTTTATCTATTTCCTACAACATCAATCACTCACGATTAAACACATTTTAAACCACAATCTCAACTAGATATCAATTTGAATTATAACCTGGGATAATTAAACTAACATAATAAAATCATGCTCTAATTTTTTCCTAAGATGAGGGACTTAGCGAGCGTAGTTTGACTATTGATAGGGATATATGGGAAAACCTTACAAAATTTTTGCCTTTTTTGTCATTACCCTAAGTTTTTTCTAAGCCTGTTATGGTGTGGTCTTAGCGAGTATAACTTGACTTTTTTCTTAGTCCACCATTTTTGGGTTTTTAACCTAACAAGATTTGCATATCTTGATTATTTTTGATTGATAAATATTTTTCCTAAACCATATATAGCATAGGTTTAGTGAGCTGGCACTCGAATTTTATCCAGGATTCCCTTTACGGGATTTTAGCCTAGCAAGTTTTGTGTCTCTTTTTTAAAGTCTTACAAACTGAACTATCATTACTGATGTTTTAGTTCAATAGTTTTGACCATGACTTATGAGGAAAGAGCCTTAATCTAGGGATCATTAATCGAGAATGTGCTAGAAACTTTCATACATGGATGAGGTATTTTCTTGACCTTGCATTTTAATTTTTGGATATGGGACATGATATGGGTCCTAAAATCCATGGGGTGTATGAAAGTGAGAAATACATCTCATGAGGAATAATTTTTCCTTGGTTGATAGGGAATTTTTTGTGGGAAACATATGCAGAACCATCAGGGAATTGTATGTATAGTCAAACAAATGTGTCCACAAGATACTAGCCATCCATTTCCGATGGCCAAGAAATTCGTATAGAATTTTGGATTTATTTTACTATTGAGGACCATAGTGGATGGCCCGTTGAAGGAATGACGTCAAAAGTAATAATGTAATTTGTATCAACTTTGGATGAAAAACCACTCCCACATGAATTTGGCTTGTGTAAAGGAGGGATGAAGCATGGTGTAGTTTAACGTCATACAACTAAGAAATTTGGGAATTGTTTTGCAAAATCATATTACTCTAACTAGAAGAGGGTAAATGATTCACATCTTCCACAATATTTTGGCCAGGAACATCCTTCATCTTTAAGCATTGAAAAAAGGGAAATGTGTAAACTATAATCTAGGGGTCTTCTGAATCGATGGACTGATGTGGGACATAAATTTTGTAAGGGAATATGGTGGTAGGAAGAGTCACTCCTGGGGATGAATTTTCCTTTGGTTGAAAGGCCATTTTTTTGGGCAACATATATAGAATCTCTAGAGAATGATGTGCATAGTCAAGAAATGATTTCTGCAGGACACTGGACATCCATATCTGATGGCCATGGAGGATTATAGAGATTCAGACCTTTCTAAACATAGAGTATGACTTGTGAAAAGGGGTGTGCCTAAACATGAAAGGGGTTACTCCTGGTTAAACTTTACCAGGAATTATGAGAAAAAGTGGAAGTATATTTATCCCATATACATGGATTGGTTCCTCATGCAGGTCTGACCCTTGCACAAGTAGGGATGGGACAATCCTATTTCATGGACGAACCCAAAATGTGAGATCAAATGTCAGTATATATCCTATGAGGGTATGAATCGAGTTATACATAATTATTTTTAATGTTTATTCGTATACGGATCTGATTCACGTATTTGGATGGGGAATTTTTATTTTGGATGCAGTTTCACTAATCAAGTAGGGTGTGTTCCAAATTTCCCTGTATAGATTTATTTCGTGCATATGAACATGAGGGGAAATATCCTTTGGCACGACCTGGACTAAGTGTGAATACTGAGTATCGAGTATCATGCAGTTTAAATTTCATGTGATTAAGACCTTGATATAGAAGCCCTGAGTAACTGGAGGGTAATTGGACCAGGATGTTCTGACATATCTGGCAAGTGGGTAGGAAAGAAAGTGTAAACCATGGTTTTGAGGGTTCTTGGACTATGAGAAATGAAATGGGGCTTGGAATCCATTAGGTGTATGAAATTAGGATAATCTTATCATGGGAAAGAATTTCTTTTAATTGAAAGACCATTTTTGTGGGAAACATATGCAGAGCCTCCAGGGCATGATGTGCATAGTCAAGCGAAGGTGTTTGCACGACACTGACTATCCATTTCTGATGGCCATGGATGATTTTGAAGATCCAAGATCACCCAAAGCACAAAGCTTGATACATGGTAGGAGTGTACCTGGATACATTATAAACATTTGGGCCATGATTTTCCCACAAAATGAGGGTCCCTCTACATAGATTTGGCTCATACAGAGGGTGGGGAATCCGATTTCCTCATTGGTGATGGACCTAGGTTTGAAGATCCGGGTATCCAGAGATAGACACCCGGCATAGGTCTAACTCCTAGGCAGGAGGGGGGGGGGGTTTATCCCTGGGATTCCTTGTGGTTTAATGTCATATGGTTAGGACTTTAGGGTTCCCATTGTGGGTAATAGAACTCCATATCGCCTTTTAAGGTTATGTCGCTAGGACCAAAATCATGGATATGATTTTCATGGATTTGTGATGAATTCCCTAATGGGGTCCCTAATTCCATGTGAGATACACTCATTGTGAGAAATAAGGGATGGAAAGGATTTCAAATCATCACCTAAGGATGGAATAATCAGTATAAGGGAGAATTTTGTGATTGGGATGATGTTGTGCAGTTTAATTTCATATCATGAGGACAATTCACATATAGTTTATTATCATGTGGAGAGGATGTAAAACAACCCCGATGCAAAATAAGGGAAACATGATAACCCCTGATACAATCCCATAGATAGGGATTTCCTAGGAATTCTCTACTTCGGTTCAATTTGTTAACATAGGAGGAGACATTTCACTGCTTTTTGTGGTTGAGCCCAAATAATAGGTTTTGAGTATTGCTACATATCCAAGAGAAGGGGAATAAAGCCACACGAGGTCTTAATGGATTTCCCCTGTGTAGGTCTAGCTCGTATGTAGGGTGAGGAAGTAATTTTTATCGAGGCTGAGCCATGATAGGGATCCAAGCAACACTACATGTCCTATAAGGACAAGAATCAAGCCCTACATAGTTATAAGACATGACATGGTAGGTAACCACTGTCAGGGGTGATGTTATCTCAGTTGAGGGAACCATTATGTTGTGCAGTTTAAAGTCATGTAGGTGGGACATTTTGGCCTTGTAGTTTAACATCATGTGGTGGGGAAGCTGGAAATCCGATGCAAAAGAAACAGATATGGTGGATTCATGCAGTTTTTTAGTCTTTCAAAAAGAACATTGTCAGCACCGTTTAAAGTCATGTTATGGGTAAAAGTCATCACAAAGACCATGCATAACTCTGGGTTAATCATGATGGGATATGTTGTCATACCCTTGACATGAGAAAAGATAGAGGGTGTAAACCATATTCCCAAGAGCCCTTGGATCAGGAGGAATAACATGGGGATTTAAATCCATTGGGAATACGAAGATAGGAAAATCCTCTCCTAGGGACGAATTTTCATCTAGTTGATATGCCATTTTTGTGGGAAAAATATGCAGAGTTGTCAAGGCATGATGTTCATAGTCAAACAAAGGTGTCCACGGAACATTGGCCTCCCATTTCTGATAGTCGTGAATGTTTATGGGGATCCAAGATTTCTCGAAGCATGGAGTTTGATGAATATAAAGGGTGTGTCTGGGAATTTAGGAAATATTAATATTTTTATTAGCCATGAAATATGGAAACCTCTACATATATTTTACTCATATTTAGGGGGAAACATAGTCTTTTGGAAATTTATGGGTGTCAGAATTTAGACTCAGAATTTCTGTCATCTCTTCTCACTTCATGTGCAGGAGATTGGGGGAATTTTATGGATCTTGTTATGCTGGGAATCAAGCCACACGTGATTCTAGAGGAAAACTGCAGTTTAACATCATGCAGTTAGGACCTTTCATGGATTTCCCTATGCGAGTCTGACCCATACATAGGGAAAAGGCATTTTCTACCTTAAATGGTGGCTGGACCAGGATATAAGATTCGGGCATCACTACGTATCCTGAAAGGGAAAGAATCAAGCCACACATAGTTTTTAAAAGAAATTCCTTACATAGTTCCAGTCCGTATGCATGGAAAAGGGGAATTTTTCTTGTTGGTGGCTGGACCAAGATGTGGGATCCAAGTGTCACTATGTATCCTACCAAGGCAGGAATCAATCCACACGTAGTTCTAAACATTTCCTCCCTATATAGGTCTAGTCCATACATAGGGAGGGGGTATTTGTTTCTATATCAATGGCTGTTGGGGTAGGATGTGGGATCTGGGAATCACTACGTATCCTACAAGGGTAATAATCAAGCCACACATAGTTTTGGGAAGGGATATACTCCTCGTACTGATCTGACTCGTGCACACGGAGGTGGGCCATTTTTCTATGTATGGAGGATGGACCTGGATGTGGGATCTAAGTGTCACTATGTATATTTTAAGGGAAATAATCAAGCCACACATAGTTTTAATTGCCCCTACCTATGTTGGTCTGACCCTTGAATAGAGGGGGGTGCAAGTTCATTTTTTATCTTCACATGAACTTGAATCATGTGCAATGGATCGTTATCTAGAATGCAATGAATCCCATTTATTTTAGCATCTTGTGGTAAGGACCAAGATTCCAAGCAGTTTAATGTTGTGCAACATGGATGAATATCACTTGATGTGAATTCAAAGGAAACATTTTCACCATGATGTTTAATGTCATGCAGAAATAAATTTGATGTTGAGTAGTTTAATCATCATGCAACATAGAAGAATGTGTTGCTATGTAGTTTAACTTCTTTTCACTAGGACATTTCATCAGGAAGTTTAACATCATACAATCAGGATGTTTCCATTTTGGCTATATGAAATACTTCTTTAAGAACCTTTCATTGGTAGGATCTGTGGTGAGTTTCCCATCTATCTAGATTAAAGAATATGCTCCATTATAGTAGACCTTATGTATGAAATATAGTCCCTCCCATTTTGGATCCAACTTTAGAGGCTTCTTCCTGAGTATCATCAGAGTTCTAAGGACCAACACCATCTCTCCTTCGAGGAAAGATCAGAGGCAAACTTTTTTATTGAAGGCTCATGCAATATGATTCTAGTATACTTCCAAATGGTGCAAGGTACACAACCTTTTCTCATCCAACCACTCCATCTCATCAAACCATCATTGGTATTGATCATTTATAGATAGTTGATCACAAATAGAAATGTGGAGCGATGTAAATTGAACTTCAATGTGAAAGACTGCCTCTGTATCATATATTAATGAGTATGGGGTGGCTTGGGTGGCGGTGTGGGTTATGGTTTGGTAATCCCATAGAGCATGAGGGATCTTGTACAACCACTATTTCTTGTCTTTGTCCACTATTTTATGGATTATGTTGTATAGGGTCTTGTTGAAAGCCTCTATCTATCTGTTAGCCACTGCATGATAGTAGGATGAATGGTTGGCCTTGATACCATATTCTTGGTATAACTTTTCAACTCAGTAGAGTATAAATTGGTGCCATTATCCATAAATATTATATGAGGGACACCAAATCTGGTAATGATGTTGGCTTTCACAAAACTAAAAATGTTCCTTGCTCTGACCACTTTAAGGGGTACAAATTCTACCCATTTAAAAAAGAAATTGATTTTTGTGAGAATAAACTTGAATTTTATGGACATGGAAGGAGGATTTTGTCCCATAACATCCATTCCCCATATGAAAAATGGACATCAGTACTTGGTTGTGTGAAGTAGCTCTAGAGGTTGGTGAATGAAATTGTCTTGGACTTGGCATGAATGAAACTTCATGGTGAATTTAGCACAATCCTGCATCAAAGTGGGCTAATAATATCCAAGTCTCTAAATTTGATTGGAGAGTTTGGATGTTGATTGGTGTGCCCCATAAGTTCTTCCATGCACTTATTTTATGACAATGACAATCTCTTCTCCACTAATGCACTTAAGAAGGACTCCATCAAGGCCTAATTTATAGAGAACCTTTTATTTCTTTTCACCATCATACGAAACAAAGTTGACTACCCACCTTCATATATGTTCTCTTCCATCCCTATCTAGTGGGGGTTCTCTCCTCTGGAGGTAATTTTCAATGGGAGTCATCCAGCCGGTGGGATGACCATAATTATCAGGGACATGGATAATCTTGTTGATTTATTATGTGTTTTCCTGAACGAATGGTAAAACCATCTGACGATGGGTGATGCTGATGACTGTTTCATTCCAATATGGATCATCCAGAGTTGTGGTTTCATTTTCCAATGCATCAGCTTGTGCATTTTGTGATCAGGAAACATAAGTCAATGTGGGTTCTAATAGGAATTCTTCCATCAGTTCTCAAACATGGTTTGTCAAAAGGAGTAGCTCATCTTTCATGATGGCATAATCACCATTGACTTTCCTGATGACCAGTTTTGAGTAACCTTTTAATTTCAAGTGCTCGACTTGTGCTTGAAGTTCTAGTTCTAGGCCTACAATGAGAGCCTGGTACTCTGCTTCATTGTTTGTGCATCCTTCTGAAAGTAGGAAAGAGTACGACATGACTTTCTTTTCTAGAGATATGAGTATGACTCCCACACCACTTTGTTGAGTCTGGGTTCCTCTATCCTTTTTTCTATCGGTCTTCTGGATGTGTCGTCAAAATACATCTCTAATATCTGGGAACTCTCTTGAGCAGAGAATACCTCTTCATTGGGTATTTTGACATCTAATAGAGTTACTTTCATCGAAGGATGCTCTGCCAAGAAATCTACTAATGTCTAGACTTTAACCACATTCTATGGTATGAACCATATGTTGAACTGTTGTAGGATGACTGCCCTCCATGACAGGAAATCATTCAACATTGGATGGATGATAATTCACTTGAGTGGGTTAATTGTGAGACCAAGTGTAATTCGTGGTGTTGAAAGTAATGCCTCAGCTTCTAGACCACAAATATTAATACAATACAACTTTTCTCAATATTCGAATAACTAGTCTCAACATCATTCATGGTTCAACTGAGGTAATAGAGACTATTTTCTCTACCGACATCATTCTTTTGTGTGAGGAAGGCACCTAGGGATTGCTCCAAGGCAGTTATATATAGAATGAGTGGTCTTACTTTGACATGTGTCATTAGAATCAGTGTAATTAAGAGATGCTTCTTGAGATTGTTGAAATATTCCTGACAATCATCCGTCCATTGATATTCTACCCATTTCTTCATTAACCTGGTAAATGACAAACATTTTCCTACAAGGTTGGATAAGAAGTACCGAATGTATTCCAAATATCCCCGGAGACCTCTGAACTCAGTGAGGTTGCGATGTGGTGACATACTAATGATAGATTTTTTCTTCTCGAGGTTGAACTCGATGTTGTGATGGCGTACGACGAAGTTGAGGAATATCTCGGAGGTAACACCGAATGCACATTTTAGGGGGTTCATTTTCAGACTATGTTATCTCAATTTATTGAAGACAATTTCAAGATTTGATATGTGTTCTGAGCATTGTCGTGACTTAACCACTAGATCATCAATATAGAATTCAATGAATTTTCCCAAGAAGGGTTTGAAAATTTGAGGCATGGCACGTTGGTATGTGGCGCCGAAATTTTTCAAATCGAAGGGCATCACTCTATAGAAAAATACTCCCTGGGGGGCTCTAAAATCCATTACTTCTTCATATTCCTATTCCATTTGAATTTTATTGTAACCTGAGTATCCATCCATAAAATAGAGATCTTCATATCCAGTAGTTGCATCGATCAACAATTCTATGATTGGGACCAGGAAATCATCTTTTGGGCAATGTCGATTGAGATTCTTGAAATCAATGAAGACTCTGATCTTCCTATTTTTATTTTTAATGGGGAAAATGTTTTCTAGACATATTTGATATTAGAATTCCCAAATGAATTTATATTTGATTATATTTTTGACTTTAACTTCTATCTTGGAAGCATGCATCAGGTGCATCCTTCTGGAAGCTTTTTTGTAACCACAATGGTCTTCCAGTAAGCCAAGTTGGTGAGTGGCCATATCAAGATCGAGACTTTGAATTTTTGTGTAGTTCTAGGTGAAAATATATCAATTATTTTTTAGGAAATAGGTGTATGACTCTTCCTCTTTAGAATTCATGGTCGCACTAATCAGAGTGGGTCGCAAGTCTTATTTAGTATGCGGATTTATTTCCCTAAGTCCATCAATTGTGGTATTGGGGGGGTCCTTGAGATCCTCTTCTTCTTCCACATCCTCCTCATCATACTCCCCTCTTCTAATGAGGATATGATTCTTGAGATGAACTCTCCAGGATTGGGGGAGGGATCACACTTTTGGAATTTGGAGGCTGAAATAGCTTCTTCCACCCCAACTGACTGTGGGGAATCTTTTGAGGAGGATGGAGTATGGGGAATATAAGTGTCCTCACTTTCTTTTGGTGATAGTAAATACTATTCTACCTTTTTGGGAATTTCCTAGAACCCTGTGGATGGGTTGAGGGAATTTTTATTTGAGCACTCACCATCGTCCTAGGGGACAGTGCATTTTTCAACATCCCTAGACTTGATGTCCATGATTGAGATCATGTATATGACTTAATACATGTATTAATTTGACTTCATGAACTCAATATTATTGATGAGAAATGCATACTCTTCCCTGAGTTATTTTATGGGGTCATAGGGATCCATTTCCAGTCCGTTTGGGGCAGTGATCCAATCAGCATCATTGGATGAAGACTACTTCCCTTTCGTCTCATAGAATCCTACATCGATGTAGTGTGATTTGCAATATTAAAATGGGGATTTATAAATGTACAACATCTCGTTCTGCCCATTAATGAAATATTTGATGTACTGATGGTATTATGAGGGAATCACAATGTGCTGATGTAGCCAAGGCTTTCCTAGGAGGACATTGAAGGTCATATTTTTCCGGACAACCAGAAAATCAGAATCAGACACGAGGTCACCAAAGCCAAGTTTTGATCTTGATTCAACCCAATAACTTCTACTCACTTTTTTCATAACCCAATAGGGTTATGGTGAATGGCATCATACTATCTTCATCACAGCCTAACCATCAGAGTGTCTACAATGGGATGAGATAAACTTTGGATCCATTGTCAATGAAGATTTTTTTGATATCGACATAGTTGATATTTACAAACACATATAAAGGGTTGATATGTCCCTGAATAATGGATTCCTCATCTTGATCAGTAAACTAGATGACAACATGGCATTCTTTGGGGCTTGTCTCCGTTTGATAGACTTTAACAGCGGCCACTTCCACCTCAAATTCCTGGGGACTTAGTAAATCTTCGATGAGTGCCTCCATAAGATCAACTGACGGATTCAATGAATCCAAGATTTATAGATTTTCTAGTATTGAGGATATCCACTTCATAATATCATACTTCTTCTCTAAATTTCATCACTTTCTAGTATGAGAATGATATTTTATTGGTTCTTTAGGGGCTTGAGCCTTAGATGTAGACAGACCGGCTTCTAGGACAAGATATAATGACACTTTTTTTCTTTAAGGGTTTGGTCGGGTGGGTTTACCTATGAAAATTGGGAGATTAGAAATTGTATCCCCTTCTGAAGGATATTCCAAGATAATTGGGCCAAAATTTCTTCCTAAGGGAGAAAAGAAATACTATTGTTCCTGTGGTGTCTGCTGGAGGGATCTTCCATGAGTTTATGCAACATTAACGGTTTGAGTTGGGGTGTAGCTATAAATTTGACTCCTACCACAACTATGTCTTCCTAGGAACCCTTGATCTTTATGGAATATTCCTCTAGCTCCCTGGTTAGATGTGGGTAATTTGGGTTCGTAACCATATTCCTCATCAGAGAAGGGGTCTATTAAGTGGATGGAATTAATGGAGCCGAATATCTGCTCTCAATATGACGATGATTATACCTACCTAACTTCTTCCAATGGTTCCATTTTATGGGGTGTTTCATGCTATCCCATTTTGTGGGGCGGTGCCAGTACCATTAGATCTGATGGCATGAAATCTGAGAGTGCCAAAGTTAGCTTCGAATTTGGTGCAGGTTCATCTTCATACACCTAATTTTTGGTTTTTTGATTGGACAACATTCCAGGAAGATGATCCTTGGAGGACTGTGGGGCTTATGATGATGGTTGTGCTACATCGGAACCCATTGGTGGAATGGTTGGTCACTTTCACTACACCTGGAGTATTCCATGAGCTCAGTTGACTATTTTTTGAGTCATCCAACTGTCAAAATTATGTTCTTTCTTACTAATGACTTATTTCCAATCTTCTACCTTATTTGAATCTAAGGTGGAAATATATGCGACCTGTGCTAACGGTGGTCCTAGCTTAACTTGACCAAAATCAATCATTTTTTGCAGGAGGCCCTTGAAGATGAAAAACTCTTCTATATTGTGCCCCAAGATTTAGTGAAAGGGGAAATAGTCTAGGACGTCATTGAGACCTACTTCATTAGATCTCTTCATCTTTGGTAGCTAGAGAAAGTTGCAATTTATGGAGGCTATGAAGTATCCACAAACTTTATCATCCTGAAATGAGTAAACTTTATTTCTTCATTCCTCGAATTGATTATTTTTGTCCACCCTCTTCTCATCTTATCGAGGCAGGGGTGTATGTTGATGTCCATAGGGTCCTTCACAATTTTGTGGGGTCCTTGGAGCTGAAGATGGTGCAGGGGGTGGCATAAGCGTGATAGAGTCCACTTCATCTCTTCTTGTTCTTTTTCCTGGGGCCAATGGGGCTACTCAAGACTTGTGGTTAGTTTGTTATAAGGAGTCCTCTATCCTTTGGGAAAAAGTGGAGAAATCCTAAAACCCACTTGTATATTTTATAAGAATTAGTGGTGTTCACATCTCATCTCGAAGATTACCGATGCACATGGAAATCATATCATCTTGGGGGAGTGGTCAGTTCAAGGAGAAATTCAGACCTTTACATCTGGAGATGAAGTCTTATAATCTCTTGTTCTCTCACTGTTTTCAGTTCATGAGATCACTAACTGTTGTTTTTGACAACGTCGAGCTGAAATGGAAGAGAAATTGTTGTTGGATATCCTCTCATCCTGTAATTGATTTGGTCGACAGATTGGTGTACCACACAAATGCTGAACCTTGTAGAGTTCACATGAAGCATCTAAGTTTCACTACTTCTTTTTTACTCTGGGGTTCCCATCATGGGGTCACAATAAGAAGATTAGTATATTAGATGCTTCTCTGGGTCCCCTAAGCCATTGAACATTGGGAATATATGATTCCCTAAATTTGGTGGAGGTGGGACGTTGCTCACCCAGTTGGGGTAAGGTTTCCGTTTTGGCTGTATTAGAGCATGATTCTCTTCCATTACCTCTATTCAGTTTATCAATAACTCAATGGTATTTAGGTTCCCTTGATGCATTCCATGTTAGACCTAAGCATGAGTAGGTGCAGTATGGGGAAAGATTAGATGTGTCGGTGATACTGGAACTTGATATGGATACCCAGTCAGGGGCATCCTTTGTATATTCTCTTGAATATGTTACGGCTGCTTCCCTAATAGAGAAAAATATTAATATCCTATCGGGATTGGGTTTAGGTATAATGATGGTCCCGATGCTACCTTTAATGAGCTTTCCAACCCTTATTTATCTATTGGGATGAGTCTGTGAGGCAGAGGTATATCCGATGGAAGTGCGTGTTGACGCTCTACCTGGGGAATGTACTTAGTGGGATGGATTTCTCTTAGCTACTCAATGTTGATTCTCCTTATCTCTTTTATTTATTTCTCCTATAGAGTGAATATCTCCTCAATCATGGGGGAATCATTTTCATGAGGAGTAAGAGGTGGGTCATATAACTTGATCTTATTCTTCTTCTTATTGGGGATTCACACAGGAGGTAATGGCAGATTGAATGAGGAGGCACCCAAATTTAAGGAAACTATTTGGTTTCTAGTGTGCACACCTCTAGGATCGGTGTGCACCATCTATGAAAGGGAACCATATTATATTGTTTCCTCATTATTTTTATCATTTTCAGTACGGTCTATAGGGATTATTTCTATGGCGTTCACTGATTCATACCACATTGGAAGTGGCATACTGAGTACTTAATGGTATGAGAGCTTCTTGCGTCCTTTATTGGATCTTCTCCAACCATTTTGTTATGCTCTTTGAGTTTCCTGGAAATGAGTAAATTTAAGAGAAACCTGATATGACCTTATAGTACACCTTCATTCTGGGGGATGTGAGCCATGGGATGGGATAGAATGGGTGACCCCTCTATCTATTATTCTCCCCAGTCGGGAGATGACAGACGTCTATTGGGTGGGAATTTGATGTAAAAAATCCCCCATCCCTATGGGATGGGGTTTCTCCCATTCTTCAATTGACGTACCTTGTCCCAAATTTTCTGGCCTTATGAAGGGAATTTTGAGTTAAAAATTACCTCATCCTCATGGGTTGTGGTTTATCCCGTATTGTGGCAGCTGCTACTGCCACTAACTCTTTCTTTATATCACACATTTCTATGTGGGATTGAGCCAGATATGGTTTGTATCTTCACATGAATTTTTTTCTTCTGAGGACATGAGCATTGCTCTATGATTTAATTCCATTAGACAGGAAGCCTTTTGGATATTCTCGGTTGCCTGGTTCTGGAGATTCTTAATGGATTTCTCTCATCAGGACTGATGCTTCTGAGACTTACTCAAGACCATTTCTTGTCAATCATTCTACCTTTCACGAGCAGGGAATTCATTTGATTGTCACCTTTGGGTAATGACATTATAGGATGTCATTTTTAGTGAATTTTTCTAGACAGGATGTGGAGTGAAGTGTAGAGATCCATGTTCTACCTATACCTGAATATGAACACTAGACAAGGCATTTTTTACAAGGAAACACAATTTGTGTAGTTCATGGAGGCATGCCAATTTTATGTCTTTCTTTCCCCTTTTTGATTGTGGCCACCGTTCTGAAAAAATGGATTCCAGGTCAATTTTATGGAGAAACTCTCCCAATATATTAACATGGTCTGCGTACACCTCATAGGGAAGAAATTTTTCCTTTAGCTGGCAGAGAGTTGTCCAAATGTTGAGGTGAATGTTATGCATACATTCCTCAGAAAACTCATTTGGTATGTTGAATTGAGAAGTGGCCATAGGACAATACATCACTGGTATGTCATCCCAAGCTAGTTATCTTCTCACAAGCAATGTATCTTATTGTTGTTCCACCAGGGACTCCCCTACTTGGTCTACCCAACTTGACTGATTCTTAATGATTTTGTTCCAAGAAATAGGGCTAGTAGGAGCCTCATTGATATATGATCAACATGGGGGTGGCATAGAAAATGAGCATGGCCCTGGGCCATCTTCTGGTTGAGAAAGGATTTCTCTCTCCATAGATAGAGTATCTGACATATGTGACTCTATCTTTCCGTGAACCTCAGCACATGAGGGCTTTATCATATTTGATTCATCAAGGGGAGAGCCTCCTTACTATTTTGGATTTTGAATATGAAGAGGAACTTCACAGTTGGTGCTATAATGGTGAGGGATACTATTGCAACTTGATGCCTGACCACAGGGAGTGTCCCTATGATGTATACCCTGGGGAGGACCTTCAGGTCAGATTGCAGTGAGGGGAGGACCATCTTGCAGTTTGATGTCATTGAGGGGAGGACCTTCACAATGACTTCTATTATAGTGAGGAATACCATCATAGATCCAGATGCAGGGATAATATCTGTAGTGTACACTTTTGGGAGGGCCTTCAGGATATACTGTAATGAGAGGACGACCTTCTCGTTGCTTGGTGTCACTACGAGGAGGGCCTTCATGGTGAATGCCATCATGGTGAGGACTACCATGCCAGCTTGACATCTGACTATAGGGAGAATCAAATCTATAGTGTATACCCTAGGGAGGACCATCAGGGTGAACAATAGTAATGGGAGGACATTCTTGCTGTTTGATCTTCTGGTAAAGGGGACGGATACCTTGACACACATCAGGAGATAGGCCCTCAGGATCAATCATTTCTGGCCCATAGAGTGAGGGTGCTCTAGGTAGGACCTTTAGAGATAATGGTAGAAACATTTCAGGGAGGACCTTCACAACTGCTACCGCCACTTCTAAAATTTGGTAATGAATCAATAGGATCTTGAGCCTCTATTAATAAATTCTTGATTGCATCAAGAATTCTAGTTTCCAGCAGAGAAAAATCATGGATATGCTCTTCATTTTCTAGTTTCATTTGGTGAATATAACTTATGGGTGCTCTCTTTTGGGAATCTAGGGCCGCCTTCTATTGGTAACGAACTTAATATGTGGGTCCTTGTTTTGTTGGTTCTCGTGATGCTGTCAAGATACGTTGACGAGCATCTTGAGTTTAAGAAGGGATACATTCCTACCTTGGAGTAGACACCAAGTTTGACCGGTGACCCCTAGTTGGAATGAGTATTTTTTTCCTAATCCTGATATCCTTGTATCACAGTATATAGTCATAGACCCTCCTGGACTAGATAAGGGATGCAAAACTACTCCGAAGTGACTATCCTATTTTTCGGATGAGCCACCCTCTTTGGGGAGACCGATTTGTGGGCCTGATTCCTCGCCTTTTCCACTAACATAATGATTTTTTGATAGGTCTGGAGGATATAGTATGGAATTGATGTCTGGTCCTCCATCATTTACAAGATATGATGAGATACATCTTTGGTTAGAACGAGTATGAATACCCATTCTGATGTCAGAGCAGAAGTTTGTGCCTGGTCCGGTTCTCCATAGGTTTCTAGTAGATACTAGTAGTTCTCCTATTTCTGGGGAGAGGAACGAGTCTATCCTTGACTTTTTTCTCAAATTTACACCATATTTGACTGGTGGGATTTATATTCATGGGCATGAATTTACATCTACTTGTTTGTCATTGTATTTGTCTCACGGGCTTTGTTTGTATTCGCATGAATTTGACTCTACTTATATTTAATTTCCACTGTATTTTACTAGTGGGATTCATATGCATTGGTAGTGTTATATGGATACCCATAAGTTTTCTCCCTATTTGGATAGTGATATTTCTATGCCTCAGTAGGGATTTGTTCCTATGTATAGATGGTTTCAGTCTTATTTAGATGACAGGCTTCTTGTACATTGGTATAGATTTGCATATTCCTATAGTTTTTCACTCTATCTTCATAGAGGGACCAATGAGCATTGGTAGGAATGTGAATTTTATTATATTGTTCCACCGTATTTTTGCAGCGGGCTTCATGAGAGAAGATGATAATATGCATTCACTCGTATATTGCTGCTGTATTTCTGTAGCTGGCTTCAGCAGAGGGGACATAATTTTATGTCTGCTTATTTTCTACCACCATGTTTATGAGTCAGATATCATCCTTAAGAATTATGGTGATGATATTATCATGATCATGCATTTTACACCCTCAGTGGGTAGCTCAAGGGTCCCACGTCTGCGAACTTCAGTAGGTGCCCTCGGCATGAGATCCTCTTTATGGTGAGGATACTGAGTCTCGCTGCATCGACGACAACGTTCTCTGGTAGGGGTTCATGAGTAAGATCCTTGTGCAGCTGGGATAAAGTCACCAACGCCAAATTAATCTACCTTTATGAGGTAGGGAAAGTATTTGTTGTTTCACTTTGGGGATAGGCTCCTGAAGCGGTTAAAGATGGCCAGTGGGGCTGCCCTATGTTGGGGTGCCAACCGCGACTGAGGAGGTGGCTGGCGAGCTTCCATAGATTGGAGGGCATGTATTTCAGCCTCCACTGTGAAAATATTACTATTTTGGTGGTAATATTATATTAGTTCATTGGATACCTAGTGTTGAAGACGTTGGATCGTCGAGGGGGTCCTACTCTTTATCAGGGACCCGACCACCTGTGCGATCATTGAGGCGTGTGTCTGACCCAGTTGCTAAGATGCCATTTAGATTGAAGGCTTCTATAGAAAACTGCAATATATATGAATTATAAAGACAAAAAACCCCTCTCAAAGCATCATCTTGTGTTCAAATATTTGATTGGTGATTTTTCTTGACTTTGAATGTGGTAACACCACCACCTTGGTTAAGGATTCACATCGGGTTCACCATTTTGTTTTTTGACCCGATTCACATCATTTGCATATAGGGGCGAACAAAATGGTCTGACATGAAGTATCCACTTTTCTATTATCATTGGGGTAAAACCACCACCTTGGTTAAGGATTCATGTCGGGTTCACCATTTTTTTTTTACCCAATTCACGTCGCACTGCATTTTTGTAGTGTGAGTTGGTCCCACCAGGATTAGACAGTATATTCTTTTTATGTTATGAAGGAGGTGATGCATTTGCATGATCCCAAAGGGAAATTGAAGGGGGTTATGTGTTTGTTCAATTGGCCCATGTCGCGTACGAGGTCCTCGGATGGTCTCCAACGAGTTTATTCATGGAGCCAGAAACACCCAACAACCATTTTATCCAATATTCATGGACCTACTTTCTAAAGGAAGGTGCTCATTAGATGAATATTTGAACAATTACACTTAAGGAATCTATTGGTCGAAAGGATAGGAGGTCAGGATCATCATACCCTTTTGGAGGGAATTATTGCCTATTTTGGGACTCTCTTATAGATTTAAGCAATGTTCATATGTTCAAGGATCCTTGGATTATTCTCATGAGTGTGTCCATGGATTACCACTAGGTTGAAAAATCAATCATGGATATACATGGATTGGGATCCACTGAGACAATGCTAGTTTAAGCCATTTGATGAGTCACTCTAGAGTTTATCATCATCCAGGGGGGATGAGATTTGTTTTGATGTGTGGGTCAAACCCATGAGATGAGGTTCCTATGTATCCTCGTGAGAGGAATCAGAGCCCATGTAGTTCAGTGCCGCTTAAATAGACCCATCACCCTTTAAGGTCATACGATGAATACCCATCCATGCAGTTTAACATCATGCGGTGAGGAAATCTAGGTGAAAGATTCCTATTCAAGACTTGGTGCGAGACTTACACCAAAGTGTCCCAAAGGACCCACAAAAGATATTGTCTTCTAGGTGGATATAACCCTACCGATAATATGGCTCGATAAACATTAGGGTTGATTTGGGGGTTAGATTTGGACCTCATGGAGGATTCCTACATATCCCGATCAATAGGGAATAAAAATTCCACATAGTTCTATTGAACTCTGCAATTATACTTTGAATCCTCTCGTTTAAGGAGGCATGTTTGGGACTTACACCAAAGTGGTGGACTTTTGGAAAGATGTGAATTGGGGATTACTCCTGAAGAGGATGCCCTTTATGGGGGACATGATTGGGATTAAGCTTTTCAACATGTTCCCATTTTAGCTCGGGCCTTAGATAGGCATCCTATGTATCCTAGTTAGAGTAGGAATTAAAGTTCTCGTAGTTCATTGCTGGGTTGTGACTTGATTGGGGCTTACGCGTGGGAGCTACCCATTTTAAGGGGGAATAATATCTCATTTAATGGATGAGATGATATATAGCTTGGGCCTAGATAAAGGCTTCCTACGTATCCCAATTTCATTGGGAATTAGATTTATCATAGTTCTTGAATGATTTGTGTGAATATTGTATCATCACAGACCTAAAATCCCACATGAGTCATGATTGGTGTGAAAAATAAGAGGATGTAAAATATTCAATAAAGGAACACTTTCTCTTCTCCAATGAGGGAAAAGGAGGAGGGAGACAATGTACAAGGGATAATCTACAAGCCCAATGGGATATGGAAAGGGTATTTGAATGTGTTATCCCCTCACCCATGTTGATATCTAGGATAGTCACATCTGGTGAGCTATCTAGACACATCCCTAGCCAGTCTGAAGAGGGTAGAAAGCGTTACCTCCTGTAAAAAGACTAGGGGCTTACCTCAAGAGGAGCACCCTAAAATGAGTTCTGGGAGTGGGGAGGATCATTATCCCTTATCAAAGGGTAAGGAAAGTGTGAGCTCCTCATTTTTCACGACACTCATGGAAGGGAAAGGAAATTGACTAACCTTGATCCCTAGAATGGGGAGGTTCACATCAGTGTCCCAAGGTTGGACTCTGGGTTACCTCATGAATTTAGACTTAAGGACATCCCAGGGGTCTGAACCATTGTGGGGACTGCCTTTGTGCCTCCGCTTAACTCAGGTATGTAGACTTAGAAGGGCATGCCGATGCACCTGAAAGTCTGGTCATACAGGTATGGTGGATTTGGAAGAGGATTTGGACTGATTCTAGTGGACTAGTTAGTGAAGGGGACATGGAGGATGTGATGGTAATGGAAGTATAATAATTTAACCATAAGGTGGATAGAATGAAGACACCCCATTATGCATACCATTTTCTCATGCAGGATGGGGGCTTTCCTGCATAGCGTACTGCTATACGGGTGAAGGGGTCATCTGTGTACCGAAGTGGTACGTAGTTCTAGATGCGAGCTACCGTATACCATGGTGGTATGAGGTCTCAGGTTCCATCTTCATAGCATGGTGCTATGCGGCGCATGGTATTTTTTATGTAGCGATGTGCTAAGCAGTTCGCCGGACTGAAGGAGGGGCATTGTGCCTATGGTTCATGGGAAGTTCATCTACGAAGGGCTTATGGTTTTGGGTTTTCTAATTAGGTTCCCAACCAGTTGATTATTATTATGTTTACTTATTTTTATGGTTCACAATAGGTTTATACTTTATAGAAAACAGTTCGCAGTCCTTCATTGATCATTCACATTTTAAGTCTTCTGTCCATAATCTTTGAATGCTCGAAGTCTCTATTCTCTAGCGTCAAACATATCCCAATCTCTATAAGCCTTATCCATGTATCTTTCAAATCCCCTAGTGGTCCTTTTATAGAGTTCCTGGGAAGCTATATCTATGGTAAAACAACCATTTTTAGAATCCCATGGAGGGATCATCCAACCCGCGAACAAACCAATCAACTAAGGTTCGCGGTGTTGTGTCTCACGGTGGTGGAAACCACCACCTCAATCCCACGAATGACACAGTTCGTGGGGGAAATTCTAGCCCGCCTCTTCCATGAACTACTCATTCCGCAGGTATGGTATGCAAGGATTTACTTCTTTATCGTGTTTTCACTAACGAAACGGTTCGCAACACCTTGGTTCGCTATTTTCATCTCATCTGTGAATGGCTTGGTTTGTTGGCCAATGCTTTGTGGGCCATAGTTTCATAGGTTGTCTGGATACCACTTGGTTTGCAGTATACTCCTTATGTGGACCATTCCTGATAACCAGTATGCAGACTAGTTTGGGTCCTTTTCCAAATTGGATTCCTTCAATATTCTCCTCAAATTTTTATCCCCACATGCATCTCTTTCCTTTATAAAATTTGTGGGAGTATTTTCTTTCCCCTTGTATATTTTTGGGACCCTATAGTCTTTATGGAATGTATTCATCTCATGTCATGTATCAGTTCACAACATGTGTCTATAAATAATTACACGACATGTATTACAATTACACATTGTTTAACTGTTCTGTAGAAAGTTTTTTAGGCCAGTTTCCTTATAAAAACCCAAACCACTTTTAAGGATTCTCAACTTTACAAGAACCCTTGGTAACACTTGACCCATTTATACTCATACATCATCAATAAAAATAGAATCCCAAACCAATCCCCTCATGAATCTTCTATGGTTTTCCCAAGTTTCCTCTCTGAGTTCTCACAAAGACTCAAAGTTCATGGTTTCCTGCATGGGAACCCTCCCAAATCCTATATATGGCTGTTCTGGAATGATAATATATCTTTGTATTTGATTAATGCATCATACCAATACATGTCCATGAAAATATTAGTAGGATATCAATGCTTCTCTTTCTCTTTTATTTATGATAAATGTACTGCTCATGAGCGAGAGGTTCTTTGGAGTAATCTTGAAGGAATTATCGATGATAACACCCCCTAGATTGTCAGGGGAGACTTCAACTCAGTATCTTCTCCAGAAGAGAAACATGGTGGAGGAGCCTTTCCAAGAAGTGAAATCCAGGATTTTGTTGCTTTCATGGCTAGAACTAGTCTGATGGAGGTTGAATACGAGGGAGAATGATTCACCTAGTGTAATAACCAATGTGGAGGAAGACAAACATGGTGTTGGCTTGATTGGTGCTTGATGGATGAGGAAACTCTTTCTCTCTTCCCGAACACCAAATTAACCCACCTCGTTTGATGCTTATCTGACCACTCTCCACTATGACTTTTTTTGATCTCTTGTACTTAGAGAGACAATCGCACCCAGTTCTCAAGATCGTGGTTGGAAGAGACAGGTTTCAATAATATGGTCAGGGATGCATGGGGCTAGATTCACTCAGGGAACCCATTGATAACTTTCCACAACAATATAATTAGGCTCAGAAATATATTACAAATATGGTGGAAAACTGTTCCTACACATGATCAGGACCTGATCGTGATTAGTAAGGAAGTGGAGTTCTTGGAAACCCACTTGGAACAAGGATGGGATGATTCCTTGTTTAATGATCTCAGGGCTAAGAAGGTTCTTCTTTTCTGATCTTCTTTTAAGGCAGGAGAGGCTAGCGAGAGTGGGAGCAAGGGTTAAGTGGCTTCGTGAGGGGGACCAGAACACTGGTTTTTTCATGCATGCATTAAAGAAAGGCGTCACACCCACATGCCCAATATTCATAGAGAAGACAGTCCATACACCAATGATAGAGATAAAGTAGGGATAATGGCCAATGACATTATCAAAGATTTACTGGCAGGACCAAACTCTAACATGATAGATGGCTACCCATATGTGGATACAGAGCTCTTTGAGGAAATTCCTAGTGGTGTAACTAAGGAGACATATGAGTGTTTGGGGAGGCATCCAGAAGAGGAAGAAGTAAGAGAGGCGATGTGGATTTTGAACCCCGAAAGCACTCTAGGGTTGGATGGAATACCCAGATATTTTTACAAGGTGGCTTGGGATACAATCAAAGGGGACCTTATGAGAGAGCTGTAGAACTTCTTCTAGGATGGTTATCTTCCTCGCATAGCTAGTATGGCTAAGATGGTTATGATACCAAAAGTGAGCAACCCCCTTCTTGTTGATCGGTATAGGATGATCAGTTTGTGCAACATTCCTTAAAAGGTCCTAGAGATCATTCTCAACAAAAGGCTAGATATGAACTTAAATGGATGGTTGGTAGTAGAGAAACATAGTTTTATCAAAGGGAGGTCAATTCAGGGTGAAATTAGAGTGGTGCATGAAATGATAAGTGGGATAAACAATAAGACTTTCGGGAATAATCTATCACTCAATATTGACATGAGAAAGGCCTACGATATGCTGGAATGGGGTTTCATTCTAAAGGTATTGACAAGCATGGGTTTCTCTGACTGGACCTGAGATCTCCTATTCCACTACTTTAGCTCGACATGGATATCCACTTCATTTATGTGTAAACAATTAGGTTTCTTCAAGGCGTGTAGAGGTTTAAGATAAGGAGACCCCATATCTCCAAACCTATTCATTTTATCTCAAAATGTACTAATCTACTTTATAAAGAGGATCTTGCACATAGGGAGAGTCCTTACTTATCGGGATAGACATTCTGAGAAGGGTATATCTCACTTTATGTTTTCAGATGACACAATTTTATTTATAAATAGAAATATAAGATTGGTTAATGGGTTTAATGGGATTTTAGGGGAATACTGCAAATGGAGTTCACATGTGGTGAATAGGGATAAAAGATTGTTTTATACTTCTAAGGACCTCTCAGCCATGAGAGCTGTATCTTTGGAATAAAGTTTGAATATGAGAAGAGGGTCATTTCCCAAGGAGTATCTTGGATCCCCAGTGAGTCCAAATTTCTTTCATGTTCACCACTTTGACAAGATGGTGGGAAAGATTATGGGGTGCATCCTCAATTGGAAAAATAGGTTCCTATCCTTTGGAGGGCACATTACTCTAGTAAATAGTGTTCTAGTTTCCATACCTATGCACCTCATGTCAACCATGAAGGTTCCTAAAAGTGTTATTTCCAAAATGAAGAGGATAATGGTATCCTTCATATGGGATAGTCATATGGACAACAGACATCACTGTGCATTGAGGAAGCGCTTAGTAAGACCTATATCTGATGGCGGTTTCAATTTGAGGAGTACATCTTTGACCATGAAAGGGATGCATTCCAAGCTTGCATGGGAGATAATAGAGGGTTGCTCTCTGTGGGTTCATCTCATGCATGATAAATATGGTCTGGATATGGTTTTTTAGAGATATAAACCATCGAGAATATGGAAGATGATTCAACCATACTTAGAGGGACTTCTTCCTTACGCGTGTTGGCTAGTGGGTAAAGGTGAGATGAATATATGGAGCCAGGATTGGGGGAGGGGGGAATATTTGGTTTCCTATCTATCTAGTACCAGATATATCCTTCAAAGAAGCAAGTTTTTAACCTGATTTTATATGCACCATCCTCAACGATGATCAATGCTCTGCTTTCAAGGAGGTCATTCTAAATGAGGATCCTGACCATCTCATATTCATGGGTTCCCCATTGGGTGATTTTTCAATTAAATCCTATTGCAGCGTCTGGAGGCCCCCCAGTTCTGGAAACTAGTGGGGGGAAATGATGTGGTGTAAGGGGATCTCAACCAAGTTTAACTTTGTGTTGTGGAGAGTCCAAAATAATTCTATGCACACTGATGACAACATACAATGCATGGGTTTTAACTTGGCATCCAAATGTTGGGGTTGTATTAATCCCCAAACAAAAAAAAGTGGATTATCTCTTCTTCAATAACAATTGTGCTTGATGGAGATGGCAGGCTCATGGACAGTTATCATGTAATGCCCCGACCCCAGCTACCTAGAGTCGGTGCATTACTTCGTAACATTGGCATGATCACAAAAGATCAAGTCTCGAAAGACCGATTAGTTTAGTAGCCTTGGAAACACTAGATACATTCGTAAATGTTACATTATATCATAAAGTGAAAAACTACAATAATAATGTCTCCATAGTCCACACTCATATCCTCTTCTCACAATCCCTGCAGGTCATTCATAAAATACTTCTTCACATCCTGGAAAATATTAAAACATTGAATGGGGTGAGCTCAGATGCTCAGTAAGGATAACAATATTGCGGAATATTTCATAAATAAACATAAACATTTAAGGCAATGTATAACTAAAACAAAATTCTTTTAAACATGAACATCAACATAATATGGCAAAAGTAAAATGAGATAATGCCATTTACTTCTTCACATGGATATTCTACTGGTCGAATAATCACATGCAATATCAATAACCACTTTCATAATGATGGAATTCATAATGCCAGACTATCATAACCACGTAGCCAAGGCCTCGTGCCAAGACCACAAATAAGATTTTGTCAAGGCCTCGTTCCAAGACACTAGTTTGTCTCATGAGACCTGCCGATGCATCGAGGAGCTATAGCGGGCTCCACCCGTCACTTATTAAGTCCAATGCATTCCTCATATGAATAGGTTTAAACATATCATAAACCATAACATAATCGTATCACATAAAACATGCATAAAGGAAACATAACATTTCCACATTTCAATCACAAGATATCAATACAACACATTGATATAATAAAAATGCTTTCAAAACCATTTTCAATACCAAAATAAAAGAAAGTTAAAACTTTGTATTTATTTTTCATTAAAAAAAATGATGGCTTGTAGAGGAAGCCGAAACTCAAATAATGGTCATGGCGGCGGAGAAGTCGTTGTCGCCGCATAAGTATGGAAAGAAAAACATTCCCTTTTTGTCGTTTAGTAAAACACTTCGTATAAAAAAGATTCCTTTTTAATACACATAAAAGTAAAAGGGGTTTATACACCGTATAAAAGAAAGTTGTGTATAAAACCAAATATGCCTCAATGAAAGGGGATTGAGACGAAGTCCTTAAAAAGATCATTTTTTTAAATAAAGTACATCTATAATGTGTATTCACTATAAGTACACATAAATAAAGTACAAATACAATATAGGACATAATAATATCATGACATAATTTGAAAGTAGGAGATTAACCCAAAGAATAGAAATTGGGTTCACTAGTGCAGAAAACATTTTTTACGTCGGTTATTTTTTATTATTTACGTCGGTTTTTAGGCGACGTTAATACGGACGACGTTATAAATAACGTTTTTTACGTCGGTTATTTAAAACCCAACGTAATATCCCTAACATCACGGTGGTTATCACGTCGGTTCATATAATAACCGACGTGATAAATATGCGCGGGGGGGCTTTATCACGTCGGTTATTCCCTAAACCGACGTGATAAAACGCCTGGGATATCATTTATCACGTCGGTTATGTCATAACCGACGTGATAAACCCTTCCCCTGGCCTATTATCACGTCGGTTATTTAAGAAACCGACGTGATAAAAAGGCCTGGGAAACGTTTTAGCACGTCGGTTATCCAATAACCGACGTGGTAAATCGATTCCCAGGCCTTTTAGCACGTCGGTTATATTAAGAACCGACGTGATAAAAGCCCCGGGAATGGTTTATCACGTCGGGTCTAGAAAAACCCGACGTGATAAACCCCTACCGATTTATTTACCACGTCGGTTATAAAATAACCGACGTGAAAGAAATTTTTTTTTTTTTAAATAATTGCACTGCTCTCACCAAAAAGCAACCAGAAACCAAACAAAAATAACCATGCCAGCCCTCCCCCAAGCCCCAACTGAACCCCACCCTCATCTATACCCACCTAACAACCTGGCCAGCCCTCCCCCACCACATTGGAGCCCCACCACAACCCTTGGACACCCCCCCACCCCTTGGACAGCCCCCCCACCCTCATTTACACCCCCACGACCCCTAGTACAGCCTCAAACACCCATTGGAAACCCCTCCCATATCCCTTGGACACCCTCCACCCCTTGGACACCCCCCCCCCCACCCCTTGGACAGCCCCCCCCCACCCTAATTTACACCCCCAAGACCCCTAGTACAGCCTCAAACACCCATTGGACACCCCCCCACACCTTGACAGCCCTCCCAGACCCCTTGGACACCCCCCCCCCCCCCCGACCCCTGGACACCCCCCCCCCCCCCCGAGCCCTTGGACAGCCCCAAACACCCCTTGGACACCCCTCCCATATCCCTTGGACACCCCCCCCACCCCTTGGACAGCCCCCCCACCCTCATTTACACCCAACCGGCCCCTTGGACAGAACTCCCAGACACCTTGGACACCACTCCCATATCCCTTGGACACCCCCCACCCCTTGGACACCCCCCACCCCTTGGACAGCCCCCCCACCCTCATTTACACCCAACCGGCCCCTTGGACAGAACTCCCAGACACCTTGGACACCACTCCCATATCCCTTGGACACCCCCCCACCCCTTGGACACACCCCCACCCCTTCGACAGCCCCCCCGCCCTCATTTACACCCCCCGAACACTAGGACAGCCCCAAACACCCCTTGGACACCCCTCCCATATCCCTTGGACACCCCCCCCCCCCCACCCCTTGGACACCCCCCCACCCCTTGGACACCCCCCACCCCTTGGAAAGCCCCCCACCCCCTGGACACCCCCCCGACCCCTTGGAAACCCCCCCTACCCCTTGGAAACCCCCCCCCCCCCATCCCCTTGGACAGCCCCAAACACCCCTTGGGCACCCCTTTTATATCCCTTGGACACCCCCCCACCACTTGGACACCCCCCCACCCCTTGGACAGCCCCCCCCCCCCCCCCCCCCACCCTCATTTACACCCAACCGACTCCTTGGACAGCCCCAAACACACCTTGGACACCCCTCCCATATCCCTTGGACACCCCCCACCCCTTGGACACCCCCCCCCCCCCGACCCCTAGGACAGCCCCAAACACACCTTGGACACCCCTCCCATATCCCTTGGACACCCCCCAAACACCCACCCACCCCCTTGGAACCTCTCCCCCCATACCAAAATCCAGACCAGAAAAACCATCAACAGTAGACCAAAATAAGAAGTAGAGAAAAATTAAACATTCACTTATATAACATTCAAAACTTACACTGTCAACTTCAAAAAAAACTAAATCCAACCTAAATGACTACGAAATACACAATTACATTGACAATATTCAAAATTACATTTTACATTACAAACAACTAAAAGTCAATCAAACCTGTAAAATAATTTGACCAATCCACTTGTAAGTGTTTGATATCTTCAGCAGTAAAGGGTTGAGGGTCATCAAAAAGCTACAAAGGAAAAGGATAGTAGTCAACGTGTATAATGAATAAATCAAATTGAAATATTATGAGAAAGAGGAAATCTTACCAGGTCAAAACTCAGAACTGTCCCAGTTGTTATTATTTCATACATAAATCTTAACATGTAATATCCGCATTCGATGATGCCTTGTTGCTCATGAAATTTCTGTTTGAATGAGTGTAAATTCAATATATTATTTTTATGTAATAAATCAAAATGTACAAATTATAAATGGATATTTACCTTCACATGTACATATTCGATCTTGAAATTCCTTTTCTTTGCGCTTTTTCGAAAGTGGACCCATGCCCTGTTAGAAAATAATACGAATGGGGTAAATTTAAAATTCATTATAATATATAAAACTATTGTGAAATTGAAACTTACGTTTCTAATATATTCTTAAAACTTTCTCGCACATCATCATGGAGAGAGCATATCCAATAAAGTGTTTTCTCCCTAGGGCAAAAAACCCCTAACATCCAATGATCCCTGATAAAAGGAAATTTAACGTTAGTGGTTTTTTATGTTAAAAGATAATTAACTCTTTGAGAGGGATGTGTTTCATACCTCTCACAAAAAGGCATCATCCAACACTGTGTGATTACATTCTTTTCAAATCTATCAGCAATATAAAGCATTCTTTGTTCCTCATCCAATGCACATGCTTCCGGGGAAATCAATTGTGGGTCCACGAATCCATATACATCTGTCAGCTCATTCCTCTCACAAATTTTATACAGATACCTAATACAAAGCAGACATAAGTATACATTTTTAATAAATATAACGCAAGGAAAAGGTGTTAAGACTTACATGATAAAAATTTGCACCACGTTGATGCCCAACTTATCTCCAGTGACAAACTCCATGATATCAGTTTTCATAATCCCCACACATAGTTCACGTCCACAGACATGAGATTCCATTGTAAAGTCATAATGATCCGCCAACAAATTTGAATATCTTGACAATTTGTCAAGACTGCTAGTATCTGCATCTGATGCCATAGCTATCTGTCTTTGTTGTTGTCTATACAGTATTTCTTTACCTTTGAAGTATTCCTGTAAAAATAAATTGAAAAATATATTAGTTTTCAAATGATAAAACATTAATAAAAATATAAAATAAAAGATATAACATCCATACCTCTATGGTAATGAGTCGAAGAAGTCTGGATGGCCAAAGTAAAAAATGGCCGATACTATGTCCAACTGTCGTCACCTCATCTGTAGGTAATGGTATCCGAGCTGATCTATCTATAATATCCTGTACAGTGACCCTCTGATTCTCTGCCTCTAACTGTTGATGATGAACTGTATCTCCTATACAATATACCATCCCATATGCAACTATATGATGTTGAGGATCATCAACATACAACTCACAATAAGTAGGTAGCTGCGGCGGAGGAGGAGGATCAAAAATGGGGTCCGCAGGCTGAGGTGGGGGAGTGGGAGCTACTGGGAGAGGTGGAGTGGGAGCTGCACCCTGAAATTGTCTTTGCAAGTCTGCAAACATTAACTGCACCGATGCTCTAATCTTGTCCTCCATTATCGCATTAATATTATGGACTTCAGCCTCCAAGGATTTTATTTTTTTTTATAAACTCCCTCAACGTTAGAAGTTGAGGAACGTGGCAACACTTTTCTTACTGATACACCTGCCGGATATCCTCTTACACGGCCAGGATGTTCGGGCTTTCCCAATGCCACAGATAAAATATCTTCCCTCCCAGATGGTGTAAATGTCCCCTGTGAACTCTGCTCCTCAAGAGAGTCCTGTAATAATTAATTGAACATTTCTATAATGATTGGAAATATATGACGAAAATAGTAAACTTAAATAAATAAAATAGATATCTTACAATCCTCTCAACTATGAGTCTCGATTCTTCCGAAAGATATTGTCCTTTTTTCCCTTCCGAGCTCTTTTCCATTTCTCATGTCTAGATGGAGGGGATGGAGGGGCCACCTCTCCAGAGCTTGAAGACTCAGCTCTTAGTTGTTGAAATTTTTCTGCCATCATTTTTTCTTCCAATAATGCATACCCTCCCCGAGATAAACTATGAGGGTATGCATTTTTAGATTGGATCTCTTGATGAGCTTTCCTTGTTTGCTGTAAATTAAGAATAAGTAATCATTAACAAAACAATAATAAGATCATTTATATAAGAAAGCTTATAAAAGTTTACATTGCCCTTACCAAAAATGATTCTTTTCTTCTACTTTCAAAAAATTGTCTCCATGTGTCTTCATCTATAAAAGGATATATACGACATGGATTCTCACGACTCCTATGACCATAAATGAAATCAGATGAGAGGGTTGATTTGAAATCCCTCCATCTCCTAGCAGCCAACGATAAGCATTTCTTCCTGACTCCTCCAGTGTCAGGAATATCAAATGTCATCTGATAAAAAAGAGGTTAAAAATATTATTTATACTAGAAACATTTAAAGAACAGTCAAACAATAGCAAAAGATCTTACCAAAATGGTCTCCCACAGCTGAGAAATTATCGCCTTATCCACACTTCTCCAATCATCATAGAGAATGCTTACTTTTCTCTTAGCCTGAGTTGCTAAAAAACCCTTAAAATCTTTAGCATTTGGACCTCTAGGAAGATCATCATCATCAAACTCCACGACTATCCTCTCCTCCTTCGTACGGGCAAGTGATAATTTTGGTAAACGTGTGCACCCACGCTTACCAACCTTTGAACTCTTTTTCGTAATAGGAGCATGTGAATGTTCCTCCCCAGATGTATGACCAATATGCTCATCTCCAGAATCATGTGGCTGATCAACTGATTGATCTGTCATTTTCCTTCAAATCAAAAAAACAAACATTAGTTCACAAATAGAAAAGTGTACTAAATTACATAATAGTAAACATTGGTAATATGGTAAGCATGTTAAACAATGATAAACATGGTAAACACAGGCAAAAGGTTGCCAAGGAGTTGGCCCAAGAAAGCTGAAAAGTGGACTCACTGAGTCCACCGGTCAGCCGGTGTGAGCACACCGGCCAGCCGGAGGACCCAGGCAGTAGACTTGCCCACTGCCTGGTGCCACCGGCCGGCCGCTGGATCACCACCGGCCGGCCGCTGGCTCATCACCGGTCGGCCGCTGGTGATCCAGACAGAGAGGAAGGCTCTGTCTGGTCCACCGGCCGGCCGGTGGTGATCCAGTGGCCGGCCGGTGGACCAGACAGAGAGCCTTCCTCTGTCTGAACCACCGGCCGGCCGCTGGCTCAACACCGGCCGGCCACTGGTGATCCAGACAGAGAGGAAGGCTCTCTGTCTGGTCCACCGGCCGGCCGGTGGTGATCCAGCGGCCGGCCGGTGGTCCAGACAGAGAGGAAGGCTCTCTGTCTGGACCATCGGCCGGCCGCTGGCTCAGCACCGGCCGGCCGGTGGACCAGACAGAGCTTTGTTCTGGACCACCGGCCAACCGGTGATCCACCACCGGCCAGCCGGTGCGCCCAGGACTTCTCCTCTTTACGGTTTTTATTGTTTTATCATTTTGGTTTGATACATGTTTTAATAAGTAAAAAATTTACAGTATCTAACATTATATGAAAAAACTAAATGTAAACAAGAAATAAACTTGTGTTACCTGTAATTTTAGGAATGTACAGTTGGATTGTTTTCCCAAATTCCTTCGTCGTGATCGTTCCTTATGGCACAAACCATGTCTTCAACATACTCATCATTATGTTCTGTTAATCTTTCCATGGAAGTAGGGATCTCACATAAATCAGAATCTTCATCAAATTCATCCTCACCAACATATTGGTTTTTCCCTTGTAAAACAATAGCCCACTGCATATCTGATTGATCTACTACATAGAAAATTTGTTTGGCATGTGTTTCCATTATAAAAGAATCAGCTGTGTCTTCTAATCTATTCAGATTAACAAGTGTCATTCCAAATTCATCGTGTCTGACACTGTTGTTACCGATAAACCATTTACAGTTAAAAACGGGAACTTTAATTTTAAAGTAATCAGCCTCCCATATGTCTTCAATCACTCCATAATATGCACTTGATGCCGAAATTGGGTTTCTGTCCTTAGCACTCAAAAAATGCATTGCTTCTGCAAACACCAATACACCACTATTCTGAACTGCACTTCTGTTGTCCTGAGATTTCGTATGAAATGTATAGCCATTAATGTCATAAGAGGACCATGTTATCACATTTAAAGATGGACCACCCACTATCCATTTTAATGTCTCTGATACATCTGATCTACCAAGCAAGGTCTTTTTAAACCATGGCAAAAAAGTTTTGTTGTGCTCATTCAGAATCCACATTTCTTTCTTCTTTGGATGATATTGTTTCAACTCATTAATATGCAATGTGATATACGGTTGAACATCAGCTATGTTATTCAAGATGTATGATTCTAACTTCTTCATATGTTCAGCTGACAGTGATTTGACTTTCAAGCCACGAATCCCCTTTCCCTCATTATTAACCCGTTCATGGCGAGATGGAGGCAAACCTATGTGTTGCGTCGTAGCCAAGTAGCTCGTACAAAACTCTGCTACCTCCTCAGAAATATACTTTTCAATAATGGAGGCTTCAGGTCGATATGGATTTTTAACATATCCCTTTAATATTTTCATATACCTTTCAAAAGGATACATCCAACGAAGATATACAGGTCCACAAAGCCTTATTTCTCAAACCAGATGAATCATTAAATGCACCATCATATCAAAAAAAGTTGGAGGAAAATACATTTCCAAATGACAAAGTATAAAAATTGCATCCTTTTCCAAAATGTTCAAAGCATTCACATCAATCTCCTTGTTGCAAATTGAATTGAAAAAATAACACAACCTCATTATAGTCTTTCTGACACGGATGGGCAATATTCCACGCAATGCAACTGGTAGAATTTTTTGCATCATGACATGACAATCATGTGATTTCATACCTATCAACTTCAAGTCTTTCAATGAGAAAAAATTTTTTACATTTGAATAATAACCTTGAGGCACTTTGATATCATGAAGACACTGACAGAAGCTACTTTTCTCCCTCTTCGATAATGTATGACAAGCCGGGGGAAGAAATGTTCGTCTTCCTTTAGGAGTGGGAGCTAACTCCAAACGTATTCCCATTGACAGTAGGTCTAACCTTGCATTCAACCCATCTTTTGTCTTTCCTTTAATATCTAGCAATGTTCCGATCAAATAATCACAGATATTCTTCTCCACGTGCATGACATCAATATTATGTTTGACTTCATGATACCTCCAATATGGTAGCTCAAAAAATATTGACCTTTTCTTCCAAATATGTCTATCATTACCAGATTTCTGTGTCTTTCCCAATGTCACATCAAGGTTTTTCACCCTCTCAAAATACAATTCTGGGGATAAAGGTTGAGGAGCAGTATCAAATTCTTGTGAGCCATTGAATGCCTTTTTTAGTCTTCTATAAGGGTGATCCATAGGCAAAAACTTTCGATGACCCATGTACACTGTTTTCCTCCCATGATGCAATTGACAATATGACGTCTGTTGTTCGCAAATTGGACATGCTTTATGCCCTTTAACACTGTATCCAGACAAATTTCCATATGCTGGGAAGTCATTTATAGTGAATAGAAGCATTGCATGCAGTTGAAAATATTCCATTTTATAAGAATCATACACCCTAATACCATCAGCCCATAACAGTTTCAAATCATCAATCAGCGGTGACAAGTATACATCAATATCATTGCCGGGTTGCTTTGGACCAGAGATCATGATACTCAACATGAAATATTTGCGCTTCATACAAACTTCAGGAGAGAGGTTGTAAATTACCAATAAAACAGGCCATGAACTATGTGTGCTACTGAGGGTTCGGTATGGATTCATTCCATCTGTGCACAAGCCTAGTCTCAGATTTCTAATTTCATTTCCAAATGTAGGGTACTGGGCATCAATTTTCTTCCATTGTGGACAATCAGCTGGATGACGTATTTTTCCATCACATACCCGCTCATCAGCATGCCATCTTAACCTTTTTGCATCATGTGAATTAGCAAATAAACGTTTGAAACGAGGAATTATAGAAAGATACCAAAATACCTTTGAAGGGAGATTTGTAATCTCTACATCAGCTTGTGATTTTTCTTTCACCTTATACCGTGATGTCCCACATTTAGGACACTCTTTCAGAAATTCATATTCCTTCCTATATATAATGCAGTCATTCGGACAGGCCTGTATTTTCCTGTATCCCAATCCCATCGGGCATAATATTTTTTTGGCCTTATAATGTGAATCTGGAAGATCGTTATCTTTTGGAAGAATGTCTTTCATCAATTGTAGCAGCTCTGTAAAACTTTTGTCACTCCATCCATGTTTCGCCTTCAGGTTAATCAATCTTAACACCGCCGACAAAACCGTAAAATCTGTACAACCAGGATATAATGGTTTTTCGGCATCACCATATAGACGTGCAACTGTCGGTTCTATCTCAATTTGTTCTGCTACAATATCGCGAATCATTTCTTCAATTCCATCGGAGTTACCATCTTGCGATTCATTATCATCAGTGACATTCTGTCCAGTTTCGCCATGCCAAATCCAAGGGTTGTAACTCGGATTGAAACCATGACAAATCAGATGATCTTTTATCTCTCTACTTTTCAACTTCTTCATATTCAGACATTTCAGGCATGGACAGAAAAAAATGTCACTACTTGGAACATTTCGTTTAGAAAATTCCAAAAAGGCATCAACACCTTCCTCATATTCATTGCTCATTCGATGTGCCGTAATCCAACTTCGACTCATTATTACCTATAACAAATAGAAAAAATATATATATTTTTTAGATAAGACAAATATATGTTTATATGAAAAAAATCATAATTTGAATGTAAACAATTTTGAAATATAAAACAAATCGATGTGTAAACCCCCCTGGACACCCCCCGACCCCTCTGGACAGCCCCCCACCCCTCCTGGACACAACCCCCCACCCCCGACCTGCTTGGACACCCCCCTGGACACCCCCCAACCCTCTGGACAGCCCCCCCACCCCTCCTAAACACCACCCCCACCCTCTACCCCCTTGGACACCCCCTGGACACCCCCAACGCCCACCCACACCCTTGGACAGCCCCCCACACCCACCCACCCCCTTGTAAACCCCCCTGGACACCCCCCGACCCCTCTGGACAGCCCCCCACCCCTCCTGGACACCACCCCCCACCCCCTACCCCCTTGGACACCCCCCTGGACATCCCCCAACCCTCTGGGCAGCACCCCCACCCACCCGGACAACCCCAAATACCCTCTGGAGAGGCCGCCACCCACTTGGACAGCCCCCCACACCCATCCACCCCCTTGGACAGCCCCCCACACCCATCCACCCCCTTGGACACCCCCCTGGACACCCCACCGACCCCTCTGGATAGGCCGCCACCCCCCTGTACAGCCCCCCACACCCACCCATCCCCTTGGACACCACCCTGGACACCCCCGACCCCTCTGGACAGCCCCCGACCCCTCTAGAAAGCACCCCCACCCCTCCTGGACACAACCCCCCACCCCCGACCTGCTTGGACACCCCCCTGGACACCCCCCAACCCTCTGGACATCCCCCGACCCCTCTGGACAGCCCCCCACCCCTCCTGGACACCACCCCCCACCCCCTACCCCCTTGGACACCCCCCTGGACATCCCCCAACCCTCTGGGAAGACCCCCACCCACCCGGACAACCCCAAATACCCTCTGGAGAGGCCGCCACCCCGCTTGGACAGCCCCCCACACCCATCCACCCCCTTGGACAGCCCCCCACACCCATCCACCCCCTTGGACACCCCCCTGGACACCCCACCGACCCCTCTGGACAGGCCGCCACCCCCTTGGACAGCCCCCCACACCCACCCATCCCCTTGGACACCACCCTGGACACCCCCCGACCCCTCTAGACAGCCCCCGACCCCTCTAGAAAGCACCCCCACCCCTCCTGGACACAACCCCCCACCCCCGACCTGCTTGGACACCCCCCTGGACACCCCCCAACCCTCTGGACAGCCCCCCCACCCCTCCTAAACACCACCACCCACCCCCTACCCCCTTGGACACCCCCCTGGACACCCCCCAACACCCACCCACACCCTTGGACAACCCCCCACACCCACCCACCCCCTTGTAAACCCCCCTGGACACCCCCCGACCCCTCTGGACAGCCCCCCGCCCCTCCTGGACACCACCCCCCACCCCCCCACCCCCTACCCCCTTGGACACCCCCCTGGACATCCCCCAACCATCTGGACAGCCCCCCCACCCACCCGGACAACCCCAAATACCCTCTAGAGAGGCCGCCACCCACTTGGACAGCCCCCCACACCCATCCACCCCCTTGGACACCCCCCTGGACACCCCACCGACCCCTCTGGACAGGCCGCCACCCCCTTGGACAGCCCCCACACCCACCCATCCCCTTGGACACCACCCTGGACACCCCTCGACCCCTCTGGACAGCCCCCGACCCCTCTAGAAAGCACCCCCACCCCTCCTGGACACAACCCCCCACCCTCGACCTGCTTGGACACCCCCCTGGACACCCCCCAAACCTCTGGACAGCCCCCCCACCCCTCCTAAACACCACCACCCACCCCCTACCCCCTTGGACACCCCCCTGGACACCCCCCAACACCCACCCACACCCTTGGACAGCCCCCCACACCCACCCACCCCCTTGTAAACCCCCCTGGACACCCCCCGACCCCTTTGGACAGCCCCCCTCCCCTCCTGGACACCACCCCCCACCCCCTACCCCCTTGGACACCCCCCTGGACATCCCCCAACCCTCTGGACAGCCCCCCACCCACCCGGACAACCCCAAATACCCTCTGGAGAGGCCTCCACCCACTTGGACAGCCCCCCACACCCATCCACCCCCTTGGACACCCCCCTGGACACCCCACCGACCCCTCTGGACAGGCCGCCACCCCCTTGGACAGCCCCCCACACCCACCCATCCCCTTGGACACCACCCTGGACACCCCCTGACCCCTCTGGACAGCCCCCGACCCCTCTAGAAAGCACCCCCACCCCTCCTGGACACAACCCCCCACCCCCGACCTGCTTGGACACCCCCCTGGACACCCCCAACCCTCTGGACAGCCCCCTACCCCTCCTAAACACCACCCCCCACCCCCTACCCCCTTGGACACCCCCCTGGACACCCCCCAACACCCACCCACACCCTTGGACAGCCCCCCACACCCACCCACCCCCTTGTAAACCCCCCTGGACACACCCCGACCCCAAATCCATGCACCTATGCCATGGTTGTGTGTGAATAAAGTAGTAACAACTGTAAAAGGGCAACCCATCCAAATGGACACGCCCCAACCCTCTCGGGGATTTATAGAAAACGATGAAAAATTAGTGAAATCATAAAATTACTCAATATTGCAAATCGAACAAATAGATCTAGGGATGATAAATAAGATTATGGTGCCAAAACGAGTTAAAAGGGTTCGCAATCGAAGAATCTTAGCTAGTTTCAACAAAAAAATCACAACACATATATATATACTATCCGCGAAAAAAAACGAACGAGTGGGAGGATTACCTGAGTGCTGCGAGTTTAGATGATTGATCCGAGGAGATTAAATATGAGAAACGATGATCGCAAAACGAATCTAAACCAACGAAATGGACGAGCCGATTCGGGTTTACGCGTGAGAGAGACGAGTTGCGACTGTCGAAGGTAAACTCGCGAATGACAATCCACGGGTCTGGGTAAATTTTTAAACGAGTTATCACGTCGGTTATTCAATAATCGACGTGATAATTGTTTTAAAAACATTTATAACGTCGGTTATTTCAATAACCGACGTAAAAACCTTCCTCCGATTCATTTTTTACGTCGGTTATTTTATAACCGACGTTATAAAGGGCTCAAAATCCAGGTTTTTTTACGTCGGTTATGGAATAACCGACGTCAAAAACATCTGCGGATTCTTTTTTTACGTCGGTTATTTTATAACCGACGTAAAAAAGCCTTCAAAAACCGCGTTTTTTACGTCGTTTATTCAATAACCGACGTAAAAAGGCCTTCGAAAACCGCTTTTTTTACGTCGGTTATAAAAATAACCGACGTAAAAAACGAAGCCGCGCGATGAATAACGTCGGTTATAAAAATAACCGACGTTAAAGGTGTACCGAACACAGGTTTTTACGTCGGTTAAGAAATAACCGACGTAAAAAACCTCATTTTACATATTATGACGTCGGTTTTATATAACCGACATAAAAAATGGTGACGTAAAAAACGTTTTCTGCACTAGTGGTTAAGAAGTTCCCTTACCTTGTGTCCGACTTGACTCAACCGTTCTTTAACCTCCTGAATAATAAAATAGAGTTAATATCTACCTTATTAAGAACCATTTTCAATTTCATTATCCTTTTTATATCACTTATTACAATGTTATGAACATTATGTAATTATTTAAGTTAATAACGGTCGTTTTGTCGATCTTTGGTACTTGAGTCAACAATAAACTTCTTATAATTACAAGTTGTTCATGTGGTAGAATATCCATTATATCCAGAATTATATTCATGATTTAGATGTCATATATATCTTATATATCTAGTATATACATTCATTTATAATATTACGTAACATTTATAGGTAAGAAATGAAATGCACCGTTCATGGAGACGGTAAGCCGTACGTACGCATGAACGCTACTTTCATTTCAATTTCATATTTAATGGAAAGAAATCATAATGATATAAATGTATAATATAATTCCAGTATAATATAATGTATAATACCATTTACTCCATCCTTTATACATCCCACATATGGCATTAACGATTCAAATCACTTTGAGGGGGTGGTAGTCCGCACTTCCTAAAATGAAATTATCGCGTTTTACCC
The DNA here is from genome assembly GCA_963277665.1 of Viscum album. NCBI lineage: Eukaryota > Viridiplantae > Streptophyta > Magnoliopsida > Santalales > Viscaceae > Viscum > Viscum album. The sequence goes on along the minus strand of OY728143.1, from coordinate 1,198,710,288 downwards.
ATAATGGAAATCATAAAGTATGCCATAAATGAGAAATACAGAAGAATAAGTAAAACATAAACATATTATATATCATATATAAAAATAGTTACATCTTAATGGCCACCTTTGAAGGTGTTATATGAGTGTTGAACAATCATCGTTTCGTGAGGCAGAAATTCGTCATCCACAGAAACCGTATGTTATTTAACCATTATATGTATGTGTGTGTAAGTGTAGCTCGAATACTTCTTATAAAAACATCCTAGTATATTTAGGATACTGGTGTTGTTACAAAAGAAATGAATAAAAAGAGTTTAGGGGGTTGGAGAAGAAAAATAAAACAAAACAACATTAGAGAAGACATTACCTCAAAATCGGGTAACTCTTTTTGATTTGAGCCAAAGGCTTACTTGGGAAGAGTTCTGACCAAATTGAGGCTTCTAGTAGTAATAGGGGGAAGTTGTAAGAGTATTTGGGTAGAGTTTGGCCGAGCAAAATGGCTTGAAAGTGTAAATGAGGTGGGATAGGTGGGGGCCTTTTATAAGTGGAGAGGAGGGGCTCTTTTGGAAAGATTGAAATGTTACATTATTACACAATGATTTTCGGATTTTAAAGGTCCCACACTTATATAATTCGTGGCTAAGGTGATAAGAGTTCTAAATATACCCTTCCAATAGTCTTTGGACAAGTGTGAGCCTTGGATTTTACATTATCTTTTCATTTTATTAAAATCGTTAAATAATGAGGTCATCACTGCATCATAATGATGTCATAAATAATTTAATTTATTTAATGTCTAAAAATTATAAAAAAATACTATGATGTAGGAAATCTTTTTAGTTTTCCAATGAATATTTATAGTCAAAATTTGGACTTGTGTAACCCCACTTAAAAATTGTTTTAGTAAAACAACTCATGTTTGTGTCAATTTAATTTTAACATTAAATAAATATATATTAATGTCATTTTCCAAACAAAGTGGCTCCATGGGGTCCCCAAGTTGACCCATGGGTTGTCTTGGTCGGCCATGACTCATCCAATAGGAGTAGGACAAGTTTCAAGCTCATATCATATTATGAAAACATTATTTTTACCTTAAACTACACTAATTACCTCTAATCGCGATTAAGAACTTAAAAGTTACTATTCACCAAAAAATTATTTTAATCTCATTGAACCACATTTTACTTCTTAATGACAACCATGTATGTCGGATTTTTGAAAATCAAATCACAGAAGTGGTAATATTTCATTTAAACGAAAAATCAGTAATTTAACTATCACTTAGTGGTTTCACTATTCATCAAAAATTGAAGTTTTTCAGAACAATGCCAAAATTTCACCCTAAGCTATAATTGATATTCCGAATTAAAAAATGATGTCTATTTTACAAAATTCCAAACGCATAAGTTGCATTAATTAATTTTATAATTAATTCCTGCTGTCACAACAAATAGCGTGTTTTTAAGAAACAATTTATATCAAAAGATTGGCAATTGTTTATGTCCAATTTCAATGTTAAATTAATTCTAATGACCAACATTGGATAAAATGGTAAAAATATATTCTAATTATACTTTAAAACCACTAAATAGTATAATTTATCACTATAAATTATTTTTATTAAAAAAGTTGTTTTTAAGTATTTTTCACTATTCATAAAAAATAGAAGTTCTCAGAAAAATACCAAAAATTCAACATAGGCTAATTTTGATATTCCGAATCCAAAAATGAAGTCCATTTTGATAAATAAAATTTATAAAATTTTAAAAAGTAGGTATTACTATTCACAACGGCTAGTTTAATTCGTTGTGGTGTGTGTTAGAGCTCGAGGTTGCGTACAACACACGCTATTGCATTATTCGAAGTGAAATGTACTGTGGAAGCTTGGGGTGTTACATTCTCCCCTCCTTCAATAAATTGCGTCCTTACAATTTGAAATTTTTCTTTGAAAATAAAAGTTTGAAAAGGGAAAATACCTTTTAGGAAAACCCACATCGGAAATAAGGTTAATAAATATATAACATTAAAAGAAAGCAAGATAAGTACAAAGGTCACCCGATATAGCCCATTCTAGGATTCTATGAAAATATGGATATGGAGGAGAAACAGACCATCAAGGTCTGATGGAGAGTTATAGAAAACAGGATTAGGAGAAAGTTTAACTACAAGTAAAATCACAAACTTGTGATTGGTTAAACGGTCATTGAATCCCCAGTTGGAAAAGTTAACCGACAACATTTTTGTTTTAAGTTACCTTTTATAATGTTGAGGAATTTATTTAGGAGATTTACTAAGAACGTAAGGGAATATACATACTTGTTATGTATACTTTCATTCGTTAATAAATTTTTACCACAAACCCATCTTTTACTCCAAATGGTAACGAAACTCAAAAATATTCTTTTTATCCTAATTGTATAAGGTTCAAAATATTAACACATACCATTTAGATTAGTAAAACTATTTTGTAAAAACCAGGGACTTCCTGTAGGCTAGTGGTAGGAAATAAAGGCTTGTCGCACTATGGTTGTGGGTTCGATTCCTTCAGCTTTGTCCGACGCGACGGGTTATTCCCCACCCTGCAGGTTGTCCTTTTCCTAAAACTATAGTATTATAATATTCCAAAAGTAATCTTCAGAAATTCTTTAACCTTAAACAATACTATCCATGGTTCAACTTAATCCATTCCAACCTTAATAGTTATCCAAAATACCTCCATCCGGACTTTCTCTAAAAGGTCTCTAAATTCCAAAATCAATTGTAACATCAGATTCCCCAAACAAAGAAAAGATTCTCTTGTTGTCACATACTAAAAATATGATTACCTTAATCATATTAAAACCTTACTGAAATCAACAAGTATTGCAGTACAATCCTTATATATATCACATTATTCTTATAACCAGAATATAATCCTTGAGTCAAAAATCACCAATACATTAATTATTCTGCTTCAACTGTAGTCACAGAATAAGATTGGCCTTGATCCCTTGGCCTTTTCTGAGGTAAGTTTCCTTGACGCTTAGGACATTCATTTGCATAATGCCCCATTTCCCTACAATTGTAGCATTCAACTTTGACAGCCTCTTTCTTTCCCTTGCAATCACGAGCCTGGTGACCCTTTTCTCCACATTTATAACAAACTCTCATTCCTTTTAGGCACGTACCAGGGTGATTCTTCCCACAATTATCACATAATGGAAAATCCTTCTTTCCCTTTTTCCCTTTATCTGTCTCTTGTTCCCCCGTTCTCTTCTTCTCTTGCTTTACTTTGTTGTCATAAGACTTAGAGAATTCCTTTTCTGTCTTGATAACACACGAGACAATATCTTCGTATGATGAGAAGGATTGTGATACTAAAGCTCGACGGAGAAATGGTTTTAACCCATCAAAGAAACGATAAATCTTACTTCTTGGGTTACGTATATAATCTGCAGCATACCTCGCTAACCTTGTAAAGTTGGCCTCATACTTTGTGACATTCTCATCCTCCTTTTGTTTCAGACTCAGAAATTGCCTTTCCATATCTGCTCGATGGTCACGAGGAAAGTATTTTTCTAAGAAAAGCTCTTTTAACTCCCTCCATTCCATATTCGATACATCATCATCTTCCTTTGTGTTTTGAATCAGCGACCACCACTGATCGGCATCTCCAGTGAGGCGGTAAACTGCCATGACAACCTTCTCCCTTTCACTACTCCCCAAGGCATGGAATATTTTCTCTAAGGAATTTATCCATTGCTCAGTTACTATAGGATTTGTACTCCCATTGAAGGTTGGTGGTTATGTCTCATGAAACGGTCTAGCATTGATCCTCCACGTTGCGTATCAGGGTGCTCCATACGAGTAAGGTTATTATTCATAACCTAAGTGAGTTGTCCCAGTATGGTAATAAGTTGATCAGCACCAGTTGTATCTCCAGATCCACAATAATTATCTTGAGCAGGAGGGAAATCCCTACACGGAGTTCGTGCATTGATACGGTTTCCATTCCTTCCACTAGGCGCCATTTCTAAACAATGGCATAAACTAGATTAGTTTATGAATCAAAATACATAATTCCATACTTGTAAAACACTTTACATAAATTGAACTATTTATGGATATAATCCATAATCATAAAAAGAAATGTTTTCTTTGAGTAAGTATATACTCATAACCCTTCATAGTTATTTGTAAATAAAATGAGAATTATCCTAAGCATATCCCCCGGGAGTGTCGTAACCAAGAGTGCAGCAAGGCCCGTTGTCGTGCACCAGTTCCCGTTCGAGTCTAGCTCAAAGCGGTGTTTTCGGTTTTTACCCCTAGGTACATCTGTTCCAGAGCCGCCTCTACCTGCTCGTATCCAGACAGGGATGTATTGCTCAGAAAACTCACAAAATCTCTACAATACCAAAATTCTAGGAAGTTCTTCTATACTAATCCTCAAAGTTCATCTTAGGTCTACGTGCTCTAATCAGAGTTTATCTAAATCTAGCTTCCAAGGTTTGTACTAAACTTCCTATGATACCAATTGTAACGCCCCGACCCCAGCTACCCAGAGTCAGTGCATTACTTCGTAACATTGGCATGATCACAAAATATCAAGTCTCGAAAGACCGATTAGTTTAGTAGCCTTGGAAACACTAGATACATTCGTAAATGTTACATTATATCATAAAGTGAAAAACTACAATAACAATGTCTCCATAGTCCACACTCATATCCTCTTCTCACAATCCCTGCAGGTCATTCATAAAATACTTCTTCACATCCTGGAAAATATTAAAACATTGAATGGGGTGAGCTCAGATGCTCAGTAAGGATAACAATATTGCGGAATCTTTCATAAATAAACATAAACATTTAAGGCAATGTATAACTAAAACAAAATCCTTTTAAACATGAACATCAACATAATATGGCAAAAGTAAAATGAGATAATGCCATTTACTTCTTCACATTGATATTCTACTGGTCGAATAATCACATTCAATATCAATAACCACTTTCATAATGATGGAATGCATAATGCCAGACTATCATAACCATGTAGCCAATGCCTCATGCCAAGACCACAAATAAGATTTTGTCAAGGCCTCGTGCCAAGACACTAGTTTGTCTCATGAGACCTTCCGATGCATCGAAGAGCTATAGCGGGCTCCACCCGTCACTTATTAATTCCAATGCATTCCTCATATGAATAGGTTTAAACATATCATAAACCATAACATAATCGTATCACATAAAACATGCATAAAGTAAACATAACATTTCCACATTTCAATCACAAGATATCAATACAACACATTGATATAATAAAAACGCTTTCAAAACCATTTTCAATACCAAAATAAAAGAAAGTTAAAACTTTGTATTTATTTTTCATTAAAAAAATGATGGCTTGTAGAGGAAGTCAAAACTCAAATAATGGTCACGACGGCGGAGAAGTCGTTGTCGCCGCATAAGTACAGAAAGAAAAACATTCCCTTTTTGTCGTTTAGTAAAACGCTTCAAATAAAAAAGATTCCTTTTTAATAAATGTAAAAGTCAAAGGGGTTTATACACCGTATAAAAGAAAGTTGTGTATAAAACCAAATATGCCTCAATGAAAGGGGATTGAGACGAAGTCCTTAAAAAGATCATTTTTTTAAATAAAGTACATCTATAATGTGTATTCACTCTAAGTACACATAAATAAAGTACAAATACAAGATAGGACATAATAATATCATGACATAATTTGAAAGTAGGAGATTAACCCAAAGAATAGAAATTGGGTTAAGAAGTTCCCTTACCTTGTGTCCGACTTGACTCAACCGTTCTTTAACCTCCTGAATAATAAACTAGAGTTAATATCTACCTTATTAAGAACCATTTTCAATTTCATTATCCTTTTTATATCACTTATTACAATGTTATGAACATTATGTAATTATTTAAGTTAATAACGGTCGTTTTGTCGATCTTTGGTACTTGAGTCAACAATAAACTTCTTATAATTACAAGTTGTTCATTTGGTAGAATATCAATTATATCCAGAATTATATTCATGATTTAGATGTCATATATATCTTATATATCCAGTATATACATTCATTTATAATATTACGTAACATTTAGAGGTAAGAAATGAAATGCACCGTTCATGGAGACGGTAAGCTGTACGTACGCATGAACGCTACTTTCATTTCAATTTCATATTTAATGGAACGAAATCATAATGATATAAATGTATAATATAATTCCAGTATAATATATTGTATAATACCATTTACTCCATCCTTTATACATCCCACATATGGCATTAACGATTCAAATCACTTTGAGGGGGCGGTAGTCCGCACTTCCTAAAATGAAATTATCGCGTTTTACCCATAATGGAAATCATAAATTATGCCATAAATTAGAAATACAGAAGCATAAGTAAAACATAAACATATTATATATCATATATAAAAATAGTGACATCTTAATGGCCACCTTTGAAGGTGTTATATGAGTGTTGAACAATCATCGTTTCGTGAGGCAGAAATTCGCCATCCACAGAAACCGTATGTTCTTTAACCATTAGATGTATGTGTGTGTAAGTGTAGCTCTAATAATTCTTATAAAAACATCCTAGTATATTTAAGATACTGGTTTTGTTACAAAAGAAATGAATAAAAAGAGTTTAGGGGGTTGGAGAAGAAAAATAAAACAAAACAACATTAGAGAAGACATTACCTCAAAATCGGGTAACTCTTTTTGATTTGAGCCAAAGGCTTCCTTGGGAAGAGTTATGCACAAAGTGAGGCTTCTAGGAGTAATAGGGGGAAGTTGGGAGAGTATTTGGGCAGAGGTTGGCCGAGCCAAATGGCTTGAAAGTTTAAATGAGGTGGGAGAGGTGGGGGCCTTTTATAAGTGGAGAGGAGGGGCTCTTTTGGAAAGATTGAAATGTTACATTATTACACAATTCTTTTCGGATTATAAAGGTCCCACACATATATAATTCGTGGATAAGGTGATAAGGGTTCGAAATATACCCATCCAATAGTCTTTGGACAAGTGTAAGCCTTGGATTTTACATTATCTTTTCATTTTATTAAAATCGTTAAATAATGAGGTCATCACTGCATCATAATGATGTCATAAATAATTTAATTTATTTAATGTCTAAAAATTATAAAAAAAAATACTATGATGTAGGAAATATTTTTATCTTTACAATGAATATTTATAGTCAAAATTTGGACTTGTGTAACCCCACTTAAAAACTGTTTTAGTAAAACAACTCATGTTTGTGTCAATTTAATTTTAACATTAAATAAATATATATTAATGTCATTTTCCAACCAAAGTGGCTCCATGGGGTCCCCAAGTTGACCCATGGGTTGTCTTGGTCTGCCATGACTCATCCAATAGGATTAGGACAAGTGTCAAGCTCATATCATATTATGAAAACATTATTTTTACCTTAAACTACACTAATTACCTCTAATCGTGATTAAGAACTTAAAAGTTACTATTCACCAAAAAATTATTTTAATCTCATTGAACCACATTTTACTTCTTAATGACAACCATGTATGTCGGATTTTTGAAAATCAAATCACAGAAGTGGTAATATTTCATTTAAACGAAAAATCAGTAATTTAACTACCACTTAGTGGTTTCACTATTCATCAAAAATTGAAGTTTTTCAGAACAATGCCAAAATTTCACCCTAAGCTATAATTGATATTCCGAATTCAAAAATGATGTCTATTTTACAAAATTCCAAACATATAAGTTGCATTAATTAATTTTATAATTAATTCCCGCTGTCACAACAAATAGCGTGTTTTTAAGAAACAATTTATATCAAAAGATTGGCAATTGTTTATGTCCAATTTCAATGTTAAATTAATTCTAATGACCACCATTGGATAAAATGGTAAAAATATATTCTAATTATACTTTAAAACCACTAAATAGTATAATTTACCACTATAAATTATTTGATTAAAAAAGTTGTTTTTAAGTATTTTTCACTATTCATAAAAAATAGAAGTTCTCAGAAAAATACCAAATATTCAACATAGGCTAATTTCGATATTGCAAATCCAAAAATGAAGTCCATTTTGATAAATAAAATTTATAAAATTTCAAAAAGTAGGTATTACTATTCACAACGGCTAGTTTAATTCGTTGTGGTGTGTGTTAGAGCTTGAGGTTGCGTACAACACACGCTATTGCATTATTCGAAGTGAAACGTACTGTGGAAGCTTGGGGTGTTACATATCAGCGTGGAAAGGTTCAGGTGGGAGGTAGGAGGATGTTCTGGATCAGTGGTTTTCTGGTGTAGGTGATCATGGTCCAAAGAGGAAAGGCAGGGAAATAATACTCGTGGTGGGTTACTAGAATATTTGTAAAGTGAGGAATGAAGCGTGACACAAGAATTACTCTGACACCTGATTAAGAATAAGCTTAAAAATTAAGAATAGGTTTCTGAATTTAGTTAGATTATGTTTAGATTTCCATGGTGACCCGTCGATAATACCACTTCTCCAAGGTGAGGTTACTCAGGATGGGAGGATGGGAAAGGGTCATTGGGTACATTGGTATTCCCTATATGATGGACTCTAACTCAACATGTATGAATCCCTCCAGGGTGAGGGGGAGATGAGAGGTGGTGGTGTTATAAGGTATTAGAGGGGGTCTGTTGTGGCGGACTTTTCGGCCTTTTATGGAAGAGGAGACACCCTTCAGGCCGAGGCCTGGGCGATGACCACAGGTCTGGAGGTATGTGATCAAAGAAATATATATTTGAGGATGGTGGAGATAGATTAGTTGATAGTTTATAAATCTTTATCAAGATATGGAAGTGTTCCTTAGAGCATATATTATATTATCCGCAAGTGCAAGCAGATCATGGGGTGCCCATATAGGGATTTCCCACACATGGCATGAGGGAAATAAAGTTTTGGACTTCTTGGCATCCCAGGATATGCCAATACAAAATGTTTCCTTCTTCCTTAATTTAGGATGCTTTCCTTCTAGAGGCATAAACTTTGTTATTAATGATGCATTGGGGATTCACTATTTCTAGACTCCTTAATGTATCTCTCTTTTTGTATGTCCTTTTAAGAAATAAAAATGATAATGTTCAGTCAGAACAACTATACATCCATAAAATTTAAGTCATTTTTAGAAATAAAGGCTCTATGTCTCTAAAAAAGTCTCAGCCACCAAGGATTAAAATAAAAACTCAAAGAGGGACGTACCTTGAAAAAGAAGGGACCTTACACAACCCTTGCAAAGAGTCTCCACCCCATATGAACACCATATATGAGAAACCCCATCCGATGACTCTACCCAATGGGAGTCGGTCCGATGAACTTTGTCTGATCATCTCTATATAATGAAAGTGTATCTAGATAAACCTTTTTACCCAACCAATCTAAAACTATACAATAAGAAGACATCTGTTCAGTGATCCATGTCCGATGAACTTTGTTTGATCATCTTTTTTTGATGATACTAAATCCTCATTGTATGATTCTACTGTCTGATCATCTCTATTTGATGACCTCCCTCCCACTTTAAAATTGATTCAATATTTCATCCATCTTCAAACATCCTCTAGAGATCTTCCTCGGTCTGATGCATGTAGTGTCCTTTACTTTGTCTGATCAGCTGAGTCCAACTGAGAAAAAATGTTTCCTCATAATTTCTTGTACTATCACCTTTTTAAATATATCACTAGGATTATACTTCATTGAAATATTTTGCAGCTCCAACACTTTATTTTATAGAAAACTTCATATAAAGTGACACTTCAGGTCAACATGTTTTTTTCTTTCATGAAACACTGGATTACGATCAAGACGAATAAAACAATGAAAATAATATAATAACAGTTCTCTATCCAATATATTTCTGAGTTCCTTCAGTAGGTGAATCAACCATATCAACTCTTTCCCTACTTCATTAGTAACAATATACTCTACTTCTTTTGTAGATAAAGTAACAAATGGATGAAACTGAGACATCCAACATACTATTGTTCCACCAAAAGTAAATACAAAGTTTATATTACTTTTCTATGAGTCCATGTCTCCAGCAAAATATGCATCTACAAAACCTTTCAATTGATCATCATCTCTAAAATATAAATTTATATCCCCCAAACCCTTCAACTATCAAATTATCCATTTCACAACTTCCCAATGTTTTCTTTCAGGATTTGACATGAAACGACTAACAAATCCCACTAAAAAAGTAATGTATAGTTGTGTACAAACCATTACATATATCAAACTTCCTATAGTTGAGGTAAAAGGCACCTTCCCCATGTCAAAAAATTCTATGTCCATTGATGGTGTCTACACTTTATAAAGTTTCAATTGTATGATAATGGGGGTTGAGATAGGTTTACAACTGGTCATTTTGGATCTTTTGATAACCTTCCTTATGTATTCCTTATTGGGTAAAATCAAAGATCCATCTTTCTTATCTCTCTAAATTCTCATCCCCAAGATGTTCTTAGCTTGTCCATAGTTTTCATCACAAAACTTCTTGAAAACTTCCTCTTTAGTTCCTCAATCCGATGGAGCTCTGGACCAATAATAAACATATTATCCATATAAAACAATAGTATGATATATGTTCCATCGTCCCATTGCTTCCTGTAATAACAATGATCAAAATTACATTGATTGAAATGTTCCTCAAGCATAAAAGTGTCAAACTTACAATTCCACTATCATGGAGATTGCTTCAAGCCATAAATAATTCATTTCAATTTATAAACTAAATACTCTTTTTGATGAACTTCATAACCCTTGGGATGAACTATATAAATTTATTCCTCTAAATCCCCATGGATAAAAGTTGTATTTACATCAATGTTATAGTGCCCCAACCCATAATTCACTAAGATGCGCCTCAAGCTGATTGTCCATATGACCTCAAGCATAACTTCCCGTACGCCAGAGGCTATTGACTATCATTAAGGGCCTAGGGAGTGTTTGTGGGGAGACTGTGCCTCTTGATTAGAATATAGAACATCGGTGAATAATAATGATAAGTAGTGTAAATAGTGATAAATAACCAGTTGTTGAATGATGAATCATCCATATAAATAAATGGACAGAATCTAAATCAAAATCAGATAAAAAATAATGATCATTTCATGATGCTATACAAAAAGTAAGTACATGGAATATTGGGGTACATGCATATACACCATGCTAAAAAAATATACAAAATACCAAAAGTTGAATCCACTAGTATCACGAGCATAGGATCAGTCCTCTACTCCCATAATTCATCCTAGTACTAAAAATAAAACATCAGATGTTGGGAAATTTGGTTTTCCCTATAATCATGAGGTCTGTTCGGGTACCATAAGTGGACCAAATAGGGTGTTAGATATACTCAGTAGGCCACCAGCAGTGGTGTTTAGTAAAATATATCCAATTCATATAAAATGAGAAGTGTTAAAGTAAACAAGGTAAGAAAATATATAAAAATCTAAACAGGTTAGTTTTGGTTCCTAAAGGATACCAGGCTGAAACTACCTACTTCGGTCTAAGCCGGATGATCTATGAACATGTAACCAATGTATGCATATATATGGTCTATATACATAGTGATTTTTATATCCATATATTTGGATTCTACTGCTATACAGATCCCGAGTTGTAACTTAGGCATCCATTGGTAATAGTATGAATCTCATAAAGTGTCAAGGGACTCCATACCCACGTATCATATTTAGTTAGGGATTCCATGATTGAGTATCACATGTATATGGTACATCTTTTCAAAGTATCACAAATATGTGGGACACTTTACCAAGTATCACATATACATGAGACACCTTATATGAGTATCATAAAGTGGAGGGACTCCATTATTGAGTATCAAAAAGAGAAGGGACACCATGCCCGGGTATTAAAAATAGAAGGGACTCCATGCTTGAGTATAAAAAATATAAGGGAATCCATGGACATATATCACATGCATATAGTTATTCATGATTTAGGATAAATCAAAGGGTTGAATTAAAATTCATTTATCATGCCATTTAATTATGGGGAATAACCTTTTTTTAAAGGTTGGGGCTGAAGCCTCATTTATTATTAAATCAAAGCAAAGACCTCTTTTAACTAGGTAGAGGGAGACCCATTACATAGCCCGAAGGCCCATTGGGAATTTAGCCCATTACATGGCCCGTAGGACCATTTTCATGGCCCGAAGCCCATTTTGTGAATAGTACTGCTACAGTACCCTGCACTGCTACAGTACTACACAGTACCCGCCGCTGCTACAGTACTTCGCCGCTGCTACAATGGCCTACCGCCGCTATAGTGCCCGCCGTTTCTACAGTATGCCGCCACTACAGTACTGCTACAGTACCTACGCCCAATGGGTTTTAAACCCCCATTTAATTTTGGTAGTCACTTCAATTAGGCATCAAACCAATACCACATAGAAGGTTGTTTGGCTAAATAAACATTTAACAATTAAAGGTTTATCTCATGGGAACACCCAAAGGGGTGGAACTTGTCAAGGTGAGGGACCTCCGACCATAAATGAAAATTACATAGATCATTTCTAGCATAAACTAAAAATTAGAATAAGGAGAATATTAGTTTTAGGAAAACACATTGAAATTACAGCATGTCGCACAATAGTGCATGTTATAAAATAACTCATGCTTAAGGGAAAAAATACTATACCACTTACCTTAGGTTGGTAGATGACCACTTGTCCATTTTCATCCTTTGAATAAAGGTAAAATGGAAGAAATTTCCAAAATGAATAAAAATCCCAAAAAATAGGGCATATGATCCTGCACCAAAATAAATCCTACAATAGAGGAATACATAAAAAAAGGATAAAACGCAATAGAGAGATTGTTGGTGGAAATCCAATGTGATAGATGGTGTCTCGATTAGAGTTCAGACGAGAGAGAACCAAGGGAACCTTGGTTAGGCATTGGAGAGTTTCCATAGAGATGAGGTTTTGTATGGGAGGATAAATAAATGAGGGATATATCAAAATAATAGGTTTTCCCCCTTTAAAAACAATACCTAACATATTCACGACGTGTATATTTTACATGTCATGTAAAGATCAGGATTTCCCCTCAAGGAAAAACCAATTCACGCCATGCAGAGGGTCTATCCAAACTAATACATGTCATGAATTAAATTCAGGATGTGCATTGAATTCATGACATTTACTTAATTCAATACCTATACAAACTCATGGGGTCTATCCAGATCAATACATGTCATGAATTAAATACATTTCATGAATTAAATATGCATTTTTAATTGAATTCATGTCGTGTATTTATTCTACAACCATCCTCCATATAGAGAACCTAATTTTCTTACACTATTATTACATCATTTTAAAAGAAATAAAACATAAAATCATTACACAATTAGGATCCAAAGGTTTAGTGTCTTGTGAAAATTAGGACCATACATAAAATGTTCAAAATAAAATATAAACATTTATTTAATTCATTCTTCTATAGCTTCTTATTAGACCTTGAATTCTCCTTAGTATATGTAATCACCTGAGGATATACATCAAAAGGGGGTGAGATAAAATCCCAATAAGAGGATAGATAAGAACACAAAACAATATAACATGGGGTGAGTATAATCATAACATAGACATAAGATCATAATCATTAGAGGAAGCATTAAGAAAATTATTAGAATGTGGCAATGCATAAAAATAAAACATCATGTCTTAGTGGTCAACTAACACACATAGTTTTGAACAAATATTGCACCATGTTCACACATATTTCACTTTATCTCATGAGGTTCTTCACATTACCCAATGCATTGGAGTTCTATGTAATTCCGAGAAGACCCGTCATATCATAACATTCACATTATCATGCATGACACATATTTTAATATTGAACATATAATAACCCATGTAAATTAATGGGTTTAATTTCATAAATCATACATTTATAAAATTTGGGTTCCCAAATGAAATAGGGAATGGAAAAATTGATATAGTATTCATCAACCTTAAGTTAATAAGAAACAATCTCGAGAAGTAAAAGGTGTGTTTTTTGAAAGAAGAGTTCTTTTGAAAAATTTGTATTTGTCATAGACTCAATTAGAAAAAAAATATTATATCCCAAAAAAGTTAAGATAATTATGAATGCATTATATTTAAGGAATATTCCTACTGAAAATGATATGAAAGCAGAAAAACCCCGAGAAAGAGAGTTGGGTTCAAGAATTCCCCTTACATTAAGTTAGAATGATTTCTTCACTTTAATATCTTATATAATCAGATTATATTCATAAATTAAAAAATTCAGAACCTTTTATACATTAATTTTATTTATTATTCTTTTATTAAGTTAATTTATGGGATTTTTGATAAGTTATATAGTTTAATTTCATTGTTCAGGAGCATTTTTTTTCATGGGTTTCATGATTGGTTTTCTTGTATACATGAATGGAAGTTTGTGTAAAATGAGGATAAATATACAGAATAGTTATTATATATTATTAATTATATTCTAAAATTTTTAATGATCTTATAAATAATTTTTTTATATGGAATGATTATGAATCATTAGATTCAAGTTAATGATGGTTTTTTAAGTTAATTTTGGCGGTTTTTCGATCACAACGAATTCGTTTTGTTTTATCATTTAGTATTATGTGTATAAGTTAGTTAAATAATATAAATAGTGTTGTAACATACAATTTAAAACATGTTTCAACCATTATAATGGTATTATTAACAACCTTGAAGGCGTTAAAGTAAAATGAAAGTGCATCACCCATGATGTTGGTAAATTGATAGATCACGGGCAACAATTTCATTTTTATAATAAAAGAGTGAGATGAGGGAGTTTAAGGATGGATATTCTATTAAAATGATATAATTAAGATATATGTAAGGTATTTGAGTTATAATTCCATTTATATGAAGTTAGGTGAGGAGATAATAAGAAAATAAATGAAATTGAAAGGAAATTAAAAGAGAAAGAGAGAGGATTTACCTCTTGAATTCTCCTCTTGAGATCAACCTCAAGGCACCTAGGCTTGGTATATTTATGATACCAAGAGATCTTGGATATGAGAGAGGGTCTAGGTAAGAGTGTTGGGTAGAATTTGGGAAAGGATCAAATCTTGAGAAGTGTGAGGAGATAGGGGGTGAGGGGTGATATGTATAGTGGAAGAGAAGGGTGTTTTCTCAATATTATATTCATTAATTTATAATTTTGGCTCAAGACTATGAGTAGTTTGAGAATTATCACCAAATATATTAAAATAATAAAGGATAATTTGAGATTTTGGGCTTACATCATCCTTACATCATCTATGAATCCATAATTAATGTATTTAGCATTTATCGAAAATTGCAATATTTTACTATTCATAAAAAATTCAAGTATTTTAGAAAAAATCCCAAAAAATAACTCTAAACATTTATTGATATGTATAATTAAAATATTAATTCCACTTATTGAAAATAATTTTCTAAATATGTGTAATTTAATTTTTAATTAAAACCATTATTTACTTGGAAAATAAAGATTTTAAAATTATAACTGATTTTATAACACTTTGAAAATTTACTTAAGGTCTCATTAAATTATCTTAAAATAAAAATACATCAAAATATTAATTTATGGATAATTTTTTTGAAAATAATTTTTTTAAATTATTAAATTAATAATAAAATTTTAATTAAATATTTATGACTTACAAAAAGTCCAACACTTAATTAATAAATTTTAAAACTTTTAATTACTTAATCTATGATATAGTTATACCATAATTTCATTTATAAGATGCATAAATTTTATTTATAATTTCATGGGTGATGTTACTATTCATTTGGCTAGTTTATTATTCATAAGGGTCATATTATTCCTAAGGTCAAATTACAATTTCATCAGTATAGGTTTCTTAACCTCAAAAAATACTGCTTATTTCATTAATTCTTCATTTATAAAGTTTTTTTGGTTTCTAAGTGATTTTATGAGATTTATACTATATGGAATTAATGTAATAATGGATAAATTTCATTTATAAAAGTTTGGGTCATTACATTATTCCCCCCTTTTTAAATTTCGCTCTTGAAATTTCATTTTACATAAACAGGTGAGGGTACTTCTCCTTCATCGCCTCCTCTGGTTCCCAAGTTTCTTCTTCATACTTATGGTTCCTCCACAACACTTTGACAAGGTGGGTCATCTTATTGTGTAGAACCTTATCTCTCTAGTCAAAAATCTTTATTGGCTACTCCTCATAAGAGAGACCATCTTCCAACTGTACGACCTATGAGTTTAGTACATGTGAGGGATCTGGTATGTACTTCCTCAGGAGAGATACATGGAACATATCATGAACTTGAGCCATATTTGGTGGAAGTGCAAGATGATAGGCCAAAGATCCTATGTTATTATAGATATGAAAGGGTCCAATGTACCTTGGTCTTAGCTTCTATTTCTTTCCAAACCATATGACTCTCTTACATAGTGATATTCGAAGGAATACTTTATCTCCATCTTTGAACTCCAAGTCCCTTCAAAAATTGTTAGCATAACTCTTTTGTCAACTCTGAGCAGCTTTGATATTTTTCTGTATGTCTTGAACCTTCTTGTTCTTTTCTTATATAAGATTAGGTCCAAGTAACTTCCTTTCACCAGCTTCATCCCAACAGGTTGGAGTTCTACATCTCTTTCCATATATAGATTTATATGGATCCATCTGAATACTCGAGTGGAAGATATTTTTGTATGAGAACTCAACTAATGGGATATACTGATTCCATCCACCTTTTAATTACAATTAGTAGGATCTTAGAATATCTTCAAGCATATGAATAGTCCTTTATTATTGGATATTAGTTTGGGGGTGATAGGTCATGCTGAAATTTAATTCTGTACTCAAAGCATGTTTAAGACTCCTCTAGAATTTTGACGTGAACTTGGGATCACGATCAGATACAATTGAGATTGGAACTCCATGCAATCTCACCACTTACTTTACATATATCTTAGCAAGTTGTTCAAGGGAGAGATTTTTCTGAATAGTGTTAAAGTGGTCTGTCTTGGTGAGTCAGTCCACCAAAACTCATATCGCATTATTTCCTTTGGATGTCTTAGGGATACCCATGAAAAAGTTCATAGTGACATTATCCCATTTCCACATGTGTATAGGCAATGGTTGCATCATCACGTTGGACTTCTGTCTCTCTGATTTAATTTGCTGACATATCAAAAACCTTGAGATATATTCTGCAATCTCCTTCTTTATGTTATCCTACCAGAAGTTTTCTTGAAGATTGTGGTACATATTGGTGCTACTAAGATGGATAGATAATGTTGAGCTATATGAATTATCCAATAACTCCTTCTTTATCCCAGGTGATGAAGGCACACAAAGCCTTATTCCAAACCGAATCACACTATCATCATTGATATGTAACTCTTTCATATTCCCTTCCTTTACTACATTCACCTTCTTTTGTAACTATGGATTATCCCTTTTCACCTCATTAATCTTATCTTGGATAGATGGTTGAGAAATAATTTGGGAAAGGTAGGATGTATTCCCTATCATTATGATTTATAGATCCATCCTTTGCATATCTATGAATATAGGATCTTTCTCAATCCACAACATGGATAAAGTAGTAGGTTATTTTTTACTAAGAGCATTAGCTACCTTGTTCACCTTTCTTGGATGATAGTGAATAGATAAAAAATAGTCTCTAATTATATCTAACCATATAATTTGACACATGTTTATCTCATTTTGTGTGAATATATACTTTAGGCTCTTATGATCGGTATATGTGTCACACTTCTAACTATAGAGGCAGTGCCACCAGATTTTCAAGGAAAAAATTATGTCTTCTAACTCGAGATCATGCATCGGGTAGTTTTACTCATGGATCTTTAACTACCATGAGGAATAGGCTATCAAATTATCATTTGTCATGAGTACACAACCCAATCCTTTCTTGGAAGCATCACTGTATATCACAAAACTTTCTCTACTTTTCAGTAATTTGAGTATAGGTGCAGTGATAAGCCTTCTATTTATCTCCTTGAAACTTTCCTCACATTCTTCCATCCAAACATAATTTCCCCTTTCCTTGTTAAATTATATAAAGGGATTAAAAATAATGATAAATGTCTCACAAAATGTCAATAGTACCCAACAAATCTAAGAAAACTATGGATTTTCATGACACTAGATGGTCTGGTTCATTCCTCATTCGCCTTTGTTTTTGAAGGGTCTATTGAAATACCCTCACCGATGATCACATGAACCAAGAATGTAACTTTCTGCATCCAAAAGTCTCACTTTATGAACTTGACATACAAATTATCCTTCCTTAATATCGCCAACACAAGCCTTATATTTTCTTCATATTTCTCATTTCTCTTGGAGTAGATGAGAATATCATCGATAAAAACTACCACAAATTTGTCGAGGTAATGTATAAAGACTCCATTCATAAAATCCTTGAATATTATAGGGGTATTAGTAAGTCCAAAGGGAATCACCAAAAACTCATAGTGCCCATACCTTGTATGGAAGTTAGCCTTCTAAATATCTTCCTTCTTCACCTTTAGTTGATGATATCTAGAACATAGATCCACCTTTGAGAAGTACTGAGATCCTTGTAGCTGTTCGAACAAGTCATCAATCCTTGGAAGAGAATACTTGTTCTTTATGGTGATCTTGTTGAGTTCCTAATAATCAATTCACAGCCGCATCGATCCATTATTCTTTTTAAAAAATAACACTGGCACACCCCAAGGTGATGCACTAGGGTGTATGATCCTTTTTTTTCAAATTCTCTTAAAATCGCTTCTTTAACTCCTCCATTTTTATAAGATCTATCCTATAGGGACACTTTGAGATAGGAGTACCTCTAGGTATGAGTTATATTGACAAATCTACCTCACAATTCAGGGGGATTTTGGGTAACTCTTTAAGAATTACACCACTATATTTCTTCATGATGGGTATACAAAAATTAATTTAATTATAAAATTGTAATTAAATATTTATGACTTACAAAAATTCCAACACTTAATTAATAATTTTTAAAACATTCAATTACTTAGTCTATGATATAAGTATAACATAATTTCATTTATAAGATTCTTAAATTTTATTTATACTTTGATGGGTGGGGTTACTATTCATTTAGTCAGTTTACTATTCATAAGGTTCATATTACTATTCCTAAGGTCACGTTACTATTTCATCAATATAGGTTCCTTAACTTATAAAAATACTTCTTATTTAAGTAATTCTTTATTTATAATTTTTTTGATCTCTAAGTGATTTTATGAAATTTATACTATATGAAATTACTATACGAAGGGAGAAATTCCATTGATAAATGTTTGGGTCATTACACTCCATCCTTTTCTACCTTCTTCCCAAAAGAAAACCAATTGGCCTAAAGGTGTGGTTACCTAGTATAAGCTAAAAAGACAACTCAATAGGGGTTTAACTGAAAATTAAAGGAATCCATACCTATCTGAAAATTTTGGATGCTACACCTATTCTACAAATGTAAATCATCAGATGCAATAATTATAAGCATTATCTGAATGGTTGTTTGCTTCACCACTGGTGAGAAAATTTTGGAAAAATCGATCTCTTCCTTTTTCGGAAATCCATTCTCCGTCAGTGTTTCTTTATACCTCTCACTTCTATTATCTTCCTCTTTTAAAATAAACCCCCATTTGTTTTTTATATCTTTGTAGGATTGAAATAATATGTGTTTTATTACAAGAGGGGGGGTGAATTTTAGTTTATAAAATTAAAAGTTAAAAATATACCAACCTATATAAGAAAGTATTTCATATGAATATTTTGTTCGATTCTATTTATTATTAGAGTTTATAAAATTTTATAATAGATAATATAAACATTCCTTACAAAATGAACAGTGGAATAATAACTTGTAAAAACAAGTAATAAAACACTTATATAAAGATAATAAGAAAAAATTATAGAAACTTTTATAAAAAATACACTATATCATTAAGTGTTGAGGGTGTCTTAACTAAACTCAAGTTATCCATGGTATTAAACTTATCATCAAGGTATGACATTATTAACCAATAAATCACTTGATAAAAAGATCATACAAATCCTCTATTTCCCTATCTATGGGAACCCTCGATCAGAAGATCAAAATAAACTTTGTCTTCCTTCACACTGGAATCCCTCAATTACACCAGATAAAACACAAAAAATTATAAATTTTTTTAAGGTATTTAAAAAATTAAACGTCACACAAATACCTTAAAAAAATCCTATAAAAGTTACAATGGAGCGCACTCATGCAACAAGATGTTACAATAGCTTCACAAAAACTTTAGATCATCAGAGTTGTAAAAAGAGTCCTCAACCTTACTTTATTTATAGGCATTTCTCTAATAGTTATATTCCTCACATATCAGAGTTGGTTGAAATAACATTATAAAAACTCTATCTTCACTTGATAGGTTCAGTACTTCATCTTCATCTGATAGTTATCTTGATATAACACCATTACAATGATTATAGATTCTATCTAGTAGAATGAGAAATGTTTTTTAGTGGAATGTATGAAGTTATTTCATTCAATAGTATTTATAAAATTTCATCCAAAAGAATGTCCGCCTCCATGTGATAAAGTTTATCCAATGAATTCTATATAACTATATCCTGTGAGACTTTTTTATACTTCATCTGTTGGAATTTATAAACCTCTGGTTAGTGAAATTTATGTTCATACGTCCGATATACAAAGTACATGTTAATCCAATAACGAAGTTATATCTTATTTCCTTCATATATAATTCTTTAAGGAAGTTTCATCTGTTGGAAAGGATATTCTCCATCCAGTGAAATAGTTAAATTTTCTACAAAAACATTCTAATAACTTGGGATTTAAAAATGTTAGAAAAGTATAAATTTTTAAAGAAGTGTATTGTGATTTTCAAAAGTAAGGTTAGAAAGTATTAAAAGGAAACTTTAAAATTAACAAGATCTCTTTACTTATAGTATTTCTTCCAAATCCCACGTATTATTGAGATTATAGGAATTTATTTCATTTTTTATAGATAAATCTCACTATTTCAAGTATTTGAGAGTAGTTTCCTTTTCTAGATTTTCTGGTTACCTTATGTCTGTTAGAAGTAAGAAATTCATATCAGCTTCAAAAATATAAAATGATTTTTTGATAATTGTGGATCTCCTTAGCACAACCTCAAGTTTTTCCATTAAAACCTCTCTATCTGGTAGGGGTCTGTCTGATCATTCTTTTTCTAGTAGTCTCACTATTAGAGTGCCAGCCTTTGAAGTTTCTAATGAAATTTCCAGACAAAGAGTTTTTCTAGTAACCTCTATCCAATATCCCTAAACTTGAACAATTAATCTAACCTCAACTTCCATCTCATATAAGTTTCAATCTTTCCATATAATTTACTCATTGAAAACAACATCTCAACTATAGATGACTTGTTTTTTTTTCATCATCTCACATGCGATATCAAAAATTCTCATCACCATAAACAATAAGAAAACAAAACTTGGATTTTTCCTCCAACTTATCTATATATTTATAATTGATATGAATATATGAAATACTTACAAATAATTTGATATAGTTTATCTTTGATCCATTACCAGACTAAAGTTCCTTAGGAATTTTATATCCCATAGATAAAGTTGGACTTAAATTGATATATTTATTACCTCTACCCAAATTCCCTTAGGCATTCCAGAGTGAAGCCTCATACTATGAGCTTTCTCTGCCAGATTCTAATTTATCCTCTTAGCTACTCCATTTTGTTATGATTTTTTTGGAACTTTATTCTCATGATTGATTCCTTTATTAAGAAAAAAGTTATGAAAGTTGTGTATGGTGTATTCCCCACCATTTTCTATTCTGATACATTTCAACTTTCATTCACACTCTTTTTTGACCAAAACTTTCCACTAAATACATATCTAAAACTCATCAGATTTATTTTTCAGGAATTAAACTCAAGAATTTCAACTAGCATCATCAATTAAGGTAACAAAGTACATTGATTCTATATTCAAGTGAACATGGGATGGACCCAAAAAATCAAAATAAATAAGTTATAACATTCAATTCCTTGGATTTATACCATCCAAGATGAAGGAAACTCTTTTCTATTTTTCAAGAATACAACTCTCACATTTTCCAAGTTTCATTTTATTGAGTTTAATTATGCTCTTAATTGTTAAAATTTTCATATTATTTTCACTTAGGTTACCAAAACTACAATAACACATCCCCCGATTGTCCGATGAAGTCATTTTGATCACCACAACATCATCCCTGTGTCTAATAAAATATAAGGTTTTGTTCTTTACCCAGTGAGTAATCACCATGGACCCTCTTCTAATCTTACAATATCCATTAGAAAAGGTATTTTCAAAACCTACATCATCATGTTGTCCCACTGATATGACGTTATTATGGAGACCTATAATATGTCTAACATCTTTTAGTCTCAAGAAACTTCCATTTTTCATTTGAATGTCAACGTCACCTTTCCCAACTATATCTATAGATTCATCATCTTCCTGATTTAATCTGCCCAAGATTCATAGTATATAATCAACCATACACCCATGCTCACCAATTGAATGAAAAAATGAACTCGGGTCAATAACCCATGACTCCTCTAGAATGATCATACTCATTGTCAAAACAGAACCTCTGTCCATTATACTTACCGAGTTCACCTATCTAGAAGTGTAAGCCTCCATCCAATTCCTGTAATTTTTCTTGATATGTTTCTTCTTCCCACAAATCCAACATATAAAACCTGAACCAGTCAATTTCTCTCGACTTATTCTTTGAGAATTATCTTTTGAAGATTTCTTATTTTGACGATCCTTCCGTTGAGGTGATCATCCTCATCTGATATCATTGATAGAACTTCTAAATGGAGTTTGAACTTCCTTCTTCCTTAATTAATCATTCAAGATTGATTTTTTAATGTCATCATACATAAGATTTTCCATCCCATTGGAGTTTCTCGCTATTGTCACCATGGAATCCCAAATCTTTAGAAGTGATGAAAGAATGAGAAAATCACAAAAATTATATGTGAAAGTTACCTTCATTGATTCTAACTACCCTTAGATCATGTTGAATTCATTCACATGACTAGCTACAGGCCTTCAATTCAATAAACATAAGCTGAATAATCTACGCATAATGAAAAAGTTATTAATTAGACATTTAATTTTCATACATTTTAACCAAATATTTTATAACCCATGCAGCAGTTTTATCTCTATAATGTTGAAAGAAACATTTTGAGCATGAGACATCCTAATCAAGGCTAAAGCCTTCCTGTCCAACCACTCTCATTTTGTCTTGTCCTTTGTTTCGGGACATTTACCAAACAAAGGAGTATCATTTTTTTGTATTAAAATATCATCTAGTTGCATTATAAAAAATGAAAAGTATGTTATATGAACATTATCAATACGAACCTACCCTTCATTTGAATTCATTATTCCCAATAATAGTAAACCCAATTGAGAAATATTCCTGACTAAAAAATATAAATAAATTAGGTTTTGTTTAAAAACATTATTCTAGTATTTGAATACCAAAGAGAGGAAAAGTTGGAATAAAAATATGGGAACCCCAGAAATAACCAGAGGTGAATAAAATATATGGGGTTTAAGAAGATAAATTGCATATAATTATTCCAATATATATTTAAACATGAATAATCTTGAATAAGAGTGATATTTTAAAATAAACTTTTATAGCTTTAATAATTTTTTAATCAAAACCTATTAAAAGAGAAAACTTGAATTGAAATTTTAAATACCATGAATAGAGAGAAATTCATGATATAATATTTCAAATGGGAAGTATATACACTGTATAAAAAATTAGGTGTATAATATAAAATATGTCTCAATGGAGTGTAATTGAGACAAAAAACCCTTATCTTGGATTCCTGCTTGGTCGAACACGTTATCTCCTCCTGAATAATCAATTTAAATTTATTAAATACTTTATCCAGATCATTTTTCATATATATTTCATTTTTAAGGTCCCTTATAATCATATGTCATTCACACATTGTATAATTTCTGCTTACCTCGGCCACTTAAGGTTGTTCGGTCAATTTCTCCAAAATTACCTCGATATATTGACCATGTTCAAAGGTGTTATGAAATGGTTTCTTCATCTATAGAAAGTTTAATAATGTAATGAATATAATTTTTATTCATTGTATTAAATTTTATAACCAACCATTCAATTTGTTAATATAAAAATAAAATACGTTATTTATGGAGGTGGTAGTTCGCACATATGCATGATGATGTTTTCATTATCCTAATGGGTGAAAAGGAAAGAAAGTATATAATTATTAATATTTCCATAATAATATTTATATCATAATATATATATATATATATATTAATTAAATATATCTTTATAATTATCCATGTAAAATGGAAATGAAAAACGAATCACATCACTTCATAGAGGTGGTAGCTCACACATACACACAAATGACGTCATCATTTTCCAAACGATGAAAGGGTAAGAAGGTAGGTGATATTTTATCTTTATAGAATCATAATTATGTAATAAAAATCACACAAACACACACACATATATTAAATCCATATTTATAATCAACATGTGAGATGGTGATGAAAAATGATAAACATTGCTTTGTGGAGACGGTAGTCTATACGTACACACAAGTGATGCTTTCATTTATCATTGGATGGAAAATGAGATGAAAAAGGGTTATGAAATAAACATAATAATATTTTAGAATATTTTAAATATTTAATTTTTTATATAAGAATTATTATGATAGGTTTGAAGGAGGTAGAATAATAAATAAACATGAAAGAAATCAGTTAAGAGTTATACCTATTCTTTGGAAAATATCATTTGGATTACACATTAAGCCCACTTTAAGTGGTCTTTTGGTAATATTGGGACCTATAGATCAAGAAAAAGAGAGTTAGGAAGGTATTTGTGTATGTCTTGGTCGAGATAAATGGCTCAAGAAGTGTGTATAAGTGAGGTTAGGAGGTGCCCTTTTATAAGTGATGGGGGTGGAAAACTCGTAAATATTAAGAACATTAATATATAATATAGTCACTATCATGGGAAAGTGGATCCCAATGAGTTAAATTTAGAATATATTATGATATAATTTCAAAATAAATTATACCAATAGGACATAGAAAAATTTTTAGGTTATTTTAACCCTTATCTCTTTAGTTTATCCCCATCGTTAATCCTTTTAACTCTTACCGTGGTAATCAAATTTTACCATGGTAACTATTTATTATGACTAAATATTAAGTTGAAATAATTAACTAATATTAATTGTTATGATTCTAAAAATGGAATTTATTTTATATTATTCAATTCCTGTAAGTGTAAGAAATTACTTTTACTATAAGTTTTCAAAACACAATAAAAATCATTTTTAGAAAAATGTTTGTTTTAAGCATAAAAATGACTTTATAACAAAATAAAGTATATTATTTATTCACATAGAATCAGTTGATGTTTTTTATAATATTATACTTATTTTAATTTTAAACCAAATCCAAAATAAAATAATACTTTTAAACTAGTTGATTTAAATAAAATAAATAAGAGTTTATCAAAAAATACATTTTTCACTATTCACCCCAATATCAACTATTTTAGAAAAAACCCAAAAAAACCACTCTAAAATAATTTTATATGATTATATAAAAAATAATTTCATTTTTATCAAATAAAATCTCTAATTTTTTTAGAAAATAATTCTAATATATGCACACAAAATGAATAAAACCATTTTTTAGAAAAAATGTATTTTCGAATCATAAAATGAATTTATTCTCATTTATTTCTTAGTAAAAACAATTATATTATTGATAATTATTTTATTTAATAAATAATAAATAAATTTCACCAATATAATTAATAAATAGAGATTAATTTAATTTATTAAGATAAAAATACATTATGTATATTAAAAATAGTTTTATGAAACATATCTCTTTTTACCATAAAATGATTTTATCTTCATTTATAATAAATTGATAATAAATGTATGAATGATTATTCATTATTTTGAATATATAAAAAATACCTTTTCAATAAATTTAATACTCTAAATTAGAGAAATTTGTCTTTTAAATGAAACATATAGAATATAAAGAAAACCCGCTTTTATAAAAAATGAACCTTTTAAACATTAATTATTCTTAACCTTTTATGATTTAATTATTATAATTAAAAAATTAATACTTATTTCCTATAAATTAATCAATATATTTGTATTAAGAAAACATTTATACATATATTTCATTATATGGTCACTCCTATTCATACCCTCTAATCCAACGACAAGGTTATAACTTTCATATTTAAATAATAATATTTATATAGTATACTATGGTTTGTTTAAGCATGGTATTGCATGTATCACAAGATATTATATATATTATTCATAAAATAAAATATTTATGTGTTACATTCTCCCCTTACTATAGAAATTTTTTCATCAAAATTTTAATTCTTTTTTAGCATATCATGACATATTAATAGATATTGTTAATGATTTTAATTTATAGGTTAAGACTAGGGAACTTATTATTTAATCAAAATAAATATGTGTATCTTTATAAAAATTATACCTATGAATGAATTTTTAGAAGAGTACCTTAATAATTAAGTGATAATATCCTCACAAAACTTGATAGATTTATCTTCATTTTCTTGATTATGAGGAATTATAAGAAAAATACTTACTTGATTTCTTTCAACTCCATAAGAATCATTTTATCCCACAGTGTGTTTAGATATATTTTCTACCTCAAATTCATCTCATTTTAAAAATTATGAATGAAAAATATGAATTTTTATTCATTAGTCACTAAAATTAACTCTTAAGGGATTGTGAGTTCCATTAAAAGATGGTGTTCTTCATTGTATGAAAGATTTTTTAATTAGCGATTCATACCATTTCATACCATTTAATAAAAAAGTGGCCAACATAAGTAAAAATAAAACTCAATAAAGTAAACCATCAAATGAAGGATTAATATCTTCAAAACCTCAATAATAAGCACCCACAGTTCAAAATTAATCATTAAACCCTAAAACTATTCAGAATATGTTAAACAAAATTTGAATACGTCATAATCATATATTCACACAAATTTACTATAATTAACCTTAATTTAAAATAAATACTTTAATTTACCAGAAATTCTATGTAATTTTTTTAATTATATGGAATTATTTCAAGACCAAATGCTTTGATGACACCTGATTTTGAGACCTAGTGAGCTTGGGATAGAATTTTGAACATTTTTTTTAAGTTCGTTTAAATAAACATACGAGTGGGTTTTTTCTAACTTTTAAATCAGAGCTCAGATAAAAAATATGAGGGGCTTGTTGAACTCATAACATCAGGATTCACCTAGAAAGGACCTAACTTCGACCGGTAAGGGTCAACCAAAAAAGTTAGTTTTCAGACTTTTTGGAAGAAAAATAAAATAACTTAAAAAGTTATTTTATCTGTTTTTATTCACCGTTGAGCGGTGGCACGTCAACACTGCGGTACGGTGATGAGGAAATAATGAATACCATTAACGAGGCTCGTAAATGTGCAACGTAACAAATAATTAATTTGAAGTGTAACCAAAATATTGTTTCATAAATGAAACAATGTAACGACGCGACGACATAGCATACCAGAAATGCTACGACACATTTCTCTTTTAATGGAATAACGGGTTGGAGAAACAGAGAGAAAATATGGAAATTCCTTTGATGAATTGATGGTGAGGAATCCATTTTAATATAGAAAATCGACAAATATCTAGAGACAATGATGCCATCAAAGAATGAGTCCAGTATCAGAGAGTGACAAATGCCAGCCCCCGTGGATAGATCGCCATCGACAACGACCTTCCCTCCGATCAAACCTTCTCCAGGTAGTGGTTACATTTTGTTTTTATTTCTCGTTCTTATTTCTAAAACCAAAAAACATGGATCAACCAATGAATAGGTTGATTTATGGGTCATTAATCTTTCATGAGGATTTCTTGCATTAGGGTTTTTCTTTGGGATCATTTTTTTTATAAAAACAAAATTTCCTCTTCTCGTGTTTCAAAACATCTAACGTGGAGGAATCAGGACAACAAAAATAAGGCCCCAATTCATCCATCTTTGGGCGTTATTAAGATGTTTGTGACCAGACTTCTGATTTGAAGACAAGGAGGCATCAGGGCTATAACAGGAAAGATGACTTCCCAAGGAACTTGGGGGCGTAGATGGTTCGTAGAAAGGACCATCAGAGCGGACCCAGTGGTTTACGGGTGGGTGGAGGCACGCCGAGGCGGCATCTGCGGCCGGCTCGGGCCACGGCGGTGTGAAAAGAGCTACCGATAGTGGGCCGGTGGTTGAAGGATAGGGACATGACCACCTGACCGCGTCAGTAGGTGGCCCGCACCACGCAGGCCGTGGCGACCCGCTAGCACACAGTCTATTGGGGACTGCGTGCGGGACTAAGGCATGGTTGGATTAGCCAGCCGCAGGGCACTGAACCAGATGACAAGTGGTGTATGGGTTGGAGGAGACTGCCCACTTTTTTGGTCCAAGTCGGTGGGATAAAACTGGGTTACTGGGTGACCTAGAGTGGGAGAGAACTGGCCTAAATGTTGCAGGCTGGGCTGGACCCACGACCGAATCAGGCTGGGTCCAACAAGGCCCAATGGGCCTGGCCCACTAGATTTGCGAGACCAGACCGACCCAGACTCGAACTGGGTCTGATCGGGTTGATCAAATTGGGCTAGGGAATGCAGGGCCCCTGGGCCGGGTTGGTCAGGTCGGTCCAACCGGGTTGGATTGAGCCCAGACACAACTGACCCCTGTTTACTAAAATGCCAATATCTTTCATACTGGGCATCCGATTGATGATCTGTTTATGGTTTTGGGACCTTCACAATGAGTCATTTCTTTTGGAATTCTCTAAGGAGGATTTCATGGAAGTTAAAATATGATTAATGGCATGAGGAGTGGATTCTCTTGGAATCAAGTGCACTACATGTGGGAATCTTGCAGCTGACTGAGACCCGAAGACTGTTGATAAGAGACCCTGTGTAGATTAGCTACAAGTTATCCTAAGTGGATCATCTACGATGGCCTAAGTGAGAATCATATTTGTGTTACCCAGTATGCCCATGGTGGGGAGTGACTCTGTGTGACCCATCATACCCACGGTACTCATCAAGGATGAGTACCTCAGTAGTCCAAGGTGTTTAGTGTTATGACTGATAGTATTTCATTCTATACTTTAGATTATACCTAAGTGAGCTGACAATACCTTGTGTATACTTTCATTTGTGGTATTTCCTTTTTGTTTCAGGATCCCTACTGAGTATTTTGTTACTTACACCTGCACAGGATTCAACCGCACGTGTTGTGCCTGGTGCAGATGATAGGTGCATTGACAGACACCTTGGTGGCTCGGGACTAGGTGGTGTCCAGTGAGATACAAGAGTTAGAACATATTTCCATATCTTCCAACAGACACTCATTGCCTACCCTTGAGGTGGGGTCTTCTGTGGACATCTTATATAGATATTTTGTAATTTTCTGTCTTCAGTTTGTCTTTTGCTGGGTTTGTAACTTATAGTTTGTACATTTTATCAGTGGTTGTTTAGTGGCATGTATGTTTTTCTTTATAGTTGTTTGGGATGTGGTTGTGTGTGTGTGCATTTATACAGGTACTCAGGAAAATTCCTCCCACTTGTGGGATAATTCCTTTGATGCTAGTCTCCATCCCCTAGCCTTTGGGAGGTGGGCATGGGGTTGTCACAGCACGGGCCTCGAGGGATGAGACATGACAAAGTGGTATCAGAGGTGGTCGGTTCTACCTCAAAGACCAAGAGTCTGTGGTTTTTTTTTGGGAAACAATGTTGAATATTTCGAGTTCAATTTTCTGTTTTGGGGAGTCAAATGTTGGTGAGGTGGCCAACACATCCATACATGAGGACCCTGAATTCTACTTTTCGACTCGTTACATGAAACCAATAGTTGCATGAATCATATAGTAATTGAGTGTTTCCCCATGTTATTCTTGAATCAGAGTCATCTCACCAAGTATAATATACTGATTGTGGTACATCTTGATCTGTTTTAGGATACCTCCACACAGACAGCTAGCTAGGATTCCGATACGTGACCATGAGGACAACCTGCCAGTGATGATGCATTGGTTTAGGGACCTGTGCTAGAGATGGTCCCACCAGGTGGTGCACTAGTGTTACCCACACCCGTTGATCAATAGTTACTACTGGCACTACCAGTAGAGGATGCACGTAGTCTTATCACCTTACATGAGTTCTAGAGATAGATAACTTCTAGGTTTAGGGGTGAGACTGACCCTCAGGTGGCTGAGGATTTTCTTGAGGTGGTTATATGATTCTTCTGTCTTGTGAGGAATCCTATCAATAAGATGAGGATATTATTTGTGATCCTTATTCAGAGATCAATAGGGAGATGGTGGAGTTTGATAATTCGGACACATGATGAAGCAACCCTCACCTAGACAGGCTTTGAGTGCCACTTCAGGGAGGAGTTCTTCCTAGCAACATTTCACTCTGTGCACATAATGAATCTACTACACCTATATCTTGGTAGCATGATACTATTAGAGTACTTAGTGAGATTCACTGAGATTTATCACTACTCTATAGACATGGTGCGAGAACCATTCTTCAAGGCTTGAGCCTTTGATCAGGGTTACATCGAGAGATTAGGGCATCCATGGTGTCTCTCAACATCCCTACTTTGGTTGGGGCGATAGAGTGAGATCTACTTATAGAGAGATTCTTGGAAGAGCATGCACCAATTTCTGGATCCACTAGTAGACACTAAGCGGTAGAGTCTTTAGTGGTGAGCAGCATGCAACAGAAATGGGGACCTAAGAAGGTCAAGCCTTTAAGGGGACGACCCTAGGACTCAGGGTTAGTAGTGCATGGATCCTAGAGCAGAGGAAGATAGTAGGGGGAGAGGTTGTGCTTCACATGCAGTGGGTAGGGGAACATGTATTGTGAATTCCTAACCCATTTCACAAACAATCAGTAGACGTTTGAGGGACCACTGAGGTAGTGACAGAGGTTCGAGCGAGGAGGTTCGTAGGGCGGAGGATGTGGAAGAGGAGCAGTATGAGCAACATGCAGTGGATGATGGTTCGTGGTACTACCACTACCACCCCCAGGTGGTCCACCCCAACCTCATGGAGTAGGTGGAAATATGCAGACTCAGATTTAGGCAATGGAGGCTTATGACCATGACACTATGAAGATAATTAGAGGTACGATCTATGTCTTCTCCACCTTAGTTGCAGTTCTTATAGACAAAAGTTCTAGTCACTCTTTCCTTGCCATGAACCTCGTTCGAGTCTCGGAGATTTTGGTAGAGCCATTGGATCTATCCTTATGATTAGAGACTCCTACAGGAAGGGATTAAATGATTACACACTAGTTCTAGTAGTGTGATCTTACTCTTAGAGGTGAGATCTTCGGCTGGGATCTCCTAGTAGTGGCATTGATGCCTTATGATGTCATCTTGGGCATGAACTAGTTATCCAAATTTCATGATTAGAGCAACTATATTAGGCATAGAGTGCGGTGTTTCCATGAGGATGAGACTAGGTTTTCCTTCACCGGTGAGAAGAGAACTCTTACAGCACAAGACAAACTTTCTCAGATAATGGTGCAGCTGATCACTCACCAACTGGAAAGTCTCACCCTCATGTGATGAACGAGAGGATTCCAATCATTCCCATAGTGCTGGATGAGTATGAAGATGTATTTCATAAGTATGTTCTGGGAATACCTTATTGAAAGGAGGTAGACTTCTGCTTCGACCTATACCTCAGAACGACACTGATATCCACACCGACATATCAGATGGCTCCCATGGAGCTTCGTGAGTTGAGGGTACAACTGGAGGACTTGCAAAAGAAGGGCTTTGTGAGGCCTAATGTTTCATCATGGGAAGCCCCAGTGCTGTTTTCCAATAAGGCAGACATAATCTTGAGGCTATGCGTGGACTTCCAGTGCCTGAACTAGGTGGCTGTGAAGTACAAATATCCACTCCTGAGAATTGACGACCTCTTCGACCAGCTGAAGGGACCAAGGTGGTTCTCAAAGATAGACCTTAGGTCTGGATATCATCAGCTTCAGGTACGGTATGAGGTTGTACAAAAGTCAACCTTTAGATGTCGGTATGGACACTACGAGTTCTTGGTAATTCCCTTTAGCATGACCAATGTCCCAGAATTGTTCATGGGACTCAGGAATAGGATCTTCCAGCATTACCTCTATTATTTCATGGTGGACTTCATTGATGACATATTTTTGTACTCACAGTTAGAGGAGTAGAATGCTACACACCTGTGGATAGTACTAGATACACTCCAAGAGTACCATCTTTATGGGAATCTCTTGAAGTTCCAGTTTTGGATTCGGGAGGTCCACTTTCTGGGACACGTCATCTCAGTGGCTGAAGTTACGGTGGATATGGAAAAGATAGAGGTAGTGCTTTCTTGGGAGCCACCCAGGATCATGACTGAGGTGTGGAGTTTCTTGGGGTTGGCTGGATACTACCATAGGTTTATACCTGACTTTTCTAGAGTAGAAACACCCTTATAGGCTTTGACATGGAAGGTACAACCCTTTTTGTAGATGGATAAGTGACATCAGAGTTTCTAGGAACTAAGGTAGAGAATGATGAGTGCCCCCATCTTGAGACTACCAGAGGAGGGAATTGGGAATGTTGTTTTTACGATGCATCAAGGACTATACTAGGTTGCATCCTAATTCAGG
Source organism: Viscum album (assembly GCA_963277665.1). NCBI lineage: Eukaryota > Viridiplantae > Streptophyta > Magnoliopsida > Santalales > Viscaceae > Viscum > Viscum album. The sequence continues at coordinate 1,198,677,403 of OY728143.1, read as the reverse complement.
AGCGAGCAGTGATCATCTGCGGTTTACAACAGTTGAGGAAACACAAGAAAAACTACGTGACCCATGACTTGGATTTAGCAGTATTGGTAATTTCCTTGAATATGTGGTGACACTACTTGATGGGTGAATGATTTACTATCTAATCCGACCACAAGAGTCTCAGTTATATCTTCTCCCAGAAGTACCTGAACTTGAGGCAGCGGTGATGGCTAGAGTTATTATAGAACTATGACTTTGAGATAGTCTATACTCTTGGGAAGGGGAACATGGTGATAGACATGCTCAGTAGGAGGTCTGGTTTGCAGCTGCTGATTAAGGTGAAAGAGTAGCTAGCTGTGATAGAAATATCCTTTGTAGATGATGATAAAGCAACTTACCTTTATTCGATGACTGTCACTCCCCCATTCTTACAGTAAGTTAGGGAGGCACAACTGGTGGATGTTGACTGCGAGGCTCAATGTGCCCAGTTATCCTCAGGACGGTCTCCTGATGGATTTTAGATAGGTGGGGATAATGTCATTATTTTCAAAGGATGTACAGTAGTACCAGTGGTGTTGCGAGAGGAGATTTTGAGGGAGTTACATACCTCCCCCTTGGCAGTACATCATGGAGTGGCAAAGATGTACTAGGATCTATGATGTTAGTACTGGTGGCTAGGGATGAAGAAAGTGGCAGCTGAGTTTGTTTCATGGTGCCTCACTAGTCAGCAAGTGAAGGCTGAGAATTAGGTTTTAGTAGGCTTGGACCATCCACTCAAGGTACCAGAGTGGAAGTGGGATGGTATCTTGATATACTTTATAACAGGATTACCACGAACGTCCAAGGTCCATGATGCTATCTAGGTGATCATTGATTGAATCACAAAGTCTACTCACATTCTACCCATCTCGGAGTAGGGATTGGTAGAGGGATTGAGATGCCTCTATGTCCAAAAGATAGTATGGCTTCATGGGGTGCCTTTGACGATCGTCTCAGACCACGATGCTTGTTTTACATCCTAATTATGGAAGCGATTTTAGGAGGCTTTTGGGACTCATATGCACTTGAGCACAACCTTTCATCCACAATAATATAGTCATACGAAGTAAACCATATATAATTTGGAGGAAATGTTTTGTGCTTGTGTTCTTGATCTTGGTCATAGTTGGGAGGACCACCTGACTCCAGTGGAGTTTGCGTACAACAAACAATACCACTCCACTATTTTCATGACCCCATTCTAGGAAATTTATGGGTGGCCTTGTAGATCAACTCTCTAATGGACATACCCAGGGGAGTTAACACTAATGGGTCTAGAGTTGGTACGGTCTACCACTGAGAAGGTGCAGATCATCCAAAAGAAGATGAAGACTACGCAGAGCAGGCATAAATCTTATGCTGATAGGAGACAGAGTCCCTTGGAGTTCATGGAGGAAGACCATGTTTTACTTTGGGTCTCACCCCAATGGGGATTGTAGATATTTGGTTGGGGCGGCAAGTAATCTCCAAGGTTCATTGGCCCTTTCCAGATTCTGAGTAGAGTTTGCGAGGTGTCATACTGCCGAGATCTTCTCCCATAGATACATAGAGTGTATGATGTTTTTCATGTGTCATAGTTGAGGAGGTACGTACATGATCCATCACACGTCATCGATTGAGGAGAGTTGGACATTGATGATGGGGTGACATTTTTAGAGTTCCCAGTGGAGATAGAGGATTGACAGTAGTGAGTCCTTCGTGGATGGTTGATTCCTTTGGTGCGTGTTCGATGGCATCATGAGAATATTTAGGAGAACACATGAGAGTGTGAGGCTCAGATTCTTTCTTAGTACCCCCATTTGTTTGTTTAGACTTATTTTGGATTACAGGGACATTAACCCCTAAAGGTGGGGGTAATGTAATTTCCCAAAAGTTACATGTAATTTTTTTTAATTATATAGAATTATTTCGAGATCAGACACTTTAATGGCACCTGATTCTGAGTCTTAGTGAACCTAGAATATAATTTCAAACTTTTTTTAAGTTTATTTAAATAAACATGCAAGCAGGTTTTTATAACTTTTAAATCGGTGCTCGGATCAAAAATACGAGGGCACCATTGAACTCGGAACACCAGAATTCACTTAGAAAGGACCTAACTTTGACCGGCGAGGGTCGACAGGAAAATATAGTTTTTATAATTTTTTAAAGAAAAATAAAATAACTTTAAAAGTTATTTTATTTATTTTTTTCACCGTTGAGCGGTGGCACGTCAACAATGTGGTGCGGTGATGAGGCAACGATGAATTCCATCAATGAGGCTCATAAATGTGCAGCGTAATGAATCATTAATTTGAAGCATAACAGAAACTTTGTTTCATAAATGAAACGACATAATGAAGCGACGACACAGCGTAACGGAAACATTGAGATGTGTTTCTATTTTAATGGAATGACATATTGGATAAATAGAGAGAAAATCTAGGAATTCCTCTGATGAATCGATAGTGAGGAATCCTTTCCAATGACAAACCCCAGTGAATCACTAAGAACAATGATGACCTCAAAGAATGGGTCTGGGACCGAAGAGCGACTAATGACAACCCCCATGGATGGATCATCATCGAGAACAAGATTCCCTCCAATCAAACATTCTCCATGTAGGGGTAATATTTTTTGATTGCTTGTTCTTATTTCTAAAACCAATGAAAGCGGATCAACCCAGAAACAGGTTGATCCGCAGGTCATTAATCTTATGGGATTATTTATTGCATCATGGTTTTGCTTCAGGATCATATATTTTTTTATAGAAACTAAATTTCCCCTTCCGGTGTTTCAAAACATCTAACGCGGAGGAATCAGGCCAACACAGACAAGTCCCTGATTCCTCTATCTTTGGACTTTCTTGTGATGTTCGTGACCAGACTTCCAATTTGATGGAAAGTTGGTACTGAGGTCATAGTGGGAAATACGACACCCCAAGGAACTTGTGGGTGCATATGGTTCGTAGAACGGACCACCAGAGCAGACCCGGTGGTCCGTAGATGGCACCACCGGTGCGCTGGCAGTGGCGGACCGCGATGGTGGCTACAGACGTGTGGTGGCATGCCATGATGGCGTGTTGATGTAGAGGACGCAGCCAGCTCGGGCTGCGGCGATGTGGAAGGAGCCACTGATAGAAGGCTGGACCGATGGGATAAAATCGGGCCGCAGGGCGGGCCGGGGTGGGAGAGGACTGGCCCGCCTATTCCAGGCTAAGCTAGATAGAACCGGGTCGCTGGGAGACCTGGTGGTCTGGATCCATGGCCAAACTGCGCCTGATGGAACCAGGTCACTGGGTGACCCGGTGGTCTAGACCCATGACTGAACTAGGCCAGTTCCAACAAGGACCAATGGGCCTTGCCGACCCAGACCTGAACCAGGTCGGGTTGGGTCGGTCAAACCGAGAAAGGGCATGCAGGTCCCATAGGCCAGGTTAGTTGGGTTGGTCCGACTAGGTCAGACTGTACCTAGACATAACTGACCCTTTTTTACTAAAACATCTATATCTTTCAGACTGGGTGTCCTATTAAAGAGTTATTGTAGCGTTAGGACACTCACGACGAGGCAGTTATTTTGGCATGGTCTAAGGAGGATTTCATGGAAGTTGAAATATGACGAATGTCTTGAGGAGTGGATTCTCCTGGAATCAAGTGCACTACATGTGGGAATCCTGGGGATGGATGAGACCTGAATACTGCTAGCAAGAGACCCTGTGTGGATCAACTATAAGTGACCCTATTTGGATCAACTACGATGGCCTAAGTGGGAAGCAGCACTGTGTGACCCGGAAAACCCGCGGTGGGGAGCAGCTCTGTGTGACCCAAAAGAACCATGGTACTCATCAGGGATGAGTACCTCAGTAAGATGGCCTAAGTGGGAAGCGGCTCTATGTGAACTGGTAGGCCCACGGTGGGGAGAGGCTCGGTGTGACCCAACATACCCACGATACTTATTAGGGATAAGTACCTCAGTAATCCAAGGTTTTTAGTGTTACAAATAATATTCTTGATTTATATACTTTAGATTATACCTGTGTGAGCTGACAATACCTTGTGTATACTTTCCTTTTTAGTTTTTCCCTCGTGTTTTAGGATCCCTACTGATTACTTTGTTACTCACCCCTATACTGGCTTCACCCACACATGTTGTGTCTAGTGTAGAAAACATGCACTTTGATAGAGAACTTGGTGGCCCGGGACAAAATAGTGCCCAGTGAGATACGATATGCAGGACATACTTCCATAGCTTTTAACAACCACTCCTTACTTATGCTTTAGGTGGGGTCTTCTGCGGATATTTTACAGAGATCTTTTGTACTTTCCTATTTTTAGTTTGTATTTTGTTGGGTTTGTATTCCAGCCCATTTGACTTTCAGCTTGTACCTTTACTTAGTGGTTGTTTAGTGGCATGCATGTTTTTCTTTTTCAGCTATTTGGGATGTGGTTGTGTGTTTTCGCATGCATATAGGTACTCAGGAAAATTCCTCCCACTCGTGGGGTAATGCCTTCGGTGCTAGTTTCCATCCCCTGGCCTTTGGGAGGTGGGATTGGGGTAGTCACGACATGGCCTCTAAGGGATAGTTCATGAAAAATACTAACCGTAAAGGTTATATACAATGGTTATGGTCTAACTTTCCTTATAAACATAAAAAAATATTCCATCCCTTGAGAAAATATTTTCAGGAAAAGAAACATTATGAAGCTAAAATTCGCACATGCTAAATTTCTCAAATAACTCATTTACTATGAGGGTATCATGAGTGATTCATAATAAATTATAATGTTATTAATCCCTTTTACAATATACCAAGATAAAATAAATAAATACCATTATGAAATTATCAAATTAATTATTGATTCTTGGGGCATTGATTTGAATAGTTTTCCATCTCCTTATAGTTAAAGCATTGGATGTCAGTGGATTATTTATTGACTTTACATTCATGAGCCTAACACCCTTTATCTATGAACTTTTAACAAACTCCCATTCCCTTTAAATAGTTATTGTGATGTTTCTTTCTACAATTATCTCATGTTAGATGTTCCACTCTTCCCTTCTTCTTCTTTGTTACATTTTCTTTTTCATGGTACTTACTCGTCCTCTTATTCTCTTGATTTCCTTTCAAAATATAATATATGTAGAATTATTTTTTGGTCTTAATGAAACTTGATACCATATCATCATATGATGTTTTATCTTGTGAAAATAAGTCCCTTCATAGGCTAAACTAAAGCCCATCAATGAAACAAGCAATATTACTTTTCAGATTATATATGTAGTCCACAACATGCCTTGACAGTATAGTAAATTTAGTCTCATATTAAACAATAATTTCTTCTTCATTATTATTTCAATTAAAAATTCCTATCCATATCATCTCATTTTCCTCTAGGGAAATATTTCTCAAAGAATATCACCTTAAAATTTCTTCATTTCATACTTTCTATCTCCCCTTATTCCTTAGTATCAATGACCACCAATGATCTACATCTCCTTTTATTAATATACAACTAGAATAACCTTTTCTTACTTCCTAAATTCAAAAATATCTTTTTAATGGACTTTCTCCATTACTTATATACCAAGGTATTAATATATCCATTAAAGGATGGAGGCTTTTGCCTCATGAAGTGATCCAACATCATTACACTATGTTAAGAAGAAACAAGTTTCTCCATACAAGAAAGGTTATTGGTCATAACCGGAGATAATTTACCTAATATAGTCATAATACGCTTAGTTACAAAACCATACATATTAACTTGATCTAGTGGGAAATATATACATCGACCATGAGTGTTGATATGATTTATCATCCTTCTACTACAAGCCATCTCTAAACAACGACACACACACAGTTATCCCATAATAATCATGAATATTATGCCATGGAATGAAAATTCCTGTGATGGTAAAAGTTCTCAAATATTCCAATGGACTATCATAATTCTTGTTCCAGCTATGTTATTCTAAAATCTAGTTCCCATGGGTCCTAATAAAATTCCTATGATACCAAATGTATCAAACTCATCTCTAGTAGCCCAAAGACAGTGTTTACTTTATTATAATGGCACACGATACAAGATATAACATCCTAAAGGATTAGATAGTTTATTAATCTTGGGAGAAAATATACATATATTATTCCCATAATATATTGGAAATAAAATACATAACATGGAATTTTTTTGTACATACTTAAAAATAAATCAATGATCAATTATTTATATCTCAGGGAAAGGAAAACAAAATAAAGATGTGAGATATGATTCTTAGTAAGGGTAACATATAGTGGAAGCTACCATGAATAAATATGGAATAATAAATATGGTAGAGTAGATAATAAAAAACATATTCTATTTAATTAACAACTCAAGCTTCAAAATATATCCATAGAAAATATCAACGCAACAATCACATGGATAATAATAACTGAAATATTAATTAAATAAATGAATAATTCAAGATGTAATGATATTATTTTCAATAGATTGTGTAAATACATCATAAAACTTATCATTAAGGCCTTATACCAAGTTATTTTAATGACTAGGTAGGTATACACCAAATAATGAAATAAGTTTCCCATATGTTTGTCTCATGAGACTTGCCAATGCATCGAGGATATATCTATAATCAAGCCCCACCTATCACTTACATATATCCAGTTAATTCCATATATATTGAATCAAAAATATAATACATAATTAATATTCATTATCAATCAATAAATATCTATATTGAATCAAGAATACAAAACATTAATATTTCCCTAGTAAATAAAATAACTTTATGAATAATATTTATTCAACTAACACATATATTGAAATGGTATATGATCGATACAATATGGAAGTATAATAAATGTTGTTCAATATATCAATGATACTAAAAACATGTACATGTAAGAGAAAAATAATGTCCAATGAATAATGGAGAGTGATAGAGATCATGATCATAATAAAGTGAATGTTCTCAAAATAATGTATAATTCATAAATTAGTAAAGGATGATAGAAGACCATCAATTCATCAAAATGAAGGGTTTAAAGTAAAGGAATGTATTTTGATAATTATAGAGGAAAATATAAGAAAACTTTAAAATGATTTTTTCTTAAATATTTGTAACTTTTTTATAAAAATGAAGTTATAAATCATTTCTAAAATTATTTTCAACCTTTTAGAAAATAATGACTTTTATTTTAATATTAAAAATTTATAGAATAATTGAAAAAATATTTTCTTTGAAAACTCATGGAAACTTATATAGGAATATAAATAGATAATAATATTCCTAGAGTTAGGTAAATCCATTAACATCGTGTACATTAAAAATAACATTCCTTTCACACTTTTGTGAAAATTCAAAAGCAATTTGTTCAAAAAAATTTAAAAATATTCCTTTTAATCATTTGTGAAGAAAGTAAAAAGTAGTATAAAAATACCTTTACCAATCATTTACAAGTAGATAAAAACTTCTACAAAGAAATTTTAAGAAACATGGTTATGGAAGTGAAATATTATTGACCAAAAAAGAGAAATATGGTTAGTTTTTTTGAAAACATTCTTTTAGAATTAGAGAAAAGAGAGGAAAAGTTAGAAGAAAAACCCAGGAACCCCATAAATAACTAGAGGAGAAGAAAATATATGGGTTTTAAGAATATAAAGAGCATAAAATTCTTCCAACATATATTTATATATGAACAATCTAAAATCAGAGTAAGATTACAAAATAAAATTTTACGACTTTAATATTTTTTAATAAAAACCACTTAAAATAATAAAAATTGAATTGAAAATTTAAATACCATGAATAAATATGATTCCATGATATAATATATAAAATGGTATCATATTCACTATATAAAATAAATTAGGTTCATAATATAAAATATTTCTCAATGGAGTAGAATTGAGATGAAAAACCTTTACCTTGGATTTCTGCTTGGTCGAACACGTTATATCCTCCCGAATAATCAATTTAAATTTATTAAATAATTGATTATAAAGAAATTTTACATATATATTTTAAATTTTAAGGTCATTTTATAATCACATGACATTAATTTATTGTATAATTTTTTCTTACGTCAACTTCTTGTGATTGTTCGGTCAATTTCTCCAAAATTACTTCGATATGTTGACCATGGTCAAAGTTGTTATGAAATAGTTACTTATCTATATAATTTTAATAATATAATTAATATATTTTTTATTATTTATATAAAATTTTATATCCAAACATTCAAAGTGGTAATAGAAAAATGAAATACGTCGTTTATGGAGGCGGTAGTCTGCATATACACGTGATGACATTTTCATTTTTCTAATGGTTAGAAAAGAAAGAAAGTATATAATGATTAATATTTGTAGAATCATATTTATACAATAAATTTTATATATATATATATTAATTAATTATATCCTTATGATCATCCATGTAAAATTTAAATGAAAAATGAATCACATTGCTTTGCATAGGTGGTAGTCCACACTTACACATGAGTGACCTTATCATTTTCTAAAAGATGGGGGGGAGTAAGAAGGTAGATAATATTTTATATTTAAAGAATCACAATTATGTCATAAAAATAATATATATACACACACACACATATATATATATATATATCCATTAAATACATCTTTATAACAAACCATGTGATCTAGTGATGAAAAATGATACACATTGTTTTATGGAGACAATAGCCCATACATATGCACGAGCGATGCTTTCATTTATTATTGGATGAAAAAGGATTATAATATAAACATAATAAAATTTTATTATATTTAATATATTTATGATATTATATAAAAATTTCATGATAGGTTTGAAGTATGTATAATAAGAAATAAACACAAAAGAACTCGGTTAAGAGTTATACATCTAATTTGGAAAACCTTCTCTGACTTACACCTTAATCCTTCTTGATGTAGCTTCTGAAGAGGAAAATAACTCTAGGTTGATAAAAATAGAGTTGGAAAGGTATTTTTGTAGGTATTTGTCGAGATAAATTTATTAATAAGTTTAGATAAGTGAGGGTAGGAGGTTCCCTTTTATAAGTGAGGTGAGTGACACACTTATAAATATTAAGAGCATTAAAATTTAATAAACTATCATGGGAAAGTTGTTCCAAATAGGATAAATTTAGAATATTGGATGTTATATTGTATAAATAAATTTGTTAAATAGTATTTAAACAATACTTAGGTTATTTTAACCCTTATCTCTTTAGTTTAGCCCCTTTGTTAATCCTTTTAACCCTTACCATGATAACAATATTTTATAATAGTAACCATTGATTATGAAAAAAATTAAGTTGAAATCTTTACCTAACATTAATTATGATTATTAAAAATATGTAATATATTTTATATGATCAAATTCTTATAATTTTTAAAAATTACTTTTAACTTAATTTTACAAAATACAACAAAAACCGTTTTTAGAAAAATTCATGTTTTAAGCATAAAAATGATTTTATAAGAAATAAAGTATAATTTTTATTTTAATATAGTTATATGAATTATATCTAATAATAATATAATTATTTTACTATAAAACCAAATCCAAAATATATTTATACTTTTATATTACTTTATTTAAATAAAAGAAATAAGAGTTTTGCAAAAATCAGTATTTTTTACTATTCACCCGAAAATAAACCATTTTAGAAAAATACAAAAAATAACTCTAAACTAATTTTGATACGATGGAATAAAAATTTAATTTAATTTTATCAAATAAAATTTCTAAAAGTTTCCTAAAATAATTCTTATGTCTACACACAAAATGCGTCAAAACTATTTTTAGATAAATGTATTTTAAAAACATAAAATGAATTTATTATCATTCCTTTCCAATTAAAAACCATTAAAATATTATTAATTTATTTTATTAAATGAATTATAAATAAATTTCATCAAAATAATTAATAAATAGTGATTAATTTAGTTTTTTAAGATAAAAATACATTGTGTACTTTAGAAACAATGTTCTAAAAAATATCTCTTTTTACCATCACATGATTTTATCTTTATTTATAAAAAATTAATAATCAATGTATGAATGATTATTAATTAGTTTTAATATATAAAAAATAATTTTTTAATAGATTTAATACTCTAACTAATAGAAATTTATCTTTTAAATGAAAAGTATAAAATATAAAGAAAACCTTCTTTTATAAGAAAATGACACTTTTAAACTTCAAATGTTTTTAACCTTTTATGATTAAATTCTTATCATTCAAAATTGAATACATAATTCCTAGGAATTAATCAATACATTTTTATTTTTATTTTTTAAAATATATTTCATAATTTAGATACTTCTATTCATACCCACCAATCCAATGACTATGTTATAATAGTCATATTTAAATAATAATATTTTTATATTATATCATTGTTTGTTTAAGCTTGATGTTTAATGTATCAAAATATATTGCACATAGTATTCATAAACTAAAATATTTGGGTGTTAAAAAATCTGTATATTAATTCCACTTTGTTACAGTAATGATGGCAGGAAGTCCATGACGCTACAGTTCCCTATCAATGTGGCCGGTTACATACTACTATTGTACCATGTTGAAGTCCACAATACTATAGTGTCATTATTGGTATTGTCTGCCAGCTCTACTATAGTCAATTAACATTATTATAATTCTCCAAAATTTGTGTTGGGAGCCTTTGACACCTGAACCCCTGAGCAGGGGCACGCTTCCCATATAAACCCCAGAACTGTCACCATAGAGGTCGAACTGTGAGAGTTGCAGTTTGGTGTACAATATGTGCTGCTAGCAGTTATCCAAAACTATTACCATGGATCAATCTACACCATTGGAATAGTAATTTACTACATATAGAAATATCTTTAGGTTTCACGCTATGAAAGAATTGTTCTATCCATATTTATTAATATATACAAAGAACTATTTATTTTTATACTCATTATCATTATCTGACTTCAATCTCTTCAAATAAAAACCTATTAGTTTTTCTTTAAGTTTTTTATAACTCTTGAATCTATCCAATACTTGAGATTTGTGATACATGAACATGATTAATTTCATTCTTATTAAGTAATTAATAAATGTAATGAATTAACATTTTCTACTTGTTGACTTCTTTATCATAGGTCTACAAACATCAGAATGGACTATATCTAGAGGTTTTATAGTTTGTATATCTCCCCCTGTGACTTTTTTTTACCATTTTTACTTTTTGAAAAGTTTTAAAAATAGTGAATGTTCCTTATTTTTAAACTAGGATATTTATCAGAGCCTATTGTTTGATTATTTTCTTTATGTTCTTTTTGACAAGGTGGTTAAGTTTCCATGCCATAGATTATTTTCTACTTGTTGGCTCAAGTAACAATCTATCATGGCTTCTCCAACTTGAAACTAGTTACCTAGGGTTATCAAACCTTTTGTTGAAACTACCCCATATTTAAATATCTAGAATAAACAACAATTTTTTATTAAGATAATTTCATTTCCAACATCATAATGTTATGATACACCCAATAGATTATGCTTTATTCGATCAAAAACAAGAAATTATGAGACTGATATGATTTTTTCTAATATTGGTTATTATAACTCATGCAATATTTAATGAGATATCATTGTCGAATGTGAAAAATAATCCTTCACAAATTTCATTTTTTTTCTTCAGATTGTTCAAATCACCTATTGTGTGAGAAGAAAACCCATTATCCATGATCTAGGGTTTCTCATATTTATATTCTTTAAATGAAACTTCAACGACATTTTCCTATTTTCTTATTCTAGATTTGATTCTGAACATTTCTAAAATTATGAAAAAGATTTAATAGATCTAGAATAAATGTATCACATTTGTCTAAAGTGTGTCATTCTTGATCACAACTCCCACACACCTCTTGAAAACTCCCAAAATTATTCTTCAATTCAACTTTCTTATCAATATATTAAAGCTTTTGGAAAGTTCTCATTGTGGTTTTTGTATTCCCCTTGATTCTCATTTCCCAAAATTTTCTCTTTTTAGATTTGAGCATATTAGCCTTCCCTCCATTCCTTTAAGTTAATAAATATTTCTATTTAACATTGGATTCTTCTAAATGTGTGGCTTTATATTGATGAAGGGATTCAATAAATTTCTCCTACTCATGTCCTATGTTATAGGTACATGGTGCTTGCTTCTTGAAACAGTCACTTATTCTAGAAACTACCTTATTATAGTAAATTAAATATTTCTCTTTTTGTTTCTCAATTTTACTAATATTTTTTTTAACTCATCAGCTTCCTTATCTCCAATAATAATAAATAAATCCATATCATCAATGATTTTATATTTATCTACATTCTCTATCTTTAATTTTTTTAATTTCCTTGATTAGGATTACTTTTTGAATTTCATTTTTCTTTTACAAAATTTTATTTATATGTAAATTTTATTCTCTATGTCTTCCAATATTCTTTCCTCCAATGGCCCGAAGGCCTTCATTTTTTATTGATTTTTGATAATCCACCTTTCAAGGGGTGAGATGGAACCATTACATGGCCCATAGGCATAAGTATTACATGGACCATAGGCCTTAGAGTAATTCATTTCCTGTAGGCTTCAAACATTACATGCAACCCATAATTAATACTTAGAACTACTCCTCCCCAACATATTCATCGTGAAATCATCTCTTCACCTTCACATGGTTGTACGTCTAGGCTTTCCCATGCATGCACAGGCTTGTCCTGATGGCAGGTGTCATACCCTCTCATTCTTGCAATCTGTTTTAGCTTCTGCTATGGTGAAAGCTCCTTTCTCCTCCTCCTTCTGAATCTTGTTCCTTTTAGGTTTTCTGTTTTTCATCTGGACTTAAGGTGGCCCGAAGGCCTTGAGGTGGCCCGAAGGCCTTACTGACTGAAAGGTCTGGGTGGCCCGAAGGCCTTAAAGGACTCAGGGACCAAATCGATGGCCCGAAGGCCAAAACAGGGGCATATTCTCGGCTGCTACAGTCCCCGCTATAGTACCTGCTACAGTTCCCACTACAGTACCTGCTACAGTTCTACACAGTTCCTGTTATAGTACTGCTACAGTACCTGCTATAGTACTGCTACAATACCGGAAATTATCCCCCACCTGGATTTGATCCGGGGTCTCTTGGATGCACTTAAGGAGTCCTCACCAACTGGGCTGAGGCTCATGTGATTCCAATATTCTTTAAGAACATTCTAATTATCTATTCTCATAGTATAATCCTTGTTTGTTTCTCCTTATTCTACAATATAATCACTATTAATTTGTGAGAAATATTATGATGATTCAAATTATTCTTATTCTTATGTAGTGATAATTATTTATGAATCTTCTCTAGATACTTAATCATCATTATAGCTTTGTTCATAGTCAAATACACCTTATTCAACCGATAGAATGTTCCTTCAAAAGAATTTGGTTGAAATTTTCTTCTTTCTCTTTGACTAAAATTTCTTTATATAATCTCTCTTATTTGTGACCTTCCCAAATAATTCTTCATATTCAAATTTACTTCTAATTTTTGAGGGATAATTTGAAGATAAGTGTAAAAATTCTATACAATTAAAGAATTAGAAAATAAGTTTACCTTGATACTTACCTTTCCTAAGAGAAAATTCTATTATCACAAGTAAAAGAGTTTTTGAAAAATCTCCTACATTTATTAGAGAAACTTGGATCATATTAAATCTTCAAGCCATTAAATAATTTGAATTCAATTTATTTCTCCTTCATGGTTTTGATTTTATGGGAAGTTACTCTTCTCATTTCACAGTTGATAAGAGTGTTGTAAATCTCATCAATGGTAAAATAATAAAAATATCTATCTTCAAGAGTGAATATCTTATCAATAAACCAATCTTGAAGAATATTCATTAGTTTCTTGAAAAAATTAGTATTCAATATTCTCACTATATCCTCTGATTTCACTTATAATCATACTTACTTTGGTAAAAATATCATCAATAATTTCATCTTTTTCATGACCCAACCCACCGAGACCCCACCTAGGCTGATAGTAAGCTGAGTGTGACAGCCCAAGTCCGCCTCTAATATGCCAGGGGATGACGACATGCATCGAGTAGGAATACAAATGAAATAGGAGGGATTTTCCTAAAATACCTATATGTATGCACACAACCAACTCCATGCAATAGTGTAGTGATATAAAGAAATACTAAACATATAGAGTCTAAACTATGCATGAAACAACCTATAGGAAAAAAATCAAGTACAATAGTGTAATATAGGTGATATAAACGGTTAAAATAAACACTTGACCAGAAAATGAGGTCCCAACCTGAAAAAAACTATAAAAAGGTAAATAATGAAGAGATTCTAACTCACAATATCCAAGGCCAATCACTGAACATGGTCAGAAACTCTAATTTAAAAGGTTCTAGGGCTTGAAACAAAAGTCGTTGGGTCGGGGATTTTAAAATTTTTGTTGGAGGATCGATGGTACTTGTCAACATTGACGATTTGAGCCCCAGTGAGGTCCGATGATATCATGTAAATTATAAAGAGCATAAAAATTAAATTGAAAAAAATACCTATTTCAAATATGAATTTGTGTTTGACTGTATCTCGTTGATGATGAATGTTTCTTAAAGGATCCACATAAGGAACCCTTTATACCATCCACATGCTCTTTAAAAACCCATGGGAGCATCGATCGTTGAATTCCGGGTGCTAGCGCGGAGATCCGGCGACGCTTTCGACGTCCCGACGATCACCGCATCGAGATTACTTCGATTATTTAGAGAGATCTTGATCCAAGATTCTTGGATCAAGAGATTCTATCTCTAAAGAGTAGGATGAGAGAGAGGATCTAGATTTCATTCAATGAAATGAATGAATGAATAGTATCTAGAAGAGATAACCTCCCTTATATTTATAGTAGAGTTGGTAAAATACTTGGTTGGGTTCCCCGCCCCTATTTATTTCAATGTCTACTAAATAAATAATAATGATGAAATAAACTATGATAATACTATTTATTATTTTATCACATACCGGTAATATATATTAAATATATTACATAATAAAAACCGAGCCATTTAACTCTAATCTCTATCCCACTTAATATTAAATGAACCTTGAATATTAAAATAATATTCATTCGATTAATATTTTATCGTATTTACTAAACTTGTAAATACATTAAATAAATTCAATCCCAAATATTCATAACTTGAATATTAATGAATTTATTTAATTCATCGGTGATCAATTACTTGAACAACACTCATACCCTGTGGTGGGGCCCACCATGCCCATATACCTATTCAACTGAATAGAGCGGATTCTTGAATACACTATTGTGTGTGACCCTCTAGGGAATTATCTCAATAGTAGTGAATAAACTTTATAGACCAAGAGTGGAGTCTAGAAACCCATCATGGCCCCTAAAGAGATAAGGATTGTCATAGAAATGACAACCAATCTATGAACACTAATTGTGTTCTATAATCTCTTTGTCATTAAATATCTCATAAAGTAGGACACACAGTTGTGTCATCATCCTTTTCTTTCTTTATTATTTTTTGATCTATCCAGATGGATTTTACCTTTCTACTACTTTGGACAAATACTTAAGAAGGTATCACAATCCTGATCAACTAGGCCTGAGATATACAACTTCATAAACTTGGAAGCGACTAATCCTTTCTTGACCATTCAACCAATGTCATACCATCAACGACTCACCAACACAAGCTACCTCACCATGATTTCAATACCATAGTTTTTTCCTTGCATCAAAGTATGAAATCAAGTGATACATATTGGTAATGGTCTCAAGTCAGGAGACCAATACACATGTCCATAGATAGGATCAACCAATGACACCCAAAACATGTGGTGTTCCTATTAGCAGGCCCATCATCATGATCTCACTACTAGAGATCACCAAGTGCGAACTTCATGAGAAGAAGTCTCAATTATTATGAGCCCCCAACACCTAATAGTAAAACATCTACTGTGTCCTATTAGTAAGATGTATCTAGACCATTGAACATACCTTTATGATTAATTTCATAGTATCTCGAGGTTCTCATTATATCCTAGGATCTGTTATAACATTTCAACATGACAATTAATCTTTGGACATTTCCATTTCAATAGTGGACGCAAAAAATTCTACACTATAATGGTAAGATGACATCATGTATAAATAATTGTACACATGATATGTTAATCACAAGTACTGCATAGTTGGATCTAGGGAACCCACTATTTTGACACTCCCACTTTCACTAGATCCAACTTGCTAACCAAACTTGTTAGCTACTCACATGATAAAAATCATGCTTCTCCTGAGTAATGGCTTTAACTGTTGGGCCTGCCATGTTTTTTGCAACGTGGCACTTCTGCTATATGTGACCTCATATTCTTGAGTAAAACTTCTCAAGACAAGGTATCCCCGAGTATATCACTTTTTTCCATTGTCATAACTTGACATCTTGGCTAGTGAGAATATCATAATTTATATGACAATACTTTTTTTACTAGGTGTGATTCCAAGAACTAGAAAAAATCATTGAATTTAACTACTTCTTAACTACCTTAGAAGCTACAACGTACTTAGTATTTGTAGATATGACTACCACTGGATTTTATGAGCTTGACTCTATGATCGCCTTAGCCTAACTACGATACTAGATCAAATAGATCTAAGGATTACTAGTTTGTGTCCCACAAAAACTAGTATACCTTCTTCTCAATATACCTGATACATATCATTTGTACTTTCTAAAGTACAGGATGATAATTCTGACTTCTTCACTTGAAGTGCTCTGGGAAACAATTGATATTTGCCTACAATAAAGTATATCCTGACAGTATCAATTCTTGTACATATTATGGGAAACCTGATTGATTTATTTCTGAAGATTATGGAATTCAACTCACAACTTCAATTTATTACCATGTCCCGAACATGTCAACCTCAAGAGATTATTCCCTATGACATAGGCAACAATTCATCTCTTGAATTGTTCCAACTTTTATTTTTTAGATACAATGTCAATATATATATGATTGACTTAGGACCAAGCAACCTATGGATCTACCTCAGTAGATCCTATTCCTTAGAACTTAGGTTGCTACTTAATTCAATCACTATAGAATAAATTTTAACAAGGTCTTAACTAACTCTAAGACAAATATTTGTTTTCCATATGTTATACACATTTCTCTTGGAAATATTTGGTGCTCCCACTAACCTTTGGTAGACACAAGGAAAAGATTCATTCGAATTGAATGCTCTAAGATCTTATTGATTATTGAATCCTATACTGGATTTCAGTAACTTACAACCCTTATTAGTTTTCAGTGGTGTCATCATCCCTTTCTGGTTGGGTCATATAGACACCTTCCATGAAAGTTGATTTTGGCATCCAATGACCAATTTAATGATCTTAGAAGTCAGCTATGACAAGTAATATTCTAATGGATTTAGGCATACCACCTTGGTATAACCAATTGAGCCTCATTGGTACCAGGCTTGTACCATCCATGTATCATCTTATTTGAATACCCACCATAGTATGGAATTTATAAGCCCCTTTTCAATTTGATACATGAAATCCATTATTGAATTTTAATTGATCTTTTCAATCTTTACTAATTTTCATATACAGCTTACTTATAGGATTTATTGTTCTTAATGAATAATTTATCACCATCCGTGGTGAATATAAAATCATCACCATGGTTTCATCCTTCTTATGTAGTATGTGTTAGTGGAACATGCCTCTTCTACATTCACTTGTGGAACTTGTTCCTATGCCAACCATTTTTGCATCTAAATCATTGACTAAATCCAAGTCAGTCTTGCTCCCACTATCTCTAATAGAGATGTGCACCCTTATATATAAATGTTGTCTAATAATTGACTATATATTTTATATCTTAGGGATTTATGTAATATCCTATGAAACTTTTAGGGTATTTACTTAGATGCACCACGTGTTTAACTTGATGCATGTTTGTTTGTTTTCCTTAACAAACACTTTGCATCTTTAACACATGCCCTATGACATAATGGATGATCATCATACTATGACTTGTATGATATCCATTTTCATTTTAGTTAGCATATTGGTTATGGTTTTATTCCTACAAATCACATCTTGAAATATTATGAAAGTGTGACACCCCAATATTCCATGGTACATTTCTCTTTGAGTAATACAATAGCGTGCGATGTACGCAACACCGAGTTCAAGCGCACCGCGACCTATCAATCTAGCCATTTTAAAAGCAGTTATGAATAGTAATACCCACTTTTTGAAATTTTATAAATTTTATTTTTGAAATCAGACTTCATTTTTGTATTCGAAATATCAAAATTATATTAAGGAAAAGTTTTATGTTAACTTTCATATTTTGATGAATAGTAAAAAAATACTAAATTTTAATTAAAAACAACTTTTTTAATTGAAATAATTTATAGTGTTAAATTATACATTTGAGTATTTTTAAAGTATAATTAGATAATATTTTTATTATTTAATATAATTTAGGTCATTTGATGTAATTTCAAATTTAAATTGTATATAAACACATGTAGATCTTTTGATAGTTTTTACTTCTTAAAACCCCACTTTTTGGTTTTGACAATAGGAGTTAATTTTAAATAAATTTTCTGTGTTTTGAATTTGGAAAAATTAATTCCATATTTAGAATTAGAAGTTCCAAATTGTGTAAATAGGTAACTTTTATTTTTAGACATTTGATCGGGTTGTCGAGTGCGTCAAATTAGATGTTTATTTTTAACTAGAATTTATGCAGTATAGCAGCAACCCTGGGTCATCTCTCGAAGAAGCCTTAGATCATTAATTACAAAATGAGGTTCTGATTAATAAACTAAAACGGGAATGGGGTTTTATAAAACTTGGGTTTTTTTACTTTAATAACAGAAATTGAAAGTATATTACTACTGAAAGAAACCGATTGGAGAAATCATGATCAACCCGGGTAAGTGTCCCTTGATGCTCAATCCATAATTGCTCTAAAGGGAAAGGTATGGATCATTGATTCCTTGATTTTATACATACTGAATCTCGTAATAGTATATGAGTTCTTACTAGGTTACCACCTAGGATTTGATCGATCAACGATATTGATTATCGGCAACAACTCAAAATCAACAAACATGAATCGATGTCAAAAAAAAGAACTCAATCAAGGCATCACATCAACAACATGATGAGATGATCAGATTTGTGTTAATGATAAAAATATTCCATAATACAATAACATGCATATTCATAGGTTCAAACTCCTAGATTTTATCAACTGACACAATCCATTTGCACACTCATGAAAGGGAGGGGTGAGAAAAGAGGCAACCACACTCAAATGATCACAAGATCCGAGTTATGCATGGAAGCCTGTGGATTCTTGTTCCATTGATTTGTATTTGATCATACCATAATAAACAAAAATTTAGAAGGTATAAATGAATAACAATTGACTACAAACCGAGAAATCAATTACCTTATGAATATTACAAATGTGGAGCTCAGGATTACAAAAAAGGACACTCCCCAAATTGATCACTAAGAGGTTTAGAAGTACATGAGGAAGAAGAGAAAAAAATGGGTGAATAGAGCTCTCAAATTTGAATAATTTTTACCCCTAGTCGTGAAACCTAGATAATGAGGGGGAGGAGTGATTTTATGGGCAATTTACATCCATATTTCCACATAAAGTGGCCAAGTATCTAAAGGGATAGGTGATTATTCAAGGAATATATTTTTTACTCCATCTTTATACAGATGTTTGACTGACCAAAACATGTGAAAATTATTTTCAATTTGTTAGAGAGTCGGGTATTTGAGTTATATGTCCAAGGGAGGTGGAATCATCCTAATTAGATCTCTGAGGCCCGAGTTATGGCTCAAATACATAAGGGTGGTCCAATCCGGCCCGCCCAGAATTTCCTCACATTGGGGGACTATTTTGGGCATCCAAATGAACGAATTGGGATTCATGGTATTCTAGAGAAATGTAGACCACATTCTTTTGCACTCATACACCCATTTTTATCCCAATTTGATACAATTATTATCTATAGTACAAATAATTTTCAACATGCATGCTTGGGCTCTTGTGCAGTTTGACACATTTTGCTTGAATTCCATCATGGGCTCTCCAAATCACCTCCTCCTACAATGTAAACACCAAAAAAAGTAAAATTTACCTATTAAAAAGTGATAAAAATTAATTCATTGATTCAAACATTAAGTAAAATTTATTATTATATTTGTAATATTCATTACAAAACCAGTTTAAAACAACAGTGTAAGGGTGGATTTGAATAGTGAATTGCTATGTGATCACACCCCCACACCTAAACATTTTCACTCCTGGGAAAAGTCACATATCCAAAAATGATGCATGTATATATTCTTGAAATCATGAAGTTTTAACATTTTAGGAAATTTAAATTCATTAAAGTAATGTGATCAAGGAACAAACCACACTAAGGATTTCTTCCTTGTGAAAATGGAAAAAGATGTCTCATAAATCACATCACAATGAAATTCAAAGAGATTCATGATACCAAATTGAGAGAGGAATTCACAATTCAAACATGCCACTAACTCTGTGTGTGTGTGTGTGTGAAAACCATTCCATGATATTCTTTCCACTTTATATCCAATAAATATAGGTTATTTTAACATTTTTCAGCTTAAAAGATTTTGTCCACCGAACTTTCCCTACATCCTTTTCAATAATATTTCAAGACCCAATAACTTAAGCATTACCAAAAGTAAAACCATAATCTCCTAACCTAGATATCCCCATTTGTTTCACTTTTCATCACTCCCCTGATTTATTATTTTTTTTCAGAAGTTTCATTTGGAAAAAATCTCACACTTGTCTCTCAACCCTTGTTTGATCTCCTCATGACACTAATTATGATAGTTATAACAAGATAAAAGGTTGAGGAAGAGTAGTTTTTGACCTGACCAAGACACAAACCTTTTTTTTATTTTTGTGAGGGTGTGCAAGAGTTGGATATTAGGTACACACACATAGGTCAATCCAGTATAGTAATGAAACAGATCAGATAAGGAACGAACATATGTAAATATCATTTTAAGCTGAAGAATATTAACCTAAATTATATTTAACTTCTAGTAAGTAAAAAATATTCACACTTTGTGGTTTGGTGCAAAAATGTGTTGAGATATTAGTGACACTGTTTTCCCAAAATCTACTCACACAAGGGACATCAATCATCTCAAAGGTTTCACATAGATACAACCATTTATATCATTTACAAAAAACCAATTCACTAAAAATCACTCCCTAATGTTAAATTAATAAAAATATTCATTCCATAATAGAGGAAGGTTTCATCAAATGTTAAAACAACATGGAATCAAAAATTTCAACATGAATTTTTAGTAGGTTGCATGATTTGGTGACCATAAGGGGGGGGGAGTACGAATACCATAAAGAAGGCAATAAAAGAGAATAAAGAAGAAAGAAAATGAAATTCCTAATGAACCCAGAAAGATGGGGAAAAGTAAAAATACAATACAGAAGGCCAAAAAGAGAAGAAATAAGAAAGATGATGAAAATCCTAATGAACCCAGGAATGTATCCACCCCCCACACCTAGAATGTGAAATGTACTCACTGTAATAATTGAGAATGTAAGAAGGATAAAACCTGGTGTGTTTCACTGGTATGTTGCTTCTAGAAGGTGGATTTCCTCCACTAGATTCTTTGGAAAATCCTCATAGAAGTGTTTAAGTCATTGCCCATTTACGGTAATACTTCATCCACTCTACTCATGAAAAATTTGTATTGCACCAAAAGGGTAAACATTAGTAATAGTGTAAGGATCGAGACATCAAGAATAAAGCTTACCTGGGTGGAGCTTTAGCCTAGAATTGTACATCAGGACCTTATCACCAATATGGAACTTCCGCTAATGAATCATGCTATCATGGATAGCCTTTTTATTCTCTTTATAGATTCGAGAGTTCTCATATGCATCATGTCGAATTTCTTCCAACTCTTGAATCTTCAGCTTCGTTTGCTCACCTGCATCTGAAAGATTCATATTACATAGTTTAACAGCCCAATATGCATGGTGTTATACCTCCACTAGAAGGTGAAAATACTTTCCAAACACAATTATGTATGGTAAAATTACTATTGGGGTTTTAAAAGTTATAAGGTATGGCCAAAGTGCATCATCCAAGCGCAAACTCTAATCTTTCCTACTGGGTTGTACTATTTTTCCAAGATTCTATTAACTTCCCGATTTGATATTTCTTCTTGTCCGTTAGTTTAGGGGTGATATGCAGTGGAGACTTTATGATCAACCCCATTCTTACGAATCAAAATTTTCATGTTGTAATTGCAAAAAATGGGAACCCTGATCACTGATGATGAATCTCGGCAAACCAAACCGACTAATAATTTGGGACCTCACAAAATCAACAATAACTTTAGAGTCATCGGTCCTAGTAGCCTTTTTTCCACACATTTAGACACATAGTCTACAGCTGAAAAGATGAACATGAAGCCAAATGAATTTATAAAAGGCCCCATGAATTCAATGCCCCATGCATCAAAAATTTCATAGAATAACATGGGCTGTTGGGGAATTTCATTCCTCTTGGAGATATTCCTTGTGAATTGACAATGACTACATGACTTTCAAAATCTATGGGCATCCCTATACAATGTTGGACAATAAAGTCCTGATTCAAGGACCTTTCAAGCTATTCGTTGAGAGCCAAAGTGGTCCCCACAATCCAAAGTGTGACAGAAGGTCAAGACAATGGTGAACTCATGGTCAGGGACACACTGTTGAACTACTTGGTAACTAAAAATTCTCCAAAAATATGGGTCATCCCAAATGTACCACTGAGAATCATGTTTAAGTCTCTAGGATTGCGAAGTTATAAAATTAGTGGAAACACTAAATGTTTCTAGAAAATTCACAATGTCCGCATACCAGGGGGCAAGGTTCACAACATCACAAAGGTTCTCATGAGAAAAGAATTCTCCAATGGGGAGGGATGAGTCAGCATGGTTGTCCAGTGGTGGAGAAATCCTACTAATGCGGCCAGAGAAAACATTTTATACTCCCCTCTTATCTCTAATCTCAAGGTCAAAATCTTGGAGGAGGAACATCCACAGTATGATATGGGGCTTAGCTTCAAGTTTCTTTAAGAGTAATCGAAGGGCAACATGGTTAGAAAACACAATCACTTTTGACCAAGAAGATATGAAAAAAAATTCCCAAGGAAAATACAATAGAATGTAGTTCTTTTTCAGTGGTTTTGTAGTTTACCTGGGTAGGGTCAAGGGTATGTGAGGCATATGCAATGACATGAGGAGTCTTCTCAACCCTTTGTGATAAAACTGCCCAACTGCAAATTTAGAGGAATCACACATAATCTCTAAGTGGAGATACTACATTGGTGGTTGGATAATGGGGGTGATGTGATACTCCTTTTTAGTGAATTGAATGAATCCTAACAATTTTTATCAAACACAAACTCAGAATCTTTTTTGCAATAATCGGGACAATGGAAGTGAAATCTTACTAAAGTCTTTAATTAATTGGCAGTAAAAACTAGCATGACCCAAGAAAGATCGCACCTCACAAACACATTTTGGATATATAAGGGTTGAAATTAATTCAATTTTAGATTTATAAAATTGAATTCCCTTATTTTAAATGACATTCCCAAGAACTATCCCCCTCTCAACCATAAAATGGCATTTCTCATAATTTAAAACAAGATCTTTTTCAATGAAGCGGTGGAGGAAAGAACCTAGGTGTTCCGACCAATCATCAAAAGAAGAACCATATATAATGAAATAATCCATAAATACTTCCATACAACTCTCAAGGTACTCAGAAAAAATACTCAACATACATCGCTGAAAAGTACCAGGAGCATTATATAGACCGAATAACATCCTTATGTATGCAAATGTGTTGAATGGAAAAGTAAATTTTGTCTTTTTTTGATAATCAGGGGCTATATGGATTTGGAAATAACCCAAATATCCATTAAAAAAACAATAATGGGACTTACTAGCCAATCGTTCTAACATTTGGTCAATGAAAGGTAGAGTAAAGTGGTCCTTCTACGTGTCTTGATTCAGTCGGCGGTAGTCAATACAAACTCACCAACTATTTTGCACACATGTTGGAACCAATTCATTCCTTTCATTTGACACAACTATTATTCCTATTTTTTAGGAATAATTTTCACTGGGATAACTCATTTACTATCAGATATTGGATAAATGATCCCCACAACAAGTAATTTACTGACTTCCAATTTTACCACTTCAAGGAGAGTGGGATTCAACCAGCATTGAGATTGTCTTACATGCTTATCCTCATCATCCAAAAGTATATGGTGCATATAAATAGATGGACTAATCCTAGGAATATTAGCCAATGTCCATCTTATTTCCTTTTTACACTCTATCAAAAGGTTGATCAATTTTGATTCCTGTTTTGTAGAGAGGTTATTGGCAATAATGGCAGGCAATTGGTCAATACCCTCAAGATATGAATATTTTAAATTATAAGAAAGTTGCTTAAGTTCCAACAACAGTGGTTTCTGGATCAAGGGAGGGGATTTAGGGGGAGTGAGGTCCATTAAACTGTCTATCTGCTCATGTTTAGTCTTTAAAGGTATAAAATCTATTAAAATGAGATTTTCGGAATCATCAACAGTCATGGGTACCTCAAAATGAACACACAAATAAATTAAATCACACAATTTAAACTTTTTAGAACCCACACAACACTAAAAACATGAATCAAAAATCAAATCATCCAATGGTGAAGAAGAGGAAAATGAACCAGAGTATGGGTTGCGGAGAGAATTTTGTGTGTTTGCATCATTTGAGAGTAATTCCATTGAATAGACAGGAAGAGTGGAGTGCTCTTCACTAGGGTGTTTCATATCCTCAAGGATGTTAAAACTTACCTTTTCTCCTCCAAACTCCATGGATAGTGTGCCATTGCAAACGTTGATGATCGTCTTTGCTGTTTTGAGGAATGGCCTCCCAATTATAAGAAGATAATGTCCTTGGGTTTGGGTATCTTCCATCTCAAGAGTGTAGAAATCAACAAGGAAGATGAGATTATTCACTCATACAAGGACATCCTCAATCACTTCTATTTGATGCATAGTACTCTGGATGGATGTGTAGTACTCCAATTTGCAAGTTTCACAACAATGCCTGTTGGTTGAATCTCTCCAACCTATAGAGAATTATAAATAGAGTGAGGAAATACATTAATGGAAGCACCTAAATCTAGCATAGCATCAGAAAAGGATGTCTCCCCTATGGTACACGGTATTGTGAATGTGCCTGGATCCTTGAATTTGGTTGGAATTGATGGTTGAATCAAGGCTAAGAAATTCCTTCCCAATTTGACTCTCTTATTTCCCTTTAGTCTTCTTATATGGGTGTAAATATCTTTAAGAAATTTGGCATATCGAGGGATTTGTTTAACTACATCCAATAGAGGAATGTTAACTTAAACCTTTTTAAATGTATCCATTATTTCATTATCAATATCATTATCAAAATTCTTCTTAGATTTAGAGAGTATTTGGGGGAAAGGAAGAGGAATGGATTGTTCATTTGAATCATCAATGATAACTTGATTACCCTTTTTGTGTTGTTTTTCATTACTTAAAATTTTTTAGGGTTGGGAAATAGAGTTTTCAAGAGGGGGACATACTTGTTGTGCATAATCAGTATAAGGAGAGAATTATTTACCACTATGAAGTGTAACTGCACATACATTACCTTTTTCCTTTGGATTTAAAATGTTTGGGATGGTAGTTTTCCAGAACATTGCATATTAATCTCACCAATGGTGTTTTCTAATTTCCCCACTTGAGTTCATAGGTCTTGAATGGATTATTGTGTGGTTTGTTGGAACTGGAGGTTTTGGGATTACATTTGATTCACCATTTCCTCGAATCTTGGTTCACATTTGGGAGGAGGAGGAGGATTATTTTGAGATTTTGAAGGATAAAAAGGTTTCATACCTTGTCCTTGTTGATACCAATTCTGCTTGGGGTATCTTGAGTTTCCTCCTTGTTAGTACTGGGGTTGTGCTTGCCACTAGGGATTTGGATTTGGCATGAATTGTTCTTGCTTTAAGGGAAGTGATTTTTGGAATGGACGCCCTGGGAACACGACTGCACAAGACTCGGGTGAATCTTAAAGTTGTGGGCACTGGTCAGAAAAATGAGTATTGTCAGAACAAATACCACAATGTAATGAAACAGGAGGAGATTGTGAGTTACCTTGTGCTTGAGCTAATTGTCTTATAAGGGTATTCATCTCATCAATCTTATTATCTACCTTTTTTCTAGAGATGAATGACTTACCTCATGAACTCTTCAAATTAGTGCAATAGCTCGTGTACCAAGTTGTTGTGCATTTTGAGTCATATTGGCTATTAAGTCACAAGCGGCAGAAGGAGTTTTATCAGCCAAGGAACCACCAGCTACTGCATCAATCATTCCATGATCCATGGGGATAAGTCCCTCATAGAAGTATTGGAGTAATAGTTTTTCACTAATCTGGTGGTGGGGGCATCTTGAGTAGAGTCATTTCAATATCTCCTAATATTCATGAAGGGTCTCTCCATGTGATTGCCTAATGCCAAAAATTTCTTTCCTAATTGACTTTGTTCAGGAGGTAGGGAAGAACTTCTATAAAAATAGTCTTTTCAGGTAATTCCACCCTTGATTTTGGTAGGAAATAGTATATCCAATCTTTGGCTACACCATCAGGGGAGAAAGGGAAGACCCTAAACATAATTAAGTCCTCAGAGACATTTTGGGCTTTCATGGTGGAGCACACTATGTGTAACTCCTTAAGGTTTTTATGAGGGTCTTCACCAGGAAGACCATGGAATTTGGGATGTAGGTGGATAAGGCCTGATCTCATATCAAAGTTGGATGCTTCCCTAAGATATTGGATGTACGCAGGTTGGTACTCCACATTCAGGTTGGTCAGTTATTTTAAGGTTCGATTATTTGCATCCATGTGTTATTGGGTTTGATTGGGTTAAATTT
The DNA here is from genome assembly GCA_963277665.1 of Viscum album. Classification (NCBI taxonomy): domain Eukaryota; kingdom Viridiplantae; phylum Streptophyta; class Magnoliopsida; order Santalales; family Viscaceae; genus Viscum; species Viscum album. The sequence goes on along the minus strand of OY728143.1, from coordinate 1,198,650,274 downwards.
TTGATTGGTTTATGACCACTTGAGGTTAAAAAAGGGTTTCCTTAGTGTTACTTGATTGACCTTCTCTAGATTCCTTGATTTGTGTGTGAATTTTCATTTCAGTTTCTGGGTCAAATTCAAGCAGTTTTTCTTTTTCTGATAGGGTCATGAAAATAAGTTGGGAAGTTTGTTTTTTTATGATTGAATATGGATAAAATAACTTAATAAGGGTGAAAGGAGAATAAAATTTTATAATAATGAATTATGGAGAGATATGGAGAAGAAGAATAGAGAGAGAGAGAGAAAAGAAGAACACACAAAAACAACCAAAAATAGAAACAAAAAACAAAAACAAAAACAATCAAATGGGGTGGCGTATTTAAAGGAGTAATAATTAATAATTAAAATAAATAAATAAATGGAAATAAAGAAAAAAACGATCTTGGATCCCTGTAATTGGTTCCAAAATTTGATCGCGTTGTCGAATGTGTCAAATTAGATGTTTTTTACTAGAATTTCTGCAGTATAGAAACAACCCTAGGTTATCTCTAAAAGGAGACTTAGATAATTAATTAAAAAATGAGGTTATGATTAAGAAACTAAAAGGGGAATGAGGTTTTATAAAATTGGGGTTTTTTTCTTTAAGAACAGAAATTTAAAGTATATTACTACTGAAATAAACCGGTTGGATAAATCGTGATCAACCCGGGTAAGTGTCCCTTGATGCTCAATCCGTCATTGTTATTAAGGGAAAGGGAAGGATCATTGATTCCTTGATTTTATACAAACTGAATCCAGTAATGTTATATGAGTTTTTACTTGGTTACCACCTAGTATTTGATCGATCACTGATATTGATTATCGGAAACTGCTCAAAATCAACAAACATGAATCGATGTAAAAAACCGGAACTCAATCAAGGCATCACATCAAAAACGTGATGAGATGAATAGATTTGTGTCAATGATAAAAATATTATACAAGACAAGAACATGTATATTCATAGGTTCAAGCTCTTGGATTTTATCAACCGACACAAACCATTTGCACATTCATGAAAGGGAGGGGTGAGAAAAGAGGCAACCACACTCAAATCACCACAAGATCCGAGTTATGCATGGAAGCATGTGAATCCTTGTTCCTTTTATTTGTATTTGATCATACCAGAATAAAAACAAATTTAGAAGGTATAAATGAAGAAAAATTGATAACAAACCTGGAAATCAATAACCTTATGAAGATTACAAGTGTGGAGCTTGGGATTACAGCAAAGGACACTCCCCAAATTGATCACAAAGAGGATTAGAAGTACACAAGGGAGGAGAAATAAAATGGGTGAAGAGAGCTCTAAAATTCTACTAACATTCTCCTTTGGTCGTGAAACCTTGATAATGATGGGTATGAGTGATTTTATGGGCAATTTACATCCATATTTCTACATAAAGTGGTCAAGTATCTAAAGGGCTAGGTGACTATTCAAGGAATATTGTTTTACTCCATCTTTATCTAGCTGATTGACTGACCCAAACGCATGAAAATGAGTTGAAATTAGGTGGAGAGTCTGAGATTCGAGTTATTTGTCCAAGGGAGGTGGAATAAGCCGAATCGGATCTCTGAGGATTGAGTTATGACCCAAATACAGAAGGGTGGTCCAATCTGGCCTGCTTAGAATTTCTTCACATTGCGGGCCTATTTTGGGCCTCCAAATGGACGAATTGGGCTTCATGATCTTATAGAGAAATGTATCCCGCAATTTTTTCACTCATAAACACATTTGTTTCCTAATTTGATACACTAATTATCTACAATACAAATGATTGTCCACATGCATGCTTGGGATCTCACACAGTTTGGCCCATTTTGCTTGAATTCCATCACGGGCTCTCCAAATCACCTCCTCCTACAATGTAAACACCAAAACAAGTAAAATTAACCTATTAAACAGTGATAAACATTAATTCATTGATTCAAACATTAAGTTCAATTTATTATTATATTTTTAATATTCATTACAAAACCAGTTTAAAACAACGGTGTAAGGGTGGATTTGAATAGTGAATCGCTATGCGATCACACCCCCACACCTAAACATTTGCACTCCTGGGAAAAGTCACATATACAAAAAAATTATGCATTTATATATTCCCAAAATTATGAAGTTTTAACATTTTATTAAATGACACTTTAAAAAAATTAATGTATAGTTTTGGAAAATGTAACATAAACATATATCTTTTAGTTAATTTTTTTCATAATTGTTTATATAAGTGAAATTTTAGACTAAAAATAATAATTATGAAGTTTAAAATATTTCCTACATCATGGTATTTTATTTATAATTTTTATATATAAAATAAATATATTTAATTATGACACAATAATGATGCAATATTTTTCTTATTAATGAAAGAATGAAATAAATGATATTATAAATATTAAAATAAATATAATTAGAAATTTTTTAAGCCATACACGAATTTTCTAGGTAAATATGAAATTTTAGGGTTTATTAAATATATTTTTTTCGAAGTAATATAGTTTTTGAGACTTTCAAAAAAACCAAAAACAAAATAGTGTCAAAATTGACATAAATGAGTTTTAAAAAAATATTATTTTATTACATTATATAATAGTCCTAAAAATATAAGGTTTGGAAAAAGGACTTATATAATTATATATATTTCATTAATGAACCACTTTAGGTTCTCTTGTAATTTTATATTAAGTTTAATAACCATGTATTATAATAATACAAGAAGACATGGTAAAAGTTAAACTATTTAACTAAGAGTTAAATCTAAAAGATAAGGTTAATATGGTGACCTAAAATTATCTAAAATATATTTTTTGAGATTTTTTCGACCCATACCCACCTTATACTTGAAATAAATCCATTTTTAGACATTATAAACTAAAATGAGTTTATAATAAAATAATATTTCAAGATTTTCCAAAAGTGACCCTCACCTCTCTTATAAAAGGGTACTTTCCCTTTTCTTAATTTCACACCTCCAAAGCCTTTTAGCTCATCCAAACCCTAATAAAGTATCCTTAAAACTACCCTAACTTCAACATAGAGGCATTAATTTGAGCATAAAGCCAACCTAAGGAGCCCTTATTTTCAAATTAAAAGGAAGAACCTGAAGAAGAGGTAATTACTTCATCACCACTTTCAAAGTTCTTTTCTTCTTCCACTTTCTCATTATTTGTTGTTTCCATAATAAAATAATAAATCCAATATATTATAAATAATGAGATGTTATTATAAATATGGTACAACTATATTCATTATTCTATCCGTCCCATGAATGAAAAAGTCACCATACGTGCGTAAGTACGACTTACCGTCTCTACGTCGTGGTGTAGTTTTTTATTCAACACTTTATTATTTTCATTGGTATAATAATGAGTATAAATGATGTAAATAATAAATATAAAATTTTAATTATTATTCATATATAATATACCATCCAATTACATCTGATTTCACCACTAATAGAATTATATTGTCGCTCATGTGTTTGTACGACTTACCGCCGCCACGACGCGATGATATTCCGTTCCCCATCGTAACCATTTAAGAATAATCTTCATTTTATGATTAAAAATAATGTTTAAGAAATTAATATCATTCTGGATATGAATAAAATAAATCATATCTATAACAAACATGACTTACGTAACAAAACATATAAAAAAAAACAAATCAGTTAACACCCAAAACAATGATACTACTGAAATATCATTAACAAAGCAATATTAGAAGATCATATATGATATCATATTTATGTATGTGGTTCTTCTATAATTTAATAACTATTATTTCACCATTATATAGGAGTTTAAAGACTAAGGAAAATTACAAGGTAATAGTTAAATTTACAATCTCTTTATTATCCGAGGTTGTTTATACATAAGTATCTACTGGGACTTCTTTATCATCCACATCTGTGTTTCACAAAAATGTAATTCAAAACATTTTTATTGTTTCCTAGACTATGGTTTAAATTCATTTATACCATTGTTTTACTTTTTATAAAATGTTATGAATGGAATCATTCCGTTGTTTTCCAAACAGGGTACTTTATGACCTTTTCAACAAATTAAGGAAAGAATGTTTTTTTAACTTATAAGGTGGGTGTGGCTATTTTCCACCATTATAACACCTTAAAAGCTTCCCTTACAAGCTTATAAGAATATATTTAAAATAAATGTTTTCTTTACTTTTAAATGATTTAAAACTAGCCATTTTTAAAGTAGTTATGAATAGTAATAACCACTTTTTGAAATTTTATAAATGTTATTTTTCAAATCGAATTTCATTTTTGGATTCGGAATATCAAAATTAGCTTAGGGTAAATTTTTATGACAACTTTCATATTTTGATGAATAGTAAAACATTCTAATTTTTAATTAAAAACAACTTTTTTAATCGAAATAATTTATAGTGTTAAATTATAAATTTAAGTAGTTTTAAAGTATTATTAGATTATATTTTTATCATTTAATATAATTTAGGTCATTGGATATAATTTCAAATTTAAATTGTACATAAACACATGTTGATATTTTGATAGTTTTTACTTATTAAAACCCCAATTTTTGGTTTTGACAATAGGAGTTAATTTTAAATTAATTTCTACAACTTCTGTGTTTTAAATTTAGAAAAATGAATTCTATATTTGGAATTAGAATGTACAAATTGTGTAAATAGGTAACTTTTATTTTTAGACATTTCATCGAGTTGTCGAGCACACAAAATTAGATGTTTATTTTTAACTAGAATTTCTGCAGTATAGAAGAAACCCTAGTTCATCTCTCAAAGGATCCTTAGATAATTAATTACAAAATGAGGTTCTGATTAAGAAACTAAAAGGGAAATGGGGTTTTATAAAACATGGGTTTTTTTTCTTTAAGAACAGAAATTGAAAGTATATTACTACTGAAAGAAACTGGTTGGAGAAATTGTGATCAACCCAGGTAAGAATGTAACACCCCAAGCTTCCACGATATGTTTCTCTTTGAGTAATACAATAGCGTGCGATGTACGCAACACCAAGTTTAAGCGCACTACGACCTATCAAACCAACCATTTTAAAAGCAGTTATGAATAGTAATACCCACTTTTTGAAATTTTATTAATTTTATTTTTCAAATTGGAATTCATTTTTGGATTTTGAATATCAAAATTATCTTAGGGTAAATTATTGTTATTTTTATGATAACTATCATATTTTGATGAATAGAGAAAAATACTAAATTTTAATTAAATAATTTTTTTTAATCAAAATAATTTATAGTGTTAAATTATATATTTTAGTAGTTTAAAAGTATCATTAGATTATATATTTATCATTTAATATAATTTAGGTCATTGGATGTTATTTCACATTTAAATTGTACATAAACACATGTCGATCTTTTGATAGTTTTTACTTCTTAAAAACCCACTTTTTGGTTTTGAAAACATGAATTAATTTTAATTTAATTTCTGTAAATTTTGTTTTTTTTAATTTGAAAAAATGGATTCCATATTTGGAATTAGAAGGTCCAAATTGTGTAAATAGGTAACTTTTATTTTTAGGCATTATGAATAGCAACTTTAGTAAATATTTTATTTACCATGATTAAAGGGTAAATCTGTTAAATAAGGATAAAAAATAATAATATAATAATATTAAATTGCCATAACACATGTCCTAACCATATTGGATGATACATGTTAGACCATGGAAATCGTTGGATCAATTTTTTGACCCCATGGAGCCAGTTGAAAGTGAAATTGATACTTTATAAAAATTAATTTAAAGTTAAGGAAAATGTAACATAAACATATATCTTTTAGTAAAACAATTTTTATAAGGGTTTATATATGTGATATTTTAGAGTGTAAATATTCATTAGAAACATAACAATATATCCTACATAATTTTATTTTATTTATTATTTTTATACATAATATAAATATATTTAATTATAACACAATAATGATGCACTATTTTCCTTATTAATGAAATAATCAAATAAATGATATTATAAATATTAAAATAAATATAATTAGAATTTTTTTATAACATCCACTAATTTTATAGGTAAATATGAAATTTTATGGTTGATTCAATATATTTTATTCGAAGTAATCAAGTTGTTATGACTTTTACAAAAAACAAATACAAAATAGTGTCAAAATTGACATAAATGAGTTTTTAAAACAAATACTATTTTATTAAATTATATAATAGTTATAAAAATATAAGGTTCATAAAAAGGACTTATATACTTATATATATGTCATTAATGAACCACTTTAGGTTCTCTTGGAATTTTATAGTAATTTTATTAATCATGTATTATAATAATACAAGAAGACATGGTTAAAGTTAAACTTTTTAACTAAGAGTTAGATCTAAAAGAGAAGGTTAATGTGGTGACATAAACTTGTCTAAAACCTATTGGTTGAGAGGTTTTTGACACATCCCGACCTTATACTCAAAATAAATACATTTTAATCCATTATAAACCAAAAATTATTTTATAATAAAATAATATTTCAAGCTTTTCCTAAAGTGACCCTCACCTCTCTTATAAAAGGGTAATTACCCTTCTCTTAATTTCACACCTCCAAATCCTTTTGTATCAACCAAAAACTGCTCAAATATCCTCCCAACTACCCTAAATTCAATCTATAGGAATTACTTTGATAAAAAAGATGACCTAAGGAGCCCTTTTTTTCAAATAAAAAGGAAGAACCCGAAGAAGAGGTAATTACTTCATCAGATCTTTCAAAGTTCTTTTCTTCTTCAACTTCCTCTTTCTTTGTTGTTTTCATACTAAAATAATTACTGCAGTACCTTATACATATTGAGATGTTATTATAAATATGGTACAACCATATTTATTAGTCTATCCATCCTATTAATTACAAAGTCCCCATACTTGCATACATACGGCTTACCATCTCCACGTCATGGTGTAGTTTGTTATTCAACACTTCATTATTTTCATGGGTATAATAATGAGTATAAATGATTTAAATAATAAATATAAAATTTTAATGATTATTTATATATAATATACCATCCAATTACATCTGATTTTACATTTGTTTCAAGTTGATTTATTATGATAAAATATTCCATATTGTATTGAAGGTTTTGTGATATGTTTGACTGTGGATGTTCTATTTTTATAACATTCATGGTTTATGGTTAAATTATTAACATTTTGTATGATAGTTTTAATATGAATGTTTATATTATGTTTCAACCTTTTCATATGAGGAATGAATTGGAATTAGTAAGTGATGGGCAAGGCCCGCTATAGCTCATAGATGTATCAATAGGTCTTATAAGAAAAACTAGTGTCTTGGAACAAGGCCTTGACAAAATCATATTTGTAGTCTTGGCACAAGGCCTTGACTATGTGGTTATGATGTCCGACATTATGCATTCCATCATTATGAAATTATCTATTAATATTGCATGTGATTATTCGACTAGTAGAATATCCATGTGAATAAGTAAATGACATTATTTGATTTATCTTTTCCATATTATACTAAAGTTTAAGTTTAAAAGGTTTGTGTTTTATTCTTATACATTTCCTTAAATGTTTATGTTTTCTTATGATAGTTTCCGATATATTTTTATCTTTACTAATCATCTGAGTGCACCCCTTTCTTATGTTTTATTTTTCCCAGGATGTGAAGAAGTATATTATGATTGACCTGCAGGAATAGGCTAAGGGATATTAGTGTGTTCAAAGGAGACAAAATGTTGTAGTTTTTCTATTTCATAATGTAATGTAAAATGTATGTATGTATCTAGTACTTCCAAGGATACTAAACTAATCTGTCTTTCAAGACTCAATATCTTGTGATCATGCCAATGTTATGTAATAATGCACCGACTCTGGGTAACTAGGTTTGGGGTGTTACAGGAAGTTACTGTAGGTTGTAACATTGATACTACTTACATCATAACTTTGATGTATAAAATTAACATTTAGGAATTTCTCCATGCTACATTTTTTTGATCAATGTTTATATGTAAGACTCATCATCGATCCTCCTTATGAACATCAATTTCGTGATGTATATAAGGTAATGTGTGTTTAGGAATTGCTCCATGCTATATCATCATGATTGGTGAATGCTTAGTCAAGATATTCTTCGTCATTCCAATCCAAAGCAACTCATATCTTCTGACCAAGATTATAATTCACCAGTACATTCCTTAATGACTTAAGGAATCTTATGAAGTATCTTTAACACTATCTTTTCTTTGGAATAGTTCAAACTCTCTTGTTGAACTAACCCCGGAAGCTTTGTGGCATACCTTTATTTCTAAAGGTTTCTTTTTCCAAACTAAAGATGTCAATAATACCAAAGGTGTTTAGCTATGTCGAGCCTAAATTCCATACAAGGTATATTATTGATGTCCACTTTTAGTTTTACTTGAAAAAGAATCATTTTTCTACAACTCGATAAGTCTCACATTTCTATATTCATCATGTATTACGTATGATTCATGTATGTTTGAACTATTTGTTGAGTATGTTACACCAAAAACAACATTCATTTTTAATTGGAATAATGTATCTTTATGTCCAAAAAGGGCAAGTGAGATAAATGTTTTGGTTATACTCCACAACTTGTTCAACTAAAATCATTCAATTGGCATTTAGAAGTTATGTGTTTCTCATCGCTGACGTAGGAATCACCCTTTCTCAGCTGCTTGAAGAAGACAATTTACTTCTTATAATATTCCTATACTTACTTGGTTACTATATTTAAATACACATATGTTATTAGAATATTGTATTCAATACCCAATAAGTGTGTTAGAAATATTAATTTATATTGATGAATATACCTGAACGAGAAGTGGGTACTTCTTGTATTTTAGTTCATTGCATTTTTAAACTTCCATAAATTCATTTCATTATATGTGATGAAAATAACCTCTTATTAAATTACTAACCTCTTTTCTTTGAAGGACATTATGAAGGTGCCTTTGAAGTAACTTTCCATAGGCCTTTTCACCTTGTCTTTCAATATATTTTCCATAAGAACAAAAGATGGTGCTATCTTTAATATTCTTATTACTTGGAGAATGTTACCTTAAAGGTAATTAATTGATTACTCATTAAGGATTGTTTGTATCCTTAAACGAAACTAGAGTAATTGGGTGTAAAAGTCGTAAAAATGGGATGCCATGGAATATTATGAAATTTTTTTCACTTCACACTAAGCGAGTGAAATCATCATATTCAAATCTTTCTTAGCTTTCTCCTTGAAAACTTCTTAGAGATGAGACTACATGTACTTCATCCATGTCATCATGTAAAGACCACAACTAAAATCAGACACTGATGATATAATTATGAAAGAATCATCATATGCTTAATTAATGAGTCTCCTCTAAGCAATTTTGCTCTCTCGCTTCCTGAGGTGGCTTAATAGGTTGGGACACCAGCACCTTGAATTTTTGATATAGTAATAATGTGCATAAGCGCCTATACTATATTTGAAATTCATGCCAGTTTGGACATTAACTTTGTCCGATATTAATCACATTTTTACATATGGTATTACTTTCCATTCTCTACAAATAAACTTTAGCAAATTGTTACCTTTTACATTGATTATTGAATGTGACATTACCATTTAATTTAATCATTAAAAGTTTTCCACTAATTTATCAAATTCTAGGAACCCTCTGTACTAGAATCAGAATACTCTATCATTTGAGTATTCTAGTTGAAAGATTCCCTGAACCTCCCTCATAGTCTACAAGCTATGGCTACACCACTACTCAGAGGGTTCAAGGTAGGCTTTTGGCTAGCCAACCACATTAACTCGGGGTTCCTCGATCTGTTGAATGAAGTCTCATCTTCTAAAATCATAATCTGATTTACTCAATGCTCGCCTCCAAAATCACAACAAGCTAGCTATGACTATTTATTTGTTGCAATTTTAGTTAATTCAACCCACCACTCTTATAAGAACTCCCCGATAGTAAGAGGTACCCTCAACTATGTCATGACCGGCACCCCAAACACCCAGTTTTGTTCAAAATTGAATGATGGAAGGCTATTGTGACTTTATATTTCTTTGAAGGTTTTTGTATTTTTCTCTCGACGAATGTGATCCATTTCTATCAATCTTGTTCATCTATGTTGTCACACTCACAACCGAACATTAATAGAAAAACACACGTCACTTCTTTTTGCATTTTATTATCTATTATTTTATGTATTTCTTCCTCTGTTTATAAATGCATAAAATAATAAATAAATGCATAAAGGTAAACTACCACATGACTGGTCTTGAGCATCTAAACAACCTAAGGGCATCATACCTGAGTCGAAGCTTGACTCATAATGCAGATTGCTCTCGTCTTGTATGTTCGCTTCTCTTCTGAAGTATTGCCTCATATTGGCGGGGTCCACGTCACATCTTGGAGTACCATCTCATCTCGGAGGAATCCACGTGTTGTCTTGAACTGTCTTGATCAACGTACACAGCCTCATCTTGGCAGGGTCTGTGTCGTACACCATCTTCGTCTGTAGTAGAAAGATACTCGCGCGAAGGCGAGAGGGGGTAAGGGTATAAATGTACATCATGAAAAATTGGATGTGCTTGCCCTTATATATTTTAAACAAAAAGAAAGACAATGCGCAGAACATCATTTAATTAGTTACAATTATCACACGCAGTTTAATAAATAATTAAATAAATGCAACATACACGGGTTGGTGCTCAAGACCAGAATGTGTGTAAAAAATGCATGATAAAATTAAAATGAATTAAATAAGTATGAGGGTTATAAATTAAATTAAATTAATTAAATAATTTAATTAATTTTTGGTTCTTAATTAATTTAATTTTATCTGCCAAAATTAAATTAATTAATTAATTTAATTTCATTAAAAAATTAAATTAATTTATATCTAGGGTATTAAAATTTTTAATTAAACAGAAATTAAATTTTTAATTATTTTAATTTTAATTAAATCAAATTGATTATCGATATTAATTTGTAGGCCCCAAAACACCGCACTGGCCTGTTTCCGGTCGCTCTGAACTTGCGCACACTCATAACGGGCTGGGAAAATCCCATATTGGGATTTGCTAGGCCAAACAGATCTGCCCAATCCCATTCTGGGTTGGGAAGACCCACAGGAACCCCTTTGGGATGATTTAGGTTGGGTATCTCGTTGCTCGGGTACCTGCAGACTGAACCGGTCGAGGCTGACCTGGAAGAGACTGCTCGAAGGAGATCTGGCTTCACAGAGTGCTTTCAGAGTGAGTAAGATGGCCAACAAACTCGTCGATGCTGGAGGTTTGGGTGGCGACTGGGCTGGACCACTGATATGGGAGACAAGCCACCGAGAGGTGGCTGGTGCAGGTCTGCGGTTGCTACAGTGTGGGTCGCCAAAGGGCATGGGGTCGGATACTTGGTGGGCTGGGTGGAGCGCTGTGGCTTGGGGAGATCCAGCCAGTGCAATTGGTGGTCGACAAGGAATGGTGAAGCGCGGGCCGAGGGCAGTGGGTGCCTGCTGCTGGTCGGCCGGTGTGGGGCGACATGACGAGGACCGGGTGGCCGAGGGCTGTCCGACGATGCTAAGGGGGTGGTGCGCTGCAGTGGGTCCGGTGGAGGGCGGTATGGAGGAAGTCGGTCTGGAGGTGGGGCCACGACGGGGCGACTAGGGTGCCGGCCAGGGGGCCGCGTGCGGCGAGGGCTCCAGCGCGAAGCCGATAGGGCGTGGGGCGAGGGCACCTTGAGGTTGGGGTCGCAACGGCGTCTCTAGGAGGGCAGCGGGCTGCTTCATGCCGAGGAAGGAAGTGCCAGGGGGGTCCGCTCCCTTTCCCTTTTTAAGTCTTTTTACGTCTTTTTTAAGTCTTCCTTTTATTCCCCTCATTTTTTTAAAAAGAAGTCTTCTCCCTTGTTTTTTTAAGGTCAAGGTCTTCCCCATTTTATTTTTACAAAGGATAATATTAGCCATTAAAATTAAATAATAATATAATTATTATAATAAAATAATAATTTATTATTATTAAAATATTATAATAATAATATAATTATTATTATTATAATAAAATTATTGTACAAATTATTTAACTTCTCAAATTATAATTTTCACATTATTAGAACTAATTCCAATTAATTGAAACTGATCAAAACTTGATCGGTTTTTTGGTATGAATTAAAATTTAATACCCGATATCAAACCACAAATTTAATCCAATCCAAAAATTTAAAATGACCATAACTTGGCCGTTCGAGATCGTATCGACGTGCGGTTTGAACTGATGAGACTTTTTTTGAACCCTCTACTTAATTGTAATGAAAATTTAATTTTCTATGTTCAGAAAATCTATGAGATTTCTCTCATACCACTAAAAGGTTCTAGGGACTGTACTGAAAGCCGGTGGGCTAGAGATTTTAAAATTTTCATTGGTGGATCGATGGTACTTGTCGACGCTGAAGATCTGAGCCCCCGTGAGGTCCGAGGATCTCGTGTAAATTATAAAGAGCACAAAAATTAAACTGAAAACATACCAGTTTCAAATCTGAAGCTGTGGTCGACTGCATCTCACTGATGATGATCGTTGCTTGAAGGATCTATAACAAGAACCCTCTAGATCATCCACACATGCTTAAAACCTCCATGAGAGCATCAATCATCAAATTCCAGGTGCTAGTGTGGAGATTCAATGATGCTTTCGACGTCCCGATGATCACCGCATCGAGATGCCTTTAATGGTTTATAGAGATCTTGATTCGAGCATCTTGGATCAAGATCTTCTCTCTCTAGAGAGCGGGAGGAGAGAGAGGCTCTGGATTTCATTCCATGAAATGAATGAATGAATAGTATCTTGGAGAGAGATCCTCCCCTGTATTTATAGTGGAGTTGGTAAAATACTCGGTTGGGTTCCTCGACCCCCATTTATTTCAACTTCCACTAAATAAATAATAATGACAAACTAAACTATGTCAAAAATATTTATTATTTTTTCACATACCTGTAATATATATAAAATATATTACGTGATAAAAACTAAGCCATTTAACTCGACTCTTTATCCCACTTAATATTAAATGAACCTTGAATATTAAAATGATATTCATTCGATTAATATTTTCTCATATTTACTAAACTTGTAAATACATTAAATAAATTCAATCCCAAATATCCATAACGTGAATATTAATGAATTTATTTAATTCATCGGTGATCGATTTCTTGAACAATGCTCAGACCCCATGGTGGGGCCCACCATGTCTATATACCTATTCAACTGAATAGGGCATATTCTTGAATCCAATATTATGTGTGACCCTCTAGGCCCTTATCTTGATAGCAGTGAATAAAATTCATAGACCAAGATCGGAGCCTAGCAACCCATCATGACCCCTAAAGAGATAATGATTGTCATAGCAACAACAACCAAACTACGAACACTGACTCTGTACTATAATCTCTTTGTCATTAAATATCCCATAAACCAGGACACACACTTATGTCATCGTCCTTTTCTTGTTTTATTATTTTTTGATCTATTCTGATGGATTTTATATTTCTACTGCTTTGGCTAAAGACTTTTGAAGGCAGCACCATCCTGATCAACTAGGTTTGAGATATACAACTTCCTAAACTAAGAAGCAACAAATACTTTCTTAACCATTCAACCAATGTCATACCACAAACGACGTACCCAACACAAGCTACCTTTGCACGATTTCAATACCATGGTTTTTTCTTTACATCAAATTACACAATAAAATGATACACATTTGGTAATGGTCTCAAGTCATGATACCAATACACATGTATGTAGATAGGAACAACCAATGACACCCAAAACATGTGGTGTTCCAATTGGCGGGTATGTCCTCATGATCTAACTACTAGAGATCACCAAATGCAAACTTCATGAGAATAAGACTCAATGCTTATGAGCCCCCAATACCTAAAAGTAAAACATCTTCTATGTCTAGTCAGTAATATGTATCTAGACCATAGAACATACCGTTATGATTAATGTCATAGTATCTTGAGGTTCTCATTATAGCATGAGATCTGCTATAACCTTTCGACATGAAAATTAATCTTTAGACATTAGAAATTCAATAGTGGACACAAAATATTCTACACTGTAATGGTAATATGACATCATGTATAACTAACTGTGCACATGATATGGTAATCACAAGTACTTCATAGTTGGGTCTAGGGCACCCACTATTTCAACATAAGTATTATTATGCTTCTCAAAAATCATCATCGATATGTCCATTGCCTGCATAAGAAAAAAAATGTGTGGGTAGATCCCATGTAGGGGTGAGTATATACATACCCAGTAGGATACCCTGAAAACAAGAAATAAAGTTATAAAAATAACAATAATCAGCTCAACCCATATGGAAAGAGGGGTAAAAAACCCCAACATCAAATATGCTCAAAAGAAACCCAAGAAAAGAGATAAAAGGGATCTCCATATTCACAACCAACTATGACGAGTCAGCCTGCAGGTCCCAAAGTTCCATCTCCAATGCCCAACATCACACGCAACATCACAAGAATCATAGTGGAGGGCCTACACCTCATCATTGTGCTCCATAATTAACGGGGAACTAACTCTAGTGGATGACCTTCTCCTAGTTAGAGCTCAAAGACGGGAGAGTAACACTCCATAGATAGAGGACTCATTACCTCTATCATTAATGGGGGGGGGGTAATGACTTTACCTATATAAAGAGTATGGAGGACCCACACCCTAGTTCCATAGGAAAGTACTGTTCCTGACATCCCTCTGAGGATCAAACTCGATCTTTGTAATTGTCCAAGCATTGTTAAAGGAATCATCCTACTCATAACACCTCATTCCATATCTATGATTCCACAAAAAAAGGCCACCATCACACCCCACATTGAAAATTACTCAGTATAGGCTACTCATGATCCCAAATATAAGTCCCTAATAAATAGATACACAAGGTAGAAGATTCTGTAAAAGTGCAGGTCATGTACATAGGGTCACATGATGTGTGACTCTGCTTTGAAACCTTAGCGTGTCCTCCACCGGACATGGATTGTCCATCCATATGACACTACATGACATGTACATGGGTTCAGATGGAATTTACATTTACTCAGGATCCTAGGCATGTACTCCTATGATACATAGTTTGACTATCCATCTGTATCCACACAACATGTATTTATGGGCACACACCGTGTATACTTACTTGGGGTCTTGGGCATGTGCCTCTAACACACGACTTGAATGTTTTGGTAGGATCACATGGCATGTGTTCATGACCACATGGCGTGTGATATTTAAATTGGGATGAAACCTTAGCCACCGTAAAAACCCAGAATACACGGTGTATGTTCCTCTAGGATACATGACATGTAGTCATATTTTTTGTAAACAACAAATCCTTTCTTCACATGAACACTAGATCCACCATTTCCATTGTTTCTACCACTATTTGACCACTTGTGATCCATCGAAACTGAAGGTTAGAGTCTCTAATTATTGATTCTCAGCCTCTAGTGTTTGGAAATCAGAACTCTGATCTCTATGGATCCATCATGCCTCCCATAACCATATGAGGGTCCTGATCCATGATTCCATCACCCAAAACCCGCAATACATCTTGATCCATTTGTAAACACCAATGCCTGCATCATTCACACATCCACCATGAATTTGGAGGTTCGATCATGCTCTAATATGGACCAACAATGTCAAATCATTGACCCCATAGTCCAATGATGAAGAACACAAATAACTGTGGTGGGAAGAGCACAAGAACAAGGTAAGATCATCATTATTTATGTGATCCTAGCCAACAAACATAATTTACAGAATCCAAGGGTGTGAAATATAGGTGCAATGTGGTTAAAATATTTGGTTCAAGAACACCAAATAAAACCAAACTCATGTGAATAACATAAATTATAAATAAATAAATTAGATAAGAAATATATCTTTGTAAAATAAATCAAAGGGTGGAAATCCATGATATAACATTCCATACCTCAAGAAAGAATCGATCATTGGTAAATAATGTATACACTAGCGATGATGATGAAGATCATACTGCAATCATTTTTCATCTCATGTATCTCCTCAATCATTATCATCGATCCACATTCTCGGGTTGCCAACACCAACAAAGATCTCCCCCCTCTAATATCTCAAGGTTATGTGGATAACCATATAGATTCATAATAATGATGTATTTATAGAGGGTAATTAGGCTTTAGGTTATTAAATGAATTAAATAAATAAATAATTTAATTTTCTTAATACACCCAGCAACAGTCACCTTCAACCGAGCACTCGACACTGAACAACTTTATGTCACACTTCGGGTAGAACCTTCATTTTAGAAATAACCGTGGTCTCATATTTCTTATATGAGGTCCTAATCAATGAGAAAACCATTTATTCAAAAAATATGTGTGTACATGATTTAATATATATTAATATTTTTAATATATTAATTTTGGGTTCCTACAAAACCCAAAACACAGTTTCAATTATGAGGAAAAATATAGAGATATATATAGAAATATTTAAAGGCTCAAACTATAGAAACCAAAGTCATAAAATTCTTCCCTATTTCAAGTCTTTTTGCCTTGAATAGTATAAAAAACATAAAAATGTGGGCTACTAAGCTCGCATATGACTCTCACACTCCCATGATCTCTCCTAAATGCTCCCATGATTCCAATGAACTCAAACCAAAGGTATGGTCTATCCATACAGGATCCTCTCCTATCAGTCCTCGATCACAATTGGGTACTCTGAGATGGTGGCTCCATCCTCGATGTCCAACTCACCCTAGTCAATGAAGTGCGGTGACTCATGCATGTATCTTATCAGCTGCAACACATGGAAGATATCATTCACTCGAACCAATAGTGGGGTATGGATAGGGTTAAGCAACCTAGAAAATCCTTTGATGGGTCTGGAATGGCCCGATGAACCTTAGAGATAACTTGTTTCCCCATCCAAATATCTGCAATCCTCATCGTGGGGGGACTCTTAGGAAAACATGGTATCCTTTCTCGAACTCCAAATACCTATGAGATTAGTCCGCATAATATTTTTTCCTACTATAAGCCATCCTAATATTCTCATGGATCACTCAAACATTCTATATCATCATCTTTACCATCTATGGCCCAACAAGATATGTCTTGCCAATCTCAGTCTAGTAAAAGGGTGACTAAAAGGGTATCCTGTATTGCGCCTCAAAATGTTCCATACCAATAGTATAGTGATAGATGTTATTATAAGAAAACTCCACTAATGGTAAGTGATCCTACCAACTTTGTAAAAATTTCAACACATTTCCTCTTAGCATATCCTTCAAGACATAGATGTTTTTCTCGGTCATGCCATCTATTTGGGGGGTAAAATGTTGTAATCATCTGGAACTAGGTACCAAAAGCCTCCTAAAATCATCTCTATAACAGTGACGTTAACTAAGCATCATGATCAGATATGTTCTTTGTGGGTACCCTATAATGTCGGACAATCTCTCACATGTACAACTTCTCTAAAATCTCAACCAAACTCTACTACCTAATGTCAAGAATGTGATCCAATTTGGTAAGTCGGTTTATAATCACCCATACCGTGTCATGGAATCTTGTTTTATATGAAAGTACCACCACAAAATCCATCTATATGTCATCCCACTTCCATTATGAAATCTCAAGAGGTTGAGACAAACCTATTGGAACTTGACATTCAACATTACCTACTGACATGTCAGGCATCAAGAGACAAACTTGGAAATAATCCTCCTCACGTCATCCCACAAAATGCCTCTAAATGAATTTTTACATATTTTACATGTACGGATTTATCTCTAAGGGGGAGGTATGAAACTACCTCAATACCTATCCATGAAACATGACTAGAACTACTGTTCATCCTTAGAAAAGGATGATAGGCTCCCCTCCTTCATAAAATCCATTTGGTACACCTCTTGGGTATATCTAGTCATGTAAAACCTCATAGTTAACATCCCCAATTGATATTCTATCACACACTAAAGAATTGGAGAAGTTAGCACCATCTACTGAAGGTACGTTGAACCCCTCTCCTTTACCAGGGTTAGCTGCAATGAGGCAAACTTCTCATACGCCTCTTCCACCGAGCGAGAATGATATTTCCAACTAAGGTAATCTGCCACCACATTGGACATACCTAGAGTATAGAATATCTCAAATTTATACTCCTATAGGAACTCCAACCAACACCAATGTATCATATTGATATCAATTTGGGTGAATATGTACTTGAGACTCTGGTGGTCTAATTAAATAATGAAACGGTCTTCTAGAAGATAATACATCTATATCTTCAGGGTGAAGACTACCATTGCTGACTCTAAGTCATGGGTTATGTAATTATGCTCATGGGGCCTCAACTACTTCGAACTATAAGTGATTGTAGACTTACTCTACATTAACACACAACCAAGCCTAGATATAGAGGCATTTAAAAACACCACGTACTTGACACCCTCTTATGATAGTCTCAAAATAGGAGCATTGGTCAACCTATGCCTCAACTCCTCAAAGGCTCTCTGACACTACTCAGTCTAGGTAAATGGATATCCATTTTGTGTCAAGGTATTCAAAGGGGATGATATCTTGGAAAATTATATCAAGAACCTATAGTAGTACCCTACCAAACTGAGGAAACTCTAAATCTCCAACACACTGTTGGGTGGCTCAAAATCAAGCACTCTATCAATTTTCGCTAGATCCAAAGCTACACCATTCTTAGAGATAACATTCCCTAAAAGTTAAACCTCTCAGATCTAAAATTTACACTTAGAGAGATTACCATATAGTTAGTTCTCCTAGAGTAAGTCTAGGACCAACCTTTAATGCTTTCCATGCTCTTCATCTGATTCATATTATATGAGAATTTCATCGATAAAGACAACTATGAACTGGTCCAAGTATGGATGGAAGATCCAGTTTATAAGATCCATTAACACAATGGGGAAATTAGTCACACTAAAAGGCATCATCAAGAACTCATAATTTCCATAGTGACATATGGATTCTATTTTGGGAATATCATCTACATGAACCCTCAATTGATGGTACACTAGTCCTTTTTTCAAGGACTTCCAGTCCTTTTTCTAAGGATTGCATTATTGAGTGAAAGTGGTTGACACTTGTTATAATATCACATGATCTTTTAACTGGGCTCTAATAAGTCTTTACAAACAACAGCGTTCATGTTATTTTACCAGGAACCTTTTACAATGAGATATGAGTAAACAATGAGATTATAGGTTCAACACATAGCTATAATATAATACTTATGGAAGGAATAAATCTCCAAGAGATATGATAAGAAAATAATACATCTCAAGTAGAGCCTTCTAAAACAAAAACACATATGAATGATGGCACACAAATTTAGATCACGACGCCTATTCTTATTTTTCATGAAAAATAGATCAATGTGAAAGATATTAAAGGAAGAAAGGATTCTTATAAATTGAGTAGATTATTATATTCTTCTTTGTATATCGCTTTCTTATATTTTTAAACTCATTCCATGTCTTGATACATGATAATACATGATAAAATCCTCACTTAAATGCACAACACATGATTGGTAAAATCTTAGATCAGAGAAATTTCCTTTTCTTGGAAACACCTAGATAATAGTAAATAAAAATAAATTATTTGTGTATTTGTTTCTTTTCTAGATACTTTCCTCTTATTATAATCATTTTTACCATAAAGTGGTAATCCAACATTTAAAGATTATATGACAACAATAAAATCTCACTCAAGTGCTTCAACGGTAATAAATACAAGTTGTAACATGACATAGTCAATTTAAGATCATCACATAGTCAAATTCTACATTTATATTCATGTATATGATTTAATACACATATTTGAATTATCTATGTAGCTGATTTTACATAGAACTTCTTCACATAGCTGATTTTTTCATATAGATGAATTCACTCCACGTAGCCAAATTAACATAGATGAATTATTCACTTAGTCAATTTATATTGCTGAAAGCTTACATATTCATTTCTCTATGTAGCCAAATGTCTCACATATCCAATATTCCCATCTTTGGAAAATTTTAAACAAAGTGTCCATAATGAAAACTGAATGAAATTAACCACCAAAATACTTAAAAATAAGATAAAACCTGATGAACACACTTAAAAAAATCATCAGTAAAGTATGAAAGGGTATTTGAGATCATTAAAACCTAAAGCACATGGGATTTATTGGAACAACATTATTAGTATAACAATCTCCCATTTTTTGATGATCACATAACCCATAAGATATTAAAAATGTAATTTAAAATTTTTTAATCATGATTTTGCACAAACCTATATAATATATAAATTAATTTAAAAAATTAATGTTTATCCTTTATTTCACCCACTTAATTTGACACTTCTAACACTTTAGAGAAAACTAATCCACCCTTATACAAAGGGTGAAAACTTCTCCCCCTTTGATTAACCTGAGGGTAAGCATACATAACTTTCCCCACATTTTATGTCATTAAAAAGGAAGGGAAAAGAAAAAGATAAACACAGTTAATGTAGAACTCAGAGTAATGAACAATTTAATTATTATATGAAAGGTGAATATGGAATTATGAAAATAATGGAATAAAATAAAAAGATTAAAAATATTAAATAAAAAAATCATTAATAAAAAATAAGAAATTAATTAAATGAAAAAAATAACTACAAAAAACATAATAAATGAATAAATAAGTATTATATTAATTTTCATCATGTAAAAATATACATCCACTCAAAAAACACAAAATACAACTACAAAAGATCAGTCAGAAGACCCAGGTTTATTGATGGGTTCAAATTGAGAAGGTAGTTTGGGTGGAGGTACCTTGAAGGAATGTTCGATTCTAGAGGTAGTTGGAGTCTCCATAGCTAATGAAATCACTTCCTCCCCTAGTGATGAAATAACTCCACTTTCTGATATGTGATCCAACTTGATGTTTGGGTGATGAGCAGTATCAATAAGAATATTTTCAAGATGAAATTATTCCATATCAAAATCACAAGTTTCAGAAGCCACAAAAGATGCTTTCTTTAGATACTCAAATGAAGTGGGTCCTTCTTTAGAATTCTCAACAGCTAAATCTGCATCCACCTTTTCTTGCTATTTTGATAGATAGAGGATAGATCATAAACAACTTTGATTATTTTTCTAGTACCTCTATAGGTATCTATAGAATTAGGACCAAGAGGCCTTCTTATTATTATTTAAAACAAGGCTTCAATATACATGTTAATCATAGGGACAATGTATAAATTGAAGAAATCAAGAAGAATGACAATGGCCTAATTATTCATTTGAGGAACAGAATACAAACTAATTTTGAGAATTCCTTTGAAGGATTCAAGTTGTACTGATGAACAAAATGAATAAGAACTAACTATTGGAGTTCTGAGAAAAGGAACAATATCAGTGGAAGATAGACCTGATGAAATTTCTACTAAAATCTTCTTCAGGATCTGGACCACTAAAATTTTCATTCTGATCATTTGACCATTTATAGACTACATATTTGTTTCTATGATTTCCACTTGATCTATCAAAATATCAACATATTTCTTCACAACACTGACATAAGATTATTAATCATGATTACCAATAATAGAAGGCTCAGGTTCACCTCAAATAAATACCAAAAGAGTAGGAGAAAATTTTTGAATTGAAGCAATATACCTTGGAGGTCTATAAATAAGTAAATATTTACCTGTAACTGAAATTGACACCGCTGGAGATTCTTATGATTCTGAACATGATTCCTCTTCTAAAGATTTAGAATTCAAATCCCTAATTGCAATATAGATCTCCTTCAGCCTCTTGAATTTTTTTTGAGTGTTCTCATTGATTGGACCATTAGAGCATGAAACCATATACCTCATTTTCTTAGATACTCCTATGTTTTCTTATACCATTGCACCAAGATATTCTTTAAGATGACCAACATGGCCATTCAAGAACATGAAAACTCCAATACTAAGCTTCCTAATAGCTTCTTTGATTTCTTAGAACTCACCCATAATATATTTATACAATTATTTAATTAGAATAGGTGTAATAAGATCACATTGAAGATATTGAAGCTGAGAGGAAACCCAATTTAATTCTGAAAGCACCTAATAAACTCCACTATAAAAATATGGATTAACTGGGGGTTTTGAGGGAGAAACTAAAAAGGGATGGAATTTATTGATAAATTAAAATTATATTAACAACACACTTTATAAAATGTTTAAGGTTTCTTTCATATAAATCCTAAAAGACTTCATCTCATCAAGAAATTCTTGATATATACCCTATTACACTAGTGGAAGATTCTAGAACATGTACCTCTAAGATGCAACTATAACTCCAAGTTTATTAAATTTAGAAATAGTAGGGAAAAAATATTTCAAAAATATTACCATATTTTTTTATTCAATTTCCTTATAACTTACCTTAGGATAATCTTGATTAATAGAAGGTACATGCTGAATATTCTTCATCAATTCTGTTTAGGTATCCAACAACCCAACCTGCTTATCAAAATTAGACTTAGAAACAAAGGAATCATTGAGTTCATTGATCTCATCTTTTCAAAAAACAAGCTCCACCTTATAATCATAACAAAATGTTATGAAATTATCAAACTCCATCATTAAAGTAGAAGAACAAGATTCCTTTTCTAAGCCATATGATCTTTTAATAACTGAATGTGCTACTTCATGATCAACTAAAGGTGGTGATCTCACATGAGGTGTATGGGAATGACCAGCAGACCCCATAAATACATCATCACCCCTATCTTTATAAACATGTGATCAAGGAAGAATTAGATAAGATATAAAATTCTTCAATTCATATTCATATTGGGATTCAACATTAGAAACACCGGGCACCATCTCAACAGACCTCTTCTCAGGAACTAAAACTATTGTCTCAATAATTGGTTCCTCAACATGATGAACTACTACAGAGACTTCAAGAACTTGGCTCTGAGTAGCCTCTTCTTTCTGACTCTGAACAGGCTCATCCATAGTAGAACTAACAAAAGTAACTGAAGTCTTAGATATGATAGGCATGAACTCTTACACATCCCTAGCAGAAACCATCTCAATAGGCGTTATATCCCTATGTATTGAGGTTTGTAATGAATTCCCTTAAGCCACCCTTCTTGAATAAATAGTCTCAAGGAATTTGAAGTATAATCCAAAAAGTAGACAATGATATTCAATAAAATAATAGTCAAGGTGTTACTTTTGTGACACTTCACTTCATCTCCCTTATTAAGACACACTTATTTATTTTTCAAAACCAGGGATATCAATCTTCTATAAGGATAGATTTTCATCTTACCAATTAATTTATAACAATGATACATGAAGTGAATCATGTACCCTGGTAGATTCAACTTTTGGTTATTTATTAGAACTTACAACAAGAACATATATTGAAATAGAACCTTTTCCATATCACTAGCTCTCTAGTTATCCCAGTCTACAAAAAATTACACAAAAATTTCCACTATACTGGTAAATATTTCACATGTTTTTTCTTAAAATTAGAGGTGATGAATAAGAACTTGAATATCTATGTCAATATAACTAAGTTTGTTCCCACCAAAGTCTGACTAAAATTGAAATCCCCCTCATGGAGACAACGAAGAAACTCATCTAGATCAACAGATGAAAATAGAACTACCTTTGAACTGACACTTTAAGAGATAACATCCTCTGTTTGATTAAACCAGAACTCAAAATTCCTCATAAACTTGTTCACCTCTTCTTAAAATAAAAAACCATACTTCTCATAAAAAAACTCTCATACTTGAAACTGATGATCCTTCTTCAAAAGCATCTCATTATTCTTCAACCATGCTATATCAATGGGATTTCCAGTGAGTACCCTACATGGCACACCACATTTATATTTCTTAAAAGAACCGGATCTTCCTTCATCACTTTTATTCAACTTTCACATGAAAAACAAGGTTTGTTGAAGGTTGAGAGAATATTGAGAGGTTTAGGGAGACAATTAAACTTCTTGAAGATGATACATATGTGAATGAAAAAATTGTTAAGTGCTGATTAGATTTTAGTTTACGGACATGAATCTCAAAACACTTATATATCTGAATGGGTTTTGGGTGGATTCTGACTAATAAATAAAAAATCCAAATTAAAGACATTTTATTTTCCAAAATCACAAAATTTAAATAGAAAAAATAATAAACTAATTTATTTCCATAAAGAACAAATAAAATAAAATGAAAACATATTAATAAGAAAAATCACAAATTAAAAATTTAAATAAAAAAGATAAATAAAATTCATTTAAATTCAAATAAACTCAAATCTATTTTGATAGAGTCAAAACATTCACATTCCATGGTATTAGTAAAAATATATTATAATTGATTCTTAGTATAGATAAAATCAAGAGTAATATCACCTTTTTGAGCATGATCTCTCAATAAATGATGCCTTATGTCAAAATGATTTGTTCTCAAATGATTTATCGGGTTCTAAGAAATTTCAATAGCAATAGTGTTATCACATTTAATTGAGACTTGATTATAATTGAATCCAAAATCCATTAAGGTGTTTTTATCCAAAATACTTGTGTATAACAACTACTGGAGGAAATATATTATGCTTTAGAAGTGGGCAGTACAATAGGGTGCTTTTTATTACTAGACCAAGATACCTGGTATTTTACTAGAAAATGGATGGTTCATGAAGTACTCTTTCTATATAGTTTACAACCACCAAAGTTAACATATAAATATGAAGTTAAATTAAAATAAGTGGTTTTTGGAATAAGTGAGGAAATATAAATTATTCCTTTTAAATAAATTAAAATTATTTGGGTATCCTTTAAATAAGATTCTTTAGGATTTGATTCAAATATTGCACAAAGACACACTACAAACATAATATTTGGTCTAATAGAAGTTAAATATAATAAACTTCCAATTATTCCTCTTTAAAGCTTGTTTTCAACTAGTTTCCTAGATTTATCCAAGTCAAGTTTTTAATTAGAACTCATAGGAGCTGTATATACTTGACCATCTTCATGTATAAACCTTTTAATCAAGTCAAGTATGTATTTAATTTAATTTATCACATTCCCAAAGTAATTTTGATAAATTTGAAACCTATAAAATAATTTAACTCTCCCATAATGATAATTTTAAATTCTTTTTTGTATGAGTTTTGAAAATTCATTACATAATTATTTATTTATAGAACCATACATCACATCATCAACATATATATGAACTAATAAAATATCTGAAGGTGAAGTTTTATTAAATAAATTAGGATCTTCCTTACCTTATAAAAAAACATTTGCTAAAAGGAAATAACTTAAATTTTCATACCAAAATCTATGTTCTTGTTTAAGTCTATAAGTAGATTTGGTAAGTTTAAAAATTGAATTTAAAAAATAGGGATTTTCAAAACCTTGAGGTTGCTTTAAATAAACTTCAAACATAAGAAAAAAATTTATAAAATCATATTTTACATCCATATGTTATAATTTAAAATTCATATATGATGCATAAGCTAGAAGAATCCAAATGGATTCTGATATACCTATAGGTAAAAAGGAATATTAATAATCTATACCTTCCTTTTGATTATAACCTTAAAATACTATCCTAGACTTATTCCAAGTGATCACACCATGATCATCTTGTTTATTCCAAAAAAACTATTTTATTACTATAAAAGGATAGTTAGAGAGTTTATCAACTAATTACCAAACCTTGTTCCTATTAAACTTGGTCAATTCCTCTTGAATTAATACAAACAAAATATCATATACCAAATCTTATTATATAGATTTAGGATCTAGCTGATATAGAAGGTAAAAAAACTGTACAAGGTTTCCTACACTCTTTCCAGTCCCAATCCCTTCATATAATCTTCCTACAACTATTTATAAGGGATGGTTCTTAAGAATTCTAGGCTGTCTAGACAATACACTTTATATTTCACTGGTATCCAACCTTTCAGGATTTGGTTCTAGAAAATAAATTTCCAAACCTTCTTCCTTTTTTACTTTCAAAGAGAGTTCCAGGTCTTGTATTTTCAAAATAATCACTTAGCTCGTCAATCTGAGTCATTTTGTGATCAAAAGGAAAACTTTAATAAAAATTTACATGAGTTGATTCATCAAAAATATTTGAACTTTTATTGAAAACTTTATATGCTTTGGAAGTATTATAATATCCAAGAAATATTTCTTCATCATCTTTTGGATCAAATTTACCAAGATTATCCTTAGTGAAGAATATAAACCTTGCATAAAAAATTTTAAAGTAAAAAACTTTTGGATTTCTATTATTCCATAGCTCATAGGGTGATTTAATTAAGATAGGTCTTATTAGAAATATATTTATGAAATAACATCCTATATTCATAGATTTATCCAAAAAATTAGTGGGTAGGTTATATTAAAATAACATTTTTATTGCAACTTCTTGCAAAGTACTATTACTTCTCTCAATAATAGCATTTTGTTAACATGTTCTAGGGGAAAAATGTGTGTTTGATACCATATATTAAACAATAGGAATTGAACTCATGGTTTTAAAATTCTCCTCTATGGTCACTTATTAAAAAAACAATTTTGGAATATTTCTCCTTTTAAACAAGTTTAGTAAAACTAATAAAAACATAATAGACTTCTCTTTTAACACTTAAAAAGAAAACCCAAGTAAATCTAGAAAAATAATCAACTAAAATGAAAAAAAATTATTTCTATATTATAATTGAAACTAAATACATCTTAAACAAATCCATGTGAATCAATTATAGAGGTATTTAAGTAACAACCTCTTTAATTGGTTCAAAAGATGACATTTGTTTCTTGAACTTTTGGCATGCATCACATAGTTTCTTTTTATTCAATTTAAGTCAGGGTACATCTAAAGCTAAATTAATTTTAGATAATTTTCCCAAAGAATAAACATTACAATATCTTATTCATCTATGACATATCCAAGATTTATTTGTTTAATCATTTAAATAGTTCACTTTTTTCGACTCAAAGAATTAAGATCTAGAGTATAGATATTATCTATATTAGGTGACTTAAATTTAAAAATTTTATCTTTAAAAACCGATCAATAATTATTTTAAAAAAATAGAATACCATTAAAAACAAATTTTAGAGATACTTATTATATTATACTTCAATACTTCCACATATAAAACTTTTCTGATGAGTACTGAGCTTGGATTTCCAACTGATCCAACTCACATAATTTTTTACTTTATCATTTTCACCAAAAGTGACAAATCCTCCATCAATTTTTGATAAGGAGTGGAAAATAGATAAATATCCACTTATATACCTTGATAATACACTGTCTATATACCATTTATCATTTATGATCTTGGAAATTTTCTTTCTATAAAGACAAATCAAACATGAAATTGTTTTGGAGTTTATATTTTATTGGGTCCAACAATGTTAGAAACTATTGATTTAGGAACACAAATATGTTTGTACTATCCAGAAAATCCAAACCTGAGTTTTGAAAAAAAAAATTAAAATAAAATAATTTTTAATTCTATAAAATTATGGGTTTCTCAAACTATAATTTTTAGCACAAATTTTTTTAACTCTCCACAGTGAAAATAAGTGATTTTAAATAGATTTTTGTTCTTGGAAATAATTATAAAATAATTTTTGTAAAACTTTGGTTTTTCACCTTGACTTCCTATTAAAAATTTATTTTTATGATATTTATTATTTCCAAGTATTTTATTTAAATACTTTTCACCTTTTTTAAAAACACCGATATCATCTTTGAAGTCTTGATTATTTTTTTGTAGTTTTGAATTTTATTTTCTTATTCAAGGCATGATGGAACATAATTTTATAGATTGGTTTTTAATTCTAAAATATTCATAATCAAGTCATCTTTTTCATTTAAAATTTCAATATTATACTTTTTAATATATTTATTTTTCCTTTTCAAGTATTCATACTTAGTTTAAAGCATAGTTCAATATTCATCTAATGCCTCATATGAGCAATTTTTATTTTTAAATTTAGACTCATTCATGGAAGAATAATATGAATGTACCTTATTAAAATGTATCATAAATCACATGATATATTTTTTATTAGAATGTTTATCTCCTGATTCTAAATATAATAAATTACTAGAATATTATGAAGCACTCTATGTAGATTTCATGGCCTTTATGAGTTTCTATTTGTAACCAACATTCTTGAAGTACGTTTTCTCTATTTTTTTACTATCTTGTAGCCATGGACAATATGGTTTGACATGTCTATGATTTTTCATTAATAACATCTTAATTCCTTATAATTCCCATCAAAATTATTGTACTTGTTGAAAGGTTTATGAAAACCTCTTCTCTTATTATATAAATTTCTAAATTTCCTAGAAAAGTGAGAAAGATTGCTATTTAAAGAAGAATTGTTTGAATTTTATTCATCATATGACTTATCTATTCTTATTTATTTGTTATTCTTATCATATTTTGAAGTTGAGACTTTTAAAGTAGGATTATACTTATTAAATAGTCTATTAAATCTAGCTTCAGCTTCCATATATGCCTCATACATCATAAGAGTTCTTATAAGATCTTTTGTTTTGAAATTCTTGAGCTCTGTAGATTGTATGATAGAAATTGAAATCCCACTCCATTTAGGTGGTAGTATTCTTATAACTTTTAGGACATTATTTTTCATAGTAATAAGTTCTCCCAGAGAAGTAATATTGTTTACAATCTTTGTAATCCTTCAATTTAATTGAGTGATTCTCTCTCATTCCATCATTTTAAATGTATCAAAATTTATCTTGGTAGTATTATTTCTAAATTCTCTTACATTATCTCTATATTCATAAGCAAATGAAATTATAGTACACATTTCATGGGTTGTATGACATTGATAAACTCTGTTAAACTCATCCAGACCTAGTTCATAGATTATAAAATTCATTACTTTGGAATTTAAATCATAACTAGCTTCAATATCTACATCCCAAGTTTCTAGTTGAGTTTTTGGAATTTCATACAACTTCATAGATTTGAGATAATCCTTTAGACCAAGGTTCTTTAGATAAATTACCATACAAACCTTCCAGCATCCACAATTCTCACTCTTAAAATAGTTTTCTATCACCATATACACACCTTCTTTATTTTCAGTCATAATATCCATTTTTGAATAGATATTTATATTTCAACCTTTTACAGTTGAGAACATAAAAATCAAACCCTATAATACCAATCGTTGTTAGATATAGACTATACTAAGACTCAAGAGGGTGGGGGGGGGGTGAATTGAGTTCTTGAAATTTTCTTTACATAAAATACTACCCACTTTTGGTTATGACTAACTTCTTGTTATTTACTTATTACATGCACATAATGGAAAAATAAAATCATAAGGAAAAAAGAAAAAATACATAGATTTAGAATGGTTAAAGGAATAGATGTCCTCTATTCTACTCCACCAACAATATTCTCCATGAGTATGGTAATTTTTACTTGAGTAGTCCTTTTGTTGGATACTTCCAGTCTTTTTCCAGGGACTTAATGACTAAGTGAAACCAATCAAAACTTGTTGCAATAATACAAGATATTTTAATCAGGATCCAATAGGGCTTTACAAATAAAATCCTTTAAATTATTTTATTAGGAACATTTTATAATGAGAGATGAGAAAACAAAGATATTATAGGTTCAACACACCGTTGTAAAATACAAATAAAAGAAGAAAGAAATAGCTAAGAGAGATCATAATAAAATAATATAGCTCAAGGAGAGTCTTCTAAAACAACAATAAAGATGAAATATGTTTAATATCTATAGATCACAAATTTTCTTCTTCTTTTTCATGAAAAATATATCAACATGTAGAAGATTCTAGAAAGAAATAATTCTTGTAAACTGAGAATACACTTATCTTCATATCTATATATATATTTATTATATTTTTGAACTTTGGTTGTGTTTTGATACTTGAGAATGCATGAAAAAATTGTCACTTAAATGCAAAAAACATGATCTGTAAAATCTGGGATCAGAGACACGTCTTTTTCTTGGAAATACCTCAATTATAGTAAAGAAAAATAAATTAATTTTGTACTTGTTTCCTTTCTTTACACTTTCCTCTTATTATATTTTTTTTTACCATAAATAGGTAATCCAACATTTAAATATTGTATGGAAGCATTAAATCTCACTCAATTGTTCAATGGTAATAAATATAGGTTGAAACACAACATAACTGATTGTAGATCATCATGTAACTTAATTCTACATTTTCATTCATGTTTCCAATTTGATCCACATAGCCAAATTATCTACATAGCCAAT
Source organism: Viscum album (assembly GCA_963277665.1). Lineage (NCBI taxonomy): Eukaryota > Viridiplantae > Streptophyta > Magnoliopsida > Santalales > Viscaceae > Viscum > Viscum album. The sequence goes on along the minus strand of OY728143.1, from coordinate 1,198,619,828 downwards.
TTCACATAAGCCTTCTTCACATAGCTGATTTTCTTTATGTAGCTAATCTGTCTACATAGTTAAATTCACTTCACATAGCCAAATTGATATAGGTGAATTCTTTTTGAAGGTGATTTACATAGGAAAAATCTCATGTATCCATTTCTCTGTGTATCCAAATTCCTCACATGTCCTATTTTCTAGAATTAGTAAAATTCCATCCAATGTTTCCAGAATGAAGACTTAATGAAATTAACTGAAAAAATACTTAAAAATAAGATAAAAAATGATGAACACACTTAAAAAAATCATTAGTATATTATGAAAGGGTATTTGAGATCATCAAAACCTGAATCACATGGGATATGTTGTAACAAAATTAATAGCCCAACATTAAGGAATCTAAATCTGCTATGATGATAGTCTATTTGGTAACACACTACAAACAACCGGTTTATACCCATTATGACATTATAAGGTTTCATTAAAATGACCAAGATGTCCCATGGGAAACTCTCTCCACTAAGTTCCAGCTCACACTATCAAAATATGTGCAATATAGAATAATTTTTCCCTGTAGGAACCTTTATCCATAGGTGATAGGGCAAAGAATTAATGAGAATCTCTATTTATAAAACAAGGTATTTGGAGATGATGGAATGAATTGATCTTATGTTTATAATTACTAGATATATATTATAAAATACAAAAATTGTACCTCAAATCATCTCATTAATAGCTTTATCATATCCCTCCATGGCCTGTAACTGGACATGTCCTCAGTCACCAGCTCTCTAAGCCTGGCATGTGATACCTAGTGGAGATGGTGTAAGTAGGCCATAAAATCTTCCTCCACCTAAAAATCCTCCCTCTTGAGCTCTACCTGCTCCTCTATCAGCACCAACTATCTAGGGGCCACCTTGACCACACTTGGGGGATCCCTAGTCATGGTTATGTCTCTACAATGGAGGTTCATCCACTGCTTTTCCACCTTCTGCAGATCGACGGGTCAGGAAAGAATGATCCATGTGACCTCACCCATCATAAGAATAACATCATCCATATCTGGGATGACTGAATCCTCTATAAAAACCTTATAATACAAATCCACAAGTTTGGGTATGATCATGAGTATGCCTCCTACGCTGAGACCTTGACGACCAATGCCTGCTAGCTGTTGCAGATGAATCAACCCCATGATTCTCAATACTAGCTCCAATTTCCTAACATTAATTTTTTAGAAATTTCATTATAATCAATTCCATCCCCAGTACTCCATCATAAGTAGAAATACATAAAGAGACCATGATGACACATATGTCTCTTTGAAGTCCTTGCTCAAACTTCTGTACCCAAAATTATCCACCCACACCATATCAAGGGAGTAGTATGTGATGTCAGTAAACTTAGAGGTGTACTAAAAACTGACTTATCTTCCCATTGTAGATTAATAAACACCTAAATCCAAAAAGAGTGAAAGCTCAAATGGTAATACTTATCATGGAACAACTATTTAAAGTCTATCCATGAGATCCATCATCTCACCATGAGTATGATTAATTAAACCCCACTAGTGTCCTACTATCCCATGTAGAAGAATAGTCTCCAGCACAACCATATGATCATCTAGGGTCTAAAAAATCTATAAAACTCAGACCACCACATTGATTCAATCCTCTACTCACCGAGGGTCTGGATCACTATGAAACCTAATAATTATCTATCAATGGAACTCACATTGTTTTCTAAGCCCATTCACATTGTCATACCAATCTTCTAGAGCTACTAGATTCCCAACACACAATCAATCATCCATATGGACCACTAGAGGTGGATCCTTGTGTTGTTTACCAGGAATAAGCACTACTCTATGCCTGCCTCGAGGAAACAACTCGTGAGAAGGTCACTAAAATGAGGAATCGTCACTTAACTAATCACTGTCATGATTCTATATCTATATTCTAGATGGATATTATCCTAGAGGCATCCTAAAAGTTTATAATATGTACCATTGATAGATGTAAACATATAAGGAGTTGAATCAATAAGTACATGAAATTCAATCCTATGTGATGCATGCACCATTAGTTCCCTATAATTGATTCCTCAGTATGCTGAGTCAACAAGTAGGTAGTGAGGTTCCTAGTGTATGAATACATTTACCAACACACCAAAACTAGGTTATCTATATAAACTTGAGACACTCCAACATTATTTATTTAAGTTCCCAAACAAAATATCCCAATATATCCAGTTTTTCATCCCAACCCAAAATCCACTAAGTAGCGCCCTAAGCTAGTTGGTCACATGAACTCAAGAATGCCTTCCCATACACTAGAGGCTACCAACTAGTAGTGAGGTCCTAGGGTTTATCCATATAGAGACTATTCAATATTGATCATAGTGTATCATAGTGGTGAAGAATAATGATAAGCAGTAAAAATATTAATAAACAATCAACAAAATAATAATAAATCATTCAGATAATAAATATTCAGATCTAAATCAAGATTAGATACAAAATGATGATCATTACATGATGCTATAGAAAAAGTAAGTACACATTATCAAAGGGTATACGAATATACAACATGATGAACTAAAGACAAAAAGACTAAGAACCACCTCCACTAGCATCATGAGTATAGGACCTGTCCTCTGCTCTTGTACCCCATTCTAGTACATAAAATCAAGCATTGAATGTTGGATGCTTCCCTTTATCTATCCCTACAGTTATGAAGTCTATCTAGGTACTATAGGAATCCCAGAAAGTGTGTGATATATACTCAATAGCCCACCACCAATTGTTTTTAGAACTATCTAGTTTGTGTATGGAAAGAATTACTAGGTCATTGGAGGTACATGTGTAAATGTGGACCAAACCTAAGCATGTTCTTTAACTTGGTGGACGTTTCCTTAAACTTAATAAAAATAAATTTAGTTCTTTATAAAGAGGTATCATGATCCCATCCAAGGTGATCTGTAAATAGGATCCTAAGTATCACTCCAGGATCACTATAAGTATCCATCACCGTAAGATTCCATATAAGGCAATCCATATGTTGAACCCAAGTATCACTCTTATCATGGAATAAGAAATGGACCTCTAATCCTGTCCATGGTATTACACATGAGGAACCACGTATTTATTATAGCATGGTATACTAACATTTCCTATTGATCCTGTCCAAGGTAACCCACTAAGAAACCAAGTATTTCTCATGGGTGAAGTACATAAGGAATCCTCCTGGTGAGATCGTCCAAGGTATTCTATAAAAGAAACCAAGTATTACTCTCAATAAATTTAAATTAATTAACTAATTCTAATTTATAAATCTTGATGAGCCTATCCAAGGTGTCTTTAAGTCAGGACCCTTGTATCTCCCTCATCTTGAAGTAAGGGTATGAGTTTAATTACCATGGAAAATCATACCATTTAAGAAAATCAATGTAATCATTACAAAAGCATTTCACAAACCTCAAATGGTGGTTTGAATTAATTCAAGGCATAAGGAATATAAGACTTTAAGTAAGGTACACCCTTCAGAGTGTTCACCCTATGACATTATTTTGTGGGTTTGTAAGGATATATTAAACACGATTTATCATTTAATTTAATTTATTAGATATTTAGGAAGTGTCGCTAGAGAATTCCAATACAAAAAACAATGAAATATGTTAAATAAAACAAAAATTTTAGGTAAAATAACCAAACCACCTAACCTAGGTTGGTAAATGATCACTTGTCAAGTATCAGCCCTTGGTTTGGCCTGAATTGGAAGAAAATGAAAAAAATAGAAAAATACCCTAGAAATCGAGCATATCATCTTGCATAAAAATAAATCCAACGGTAATAGGATAACCGAATAAAGGATCAATAGGAATGGATAGATTACTAGTGAATATCTAACATCACAAATAGTGTCTTGATCAGAGTTTGGATGAGAGAGAACAAAGGGAACCTAGCTTAAGGAGAAGGAGAATCATCAGATGTATGGTCTTGCTATGAATGAGAAAGAAAAAGGGTTTTGTCAAAAGAAGGGGGTTCTAACCCCATTAAAAAAAATATTTGCATATTAACAATGTGTATACTTTACAAGTCATGTAAAGATTGGGTTCCCCTAAGGAAAAACCAATGTACATCATAAACTTGGTATGTCCAGAAAAATTTACATCGTGTATTTGTTCTACATCTAGCCTCTAGAATTTTGATCCCTTTTCCCCATAAATGAAGGAATAATCTTAAAGGAATGGTTCTCAGGTATAAGATGAAAATAAAACCTCAATAAGTTTTTACAAAAAATTAAAAGAAACCATGCCTCTCTGAAAAGCTGGGATGTTATAGCCTCCCCTCCTTAAAATAACTCGTCCTTGAGTTTCCCTTTCGAGGGTGGTAAATCATCATCTGAAAAAAATTCCAGCCACTGAACATGTACATCAAAATTTGTTTCCTAGGTATTATCATACACATAGTCGTGATTCCATTACACCCATACCAAAGGAACTAACCTGAGTTGGAGATCCTTTATGCTCCGATCAATGATATGCATCAGATTCTCTTCAAAGGATTCATCTGTATCTATCTCTATATCTTTAGGATAAAATGAATGAGATAGGTCAAAATGATAGTGAATAATCTGTGATATATAGAAGACATCATGCATGGACTGATACCTATATGGTAAAGCTAACTGATAGGCTACCAGAATGACTCTCTCCATGATCTCAAAAGGCCTGACATAATGAGTCGATAGCTTAACCTATCTTCGAATCCATCTATAACCTAGTCTAAGAGAAGCTTATAGAAATAACCAATATCCCACCTTGAACTCTAGAGGTGGGTGACAAAAATTGATATAATACTTTTTTGAGACTGAGTTGTAGCCATACATTTTTAAATAATATATACTTACTCTAAAGTATCTTTAATAATATGGAAACCGTATGCTATAACCAGATCTCCCTACACCAGAACTTCTCTAATATTGATTCTTGATGCATCATAATAAATTTAATAGCTTCTTCTTAGCTCTAGAAGAAATAGGATAAACACAAAAGTTAGTCTAACTTTTTTCTCTTGAAAGATCGTCTCACATGTGTATGACCATATAAACTTAACACCATTTTTAGGAAAGATTGTGAGAGGAATTTCTATGTGTGAAAATTCTTAAATGAAGTATCTGCAATATCCAGACAACCCTAAGAAACTGCATATGTCAAATACATTCTTATGCTGCTCCCATGAAACTATAACACTCACCTTCTCTAGGTCAATAGAAACTTCTTCCTCTAAGACGATATGATCTAGGAAGTGAACCTTATCGATCAAAAAGAGGCATTTGGTGATATTAAAATATATCTGATTCTCTCTCAGTATATTCATCATGATATCATTATGTTTTTTCTAGTTGTGTTGAGTGTGAGAATACACCATGATATCATCCATGAAGACCACTACAAATGAATCCAGATACATATAGAAAACATGGTTCATTAAATCTATGAAACTATTGGTGCATTTATAAGGCTGAACATTGTAACTGGATAATAATACAAGACGTACTTACATTGGAACACTATACATGGAATGTATGATGGTCTAATGCACCTGATGCAATCCTAACCTAAAATAAATCTTAGAGAAAACCATTACTCCTTAGAGATATTAAAATATGTCATCTATATGGGTAAGTGGATACCAGTTCTTTACCATAATCTAGTTCAACCAATGGTAATCCACACACAATCTGAGGGTACCATCCACCTTCTTGGTGAAAAGGACGGGTGAACCCCAAGGTAAAGTATTGGGTCATATAAAACTCTTACCTTCCAATTATTATAACTACTTTTTGAGTTCCTGGAGCTTTGTTGGTTCCATTCTATAAGAATTAATGGATACTGGCTCCACTTCTTGAACTAACTCAATGGTGAACTCTACCTCACTCATAGGAGGTAATCCAAATAATTCATTAGGGAGAAATTTCCTAAAATGATCCAAAATAGGAGGGAATTCAATATTTTTTGATCCCTGATCACTTATAAAGATATTATCCATTTGGTCCATTACTCCACCTAGCCCACGATGCTTGGGTCTAGCTCAACTTGACTGGACATTCCATTCACCCTTATAAATATAAGTATTTCCCTTGGGTGATGTAAAAGACACCCTCTAATGATAATAATAGACATGGGTGTGGTATGGAACCAACCATTACATCAAAAGAATTATGTTGAAACATTTTATCTCAAGGGAAAAAAGATTTTAGTGGAAAATATATCCACCCAAATCAAGAGGGAAATCCCTTCACTGACATATACTATCTAATTGAACCTCGAACAGTGTGTCAAGAGTCATCATGACACAAAAGTATTCCATTTCTATGCCTAGAATTTCTATATTTTCCATAGATATAAAAGACTGTGAAGCACCTGTATCAAAAAGGAAGATACTAAAGAAGAGACTATTAGAATGGTACCTCGAACTGCAGAAGTCCATAGACTCTTCTCATTAGAAGTAGGATACACTACATATATATGTTCAGATCTGCAGCCCTGAGATGTAACATAAATAACATGGATAAGCCTTCTGTGTTAGCCTTGCACCTCTAAAGTATGGCTACCTCGACCTTGACTACCTCATCTTCCTAATTAGCCAATAGTAGTCCATCTCCCTACCTAACGTAAAGTTGCTGATCATGTACCCAAATGTAGTGTTGGTATATATATCCCATATCACTAGGAACTAAAGGGAAAGTCTAGTAGAAACACTAAATGTGACCCATCCTATCATAAGTTCATAACTCAATTGTACCCTCGTACACTAAGGATTCTTATGGACTATCTGACCACACTAGTGGCACAATACATAATTTGTAGTGTGTGCCATGTGACTACCACAATCCCCATAAGAAGACTTAAAATGATGTTTCCGGCCACTAGACGAACTGTCTCCCTACTTAGAAGCTGAACTACCTTGAATCACATTACCATTTCCATTAGGTTATACTTAGTGATGAGGTCATGGTTCACTATCATTGATATAGTGGTCAACCAAAAGACATTCACGTATTATCGGATGGCGCACACAAGCCCATCCTCAAACCATCTCCCAGTAGTCAACTTGTCACCGGTCAGTGTCGGTGAAAATTATTGAAGTTTGGGAAAATGATTTGAATACTCTATCATGGACATAGCACCGTACTGTAGGTACATAAACTCCCTAGCATGATATACTCTCAGTGTTTGAAAAAAAGAAGTAGTCATAGAAAAATGTATGGAAGTCTTCCTATACCATACCCTAATGATGATCAGCCTAAGAGATGAAATCCCACCAATGTTTAGCATAGTAATGGATCATATATGTGGCGAGTGTGACCCTCCAATCTAAAGGTATATCCAAATGCTCAAAGATGGATAACATGGTCTCTAGCTAAGATTCTACAGCCTGAGGACCACCAAACCCCGAGAAGGTGAGAGGATGTTGCTACTAAAATTCCCATTTCAACTATTCCATAGTAGGGTTAGGTCATAGAGCTCCCTGTATAGAATGAATGAAGTGAAAGAATATCTCTCAAAACTGAGAATTGACACCCAGTTAAGGATCAACAAGAGGTGCCTCTAGTATCACTATAGGAGGTAATATTGGTGGCTTAGGTCCCACCACCTCTAGAGCATAGTCGTCGCAACCATCCTAGCGCACGACTCAAGGATTTCATGGAAGAATAACTATAAAATTTCCAAACACACACTTCAGATAATATTTATCAATAGACATGATCATGATAATAGAAAAGGATAGGTAGGCATCTATCCCATAAATGAGTCACACCTCTTCACCTACTCCTAAATCTAGTTCTAGGTGATAATAAAGATAACAATAGATCATAAGAGACACTATCTAATTCCCACTACTAATGTTGGATTAGGTTCAAGGTCTCAAATAACACCATAGGAGTTTTGGTATATGAAGTGTTAATTGAAAGGTATAGAGGAAAACAATATTTACTTTGAAATTGGATTCCCCATTTAGTGGTAACCATTTCATTAATTTTTTTAAATTTATTTAAGTTCATACTCATTTATATGCATATAGATATCACATTCCAGTTAGATACATCACCATTCCCAATTTATAAAGTCCCATACTCTTTATAAATTGAAATTGGTACATTATGTAATTGTGACCAAACCATTATATATGGTATTAGGATTTAATATGTCATATAAAATTATTTTATTAAATGAATTACCTTTTCCAATTTATAGAATTACATTCTTCATAAATTATAATTAGAATCCATGGAAACAAAATAATCTAATGTTTTATCCCATGGAACCAATGGTCTATGAATTAAACATGGTATAATTGTTTAATTATGGTGAAATAATAAATCTATATGAGAAAATACCATTAATATTGATACATACACTTTAATTAATCAAATTATTCTATCCATGCATGAATCGTTATCATATTTACATATATAAAAATCACGGAACTCATGAAAATTATAAGAAATATTGGTAATGAAAATAATTAAATATAAATATATAGCATGGCATAATGCATGACATGTGAATCCTCAAGTGCCTATAATGATGAAAGAGATGATACCTCCTTTCCATACCGGGACAAGGAATAATAAAATCAGGTAGTAATAATATCAACAATAATAACATTACAAAACATGTACATCAACCAACAATGAAATTAGTACAGTTGTAACTAACACAAACCAAAACATAAATATCCCATCCTAGGTAATTTGGATTTATCCTTTACGTGAGTTAGTTACTACCATCCATAGTATCATTAAAAAATGCTAACACATTCCTAGTATCCTTTATAATACCCAAACTATATGATGAAAAGAATATAAACATCTGATACCACTTTGTAGCATCGCAACCCAGAAGCCACTAAGTGATTCCCTAATCTGGTTGTCCACATGACCTCAAGAAAGCCTCCCCACATGATAGAGGTTATTGTCTATCAGTGATGGCCTAGGGTGTGTCCTTGGGGAGACTATTACCTATTTATCAGAGTGTAGCACAATGGTGAATAATTATTATAAGTAGTGAAAATAGTAATAAACAAAATCAGTAACATAATAATAAATCATCCAGATAATAAACAGGTGAAGCTAAATCTAGATCATATACAAAATCATGATCATTTCATGATGCTATACTAAAAGTAATTACATAGGATACAAGGGTAAAAGAATATAAAAAATTATGAACAAAAGAAAAAAGACCAAAAACTTCCTCCACTAGAATAATGATCATAGTCTTGGTCCTCTTCCTCGATAATCCATCCTAGTAATGAAAACCAAGCATCTGAAGTTGGGTGCTTCACTTTTTCTATCCCTGCAATCATCAAGTCTGTTCAGGTACCATAGGTGGACCGAACAAGGTGTGAGATATACATAATAGTCCACCACCATTTAGCTCTATAACTATCTATTATATTCATACAAAATGGTATGTTTATACGAAAGTCTAAGAGTAAAGTAATAAATAAATAAAACACATTAGTCTGAGTTCCTGATGGGATACCCGACCGATACTACCTTCTTTCAGCCTAAGTCAGATATCTATGAACCATGATCAACCTATAAAGATATGTAATATATATATATGTAGATACCATGTAATTATACTGGAATACATGTATGAAAAGCATAACTAGGCCGTTGAAGGGAAAAGTGTAAATGTGGACTGAACCTACGAATGTTCTTTGGCTTGGAGGATTCATCCTTAAACTTAATAAAAATATTATAGTTCTTAAAAAATAGGCATCCTAAGCCTATTAAAGTTAACCCATATAGAGGATCCCATGTATTTATTTTGGATAAATATTAGTATCTATCACCGTAAGAGCCCATCCAAGGCGATCTAAAAATGGAATCCAAGTATCACTATCAACATGGCATAAGACATAACCCTCTAATATTTTCCATGGTATTCCACAAAGGGAATCAAGTATCGCTTGTGGAATGGTATAGTAACATTTCCCATTTATCCCATCCAAGGTAATCCACTAGGGAGCCAGATATCGCTCATGAGTAAAGTATATAAGGCATCCGCCCGGTGAACCCATCCAAGGTATTTTATAAAAGAAACCAAGTATCACTCCTGACGCATATAAATTAATTCACCAATTATAATTTATAAATACCGATGAGCACATCCATGGCTTACTTAAGATGAAACCCTTGTATCACCCTCAGCTTGAAGTAAATGTATGGGTTTAATTAGCATGAAAACTCATACCATTTTAGAAAAGCAATATAATCATTATAAGAGAATTTCACACACCTCAAATGGTGGTTTGAATTAATTCAAGACATAAGGACCATATGTCTTTAAGGAATGAACACACTTTGGGGTGGACCATGACAATGTTTTCACCATATGATATTAATTCTTAGGTTTCTAAGGATACATTAAACACGAGTTATCATTTAATTTAATTTATTAGATATTTAGGAGGCATCACCAGAGAAGCTTGACATGTGGTAAAATGGAGCATATTAAATAAAAAATAATTTTAGGAATAATAACTAGACCACTTACTTTAGGTCGGTAGATGAACACTCATCCAGTATCAACCCTTGGTTTGGCATGAATTAGAAGAAAATGAAAAAATAGACAAATGCTCTAAAAATAGGTCATATTAGCTCGCAAAAAAATTAATCTATTGACATGAAGATAAACAAGTTAAATTGGAAGATAAATGGATATATTATCAATAGTTATCCAACATGATAGATTCTAGCTCGATTAGAGTTCATATGTGAGAGAATAAAGGAAACCTAGCTTGAGGAGGAGGAGAAGCTTCAGAGGGTTGGGCTTGCTGTGCATGAGAAAAAAATGGTTCTGTCGAAAGAAGGGGTTTTTCCCACCCTTTAAAAAAAATATCCAGCATATTCATGACTTTTGTATTTTACACATCATGTAAATATCATGGTTTCCCCTCCTGGGAAAAACCAATGAATGTCTTAAACATGGTCTGGCAGACCAATTCACATCATGAATTTGTTTTATAGATGGCCTCCATCCTTCTGCTTCCTTCTTCCAATAATTGAACAAACTGGACTAAAGGCATGGTTCCTAGGCCTATGACAAAAAGAAAACCCCAACTAGGTTTTACATAAAATTAAAAGAAACCACACCTTTTGGAAAATCTGGGACGTTACATCGAACTCTAAACACCAACCTGAGGACAAACAACCTTTAATACCTCTCTGTCATGACCCAACCCATTGGGAACCCACTTGGTCTGAAAGTAAGCCATTTGTGACACTCCAATCCCACCTCCAATAGGCCAAGGGAGGGAGAAAAGTGATGAGTAGGCATAAAACTGTAATTATAGACCTTAACTTAAAGTACCTGTATGCACACACACAACTAGCCCATGGAATATTATAGAGATATAAAGAATGACGAAACATCTAGAATACAAAATGTGCAAGAAAAAAGATCTAGGAAAATCATAAAGTATAGTAGTGTAATAAAATTTATATAAATGGGAAAAATACATTCCCAACTAGAAAATGAGGACCCAAACTAATAAAAACTAAAAAAAGGGAAAGTTTGATTAGGGTCTGACTCACAATCTCCAAGGTCGACCACAGAGCATGGTCAGCTCCTCCAAGTATTACTTTACTCCTCTAAAATATCTATCAATATGTCTACCATTTTCATAAGTCACAACATGTATAAGAAGATCCCATGAAATTTTGAGTATATAAATACCTAATAGGGTTCCCTGAAAACCAAGAATAGAACAATAGAAATAACAACAGTTTGATCAACCCATAAGGTAAGAGGGGTAAAGGAAACCCAATATCAGATATGGTCAAAATAAACCCAAGTGAAGAGAGAAAGGGGATATCTAAATTTATACCCAACTAAGAATAATAATTCATCCTATAACTCCCAAAGGTCTATCTCTAATTCCCAGCAACACACACAACCTCAAAAGAATCAGAGTGGAGGCCCCATACCTCACCACTACTTTCCACAGTCGAGGGAGAACTAACTCCAATGTAGGACCCACTCCCTACTAGAGCACAAATATGGGGGAGTAACACTCCATAGATATAGGACCTACACCCTCTATAGTGTGTGTGTGTGGGTATCAACTCTACCTATATGAATAGTATGGGGTATCCACACCCTAACATGATAAGGGAGTACTGACCTTGACATCTCTCTAAGGATCAAACCTGATCATTAGCCAAACATCACTAAAGGAAGATTACCACTTGTAAAACCTAATTTTGTATCTCTGATGCCAAAAAAATGTCCACCATCATGTATCATATGGAAAACTACTTGGGATAATATTCTCATAGGCCCAGAATTGGGTCCTGAAGAATGATATATATAAGGTATAATTTTTTGGGAAAAGTGCATGTTGTGTACATAGGGTCACACGGTGTGTGACCCTACCTGGACACCTAGGTATGTCCTCCACAGGAAAATTCTTGGATAACCATGTGACACTATACAACATGTACACGGGTTCACATAGTGTGTACATTTACTTGAGGTCCTGGGCATGTAATCCCATGGTACACTACTTGGATAACCATGTGCCTACACACAGAGTGTCCTTATAGGTACATGATCTATATACTTACTCAGGGTCCTGGGTATGTTCCTATATCATAAGGATTGGATACTTGGGTAGTATAACATAAAATGTGGTCCTAGACACACAAAATTTTGATATTTAACACGGGCTGAAACCAAATATGTTGCAAAAACCCAAACTACATGGTTTGTAGTTGGGTTTTTCACCAAAACATTTTGTTTCTTCATACAAACACTAGATCAAGAATTTATACTACTTCCACCTAATTTTAACCACTTTAGATCCACCTAAACTAAAGGTAAGATCCTCCTATCATTTATTATCAGCCTTCAGTAGTTGTTAATCAGAACATCAATCTTTGTGGGTAGCTGTCGTGCCTCTCGTCGTTGTATGGGGATCCCAATCCATGATTCCATCACCTGAAACCTAAAATCCATCTTGATACATCCTTAAACATTGTTCCCTATGTATTTCATGCATCTTCTATGAATCTAAGGGTTCGATCGCTCTCAAATCCATCCTAAAAATGTCAAATCTCTGACCCTATGGGCCAATGATGAAGAACACAAAGAACAGTGGTGGGAAAAACACAAGAACAAGGTAATATCATCATTAGATGATGTTATTTCAACCAAAAACCATAATTTATGGATGTTAAGGGTGTGAAATACAAGTATAATGAGGATAAACAATTTTTTTAGGAGCACCAAATAAAACTAGGCTCATATAAATAACTTAAATCATAGATAAACAAAGAAGATAAGAAATACATGCTTGTTAAATAAATAAAAGGGTGGAAATCCATGATATAACATTCACTACCTTAAGAATTGATCAATTATTAGTGAATAATGTGTTCACTAGTAATGATAATGAAGATCTTATTGTGTTTTTTGTTCATCTCATAAATATCCTTGATCGTTGTCATCAATCCATGTTCATGAGTCTCCAACATGAACAAATATCTCCTCCCCATATAATCTCACAGGGTTATGTGGATAAACTTGGATATTCATCATAATGATGTACTTATAGAGGGGAATTAGGTTTCATGTTATTAAATGAAATAAATAAATAAATTATTCAATTAACTTAACACACCCACCAATGGTTTCCTTCAAGTGAGTGCCCGACACTGACCAACTCTATATCACGCCTAGGGTAAAAATTGCATTTCAGAAACAACCATGGTCTTAAATTTACTATTTTAGGTCTTGATTAATGGGAAAACCATTTATTTTGAAAATATGTGCATGAGTGATTTAATATATATTAATATTTTTAATATATTAATATCAGGGTCCTGCGGAATCCAAAACACATTTCCAAATCCAAGAAAAAACCCAAATATATATATAGATATATTAAAAGGATCAAACTACAAAAAACAAAGTCAATACAATTTTCTTCCAATATAAGGACTTAAAACTATTGTCTACTAATATATAATTTTTCTTCCTTCTCTTTCTTTGTTTTTTATATAGATACTATAAATATTTTTTCAAATGACATTTTCTATTTTACACACTGTGACTTTTATAAGTTTCTTTTAGATAAAGAGAACAATAAATCATTTCTTACATGTCCTTTACTTTCAATATTCTTTTTATCAACAAGAGTCGACATAAAAGTCTCACATAGCACTGTGAACCCATATTGGGTAATGTCAATAACATTATACCCCAAATAGAGGAGATATGTTACCATTATATCTTTCCAAATATGAAATCTTTATCCCTCAAATATATGAATTTATTTTATATCTATAGTGTTATGAGGATCTGTGACTAACTTGAGAGAGGTAATAGATAGTGTGCCTAGGTTTGATACCAAATTGTAAATATCACCAAAAAATTAAAAGACACTAAGAGGGTGGGGGTGAATTAGTGTATATGATTTTATTAAAACCTAAAAATTCATGTTATTATTCAACATAGTTCTATCAATACTCACAATGATTCTTGAAAATAAAATAAAGACAAAAGTTTTGTCAACAAGCTTCACCCCCTGAAAGGATAACTACATCCCTGGTGTGTTGTGGTTTTTATCCCATTCTTACGAAACTATTATATTATTATCAAGAATTAAATATATGTAAGGGAATGACCTTGAACCTATTATAATGGATAGTTTTAAAAATTTATAATTTAAAACCAAAAAATAGAAGTATTCATATTAAAGAATAATATATGATGTAAGCTTAAGCCTCCACATGGGCTAAAAAGATACTAATATTCTTCCTCTTCCACTCATAATAGTCTTATTTTTTGTTCTCAACTGGATGCACATAATACTTCTCCAATAGTTGCAACAATATTTATCACATACTATTCTATTTTCTATAGTTTTATATTACTAGTTACATGATAAAATTTCCAAAATAAAATATTTAAATTCATCCTTGATAAGTAGTGATGAACTATCATTATAATTCTCATTCAAATCCTAGTCAAATATATCCATTAAATTTCTTAAAAGAATATAGGATATTATTCTCCACTCAATATTCAAAAATATCATGACTCTCTTCTACAAAATCTGTACTTTATAATTTTATCCATGTTCACGATGTAACTCTTAACTTTATAGTGCAAGTTAAGTCTCTTTTTTCCTTCAAGTTAGAATAATCAGGGTGAAACATTCCTCTCAAAAGTATGGAATATCACTTAATAAATTCTTCATAAATATCATATTAAATAATGGATTAATCATAATCCTATGATATTTGTAACTCTTAAAATAAACATAGAATCATATGGTTCATCTTCTGGAACCTTAGCTTCCAAAACTCAACTCTTAATATTTTGGATAACTATTGACTCTAAAAAAAAGTATAACATTTTATGAAATAAAATTTTATTCAAAGTGAATCAAAGTCTTACACAAAATACCTTTTCTAAATATCACCAAATAAATAGAATTATGAAATTACAGAAGTCATATAAAATTTTACTTTGTGAATTTTCCAGTCTATATTAAGATAAGTCTTATGAAATTACCTAATAATCTTATGAAATACCTATATATATCATAAATGTTTCAAATTTAATATATATTAAGAGTCTTATGTGAAACTAAATAAGTCTAATTATTTGCATCATAAGTCTTACATTTCTCATGAAGTCTTATAAATCACCATAAAGTCATAAAAAAACTCCACAAGTCTTATGAAAGCTGAAAAAGTTTTATGAAATAGTGATAAGTATTATGAAATATAGATAAATCTTATGAAATATAGACAAGAATTATGAAATCCTCAGGACTTATCCATTTTTCATCTTTAGCACATGATTTATAGATTTATTTAATAAATCATAAAGTTTAATCAATTCACTTCAGGTCAAATCCAACCATTACAACTCAAATCTAAACAATTGTAAACACCTCAAACATGTCTATTTAAAAAAATACAACATCATCCCAAATTGGGTTTAATAATAACTCTTCTGAGCATGTCCTTCAGATGTGATTTGGATTCTTGGTAGGATATTTACATGGTTATGGTCATATGAAGACCCAAACCATGACATTTCAAGATTATACCTTAGGTTTGGAATAAAAGAATCATCTTGCAAGCTGAATTTATACAGAAAAAGCCTCTCAGAATGGGGATAACACCTGATTTATTATCCAAGAAGATAAAATTGTATTTAATGTATAAGGAACTAGTGATAAAATAAATGAGTATGAATATTTTGAACAATTACAACCCACCCATCGGAGGCCCTCATAGGAATAACCATAGAAACCTGAGATTTATTTTCATCCATTACCTACTTCTAAGAGAATAAGATTGAAACAAAATTCAAATCAAGAAAGGATAAATATTTGTAATATACAAGGTTGTAGGTAAGTCAATAAAACCACATAGAACACAAATACTATTTTAGGAAAAATTACATGCAATCTATTCAGGTAGAAAACTATAGTTTCATCATAGAAATATTCATGTTAAGTAAATTTATGCACATGGATAATAGAAAACGTTGTGAGGGGGATATTCACGAATATACTTATGAACGTAGAGAGCATTCGACCTAAAAGATTCATTGAAGTGGGTGGGTTCAAATGAAGGGGGATGATCCCTTTATAAATATCTGTAAAAATATATTTATACTTCCCATGATGTATACAAGTAGAAAACACCAATTTCCCTATGAATTTTCTTATTTTATTACTAAATGGACCCAATTAAAAATGGGTAATTTGTGGGAATCCAAAAAATTCCTTTGGAAATAAAATCCAAAGGATCATGATACCAAAATACAAGTGATAGTTTATCCACAAAAATTGATACTTCTACTTACTAATAGTTACTTATTCCACTTTTTATATGTAGTATAACTACACCATATTTCTATAAGGTTAGGAACTTTAGAACTCATCTAGAGTGAAATTATCTTTTAATACATAATATATTTATTTGGTCAAAAAATATGTTTAGGGGGTATATGAAAGATATATATTCCATAAAGCCTTATATATGTTTTATGGCTTGCGTGAAATTTGTGTTTTTCATGCATAATGGGATATATATATATATTATACCACCTATGTTGGTAGTATTAGCTAGAAAACTAATTAATCCTCCACCTTTAATATCATTAAAAGATATGTTTCATAAGGTTAAATTAATGGGAGATAAATTCATTCATTCATTCATATGATTCAGAAATTAGTCTAGGAATTAATATATATGCATTATAAATGCATGAATTAATGTATTAACCACATAGGATAATCCTTAATTTCTATATAAAACCTCCAACCAAATGATGGTGGATGTGTGTGGATTTAAATCCTCATTCTTGGCAAAAACTCCCTGAGACTCATATCTCTCTTCATCTTCCTTCTTTTTATATGAGATTCTAGCATATCATGAATGGAAGGATATATCCCTCTTATGTGGTGAGAGATTTACTTCAGCCCATGGATACAACATAGAGTTGGGATGCTTTATACACTCAGTGATCCTTATAAAACCCATGTGATGGATTTTTAAGAAGTTGTGGATGTTATTCAGTGTTTGGTATGCTTATTTACAAAAGTTCTTCATTTTAGTATTTTTTTATGCAGATTCATATTTCTTGCATGGAGATCCACAAACAAGGGTTTTAATATCATACAATTGATATAATAATTATTATTAGTGTCTACAAAACCCTTTAGTGGTATCAAATTTATATAATTTTTTAGATTTATCAAATCTAGAATTGAAGTGAAGAAGAAACCAAAAACAAAGTAGAATTTTTTCAGGTTTTATAAAAATTTGGAAAAACAGTTTACCCTTACGCAACTTTGTTGTGTAAAGTCAACCAAGTCATTAACTATATAAAAAGTGGTCCACATAAGGGTCATCTAACCTTACCCTTATACAAATTAGTCTACACAAGGGTCACCTGATCTTACCCTTACACGACATGGGTTACATAATGTTAACTGGGTCATTTACCCTTACATGGTGAAGCTTTCATAAAGGTTATACCCTTACATAGAAGGTCTGCATTAGGGTAACCTCATTGTTACCTTTATAAAACTGGTTTTTTTTCTGAAGGTAGTTTACTTACTCAATGGTACCAAGAGGTCACATAAAGTTAAATCAAGACATACCCTTACGTGAAGAATCCACATAAAGGTAATAACTTTTGGACCCTTACACAAAATGAGTTTCGTAAAGGTAATATTTATATTAACTTTACTTAGTACATTATTTTAAATCCAAGTAAAGGTAAGTAGTGAATTATATTTATTCAAGGACTTCTTAACAGCCTATGTAAGGGTGGAAGGAAGTTACCCTTATGCAAACTATGGATTCTGCATAAGGGTAAATAGTAAATATTTTAAAAATGGTTTTTAAATTCTTTAATGATTTTGATGGTTTATAAAATGTTTATACATAATTATAAAATCTATTTTACGAATATTTAATTTTAATGGGTTTATAAATAAATAAATAAATTATAAATGATTTATAATTTATTAAATAAATGTTTATGAAACATTTATTTTTCCCAAATATTAAATGTTAATATTTATAACACCTTTTAAAAAATTATATGGAATGAATTATTTTCTAGAAATAAACATATTTATTTAGAAATCATAAGTGATAATTTATAATGGGTCATAAATTATGAAATATGACCATAATATAAAATGTTTATATTTGAATTATGAATTATTCAGAATTAATTATTTTGAATTGTTCAAAATAAAGGGGGCCTAATTTTGATATTTTTTAAGCCACATCAAAAGATTTTGTTGATTGATATGATAAAGGTTTAAATAATGATTAAGTATATGATATTTAAATGATGTGATTTTTTTACATAATATGAATTGAATTATAAATTGGTATAATTCATATAGTATCATATATTTAAAATGGAAATGCCATATAATGAGAAATATTAAAGAGTTCATATTGGAATGAATATAAAATATTTATATTCAAAATTATAGAATGTCTATAATGTTAAAGATGGAATTATAGAAGGGTTTATAGTTAGATTTTATTTATGATTAGTTTATAAATTTTTATCTCTTGGTTAAATATTTTAATTGTTTACATATTTAAAAGTCATTCCATGTTTTATTCATAGTTATAAATTATTTATAAGATGAATGGTGTATGTTATAGTTTAATTATTAAATTGATTCTAAATAGATCCTTGCATTACATGTTGTGTATGATAATAAATTTAGTTTTTTATATACCTTGACCTCAGTTTATATTTGAAGTTATTAGCTTGAATTTAGATTTTCAATGTAGTTTGTGCATATTAAGTGTTAGATTTATGATTAATTGGATTCTATATTGAGTAAAGTATCCCTAGTTATAGAGATTTGGGGTCTGACTACCCACATACATGGAGGCTTTTTCCTTGTCTAGGTTGGTGAATGAGGTTGGATATCTATTGATTTGAGCTTACTCATGTGAAGATTGTCAATATCATATAATTATAAAACTTTACATGAAATGTTCATGTACCTTATGTACCTTATGAATTCATATATGTATGAATATAATTGACTTCAAATATCGGTTGAGTAATACAAAATTGGGGGTTGTGTAAAGAGTTACACATAAATATGGATTAAACATATTCATTTAGTGAAGGGAATATGATTCCAAACTAAATTACTAGAAGAATTTATACATAAATGGAATAAAATGAGATATAATGGTGAGGTTAAATCCCCTTCTAACACTAAGTGTTAGATTACTTCCAAAGAAACACTTATCAAGACCTCAATCATCCTATTGGGTAGTTTCATGCTAAAGTGAGGTCTCTATGGATTAACTTGTGTAAGGAAAACAAGTAATGAGTGATATTGGATCATCCTTGGGTAATTTTACACCAAAGAGGGGTTACCATATATTTTATTATTATTATCACATTTTTTAAATTTTATTTGTGCTACACTAGATGGGAAACCCCAAGGGTTGGGATACTAGAAGAATGGAGTTGTGTTTATCTATATGATGGTTTGAACAAAGATTTGTCTGCTCAACTATAAAGAGTTTTATATGATATTAATGGGATTATGAACCACCTAAATAACTAAGTTGTGAGTTTCACACCAAAGTGGGGTCATTTTCTTAGTGAAATATAGATCTTGGATCACTATGGGTATGATGGATTTTCAAAAAGGGTTCATCATTTTAGTGGGATCCCATTTAATAAAAGTCCTTATTAAATTGTTAATAATACATTATAATCACCTGATAAAATATTTTTTTAGATAATATCACCGTAATCATCTAGCTAAACTTTGTGATCAATCCTTGATAAAGATAAGCTTAATGCAAGTAGATATTAAGATTGGTAACTTAAAAGTTATTAATAAATATTAGTGATTTGAGAAAAGATATTAATAAAAATTCAATGTGTCAAAACAATTACATCCTCAGTAACCAAGTGTTTAATTTATTCAACAAGTAAATCTAGGTGATTTTGTATGTATATATTGATTCATTTAAGGTCTCAATGAAATTAAATGCAAAATGAAAAAAGTAACATTAGTCTCCAATCATGTACTTAATATGATTGGGTAAGTTGATTTTAGTTTCATATACTCTATATTAATAGGTTCATTGAATATGTTAAATGGCTTGGTGAGACTAAATATCTCCTCAATGATTTATTGGTTATATAAATCAGTTATATTATTCTGATAGATATATAATATCAACAGTATTTTTTGAAAAGTGTTGTAAATACATAGAAGGATAGAAGTCGAGAAAGAATTGGAGCTTGAAGGTTTAGTTCAAGTAATGGATCAAAGAAGTTTCTACATTTATAAATTTTATAATTCAAGCTTATATTAAATTTTCATATGATGTATATTATCTCATTTTTCTCCTGGAAAGTGATTGCATTGTCGAGCGTGTCATATTAGATGTTTATTTTAACTAGAATTTCTGCAGTATAATAACAACCCTAGGTCGTCTCTCAACAGAGCCTTAGACCATTAATTACAAAATGAGGTTCCAATTATGAAAGTAAAAAAGTGGATTGGGGTTATCTAAAACGTGTATTTTTATTATTAAAAATATAAATTGAATCTATATTACTAAGTGAGAGAAACTGGTTGGAGAAATCGTGATCAACCCGGGTAAGTGTCCCTTGATGCTCAATCTGTCATCGATATCAAGGGAAAAGTAAGGATCATTGATTCCTTGATTTATAAACACTGAAAAAAGTATGGTATGTGATTTATTACTAGGTTACCACCTAGTATTTTATTGATCAATTATATTGATTATCGATGACCGCTCAGAATCAACAAACTTGAATCGATGTAAAAACTGAACTCAACCAAGATATCACATCAACAACGTGACGTGATGACCAGATTTGTGTCAAAAATAAAATATTGCACAAGAAAAGAACATGAATATTCATGGGATCAAGGTCCTAGAATTTATCAACCAAAATAATTGGTTCACACAATCATGAAAGGGAAGGGGTGAGAAAAGATGCAACCACACTCAAATCATCACAAGATCCGGGTTATGCATGGAAGCATGAGGATTATTGTTACTTTAGTTTGTGTTTGATCATACCAGAATAAAAACAAATTAATAAGGTATAAATTAAGAAAAATTTACAACAAACCTGGAAATTAAATTACCTTTTGATGATTACAAGCATGGAGCTCGAGATTACAACAAAAGACACCCCCCAAACTGATCACTAATAGGTTTAGAAGTACTTGAGGGAGAAGAGGACTAAAATGGGTGAAGAAAGATATATAATTAGACTAACACTTACCCTTGGTAGTTACACATGATATAATAAGGGGAATAAGATATTTTATTTACAAAAACATCACACTTTCTACAAAAGAGGTCAAGTGCCTAAGGGACTAGGTCACTATTCATGATAAAATTTTTAATCCTTCTTTGTCTAGATAGTTGACTGACCAAAACGTGTTCAATTGTAATGAAATTAGGTGTATAGGTAAAAATTCTAGTTATGTGTCCATGGAAGGTGGATGTTTTCCAATTTTATCTCATAGGCCCAAGTTATGGCCCAAATATAGAAGAGTGGTCTAATCTGCCATGCTCAGAATTTCTTCACATTGTGAGCCTATTTTGGGCCTCCAAATGGACGAATTTGGATCCATTATCTTCTAGAGAAATGTATCCCACATTTTTTCATTAATACACCCATTTTTATCCCAATTGGATACACATATTATCCACAGTACATATTAATGTCCACATGAATTCTTGGGCTCTCGCGCAGTTTGGCCCATTTGGCTTGAATTCCATCACGTGCTCTCCAAATCACCTCCTCCTACAATGTAAACATAGAAAAAATTAAAATTTACCCATTAAACAATGATAAAAATTAATTCATTGAATCAAAAATAAAGTGAAATTTATTATTATATTTGTAATATTCATTACAAAACCAGTTTAAAACTGCAGTATAAGGGTGGAATTGAATAGTGAATCCCTATGCGATCACACCCCCACACCTAAAAATTTGCACTCCTGGGAAAATACACATATCCAAAAAATGATGAAAGTATATATTTCTAACATCATGAAGATTTAACATGTGAGGAAATTTTAATTCATTTAAGTAATGTGATCAATGCACAAACTACACCAAGGAGTTCTTTCTAGTGAAAATGGAAAAAGATGTCTCATAAATTATATCACAATGAAATTAAAAGAGATTCATGATACCAAATTTATAAAGGAATTAAAAATTAATCCATGAAACTAACTCTCCATGTGTGTGTGTGAAAACCATTCCATGATATTCTTTTTACTTCATATCCAATAAATATAGGTTATTTTAACATTTTTTAGCTTAAATGATTTTGTCCACCAAACTTACCATACATATTTTGAAATAATATTTCAATACCCACTCACTTAATCATTCTTGGAAGTCAAAGCATAAGCTCATGACCTAGATATTTCCATATGTTTCACATTTCATCACTCCCCTTATTTTTTTTGTTTTTTAGAAGTTTCATTTGAAACAAATCTCACACTCATCTCTCAACCCTTGTTTGATCTCCTCACGAAACTAATTGCAATAGTTATAACAAGATCAAAGTTTGAGAAAGATTGGTTTTTGACCTACCCAATAAACAACCCTTTTCTTTATTTTTTAGGGCGTGTAACAGTCGGATATTAGGAACACACGTATAGGTCAATCTGGTATAGTAATGAAACCGATCAGATAAGGAACGAATGTATGGAAATATTATTTAAAGCTAAAAAAAGTAACCTAACATATAATTAACTTCTATTAAGTAAGAAATATACAAACTTTGTGGTTTGGTGCAAAAATTTGTGGATGAATTAATGACACGATTTTCCCAAAAACAACTCACACAAGGGGTATAAATTATCTCAAAGGTTTCACATAGATACAACCATTTATATCATTGAAAGAAAAAAAAATTCACTAAAAATCACTCCCTGATGTTAAATTAATACAAACATTCATTCCATAATAGAGACAAGTTTTTATCAAATGTTAAATCAACATGGAATCAAAAATTTCAACATGAATTTTCTATAAGTTCCATGATTTAGTGACCATAAGGGGGGGGGGGAAGTAAAAATAACATAAAGAAGTTGAAAAATAGAAGAAATAAGAAAGACAATAAAAATCCTAATGAAATCAACAAAATGGGGAAAAGTGAAAAAACTATAAAGAAGGAGAAAAAAAGAGAATAAAGAAGAAAGAAAATAAAAATACTAATGAAATCAACAGGATGGGGAAAAGTGAACATACCATAAAGAAGTCAAAAAAAAGAGAAGAAAGAAGAAAGATGATGAAAATTGTAAAGAACTCAAGAAGATGGGGAAAAATAAAAATATCATAAATAAGGCGAAAAAGATAAGAAATAAGAAAGACGATGAAGATCCTAATGAACCTAGGAATGTATCCACCGCTCACCCACATACCAAAACATTTTCACTCCTAGGAAAAGACACATATCCGAAAAATGATCCATGTATATATTGCCAATATCATAAAGATTTAAAATTTGAGGGAATTTTACTTCATTTAAGTAATATGATCAATGAACAAAACACAAAAAGGAGTTCTTCCTAGTGAAAATGGAAAAAGGTGTCTCATAAATCATATAAAAATGAACTTCAAAGAGATTAATGATACCAAATTGAGCAAGGAATTCAAAATTCATCCATGACACTAACTCTCCATGTGTGTGTGTGAAAACCATTCCACAATATTCTTTCCACTTTTTATCCAATAAATATAGGCCATTTTAACATTTTTCAACTTAAATGATTTTGTCCACCGAACCTACCCTACATCATTTGAAATAATATTTCATGACCCAGTCACTTAAGCATTCCCGAAAGTCAAACCATAATCTATCGACCTAGATATCCCCATATGTTGCACATTTCATCACTCCCCTCATTTATTATTTTTGGTTTTTTAAAAGTTTCATTTGAAAACAATCTCACACTCATCTATCAACCATCGTTTGTTCTCCTCATGACACTAATTTTAATAGTTATAGCAAGATCAAAGGTTGAGGAGGAGTGGTTTTTGACCCGCCCAATACACAACCCAATTTTTTTGACTTTTTTTTTGTTTTTTAGGGAATACAACAGTCAGATATTAGGTACACACATATAGGTAAATACAATATAGTAATGAAACATATTGGATAAGGAAAAAACATATGGAAATATCATTTAAATCTGAAAATATTTACCTACCATACACTTACCTTCTATTAAGTAAGAAATATTCACACTTTTTGGTTTGGTGAAAAAATGTGTGGAGATATTAGTGACACGATTTTACCAAAAACTACTCACACAAAGGGCATAAATCATATCAAAGGTTTCACAGAAATACAACTATTTATATCATTGATAGAAAACCAATTCACTAAAAATCACTCCCTGATGTTATATTCATACAAACATTCATTCCATAACAGAAACCAGTTTTCATCAAATGTTAATTCAACATGGAATCAAAAATTACAACATGAATTTTCCGTAAGTTCCATTATTTGGTGACCATAAGGGGGGGGGGAGTAAAAATACCATAAAGAAGGTGAAAAAAGAGAATAAAGAAGAAAGATAATGAAAATCGTAATAAAATCAACAAGATGGGGAAAAGTGAAAATACCATAAAGAAGGCGAAAAAAATAAAAGAAAGAAGAAAGATATTGAAAATCCTAATGAACTCAACAAGATGGGGAAAAGTAAAAATACCATAAATAAGGTGAAAAAAAGAAGAAAGAAGAAAGATGATAAAAATTCTAATGAACCCAGGAAGATGGGGAAAAGTAAAAATACCATAAAGAAGGAGAAAAAGTGAACAAAGAAGAAAGATGATGAAAATACTAATGAAACCAAGAATGTATCCACCTCACAACCCCACACCTAAACATTTGAACTCCTAGGAAAAGACACATATCCAAAAAATGATGCATGTATATATTCCGAACATCATGAAGATTTAACATTTTATGAAATTTTACTTCATTTAAGTAATGTGATAAATGCACAAACCACTCCAAGGAGTTATTCCTAGTGAAAATAGAAAAATATGTCTCATAAATCATATCACAATGAAATTAAAAGAGATTAATGATACCAAATTGATCATGGAATTCAAAAGTTAGTCATGACACTAACTCTCCATGTGTGTGTGTGAAAACCATTCCATGTTATTCTTTCCACTTTCTATCCAATAAATATAAGTCATTTTAACATTTTTCAACTTAATTGATTTTTTCCACTAAACCTACCCTACATCCTTTGCAATCATATTTCAATACCCACTCACTTAAGTATTCCCATAAGTCAAACCATAAGCTCCTGACCTAGATATCCCCATATGTTGGACATTTCATCACTCCCCTCATTTATTATTTTTGTTTTTTTAGAAGTTGAATTTGGAAAAAATATCACACTCATCTATAAACCGTTTTTTAATCTCCACACGGAACTAATTTTAATAGTTATAACAAGATCAAAGGTTGATGAGGAGTAGTTTTTGACCTTCCCAATACACAACACAATTTGTTTTGATTTTTTTTGTTTTTTAAGGCGTACAACAATCGGATATTAGGTACACACGCATAGATCAATCTGGTACAATAATGAAACAGATCAGATTTGGAATGAATGTATGGAAATATCATTTAAATCTGAAAATTATTAACCTATCATATATTTACCATCTATTAAGTAACAAATATTCACACTTTTTGGTTTGGTGAAAAAATGTGTGGAGATATTAGTGACACAGTTTTCCCAAAAACTAATCACACAAGGGGAATCAATCATATAAAAGGTTTCTTAGAGATACAATCATTTATATCATTGATAGAAAACCAATTCACTAAAAATCACTCCCTGATGTTAAATTTATATAAACATTCATTCCATAATAGAGAAAAGTTTTCATCAAATGTTAAATCAATATGGAATCAAAAATTTCAACATGAATTTTCTATAAGATCCATGATTTGGTGAACATAAGGGGGGGGGGAAGGGTTACTAAAAATAACATAAAGAAGGTGAAAAAGCGAAGAAATAAGAAAGAAAATGAAAATCCTAATGAACTCAACAAGAGAGGGAAAAGTGAAAATACCATAAAGAAAAAAAAGAGAAGAAAGAAGAAAGATGATGTAAATCCTAACGAACTCAACAAGATGGGTAAAAGTGAAAATACCATAAAGAAGGTGAAAAAAAGATAATAAATAAGAAAGATTATGAAAATTCTAATAAACCCAAGAATATGGGGAAAAGTAAAAATACCATAAAGAAGGAGAAAAAGTGAACAAATAAGAAAGACGATGAAAGTACTAATGAAACCAAGAATGTATCCACCCCCACACCTAAAATGTGCAGTTTTCTCACTAAAATAATTGATAATGTGAGAAGGAAGGATAAAACATGGAGTGTTTCAATGGTATGTTGTTTCTAGAAGCTATATTTCATCCCCCAGATTCTTTGGGAAATACTTATAGAAGTATTTATGTCACTTTTCATTGACGGTAAGACTTCGTCCACTCTGCTCATGCAAAATATTTATTACACCAAAAGGTTAAACATTAGTAACAGTATAAGAACTGATCCATAAGCAAAAAAGCTTACCTAGGTGTAGATTTAGACTAAAATTTTACATGAGGACCTTCTCACCAATATGGAACTTCTGCTGATGAATCATGCTATCATGGATAACTTTTATCTTCTCTTTATAGATTCGAGAGTTATCATATGCATCACGTTGATTTTATTCCAACTCTTGAATCTTCAGCTTCCTATGCTCACATGTATCTAAAAGATTAATATTACATTTTTTAACAGCCCAATATACATGTTGTTCTATCTCCACTGATAGGTGACAAGATTTTCTAAACATAATTCTGTATGGTGACATTCTGATTGTGGGTTTAAAGTTGTACAGTACGTCCAAAGTGCATCATCCAACCCATTTTTTTCCAAGATTCTCTTAATTTCCTTATTTGATATTTTTTATTGTCCGATAGTTTGGGGGTGATATGTAGTGGAGACTTTATGATCAACCCCATACTTAAAAAGAAAAATTTTCATGTTTCGATTTCAAAAATTTGAAACCTAATCACTAATGATGAATCTTGGCAAACCAAAACGACTAAAAATTTGAGACCTTATAAAATAAAAAACAACTTGAGAGTCATCCCTACTAGTGGACTTTGATTCCACCTATTTAGAGACATAGTCCACATCCAATAATACGTACACAATGGAAAATGAATTTGGAAAATCCCCATGAAGTCAATTCCCCATGCATCAAATATTTCACAGAATAACATGGGCTGTTGGGGAATTTCATTCCTCTTGGAGATATTCCCTATAAATTGAAAATGACTACATGCCATAAAAAATTGATGTTCATCCCTATAAATTTTTTCCAATAAAGTCCCGAGTCAAAGACATTTCGACCTGTACGTTGAGAGCCAAAGTGTCCCCCATAATCCAAAGTGTGGCAAAAGGTCAAAACATAGGTAAACTCATGGTCAGGGACATACCGATGAACTACTTGGTCCCCACAAATTCTACAAAAATATGGGTAATCCCAAATGTAACACCGAGAATCATGATTAATTATTTGGGATTGGGAAGTGTTGAAATCAGATGGGACCCTAGATGTTTCTATAAAATTCACAATGTCTGCATGCCATGGGGTAAGATCCACAACATCACAAAGGTTTTCATAAGGGAATAATTATCCAATGGGGAGGGATGAGACAACATGGTTTTCTAGTAGTAGAGAAATCCTACTAATGTGGTCAGCTAAAACATTTTCCACTCCCCTATTATCTCCAATCTTAAGGTCAAACTCTCAGAGGAGGAACAACGACCATATGAGGTGGGGCTTAAATTCAGGTTTCTTTTGGAGAAATCAAAGGGCAGCATGGTTAGAAAACACAATCACTTTTTACCCAAGAAGATATGAAATATTTTTTGTAAGGAAAACAAAATATAAAGGAGTTATTTTTCAGTGGTTGTGTAGTTTACCTAGGTAGGGTCAAGGGTACGTGAGGCATACACAATGACACGAGGAGCTTTCTCAACCCTTTGTGATAAAACTACCCCAACTGCAAAGTTAGAGGCATCACACATAAGTTCGAAGGGGAGATCCCACCTTGGTGGTTGGATGATGAGAGGTGATTTGAGACTCCTTTTTAGAAAACTGAATACATCCTCACAATTTTTATCAAACAAAAACTCAGAATCATTTTGTAATAACTGGGACAATGGAAGTGCGGTCATACTAAAGATTTTAATGAATCAGCGGTAAAAGCCAACATGAACCATGAAAGATAACACCTCATGAACACATTTTGGATATTAAAGGGATGAAATTAATTTAATTTTAGATTTATCAACTTGAATTCCATTATTTTAAATGACATGCCCAAGAACTATCACCTACTCAACCATGAAATGACATTTCTCATAATTTTAAACAAGATCTTTTTCAATGCAGTGTCTGAGGACATAACCTAGGTGTTCCAAACAATCATCAAAAGAAGAATCATATTTTGTGAAATAATCCATAAATACTTTTATACAACTCTCAAGGTACTCAGAAAAAATACTCAACATACATCACTGAGAAGTACCAGGAGAATTACATAGACCGAAATACATCCTTCTGTATGAAAATGTGCTGAATGGATAGTTAAATGTTTTCTTCTCTTGATACTCAGGGGATATATGGATTTTTAAATTACTCAAATATCCATCAAGGAAACAATAATGGGACTTACCGGCCAATCGTTCTAACATTTGGTCAATGAAAGGAAGAGGAAAGTGGTCCTTCTGTGTGGCATTATTCAGTCGATGATAGTCAAAATAGACTCACCAACTATTTTGTATACGTGTTCGAACCAATTCATTACTTTCATTAGACACAATTGTTAATCCTATTTTTTGGCACAATTTTCTTTAGTCTAACCCATTTACTATCAGATATAGGATAAATGATCCCAGCTTCAAGTAATTTATTGACTTCCAATTTTACTACTTCAAGGAGAGTGTGGTTTAACTGGCATTGAGATTGTATTACAGCCTTAGCCTCATCATAAAAAAGTATATGGTGCATAAAAATAGATGGTATAATCCTAGGAATATCATCCAATGTCAATAATATTTCATTTTTACACTCTCTCAAAAGGTTGAGTAGTTTTTATTCCTACTTTGGAGAGAGGTTATTGGAAATAATGACGGTCAATTGGTCAATACCCTCAAGATATGCATATTTTAAATTAGAAGTATGTTTTTTAAGTTCCAACACCAATGGTTTTTGGATTGAGGGAGTGGGTTTTGGGGGATTGAGGTCCATGAAATTATCTAGCTTCTCATGTTTATTCTCTAATGAAAGAGAATCTATAGAAATGAGATTTTTAGAATCATCGACAGTCATGGGTACCTTATAATGAACACACTCATCAATTAAAGCACAAAATTTACATTTTTAGACCCCAAACAACAATCAAAACATAAATCAAAACTCAAATCATCCAAGGGAGAAGAAGAAAAAAATGATTCATAGTATGGGTTGAGGAGAGAATTGTGTGTGTGAATCACTTGAGATTACTTCCATTGAATAGAAATGAAGAGTAGAGTGCTCTTCAATGGGGCGTTTTATAGGATAAAGGATGTTAAAACATACCTTTTCTCCTCAGAACTCCATGAAAAATGTACCATTGTGAATGTTTATGATCGTCTTTGCTATTTTGAGGAATGGAATACCAAGTATGAGAGGCGCATGTCCTTAGGTTCGGGTATCCTCCATCTCAAGAATGTAGATTTTGGTAGGGAATATGAGATTATTCACTCTTACAAGGACATCCTCAATCACTCCTGTTGGATGCGTAGTACTCCAGTTGGCAAGTTGCACAACAATGACTACTAGTTGAAGCACTCCAACCTTCAGAGAAGTATATATGGAGTGAGGCATTACATTAATGGAAGCACCTGAATCTATCATATCATTAGAAAGGAAGGTCTCCCCTATGGTACACAATATCGTGAATATGCCCAGATCCTTGTATTTGGATAGCATTTATAGTTAAATCAAGGCCCAGACATTACTTTCTAAGTTGACTCTCTCATTACCCTTCATCCTTCTTCTGTAGGTACAAATATTTTTAAGAAATTTGGCATATCGAGGAATTTTTTTAACTGCATCCAATAAAGGAATGTTAACTTGAACCTTTTTAAATGTATCCATTATATTTTTATCAATATCAATATCAAAATTATTCGTAGATTTAGAGATTATTTTGGGGAAAGTAAGTGGAATGGAGTGTTCATTTGAATCATAAAATAATTTGATTACCCTTTTTATTTTTATTTTCTTCACTGAATTCTTTTATGGGTGGAGAAGGAGTGTTTTCAAGAGGGGGACAGACCTATTGGGTAGAATCATTGGACGTTGAAACTTACTTACCACTACGAAGTGTAACTGCATATACATTACCTTTGTCCTTTGGATTGGTAATGGTTTAGTATGGTAGTTGTCTAGAACCCTTAATCTTAATCTCACTGATGGTGTTTTCCAATTTCCCCACATGAGTTCGCAGGTCTTGAATAATTGATTGTGTGGTTTGCTGGAATTGTATGTTCTAGTTTTCCATTTTCTTGGTGGAACAGAATATGTGAAAATCCTCAAGGTGTTTATGAGGGTCCTCACCAGGAAGACAATGGAATTTTGGAAGTTGGTGGATGAGGCCTGATATCAGCTCAAATATGGATACTTCCTTGGGAGATTGGATATATGCAGGTTGATACTCTATATTCAGGGTGGTCAGTTCTTTTATGGTTCGATTATTTGTATCCATGTTTTCTTGGGTTTGATTGGGTTCAATTTTTGATTGGTTTAGGACAACTTGAGGTTTCACAAGGGGTTACTAAGTGTTACTTGATTGAACTTATCTAGATTCCTTGATTTTTTAG
Source organism: Viscum album (assembly GCA_963277665.1). Lineage (NCBI taxonomy): Eukaryota > Viridiplantae > Streptophyta > Magnoliopsida > Santalales > Viscaceae > Viscum > Viscum album. The sequence continues at coordinate 1,198,588,260 of OY728143.1, read as the reverse complement.
TGAAGTGAATTTTCAATTTTAGGTTCAAATTCGAGTAGTGATTTTTTACCAGATCTTCTCATGCAACAATGATGTCTAGATTGATTGATTGATTGTTTGTTGCTTCTTTGTTTTTTTAATTAATTTTTTTTATAGAAAATGAATGAAATAAAAACACTTAAGAAATAAAAGGATGAAATAAAATATAATGTTATACTAAAAAATTATAGAGAGAAAGAGAAGAAGAGAGAGATAGAGAGAGAAAACACACAAAAACAAATAAAAATAATGATAAAAACCCAAAACAAAAACAAGAAAATGGGGATGGGGTATTTAAAAGTGTACTATTTAATAATTAAAAATTAAATAAAATAAAATATTGAAAAAATGATCTTGGATCCCCTGAAAACGGTGCTAAAATTTTATCGCGTTGTTGAGCACATCAAATTAGATGTTTATTTTAACTAGAATTTCTACAATATAGCAGCAACCCTAGGTCGTCTCTCAATGGAGCCTTAGATAATTAATTAAAAAATAGGGTTATAATTATGAAAGTAAAAAAGGGGAATGTGGTTTTCTAAAACTTGGGTTTTGATTATTAAAAATAGAAATTGAAACTATATTACTAAGTGAGATAAACCGGTTGGAGAAATCGTGATCAACCTTGGTAAGTGTCCCTTGATGCTCAATCCATCATCACTCTCAAGGTAAAGGTAAGGATCATTGATTCCTGGATTTATAAACAATGAAACCAGTATGGTATGTGAGTTATTACTAGGTTATCACTTATTATTTTAACAATCAACGATATTGATTATTGGCGACCACTCAAAATCAACAAACTTGAATTGATGTAAAAATGGAACTCAGCCAAGGCATCACATCAACAACGTGATGATATGACCAGATTTGTGTCAATGATAAAATATTAAAAAATAAAATAACATGAATATTAATGGGTTCAAGCTCCTGTAATTTATCAACCCACATAATCCATTCACACACTCATGAAAGGGAAGGGGTGAGAAAAGAGGCAACCACACTTAAATCATCACAAGATCCGGGTTATGCATGGAAGCATGAGGATTCGTGTTCCTTTAATTTGTATTTGATCATGCCATAATAAAAAAAGGTATAAATTAAGAACAATTGACAAAAAAACTATAAATTCAATTACCTTTTGAAGATTACTAGCATAGAGCTCAGGATTACAATAAAGGACACCCCCCCAAATTGATCACTAAGAGGTTTAGAAGTACATGAGGGGGAAGAGAAATAAAATGGTTGAAAAAAGATATATAATTAGAGTAAACCTCACCCCTAGTATTCCCACATGAGATAATTAGGGGGAGGAGTGATTTTATGGACAAAACATCACATTTTCCACAAAAGAGGTCAAGTGCCTAAGGGACTAGGTCACTATTAAGGATTTTTTTAATCCTTCTTTATCCAGATGGCTGACTGACCAAAACGCGTTCAATTGTCATGAAATTTTGTGGGTAGGTGAATCGTATAGTTATGTGTCCATGGGAGGTTTAATTAGACTAATTGGATCTCAGAGTCCTGAGTTATGGCCCAAATACAAAAGGGTGGTCCAATCTGGCATGCTCAGAATTTCTTCACACTGTGAGCCTATTTTGGGCCTCCAAATGGACGAATTGGGCTCCATGATCTTCTAGAGAAATGTATCCAACATTTTTTTTAATTCATACACCCATTGGTATCCCAATTAAATTCACATATTATCCATATTACATATTAATTTCTACATGTATGCTTGGGCTCTCGCGGAGTTTGGCCCATTTTGCTTGAATTCCATCACAAGCTCTCCAAATCACCTCCTCATACAATGTAAACACCAAAAAAAGTAAAATTTCCCTATTAAAAAGTGATAAAACTTAATTAATTTAATCAAAAAAAGTTCAATTTATTATTATATTTGGAATATTCATTACAAAACCAGTTTAAAACAGCGGTGTAAGGGTGGAATTGAATAGTGAATTGCCATGCGATCAGGAAGAGAATGAAAACATTTTTTTAATAAAATTAGATGAGATATATTTTGATACCCATAGTTATGATTTTTTAAATTCTATAACATACTTTAATGATTGAAAAAAAGCGGCTTTTTATGGGTAGGGGATTTATCATATTGTCATCTATGGAAATGCTCTGACAATATGATTGAATTCAAAGAACGTTTACCCAATATTATAAAAGTGTTGGGAATAAAAATATTAACTAGGAATACAATGCATAGGTTCTAAATTATTGTATAGATTATTCAATTTGGTAAAAGTTTAAATTAGAAGAAGAAAATTTAGTTAAAAAGTTCAATAATGTTTTTTAAAAAAGCCATTCAAGATCATTAAAATATAGGTTTGTCATAAAGGAAGAGTAATAATTAAATATGATTAGATTATCAGAGATATACCTGAAAAAGTTTTTAAAAATCTATGAAATTTCCATGTCAGGTATGGATGTTATATAAATTAGTTTTTAATGTTATGTGATACCAAATTTAAATTTTAATAAAATATTCTTTTCAAATAAAAACTTTTCCAATCACATAGATAACCATATATGATAATGTTTATTTGTTTAATATTGATGCTAACACTAAAGGTTTTGTGTATCTTAGAAAGATATTATAAAGAGAATATAATGTATAATTGGCTGGTAGAAGTATGTTTTTTGACTTAAGTTCAAATTTAACAAATAAATATTTACATAAATATAAGTTTAAAGTGAATTTTACTTAATATTATAAGATAGTTAGGATTTATTAGTAAAAAATAATATATGTAGTTACACCATTTAAAGGATTTTTTTTATGGAATAGGGTTCCAAAGATAATGATGAACTTAGAAAGATTTTTAAGTTTATAAGATAAGTTTACATCATAAAATTTGATGTTGTGAGGTTAAAAAGTTTTAATATGTTTAAGATGTTGAATAGTTTGGAATATGATTCCTAAATCTCACTATTATTAAAATTAAATTACTTTATAGATGTTTATAACTAAAGATTTTAGTAATATGGTTTCATCATATGGTCATATAGAAATGTGATAGGAATTATATATGATGTAAAGATTTAAAAAAACCCTGAAATTGTAGAAAACATAAGGCCGATCTGATAGTTTATCATATATGATATGATAAACCGATGCTTATGTTGGTTTTATTAAATATTATTAAATAATTTAAAAATATTAAAATGTATAATATTAAAGGAAACCCCCATTTTATCATTCATTCAAATTGGCTACAAAATGTATATATATATATTCATTTCATGAAGTGAAATGATAATTAAACTATCAAAGTATGACTTTGAGTTATCCCTAATCAATGTCCATCATGGAGTATTATAGGTTGTGAAAAAATTTTAAGGTTAATATGATTAGAATTATTGTATAGAGATACAAAATATGATCATGATGAACAAAACAAATAATAGGATTCTTTTTGTGCATTGGATGACCTACTGAGCATACCACATTGAGTGTCATACAGACATCTTTTGTATACTAGGGGCGCATAGATAATATCTGAGTCCCCACTATATAAGGTTGTAAAGATACCTAAATGAGAAACTTCATACTTTCATACCATATTTATGAAATTCTACATATTGACTTAGCTAATACGGGGGTGGTTGGGTATGTTGATGATCAAGTCGTTGGTTGGAGCTTAACCAAATGGAATTTTTCCTCTTATATGAATAGTATATAATCTAGGACCTTGATTGAGATAGATTGTGGGTGTGTGTGGCTACACCTAGATATTATATATCTATCTAGATAAGGTACATGTGATGTGATTATCCATAAGGATGAATGACATGTGATGTATTCATCGATAAAATCATTATATACTCAGAGAATCAATAACAGATGAGTTGGATATATGGGATTAACATGATCTATGTCTTATAGTCACTCAATGTATTGGAAAAAGATAAAATATGAGAGTGAAAATTTTCATATGATGTAGACTAGTGGACATAGGTATAAATATACATGTGTTTGATAGAGATCATTTCAGATCCCTTTATATCATGGGTAGCATCGACACTTTGCTAGAGGTTGATCTTTTCTTACATATATGGATCCAGAGATTCATATTTATTATCAATTAAATAAAGTCCCATGGGGTAACACTTTGTGTTTTAATAAATAGGGATTGAATTTGACTTAGAGAGATTCCCTAAAATAATTTTAGAGTTAATCCAAAAGTGTTTTGGATAGGTATTTACAAGGTATTTCATATGATGTTATACAAGGTGAAGTTGATGATATATTTCAAAAAGTGTTTTAAAAGATATTCAAAAGGAGTTTTGGATATGGTTTCAAAATTTATTATATAAAATACAATATAAGGTGAAAGAACACAATGTATTTTTGGATTTAGTGCAAGTGGGAGATTGAAAGAGATATATGCCCTAAAGTCTTATATATATGATGTATATATTTTATGAATTGCATGAAATTTGTGATTTTCATCCATAATGGGATATATATATATATATTATACTTATTATGTTGGTAGTATTTGATGGATAAACAATTAATCCTCCACCATGGATATCAATAAAAGGTACATTTCATATGATGAAACGAATGAGAGTTAAATGAATTCATGCATATGATTCGTGAATTAACTGTGGCATTCATACATGTGTTAGAAACACATGAATTAAAGTATACACCACCCCATATAATCCTTGGGTTCTATATAAACCTTACATACATATGATGGTGGATGTGTGTAGATTCAGATCTCTATGCTTGGCCAAAGTCCCCAGGACTCGTAACTCTCTTCATCTTACTTCTTTGCATATTAGATGCTAGCACATCATGAATGGAAGGATGAATCCCTCTTGTTAAATGAGATATTCAGTTTATTCCATGGATAAACCACATATATGGGATTATTTTTCCACTTAGTGATCTTTATCAAACACATTTGATGAAGTTTGAAGATGTTGCAGATGCTCTTTAGTGTACAAAATTATTATTCACAATATTTCTTCATTTCAATATTTTAGATACAATTTCATATTTATCACATGGATATCCCTATAAAAGGGTTTTAATAAATTTATCTTGATATAATAATTTTTATTAGTCTATAAAAAAACCATTCAGTATAACCCACCACACAACTTCTCTAAATTTCGAAAGTCAAAGATGATGTGAAACTAGTTGGGTGAAAATGTATCTATTGAGATAATGTGAAATATATGTCATGACAAGTCTATTACCATGAAACTTCTCTAACTTCTATAAGACCAAGGCACTATAAAAGTAATCTAGTGTGAATTTATGTGGAGGCCTCCCATAAAAATACCTTATGCTCATAAATTTCATGATATGATCACTTATGCAACGCTTATAGCACTTGTGTGCACGCAATGAGTTTTGAACCCCCCATGCCTCCACTTAAAAATAACCTATAATTTCATTATTTAAAAATTTATATAACTTATATAGAATCAAGATAAATGGATATGGTACCAATTTATAACATCCCAGATCCCTGGACCATCAAACAATGATTGGATTGGTGGTTGCTATTATACCTAAGGTTCCCCTCCCCATATTCCATAGGATGCCAACTAGTAGCAAGGGCACATGAGGTTACCAAGGGGAGACTGTACCCTCATTATTAGAGTGTTAAGCATAATATAATTAAGCTAAATCAGATACAACACCACATATAAACATCACAACCTATACAAGTACTGATAAAATAAAGAAATCAACAAATAAAATAATAAATTTACGTGTCTTATATACCAAGCTGGATCCCTTATGGGAAAATCATACACAAGAAGTAATAAAGAATAAAACAAAACTGAGTCTATCAACTTATCACCACTGGTCCCATGTCTGGTGTGGTCTCATCATCCAACTCTAACCTATGAAGAAAAATCAACAATTATAAACGTCACGTCTTTCCCTAAACCTAAACCTCCAACCAAGTAACACATTCTTGGGTACCCAAGTTCCATGGAGGCCTAAAAAGGGTGTGAGTACATCTCAACAGGCCACCAATAATGAAATTCCTAAAATAACCAGTCTATACAAAGTGAATACAATAGTGTTCAATCTAAATAATTGAAAATATAATGATTTTAACATCTAACTAAAATGTGTAAAACAAATTCTAAACCTGGGCTCTGTGATGACACCCAAGAATGGTACATACCTACTTTGGCCAGTGTTGGGGTATATTTGAGCACATCATAATGACTATGGTAACCCATATCCTTTCTGGGGGTAATATACACATCCTTGGCCAAACAACCGACATCCAAGGGTAATATACTCATCCTCAGAGCCCAACCAAAACCAATCAGGGTCTGAGTTCACCTTGGGTCCATCAGGTATAACCAAATCCACATTAAGATCGGGTTTACCCTGGGTCCATCAAGTACAACCAAACCCACCTAAGGGTCAAGTTCACTTTGGGTTTATCGAGTACAACCAAGAGTAAATTTTATTTACTTTAAAATAAAAATTTACACAAATCATTATTTCCATATAAAAAGGGAAATCAAAACTTATCATTTTCATGACATAAAAGAAACAAATACAAGGTATAAGAGATCATTTAATATTTCAACATAAAAAATAATTCCAATTCCCATTACCCAAAACCATTTTAGAATGAAATTTTCAATTTTTTTTCCAAAATAATTTTTCCAATATACCAAACACATGTTATCATATCCAATTTTTCATTTCCATTTCAAAAACCAAAACCAATTTTTATTACTATTCCCAATTTCCATTTTCAAAACACCATTTCCCATACCATCCCAAATCCATTTCAAAGAACTATTTCCAAATACTATTTATAATATCGATGATTGTGAAATTCTATTTTACAATCCTCGATTTTAATCATTTCCTATCATTTAACCACTTTAAACCCATTATAAAATTAATGAAATTATGCTGAAATAAGATCAAGGTTTCATGTAGAGTCATCCCCTGACATTTCCCACTTAAATTTTTATAAAAATTAGCCTTTCAATTTATTTTTCCAATTATAGGGTTAATTCATCATTAAGGAATCCATCTTGGTCATCTCTTTCTAATGTTCAAGCATGTCTAAGGGGATTTTAACTAAGAACAAAATATATTCTAAATCATTTAATTTAAATAAAGTCATTGCCTAGGTTGTTTAGCTGAATTTCATGACATATGTCCTTGGAAATATCAAAATCATATGGATAAAGTACAGGGAAAAATTACTTTTAAGAATATTTCCACATTGGTTTACATAGGTTATAAATTTCTTCCAAGGATCTCCAAGCCTTGAAAATACCCAACCGGTCCTTTCCTACACTCCTAACTCTAGAAGATCTCACCACATCAGAAACATGAACAAATTCTCTCTAATTACCTATGATGTCCCCTGACCACAACACAAGAAAAATCCCCAAGAGACAACACAAATTACATGGTTAATTTAAAACCAATTTTAAGAAAACCCTTTGAAAATTACCCCTGACATCATACCTTAATGAAACACCATTCCATCACTAGAAGACACTTCCACAAGACATCCCCTAATACGGATGAACAAAATACCTAAAGGAAATGATTGATTCCCCCATTCTCTGGTGGGATCGCTGATGAAAACCTAAACTAGAGAACTCAAAATTAGAGAGGAAGAATTAGAGGATGACCTGAAGCCATTGGATGAGAACACATAGCTTGAATCACTTAAGAATTTCTAAAAAACACCCCCAAGGTCAAGGTGTGTTGAAGGGAAAAAATTAGAGGGATTTTGGGGGATATGAACACCAAAAAAATGGAAAGAGTGGTTCTAACCTCTCAAAAACATGATGTTAAAATATTGCAATTGCATCACTTTATAAATCCCACTGGTTGGCCAGTTGCCTACTACAGTTTTTTGGCAGCAACTCCATCCTCTCATTGATGTTCCCTTAAGCTCTTGTTTCACCTCCTAAGACCCATTACCCATCTAAATACACAGATTTTATATTCTAAAACTCACAAAAACTTCATTCTAAGGTTCAATGAAAATATTTGTCCCTTCCAACAAATGAGAGTTTATATTTCCCCTACAAATTCAAACCATTCCATACATACATTGTATTAAAAACACCCCACCAAAACACTTTTCATCCTTGATAAGTCCCAGTGGTCATACATACACATCTCCTGACCTACGCTAGTCACCATTTGAAGCTGAATTCCCTTGTTACATTCTTGAATGCCAGAAACACATCCAATGTACAACCTTCAATTCAAGGTGCTCCAACCACCAAAACTTGAGCCAACACCCGTTGTTATTATCGGAACATAGAGATGGAACATAACTAATCCCATCTAACCCAAAACATTATCGTATCATCATCATCTAATTTTACATTGACCCTATGGTACTCCCTATCATAATATTTGGATTACAACCACCAATTATGATTCTTTCATGCCTCCTCTGCCAGGAATGCTTATTAAAACACCACTCATGAGCTCAAATGATGCGCTTGACATGGTTTACAACTCAAAACACTAGATAATACACTATAATTCCTATTAAATGTCGTCTCACACCCTTGTTATGGAAAACCCACATGGGTGGATTCATGAATGCCATCCATGTATAGGTGAGAAACATACCATCTTTTCCTTGAAAACCACAATTTTATTGTCAAAAAATATATTCCATATCAAAAAAGACCCACTGGATTTTATTTGTAACTTAACACATCCAATCCCATATGAAAACATAAGGCAAACTGTCATAGACTAATTCATCTTAAAAACACCCAACTCTAATTTCCAATGCGTCATGAATTTACCTGATTATGATGTCTTTATGGACAAAGGAATATTAAGATCACCCAAATATGTAAAATTGAAATTGGACCAAACCAAATTCTAAAGATGAATGGGCTCTCAAACCTAGGCCCTTATATTAGGAATCTCACAAGCCCACTGCTCATGGACAACACTCATATCCCCATCCAAAAACACAATATTTCTAACACACCAAGGCCAACCGCTTACCCTAGGTCTCACACAACCATCATCATCAACACTATTTTTGAATACACCTAATCTAAGGTCTTATTCATCTAGGTTTACACTGAACTACCATAACCACTCCCAAGTTAGGTATAAACCACAAGGGTCACTAGTAACTACATTACAAGGTGACATCTCACAACTTCAAGGTCACCGCCCAACTGAAGGCACAATAAGAAACATCCCACTATCTATCACACCTAGACCCATTAAGATCTAAAAAATTAGGCACCAAATTTATCCCCAATTTATCATACCCAATTTGAGTCACTTAAAATCATCATAGTTATAAGAATCACACTTATAAAAGTGAAACATAGTCCAATCCCCATTTTACCTTATATACACATCATAGGTATTCAAAACCAGCTCTTAAAATCAAAAATTACCCATACATAGGTTCGGGTTATACAAAATTATTTAAATAGGATTTAAATTTTACATCTTCCCATTATCCACCAAGATTATATATTTTAACCATTCACCATTTATTTAGATATCAAAATCCAGGTTTGATTGGATATAATTCCATTAACAAGTTATATAGGAAAACACCTTATAAGTTTCTTAATGTAACTTTATTTAACCAAAAAATCACTTTAATAATTTATTTATGCCTTCCAATTAACCATAAGTCACCTAAGGAGTTGGTTAAGTAGAATGACACCATACATTTATATGTAAAATATACCATATAATTGGTTGTAGACACTTTAAATAACCAACCCCTCTCAATTACTTGGAACCATAGGTAAATATAAATTATTAAAAGACATAAGCTACATGCAATAAATAAAACACCAAAACATTTGAATCCTAAGAATATTTCAATCATAAGAAACATGAAAATGACATATCAGTATTATATTTCCATCATGATGAATGGAAACACACACCCTTTTTCATACTTATAAAGAGTATAAATCCCATAAATCAATAACATTATACACAAGTGCACCACTCTAGTTGAAAATAAATCAACTGTAATAGCATAGAGTAAGAGAAATAATTCCCATCTATAGAAACTTAGATTTTCCCCATACGTGGGGTTGAAACTCATGAGAACAAGATCATTACCAACCTCCTACAACATCTTAATCTCCTTTCTACCTCACCCAAATAGTAATAAAAAATAAAAATAAGCTTTGATACCACTTTGTAACATCCTTCTACCCCATACCACTTGACGATGCCTAGATTGGTGGTCATTACTATACCTTAGGCATGCCTCCACATATGTCGGAGGCTTATAACTAGTAGCAAGGGACCGTGAGTTTACCGTGGGGAGACCATTCCCTCATTATCAGAGTGATAAACACAATATAAGTAATATAAATCAGATACAACACCATAGATAAAAATCCTAAATTGAACAAGTTCCAATAAAACAAATCATTCAATATATGAAATATTAAATGAATGTGTCTTACATGCCAAATTGGATCCCCCATGGGTAAATCATACACAAGAAGTACTAAAGAATAAAATAAAATTGATTCTATCATATCTTCTCCAATGTTCCCTTGTTTGGAATATTCCTATCATCAAACTCCAACCTATAAATCCAAATCAACAATCATCAATGTCGGTCCTTGTCCTAAACCGAAACTTGCAACCAAGTAACATCTACTTGGTTACCCAATTATCATAGTGTATTGAGTAATGTGTGAGTGAATTTCAGTAGGCCACCACCAATGAAATCTCTTAAATAACCAATCCATACAATGTGAATGCAGTATTTTTGAAGATAAAACATTATAAATAAAATTATTTTAGCATTTAACTAAAATGTGTAAAAAAACACCAAATTCTGTCTCTGTGATGACACTCAATAATGATACATACCTATTTTGTCCAGTTTTATGGTGTCTTTGAGCATGTTGAAATATTCTTCTAGGGTTAATATACCCATATCCTAGCAAACAACTAGAAACTGGGGGCTGGGTTCACCTAGTTTCATTAGGTATAACTAAATACACCCAAGGGTCGGGTTCACCCCGTGTCCATTGAGCATAACCAAATTCAACCAGGGAATGGGTTCACCTTGGGTCCATCAAGTATAAACAAGAGAAAATTTTATTTACACTGAAATAAGAACATACACAAATCATTATTTCCACATAAAAATAGAACTCAAAACTTGTCATTACTGTAACATTAAAGAAACAAATACATGGAATACAAGATCATTTAACATTTTTTCTGAAAAAAAATCCAATTCCCATTACCCAAAATCATTTCGAAAAAACATTTCAAAATACCATTTTCAAAATACTTGTTTCAAGATACCAAAAACATGCCATCAAATCTATTCCATGTTTCCATTTCAAAAACCAAAATAATTTCCATTACCATTCCTAATTTCAATTTTCAAAACACCATTTCTCATACCATCCCAAATCCATTTTAAATAACTATTTAAAAATACTATTTAAAAATTTTATGATTGTATAATTACATTTCACAATCCTATATTTGAATCATTTTCCCCATTTAACCAATTTAAAACTATTATGAAATTAATGAAATTATGCTGAAACAAAGTCAAGGTTTCAAGTAGAGCCATCCACTAACATTACCCACTTAATTTTTATAAAACTTAGCATTCGTCTATGTTTTTCATATTCCAAGGTCAATTCATAATTAAGGTTCTCCTCTGGGGTCATCTATTTCTAAAATTCAAGTATTTATAAGTGTATTTTAACTAAGGAAAAAGACATTCTAAACTATTTAATTTAAATCAAGTCAATGATCGGTAAGGATGACATGACCAAAAAACATATGGGCTTGGAAATATCAGAAGAATATGTGTCAAGTATAGGGACCAACTACCCTTAAAAATATTCCTAAATTGGTTTCCATAGGCTAGAAATTTACATCTAGGATCTCTGATCTATGACCATACCCAACCGGTCCTCTCCCATGCTCTTAGATCTAGAATCTCTCACCGCATTGGAACCGTGACCAAATGCTTGCCAATGTACCCCCGACCACAACCTGAGACAAAGCCTTAAGGGATAACACCACATCCACAGTTAATTTAAAACCAATTTGAAGAAAAAATTCAGAAAAATTCACCATGGTTTAATTATTTAATGAAACACCAATCCACCACCACGAGACATTCTCTACCAAGGATAAATAAAATCCCTAAAGTAAATGGGAAATTCAACCATGATTTGGTGTAATAATCAATGGAAACCAAAATTAGAGAACTAAAAAATCATAGAGGAAGAATGATAGGATGAGATAAAACCACCAGAGGAGAATACATACCTTGAATCTCTAAAGAACAGGTCTAAAACACCCCCAAGATCAAGGGGTGTGGAATGGAGAATAAGAAAGGGTTATTGGGGGTCATGTGCACCAAAGAAAGGGGGAAGAGGGGGGGGGGGGGGGTCCTCCTCAAAAAATTTAGGGGGAAATATTTTAATTTCCCCCATTCAAAATCCCACTAGAAATCTAGTAGAGGTCACTAGAGAGCCGATGGACGTCATTGATCAGCTGGTGGCTACAGGCAGTGGCTGCTGCCAATGCCAGACACTACTGGTGGGCCAGTGGCCTACTACAATTTTTCAATAGCCACTCCAGCTTCCCCTTGATGCTCCCTCAAGATCTTGAGTCACTTTCAAATCCCCATTCCCTATCCAAGACAACTATTTGAATTTCAAAAACTCTCATAATTTCATTCTGAATTATTTTTCATCAACATATCATATCCACCAAATGAAAGTTCATATTTCCCCTAGAAATTCAAACCCATTGGTACACATGAGGTATTACAAAACAGTCCCAACATTTAGAACCCACTAATTTCATGCAATGTTTTCTATGTATAGGATATAGTGAAACCTAAAACTCCTAAGCATATCCCTTATAAAGATAACTACCCCAATATAAAAAGGATAATATTAGAATAATATGCACACCAAACTCTTTGTGCAAGTCTCCCACATGGGATTTTTTCTCAATCCTTCCTTGAGAGTATGAATTTAAAAACTTACACTTGAGGCACGAAAAGGGGAATTATACTCCACAAATCCCTTTTTGAGCCCCCTAGAATGACTATGCTTGAGTATAACTCTCATTAATTATACCTAATCCCTAAGGATTGTGAAAAACTTACATAAAAAGTGTCCATCATCAATGATGACCATGTGCAAAAATGTTGAACACGGAGAACCACATTTTATCATGAGTCTATCTTCTACACCATGGAGTAAAACTTACACAAATGCATATAGGGACCATTAAAAATGGGATTTAGAATCATTTCTCCCAATTGCACCCATAGACTGAGGAGTAATTCATGTAAATTATATATAGGCTACCAACCTCACCTCAGACACACACTACTGGGAAACTACCATATACCATTGCCTTTAAATCATTATTATAGGGCTTGGAACCATTAGTATAGGTTATACTAATGGTTCTAACAACCATTGGGTATTTTTTTATATTAATATCCCTATATCAATGACTTAATTATAGTTGTTGGTATCGGTAGGATGGGGTTTCGTAATACCAAGAGTTATAGAAATTGTTAGTATAACCAATCTATACTTACAGTTCAAAAGTATTATTATATACCCCCTCTACCAGCAACCATTGACACTCCCTAATATCCATCCATTACTCCAAGTCACACTTTCAACTCATAGTACACATTCAAAACAATACATATATAATATATTTAACATTCAATCAATTGATTACTTCAAAAACAAATCATAACACATATATACAATAAATTCTAGTCATAAAACACCATTTAAATGATTGTGCTATAAATATCAAGTTAGAAATGATAATATCTCCATCATAACCACCATTGTCATCATGTTTATCACTAACATCATGAGTTTCCTCACTAGCATCATTCCCTCCAATATCTTCATCACAATCACCACCAAGAAATTAATCGCCATCACTGATTACATCATATAATGAGCACATCTTCAACATGAATGTGTCAAAACCCATAGTGGTATATGAGGGAAGTGATTGATGTAAAGTTTCCATAGCTTTTAGAAACTACTCGTTGGACTTTTTATTTATTTCACACTCCTACATGACTAATTTTTTTAGCCTCCACTACCTCTATATGGGAATATTATACCTCTACATAGGCCTCTTGAAACTTGGTGTTACTAGAGTTACTTTAGGCAACTAAATTGGGCCAATATCTAATGGGGACGATACTATTCTGAAGTTGATAGTGGGCTCTTCCATGATGATTTCCATCTAATATCTATCACAAATGATCGCATATCCTAATGTTGTCATCATATTTATAATAAAGGGCCTCCAAATCATGATATTCACAATATAAATGAGATATTTATTTACAAAATATATTTTAAAATTTGAAAAAATTAGAATAAAACATATGATCTTTTCTTGCATCTGTTCATTTACAACACTCCAATAATTCTTCTTTTTTCTTGAGAAAAAAAAATTCATATTAGGAACATAAACTTCTATGTTCAATACCACCCAATATAAATGAAATTTATTGCAATAAAATATATTTCAATAATATTATATTAATTATTTAATTTAATCAAGTAAAATTGCTTGTAAACAATTTAATCTTTTCATCATTGGGTGGTGAAAAAGATCTGATTTTTGGTTAAATTAGTTTCAAAATGAGTTTTTGATTTAATTTAATCTGAGTAAGGTATAGATAGATAATATGGTTTCTTAATAACATTATTATCTTGAAATAAATTGAACTAGTTTCAATGAATTATTTTAAATTTTAGTAATTATACTAATTAATGACATGAATGAGATTAAATTGGGAAATAATATTTCATTTTAATGGTCAATACACATTAATTAGTGTTATTGGACTAATTTGGGATAAATAAAGTCTTTTTTATTTAATTTTTATTATATTTGGTTTTCAATTTAAAAGGGAAAAATTTATGAAATTAGGAATTTTAAATGATCATGTGACTTAAAAACCTTGATTAATATTTAAAATAAAGGTGTTCACATGATATGTATTTTAAAACTAATTTCATCTTTTTTGGTTACGATTTGTTTGGTTGAATTAATATGGATTATGTGATAAATTGATGTTTATGTGGTCAGACCCATGGTTTCTATGATTCTTCATTTGGGATGTTTTGAATTAATTTATTTTTTGTTTTTGTAGTTTATTTTATTTATAATTATATTGGTTTTCCATAATTTTATGAGTGATTGATTTGTTAGGATGTATTTGGTTTGAAGAAGAAATTTGGAAATTTTATGTTAAGTTTGAGGATAATGTGGATTTTATATATTATGTGAGATATGTATTTTTGAATGGTATATTTAGTATGAAATGATTATATAAGGTTTCCTTGGATATAATTAAGCAAGATGGTTTTGGTTTGGGTAGTTATTTTTTATTTTATCCCTTTTTTGTGAATGTTTGGTGTATAAATGGAGAGGGGAAGTAGATTATTTGATGGATTACTAATTTAATGCTCATATAGATTAAATTATGGTAATTTAGGATTCAACAATGTGTATTTAATTTTGAATAAATTATTGGTATGTTATTTAGTATTCTCAGGATAAGAATTGTGGTTTTGGGTATTTATGTTTCCAGGTTTGATTGGAATTCTAAGAGATATTGATGTTTTTGGTGGTAAATATTTAAAATACCATTAATTTTAAGTTTTAAAAAGTGAAAATAATATATATATATATATATATATATTATCTTCTTAAACACTGATTTGAAAAAGTAGCTACTTGGATGAATAGTAAATAGTTTTTAAACTACTTGGTATGAGTTTTGTTTAATCATTTTAAAAAATATTTTCAAATAGTTTAAAAAATATTAACATAACTAATTGTAAAGAATTTTTTAAACTTCTTATATATAGTTTTTATACTTATTTTAAAAGAAACATTTGAAAAAAATTATAATCACTTTAAAAACTACTTACAAGTAATTTTTTAAACTATTTTTAAACTATTTTTAAATAGTTTACATGATGTTTTCAAACTATAAGTTATTTATAGTTTACATTTAAACACTAAACTTTTATTATTTTTTTGAATTTATTTCATTTTTTTTATTTTGAATAAGTTTAAGTCAATTTATATTCATTTAATTAATTTCAGTTAAGTTTTATTTCATTCCATTAGGTATAGATTAGAATAGTTCATTTTTATTTGATTCAAGATAGGTCAAGTCAGTTGAGTTACATTCATTTCAGTTTTTTGAGCCATTTCAAGTTGGTTTTGGTTATTTTACATCTATTTGGATCATTTCATGTCAATTTAGTATGATTTGGTATGATTCATATTAGTTTTATTTAGTATGGTTTAGTTCTTCTGTGATACAACAATTTTATGCTAGTTTTGTTTGGTTTGTTTCTTTTTAGTTTAATTCGATTAAATTCAGTTTTTTTGATTCATTTAAAGTAATTTTAGGTGTAGTATGATATTTTTGTTTTGGTTTATTTTTGTTGTAACCTATTTAATCATAGTTGTACATGAAAAATACTTGATGTATCTCATGCTTTAGAATATTAGTTCACCCAAAAGTGTAGACACACTTCATAGCTTCTTTATTTTTTCATTTATTTATGATGATTACTAAAAAATAAAATTAAACAATAAAAAATTAATTATTAATACAAACACAATCAATTTTAGTCAAGAGAAACATTAAATTTGAATAATAATTTGAACTCATGACTCTTACAATAATAAATCATTTCCTAGTACTATGTTAGTAGACACTGATAGAGGGTTGGTATACCCTCTAAATCTATTCAAACTCTACCAGACCAAACATTATATATCTCATGATTATATTATCTCTATAGATCACATAATTCCAATAATCACTCTTCCCTCACACATTCACCATTTATAACATTATAGTGAAACTGTTACCAAAATATTAATTCATATAAATACCATAATAATATAAAATGTAATCTAATGAATTTTCTTACCCATATACAAGACCGTGTAGTATCCTTTATTTGATTTTCAAGATGTATCTAGGAAATTGGTTTCACAGGAACAATGTCATGGTATTTGGAATGCATATCCATAAAACCCATATATTCTCTCCCTATTTTACCAATAATTTAATTGTATTCATTATACTCGATCATAACTTGTGTATGGCGATTCCACACTTTTCACATATGAGTATAACTATGTCACCTAATAGTGGTAGATCTAACTATGAAATAATAAATGAAAAATATTAAATTAATAAATAGTACAATTAAAAAAAAATTTGGTTACAAAATTTACTAGTATTGTAAAAACATACGTAGTCTAAGATGACCAGTAGGATCTGATGGATCCCTAGGATGTGAAGGATCAATAACATGTGTGGTAATAGGGGGTCCAACATATGCTTGGGATAATATGAAGGTGATAGATTGGAATCTAAAGGAGATTGGGCATAAAATACCGAAGAGAACAGATAAGTAGGAAATGGAGGAGGTGACATAAAATACTATAGAAAATGATAATATAGATGGGGACTAGAATCCATAATTATATAAGGAAATTATAGATGAAGAGGATTGTAGAACATAAATAGTGGTGAAAACATAGGCAGTCTGAATATCCCTAATTCCTCTATGGGAACTATGTGATAAAAAATCTATGATATATGGTATATTTGGTAAAGGGACTGTGTGTGATCAATTATTACAAGTACTGTGAGTATCACTAGTACATCCCCCTTTGAATTGGTAGTATGGTCACCGTTATTACAAGTTCAGTGGGAGAATAGTTATCTCTTGGATGGTGGAACCAGATTAAAAATTAAAAATGATTAATGACGTGACATTATATGTTTTGTAATTGATATATATATATATATTATATAGTATACTCACAATGGGAACCATATGAGCAATTCCAATCTCTCTCATGCAATGATCATTTTCATATATTCTCTTCATTTGTATATCTTAATATTTTTAATTTATTACATTAGAAAAATATATATATTAAATTAGTAATTTAGTTATAATGTAATAACATAATCAACACATTCTAATTAGCATGGTAAAATTAGGTATGATATGGTTTTCTTATGATATATTCAATTCAATCTAATTCAATTTGTGTTAGGTTGATTCAATTTTGATTATATTAGGATGGTTCATTTCTATTTAATTTATCTTTGAGTTTAGTTTGGTTTAGGATGGTTGTGTTTAAGATATTTTGTATTAGTTTATGCGAGTTTTAGTAGATTTGTTTTATTGTTCATTTAGTTATTGGGTTCATATTTTGGTTAGTTTATTTGATTATTTGGTTATTTGGTCATTCAATTAGGTCATTTGGTACATTTTGGGTTTAAGTCATTTGATTCATTTTGGGTTAGGTCATTTTTTTATTTTTTATTTATGATTTTTTTTCTTTTTTGGGTTAATTCATTTTATCAGGAGAGTTTTCATATTTTAAAATGTTATTTTAGAGTGGGTTTTATAAGTTAATAAGAGTAATCTTGATGTTTTTAAAAATTTATTTTTGAATGTATCAAGAAGTTTAAAGTTGTTTAATTAATTTAAGAAGTAATTTAGAATTTTGTAACTTAAAATAAATTATATCCTTTATTATTTATGAGTTTATTTAATGGAAAAATTATTTTTTATAAAATATCTATTATCCTTACATAGGACCCTATCCCTGTATGAAGGTAACAACAAATTTCCTTCTATAATGTAATGGTAGTTCAAATCCAAAGTGATATATAAAGGTAAGTAATATTTTATATTGTTTACGTAAAGGTTGATCCCTCACATCAGGGTGACCCATGTAGGGGTAAGTTGGACTATTCTCATGTTAGGGTAGTTCCCTCTCCCATGGTAGGGTAAAAACTATTTTGTTAATTCTTTGTAAGGGTAGACCTTGAACCACGTTAGGGTCATCCAAAGCTGGTGCTGTGAAAATGTATCACTTAGGGGTAAGTTAGTTCATCCTCATGTTAGGGTAAATCCAATTTTGTTAATATTTTATAAGGTTAGACCCCCAGCCGTGTCAAGGTTATCCAAAGCTAGTGCTGTATAGACGTAAATAATTTTACCTTTACACAGAACAACCCTCTCATGTGTAGATTACATATTTTATCCAAAATATCACAATTCTTCCCATTTTTGATTATTAACTTATTCTTTATGTATTTAATAGAAAAATAACTAAAAATCAAGGAACATAATGTAAATTATGATAGGAGACAAATCATAAAAATCAGGGAATAATATTATTATGATTTTAATAATCCAAATTAAACCAAAAAAAAATATATCTACATAAAAAATTGAATGTGATAAAAATAGTGTAAATATGAAATTATAATTCATAGATAATCACACAATATGAAATTATAATAAAATAAACATGATAAAATAACAAATTTCACAATAGTTTAAATATAAAATTATAATTCCTAAATAATTAAAAACTTCACATGGGTTTTTAATCTCCAAGATTAAATATGAAATTATAATCCATTTCAATTAGTTAAAATGTACAATATTTTTAAAATCAGTTCACATGAAAACTTTTTTTAAAGTTTACATTTAAAATGTATTTAGTTTACATGTGAAATGATATAATAGTTTACATGGATTTTTTACATCATTTTACACTTTACAAAATGAAACCAAAATTAATAAATTTGAATAGAACAAACCTACAAGACCCAAGTCAAGCTAAACTGACCTGAATGGCCCGAAGGCCTTCATTTTTATTTTATTATAGATAATCCCCCCTTTAAAGGGATGAAGGGGAACCCATACATGACCTGTAGGCCCAAGGCACAAGGCTCAACATGACCCACAATACATGACCTGAAGGCCTAGAGGAATACCATGCCCATTACATAACCCGTAGCCCCAACTAGTCAAGCTAAACTGAATAAACCAAGAACACATATGGTTGCTTCTATATATTACACACCATTACTTTAGGTTCACAATCAAATCTAACAATTGGACTATTTGAGTCATCATATACAATATATTGATCAAGAACAATGGAAGCAATGATGGTGTCAACTTCATCCCCACTATCATCAAAAGTATGTCTTTAGATTACTTCACTAATGACACCAAAATCATGTATTAGATTATCTTTCACATAAAATCCTCATTTCTCCATTGATAAAAAAAATATATGGATCATCAGTATCCAGAAAGCATGTCATGTTAATATCTCTAAATCCATATCCATTAATAAATATTCAATGACATGTAATTGAATCATACCACTTACATTTCATTATAGCGACTCAACCATGAGATTAATAATATAATGTTAGTATTACTTCAAAAACTACATTGTAAAAAACATTTTCATACAAAGTCCTACTTTCCAATGCAATGTAAAACAAGATTTCATTGTAGCTAATATAGTTCTATCACGTTATGTTCTCATGTTCACTACTCATTTTGTTATGCCAAATTTGTATCCATTGATGACCATTTATTTTTATTCACGAACCAAATAATTGGGACCAAAATATGAAGCTCTTATTTTTATAGAGATAGATCCAATAGTTATACTAAATACATGAAATATAAATTAATATTAAAATTGTATGGATATTTATTTTTTCTATTTTATTAAATTAATTATTTTACCTCCAATTTCAACCAAACATGAAACTCATTATTATGCAAAGCCACTCTCTTTATCAAAGGTAATGAGAGATGAATCCTACATACATTTTTTTATATTAACTATATAAAAATATAATAAAAGTTTAATATATATGTAAAAATACTTAGTATGAGATAACATATCTATGTTTAAATTACTCTCTTTATGTAGTCATTGAACAAATCATAGTTAATCAAGACTGTGAGATGTGTCATCTCTCTCTAATCAAGTATCAATATAGCCAATGCATATGATACATTAATTCCCCATATTTGGGTAAGTGTAGGAAAAGTAGGTTAAAAGTTTTCATTCCACTCTTCTTAATTTCTCATTGGTTAGTTATGTATTATGCTCACATCACCCAAATATAGTGAATTGAAATCCATACATTTTTTAGCCAAGTGGCCTTTCAAATTGTAACCTTTGAGATGATTCTTATTTTGGACATAATACTTAATTTTGAAAATATTCCTTTTATTTGGATACATCCAATTAAAATTAAGAGGTCCCTAAATAAGTATTTTAGTTGTAATATGGATAGTTATATACAACATGAAATTGAAAAAAAATGGAAGAAAATTTTTCTCTCACTCACACAGAATTAATGATGTATTTTCCTATATTTTTATCAAAAAATTCTTGTACAACCTTTTATTATATAGATATTTATATAAATGTAATAAAAAAATCACCATCAGTGTTACATTATTTGATATTAAATGGAATACTTCTATTGGAATCAATTCATGCAGAAGGATGTGGTAGTCATAAGTTTTCAGATATTTCAGTTTCAAATTTTTTATGTTGACCCATTTTGATATATTTATTGAATAGACATGATGAATCTTTTTAGTCACTAGTTCTTGCAGAAATTTATTTTTCTATAAAGGTGTCCTCACATAAGAATCATAAGGAATTTCCATTTATTTTCACTAATATACACAAGTTACAGTTCTAGTATAATACCCCAATCCACCAAGCCACACCAAGATCGTATATTAACTTTGGTATTCCCCTTGAATTTAGAAGAATTAAAAGAAAAATTTCACATAAATTTGTCTCAATGTGAATTACATATAAAAATTCATGTAAAAAATCAGTTGAACAATAAGGAAAATCAAATAGGATACTTTTCTTCTTTCAATTTTACTTGGATTTAGTGGAAATAGTCTTCATCTTTTTAGATTTTTCTGACCTTTATAAAATGAAATATTGAAATCCTGAAATTATTCAAGCACATAAATTCTATACATGTCATACCAGTATGGACGATCCATTGGAAAGAATCATCGGGTCCTATGAAAATGAGACTGTGATGATATCTAATCCCTGTAGATCATATATCCTTTATACAAATAGGACAAGATAGTTTTCCCTCTACACTCCCTCCAAACATAATTTCATAAGTAGAAAATCATTTGTCCTCAATATAAGCACAAAATTTATATAAAATATTTTTTTCAAAGAATCTTTGTATATTTACGCACACAGTCCAAAGTTTCTTTAAATGTTTTATTAAAGGTTACATGTATGCATATATGTCATTTCCAAGATCAAAAGGTCTAGATATAAACAGGCTCAATAAAGTGAATGGTTTTTCATACCATGCATGGAGGAAGGTTATAAATGTGAATGAAAATTCGACATGTTCTATGTGAAGTAAGCATAGGACTAAACAGATTAAAACTATCACATGATAGACCCACCCTGACATTACATACCTCAACTGTAAAATCAAGATATCGTGTATCTAATGTGCTCCCTACTAATCAATTTATAGGTTCAACTAACTCATTATTATACTTAATTATATTATCATCATTCCATTATATATTTATTGATATTTCATCAAATATGAAAAGATTTTGGAGCCTAAAAATCAGTTGAAAGTTTCATATTACTTCCTATGACACATGATATGGTATTCCATATCTATTTGTCTTCCATCAAGATGTACCAAATTATTTATAATAATTTTTTCCTATTGTTTTCTCCAAAAAATAAGCTACAATATTTTAGTCAAGAATGAAATTTATTTATATAAAATCAAAGTTGTTCAATTAACTTCCATTCTATACAATGATTTAAGGGAATATCTACATCATAAGGAAGCAATTCCTTCAAAAAGGTAAGAATATAATTAATGACAATATTATAAATTCCACACATTATTTTTCCATGATAAATCTACATTATGAATTCTAATTTTTTAATTTTACTACATGCCGGATATACATGGGTCCTAGCATCATCCATAAATTTTTTCACATTCTCAAAAATATTAATTTCATTAGTTACATCCTAAGTACTCATATAATTATCTTTTTTATTGACATAATTTTTTTATCATGTTTATAAATAAAAAAATTTATCAAATACCAATTTCTCCATTCAACTATTTTTATTTTATTCATAAAAAATATAATATTTCCTTTTATCTCCCTTAAGATACCATAAATTAGTGTTTTTTGAAAACTAACTTTGTTATGTGGTAGCTAACTTCTTCATGACTTAACCAAGGTCTTCCAAAACAATTAAAACAAGGGTGGTGTATAATACCTCTATATGAAGCATTATTATATGAAGAATCAAAAAATAAATCCAACTTATTTTGAAACCTGGTTGAGATATAATTAATATTATACATCCAAATTTTTTCCACTCTATTAAAAAAAAGTTTATATTAATATAAAATAGTAGACTATAATTAGATAATTCATGATTTCCATGAATCTTTTGAATATATAATATGAGAAAAAAATAATCCCCAACTAAATTCATATGTATTTATCATGAATCAATTAATTTTGTTTCTATCTGGTTTAATTTGATGTAGGTCATATATTTTCATATTAGATTTAGTAATTTTATATTTAAACTTATATAAATTAATGGGTTTTTATTTAGTTTGATTTGATTCAAATCAGTTCAACTCTTTTACAATAAATTTTATTAAGTTTTATTTATATTGTTTTAATTTTTCTTAGTTTATATTGGTTTGGGTTGAGTTGGGTTTGGTATTTTCAGGCTATATTAGTCTTCTTTGATTCATGTTGGTTTAGTTTCATTTAATTTGGGTTGGGTTTATTTGATTTAGTTTTGTTTAAGTAAATTTCATTTGATTGATTGATTGATTTATTCTATTTAGTTTAATTTATTTCATTTCAATTCATGTTGATTTATTTCTAATTAGTTTTTTTTCAGTAACTCATTGGTTTTTTAGGTTCCAATATATTTTAGTTAATTTTTTTAATGTTCAGTTTCATTTATTAGGTTTGATTTTTTATGGTTTGGAATCCAATTTCACAAATATTTAAGGATCTTGAGATACCAAAAGTGTTGGGAATACAATCAAGAAAAACACATGACTAGCCTTGTAAATCGACCATAGAGAAGATACACTTTCTTACCTCACATGATCAAAGCATAATAGTTGAAGAACCATTGGATTTTTTAATGATATTTTAAATCAACCAATTTTGTATGAATGTGTTTGTATGATATGGAAGTTGTGACATAATTTGAGAATATTGTTGAACTATTTTTAATGATAAAAGACATGTGTCAATGGTGTTCAAGAACTGACACATTTTTAACAACATGCTTGAGAAGGTAGAAGACACATTGTTTGTGGAAGAATTATGAAGATCATACGAAATATTATTTTTCATGATGATTTGTATAGAATATTACTTGTGGAGAACATTTAGTTTCTTGTAATTTAATTAGTTTTTAAGAAGTATATTTGAGTTTGAATTTACTTAAAAAACATGGGTATTTGTAGTCACCCAAGAAGAGCTATCTCAACCACATGTGGGATTAAGATTGACCACATTAGAGTCATCCCAAGCATGGGTATCCATGGTGGTAGTATACCTGTAGGAAGGAAATAAGGAGTGCATGTATAAGGCCCCAGCCTTAAACATTACTTAATCTTGAGATATTTCAAGAATACACCTTGAGGATCTTTTCAGGTTTAGAGTTTTAAAGAATTAGATCATAAAACATGCATTACATCCCACATTTAAACAAAGTGGTTACAATAAAAGATAATATTCATTTTTTCCATCAATGGAAACATATTTAAAATAAAACATGGATACTTTCTTAACACTTCCTTGACAATCTCATCATATCATGTACCCTTCCCTTGACCTATGAAAAACATTTCAAAAACTTGGTATGAGCATAAAAATCTCAGTAAGGGATATAAAAATATGTAAAGGAAACATGAGTACATGTATACATAAGAATCAATGAAATCATACTCTAATCATAAAACATAAGCACATTAACATACCTCATAAAATCATGAATAAATCATAGAAATCATAAGACATAAAGGTAACTTGAGGCATTCATAACATTCTTATGTAGGGGGTAACCCTCATGGTTACGTTTGGAATACCCATCACAGTATATTCCCTAAATCTCTTTGGAGAAACCTTAATGTTTAACCCATTTGAGTTACCCAATGCATTGGAGATCTATATCGGGCTCACCCACCCTTAGTTTATCATGGAACCACCCATCTTCATAATAATTCCCAAGAACCATAACATAATCTTATCACATAAAACATACATAATAAAAACATAACATTTCCACATTGCAGTCACAAGATATCAATACAACACATTTATATAACAAAAAAATTATGAAAACCATTTTCAATACCAAAATAAAAGAAAATTAAAACATGGTATTTATTTTTCTTTTAAGAAAAAAAGGTATGGCTTGTAGAGGAAGCCGGAACTCAAATAATGGTCATAGCGGCGGAGAAGTCATTGTCGCCGTATACGTACGACAAAAACATTCCCTTTTTTAGTTTAGTAAAACACTTCATATAAAAAATATTCTTTTTGGATAAATGTCAAAGTCAAATGGGTTTATACACCGTATAAAATTAAATTTTGTATAAAACAAAATATGCCTAAATGAAAGAAGATTGAGACAAAGTCCCATACCTCGGGTCCAACTTGACATGATCATCATTTAACCTCCTAAATAATAAAAATGAGTTAATTTATACTTGCTTAAGAACCTTTTTCAAGTTCATAAATCCTTTTATATCACTTATTACCATGTCATGAACATAATGTAATTATTTAAGTTAATAACGGTCGTTTTAACGATCATTGGTACTTGAGTAAAAAATAAACTCTTTATAATTACAAGTTTTTCATGTATCCATTATATCTAGAGTTATAATCATGATGTAGATATCATATATTTCATATATATCCAGTATATACATTCATTTATAATATTACATAACGTTTAGAGGTAAGAAATGAAATGCACCGTTCATGGAGACAGTAAGCCGTACATACGCATGAACACGACTTTAATTTCTATTTTTTATTTTATGGAATGGAATAATAATGATATAAAGTTATATTATAATTCCAGTATAATATAATATATAATATCATTAATTACATACTTTATATGTCCCCCATATGGCATTAATGAATCAAATCACTTTGAGGGGGCGGTAGTCCGCACTTCCTAAAATGAAGATATAGCGTTTACCCATAATGGAAACCATAAAGGTATGATATAAATGAAAAATACAGAAGATTAAGGAAAACATAAAAATATTATATATCATATATAAATATAGTGTCATCTTAATGTCCACATTTTAAGGTGTTAAAAGAATATTGAACAATCATCGTTTCGTGAGGCAGAAATTCCCCATCCACGGAAATGATATGTTCTTTAACCATTAGATGCAGGTGTGTGTAAGTGTATCTAGAATCCTTATTATAAAAACAACCTAGTATATGTAAGAAACTGGTTTTGTTACAAAAGAAATGAATAAAAAAAGTTTAGGGGTTGTAGAATCAAAATAAAACATAAGAACACAATAGAAGACACTAAGTTTAAATCGGGTAACTCTTTTTGATTTGAGCTCAAAGGATTCCTTGGAAAGACTTCTGCCCAAAGTGAGTCTTATAATAGTTATATAAGGATTTGGAGAGACAAAATTGGCAGGGGTTGGCTGATCCAAAGGCTTTGGAAGTGTGGGTAAGGAGGTAGAGGTGGGGGCCTTTTATAAGAGGAGAGGGGGGGGGGGGCACTCTTGGAAAGTTAAGAAAGGATACTTTTTTATAAAATGATTTTTGGATACAAAAGGTCCCACAATTATATATTTCTCGGATAAGGTGATAAGGGTTCGAAATCCACCCATCCAATAGGTTTTTTACAAGTGTAGGGCTTATATTTTACATTATATTTTCATTTTATTTAAATCGTTAAATAATGTGGTAATCGCTGCATCATCATGGTGTCATAAATAATTTAATTTATTTATTGTCTAAAATTTATAAAACAAATAATATGATGTAAGAAATATTTTTATCTTTCTAATGACTATTTATAGTCAAACATCTGACTTGTATAACCCCATTTAAAAATTGTTTTAGTAAAACAACTCATGTTTGTGTCATTTTTACTTTTACATTAAATAAAAAGAATTAATGTCTTTATCTTACCCAAGTGGCTCCATGGGGTCCCAAAAATCGACCCATGGGTTTTCTTGGTCGGCCATGACATATCCAATAAGGGTAGGACATGTTTTTAGGTCATTTCATATTATTAAAACATTATTCTTACCTTAAATTACACTAATTACCTCTAATCGCGATTAAAAACTTAAAAGTTACTATTCACCAAAAAATTATTTTAATCCCATTGAACCACATTTCACTTATTAATGACAACCATGTATGTCGGATTTTTTGAAATTCAAAACACAGAGGTGGTAAAATTTCATTTAAACGAAAAATCATTTTTTAAGTACCACTTAGTGGTTTCACTATTCATCAAAAATTGATGTTTTTCAGAAAAACACCAAAACAACAGCCTAAGCTATATTTAATATTCTGAATTAAAAAATTATGTCTATTTTAAAAAATTCAAAACATATAAGTTACATTAATTAATTTAATAATTAATTCCCACTGTCAGAGAAAATTGAGTGTTTTTATGAAACAATAAGTATCAAAAGATTGGCACTAGTTTAAGTCCAATTTCAAAGTGAAATTAATTCAACGACCACTATTGGATTAAATGGTAAAAATATATTCTAATTTAACTTTAAAACCAATTCAAAAGATAATCTAATCATATAAATAAATTTGATTAAAAAGAGGTTTTGAATTAAAATACAACATTTTTCTCTATTCATTAAAAAAATGAACTTTATCGGAAAAATACCAAAAATTTACTCAAAGTAAATTTCAATGTACCAATTATAAAGAATAAGTTTATTTTGACAAATAGAGCATATAAAATTGTCAAAATATTGATTTAAAAATGGTTTTCCATCAAAAGGCAGTAAAATAATCTTTTAAAAATATTAGTGTATTCCATGCTTAAGATTGGATTTATTCTCATTTTAAGCCTCTAAAACACTATCAAATTCATTAATACACATAGATAAAAATATCTATTATTCATTACATACTTGGGATGTTACATCCTTCCCCCCTTTAGAAAATTGTGTCCCCGCAATTTATTTACTTATCGAATAAGTGGGGGTATTTAGCCCTCATTGCATTTTCGGATTCCCATGTTGCCTCTTCAATCATGTGGTTTTTCCACCAAACCTTTACCTGATGAATCACCTTATTCTGTAACACTTTCTCCCTATGGTCAAGAATCTGGACGAGTTTTTCCTCATAAGATAAGATCTCTTCTAGCTGAACTACCTCTGGACTCAAAACATGAGATGGATCTGGCATATACTTTCTCAACATCGAAACATGAAAAACATTGTGTACCTGAGATAAACTCGGAGGTAAAGCCACTCAGTATGCAACTGATCCAACTCTCTCCAGAATTTCATATGGTCCAATGAACCTTGTACTCAGATTTCCTTTATTACCAAATCACATCACACTTTTCCATGGTGATACTTTGAGAAAAACATGATCACCTACCTCAAAATAGAGATCCTTCCTCCTATTGTCCGCATAACTCTTCTGCCTGCTCTGAGCTGTTCTCATGTGCTTCTGTATCAGCTAAAATTTTTCTACCAACTCTTCTACCAATTCTGGTCCCATCAGCTTCCTTTCACCCACTTCATCCCAAAAAGCTGGAGTTCGACATCGCTTCCCATATAACACATCAAATGGTGCCATCTGTATACTGGAATGAAAACTGTTATTATATGAAAATTCAACCAAGGAAAGATATTGATCCCAACATCCCTCCTAATCCATCGAACAAGCATGTAGAATATCCTCCAATGTCTGAATTGTTCATTCTGACTGCCCATCTGACTGAGGATGAAAAGTTGTACTAAAATTTAATTCAGTACCCAACGACTTCTGAAGCCCTTTCCAAAAGTTAGAAGTGAATATGGGATCATGGTCAGATACAATGGAGAGAGGAACTCCATGTAACCTGACTATCTCTTTAAGATACAAACGGGAAAGTTGATCTAGGGAAAAGTATCTCGTATAGCAAGGAAATGAGCAGATTTATTCAAGCGATCAACAATAACCCAGATTCCATTATTACCTCGAGATGTCTTTGGTAATCCCACAACAAAGTCCATGGATATATTCTCCCATTTCCACTCTAGCACTGGTAAAGGCTGAAGCATCCCTTTTGGTAACTGCCGCTCTGCTTTAAACTGTTAACATGTCAAATACTTCACAGTAACATCAGCAATATCTCTTTTCATTCCATCCCACCAGTAATACTCCCGTAGATCTCTATATATCTTAGTACCGCCAAGATGAACTGAAAACGGAGAACTATGAGCTTCACATAACAACTCTCTCTTCAACTGTGAATCACAAGGCACACACAATCTCTTCCCAAATCTCAAAACACAATCATTATCAATGTTGAATTCAGGAAACTTACCTTTCTTAACCAGCTCTACCTTTTTCTGCAACTCACTGTATTGCTTCTGTGATTTCTTGATTCTGTTTGATAGAGAAGATTTCACTGATACCTGAAACAAAATAGAAGGACATCATGTACCAACAACTTCTATGCCAAATTTCATCAAATCCTTAACCAAAGGATCACGTTCAAAATACAACATTTTTATTGAAGCATTACTTTTTTGACTCAAAGCATCAACCACTTTATTTGATTTTCCCGGATGGTAATGAATTGTACAATCATAATCCTTGATTAATTCCAGCCATCTCCTTTGTCTCATGTTCAATTCTTTCTCAGTGAATATATACTTTAAACTTTTGTGATCAGTATATATTTCACACTTTACTCCATACAAATGATGCCTCCAAATTTTTAAAGTGAAAACAACATCATCTAATTCCAAATCATGTGTAGGGTAATTTACCTCATGAGTTTTCAACTGTCCTAAAGCATAAGTAATTACCTGATCATTATGCATTAGAACACAACCAAGTCCTTTCAATGAAGCGTCACTATAGATAACAAACTCCCCATTCCTAGAAGGTAGTGCCAAAACTGGAGCATTCACCAATATTCTTTTCAGTTCCTGAGAACAATCATCACATTCTTTTGTCCAGATAAACTAAACACCCTTTTGATTTATCTTAGTCATTGGACTAGATAACCGGGATAAATTTCTAAAAAACCTTCCGTAATAGCCTGCCAAACTAAGGAAGCTACGAATCTCAGTTACATTTGTGGGTCTTGGCCATTCTTCAAAAACTTTTTTTTTTGCAGGATCAACAGTTATTCCATCATTTGAAACAGTGTGGCCAAGGAAAGAAATTTGTTGCAACCAAAACTCACACTTGCTTAATTTCAGATACAATTTCTTTTATTTTAAGGTTTTCAAAATAACCCTTAAATGTATTTCATGTTCCTCTTTACTTTTATAAAACATCAAAATATCATCAATGAAAACAACCACAAACATATCCAATAAGTCATGGAAAATTCTATTTATTAAGTCCATGAATATATCAGGTGCATTGGTTATCCCAAAAGGCATTACTAAAAATTCATAAGGGCCATATCTTGTTCGAAACGCAGTCTTCGGAATATCTACTTCCTTTACCTTTAACTGATGGTACCTTGATCTCAGGTCAATCTTTGAAAAATACTGAGCTCCCTGGAGCTGATCAAACAAATCATCGATATGAGGAAAAGGATACTTGTTCTTAACAGTGATGTTATTCAAGGCTCTATAATCAAAGCAAAGTCTCATAGAACCATATTTCTTTTCAAAAAATAAAACAGGAGCACCCCATGGTGATGTGCTAGGTCGAATGAAACTTTTCTCTAATAAATCGTGCAATTGCTCCTTCAACTCTACAAGTTCAATTTGAGCCATTCGATAAGGGGGTTTTGAAATTGGCTTAGCATCAAGAACTAAGTCAACAGTAAATTCAACTTCCGAATCTGGTATTATTCCAGGCAACTCATCAAGAAAAACATCAGGATACTCATTTACCACTGGCACATCATTAATCTGAACAGTTCCTTTGTTTTCAATGATGTGTGCAAGGTAACATTCATTTCCATCTTTTACAAGTTTCTCAGCCTCTCGATAAGTTATCAACAGTAATGGTTCATTCTTGTACACAAACTAAAAGTCTTTCTGAAAAGAAACTTCTTTACCACTACAGTCAATCTTAGCATGGTAAATAGAGAGCCAATACATACCCAGGATAACATAAAACTCTACTATAGGTAAAACAATAAGGTTTTCAAGTAGGTTCTTTCCACGGATATGGATAAGAAGATTCTTATAAATTATTTTTCCCTAAACATTTCCCCCAGGTGTTTTTACAACAAGTTTAGGAGTCATTTCTTGAGATGGTATTCCAATTTTACTAGAAAAGTATTCAAAGATGAAAGAATGTGTAGACCCCAAATAAAACAACACACTGGCATAATATGAAAAAATAAACAATGTACCTAATACAACTTCATTTGATGGCCCGACATCTGCTGAAGTAGTTGCAAAGGATTTCACCACCACTTTCTACTTATAGTCTAACTGCTTTCCATCACCCGAGATCTTTGTCGGACACTCGTTTGCATAGTGACCCATCTCATTGCACTTAAAACATTTCACTAATTGTAAATCAAATTTGGTCTTACCATCACCTTGATCTTTTTCAGTGCAATCACGAGCCTTATGTCCCATCTTACCACATCGGTAGCACTTTCCAGAATTCAGAAGACATTCCCCAACATGCCTTTTACCACATTTATCACAAGCTGGAAACTTAGTTTTCTTACCAACAGACTTTTTTGAAGAATTCTTTCCTTTCTCCTGCCACCTCGGTCTCTTCTTCTGTTGGTTGTTATA
This sequence comes from Viscum album, assembly GCA_963277665.1. NCBI lineage: Eukaryota > Viridiplantae > Streptophyta > Magnoliopsida > Santalales > Viscaceae > Viscum > Viscum album. Next base: position 1,198,556,281 of record OY728143.1, on the reverse strand, counting down.
GAACACTTGATCATCGGAAAACTCCATTTCCACCTTCTCAGCACATCAAAAAAGCTTTTCATAACTTTTGAACTCACGAGAAGCTAATTCCCTTAGATATTTTGGCTTTAATACTGAGTAAAAATGTTTTATTTTACTATCAAGGTCTCGGATAAAATTTGGATCATACCTTTCCAATCAAGTGAACCTTTCTTCATAGGCAGCCACTGAGTCTTCCTCTTGCCTCAATTCCAGGAATTGTTTTTCCTTCATAAGTCGAACAGCCTTAGGAAAATACTTCTCAAGAAACATACCTTTGAATTCATCCTAGTAAAGAGCATCAATCTCATCAGCGTCCCTGATATTTTTAACCATCGACCACTACTGATCTGCTTCAACCTCCAAATAGTAAATAACAAGACTAACCTTTTGATTTTCTGAACACCCCATGACATAAAAAATCTTCTACAGTACTTTAATACACCCTTCACCTAGCACAGGGTCAGATGATCCTCTGAATGATGTGGGATGTTGCCTCATGAATTGTTCCACCACTGACATGTTCCTCTGTGATTTATCTGGCTGATGTCATGCATGGATACCACCACCATTTATCGCTTGAGTCAACTATTCCATTACTGCATCAAACTGTTTAGTTCCAATTCTGACCATCTCAAGATACTGATTCGGAAGGTTATTTACTTCTGTATGCCTTCATAGCACTGCTTCCCTGTTTCCTCTGCAGAAAACCATTCTGAACAAACATTTCTTAGATGAAGCAACCTGGTAATCTTCAAATGCTATATCATTTCAATTTGATCATAAAAAAAATATTTTTGGATAATCATTTAATAAAATTCTAACTCCTAAAGTTATCTAAAATGACCTTTGATACCAACTATAAGGCCCCAGCCTTAAACATTACTTAATCTTGAGATATTTCAAGAATACACATTGAGGATCTTTTCAGGTTTAGAGTTTTAGAGAATTCGATCATAAAACATGCATTACATCCCACATTTAAACAAAGTGGTTACAATAAAAGATAGTATTCATTTTTTTTCCATCAACGAAAACATATTTAAAATAAAACATGGATTATTTCTTGACACTTCCTTGACACTATCATCATATCATGTACCCTTCCCTTGACCTGTGAAAAACATTTCAAAAACATGGGATGATCATAAATAGCTATGTAAGGGATATAAAAATATGGAAAAGAAACATTAGTACATGTATACATAAGAATCAATGAAATCATACTCTACTGATAAAACATAAGAACTTTAACATTCCTCATCAAATCATGAATAAATCATAGAAATAATAAGACATAAAGGTAACTTGAGGCATTCATAACATTCTTACGTAGGGAGTAACCCTCTTGGTTACGTTTGGAATACCCATCATAGTATATTCCCTAAATGTCTTCAGAGAAACCTTAACGTTTAACCCCTTCGCGTTACCCAATGCATTGGAGATCTATATCGGGCTCACCCGCCCTTAGTTTATCACGGAACCACTCGTCTTCATAATAATTTCCAAGAACCATAACATAATCATATCACATAAAACATACATAATGGAAACATAACATTTCCACATTACAATCACAAGATATCAATACAACACATTGATATAATAAAAACATTATGAAAACCATTTTAAATACCAAAATAAAAGAAAAGTAAAACATGGTATTTATTTTTATTTTAAGAAAAAAAGTATGGCTTATAGAGGAAGCTGAAACTCAAATAATGGTCACGGCGGCAGAGAAGTCGTTGTCGCCGCATACGTACGACAAAAAAAATCCCCTTTTGTCGTTTAGTAAAATGCTTCATATAAAAAAGATTCCTTTTGGATAAACATAAAAGTAAAAAGGGTTTATACACCATATAAAATAAATTTATCTATGAAACAAAATATGCCTCAATGAAAGAAGATTGATATGAAGTCCCATACCTCGGGTCCGACATGACTCGATCATTCTTTAACCTCCTGAATAATAAAAGTGAGTTAATTTATACTTTCTTAAGAACCTTTTTCAAGTTCATTATTCATTTTATATCACTTATTACCATGTCATGAACACTATGTAATTATTTAAGTTAATAACGATCATTTTAACGATCATTGGTACACGAGTCAAAAATAAACTCTATATAATTACAAGTTGTTCATGTATCCATTATATAAAGAGTTATACTCATGATTTAGATATCATATATATCATATATATCCAGTATATACATGCATTTATAATATTACATAACATTTAGAGGTAAGAAATGAAATGCACTGTTCATGGAGACGGTAAGCCGTACGTACGCATGAACGCTACTTTCATTTCTATTTCATATTTTATGGAATGGAATCATAATTATATAAAGGTATATTATAATTACAGTATAATATCATATATAATATCATTAATTACATCCTTTATACATCCCACATATGGCATTAACGAATCAAATCACTTTGAGGGGGCGGTAGTCCGCACTTCCTAAAATGAAGATATCGCGTTTACCCATAATGGAAACCATAAAGGTATGAAATAAATGAAAAATACAGAAGCTTAAGAAAAACATAAACATATTATATATCATATAAAAATATAATTTCATCTTAATGGACACCTTTGAAGGTGTTAAAAGAATATTGAACAATCATCATTTCGTGAGGCAGAAATTCGCCATCCACAAAAACAGTATGTTCTTTAACCATTAGATGTAGGTGTGTGTAAGTGTAACTCGAATCCTTCTTATAACAACATCCTACTATATGAAAGATACTGGTGTTGTTACAATATAAATGAATAAAAATAATTTAGGGGTTGGAGAAGCAAAATAACACATAAGAACACAATAGAAGACACTACCTTTAAATCGGGTAACTCTTTTTGATTTGAGCTCAAAGGCTTCCTTGGGAAGAATTCTTACCAAAGTGAGGCTTCTAAGAGTTAGAGAGGGATTTGGAGAGACAAAATGGGTAGGGTTTGGCTGATCCAAAGGCTTTGAAAGTGTGGGTAAGGAGGTAGAGTTGGGGGCCTTTTATAAGAGGAGAGGAGGGGCACTCTTGGAGAGTTAAGAAAAGATACTTTGATATAAAATGATTTTCAAATAGAATAGGTCCCAAAATTATATATTTCGAGGATAAGGTGATAAGGGTTCGAAATACACCCATAAAATAGTTTTTTGACAAGTTTAGGTCTTATATTTTATATTATATTTTCATTTTATTTAAATAGTTAAATAATGTGGTAATCGTTGTGTCATCATGGTGTCATAAATAATTTAATTTATTTAATGTCTAAAAATTATAAAAAATATAATATGATGTAGTAAATATTTTTATATTTCTAATGAATATTTATAGTAAAAAATATGACTTGTATAAACCCATTTAAAAATTGGTTTAGTAAAACAACTCATGTTTGTGTCAGTTTTACTTTTACATTAAATAAAAAGCATTAATGTCTTTATCTTACCCAAGTGGATCCATGGGGTCCCAAAAATAGACCCATGGGTTGTCTTGGTCGGCCATGACACATCCAATAAGGGTATGACATGTGTCTAGGTCATTTCATATTATTAAAACATTATTCTTACCTTAAATTACACTAATTACCTCTAATCGGGATTAAAAACTTAAAAGTTACTATTCACCAAAAAATTATTTTAATCCCATTGAACCAGATTTTAATTCTTAATGACAATCATGTATGTCAGATTTTTGAAATTCAAAACAGAGAGGTGGTAAAATTTCATTTAAATGAAAAATCAGTTTTTTAAGTACCACTTAGTGGTTTCACTGTTCATCAAAAATTGAAGTTTATCAGAAAAATACTAAAACTTAACCCTAAGATATATTTTATATCCTGAATTCAAAAATAATGTCTATTTTACAAAATTAAAAACATATAATTTACATTAATTAATTTAATAATTAATTCTCCTTGTCAGATCAAATAGCGTGTTTTTATGAAACAATAAGTATCAAAAGATTGACACTAGTTTAAGTCCAATTTAAAAGTGAAATTAATTTCAATGACCACTATTGGATTAAATGGTAAAAATATATTCAAATTGAACTTTAAAACCAATTCAAAAGATAATCTAATCATATAAATAAATTAGATTAAAAAGCGGCTTTGAATTAAAATACAACATTTTTCACTATTCATTAAAAAAATGAACTTTATCGGAAAAATACCAAAAATTTACCCAAAGTAAATTTCAACCTCACAATAATAAAGAATAAGTTTATTTCGACAAATAGAGCTTATAAAATTGTCAAAATATTGATTTAAAAATGGTTTGCCATCAAAAGGCAGTAAAACAATCTTTCTTTTAAAAATATTAGTGTATTCCATGCTTAAGTTTGGATTTATTCTCATTTTAAGCCTCTAAAACAATATATAATTCATTAATAGACATAGATAAAAATATTTATTATTCATTACTTACTTGGGATGTTACATCATGAGCATGGGGTCATGCTATGGTGTGGAAGTGTAGAGAATGTGCTAGAACGAGGTGGCAGTAGAGAATGCTCAAAACATACACAGATACTCACAACCAAGTAGATAAAGGTGTGAGATCACTTATAAAGTGATGGTTAGCCACTTTGATCTTTGTTGGGGGATGAATTATATGCAAGGTATTGTTCCTATTCTAAAAAGGTTATACAAATATCATCTTACATATGATCAAGTTGGTCTACCATTTGATCTCTAAGATTGCATCATCTTCTACCTTGAGTTTTAGGGTTTTCATGGTATTTGACCATATATAATCCACTATACATTACCAAAAATAATCTCTCACCACAAGGAGTTTGACACCATTTAACCTTACCTTTAAGACTATATGTGAGAATCGATTCAAAACCATGAAAACTAATGCATGAGAAGTTCTTGATAAGAAATTCCAAAGAAGAAAAGAAGAGAAAATTAGAGTATGTGAAGGATTTAATACGATTGAGGAGAACAATACATGATGAGTCTCTAGTTTCACAAAGTTTATCAAATGCTATTCAAGATCATCATGAACATAAAAAACATTGAAAATCTATTAAGTATAGAATTTTTCATACCATGAGCTTGGGTTTGTTAAGTTGTAAATATTTTATGTAGTGCTGGTTTACAAAGACTGTTTGTGAGAAAAATAAAATGTTTTGTGAACCTGCTTTGTGAATTGAGGGTTTCAGCTCCAAATTCATGTAAAAATACCTTGTGAAAATGAGTATGTAGATTGTGATATGTTAATGATAATGCTACATGAATGACTAAAATATTATATAAATAACATTATACAAAGGAAAAACACTTTCTGAGTGAGGAAACATTATTTTTGGTGTCTCATACATATATTGGTTAAACATATTTTTTGATATTATCATATGTTAATCATGTGTTATGTTGAATTTAAATATAGGGTTAACACTTGGGTATGTGTGCTTAAGAATTTTGTAGAAGTCATTATCAAGAGCATAATTTCATATTTACTCCACGTTGAGTTCCACAAAGCAAGTGTAGAATTATGTGAATAATTCAGTTTGAAAAACTTTATTCCTTTATAATGAATTAGTTCTATTATAAGGTCATGCTATATGTTAGTGCTATGCGAGTTAAGTTGTATATGATGTTTCATTAAGAGTAAAATTCTTTGAAATCATTTATGATGCAATAATACATGAAGTATCAAATAATTGAATTAACAATACATGATAGTGCATATATGATATGTGATGATCATATGATGTGAATGATGATAATATCACATACTATTTGAGAATCATATAATTGAGAAGCCATGAATTTTAAGATTGTGAGTAATAATAATATCATCTTTGATCAGGAATCTAGAATAAGTGATCAAATGCTATAAAATTTATCTTAAAGGCTTGAAAAGAAAAATCATTTTCAATAGTTATAGGAGAAACTAGAATTCATAAGTGATCTTTCTTGTTTTATCAAAAATAATTTTATATTAGGAATTATGAAGCTGTTGTTCCAATGGGACTATTGAAAGCATAGTGTGACTCTATGTTATTGAAAATTGTATGGTATAATCGCTTGTGATTATTGTATAGAATCTGTGATTGGGGTGTCTAAATAATCATAGAAAGGATAGTCTCACATTGAGGCTGAACCTGGTAAAAATATCATGTATCTATGTTATTTATCTTTACTACATTCGGGCAAGTTTGAATAATCATAAGAGTAAATCAAATCCTAACAGATCAACCAAGGTTAATTTTAAAATAAATAAAAATTATAAAAAATCACCACTGATTCAACCCTCCCTTTGTCAGTCGTGAATCACCTCCCTAGGATCTTCAATTAGAATTAGAGAACATGTTCCCAATTTTATGACCCAGTAAGTGCTAAATATGTTTAATCTAAATTCTGTCATTAATTGGGGTGTTCTCACATTTTATAGATTGAAATATCATAGTTGTAAGAATAATATGTTTCCCTATTTACTATCTCTTGTTCTTGAAGTTAAATATGCAAAAATACTATGATTCCCACCTATATCTGAGGATTATCCTATGACATTTTTTAACATGAGAAATATGGAAGTTGATAGAAAATCTCATAAATCTATTTTTATGTATCATTCTGAAAAAGTTTACACAAAGGTTATCGGACTCAAAAAAATTAAAGGAAATTAGGGATAAATTGGAAAGTAGTTATGATGGAAATGTGAAATTCAAGGAGGAGAAATTGGAAATTTGGAGGAAAAAATTGATGATATTAAGATAGTTGAAGAATAAATCCTTGATGACTAATTTACAAGAGTCAATTAAATTGTTAGTAATATTCGGGGTTATGGAGAAAATATAGATGATTCCACTATTTTCAAAAAGATGATGATAAACATTCTATATTGGTTTAATCCTAAAGTTTCAGATTTATATGTCAAATACTATCTTACTCTTGATGAATTACATAACATTATCATTGCTTATGAAATGTAAAATATTCCATCTTTCAAGAAGAGTATGAAAGATGAGATGGATTTTGAGGCTATGAGAAATCTCAAAACCAGAGATGATAAAATTCTAGAATCAAGTGAATCTAATGGTTAATATAAAGATAAATATTATAACAAAATAATTACTCTTTTATCAAAGATATTCAATAAGGTAAATAGGAAAACTTCCACCAAGGTGTTATAATTGTAGTGAAATTGGAAACTTCTCCATAAATTGTCTTAAGAAGAATTCAGCTATATCTGTGACAGATGTTGAGAAACATCAAAAAAATAAATGGAAAAAAAAATCTCAAAATATTCAATCAAATTTGGAGGAATAAAGAAGTAGTTATTTATAATTAAAAGAAGAAGCTTTATGAGAAAATAAGAAGTATTTAACTCCAAATTAGGCACCCATTTAGAAGATGAAACTAAATTCATGGATCATGTGGAAAAATAATTTGATACCATTAGCAATGAAGATGATGAGAGTGAATAAACATATCTAAAGAATATATTGAAGAATAATTTGAATCTTGTTTTGAGAAAAACATAAAGATAAATAAGGATAAGAGGATACTGTTGAAAGAAAAAGAAAAGATAATCAAGGTAAAGGAAGAATGTGAAAAGAAATAGGCTATTTACATAGATGAGATCAAGATATACAAACTGAAATTGGCTAAAATAGAGAAGATGGTAAAATACCATAAATAAAAACTTATTCTCAAAAATAATAACTATATAAGACATATCTGAATGTATTGAAGATCAAAATGATTTTAATAATATTAGAGAATATTTTTACAAGGCTATTTAGGTCAAGACATAATCATCACAAGTTGGTGAAAAGAGGGGTCCAAAGAACAAGGTTAATTCATATCCCTATGAATTTCAAAATAAAATTGTTATATATAAAAATATAGGTTATAAAATCAATTATTGAATTTTCTAGACTATGAATACTAGTGGGAAATCCTCTTCTAAATCAAAAGAAGAAAGGTATTATCCAAGAAGATCATTTTCCCTAGAGCAAAGACAACCAAAGTATATTAAAAGACAACATCAACAAGATTTAGGAAAAAAAAATATTAGTATGGAAGATCAAGGCTTGGAGGATAATGTGAGTGTTGTTGAGTGTTTGGGAAGATAGCCTACTCATGTCAGTAAGAAATTTCACTACCAGATATGTGATATAAACCAAGAGGGAGATATTTTGAGGAAATTAGAACGGATTTTCCAAGAAAGAAAGTTGTAACTAGAAATTCAACTTATCCATAAACACAAAAAAATATGACTTCTTAGAATAAATTTTTGGTATATGTGATAAGAAAGTATATATTTTAGAAAATTGACTAGTCTACCTATACAAATACCAAATGTTGAGAAAGGAAAGGGAATTCAGAAGATGGAGGAAGACAAATCATGTTTTTCAAAAGTTTCCTTGAAATATACCAGGGTAACCAAGTCATGGAGACTTGATAGTTGATATTCCTCACACATGACTAGTGATTTTTTTTGAGAAACATTTAGAAAAATGAAGGGGGCATGAAATTTTTTCAATGATTATTCCCTAAAAATAAAATTATTAATCTTAGTAGAGATTGAGTCCCAAAATTTGGAGTCTAATGATGTATTATTTGTTAAAGGGATGAAGTATAATTTACCTAGTTTTAGTCAAAATTATGATGATGGGAATGTTTTGGTATCCAAGAAAGATACATGTATCATAAAAATCACAATGTATAGAAGGATCATCACTTAAGGGAGAAGAACCAGTAGAGATATATTCCAAGTTGTTGATTCTTTCAATTCCTTTCACTCGAGTTCCAAAGATGAAAAAAACTTGTGACATAAAAGGCTTAGTTATCTTGGATAAAGTATTATGAGTAAAATTTTGAAGCATGATATTGTGAGAGATCTTACCAAGATGAATAGTGGCATGGATAAGATTTATGAAACCTATAAAAAAGGGAAATTGGATCAAGTTTCACATAAAGGAGTGGAAATTATGTCTACCAAAACACTTAAGCTTATTCACATAGAATTATGTGGTCTAATGAGACAAAATTATACCATAGGTGATCTATATTTCATTACATTCATTGATTTTTATACTTGTTTAACTCATGTCAAGTTTCTCAAAAACAAGACAGAGGCTGTTCAATTGTTCAAAATCTATAGAAGTAAAGCTACGAAAGAGTTGGGTCTCCACATCAAGTGAATGAGATCAGATGATAACAATGAGTTTACATATGATGATTCTAAAATCTAACTTTCAAAACATAGAATCAAGCATCAATATAACACATCATATACTCCATTGTAAAATGGTGTAACTGAAAGTTATAACAGAATCATAATTGAGATGGGTAGGACTATGTTAGTTAAATACAATATCTTAAAGTATTTTTGGAGAGACATTTTTTGTACTTACATACACATAAAGAACATGTGTCTACAAAGGCTAAAGACACAAAAAAAGAGATCATATGAAATGTGGTACCAGAGAAATCCAATTGTTAAATATTTTAGAGTTTTTAAAAGTTATTGCATTATAAAAATCAAGAACAATAATATAACAAAAATTTAATTGAAAGATAATGAATTTATTTTCATGGGATAACTATCTAATGAATGTATATACATATATTGAAATAAATGGTTTCACAATATAATTGATTGTGGTGATTTCAAAATTATTAAAAACAAGAATAGATTAGATTTAACATTTGATGTAGATTTAGAAAATTATAAATAAAATGGCATGAAGATGTTATAATAGAATAATGATGAAGTTTTTGAGGAGGAAATCATTGATGATATTTATTCTGAACAAACCAATGATGAATATGAATCTCTTTAAAATGAGAGAAAATAGTAAAAAATTTGAAGAAACATATTGAAGAATAAAATATCATGAAAATCAATATGATATATGGATATTAAGATTTTAACATAAAACTACAATTATTTATCAAATTAAACCTCATAAAATGGTTGAAGCAGTTGATCATGAAGAGTGGATACATGCTCTGAATTAAGAGCTTGATCAGATTGAGAAGAAATCAACTTGGGATCTTATGCCAAGACCTAAGAATAAAAATATAATTTGAACCAATTTGGTTTTCAGAAATAAGATTAACAAGAAAGGCGAGGTATCAAGGAACAAAGGTAAGTTGGTGTGAAAAAGGCTATTCTCAAATAAGAGGTACTGAATTTGAAGAAAAATTTTCAACAGTAGACATACTAGAGTTTTTTAAAATTTTCTTGGTAGTGTAAGCGCATGAACATTATAGATTTTATCAAGTAAATGTGAAATATGCCTTTTGAAATAGTGATCTTGAGAAAGAAGTCTATATTGAAAAACTAGAGGGTTTCTCTTATACAATTTTAGAATCATGGTATGCAGATTGAAGAAAGATTTTTATGATTTGAAATATGCTTCTAGAGCCTAGTATATTAAATTAGATAGTCATTTAAGGGATATAATGTTTATAAAAGCAAAAGTTGAAAATAAACTCTATATGAAAGATATGTTTAATGGTACTCTTTTTATAATTTTCTATTTAGATGACATCGTATTTTATGGTGACAAGGAGTGTCTCTGTGAAGATTTTTTTGAGAAAACATAAAGAATTTATGAGATTCCCATGCTAGGTGAGATGCCATACTTTTTAGGATTTTAGATTGAGCAGAATCCAATTTACATATTTTTATCTCAAGAAGAGTATGATGGATAATTTTTGAAAAGGTTTGGAATGGAAAATTCAAAATAAGTTTCAACTCCCATTTTAGTTGGAACTAAACTATTTAAGGAAAAAGTTGGAAGTAATATTAATTACAAAAAAATTAGAAGATTCATCAGAATATTTCATTATTAACAACATTAAATATAGATATAACTTATGTAGTGACTCTATATTCAAGGTTTAAGAGTGATCCAAAAGAGTCTTACTTGTTGGATGTTAATATAATTATGAAATATATAAAAGGAACACTGAATCATGGGATAATATATAGAAATAGTGCAGGTTTGAACTTGTTGGGATTTAAAGATATAGACTAAGAAGGTTATTATATTAAAAAAATATCTAATTCAGGTGTAATTTTCTTTTGGGGAGAGGGTTGTGCTAGTTGGTTCAATAAATAGTATAATTCAGTTACACTTAGTACAGTTGAGGTAGGATATGTAGCATCCACACATTCTTATTGTTGGGATTAAGTTTTCTGGAGATGGTTTTTGAAAGTAAGAAATGTTTTTTTCAAAGAGTATTGTCTTTAGTTTTCAAAGAGATAAATCAATTCACTTTGTAAAAGTCATGGTTTAAAATATGATGATGATTTTATGATCTGTATTTCAAAAATATCATAAGTTTGGAGAACATTTGATTAAAGCCTTATGATGGAAAGGATGATAAATGGTGATGCAAATCATATTTAGTTTTGATTGGAAAAAATGATGTTACTGGAAGACAGGGAATTTGCAGTAATTTACTTTGATAATATGACAATGATAAAGGTGATTGATCAAATATTTAATATCATTACAGATAAGTTTCATGTTGAAAGCAACTGATAGTCGAATAATCTTGATGACAGTAAAGCAACATTGGTGTTCTTTTTGAAGAAAATTTTAAGGTGGAATTTTTTCCCAGTGTTTGTCAAATATTTGGGCCTCAAAATTGGTAAAATGGAGAAACATGATTTTAGAAAAGGAAGGTGCATGAAATTTTAAATGTGAATCTAAATGTTACGTGCAAGTGGGATTTTAGTATTAGCATGGTAAAATATGGAGAAGGAAAGAATCATGTGAAAGTTTGTTTTTTTGCACTCAAGATTGAAAGTGATTTGGAATGTTGCGTGCAAGACATGATTTAAGATCAAAATATCGAAAAACGGAAAAGGCATGAAGTGCGCAAAATATTTGGAATGTGCGTGAAAGGTGAGGCTGCATGAAAGAGACTTACGTTCCTAATGTGATGTCAAATGAGATTTTGTGTGCTTGAAGAAGATCTTACATGATGTGTCAGGATCTTGCATGTAGGGATGGAGATACCTTTAAATAAGAGGTGACCCCCCCATTTTAAAAGAAGATCAACACTTAGAGAAATCCAGAGCTCTAAATCATGAAAGAATTTTACAAAAGGGGGTTGCACGAAAGAACTGGAGTTGCGCCCAAGATAAGGAAGTTGTGCATAATAATTGAGTTGTGTGTAAGAAAGAAGCTGCACACAAGAGGTATTTTGAAACAAAAGTTAAATGTTGCATGCAAGGAAATAAATTTGTGTGAATGAAACCCAAAAGTTTTTGTGAAAGATTTGAATTTTTTCACATGTAATATATTGTGAACATAGAAGTTCTTACCATCTTATGAGTAGGAATGTGAATAATTGATTTGAGAGATCAAATTTATGAATGTTCATCAAGAATCACTAACACATTGCATTACCCTATTTGTTCTAAGAGGGAGTACACACACTTTTGGATTATTTTCATAGTGTTACATGAGTGTAAGTTCATATACCGCCCATTTTATTCCATAACAAAGGATTATTTTCTAGTATACTGTGTGGTATTGGATTATTTCAATACCCACCAATGACATAGCTACTCTTGTTGAGTAGTGAACCTTGTAAATACCTGTGTACCTGTATATGTGTGTTTGGATTGTGATCAATAGAGATAAATCTCTTTATCCATAAGTGAAGTTTGTTTCAAAAATAAATGAACATAAAAAAAAGATATCACTGATTCAACCCCTCCCCCTCTCAGTGATACTGGGATACTGGATGAGAAAATTCACTTGTACACATATGATATGGATGTAAGTGATGTTATCACAATTGAATCTTGAGATTGAGAAACCACTAAAAACTTCCTGTGATAATCAAAGTGTCATGGGGTTTTCTAAAAACCCAGTGTAACATTTATGATCCATGTATATTGATATAAAATATCATTTTATCAAAGAAAAGGTGTAAATTAGAGATATCAATATGAAATACATTTCTAAAAAAACCAGGTTGTAGATATTTTCACCAAATATATGCCAAGGTAGAGGTTTATGGAATTGAGGCTGAAACTTCATGTCTAGTCTTCTCCTCTCATTTTATGATTCATGGGTAATACCCCCACTAGGCTTTGGATTTCACTATTAAAGGGAGAGAAAAAGTGTAATATTCTTTATTTAATTGGAGTGGTTGTTTTTTTCAATCTAAGGTCGTGGTTATTGTAAAAAAGGGTAATCAAAGTGAATAATAATTTAGGGGGAAAATCTAAGTCCCCTGGCCAAAAATTTACTATAATTGAGATATGAAATTCTATAAAAAGATTACCTTATCTATTAGTGTTTTGTGAAGAAATTTCTCTTTGAATAAGAATGATATTTGAGGAATCACAATGAGTTTTGTTGACAGTGAAGTATTGGTTGACAAAAAATACAAATGGGGTGATTGAAGAACCATTGGATTTATTGACGATATTATAATTATTTCCAACCAATTGTGTGCAAATGTTTTTATATGATATGGAATTTGTGACATAAATTGTTATTATTATTGAACTATTTTAAATTCTCAAATATATATTTAAATGGTGTTAAAGAATTTATACATTGTTTACAACATGCTTGAGAAGTTAGAAGACATACATTTTGTGGAAGAATTATGAAGACCATGAAAAATACTATTTTTCATGATGATTTTTTGAGAATTTTACTTGTGAAGAACTTTGAGTTACTTTTCATTTAATTATTTTTTCCAAAGAATATTTGAGTTGGAATTTACTTAAAAAATGGGAAACCATATTCACCCAAGGAGAGCTAGCTCAACCACATGTGGGAGAAAGCTTGACCACATGGGTGCTAGCCTAAACATAGATGACTATGGTGAAAGGATGCCTACAGGTAGGAAAGAAGGAGAAAATGAGCATGGTGTTGTTCCATAGGGTGGTAGTGCATAGAAGGTATTAGTATAGGGTGGTGCTAGAGGATACCTATAGTATACCTAAATACTCACAACTGAGTGAATAAAGGAGTGAGATATCTTATAAAGTGTTGGACAACCAATTTGATGCTTAATGTGGAACAAATGCTATACAAGGCATTTTTTCTCCCCTAAAAAATTTATGAAAATCTTTTATCACCCAATCAATATGGGCTGCATCATTCAATATGAAATCCTATATCTTCTTCTACCTTTCATCTAGTGATTTTTATGCTATATGACCACATAAAATCCATCATCCATGACCACAAAAAATCTATCTCCATAAGGATCTCAACACCATTCAACTGCACCTTTAAGATTTTACGAGAGAATAAATTTTAAATGATGAAAACTAATATATGAGGAGTTATTTATATATAAGGAAGTTATGGAGAAGAAGAGAATATAAAATCAGAGCATGTAAAGGATTCTATGTGATTGATGAGAATAATATGCGATGAGTCTCTAGTTTCTAAAATAATATAAAATGCTATATGAGATCATAAAGAAAAATATTAAAAATCTATTAAATAATGAATTTCGTATACCATGATCATGAGTTTGCAATGTTAGAAAGCTACTATAAAGTGCTGGTATGAAGAGATAGTTTGTAAGAAAAATAAAATGATTTACAAACCTGTTATATGATTTTTAGGGTTTTATTTTAGATGGATGTAAAAATACCTTATTAAAAAGAATATGTGGAAAGTTCTATATGAATTAGTATGCTACATAAATGACTAAAATGTTGTGCAAAGCACAATATGTGATGGGAAATCTGTTTTCGAAGTGTGGTGAAATTATTTTTGTTTTCGTATAATAATAATCTATTAATGATATTTTTTTTGGTATTATCATGTGTTAATCATGTGTTATGCTACCTATAAATAAAGGCTTAACACTTATCTATGTGTGCTTAAGAATTTTGGATAAGTGATTATCGAGAGTGGATGACCGTATTTACTCCAAGTTGAGTTTTTCAAAGAAAGTTCAATACTACATAAAGCATTTATTTAATAATTTCTACTCCTTCAAAAAGAATTAGTTCTATATGATGTTCATGTTGTATTTCACTGATATGTGATTTTAGTGTTATGTGATGTCTCATTTAGATGAATTAAATTCTTTGAAATTATTTACAATGCAAAAATACATGATATGATGCATATGCCATGCGATGATCATATGATTTTCATTATGATCATCTCACATACTATTTGAGAAGAGAATAATTGAGAATCCAAGAATTGAAATACATTGAGAAATATTGATATTATCTCATGTTAGTAATCTTTAATAAGTGTTCACTTGATATTTAGTTCATCTTGTAGGATCAAAAAGAAATTTATTTTTTAATAGTTGTAAGAGAAAATGACATTTAGAAGTGATCTTTCTTGTTTTATATAAAATCATTTTTTTATCAAGAAGTGCGGATTTATTCTACCAAGAATCTAGAAATCATAGTGTGACTCTATTATATTGAAAATTTTATTGTGTAATTACTTGTCATTATAATTTAGAATCTGTGATTGGGGTGTCTAACCAATCACAACATGGAGTGGGCTCACATACCGAACCTTATAAAAAATGTCATGTCTCTATGATATTTATCTTTACGTCATTCAGGTATGGTTATGTAATCATAATATTGGATCAAATCCTAACATGCCAAAATAGGTTAATTTTAAAAGAAAAATAAATTGTAAAAAATCACCACTAATTCAACCCCCCCCCCTTCTCAGTGGTGGAACACCTCCTTGGTCTCTTTACTAGTAACTAACCAAAAAAATCATAAGATATGACATATTCTATAATCTATTCAATCTATTAGTGACACAAAAAGTATAATACAAGGAATAAACAAAAATTAATACATACTATTAGATATAGGAATAGGTAGTGAGTGAATATTAAATTAACTTTTATTAATTACCAATGTGATTATTCAACCATTTTACATCACATTAGATTGAAATCAATTATAAAAAAATTGACTATTAATTAATTGAAATAAAACTATTAAATGTAGAATTTCATAATCCCTAATACATTAAAAAATAAATAAATCACATCAATGGTTAATTACATAATCACCTAATATATATTATATAAAAAAATAATTTTATATTTTATTTAGGTAGAGGTAGTGGGTAACTAAATTTAAAAAAATACATCAATTATTATCACATTTTTTTATGAAATACTATAACAAATATAATCTAAAAAGAATTTAGTTCAATGAACTAGTATGAATAATGGACCAACTAGATCTCGATTGCAATTTGATACCTATATAATAATGAAAATGATGCTCTACAGAATATATTATGGACTTAGAACTCATTGATTTTATATTGAATAAGAATCATGTCAAGAAATATATGAATGAGGGGATATCTCTAGGGGAAACCAAGGGGAGTACGTGAATAGGTATTGGGAGAATTAGGGATTGTGGGGGTAAGGGGGTCACACACTCTAGTTGGGGAAAAACCATACCAATGATTTTAAAAACCATTTGTATATTCAACCTTATAACAATAGTTTTTTAAAACCATTGGTATGGGATTTCTATTTTGATCCTATGCCAAAAATTTGTATAAATAATCAGTATAAGGTCCTCTATACCCACAATTTCATTAATCCATGGGTATATGGGTGTTGGTATAGCCTAAATTCTCACTAGTGACAATGGTAGGTCCAAAATTCAGAGTCTTAGCATGAACTACATCCCACCATGACACCTATCAAGATTGAATTCAATCTATCTTCCCTGGTAGACCAAAATGCCTTGTTTACATCCATTTTTTGAGGTAAGGTCCCTAAAATTCCTATTTTTTAAAGTCATTTTAATGGACACCTGATATATAAGATCAATTAATTTATTACATTAATTAGGCCTTCCTGATCATGCATTCCCTTTATAATGAGCATAATGAATTTTGTAAAATATTTCCCACTTGATTTCCTCCTTGGACAACAGGATTCTAGGGGTATAGAAAATCACATATTCACTTTATAATGAGGATCCATATTATTAGGTGACCAATGGAACTTTCCTTGAAAAATATAGTAATATTTACCACTTCAAGTGGGCATCCAAATCACATAAGCATGTGGGTAGCTTCATAGGTCTGATCAATGAGCTAGAAATCCAAATTGGCTACCAATATGAGATAATCTCTAATATTCTCTTCTTGTGACTTCACACATGCATGTGTATAATCATCCTTACCTTCTATATAATTTCCAAAAAATAGGAGTTGAATTAAAATGGACCTATAATCTAGTATAAACCCCGATGAAAAAGAGTCACCTCTATATATGACCAACACCAAACTATTTATTAGCACCCACGGTTAGTAATCCACTTCATATGACTTTAAGCTTTATGGAAGTAGTCCTAATCATATAACTATAAAACTATAGACATGTTAACCCTATTACATGACCTTAAAAGGAAAACCCTTGGTCCTTTTCACACAAACATAAAATGTACGACGTGTGATGTAAAATGGGGCTAAACAACATGGGTTTGGATTCCCTTCATATGGATATAGAGGAATCCCTTATCATGGGTGAAATCCTTACTTTATCACATGTTTTACCTTTTTATAATCCTTAAGCCTTCCAAGACTGCAAAAAACAAAAAAATTAATCCTTCATTTTAGGTATTTTATCTAAACCCAAATTTTCAAAAAAAAATATTGTTATTCATTGAAAATACCCCCTTATTTAATCCAATTCCCAGATGAAATAGTGATTTTTTTACTTTGTAAATTTTGGACATAATTGTTTAATGGATCAATTAATTATTTTTTATATTTATAATTAAATTTAGAATCCATAAATACAATTGAAATTGGAATTTATTTTTATTTTAAACTTGAATTTAAAATTGTAAATATTCAATCGAGAATTAAAATTTTTAAATGGATTAATTTTTAAGTTTTAATTATTTCAATTTTTTTTGAATTAAACTAAAATTCATAGAGTGAATTTTGTTTGTGAAATGAAAAATTTTATTAGAGTTAGATTATTTAGTAAATGAAATTTGATGTTTTAATTGATTTATTATATGAATTTTAAATTATTTTTTGATGGAAGAAATTGAGATGTAAATTTATTTTATCATTTTTTTAATTTTTGTTAGAAAATTCCTACACTAAAAAATATTTTTATTGCAGGTCAGACTATTATTTTGGAAAAGTCATGGATGGTCCATAACATATCTTATTTTTTTCCATATGAACATAAAAAAATGGAAAATACGATGATCGACCACCAGTGTATCATCGACCATAAGTGTGCCATCGACCACAAGTGTGGAAAAGAACACATGAAGTAGTTGTCAAGTTATCTTGAATAAATTTTAGGAAAAATATTGGATCAACCATGCATGTCAAGAGTGGAAGGAGTTTTTTCCTGAAAAAACCAATCAACCTTTCCTTATATGTGGCATTGACTGGGAAAAAAACTATAAAAATTTAGAAAAGGCATTCAATGACCGCACAAAAAAAGGAAGAGATGTTGTGAAGCCTATAAACCTTGCTACCATGGTTGATTTGAAAATTTAAAAAATGATCGACCATGTAACCCTTTTCTTATAGTTGATATTCTAGGTCAACTACACCGTCACCTTACTCCAAAGAATTATAATATCCTGAAGCTCATTGGGGTAATTGAGAGCCAAAGACATGATAAAATACCCTATAAACTCAAAAAGTAAACTGAGGGTCTCGATAAAAAATGATGGTTCTTAGAGCTCTATGAAGTCTCTCCACATCATCCATATACTATTTAGATGGAACATCTATGGTACTTGAATCTCAAATTACTAGAAAGCAATTCACCATGATAAGACAATCCATGATCACCAAAATAGCATCACATACCCCATAAGCCTGAGGTAAATTGGTGATGAAATACATTGAGATGTACCCCCCATTTACACTCAGGGATGTACAAAGGCTGCAACAAACCACTAGCGACATGATGTTACACCTTTAAATATTGGCAGACCAGACATCATTCCATGAACTCCACCACTAATTGATTCATCCCTAGCCACCAAAATTGCCTCCTCAAACCATGATACATATTAGATATGTTGAAGTAAACCACTAGATGTAGTCTATGAAACTCATTTAGGATTCCCTCACACATCTCCAATGGGATGAACATACTTCTTTGGAATATAACCCAATATTGGTCATCCTATGACCACCCCTTAGGGGCATCACCATGAATGACTCGATCACGCATTGCCTCTATCTATGAATCTCCCTAATGAGACTCTTCCACATCATGTAATAAAAATGGATATACCATCATCTAGAATAAGTATCATCAGACATAAAACTCCTCTAATATGATATGAAAAGCTATTAACTCATCTATCTCCCTCTAGACATCCTAAAATTCTCAAATGGATCCCTATGAGTTTCTTCTCAACACATCTTCCATGATGTTTCTCTTTAATGGTGTATAAGAGATATCAAAATTATAGTGATAGAGAAAATACACCCACATACAAATTCATAGATTCATGTCACACTGTGAATAGATATACATTAGGATTTTGTGATATGCGAATACCATAAAGGATTCACTACTGAGGTAATTTCACCACATCTCATGGGAAACCCCACTACTACCATCTCCATATCATGGGTGGTGTAGTAAAACTCATTGGGGTGTAACTACCCAGAACCATAGAAGATAATTTCATATTAATGCATCAATAAGCATCCTCAAATCAAGAAGAAAGCCTTAGAACACCACAAACATCATACCCTCCTCAAGAAATTGAAAAATTGAGGTGTTGACCAACTAACTTTTAATTAGTCGAATGGTGACTAACACTAATCAGTACAAATGAAATCCCGACCTTTCATGTCTATGGATGTTAATAGGGCTTCAATATAAGAGAAATAAGATACAAAACTCTAATAATAACCTATGAACCATGAAAGCTATAGAAATATACCATGTTCTTAGGTGTTTCTCTAGAAACAACTACCTCAATCCTTTTCAGATCTACCACTACTCCTTGTTGGGATACCACATGTACAAGGAAATGAACCTATCATTTCCTGTTTTTACACTTGGAAAGTTTCCCATATAGCTGTTGCTGTAGAAGATTTTAAAAAGTGGTCCTCAGGTGCTTGATCTTCTGCCACATTCTTAGGTGCTACCCAAGAAACAACTATCTTAACCTTTTCCAGATCCACTGATACTTCTTTTTGGAACACCACATGTCCAAGGAAATGATCCTATTATATTCAGAACTTACACTTGGATAATTTCCCATATGGTCTGTGGTGTTGAAGAGTCTGAAAAAATATCATCATGTGCTCAGTATGCTCCTCCTCTAATAACAAGTATATGAGAATGTTGCCAAGGAACATAACTAAGGACTAGTTTAGGAACTCATGAAACATGAAGTTAATGAATCACTTGAATATAACTAGCTTGTTAGTGATATATAAAAACATGACTATGAACTCAATGTTCTCATACTAGAACTAAAAAGAAGTCTTTGGAATACCTTCCTTCTTCACCCTCATCTAATGATATCAAGAACATAAATTGATCTTAGAAATCTAGTTATCTCCCCTTAATTGGTCAAATGGATCATCAATTCTTGTAATAGGGTAAAAATCATTGAACACCACCGAATTCAGCTTATGGTAGTCTATAAACAACCACATAACATCATTCACCTTCTTGATGAACAAAACTAGAGCTCACCATGATGAAACACTAGTCCTGATAATCTTTTTCTGCATCAGATCATCAATCTAGGTCCTAACATCATGCAAAAATGAGGGTTATATCTGATAAAGAGCTATCAAAATTGGTGTATCACTCAACTATAATTTTATTCCAAAATCAACACCACATCGAGGGGGTAGTGTCACAAACTCTTCAAGGAAAACATATAGAATCTCTGTAACAAATCAGAGGACATCCACCACCCGATCTCTCACTAACACTACCATTGAATCTAACATCAAGGAAAAAATGGGATCTTCTCTCCTACTGTCCATATAAAAACCTACATCACCAATGAATATCAAATTCTATCCTCCATATCGGAATAATTAACCCTCCTTTATAAACAATCAACCACTGCATGAATAGAATACAACCAATCCATGCCCAGAATGACATTATATGGTTGTATATGTAGCACAAATAAATATCCCAATGATTGATGTTACCCTATAATTAATATATATTCCGGACACACATCAAACAACCAAGTCTAGCCTCTAATTGGAATGGATAACACCAGGGGTGTAGAAATCCTCTCCACGTCCAGTATCAATTCTTAGACCAAGGTTGGTGTAAAAGAGAATCATGAACCTCCAGAATAAAAAAAATAAAAAAACAGGGTAGAAAATAAAATGATCATATATTAAACAACCTTTGGGACCTCTAGAAATGATGGCCCTATCACATGCAGATGGACTCATCTAGTCACTCTTCCTCACTATTAACATCCTCCATGTCTACACTCCAACCTAGGTCCCTGATGTAAAGAGAAATATTATTTATATCATCTTCTAAATCCACCTCATCATGGTTTAGAATAAGTATTCTTAACAAGTTATTGAACATAATATGGAAGGCCCTGTTATGAATACTTACTCAAGGTAAACTGTCATTGCTGTTGGGAGGGGGCATGAACACATAAACTATATTGACCCTCTAGGGATAAAGCACACTATAATTGATAGTGAACATGACCTTCGAAACTAAATCTCAAAATGGGATATCTCCTGATAGACTAACAATAACATCCAACTATTGATAAATTTGATGTTGAATGTTGAGGCCATATTCTCACCAAAACAATATCAACCAAACTGACATATGTGACCCCCACCTAATGCCTTGCTGTTTGGAGGTCCCTATTAACCCTCAACTATGGGTGATATATCCCACCGATACACCATATCTATCACCTCTTCCTTCTTCTACACATCATAATATATAGGTAGCATAAATGGAAAGACTAAAGAATAAAGGGAAGGGCACACAACCTCCTCTAAGAACCATGCTCGGAAGTCCTCATCTAGAAATACTTTAGGGAAAATCATAAAAGGTACATAAAATTAATCCATAGATCCCGAATGCTCATACCTCCCAACTAATGGAAGAGAAACTACTTCCACATTACCACCTTCACTATCATAAAAAGAAACCAGTCCTAAAATTCTACTAGAAGTCATCCAATGATACATCAGTCTCCTTCCACTCATTGAGAAACAACATTCAGCAATGATGCATTACTACCATCAACTAGCTAACTAATAGGGGAAACCAATACTCGGATTGATCTTGAATCAAGATAAAAGTAATATCTAACTCCTATATCCAGTGCTCAATCTCTAGATAAAAGATATTTCACTTATAAATTTATAGGATATGGTACTGAAAGTAATGAAACCTCCACTTGCACTACTCATCCTTCTGACTAGGATAAACCCTCTAACGGTCAATGGATTCAACCTGCTAAACCTCCCTGGATCAGACCACATATGAGAAATGACAAACTAATATATCTATAAAGAAATAAGAAACACCTAATTTCAATAGTAACGAATTTATTTAGATTCATTTAATTAATTACTTTATTAATTCCCCAAATCACATCATTCAAAATAAAACTCAAGAACGTATAATGCATGTACCTATCCTACGTCTCTACCATAAAAACAATGTTACTTTTCTTAATATATTTATAGAGCTTAAGGTCCTTATGGTAGATCATTGGGGGATATAAAATCCTATGTCCTAGCTGGTATCCTTTACTTTCATCAGATACTAAGATTGTCTATCTCTATTTCCTTCTGAATCCATACAGTCCTGACCAATTTCTAATTCCAAACATTACCCCGTCTCTTAAACAAAACCTTTGATACTACTCTGTCGTAACCACCCATCACCACCACCACCATCGATGCCTCTCTTGAGCTGGTAGTGAAGAGGAGTGACACCCCGAGTCTCACCCCCAGTAGACCCCAGGTTAGCGACTAGAGATGAGGGTGCATCACGAAAATATGAGATGCATTACCCTCAACTATCCTAGGAAAATAAAAAAAATACCAAAAAACAATCACCATGAAAGGAAAATAAACCAAAATCCCATTAAATAAAACCCAAAATTAATGAATATAAAATAAATACAAACATCTCCAAAATAAAACAATATCAATAGAATCACATGGAAACAACCATAAAAACTCTATGATCTGATCTAGTACAATCTATAATGATTACTAAATTACTCTTAGAAACTTTAAAATAGTTTATATACATGTAGGGAGAGCATAACATGTATACTTGGTAGGATAATACCTAAGGTCTCTAATAAAAAAGTGAAAAGATCATTATAATTCCCCGATAAATGAACAATGTAACTAACAATCACCTACACAAGTTAATAATTTATTTATAGCCTCACCAAGCATCTCTTTACAATAATGAATCCAATAGTAGTAAAGTATTATCATAATAAAATAGGTAATGGTTCCCCAAAATCACTTCCCTGCTGATTTTCTACTCCCACCCAATGTGAATGCATCATTTTCTCTCATCCCTTCCATATCTACCAATGATGGAACCAACCATATATCATGTATCATGACACCAAAAACATATAACATCTTGTGGAACCAACCACATATATCATATCACATAAACAAGTAATTATGGTGTCATGAATGCATAGTAAATCAAACTTATGCACCCCCCCTACCATTCATGACTCCCACAACATATCTCATTGTCCACCACCGATGCACTAGAAGATTCTACTGAAGGTAGAGTGTGGGGAAGGGGTAGTTAGCCATATATATCATCCCCATCCTAGATTTTAGATAAAACACCCCTAGAGTCTTTGGGTGTTGGTTAGGTCATCCAAATTGTATTTAGTGAAAAAGAAAAACATAAGATAAAATAGGTATATAATAGTTTCACACAAGTCCATGCTTATGGGTTCACATAAGAAACATTTACAAAACTACCATAAGAACACTAATAATATCACACCACTAAGAACTGATTATAATGTAGAATAAATATACCCCAAGAATCACACAAAGAACCATTACCCAAGTTCTATATCCCATTATTTTATTTAAAAATTCATCCACTTGGATCTAACCATTTAATTATCAATTTAAATTTTCACTGATGAATTATTTAACTATTACCGCATTATTATATAAGTTGATATTATTCCATTACTAATGAATAGATACCAAGAAACCACCACATAATACTATCAAATCATAACCAATACCACCAAGTGAAAAACAATCAAGGCCACCAAGCTGCAAACAACTAAGGCTACCAATCCATACACAACCATGTCCGCCAAGTTGTATGCAACCAAGACAAACATATATAAATAATATTAAACATAGTATTTTCATTTAAAAGATTTACGTATTTCACCATTTAAAGGGTATTATAAAATAAATCCAACACTATAAGGCATACTTACATAACAAACACAAAGCATGAAATGACAATAGCAACATCAAGGAAAACCAGTAACTGCATGTGCATTACACTATTCTCTTCAATTTCATTAGTCTGGATTATTATATTTATTATTTATATCCATAAAATAAAACAAAAAAAATATGATAATGTCATATATGAACATAAAAGGATATAACTCAAATACCCCATGTCAAAAGAATCTTTTAGATTCATTGTACAAAGATAAAGTAAGAGAGGATTAACCATATTTCCACAACCACATAAGGGAACATTGAATCAATATGAAATGTAGTGATTCCTCATCAATATCATAGAAAAATAAATCCTTAACTACAATAAACACAATCATTTCAAAACATAATAAGAAACAAGGAAGAAATCTGAGATAAAGAGAAGAAGGACTCATCTGGAATCACTAATATTGAATCTCTGGAAGCTAAGGATGAATGCCAAAGATTAGTGGCTTTTAGGGATCCCAAAATCATCCAGGTTCTCCTAAAATTTGATAAAAATGTTGGAATATTGAGGGAAATTGTAGGGAGGTTAGGATTTATAGATATCCAAGAAATCACCCCATTTATGGAATGCATGGATAGTTCATGTTGTAAACCTTACACGGTTCACATCCACTGAAAAAAATGTGTTTGATACAAAAAAATTGGGAGGGATTTCACACTATGAATTAAAACTTCCACACTATGAAGCCTTTGAATAAAAAACTACTAAAAACTTCACCAATAACTTTCATGTTATGAAACAAATTTCACACTGTCAATAAAACCCAAGAAACAAATCTTGGAACTAGGTCTCCCAAGTCATAAAGCCACCCTAAAAAACATTATTCACAAAATGAAATAGTGATTCATGGAATGAATCTTATAATGACTTGTATTTTCTCAGATCTATTTTTAGAAAATTCTTGGTAAAATTTCAAGACCAAGTGCTAAGACGGTGTGCGATTTCGAATCTTGGAGTGCCCGGAATGATATATAAAAATAATGTTACGTTTTTAAATAGCATGCATGAGAGGTTTTCCTAAAAAGGTGAAATAAATCTTAAAAGAGTTCCCAGATTAGAAATATGAGGGTACCGTTGCATTTGGGATGGTGGGTTTATCCTAAAAGCAACTTAACTTAAGTCAGTGTGGGTCTTCAGTGAGAAAACCTGAAAATGGAATAACCATAAATAAAATAATTAAATAAAATTATTTTATTTTTCAAATCCTTATAACTAATAAATGGTAACATGGATTGGAAATATAATATTTCCATTAAGCTTGTGAGGATGTTCTTTCCTTAGGTGGAGCCTAACCTCGACTGGTGCGAGTCGATGTTAAAAGTTAATTTTTGGACCTTTTAAAGAATAATAAAATAAACTTTAAATTTTTTATTTTATTTCCTTTTAACATTTTTCAATGTAGAGATGGAGCGACAAAGCAAACCATTATCCTTTCTTAAATGAAGCATCGTCGTGACACTATTTCAAAGTGAAATAGTAATGATGAAACGTGTTAATTCATTTCCTCTATTAATCAGGGGCAGGGTCCAGCATTATAATTCATAATGCTGGAGAATTTCTCTGAAACCCTAGATTTTCCCTAAGGCAAAGGGGAGGAGGATCTCTCACTAATAATGACAAATTGGAGGTCGGGATTCGATCAAGTGATGAAGAATCGACAAACGTCAGAGGAACAATGATCAATGTGGTGATGCTAATAAAATCTATGTCTGCAAGTGATCCAACACGAGGTAGGGGTTGTTGTTTAAATCTTGTCTTCCCCCGTTATTATATTTAAAATATGAACGTAGATCATCCCACAAATGGGTTGAATCATTCAATCGTTCTTGCAGGAGGGTTTTATTTGAGGGGTTTTAATAGAATATTATCTTGGTGATTTTTGGTTAATTGTTCTAATGAAAATGAACCTCGATCGACACAAACATCTATCGAGGTTCATTCATATTTGTTGATTCATTTATTTCCTCCCTCCATTCTTCGTTCATCACAAGAATTCATTGTTTGGATCGTGTATCGATATTTTGTGATCGATTAATAGTTTTGCAAATGGTCCTTGGTGCAATGATCCAACATCGCAGATATGGGATGGAGTCGACACAATGGAGGTGCGAAGACGGCGGTGGTGCACGGATCGAGGTGGTGCAAGAGATATCACCGCTGAAACAGATTTTCATTGAAGTGGTTCGTAATGTAGATTCATGCCCACAATAGTGAAGATAGAGACCCAATGATTCCCTAACGTCTTCCAGATCGGATATTGGATCGTCAGAGCATCGGTGCCTATGATGGCATGTGGAAGTGGCTGCATACCAGTGCTGCGGTTGGAGGAGCCTGCAGCGACTCAGCCGAGGGTGGCGACAGGGGCCGCAACCACGGTGGGTTAGGAATACGTCAGGCACCATGCCAGACCGGTGGCACGCGGTCAAAAGACCACGTATAGGATCAGCGGCCGGCTGATCTGACCATGTGATGTAGAGGAGAACCTGCGATTACAGCTACGGGTGGGAGGCATGACATAGCGCTGACCGTATCCAGTTGACCTAACTTGTCCACACCTTGCAAACCAGGTTGGCTGGGCTGCTCCAACGGACTGGGCGGGCCCATTAGCCCAGGACAACGCATCAAGATGGGCCCTGCCAGTTTGGGCCTGGGCCAGGTCGACCCGACAGGTCGGGTCGGTGGACCCTAGGCCGGATCGGACCGGACCCAGACCCAACCGACCCCTTTTCACTAAAATGCTCATAACTTTCAAAATGTAATTCTATTTAATGATCCGTCTGTAGAATTGAGACACTCTCGATGAGGCGGTCCTATTAAGATGGATTTGGGGGTTTTTAGTTAGACCATAAGGGGATAGTGGTGTTCTATTTATCTTTCCTATGAGGGATAGACGTAGGATACCGATCTCGTCATAGAGGGTGATATTAGATATTGATATCATATCCTTGGGATTATATATGAAGGTTCAATGTAGGATATCATCCCTGTTATAGAGGATGACCCATGTTCCAATGTGGGTTGTCTTAGACCTGCTTCGATAGTGACTCAGAGGGCTGGAGCATGTATCACACCGAGAGGCTTGGTCGATCCTCACTTATCTTCGTGGTACCTTAGATATGGTTTTTGAAAAATGTGTGAAGAATATTTACATGAGCACCTATCCCCTATCCAGGATGATAATTCCAATAGGTCCAGGATATCCCCTAGTGATCCTTGGGTGCAGGACCCTCTATATGTGTATCAAGATCTGATTCTTTCCTTTGTGACTTGACATGACCTACGTTTTTTGGGTAGTTCTCAGTGTGTTCTCTTTAGGTAGGGCCCAATTTAGTAGGCCTATTGAGAGGGTCTTTTATGAATTCATAGCTCAAGGAGCGAGTTCTCCTAGAATGAGCATGCCTTCATAAAAATCATGTGACCAAAGATTGGTTGAGCTATCGAGACTCCTTGTCTCAGTGAGACCACACGTCTCTAGGAAACTTCATGACGTATCGAGAACATATGTTCTCTTAGATAATTTTCGTAGAATTTTTCTACATGATTTCTTTCAGATAGCTTAAGGAGTAGGATCTCTCAGAATCGAGCATGCTATGAATAGAACCATATGGCTAGTAGTGGATGAGACATTGCGTCTTGGAATATTTTATGAGTATACCTAAATGTTCTTGTTATATGTGTTTTTGAAATATATCTTTGTTGAGATGAATATACCTTATTAGTGTTGTTTCATTTGTGGGCTTTTACTTTTAGTTTTTGGGTCCCCTACTAAGTATTGTTTTACTCACCCCTTCATGTGATTTTCCTGCACGTGTCATGTCTTGTGCAGTTGACCGACACTTTGGTGGAGTCCTAGGAAGAGAAAGACCAAGACTAGGACCAGATGGTGCCTTGCGAGATCAGACGAGCCAAGGTTTTTTCAGAAGCTTCCTACAACAGCTTCGGTACCCATGTTTATAGGTTATACTTTGAAGTTGTCTTTCTTTTAGTGGGCTTTTATTTTGGATTATTTGTAATTTACTGCTTTACTTTTTGTCGTACTCTGTTGTTGGGTCATAATGTTTTGCATTCATTTTATTTACTTCATGTTTTTGCTCTACAGCCACTGTGGCGTGGAGTTGGGTTCATGTGTATAGGTTCTTAGGAAAATGCTTCCCATTTTTGGGATATTCCTACTCGGCACTAGTCGCCATCCACTGGACAATCGAAGGAGGTATTGGGGTAGTCACAATATAGGCCCTAAGGGACGAGTCATGAAAAATCCCCACATACAATTACATATTCCACTCTATCTCCTCATCTCCCTTTCTTAATTAATCTCAAGACTCCCAACACCCAACACTCACAAAGAGACATTCTAGAAGGGTCTATTCTGTTACATAAACAATCACACTCTCCAATTAAGAGAATTGTTCTCTTTTATAGGAGAATCTCGGGGCTTCTCATTAATAATGTATATCATGTGTTTCTATTATTGGGTGTAATTCATTGAAATTGTTTTAATGAATAAATTAATAACTTTTAATAAACCATCATTTGGTTATAAATTGATTAAAACCATTTGGGAGAGAAAAATCCAGTCATTGTATCACATGAAACCTATTGTATATATATCTCAATCATATCTAATATAATATATATATATATATATATCAACAAATGCATCATATGAATAAAAATATACATGAATGTATTAAATGTACACTATATATATAATATAATATATTACATATATACTCCACACATTACATTCAAGTGTAAATGCATCACATATATGTATATTTTAGTGCATATCCAACAAATCATACATATACTCTTCACTCTTATATACTTGGTTAGAAGAATGGTATCCAAAAAAGATCCTAAATTTTGAATGGTGTGATAACCATTTGCAGACCCTGCCTTTTACCTTCTGGAGGTACACCCAAAACACCACATTTCACCTACCAGGAAGCATAACCAAAACACTAACTTTTACCTACCTAAAGGCACAACCAAAACACCTAAATTTTGTTCAGAAGTCACAACCCAAGAAAATAAAATTTTGGTTATAAGGTATTACCATTAAGACCTACCTTTTGGTTAGGAGGTATGACCAGTGAGCTTTTGAAATAAAAAATTAAACTGATAGTTAAAACAAAAATAGAAATAAAGAAAAATACAATGATGAAAATTAGTATATAGCTATGAAGTAAATAAGGTAAAATGATAAAAATGTTTCTACAACTATTTTATCACTTTATAAAAATAAAAATCATTAAATTTACTTTTTGATTTAACAATAATGAAACAATAGACTTAATTCTCTAGTAAATTTTGTATCTCTCCCATATTATTTTTCTCAGATAATCTAGAACCGTATCATGTATGCTTTTCCCATCTATTTGAATGAGATTTTTCTAGATTATTAATAACGTTTTCATGATCAAATAAATAGTAATTTCCTTCTTCATTAACTCCATAATATTCTCAGGCATGTGGGATTATATTGATATCAAATCATAGGAATTCATGAGTTAGAAATAATAATAATAAAGATATATTTTTTACCTATATTTTGAATTATACCACATTTTATCCTGGCTTAAACAATTCAAAAACACTTCAAGAATATTTATTAACAATTTTAGGGTGTTTAAAAAAATAATAAAACATTTAAAACAATATAGTATAACTCGAAATGAATCAAAATATTAAATCATTAGTAAAAAAAGTATTGAATTTCACTGAAAATGAAAAAGTAGATATTGGATGAATTCTAGGAAATTTTATAATTATTTTGAGTTTTTTAAGACTTAAAAGGTCATAAGTCTTTGAATCACAAGTCTTTTTAATCTTAATACTTCAAAACGATTATATAAATTTAAATCACAATTCTTTGAATATCATATGATTTTGACAAACTTTTTTTAATGACTGTGAAAATCATTTTCGTATGACTCTTGAAAATTAGTTTTTTAAGACTTTTGAAAAATAGTTTCATATGATTTTTTAAAATTAGTTTCATATGGATTTTTAAAATTATTTTTGTATGAATTTTTAAAATCAGTTTCCTATGACTTTTGAAAATCAATTTCAGAAGAATTTTTCATTTGGTAAAAAAATCGTAAGTATATCATACTAAGTTTAATGGTAAACTTGCATAAATATAGTATATACTCACGTAAGGGAAGTCTGAAACTTCAGTAAAGGTAAATCACAAAATATATAAGCTGCATAAAGATAAACTATGTTTTTTTAAAGGTGATATTGCATTCTCACATAAAGGTAATATTTCATTCTCAAGTAAAGTTAATATTTCATTCACATGTAAAGATTGATCATGAATATAGTTTTTTATGTAAATATAATCATCAAAATACATAGATATGTAAAGGTAAATAGATAACTCATGTAAAAGTAAATGTGTATTTTTATAGTTACATAAAGGTAAAATGAAAACTATAAAGACTGTATAATGGTAAACAATAAAATATCAATCTATGTAAAGGTAGTAAGAATATATCATGCATTTTGTAAAATTTTAATGTAAGTTGTATAAAGGTAAGATAGTTTTCAGAAAACTTGCATAAGGGTAACATAAAAAATCCTTAATGCTATGTAAGGGTAATTTAAAACTTAAAAAAATGACATTATAATAAAATTAAAACAATATAAGCATAAAAATATTAAATATGAGCGATTAGATATAACATAAATGTGAGGTAAAGTAATCAATAAAATATAGACAAATAATAAATAAAATAACCATTTGATCAAGTTTGATCATTTATAAAAAAATCTACCAAAGATAAAATACTATATTTTCTCCATTCTATAAATTAAAAAACCAAACTTTTTGTGATATCTAAACCAATTATAAATTCTCACTAAATTCTCTTTCTAAATTTCTATCCCACTTTTTGAAATATATAAAAAAGTAAAGTAACAATTATATATTTTATTTAAAAACTATATCTTATCATAATGAAAAAATACTTTAGCATGATTAATCATTTTAGAAAATTTAATAACCACAATCATTCTTTGATGGTTAAGAAAAAAATACCATTTAATCTCCCCTAAATTTATATATGGAAAACTTTAAAGTTAAGTAAAGAAAATTCCAAATATTCATTAATATGAAAAATAATTTCATGTAAAATAGATTTTTTGGCACTTTTAAAATATAAATACGGATTAAATAACATCTAACAATTCAAGTTAAATCTCCATCATTCAAAGTTTAATATTTATTTTTTCAAAATTTATAGAATCTAATGGTTTAGTAAAAATATTATAAATTCAACACTCACATGTCACTATTGTTTTATATTTTATTTTATTTTATGCTATCAGGGATTGATTCGAGTTTTTGAGGAGTTTCAACTTGAAATTCAGAGAATTATAAAAATTTCTTCTACTTTGAATAGTATTTGTGAATGGATTAAGGGAAACCACGAGGTTACCCTTACGTAGTAATATTTTTAGTTAATTTGCTTTAGAAGAAGTTTGGTTGTATAGGTAGTGTATAGTTTGGTATAAACCATATAGAACTCAATGGAAACTATGTAGGACCTTTGGTGCATATGGGTGTTGGTTTATAGCTTGTGCATAGTTAGGTAAACCATATGACAAGAATGAAAATTAGGTTTATAATTTGACAATGATGTTTTTCACAATTAACATATATTTAGTTAAACCATGTAGAGTCCCTATTAGTAACTTTGTGAGGTAGTTTGGCCTCGATATTGGCTCATATATTGTTGGTGCATGGTTTGGAAAACTGTGAATCCTACCTAAGTTTTTAAAAGTGTGAAATTCCATAACTACTTTTTTTAACCCTCTATCCCTATCTTTCTTCTCCTCTCATTTGGATGAACTAGGAATGCATAGGGATATCCCTCCCATCCCCCTTTTCCATTTTTATAGATTTATACCATGGTTTAAAGTAGTTTCCTTCTTGATAAGTCCCTCTAAACCCCTTCCTATATTCTATTTTTTCCTTTTACCTTAATTTGTTTTCCTCCCACAATTCCTAAGGGGAATTTTGGCCAATTTTAGGGTTGAGGGTAGACCTAATCATGGGGATTTGTTCATGTATGGGGTATAAAGTGTATTTCATAGCTCGGTTGAGTGTTCTCCATTAAAGGAAGAATATTATAGTTAGTTTATTGTTGAACAAGGTAGGTTCTTCTATGTCGTCACATTATATTATATGCCATTGGATGTTGGAGTGTTCTATTTTATTTTCAAATTACACCCATATATATGTCCCATGAGGGAAAATTATTTAAAAGGGTTTCAACCCTTGGAATGTAATTATATTCCATGAAAAATGTTTATAAAAAAATACTGAGGGGATTTTAAAAGGTATTTAAATGTTTTAAAGTGGAAGTGGATGTTGGGTTTGAGATTTTAAGGATGTTTCACACAAAATGGTTTTCAATTAAATTGTTTTTTTCAAAAATGATTTCTTTATTTGAAAGGGGTTTGTTAGCCTGATTGAGTTTCATTTTGAATCATGTTAATGGATTTAATATTTCATATGGTGGGAAAAAAAAGTGTTGGTTTCCAAGTGGATTTCAAGAAAATGTTTTGATGATTTCATTTCAAGATTTGTTTGAAATGTGATTCGAAATAGTGTGTTTTATCTTGGCATCCTATGATTGTTTTAAAAAGGCCCATTTTGAACATTATTAAAAGTGATTTTTCATGGAATTTCTGGGACCCCCTTTACATCCCTTGTAATTTTTTCATTTTAATGGGTGGTGCTTCATGTATGTGGAGACAGGGTGATGGATCTAAGGGGATGTTTTGTGCGAGGGTGTTAGAGGGTAGGTGATGTTTATTTGAAATATTTTAAATTTATACATGTATTGAACATGTGGTTTATTTACTAATAAACTTATTTTTTGATGTCAATGGAATTTTAAGAAGATATTATGTAACCTGTATGAGTAAAATCCCTAGTTTGTATTGTGTGTTGACTAGGGTAAGGTTCCCAGTTAGACTTAGTGAGCTAATTGGATGCTTTGTGGCCTGTGGCAATAGTGTACTCCTAATAGGTTTATTTTTTGATTGTTTGATGACACTACCGAATATTTAGATAGGATATTTAGTTCTAACCTAGGTTCCTCATCACCATTTCAGGTCATTATTGCTCAAGTCTTAAGGAGTTTCTTATGACTCTAGGACCCTATCCAAAATCATTTAGAGGATTTATTTATCTACCTTGTTTATATCCCATGATTCTTGTATGACTGTTTGGAACCATTGTATAAGAAATGTGACATTGATACTATGGTTCATGTTGTATTCATTCCTTACTCCTTGTATTTTGGATTACTTTCCAAATGTTTTGAAATAGGACATTGTGAAAGGTTTTAGAAGAAGGAAAATAAATGTGTGGTTTTGGTTAACTTTTAAAGTGTTTTATCATGGATTTGAAATGTGCATTATTTAAATGTTTAATGTTTCCTTCTAAATTTTAACATCCTGATATTTTAAAATCACACTATGTCTGACAGCGTATTCAACACGCAACACTAAGTTTAAATGAACCACAATATAATATTAAAATATTATTATTTAAACATGACTAATATAAACTAGATGTTAAATTGTAGGGTATGAATTGTATTAACAAATTTATGAAGTATATATAAATTTCCTTCTAAATATAAATTTATTTATGAATAATTAATAAATAAGTGCTCAACTTTAATAAAATTATTTTATTCTATAATAAAATATGTTTTCATTAAGAATGATTTTTTGTGAGAAAATATTATAATTAATTTTTAGAAGTTATAGAATTTTTATTTAATAAAAAAATAATATTTGAAATCTTAATTTCTAAATTAACTTTTGGTTAGATTTTGATATTGTTTGGAAAATATTGATTTTTCAATGAATAGTGAAAAATACAGATTTTTTTTGTAAAACTGTCATTTAATTTTAATAAATTAGTAATTTAAATGTACTATTATTATTTTAATTTTATTTAAAAGAAACATAAGTATTATTTATTTATATTTAATCCAATTAATTACATTTAAAACTTTTTTATACTTCATTTTAGTATAAGTTTATTTTTAGGCTCAAAAAAACATTTTTCTTAAAACTGTTTTAAAGAGCACAATCTTTCTCCATTTTAACTAATTAAAATAAACACTAATGGGGAATAATTTTAAAAAAAATTATATATTATTTATAAAAATATTAATTTAAATTCATTTAATTATT
The DNA here is from genome assembly GCA_963277665.1 of Viscum album. Classification (NCBI taxonomy): domain Eukaryota; kingdom Viridiplantae; phylum Streptophyta; class Magnoliopsida; order Santalales; family Viscaceae; genus Viscum; species Viscum album. The sequence goes on along the minus strand of OY728143.1, from coordinate 1,198,521,570 downwards.
ATTACTTTTTATATATTTGTTATAAAAACATCTTATGCTTGAAAAAATGCATTTCTTAAAAAAAGGTTTTTTGACACGTCTGTGGGGTTTAATTTAAATTAAATTATATCAATTTTATGAATTTAATTTTATAAAATGGATTAAATATTTTTAATTAGAATAATTAATATTAAAAAATATTTTCATCTTAATTTTTGGTCATAATGAATATTAAAAATTGTAAAAAAATATTTACTTTGGTAAAAAAATTAAAAGGGTAAAATTGAGTAACCATAGTGGTAAAGAGTATAACATGTTTAAAAAATGGTTATTTTTAATTTTATATGTGTTTATACAACTTATATATACTACACTTTTTTATTTTTTAATTTTGGATGTACTTGACTTGAGAGTAACTTCCCATTATTAAATAGTTTTGGATATTTACAAGAATACCACTCCTCCTCCCTTATAACAGTCAACCCCATATATTATCCTTTTCACACATAAAAAACCCATCAGTTCATCCAATACCTAAAAAAATACATTTATTATTTATCTAATTACATCCTGGAGGACTTCTTTTGATCAGAAATCCAATATAGGAAGGCTTTGGGTATAATTCCAAAGAGGTGGTCTGAAGAGGTGATATCATTCTTAACTAAGAATAATTGTTTTATTTCTTCTTCCACCTCCTTAAAATATTATTCAACAATGTTAATATAATAAAACCAGTATCTAACATATAAAATGATCTTATTATGTTAATTTAATACCCTAAATCCATCTTCACTTCAATAAAATGGGAAATGAAACCATTGATCATGTGTACGGAAGACTACCACCTTGCGAACTGATGTAATTTGTTTTCCATAATATCCTCTCATAGATATTTATTATGATGTATTTAATGTATATATATTATATTAATGAAATATTAATCATTATGGAAAATTAATATATCATATATACTTTATTACCTTACAATTCAATGAAAATGATAACGTCGTTAGTGTGTACTGCGAACTACTGCCTCACGATGTGATGTGATTCATTTTTTTATTATCACATCACATTGATGGTATATGTATGTGTATTTAAAAAAAATGATATTCCATATATAATTATAATTATTTAAATATAAAATAAAACTTAACTTCTTTCCATCATGATCATTGAAAATGGAACCATTATACATGCATACGTACGACTTACTGTCTCTATGATTGTAACGTATTTTATTTTTCATAACCATACTTCATGATTGGTTTTTAAAGTATAATTTATTTATAAAAATTATAATTATTTCAATATTATTATTATATATATGGGGTAATAATTATACCTTTTACCATGGTCATCACACTGTTGACGTTTTGAAATTATGAACTGATCATCCTCAAAACATCCGACATGGACATAACTGATTATATAATTAAACATATTATTAAAATAAATGAAGTAAATGGTTTAATTATAATGGATTAAACTTGAAAATGGATTTTAATAAAACAAATATTTGAAATATGTTTTTTATATAGGATATAAAATACATACACGACAAAGTCAAGAGTCAAGGTAAGGGTTTCATCTCAAAAATTCCTTCTTCGAGACACATGTTTTTTTATGCACCAAAATTATTTTAAATATTGTATATACTGTCCCTTTAAATATTATATCATTAATAATTAATAATTCATGATATTTTAAGTTATAATTCATATAATTAATTTATGGTAAGTTTTGATTCAAAAGTTACCTAAGTGGTAAAGGTTTTTGTTTCAATAACATTTTAATCGTGATTGTTTATGCCTAAATTTCCTTTGTATGAAATTATTTTACTTTTGGAAAATAAAACCCTTTAATTTTTTTATACTCTTGTTATTCATTAAATTTTAAAGTAATAGTACGATTTTCCTCTATTTTATACTTAAAATTATTGATCAAATGTTTTTAAGAAAAGTTGATTTTATATCTCTCTTCAGTCAAAAATCATTTTTATTCAATATCCATGTTTCCTAAAAATATTTTCATGAATATTTTTAGCATTATAAAAATTATTTATTAAATATATATTTTACCCATGTATTAATTTTTACAAATTTTTTTGAAATGAATATTCTTATCATTTTCCAAACAAGGTTCTTTTCACCTTTTTATGACGATGTGAATGGAATGTTTTTAACTTACATGATATGTATGTAATTACCCACATTCATAACCAATAAACTCTTTGAATATTCCTTTTTAAGTTTCCATGTTTATTATTAATTAAAATTTAATATTTTTTAAATTTTTAAATTTTGAAAAAGTGTTTTAAAAATGAATAGGGTAATTTTCTAAAGAAATATTCCATGTAACCTTTTAAAGACATTTTTATCAATGATGAAAACCTTTTATATTATGGGTTGATTCTAAATTATGTATATATGTATCTCACATATATACCTATCTTATTCTACCTTACCTTTATGGGGTAATACATTCCTTATGTTCATCTCTCAAATGAATTCATTAAGAAATTTATTGAGATTATGATATATATGAGACAAGATTGTGAAACCCATTTATGTATATGGGTAATTCTTATTTTTATGACTTATGATTTACTTACTTTATATGGAACACATAAATCATGAACATGTTATTATGGATGCGCCCAAATATCACTCTAATTTATTGGGTAATGTTAGAGTCTCATGAGACTTCATGAATGAGATGTGAGAGTAAACCTAATCCATTATGGGACTTTTTCCACCTTGTGATATTACCTAGAAAGTTATCCTTGAATCAGGTTTATGTAATGTTATATGTTGCTACTACATTTCCTATGATTCCATATTCTTATGATTCCACGATATTTATGTTATGCCACATGTGATTACCAATGTGACTTCTCTTTTATGATAACATGTTATACATTTGAATCACATGTTATGTTTCCTTATCATGTTTATATTATTATTGGGATTTTTATCTCACTCATTTTGCCTATTTATCCCCTAGGTTATCCCATGAATTTTAAGAGCTCAAAATTATTTATGATCTCATTATAGAGAATAAAATAAAAAGTTTTATTTTATTCTCACTTTGATATATTATAAACATGGTCTTCCAAAGACATCAGGACTCATGATATTTGTTATATAATTAATAGATGTTTATGTTAAAAATAATGCCGTTATATATGTAAAAGGATTGGGTCACTATATAAATAGTTTTTAAAATGTTTTCATGAAAAATATGAAAGAATTTTTTGCTTTTTAAAATTTAATTTTTTATTTTATTTTAAAATAAATCATTGGAAACTTTCTAAACTGGTGTGTGGATTCTAAATTATGGTTTTAGTACAAATGGCCTGGTTATCATGAAAAGAGTTTTTTTATTTAGTTATTTTGTAAAAAAATAGAACCCATTATTATTTGTTTTCTTTATGGTTATTTATTTTAAAACTTATTTGGAATTTATGTTCAAACTAGAATTTATGATATTTAATGTGAAAGTGAGTGCATAAATTATTTGGACAGTAACCTACTAGGTTGTATAGATCATGCCAATATTTTATAGGTCCAGGTCATTATTGGTTTAATTATTACTCTATTGATCTATTGAGAGATATGTTGGGTTTGGATAGTGATCGTGGGTCTCATGGAGGATCATTAGAGTGTTTTGGGTATATTAATTTTTGTTTGGGGTAGGTTTTTGACTAATTTAACCATGTTTATTTTAGATCTTTATTTTTATTTTTATTTTCTTAAACATTATATTCATTTTTTATTAAATTTGATAACTTATATTAGATTCTATTGATGAATTGTATCATTTATTTTTGGATTATTTATATTGTTTATGCCACTTATTTATATTTTTTAAGAGGGAGGAATTATTAGCATGGTGTGTTTTGTGATTACCAGGCACTAATTTCTAACCTGTGGGGATCAATAATGCCCTTTGAGCCAATGAAGGGTCGGGTCGAGTGCTGGGTTAGATGGAATCTCAGTTCAGTTTGTTATAAATTATATCATACCCCAGTTTCTTAGTAGGGACTAGGTTTTGGAAGAACTATATTATTATTTGGGGAGTTAGTACTTTGGAGATAAGGATGTCGGGACTCAAGAGGTAGGTTCAATAAGAGTATCACGATCTCTTTTTCATTCAGAGCCTCGATTTTCCATGGGAATTAAGGGTTTCATGTTTGATTCTGGATTTTTATTTGATGATTTTTTAGAATTTTATTTTATTTTTGTGGTGTTGGTTCTTTTATATTTATTGAAATAGCTAGAGTTTCCTTGGGGTCATATCTGGTGTTTTGGATGGAAATATAAAAGGGAATCAAGGCATGATATTGTCTTATGGGGACTAAAAACCACATGGAAACTGAGAACTTTATTCCAGATATGTTATAGTGAACATTTCATGATATTTTATAAGGTTAATTGGTTTTATAATAAATTTAATATGGTGTTTTTAAAGTTTTAATGTCAAAATTATTATTGAAATAAAAGGGGGAAATCATAAAAGTGGGATTTGGTTTTTAAAAAAACCAATGTTTTCAAAATATTGACTTTTTAAATAGTAATAAAATAAATTTCCCTAGGATTTCAAAAATAAATGACGAATTTTAAAAGTTAGGTTTCTTATTTTTAAGGTAAACTAGTGTTTTCAAAATATGGTCTTTGAGGGTCATTTGGGTTTTGACCCTTAGTGAGTATTTAAAAGGTAAGTGGTTTTGTATTGTTTCAAAATATAAATGTTTTTAAATTAAAAAAGGTGTTTGTTTTTAGAATATATTTTAAATTTTTTTCCCTTGGGTGGTTTTGATTTTGGGACTGGTCCCTTATTTTATTTTTGGAATCTTTCTAAAAGGGACCTGTAATTTTAAAAGTGGAAATTTTGAAAACAGTTTTCTTGTTTTGGTGGATTGTGTGATTTAGGAGACATAATCGGATTGAGTTATATCATGTGTTCCTCATTGTATAACTATCACAAAGGTATTGAGTAAAGGTTGAACATTTATCTTTAAGGGGTTTTCCTTTTACTATTTTAAGCACTACCCGAGATCTATGTGGAGTTATAGGTGTTTTCCTTCTATCTTAATGGTGTGTCTTGGAATTACTCATGGTTATATTTCTATTATGGATTTCATTGGGAACCTCATAGGTGGAGTAGTTTTAACCCATTATATGTGGATATATATTTTTATCATTGAGGACATGTTCTCTTGGAATCTATAATGTAATATCTGGTTTGGGGTGATGGTTTTTATTGGGGATTATTGTTAGAATAATATTGGAGATATTTGAGATTAATGGAGTGTCTATTGTTTGATGTATCCCTCATATACCTTCTTGTTTCTCTTTTCATAGTAGTTTGTAATTGGATAATGATCTATTTTAGTCATTATGATCATTGAGTTTGGTGTAGTTATAGATTAAGGAAATTCTTTTTTGGTGTGTTATTTAGGTTCCATTTTGGTTTCTCATTATGAGTTATGGTTGTTTTGGGGTTGTTCATTCCTTGTTAATCGATGGTGTTTTTTGTTTCTTGTGCATGGTATGGTCCATAATTGTATTTTTTTATTTTTGGGTATGAACAAGGGGGAACCTATGGTACATTCATGGGTAACGGAGAGTGTGGTTTGTTTCTGGTTAGACCTCATGTGCCTCCATGTTTAGTTTTTCATCAGGATCATCACAGGATGGCATTAATTGATCTGGGACTCGAGTTACCCTTATATGAAGTTCATAAACCCTAAGTTAGAACTCTGTTTTTTCTCAACAAGGAATGTATCTATTTGTTGTGATCCTTGGTTTTGGAATATTTTGGATTTAGTAATCATATCTTGTGGTCCTTTGGGGATGTTTCTTAGATTAGTTACTCCTTTGTAGTTTGGAGCTAGTTTTCATGTTTAGTTATGGCTAGAAGATTTTGTGACTCCTTTTAATGGCTTTTGGGATAGAGGTTTCTTAGTGACATATTATTTTTATGAAAAATATGTTATTTCTTGTTCCATAATTTTATATCATTTCTAAATGGTGGGGATACCTATGTTAGGTATTTTTCATCTTAGAGGTTTTAGCTAATGGTTTGGTTATAGTTTAGACCTTTCTGGATGTTGTATGATTATATTTGAGGATTTATTTTGTTGTTTTTGGAATCATCTTTTTCTCCAAGGGTATTTTTTAGTTTGGTGGTTCTTTCCTTATGATCTTCCTTGGGAGTTCATTATATACATTCTTAAGACTCTCCTTTTTTGACCTCTACTTTGATCTAAGAATTTTTAAGGGAAGAAATTGGTATAGTGGGGAGAATTATGACACATATATATAACTATTGTTTTTTATTTTATATTATTTTACGCTATCATGGGCTTATTCAAGTTTTTAAAGAGTGTCACCTTAAAAATCAAATAAATCTAGAATTTATTCCCTTATACATGATTTGTGTGAGTGGTTTAGGGAAAACAGTGTACTTACCCTTACACGATAGTATTTTCAATTCATTTTCTTCAGCGTATGGTGGGTATGCATGAGTATCACATAGTTTGGACCATTCCATATAGAAATCTATGGAAACTATATTGGACCATTGGTTAATATGGGATTTCGGTGCACGACTTGTGCATGGTTAGGTAAACCATGCGATAATCATGTGAAGTGGGTCTGCAATTTGATAGTGCCATTTAGAATAGTTATCACATGATTAGCTTACCTGTATAGATTCCCTACGAGTAACCATGTGAGGTGGGTTGGCCTTAGAAATTTCTCCCACACTGTTGGTGCATGGTTTGGAAAACCATGTGACTAAACCATGTGGCCTACCTGGGTTTTTAAAATGTGTGAAATTTTGGAACTACCCCCACCTTTTTAACGTTTTCACCCTCCCTTTCTTCTCCCTATCATTAAAACAAACCATAAAAACGTAGGGATCTCCCTCCCCTATACCCTCTTCCATTTTTATAGATTTATACCATGGTATCAAGTAGTTTACTCCTTGGAAAGTCCCTCTAAATCCTTATTCTATTCTATTTTTCTTTTTCAATTGATCACCCCCTCCCATTATCCCTAGGGTGCATATTATCTGATTTTATGATTGGGTGTGGACCTATTCATAGGATTTTTTTCATGAGAGGTTTTAGAGAGTATTTCTTGGATCGATCAATAATTATTCATTGAAGGCAATACATTGTAGTTATGTTCTTCTTGAATGAGGTGGGTGTTTCATTATTATTGCTTCATATTATATTCCATTGGGTTCTTGAGTGTTCTAAAATGATTTTTATTTTACAATTACACATATATGTATGTTCTATGAGGGACAAAAGTTGATTTCAAATTTATTTCAAACCTTTTCATGGAATTAGATTCCATTCTAAGTGTCTATAAAACATTCCCAATGGGATTTTAAAAATAATTTAAATGTTTTAAAGGGGAAGTAGACAATTTTTTTATATTTTAAGGGTGTTTCAAACCAAATGGTTTTCAATTAAAGTGTTTCAAGTTTTTATAAATGAGTTTCTTTATTTTAAACGGGCGTGTTAGCCTAAGTGAGTTTGACTTTTAAATCATGTTAATATCTTTAATATTTCAAAGGGTGGCCTAAAAGAATGTGTTATTTTCCTAGTAGATTCCAAGAACAATTTTAAACACTTTAGATTTAAGAGTTATTTGAAACAAGATTTGAAATGGAGTGAGTTGGCTTGTCATCCCAAAATTATTTTAAAAAGGTATGTTTGGAACCTTATAAAATGTGATTTTTATTGAAAGTTGATAGACCCTCTCTATTTCCCTTGTAATTTTTCCATTTAAATTTTTGTTTCTTTATATACGAAGATAATATTTGATGGATCTAAGGGGTTATTCTATGCATGAATTTTGGGCATAAGGTGAGGTTTATTTAAATATTTTGAATTGATATATGTGTTGATCATGTGGTTGATTTCTTGATCACCTCATTATTTGATTCCATAGAAATCCTAGGAATATAGTAGGTGATCTGTATAAGTTCAAGCACTAAATTATATTGATATTTTACTAGGGGATGGTTCTCGGTTACACTGAGTAAAATAATGTGATATTTTGTGGGATGTTTTAGTGGTTTTCTCTAGGGAGGCTTATTTATAGATAGTTTAACAGGACTATAAAGGACATAGATTGGATCATTATTATCGACTAAGGTCCCTCATCACCAGTCAAGTTCTTTATTACTATAGTCCTAAGGATTTTCTCTTCACACTAGGATTGTATCCAGGATCATTTAGGAAATTTCTTTCTCTATCTTGTTTGTACCTTTTGCTTCTTGTATGAATGTTTGAAACATTTAGATTGGTTATGCGACATTGACTCTATGGTTATATTGTATTAATTCCTTATTCCTTATATTGTTTATTACTTTTCAAATGTTTTGAAATGGGACATTGTGATTTTTTTGAAGAATAAAAATAAAGGTGTGGTTTTGGTTTACTTTTAAAGTGTTTTATCATGGGTTTGAAATGCATATTCTTTGAATGTATAAAGTTTTCTTACAATGAGTTTTTGGAATGTTTTGATAAGAAATAGAAAAGAATGTTTTGTTTTAAAAAATTTATTTTTTTTAAAATAATTCAAAGTAAAATTTTAAATCATTGTGTGGGTTTTATAGTATGGTTTCAGACCTAATGGTATGGTTGCCTTGAAAATAGTTGTTCTTAAGTTATTTTTGAAAGAAAATAGAACTCATTGTTATTTTTTTCTCTATGGTTGTTCATGTGAAAAACTATTTTTCATTTATGTTAAAATTAGAATTTATAAACTTTAATGTTAAAGTAATTACATAGATTAGGTGAGTATAGAACTATTGGGATGTATATCTCACATATATATTTTGAAGTCTTAGGTCCTCATCAGTTTGATTCTTACTCAATTAGTATTCTGAGAGATATTTTGGGTTTGGTTGGTGATCATGGGTTATTTGGATGCTTGTTGGAGCATTTTAGTGGTTTTAATTTTGGTTTAGGGAATGTTTTTGACTTATATGGCTAGTTGTATTTTATATTTTGGTTTTATTATTATCTACTTATAATGAAGAATCATTTTTTATTAAATTTTATAACTTGTATTGGATGCTCATAATGGATTGGATAATTTATGATTGGATTATTTATATTTTTTTCATTTATCATTTATATTGTTATAATAGGGAAAATCATACTCAATGTGTGTTTTGTGATCCCATGCACTAGTTTTCAGCATATGGGGATTGGGAAAGCCCTGTGGACCAGTGGAAAGCTAGGTTGGGTGTCACGTCAGATGATAGATTGAGACAGTTTATTACAAACAAATTTATTTTCTTTTGAAATAAATTCTAGAGTAATATCTCCCTTATTAACATGATCTCTTCAAAAGTTAAATCTAACATCAATGTGATTTTTCCTAGATCATTGTAATGGATTTTTAGATATTGAAATTCAAGTAGAATTGTTATAGAAAATATGAATATTATCAACTATAAAATTATAATCACTCAAAGTTTTTTGACCCTTATCTTTGAGCATAAAAACTAATGTAAACAATATACTCATCCTTAATTGTTGATAATAAAAATGATAATTTATTTTTGGAACACTATGAAATTATATTTTTACCAAGTAAATGATGTATACCTAATGTTATTTTTCTATCAAGCTTGCATCCTCCAAAATTAGAATTAGAATAAGATAAAAAGTCAAAACAGTTCTGGTTAGAGTAAAATAAACTAGTATTTACACTTATTTTAACATATCTAATTATTATTTTAATATAATTTAGGTGAAATTATTTTTGATTAGATTGAAATATTATACACATGAAAACTTAAAACATAATATTAGGTCTTGATACATTCAAATAAGGAAAACTACATATCATGCCTCTATATAGTTTAACATCAAAATATTTTCCAGATTTATCTATATATATTTTAGAATTAGTACTTATAAGTGTTTTAAATTTTTTATAAGAATAAAAAACAATCCTTTTAACAAGTTATTTAACATATTTCCATTGGGTTAAAAATATACTATCTTTTCTTTGAAGTACTTAAAGGCCTAAAAAAATTTAGTTTACCCATTAAAATCATATCAAATCCATTTTTCATCAAATTAGATAATTCCTTACTGAGAAAATAATTTGTAGAACCAAATAAAATTTCATCATCATATATTTTTACAATTAAGATATCATTTTACACTTTGTTTATAAACAAAGTAGGGTCAAATTTTCCTTTATTAAAATCATTTTGAAATAAAAAAAAGTTAGTCTATCATACTAAGATCTGGGAGTTTTCTTAAGACAATAAAAATATTTTTATAGTATAAAAAATTATTTGAATTTTTTTTATTTTCAAATCCAGGTGGTTTATTAACATACACCTCTTAAAAAATTACACCATTTAAAAATTCCCTTTTTTACATCCATTACAAATAATTTATTTTTTTTAAAAAAAGAAGATTTTAATAGAATATGAATTGTTTATATTCTACAAAAGATAAAAATTAATATTAAAAATAAATACATTCTTCTTGTGAATATAATTATTCAACCATTCTAGTTTTATTTTTAACTATATTACCAAATTCATATGTTTTCTTTCAAAAAATACACTTGGTTTCTATAGTATGTTTATCTTTATGCGATCTAACCAAATTATAAACTTCATTTATTTCAAAATGATTAAATTAATAATGTATAGAATTTATCCAAAAAATCATAATTAACATTATGGGGAAGAAATTCAGAAAAAAATGTAGAACTAGCACAAAAATTCAAAACATATTTTCTTGTTTTAATTCAAGATTCAACAATTCCAATTACCGAGATTGATATTTAAAATTATTCAATTTTTTAGGATTAGATTACGAAGAGGTTTACTCCACATAAACTTGTACATTATTATTATTATATTTATTATCATATAATCTAATGTAAATTTCTCTAAAATATCCTTTAACATGATTTAAATTTGAATCCTGCTTTAATTTTTTATTTTCATCAAACCTTACATGTACCAATTATTAGACATCAAAATTTATCTTATTGAAAAATCTATATACCTTAATTATATAAAAATATACAAGAAATATTAATTCATCACATTTAGAATCAAACTTTTCTATATTATATTATTAATTAAGAATAAAAACTTGACAATCAATCACCCTAAAATATCCAATTTTAGGATTCATTCCTCTAAAAAATCATAAGGGGTTTTATTCAATATTTTCATAATTATAACTCTATTTGGAATATAAAAAGGTGTATTAAAATAATAAATCAAAAAATATTTAGGCACATTAAATTCATTAAGCATTATTCTAGACATTTTTTTAATCGGCCCATTCTTTATTTCTATCACACCATTTTTTGAGGTGTTCTATGAGTAGAAAAACAATGTTGATATCAATTATCTTCACACAATATTTCAAATTATAAGTTAAAAAATTCACCTCCACTATCACACATAATATATATTATCAAATATTATTTATTATTCTGAATTAATTAGCAAAAAATTAAAACAATTATTTAAAGTTTCAATTTTATGAATTAAGAAATAAGTCTAAGTGAATGTACTATAATAATATATAATTAAAAACACATTTGTCTTTCGTTATAAACTAGTTGGTTAAATAAGACCAAATAAATCAAGGTGAAATAATTCAATATGTCTAATATTTATAACATCATTAACAAATTTAAAACTTTATTTATGTTTCTCACCATTAAAACAATAATAAAAAACAAGGAATTTACTTACTTTAAATTCTATAAAATCTTGTACCTATCCATGGTATGAAAATTTATGCATATGTTGATGATTATCATGTACCAGTATTCTATGCCACAAAATCACCATATGAAAAAACACCTTTAATGTTTTTTACCTTTCAAAGTTAGTTATAATGTGATGTTAATGCAGGTGATTTTTAAAGTGGCACTTTCCACATTAGTTTTTATTAACTGATGTTGAAAACCATTCTAAAGGAAAGACTATTAAATGATTTCCATGTAATTTTTATATAAAACCAACATGGAAAGTCCTCATAGAAGATTTTAAACATATATTTCTGAAAAAACTATATTAAAATTCCATATAAAAGGAAAAATACAGAAGGCTTTCAACATCAGTTTTTTTGTTAAAATTCACATTCAGAGACTTCATGCTAGGATTTCCACATCGATTTTCTATAAAATTGACATGGAAAGTTTTTTTTAAAATACAAAATAAAATTATGCGACACCTAAAAATATAAAATGAAGAACCAAAAATAGAATATAGAAATAGAAACAGAACAAGACTAGAAAAAGTAATTGAGAACTTTTACAACATTTTTATAAATATACAGCTAAATGAAAATAAAACTCCAAATTATTCAAACTTAGAAAATATTCCACAAATAAATTTTGAATGTGTTAGAGTAATTTTATGTATGTAAAGAAACATCATAAAAAACATATAAAATAAATTGTTATGAATTTAAAAAATAACATTTTTTAAAATATCAAGTGTTATAATGAAACAGACCTTTTCAAAATATGTTGTTGTTATGGTCGTGATGATCTCATAAATGAATCGTAAAACATAATATTAACATTCAAAATCCCCTTATTGAGGATGAAACTATGTTTATGAAGAAATATTTAAAAAATAAAAACACTAGATATGTAAGAAAAAAACAAATATTTATTGATATTAGAGTTAGATACATGAACTTTAACATATCAAATTTTCCTAGTTCCACTGTTTGATAGTGTTCCATGTTGAAATTAATCCATGAAATGTTGTAATTTAAAATATTAATGATCAAAATTGATGTAAAATTAAAAATTAAAAATTAAATAACTAAAAGAATAGAATAAAACCCACTTCTTTAAAAACTGGATAAATCTTCTTTGAACACTACCCAATAAAGAGCATAACTAGTATGCTTTACATTTTTCTGGGAAAAATATAAATAACATCCAATATACACTAAAATATAAAAAACTCATCATTAATAATAATATAATGAATATTGGTTCATAATTATATATTTATTATTACCATTGAAGGAATAGAAAAAACCAACATGTAATTTGTGCATTTTTTAATCATTCAAATACATATTCAATTCAGGCTTCTTGGTTTAAGTATTTCACCACTATTGAAATGTATTATGGTTCTATAAAACCATAATAATTATTGAAATCATATTAGATTCAAATAATATGGATATACATGATCATAAAATTAATTAATTATGTCAATAAAACATATATTTACTTAATGGAAATAAAATAAAATTTGAAATGTACTTACATGGAAAGAAACTACAACACAGGTACACTGAGCTGATCACCCTTTACAACAACAATGATGTTTTTTTAAAAATATTTAATGTATAATATCTTCCACATATATCATTAGTCATTGAAAAGGTATTATAATTATCTAATATAGAAAAAACATGTGATAATGTTTTTACCAAATCATCTTCCTGAGGAGTATCTGAAGGTACCGAAACCTTAAATTCTCTTTTATTTTGTAACGATTACATCAATTTTAAAAAAATTATATATAAGTTAAGTGAAATAAAATATTATGAGTAATTTTTAATTTAATGATAAATAAAAAAGTAAAAACAATGCATACCTCATATGTCAGATGACAGCAAAGATTAGTTGGAAAAAGTAAAAAATGACCAATACTTTGTCCAAATATGGACACCTCCTCAGTAAGAAGTGACAATGAAGTAGTTGGATCAATAATATCATGTATATATAATCTTACCTAACCTAACTACATAATCTGATGATGTAAATAATACCCCAAATTATGTACAATTCTACATGCTACAATATGTACATGGGGATCCCCAACATTCAATTCACAATACACAGTTAGGTCTAAATGGGGAGGCGGTGGATCTGGTTTGGTAGGCCATGCAGGCTACATATGTTGCATCTATCTCATTGATTTTATAAGCATAGCTGATATAGATGATTTAATTATATCCTCTATTGAATCAATCATGTTTCACAACTCATACTTTGAAGAATCTATTTCTTCCTTATATTATGTCCCCATCGATGCCACACCAGGGGCGTGACCAAAAAATTTTTCAAAACCAAAACCCTCATGATACCCCTTAACACTGTTGGGGTGTTCAAGATTTCCTAAAGTAATAGAAAGAATATCTATCCTACCATGAGGAATAAGGGTACCATATTCCATTTTCTCCTAAAGGTCATACAGAAGTAATATTTTTAAATGAAATATTAATGAGATAAATTTACTAAATTGTAATATTGATGAAAAGTAACAATTAATTAATTACAATATTACTAGCTACTTTTGTTTTTAGATCGATAATATACTTCCCCCTTTTTTAATTCTCACCCTTTTCTACTTTTCATGAGGAGGAGGAGGAGATGGGTGGTAAAGTGAAACATATTTAGATCCACTACTTGACTTGGCTCTTAATTCACTAAATCATCAATAATTATTTGATGCTCTAAAAAGGATACCCTATTTGTGACAATTTATAATGTTATAAATTATGAGATTGTATCTCATGGTGAGTTTTTTTAGAGGCTTTTTACATAAGAAAAAATAAATAAGTTATAATGTAATTAAAATTAATTAAAAAATTAGTTTACACTTACCATAGAGGCTTCCTCCCATCGAATGGTGATAAACTTATTCCATGTATCCCTATCTATAATATTACAACCCTGATTTTTATTACACAATTAAACATAATTTATTACATAAACATCACTTGATAAAACATAGAAGATAGAGAGGTTTAGTGTCTTTGGGGATTAGGATCATTACATAATAACTTAAAACATGAAATACAATATCTTTATTGAAAAATTCCTTGATATGACCACTACATTCCCTCATACATAGCATTGCATGGGATAACCTGAGGACATGCATAAGAAAAGGGTGATCTATAAATCCCAGTAAGAGAATAATCATAGAATAAAATGAGGTATACAATATATGTTAGACAATAGGAATTTCAATAGAGCACAATAGAAGCATAAACATAAAGGCATGATAAATCATGATAATCATAACATGGAAATGTGGCAACAACACTTAACATGGAATTAGTATGATCCAATGCTCATTGCATATGGAGCATGAGTAAACCCTCATTGCACATAGAGCATGAGTAAACCCTCGTTGCAATTGAATTATCATGAGTAAAAACCCTATTTTACATGACGTATCATGATACTATACTTTACCCAATGAATTGGAGAGCTATAAGGGTGCACCCTTCTTAAACATTTCATTTCATGCATAAGTGTGCCACATGGATCAAAAAACATTGAATCATTCAACATAATATTTTATTCCAAGATAAATTAATGTGGAATAAAAACATGAAACTATTTAAACAATAAGTAAATGTGCATAAAGGTGAATACCCTTGATAGAGAAATGGGCATGGTATTCACTACACAATGACTTTGGCTTGGAAAAGTGTGATGCAATTTTGGAAACATAACACCGTGACATAAGAAATCATAAAAATGGTTTATGAGAGAGAAATGGATGTATCATCATATTTAAATGACATGGAAATTGTGTGGGTAATATAGATACATGTCCCAAAAAATGTAATGGGATTTAGATTCATGATACCAAAGAATTTATTGAATGTAAATGAGGAGAGGGAAATTCCTTTCGGAATTTTGACATAGTAACATGTGTACATGGGAGGAACTTAATGAGAGATAAAGGGGTATCCCATCATTCAAAAACAAATAAAGAAGTATTATGAAGGATAGAAACCATACCCCAACATTTATAATTGAAATTAAAAGGGAATAATAATTTAAAGAATATTGGACAAAAATGAGAAAGGAAGAAAAAACCCTTACTTGGAAGTGTGCTTCCAAATGATTGAAAGAGGATTCTTGGGAGCATGGGGAAAATTGGGAGGATTATAGAGAGAGGAGGGCAGAGGTTGGATGAACTCAAAAGGATTTTAGTGAGGAGTAAGTGGGAGCTTGTCTGGGTTTATATACGAAAGGTGGGGGAATCCTTTATTATTTAGGTTTGGGACACCTCACATTAAACTAATCCAAACTACATACCAACCCATGGTTTTTGCCCATGGTTTTTGGAAAAGGGTAGTGGAAAAAAATATTTTATAAGTACAATGTCCTAACTTCTGAAAATAATGGGGTTGCTTATGTGGAAGTGAGTCACACACCCAAGGAAAACAATTTAAAAAGAATAGATGTTTTATAAGTCTTGAAGGGTCCATTAATGCTTTGTAAAATAAGTCAAACAAACCCAAAACCACATTATTTTAGTGGTAAAACATATATTGACTGAACATCAATCTTATAAGATTTTATTACATCACTATTGGGTCATTATGATGTCATAAAACACATTATATATTTAAACAGTATTTAATTTTTACCCAAAAATTTGACTGTCTCAGAAAATTATGAAAAATTCACTATTGGATAATTTCGACGTCCTAATTCCAGAAATATTATTGATTTTATAAAAATAATTTTATAAACATGTTAATTTTCACTTTTAAAATAAAAACCTACATTTATCGAAAATTCTTGGGTTTTGAAAAAAATGGTTTTCAAACATTAATAAGAATTACAATTGCATTCATAAAATTATACAATAATTTATATTTAATAAAAAATAATTTAATAACAATAATAATATTTTATTAAAATATTATTTAATTAAAAAATCCATTAATTAATCAAAATACATTTCTTAGTTGAACATTAACTAAAAATACTATTTTTGTTTTTAAAAAGAAAAACTATTTACAAGGTAATAATAATAAAATGAAAGTATATTAATTATTATATAAAAAAATAATGTACATAAACATAGTACTAGTGTATTGTTACATAACCCATTATAATATCTGCATAAGACTGAAGAGTAAGGTGTACGATGGTGACATACTCTTGGGGTGGCTCAGATAACATTACCCCGGTGGTAATATTTATCAACTTCCATTTCACTCATAGGTAGTCCCAATAGAGATTAACATATTCAAGCTTGGATTGGTCTTGGTTAAGAGAGAAGACCAATGACTCCACATCCTTTGTGAGCTCTGAAAAATGGGCTTTTTATGAGGCACATCTATTGGATGAGTCCATCACTTCCTTTGTATGAGTAAATTGGATTTGTTAAAGCCATATATTTCTACTAATCAAGTGATCATTGTTCAACGACTATATTAGAAATGGTCTAAATTCTTAACATAATACCAAAGAAGTTGGCATTTTATATAAACATTTTACATAAAGAGGAATTGAGTTAGATCAAGATGGATTTCCATTAATGAATGTTTGTATCGTTACAATCTTCCCCCATTAAAAAATTTCACCCTAAAAATTTTCTTTTCCCACACTAAAATAATGGTGGGTAACTCTACTTCATTACTTCCTATGATTCTCACATCGCTTCCTCAAACTTGTGGTTTCGCCAAAACACCTTGATGAGGGGCATTTTCTTATTTCATAGAATGTTTTCTCTATGATCTATGATCTTCACTAGTTTCTCTTCATAAGAAATATCATCCTCTATCTGCACCACCTCTAAAGATAGTACATGTGAAAAGATTGGTATGTACTTCCTTAAGAGGGATATATGAAAGACATCATGCACTTTGGCCATGGTAGGAGGAATTTATAGTAGATAGGCCATAACCCTAACGCGATCAAGAATCTCGAAGGGGCCGATTTACCTTGGACATAACTTCCTTTTCTTTCCAAACCTCATGACCTTATTCCATGGAGATATGCGTAGAAATACCATGTCTCAAACTTTAAACTCAAGGTCTCGTTGATGGTTATTTGCATAACTCTTATGTCGACTCTGGGATTCCTTGATGTGCTGCTAAATAGTTTTCACCTTCTCCACCATTTCTTCGACCATTTCTGGTCCATACAGCTTATAATCACCGAACTCATCCCAACATGACAGTGTTGTGCACCTTTTCCCAAAAAGGGCTTCATATGGTGCCATTTAGAAGCTCGAGTGGAAACTGTTATTATAAGAGAACTCAACTAGAGGAAGATGTTGATACCATCTTCCTTTAAAGTCCATTTGGCACACTCTCAACATGTCCTCAAGTGTTTGGATAGTATGCTCGGATTGGCCATCAGTTTGAGGATGATTGGCCGTACTGATGTTCAGTTCAGTATTCAGAGCATGTTGAAGACTCTTCCAAAACTTAGAGGTGAATCTTGGATCTCGATCAGACACACTAGATAGCGGTACTCCATGAAGCCTTACCACTTCCTTGATATATATCTGTTCCATTTGATCTAATGAGAAATCCTCCTGAATTGCAATGAAGTGTTCAGCCTTCGTAAGACGATCCACAACAGCCCAGATTTCATTGTTGCCTTCGGATGTCTTTATAAGTCCGGTGAAACAGTCCATAGTGATGTTCTTCCATATTAATTCTAGTATGGGAAATGGTTGCATCATCCCCTTAAACTGTTGCCTCTTTGCCTTCACGTGATGACACACTAGGCACATTGATGTATATTCAGTGATCTAATTCTTTATATTATCCCACCAATAATGCTCTTGGATATCTTGATACATCTTTGTGTTTTCTGGGTGAATTGAGAAATTTTAACTATATGCATCATCCAAAAGTTCCTTCTTCATCTCTGGAATTTATGGATCACATATTCTTTTCCCAAATCTCACAATTACTTCTTCATTAACATTAAACTCTGAGGATTTACCTTTTCTGATAACTTCCACTTTTTCTTGAATTCGCACATCTTCCTTTTGAGCATCCTTTAACCTTTCCAAAAGTGATGGTTGAGAAATCATTTGTGAAAGGATTGATGATGTTATCTTCTTTATGATTCTTATGTCCATCTTCATCAAATCTAATAAGATTGGATCCTTCTCAATTATCATCAATGATAGAATCACCAGGTCCTTTCTACTTAGGGAATCCACAACCTTGTTCGCTTTCCCAGGGTGGTAATGGATTGAGAATTAATATTCTTTGATCAGCTCTAACAATTTTCATTGGAATATGTTCAACTCTTTCAATGTGAATATAAACTTAAGGATTTTGTGGTCTTTATATATTTCACACTTCTCCCCAAAGAGTTAATGTTGACAAATTTTCAAAGCTAAGTTCACTACAGCCAACTCGAGGTAATGTGTTAGATAGTTCTGTTCATGAACTTTTAATTTCCTTGAAGCATAGGCAATGAATTTTTCATTTTGCATCAACACACATCCTAGGCCCTTCTTCTAAGAATCGCTGAATACCACAAAAAGTTCTCCACTTGTGGGTAAAGTGAGCACGAGCATAGTGATAAGACTCGTTTTTAACTCCATAAAGCTTTCTTAACATTCCTCACTCTAGGAAAACATTATTCACTTTAGAGTTATCTTGGTAAGAGGGTTATATGATCGTGATAAATTTCTGATAAATCATCGATAATATCCAGCTAACCCAAAGAAGCTACGAATATCTGTTACCGATGTTGGCCTCATCCATCCCTAAATTGCATCTGTTTTGGAGGGATCCATAGATATCCCATTTCTTGTGATAATATGGCCTAATAATGAGACCTACTTCAACCAGGACTCACAATTTCTGTACTTTGCATAGTGCTTCTCCTTCCGCAAGGTCTCTAGTATAGTTCTTAGATGCTCCTCATGATCCTCCTTGGTTTTGGAGTATATTAGAATATCATCTATAAAGACTACCACAAATTTTTCTAGGTAATCTCCAAAGACTCTATTCATTAAGTCCATGAAGATTTATGGAGCATTATTGAGTCCGAAAGGCATTACTATGAATTCATAGTGCACGTATCTTGTACAAAAAGCAGTCTTGGGGATATCTTCCTTCTTTACCCTTACTTGATAATATCCCGACTGCAAATCCACCTTAGAGAAGTATTTTTCTCCACGCAGCTGATCGAACAAGTCATAAATTCATGGGAGAGGATACTTATTCTTTATCGTGATTTTTTAATCTCATGATAATCGATGCAAAGGCACATTGACCCATATTTCTTCTTGATGAAGAGGACTGGTGCCCCCCATGGTGAAGCACTTGGGCATATAAACCCTTTATAAAGATTCTCATGTAGTTGTTTCTTTATCTCCTTAAGATCCACAAAAACCATTCTATACAGAGTCTTGGATATTGGTATTTCCCCAGGTATATGATCAATTGAGAATTCAACAACTCTTCTAGGAGGAAGACCATGCACTTTCTCGGGAAACACTTCAGCGAATTCCCTCACAATATATATGTATTCTAGGACAGTTTCTTCCTTAGACTCAATCATTTGTGCCAGATATGTATTCCCATAGGGCAATAATATCCACACTTGAGATGATGGAGCTAAAGAAGATTCATCTTCCTCCTTTCACTTGTAAATAATCAAGGGTCGATTCTCCATATGAAGAGTGATTTCCCTCTCACGTCAATTTATGTTGGCTATATATAAGGAAAGTCAATCCATGCCATGAATTAAATCAAATTCTACCAGAGGGAGTATGAAGAGGTTCATTGGGAAGTTTAATCCACATATTATGAAAGGGGAGGAGTTATATTCATGGGATGCAATGATTTCCCCATTTGTCGTACTCACTGACATCTTCACTTTCATGATTTGTGGTGGTGCTGTGATTGTTCTACTAAACATTAGAGATATAAAAGAAGGCGTAAAACCTGAATAAAAAAGTATGTTCACCATTTTTGAATGAATAACTATAATACCTGTCACCACATTGTTGTCAGGGTTCACTTTGGCAGTAGTGATGGCAAAAGCTCTCCCTTTCTGCCTTGGAGGTTGTTGGTTGCCTCAAAAAACCCTTGGCTTAGGGCACTGATTTTCTAGATGCTCTGGTTCTTTGCAGTTGTAGAAATGAACCACACGTTGAGGTTAGAACGGAGAGTTCCTATCCTATATCATAGCCAAAGGTATTTCTTGCTGATAGTTAACAACTAGGTGCTCTTCTCTTCCACACCTAAAGCATATCCTCGTCCCCTTTAAGAAATTTCCATGGTGCTTCTTTCTGTACCTTTGGCAGGTGGGGTGCTAGATCTTCTTAGCACCGTTGTATTTATACATAGGACCACCAACATTGAATTCCACCTTACGCTTTTTATCCCCATGATACCCCTGAAATTTTAAGATCTCCATTTTGACCTTGAGGGTACATCGAAAAATTTCCCCATAGCTGTCGAAGTCATGGATCGCCAGCACTTTCTGGAGGCTAGGTTTCAGCCCACCAAAGAAGTGGTCAACCTTGCATTCAGGGGTAACGACAAATCCATGAGCATATCGTGAAATCCTAGTAAATTTTTCCTCGTACACTCCAATAGATTCTTCATCTTTTTTCTTGAGGGCAAGGAAGTCCTTTCCCATCTTAATCTGGAGGGTGCACGAAAAATATTTATCAAAAAACATCTTCTGGAAATCCTTCCATTACAACACCTCGATCTCTTCCTCAGGCTTAGTATTTTTGATCAACGTCCACCATTGATCAGATTCACATTCAATACATTAAGCAACCAGGATATCCTTCTCTTTTTAAGAACATTTAAGGATGGAGAAGATCTTTTCGATGGAGTTGATCCATTGTTCAACAATTGAGGGATCAGATGATCCATTAAAAGTAGGAGGCCTTTGTCTCATGAAGCTTTTGATAGCGACTTATTCTTTCTTAGGGGGGGGGGGGTTTAAAGTTTCTCTTGACCCATGTTTTTATTCAAATCATGAGTTAGATAAGAGATAATTGTGACAAAGATCACGATTCCCGCTCCCATTGGATTGGGCATCTCATTAGTACAGTCATCACATTGATCTTCACATCGGTTGTTAGCTTGAGTCCTCCTATTACCGGCCACTGGCTGGAATAAATGGAAAGTTAGGGGTAACACATAAAGGGTAATCCAAGTACAAAACTGATGACTTATAAATAACTTTTATTTCCTTAACATATGAATCTATTGGCTTCAATCTCTATTATCCATGATCTATTTTTTAACAGATATTCTTTGGGAATTTTTTTCCCATAATAATGGTTCATACTAAGCGTGTGAATTTTACAAAGCATATACCCAGGGAGTTTCATAACCAAGAGTGCATCAAGGCATGTTTTTGTGCACCCGTTCCCATTCGAGTTGAGCTCAAAGCGGTGTTTTTGGGTTTTACCCCTAGGATACATTTGTGCCAGAGCCTCCTCTACCTGCTTGTATCCAGACAGAGATGTATTTTCTTGATAATCCACATACTCAATACTCACCAAAACATAGGGATGTTTTTATTATACTTAGTATTGTCTCTAAGTCTTTATTAGGATTTTTTAGTCCTAATCCCAAAAATAACTAAAACTCCCTCTGGTACCAACTATGACAACCCTACTTTTTATTACACAATTATACATAATTTATTACATAAAATTCACTTGATAAAACATAGAATATTGGGAGGTCTAGTGTATTTGGGGCTTAATATCATTACATAACAAATTAAAACATGAAATATAACATATTTATTGAAAACTTTTTTTACATGACCACTATATTCCCTCGTACTTAGCAATGCATGGGATAACCTGAGGACATGCATAAGAAAAAGGTGAGCTATAAATCCTAGAAAGGGAATAATCATGGAATAACATGAGGAATACAATACATGTTAGACAATAAGAATATCAATATAGAACAATAGAATCATAAACATAAAGGAATGATAAATAGTGATAATCATAACATGGAAATGGGGAAACAACACTTAACATGGAATTAGCATGAGCCAAGGATCATTGCACATAGAGCTTGAGTAAACCCTCATTACACATGGAGCATGAGTAAACCCTCATTGCACTTGAATTAGCATGAGTAAACACCCATTTCACATGATGTATCATGATACTATACATTACCCAATGCATTGGAGCACTATAAGGGCGCACCCTTCTTAAACATTTCATTTTATGCATAAGTGTGCCACATGGATCATAAAAAATTGAATCATTCAACATAATATTTTATTCAATGATTAACGAATTTGGAATACATACATGAAAATATTTAAACAATAAGTAAATGTGCATAAAGTTGAATACCATTAATAGAGAAATGGGCATGGTATTCACTATATAATGACTTTGGCTTGGAAAAGTGCGGTGCAATTTCGGCAGCATAATGACGTGACATAAGAACTCATAAAAATGGTTGATGAGAGAGAAATGGATGTCTAATCATATTTACATGACATGGAATGTAATGGGGTCATATAGATACATGTAACAACATATTTAATGGGATTTAGATTCATGATACAAAATAATTTCTTGAATGTAAATTAGGAGAGGGAAATTCCTTTTGGAATTTCAGCATAGAAATGGGTGTACATGAGAGGAATTTAATGAGAGAGAAAGGGATCTCCCATAATTCAAACATAAAAAGGGCAGTATGGGGTAGGTGAGAAACCATACCCCAACACTTATAATTGAAATTAAAAGGGGATAACAATTTAAATAATATTTGACAAAAATGAGAAAGGAAGAAAAAACCCTTACTTGGAAGTGTGCTTCCAAGGGCTTGAGAGAGGCTTGAGAGAGGCTTCTTGGGAGATTGGGTCACCTTGGTAGAATTATAGAGAGAATAGGGAAGAGGTTGGATGAACTCAAAAGGCTTTGAGTGAGGAGGAAGTGAGAGCTTGGGTGGGTTTATATAGGAAATGTGAGGGAATTCTTTATTATTTAGGTTTGGGACACCTCACATTAAACTAATCCAAACCACAAACCAGCCCATGGTTCTTGCCCATGGTTTTTTGAAAAGGGAAGTGGAAAAAAATATTTTATAATTCAAATGTACGAACTTCTTAAAATAATGGGGTTGCTTATGTGGAAGTGAGTCACACTCCCAAGGAAAACAATTTAAAAAGACAAGATGTTTAATAAGTCTTGAAGGGTCCATTAATGCTTTGTAAAATAAGTCAAACAAATCCAAAAAAAAATTATTTTAATGTTAAAACATATATTGTCCAAACATAAATCTTATAGTATTTTATTATATCACTATTGGGTCATTGTGATGTCATAAAACACATTATATATTTAAACGGTATTTAATTTTTACCCAAAAATTTGACTGTCTCAGAAAATTATGAAAAATTTACCGTTGAATATTTTCGATGTCCTGATTCTATAAATAATATTTATTTTATCGAAATAATTTTCTAAATATTTTAATTTTCACTTTTAAAATAAAAACCGACATTTATCGAAATTTCACTCGTTTTGACAAAAATGGCTCTCAAACCTTAATAAAAATTAAAATTGCATTCATAAAATTATAAGATCATTTATATTTAATAAAAACTAATTTAATAACAATAATAATATTTTAATAAAATATTATATAATTCAAAAAACCATTAATTCATTAAAATATATTTCTTAGTTGAACATTAACTAAAAACCCTATCTGTGCTTTTAAAAAGAAAAAATATTTACAAGGTAACACTAATAAAATTAAATTATATACATTATTATATAAAAAAATAATTTACATAACCATAGTACTAGGGTCTTGTTACAAAACCCTTTATAACACATGCATAGGACTGAAGAGTAAGGTGTGCGATGGTGACAAATTCTTGGGGTGGCTTGGATAACATTTCTCGGCTGGTAATTTCTATCAACTTTCATTTCCATCGTAGGCAGTCATGCTCGAGCTTAACATATTCATGCTCAGCTTGGGCTTGGTCAAGGGTGAATCCGAATGATGCCACATCCTTTCCGAGCTCTGAAAAATGGGCTTCGTATGGGGTACGTCTACTGGATGAGGCCATCGCTTCCTTTGTCTGAGTAAATTGGATTTGTTAAAGCCCTATATTTATACTAATTAGGTGATCACTGTTCAACGACTATATTAGTAATGATCACAATTATTAACATAAAACCAAATAAGTTGAAATTTATATAAAATTTTTACATAAAAAGGCATTTAATTAGATCATGAGGGATTTCCATTAATGAAATTTTGGGTCGTTACATATAAACTCATACTTAAGGAGTAGATATTGATTCTGTTTACTCCCAAAAATATAAAATGAAGTCAAATTCATCTTAAAATTCCTCCATAATTTTTTCACAAAAGGCGGAGAATTTTTTTAATTACTTTTATCTATTGAAAGTTAAATGTCATTTGTAATTAAATAGATAAAATAGTAAGAAATGTATAATATTAAAACTATTGTAAAACTTAATAAATAACAATATAAATATTACCATCATGGTATCCCAAAATAGATAATTCATTTACTAGTAAACACTCCTACAATTGGGAATAGAATACTTATCCTGAAATGACTCTGCATAGTCAGGTAAGTCCTAAACCACGTGGCATATGGGCCAGTTGGGTGGTTGTTCTCATCAAAGTTAATTATCACCCTCTGTTCTCCACGTGAAAGTGACTGTTTTTGTAAACATGTAATCTCACACCTAACATCTATAGGTACCATACTCTCTAGAGAAGAATAAGATTTGCACATAATTTTAATAAATATAAGTTTAATTTCATTAAATAATTTAATTACTGTAGATATATATTTAAATGAAAAAATATACATACATCAGTTTCCCTGCCTCAGGGTCTGTCATTTAGAAAGATGTATGATACTTCAAAAAAAGTATGTGAACCTGTATTTTATTAAAATTAAATAAATTAAATAAATTAAAATTGATTATTCATAATAGAAAACAAAATTTTTAATGTTATATTTTTCAAAAAAAAATGTGCAACTAAAGCTAGTGTATATTTAAAGTAATAATAATAATAAATGATAGAAATGATTATCATCTAAAAATGTGCAATTTTATATACTTTTATATATTCATAAATAACTAAATGTAACAAGTAAAAAATGTAATTATTCATAATTGTATGAAAATTATAAATATTTTATTTAATAAAACTATATACCTAAAAATAAATAATATAAAGAACACAGTGACAATAAAATGATAAAGAAGAAAATAACCAAAATGGATATATAATTCTAATAAATATAAAAAATATTACAAAAATAGAATGAATGTTAAACATCTATATATTTAAATATCAAAGTTAAAAAATAAAGTTTTAAACTTTATCAGTTTCACAAAAAAAAAGAGATTGCCAAATTAATTAGGAGAGTAATGTAGTGTTTTCCCATATCCCTTATACATAATCATTTAATGTTTCATGGAAAATTTCCACATCACAATCATTGGTATCAAAATGTAATCATGTAATAGATATAGAAATATTAGATAGGTCTTCAACATCATCAATATTCCCATCACCAAAATGATTTTTTCCTTATCAAAACAACAGACCACTCATCATTTGATGGGTAAACAACATAAAATATTTGTTTTTCATTCACCTCCATAATAAATGATTCCTCCTTGAAACCAAATATTTTCAAATAAACAAGTGTAAATATATAATAATCATGTTTCAAACCACTATTACTATTGACCCAATTAGACTTAAAATATCGGTACCCGAAATATGATGTCGATACAGAAATTGGTTGTTTATCTTTGGAACTCGATAAATAAAGTGCTTCAGCGATAAGCTTTACTCTTCTATTTTGAACATTACTACTGTCATCCAGGTTTTTTATATATAATGTGTAATCATTAATATTAAAACTATATAATGTGATCACTTTAACAATTGTTCCCCATTCTAACCATTTCAATGTTTCTAGTGTGGATAAATCGATGTTGATTTTTTCCTTAAACCATGAAACAAATTTATATTTATATTCATTTATCAATCACTTTTCATTTATTCTTGGATATCGTATCTTCAATCCAACAATATGTGATAATATATATTGTTGAACAACAACAAAATTGTTCAAAATATATAAATGTGCATGAATCACTTCATCATATGGAATTAACTCTGATTTTAAGCCATAAATACCTTTAACTTCACTATCAACTGTCACATGTCGAGATTTAGGGAGAACAACATGCTCCTCTTTAGAAAAATAATCGGTAAAGAACACAATTAATGATTATGATATTTATATTTGAATAATATAGGCCTTTGGTTGAGGAATATTGTTAACATATCCCTTTAAAATTCTCATATATTTTTTAAAAGGATACACCCAACATAAATAAATAGGTCTATATATTCTTATCCCTCGCACAAAATGGATCGAAAAATGAACCATTATATCAAAAAAAATGATGGTAGAAAATAAATTTCTAGTTGAAAAATTATGAGGAAATAATAATTATCTAACACATAAAATAAATATGGATCTATGGATTTTCTACAAATTGAATTGAAAAGGTAACACCACCTGATTATAGACTTTCTAATTGGTATATTCAATATGCCATGCAATGAAACTGGTAGCAACTATTTCATCAATACCTCACAATCATGATATTTCATACCTATCAACTTTAAATATTTAAATGATACCAAATTTTAATTTTTTGAGAAAACCTACTAGGTAATTTAATACCATTTAGGCATTGAATTTTTTTATCATATTGATCTTTCTTAATGAGTGAAAAAACTGGTAGAAAATATGTATTGTTTCCTTTCATTATGGGAACAACCTATGAATGTATTATCTTGGTTATTATGTCTAGTATTACTTGCAATACATCTTTTATCTATAATTTTATGTTTAATAATGTTCTAATTATACTATCAATTTGTTTTCTCAGCATGAATAATTTCAATGTTATGTTTTATGAAAAAAAATTTCCAATAAGGTAGCTCTAATAAAATGGATAGTTTCTTCCATATATTTGTTTAGTGACAAAAAATTCCTTTCTTTATAAATGTGACATTGATGTTTATCAACTTGTTATATTATTCTTCATATGATAATGGTTTTGGGGAAGAATTATACCCTTGTAAATTGTTAAATGCCTTTATATTCTTTAATAAGGATGATCCATTCTAAAAAATCTCTCATGTACCATATATATAGTTTTTATTCCATTATTAAATTAATGATATGAATTCCACTCTTCTCAAATTGGAAAATATTTATATCATTTAACACTATATCCAGATAATTTTCTATATGTAAGAAAATCATTTATAGTGAACATTATCATAGCATGAAAAATAAAATACTCTTTATTGTATGAATTAAATACTGTAAAACTTGTCTACTATCGGAATTTCAAATCATCAATCAATGGTGATAGATAAACATCAATGTCATTTCCAAGATGTTTTGGTCTATAAATCCTTAACCACATCATCAGAGATTTTATCTTCATACATATCTATGGGGAATATTTGTAGACAACCAACAAAATAGGCCATAAACAATGTTGGATAATGAGACTCTAATATAGATTCATTCCGTATATGTAAAGATCCATTCTAAGATTACTAAATTCATTTCCAAAATCAGAAAATTTGTGATCTAATATTTTCCATTTTGGTGAATCAACATGATGGAATAGGTTTCCAATAGATATGTGCCCATCTATATGATATCTTATCCTCTTTGCATCATTTTAATTTTCAAAGAGACACTTAAAATGAGGAATTATTGTAAGATACAAAATTTATTTAATGGGAGGTTTGGTTCATGTTCTTGATAATGAATCACAGTTGGATTTATCATCCATTTTATATAATAATGTCCCACATTTAAGAAATTATGATAAACTTTTATTTTCCTTCATATAGAACACACATTCATTAGGTAAAGCATGTATTATTTTATACCCCAATCCCATTGGACATTATATTTTTTCCTAATAATTGAGATCTAGAAACCCGTTGACTTCTAGAAGTATCTCTTTTAAAAGTTCTATCAATTCAATAAAAATTTTATCATTCTAATAATATCTTGATTTCAAGTTAACTAATATTAGAATTGTAAATAACACTATAAATTTAATGCATCATGAGAATAGTGGTTTCTCAGTATCTCCGTAAAATTGATCAATACTTTTTTTAATGGTTTTAACACATACGTCATGAATTAATTATTTAAGATGATCCTCTGTCAGATACAAAACATCATCATCATCATTAGATATTGACTTGTTTTCTATTTCACCATGCCTTATCCAACATGTAAAATTATGACTAAAACTATATAAAATCAGACAGTCTTTGATTTCTCTGTATCATGAATTACTCATATTCAAACATTTCACACATGGATAGAAATCCACATCTTTTATTTCAAGATTTCATTTAGAAAATTCGAAGAAATTGTTACCCCCTTTTTCACATTCATCAGTAGTTATTCATGAATTTATTCAATCATGATCCATTAATTACCTAAAAATCACAATATAATAGATGAATATATTAATAAAAATAAAAATTAAAACATATATATAAACAAGTAAAATTAAAACATATAAGCATATATAAAAACAAATAATTTAAACATGTATAAATTTTTAACAAATAATTTATATTTTATAAACAATTTAAAAATGAAAAACAAGTTTCAACAAAAAAAAACTAATCAAAAGTATTAATAAAGACAAAATATTTATAAATGAAAAAAATGAAGAAAAAATGATTTCAAAAACAACAAAATTATAATGATATAAATTTTATAAATACAAATAGGTACAACAATAAAACATTACAGTCACAAACAATTTATAATCATAAAAAATTTATAATAATAACCAAATTCTAACAAAAAAATTATAATTGATAATAAAATTCATACAAACAAGTGAATGGATGAATGAAATTTATAAATAATAAATAATTAATTTATCTTAAAAAATAAAAAATAATAACTTATAGAATTTAGAGGTCGATAATTCAAAATAGACCCTAAATTCTAATAAACTCACTTGAAGGTGGTGGTAATAGGGTTAACACTACAAGGCTGAAGAGAAACATATAAGAGCATATAAAAATAGATAATTTAAACCTATATAGATTTTTAACAAATAATTTATGTCTTAAAAAAATTTAAAAATGAAAAATAATTTACAAAAAAACTAAATCAATCAAATGTTATTATAATGAAAAAACAATTTATAAATGAAAACATTGAAGAAGAAAAGTGATTTAAACCACAAAAAATTTATAATGATACAAAATTTATAAATATAAACAAAAATAGATACTAATAGTTACAATAAAAAATTAGTTACAGTGATGAGAAAATTGTAATCATAAAAAAAGTTATAACATGAAATAAATTTTAACAAAAAAATTATAATAGATAATAAAATGAATATAAACAAATAAATGGATAAATCCAAATTATAACTAATAGATAATTAATTTTCTTCAAAAAATAAAAAAAAACAACTTAAAAAATTTGGAGGTTGATAATGCAAAATAGTTCATTAATTTTGATGAACTCACTCAAAGGTGGTGGAAATAGAGAAAACATTGTAAAATTAAAGATAACTGTCTGCAAAATTTAATATTAGAACATATTGTTGTATTTATTAACTTTTTATTTTCATATTTGAAATTCATACATTCATTTTCAACTTTAGTTAATTCATCACATGATGAGGTAAATTTACTTTCTTAATATTTATCAATTTTATAAAATAAATATTTAATTATTTTATTTTAATATTTTACTCTTAATATTTTATAATCAGTAAAATTTTTATCTTATTTATTTTAGAGATAAAATATTTCATATTTTCACTTTCCTATTTAAGTTTCTTATTTTATTTAATCGGTTTCATATTTTTTCCTTTTAAATATTTACATATTTCAATAATTATCAACCTATATTTATGTGATTTCTTGTATTCTTCATACACTTGTTTAACATTAATATTTTCAGAATCAAAATTATAACTAGAACTTGAATTAGAATTAGCTTCTTTTTCTTTGATATTAAAATCATAAAAAACATTAGTAGGTTTTAATAATTGAGTAAAGGGTGATTCAGGTACCTCATAACACTTAACCATTAATGTAAGGTTTCTTATCTCCATTATCTTTTTCTGGAACTCCCTTTGAATATGTCCAGACTTCCTATAACTAAAGATGAATAGTTTTCTAGAATTTCCTTCTAAAAAAATGGTTGTCTCAAGATGTTTCCGGGTTTTATAAGTAGTAGTACATCAACATATTTTGCTAAAAATATTTCTAGAAAATGACAATTAAAGTGTATTAATAACTTTGAAATTAACCTCATATCTTAAATCATATAAAACTTTTAAATTCATTGGATCATAAATAGTTATAATATTTTATGAGAACATCCTAATAAATAATATAAATAATTTTATAATAATCCTCCATGTGTACCTTCCACTGAAAATACTTGTAGCCGTTGAATTATGGTGGGAGTGTAGGATTTAAACTATTATCATTATTTTCTTGACCAACCATCTTAGAAAATCAATCTTACTTCGACTGTTAGGTATATTATATTCAGGTTAGATGAATGATAATAAAAACAATCATGAACTATCTATACAGGGAATTAGCATTGATTCCAATTTTTATGTTATTGGGATAAAATAGTAGAACAACTATCCTCAAGAGGGTATAGCTATGATTCCAAATGCTGGACTAATTAATATGAAAGCAGTAGTATGGAGAGGGTAGGAACATGTTAAATGGTTAAACAAATACTTTTAAACAAATAATAATCAGGGTTTATAATTATTGTATCCAACAACAGTGCAATGAGACAGTGTTCAAAATTAAAAATACAACAAAATTAAAATATATTTGAACATAATATTTTTATAGAATTTTGGGTCACAAAGATCCTAAATCTACTCTTCACTCTTCTCCACATGGTGAGAAGAATGGTATCCACTAAGAACCACACTTTTGAATGGTTTTATAACCTTTTTAAGACCCTTCCTTTTACCTACCCAGAGGCACAACCAAAACATTGCCTTTTACCTAGTCAAAGGAACAAAAAAACTAACTTTTACTTTCCCAGAGGAATAACCAAAACACTTGACTTTTTTTTGAGTCATAACCCAAGAAACCTACCTTTTGGATATAAGGTATAACCAACAAGGACTACCTTTTGGTTATGAGGTATGTAAGATCCCTTCTTTTTCTAGGTACATCTCTCTTTATTTTTTTGGTTAACTCTCTTTTAGTTGGGTTGTATTTCATTTAAACCTAGTTTTTAGAACCTAGTTTTGGAATGGGTTAAGTGTTGCAGGGGTGCAGTGGGAAAAAGAGGTGATTTCTAGCAGAAACAAATACACTTCATGAACCCAATTCACGATGTGAATTATTTTGGGTAGACCCTATAAATTTAATTCACAACCTAAATTAATTCAAACCCTGTAGACATTTACAAACCCTATAAATATTTACACCCTTATGAATTTTACACACCCTGTAAACAAGTCATGAGAATTTACACACCCGGTAAATTTTACACACCCTGTAAACATGTCACAAAAATTTATACACCCTGTAAATTTTACACACCCTATAGACACGTCATGAAAACTTCACATGTCAAGAAAACATATTTAGAAATGTTTAATATTAATTTTAATGTTTGTTATTTTTTGTGGTGGGATTTTATTAAAAAAATGACTCGATACTTACACGACGTGAAATAAATTCATGTCGTGAAAAATACATGAACATCCTATTTAATCTCTCAAGTATTGGTAATTTTTCTAATGCTTTCATCCCTATTCTACTTCAGAACATCCGCACACCTCCATCTCAACTGCAGACCTTCTGTGGATTATTTCTGAGAGTCTCATACAATCCTAAAGAAAGACCGTGTTGGATATTGGATCTTTGGACCTTGAATTTCAAGGTATGACTTCTGGTTCTTATCTCAGTTCTCGATTTTTCATTAACATATTTTTTGGTTCTCATTGAAAGGAAGGAAGAAGATTATTTCTACCGTGAACACAACTTTTTTTAATCGCCTTCTTCACTTTCAGTGTAGGGGGTCGAAAACCAAACCATATGGTCTAATTTCAATTATTAAAGTGCTTAAAATACAAACTACAAAAAAATAGGCCTTTAACAATGCTAAAAATAGCCATTAACAGTGCTAAAAAAACACTGAATAGATGAGAAAGATTTAAAGCCCTAGTCTTTTATCCGCGCTAAAAAATGATAATAAAGGAGCATACTATAGTACACTGTAAAAACACACTGCAACACCAGTGCAGTGTGCTGTAACAACACACCGTGCCACAAAAAACAACACAAAATCATAAAAATAAAGTACGAATACAAAATTTAAATGAAATAGAATTTACAATACAAATATAAGAAAAAACACTATATTATATAAATTTCAAACATTGTTTTATACAATTAAATAAGTACATGTTGTTAGCCAATGAGCTCGTACCTGAGTGTTAAGGGCTCCTGCTTGGCATCTAAGAGACCCGGGTTCAAAACCGGGTTGAGGCGAATTTTTGGGTACTGTAGCAGTTACTGTTCGGTACTGTAGAAGCCGGAACTATTCACCCAATTTAGGCCTTCGGGCCACCAGTTTGGGCCTACGGGTCTCCAGGGACTTTGGTTCATCAAAGGCCTTCAGGCCACAGGGCCATCAGGTCATGTAGACTGTGGAGTAGCCCAGTTCACACAGAACATGCACCGAAAGAGGATCAGAGCAACATGAGTAGCAGCCACCAAATTCAAAGCTAACCAGATTAGAAGAATAAGAGGGTATGGTAGCCACCATCGGGACAAGGAACCATGAAGCTTTGTACAAGGCAATGATAGATGATCAGCAATGCAAGGTGGGGAGCTAGTTGATCAATGAAGCAGAAAGATGGGGAGAGGTAGTTCAAGTGGGCTGGGCCTACGGGTCATGTATTGGACATGGTATGCCTCTAGGCCTTCGGGTCATGTTTTCCGGGTGTGTCGGGCCTTGTGCCTTGGGCCTACGTGTCATGTACGGGTTCCCCTTCAACCCTTAAAAGAAGGATTATCCCTAATAAAATAAAAAAGAAGGACTTTGGGCCATTCAGGATAATAAGTACAAGTTGTTACAAATATTAAAAAACAATAGTCCTCCTTTGTCTTTTCATCTTAACCCCTAGTTGATCAAAAGACAGACATGTATAAAAAAAATTATTATATTAGTAATAGTACAAAGAAATAAATTAACAAAAACTGTTAATTTTAAACTATACTTTGAATCATACCAAGAACACTATGTATTATATTGAGTTGTCATTTATTCTTGCACATCACACCATTTCTTGTTCATCTTCAAGCATTATCTCTGTGAAAATTAATTAAATAAGTATAAGATAAAATTTTTAAGGAAATTAAATAAATAATAGTAGATAGAGTGACGAGAAAAATCTAGTATTTTTTGCTCAGTTTTGGTGATGTGTTGCGTGTTTTAAACTAAAATGACACTAATATATTTAAAATATGCACTTGGAGTCATATTGTTAATGTCGTGCATTAGACTAATATGTGCCTGATTCCTACATTTCTAAGATGACTTATGAATCATTTTCTTAAATTATCAAAACAATCCAAAAGTGTATCCTCAGTTCTAAGTATGTCTCTTTTTTTCTACTAAAATGTCATTTTAAAATGGAAACATGCACTTTGACTCATACCAATCACATCGTGTATTAGTTTGAGGTGATATTGGTTCCTACATGTCTCAAATAACTTATGAACTGATTTCCTAAATTATCAATAAAATACGACGGTGATTTCTCTATTTTCAGCGAGTGACAATTTTTGAACTAAAATATCAATTTTAAACTAATAATGGACACATTAATTCATAACATTCACATCATGTATCAAATTGAGGTGTGGTTTATTTTTATGTACCAAAAATAACTTATAGACCATTTCACTAAAATATAAAAACAATATGAAAATGTTTTCTTGGTTTTGAGTAGTTTAGTTTTCCCTTTTGTTAAAATTGGTGTCTATTTTAAATAAAAAGACGCACTTTGAGTCATATTGGTCACACTGTGTATCGAATTGAGGTGAAGATGATTCCTACATGTCACAAATGACTTATGTTTCATTTCCCTAAAATATAAAAACAATATAAATGCGTTTGATTGATTTTAAGTAGGTTAATTATCCTTTTTACTGAAATTGATATAAATTTTAAATAAAAAGAGATACTTTGAGTCATAACAATCAAACTGTGCATCAGATTGAGGTTTAGATGATTCGTACATGTCACAAATTACTTATGTATCATTTACCTAAAATATCAATACAATCTGAAATTTTTTTCTTGGTTTTGAGTAGGTCAATTGTCTTTTTTACTAAAATTGAGGTCAATTTTAAATAAAAAAGACATACTTTGAGTCATACCAGTCACAAAATGCTTCATATTGAAGTTCAAATGATTCCTACATGTCCCAAATGTCTTACGAATCATTTTCATAAAGTATTAAAACAATCCAAATGCATGTTTTTGGTTTTAAGTATGTTAATTGCATTTTTTACTAAAATGTCATTTTAAACTAGAAACACGCATTTTAACTCATACCGATCACATAATTTATTGGTTTGAAGTGAAAGATATTATTACATATCAAAAAATAATAATGAATCAATGTCCTAAATTATAAAGAAAATCCATGTGTGTTTTTTTTGTTTTTAGTGAGATACATTTTTTGAACTAAACTCTCGATTTTAAACTGATTACAGACACATTGAGTCATAGTAGTGACAATATTCATTGAATTTAGGTGTGAATTATTCCCACATGTCCTAAATGACTTATGGATCATTTCCCTATAGTATCAAAATAATTTGAATGGTTTTCCTCAATTTTGAGTAGGCTAGTTGTCATTTTTACTAAAATTGATGTCAATTTTTAATAAATAGATACACTTGGAGTCATAATTGTCACACCGTGCATCATATTTAAGTGTAGGTAATTATTACACATCTTAAATTTTGGATCGTTTCCCTAAAGTATCAAAACAATCTGAATGTGTTTCCTTGGTTTTGAGTGCATTTATTTTTTTTACTAAAATGTCATTTTAAACTTGAAACACACACTTTGACTCATACCGATCATGTAGTGTATCAGTTTTATGTGAGACTAATTCCTACACATCAAAAATGACTTATGTATCAATTTACTAAATTATCAATAAAAATTGAATGCTTTTTATCTATTTTTAGTGACTGATTTTATTGAACAAAGCTGGAAATTTTAAACTGATAACGGACACATTGAGTCATAATAGTCACTTCATGCATATAATTGAGGTGATACAAATTCCAACACATCCCAAATGACTTATTTATAATTTTCCTAATGTATAGAAACAATAAAAATATTTTTGATCAATTTTGAGTATTTCAGTTGCCTTTTTTACTAAAATTAATGTAAATTTTAAATAAAAAGAAACACTTGGAGTCATACCGGTCACACTGTGTGTCAAATTGAGGTGAGGTTTATTCCTAGATGTCCCAAAGTCTCGAAAAATTCCTAACCACAAATTTTACCACGTTTCCATTATCATTCTATGTATGAATTTCAATTTTTCATATATATTGAATCGATGTTCTTAGCTGAAAAAATTGTTCTCATTATTGAAATCCATAAGAGAAGAGGGGGATCACGTGACCATTATATCACAAGAAGTCACCAAAATAGTCCTATGAGTTTCCTATACTCTTCTGGATTTCAACAACAAAAATGGTTTTTCATCTAACAACATTGAATCAATATGAAATGTTGGCAGTTCGAAAACGAAAGGCAGTAAAAAAGGAAAATGTGGTAACATTGGCAAAAAGAAACATTTTTAATCTTTTGTAGCTTGTTTTAGATAGTTTAAAGAAAAACATGACTTCCCAAAAGATCTACAAAAAAAACTAAATAAGTATTAGATAAAAATTATAAATAAATTAACTTAAAAATAGTAGATAAAATGATGACAAAATTAATTAATAAGTAGTAGGAATTCACCTTTTCCTAATGGTTGTATGAATTATTGATTCATTTACTTGTTGTAATTATCTCAATTATAGGCTAAAAGTCCAATCCCTCATGATCATGAGTAGCTTCAAACATACCACCCCAACTCGAACAAATTAATCCACCTATATAAGAAAATTTTTATTATATGAGTAATAATAAAAAGAAATAAATTAAAATTAAATATGAAATAATACATTAATTATATGGATAGTTATTTCACTATGAAAACATTGTTGATCATAGGGATATACCGATGTTAAAGAAATAATTATGATAAAAAAAGAAAATAGATCTCTCCAAACAATCAATCAATGAGAAAGGAGTATGATGAGAAAATAAGATATTTTGGATTGCAACTTTGGATCGTCCAAGTAAAATTAGAGATATCCTATTGGGTTCATAAAATATGCATTTTTTACAATAAATAAATACACACAAGATATTCACTATCAAAGGTGAATTTTATAGATAATTATAATATGGGAAACTCAACATTTGATTGTTTCAAAGAATTTCAGTATTCTTTTAAGAAAATGGGTAATTTAATTTAAGAAAATAATTTCTCCACTATGGTAGGGTTTATCCTTTGAATTCATCAAAAGATGAAAGTTATAGACAATTTTCATCCTCATCAGTTTATCTTACGAGTATTTATCATTACATTTTGTTGTTTGGAACTCATCGTCTATCTCTTGTGGACATGCACCAATGTTTCTAAAAATACTCAAAGTATTAGACATTTATATGATGACTGTTTCTTATAGTAATACAAGAAACATAAAAGATATGGGGGATGAGTCCCAAACAATAAATTGGAATAATAACTATTTGGGAGATAAAATTGATGAAGATAACGGTTTCACTCCATTGTATTCTATAAAATGGGTAATGACTCCCATTTGTGATAATTACATGGATGGTAATTAGAGATTCTTAAGGGTGGAACCAAAAGTCAATGTTAAAGAATGATATGTTTTTAGATGGATTAAAGTAAAACATATATAGTGTTTATTAGATGCGTGATTAAATAAATGAAGTGATTTTGAGGAAGTATTAATGAGTGGGTTATCATTTCAAATATTTCTATATTTTTACAAAGGTTTAGAAAACTAGTTAAACCATTTTTTGATTTGGGGTTGGTAAAAATTTATGGTAATTGTGATTGAAAGGTGAAATTGATTTGTGGTATTGAAAAATTGATCATATTAGATAACGATACAACTAAATAATGACATAAAAATGGTGGTTTGAGATATTTTTATGATGATAAGATAAAATTGATAGATATTGTTTACTAATTAGAATGGGGATATTGTTAATAATTAAAATAATGATCAAACGTCATAGTAAATTAATATTGAATTGAGTTGCATAGGGGGGAGCACATGAGAATGTGGTGGAGTAAAAATAAGACATTGATGGTGAGAAAAATGAATAGGGATTATCAACTTCAAGAAATACAAGAAAGGGTAAAATCAATGAATAAAATTTAATTGGTCCGATGAAAAATCGAAGGAGTAAGACATAATATTTGAGGATTGGAAAAAGCACAATGCAAATTTTTTATGGATGATATAAGGTATGATATCGAGATTCCTATGATTGGATAAAAATTTCCTTGGTTTATAGATGAATCAAATAAATCATAGGACACTAATTTCTCAATCAAAATATGAAAAAGAGGTTCCCAAGTGTTTTGAAATGGAATATTCCAAACCAATGACAACAATGACTTCTATATGGATGAATTTATCAAAATTTGACGATTGAAAAGAAGTAGATGTCATGGAATATAGGTATTAGGAGCCTATTATATCTCACAACAACATGACCCAACATTGAGTTCGATATATTTGAAGTCACATAGTACCAATTTTTTCCCAAGGAGAGACACATGATATCAGGAAATACAATACTTCAATATATCTAAACAATAATGAATATTGGGTTGTTTTTTATAGGATTGTGCAATAGGAGTTATTGGGATACATGGATGTGTGATGAGAATATTCATTGGATAACCGAGGGAAAGTAGAGATATTGAAAAACCTATATTTCATTTGAGCCTTGGTTTTGTTTGACCCTTGAATCGCTAGAGCCTTGGATTTGAGCCTTGGAATAGTTGGATCCTTGATTCTAGCCTAGATTTGAGCTTGGATTTGACAATAAAGAGTGTCACTAGAATGATGCTTCCACCAAGAGCTTCAAATATCACCATATGGTATGCAATAGTTAAGATTATTAAAATATATTGGTATAATGTTTTTTAGTGCTTCCAAAAAACACTGATAAAGATACCTTTTATCAGTGCTATGTTAGTAATCACTAATAAAAGGAATATTTGTCGGGGCTTTTTTAGCACTGATAAAGATAGAGATTTATCGGCACTTTTTTTATGCTGATAAATACTTATAATACTATTTAAAAAATTATAATTATTATAAATAATTATAATAAATATAATAATACTTTTTATAAAATAATAATTTTATAATTATTTGAATATGTAATTAATTATTTATAATTATATAAATATTTTTTTAAAAAATAATATTTATATAATTATATATTGATATAATTATATAATTATATAATTATAAATAAATATTTATATATATATATATTTATTTAATAAATATAGATATAGTAAATATATTCATTTTTAAATAAATAATTATAATTATTTATTATAAGTATATAAATACTTTTTAAACAGATATTATTTATTTATTTATAATTATAAATTTATAAATGTAATAAATATACATTTATAAATATATTTATTTATAAATATTTTGTTACAAATATATTTTCATCGTTATTAATGAATATTTAATATTAAGTGCATGCATGTTAAGAATGAGTAAAATTGTATAATTAATAATGACTGCAATTTAATTAAAAATATTGAAAAATTGGATAAGTTTGATTAGTTAAATATAAATCATTAAAAAATAGATATATATTGAAATAATGGAGAATACATATTAGCATATTAAATAAATATATATAGAATAAATAATAGAAACAGATTAAATTCCTAGAAAAATATTTGTGTGTGCGCATTGTATATAAAAATGCATTATGTTTATGTATATGTGAAATCAATATAACACAAATTTGATCTATGTTAAATTGAAAAATCAAACAATATTCAATTATATACATTACTCGATGTAATTGGTCAATATTTTTAATTCATATGAATTTTTAATTATAAACCATTATTCACTAAATATATTAATATTTAATGTAAAATATATATATACTGTATTATATAAATCTTATTTATATACATTCATATATATCTATATATTTAATATATATTATTTATTAACATTATCAATAATTATTTAATTATTATTTTTTAAATATTTTTCTCAATTTACTTATTTTTAATTTTTATTTGTTTAATTTTACATTTACATATATATATTTAATATATAGTATTAATTATTATTTATAATTTATATATATTATCATCAATTTAACCATTTTTATCAATTATTACTTATTTAATAACATTTTAAATATTTTTTTGTTTAAATATTTTTTATTTTTTTATTTAATTATTTCATTTTATTCTGACTTTTATCACTGCTAAAAAAGTACTGTTAAAGGATTCATTTATGGGTGATAAAAATAAAGCACTGATAAAGGGAACCCTTTATCAATGCTAAAAAAATTGAACTGATAAAGGGTGTCTTTTATCAATACTAGAAAAAAGCACTTATAAAAGGTTCACTTTATGAGTGCTTGTTTTAGCACTGATAAATTGAACCTTTATCAACGATTTTTTCTAGCACTGGTAAAGGCCAACACTATTAAAGGTCTTCTTTGTAGTAGTGATATGAGATTGCACTGACGCAACATGTATATTAATGAATGGATTAATTGGAAATGAGAATCATGTAATTGGATCACTCCTTAGATCCCTTTGGGTCTGTTGAGATGCAACATGACTTTCAGTTTCCTTTTAAAATAATGATTTGGTTATGTCTTACATATGATTTTAAAATGAAATGTGTTTTAGGTGATTCATTGTTATATATTCACTTTGGAAAAATGGATTATTTTATTAATTGAATAAAAAGATAAATTGAAAAGAAAATGGTAATTAGTAGAATTAACCTTTTGGTCTTATTTTTTTATATTTTGATATGTTTACTATATTTATATTCACTTGTGACACATGTTGCGATGCTTATATATTGGGCTACACCCCGACACATGTTGTGATTCATATATACTGGGCTAGGCTCTGACACATGTTGTGATGATTATATATCGGTCTAGGCCCCAACACATGTCACGATGCTTATATACCAGGATAGGCCTTGAAACATGTTGTGATGCTTATATATTGGGCTAGGCCTGGACACATGTTGAGATGCTTATATAGCATATTTGGCCTAGTGATATGTTATACCATTTGTATACGGTTATGGTTGGCATGATTGTGCTATATGCTCAAAGACATTATGGCATGGTGCTGAAGTTGGTTGTTTGGTTTCATAGTTACGGTTGGCATGGTTGTGCTACATTCTCAGAGACATTCCATTAGGGTGCTGAAGTAGGTTGATTAATGTATTATATTAATTATTGAATTGATTTATACACCTATTAATTTCCTTATTGCATACACTTATCATTAGATTGGTTTTTTAGAAACAGTGGTGTCGACCTACTGAGTTTTACTCACACCATATTAAGGTCTCCATTTAGTACTTGAAAAAAATTACATGGATGCAAGTTTGGACAAGGGAAAAGGACCTTGTAGTTGATTGTTTCTTACTGGATGAGTTAGAGCTTATAAATTGGACAAAAATGGGGTTCGGGACTGAGATCATTGGGGTCTTTATTTGAGTATGTTATTCTTTTATTTGTATGAACTTCAGCATGTCATTTAGTTTCATTAATCTTGTCATCACATTATTTCTTTATTATTTATTGGATTATTCAGTTGGAATTTATTTTTTGGTTTATCCACCATGCTGTATGGTTTCTATTATTTCCACACTTTGATATTTATGTATTTTACGTTGTATTGTGACTCTAAACCAGGGGGTATAGTCTCCCCATTTTATTCACCACACCCCAGCTACTAGTCAGCAGCCTCTAGTATACAGGGAGGCATGCTTGAGGTCACGTAAGTAACATGGTTCAGCCACATGAGAGAGTTTCGGGATAGGGGCGTTATAAAGTGGTATCTAGGTCTATTTTTAGTTTCTTAACTATTTGGGAAAGGTATAAAGGAGGCTAGGATGTGTTAGTACTTGGTAATGAGTTTGTGTATGGGATTAGTTAACCCATTTATGGGGGGAAATCTGAGTGCACATGGATGAGATTGTTGTTCATGATGTTCGCTTGTTACGGTTTGATGATATTTCACCTTGGGTGATTCATATGTTGTGTGATGTTATTATTTCTTGTGATTTATATCCATGTTCTAGTTTTTTTCCGAGAAGTGTATGCATGAATCATGATAGGTACATAGGGATATGTACTGACATGCATTATTCATGATAGGAATATTTTTATTACATGTGATATATTTGCCTATATAAACTATAAAATGAGACACATATTTTGTCTAATAAATAAAATAAATGAATTGATATTTCATGTTAAATGAATTATTAATTCATGTAAGGAGAGACCATGAGTCGATGGTTCTCTATTTTTTTCATGTGCTGATATTGAACTTTTTGTTACCCTATGTTCTAAGGAGTGTGTTTTTCTTGTAGAGAAAATGGCTCCACATCATATTTGAATTGAGCACCCGGAGAGTGGAAATCAGCTGCTCCTAACATAGCTGAGATGGAGAAACCTATATCTCATGAAGGTTAGATAGATGTTCAGATTCATGACATCTTCTTAAGGGTCATGTGATCTATAGAAAGGGATAATTTTTTCACCATACATTAAATGTATGAGCTGATGATAGAGATTCATCTAAACATATTCCAATGTTTACTCGGGAGGGAAGCCCCTAGGAAGATGAGTTCTGGATTGAGTTAGTCTAGATGCTCTTAAAGCACCTCAAGACACCCACAAAGAGGAGGGTGATGCTTGCAACATCCATGCTTCATGGACCTACCAAGATTTTTTGGTAATTTTGGATGAAACCAAGAAACAAGAGAAGTTATCCAAAAAAGACTTCAAGATGAAGTTCTTGGTCTACTTCTATCCTGAGATGTTGAGGGATGAGAAGGATTGTATGTTTATATGCCTAATATAGGAGGGAATGTCAGTGAAGGACTACGTTGAAAGTTTTACCAAACTACATTACTTTTCTCCATCTCTAGTAGTTGATGAGGTTTCTAGGGTGAGGCGTTTTTAGGATGGACTCCACTATAATATCATGATGTGGGTGAATGTTTTTTGTTTGAGTAGTTTTGAGGATGTGATGAATGAGGAACTCATCAAGGAAGGGAATTCGAGAGAGGCCCCAAGAAGCAGCTAAACTATTTCATTAGGGTGAACTAGGTTCTCATCTTTGAGTGTAAAGAAGCACCATTATGACAGTTTTCACCAAGGAAATAGTTGGTAGAGAAGTCATGGTAGTGGGAATCCATCTTATGGACATGTTCCATTATAGTGCTATTAGTGTGTAAAGTTTGGCCATAAGTTGCCTCAATGTCTGTACCCTTATTTAGAGTGGTGTGTTTGGAAAAGACCGGGTCATATTTAGAAGTTTTTTGAAAACTTTAGATAAAAAAGTAGAGGTAGGGTATCAGGACAGACACCTGAGTCTGGAAGTTGCTCAACTGCCCCTTAGCAGACAGGTAGCTGGAGTTCTATTGGGTGATCTGGCTGAGGCAGGGGATGTGGTACCCTAGTGTAGGAGAAATAATACCATTTGAAGGGATCATCATATTCGAGTCATACTAAATCTCAGGGCATAAGAGTGATTCAACTGCATTCTATATAGTCTTCTTCGACCAATTTGGACGTAGGACCCTATACCATCATAGGTATGATTCTTGTATCATCTACCTTATCTTTCATTTTGTTTGATACAGGGGAATCACATTCCTTTATATATACTCTATTTTAAAATGGATTGGGTTTGGCTATAGAGATCATATATGGGGTTATGACTATTGACACATCATTGGGAGTGCAGTTAGAGGGTATCAAGTGTTGTAAGGTGCGTTCTCTTGAAATTGTTGGTTATCGTTTCCTTTGGGATATTTTTTTATATTGGAAATGATAGGATTCTATTTGATTCTTTCCATGAATTTGATAAATCTATATTAATCTCATATCTATTATTATTGGAGGCAGGTTACCTTTCTATCTCCAGATGGAGGAGACTATACTCACCAGGTTGAAATTGATCTTCCGGTTGGTTATACAGGACTAATTGAGTTCAAATTAGATTGTCTCACTACTTAGATATAAAGCCTTATTCTAGATGATGTAGGAATATAATATGATACTTTTCTTCCACTGGTGGATCATTTTTAGGATGCCTTTCCTGAATATTTCTCCAGCTTA
The DNA here is from genome assembly GCA_963277665.1 of Viscum album. Classification (NCBI taxonomy): domain Eukaryota; kingdom Viridiplantae; phylum Streptophyta; class Magnoliopsida; order Santalales; family Viscaceae; genus Viscum; species Viscum album. Next base: position 1,198,477,141 of record OY728143.1, on the reverse strand, counting down.
TCATCTAAGTGGGAGATTGAGTTCACTATCGAGTTGGTGTCAAGGGTTGAGAAAAATTTTGTCCCACCTTATCGGATGGAACTAGTAGAGCATCATGAGTTGAATGTTCAGTTGGAAGATTTGGAATTCAAGGGTTACATATGACTTAGTACGTCTCTGTGAGGTTCTCCAGTTATTTTTTACAAGAATGCAGATTGTAATTTGTTCTTATGTGTGTATTATCAAAGACTAAACCAGATGACGGTGAAGAACCAGTATCCCATTCCACGCATTGATGATCTCTTAGATCAGTTGAGAGGTTCTAGGATTTTCTCTAATGTCTATTTGAGATCAGGATACCACTGGTTGAGGTTGAGACTATCAGACATACTTCAAACTACTTTTAAAAGAAGGTATGACTTATATGAGTTTGTGGTGATGTTGTTCAGTTTGATGAATACACTAGTGGTATTCATGGCCTTGATGAATCATATCTTTCATACTTTATTGGAATAGTTTTTGGTATTGTTTTATGACAATTTAGTGTACTCCCAGTCTGCAAATGATCATGCCTAACATCTTGACATCATCTTGAGTATAAGAGAGAGCACCATATTTATGTCAAGCTATCCAAATATTATTTTTTGATTGATAGCATGGACTTATTAGGCCATGTTGTCTCATAGGTTGTAGTTTCAGTGTACCCAGAGAATGTTTCAACCATGGTATCTTGGGAGTGACCCAATAATACCTTTTATAATCAAAACTTATTTTTAGGGTTAAACCAAATATTTCTCTACTTGTTTCTATTTTATTCAATTTTATTTCACTCATATCATTTAGTAACTTGTTTTTATATTTTATTATACAGGAATGAAGCTTGAAAATAGCATACACATACATTGGAGACCAAAAACTATAGCTGTATATCCTTAGAATATATAGGATGACTATTTTTACATTTATATTTGGTCAGTTTTAAAGAAATAATAAATTTCGATTGGTTTTTCTCACAGAGAAGCATGAGGATAGAAGCTCTATTCATGTTCTGGATACCAAAATCTACAGTTGTGCATGAATGAAATAAATGTTCAGGCTATTTTTTCTTTTTTGTTTTTAGTTCTATTGGAATTTTGGCTACACTTGATGGTAAACATGGGGGTAGCAGCTGTGCACCAAAAGAGCACTGCAGATTCTACTGTACATGACATTCCCAAATAACCTCAGGATGTATTTCTCTACTATATATCTTATTACTACCTTAAATTTTGTGAACTATAGTTTCTTTTTTTGAATACATCGGGGATAATAAAGGGAATATGTGTGGGGGAGAATGACTGTTGTGTTTGAAGGGTTGGATATTTATGTCTTTTTGTGTGTGTGTGTATTTTAACTCTTGATCTAAAATAAAATATCTTTAATCATTTTCCACAGTTGAGTAATTCTTGAGGAATTTCCTTTTTTGAAAAATGGATGTAAATGATTATTGATATTCAATATTTCCCTTTAAATTTTAATTTCATGCATTCTTATGATTTTAACCAATTATTGAAATTCATGCTCATTAGTGACTGTCTCAAATTATTATCCTTGTCCAATAAGGCTCTATGAATCAATTTTAGAACTTTTCTCCACACTAAGTTTCTTGAATGAACCCGAGTAATGTTTTGTCAACTAGAACTTATGATTATTTCCATTAAATCATTTTGAGAATGAAGGATTTCTTTGACATGATTGGGTTATATTTTTGGAAATCCCCCTGTATATACTTTGAGGCACCCCTAACATTGATTTTTGTGGTGATGGTATGGTCCCATACCCAATGGGCCACAATTGATACCTATCATATCACTCTATGGGTGACTACACCTCTTGGGTGAGACTCTTTCCGCCATCCCCAATAACCACCATTTCTTCATCTTCCATCCTCAGCGATGACACTTTTCTCATGAATCCCTTGGGTAGAGTTAAACACTGCCCAACACTCAAATAAGAGAGTTCTCAAGGATCAAATACTCTCTTTTGCTCTGACATCTACTATAATTTCCTGAATATAACCATCCCCTTATTAAATGTTTTTCTTTAAATATTTTAACAATTATATCCACTAAAAATTTAAGTTTATAGTTTTAAGGGATTAGGAAAACCTTTACATACCTGAATATAACTATCCCCTATTAAATGTTTTTCTATAAATATTTTATCAATTATATCTTCCAAACCCTTAAGTTTAGAGTTTTAAGGGATTATGAAAACCATTACATAATAGCTCTCATACTTTACAATTCACAAGTAATCATTTGTTTTCCACAAAAACAAGTTCATTAAATTATACACTTCATCCAACACTAATGACCACAACATGATTTTTTCCTTTTTTATTGTTCATAGTCATACTTAAACACTATTATAATCATTAAAAAATATGGTATAGACATATAAAGCTCAGTAAGGGGTATAAAAAAGGAAAAAATCTCGTTAGGCCTTGAAACACAAGAAAACTCCTAAAGATGATTCAATTGCAAGGAACAATACATTGAACTCACATAAAACCATAAAAATGAATATTCAATATTGAAATCAACTGCAGTACTCATATCGATGGAATTAAAATATAATCATAAAGAAAAAAATCAAGATGCATAAATGTAATAGAATAATCATTAATGTTTTTTGGAATATCATATTCATATCTCAGAATAACTCCTAATTACAATAGTTTTGAGGAAGGGGGAAATACAACGAAAATCCTACTCTAAACCAACAGAAAATAACTTGATGAGACTCCTAATAAACATAAATAGAATAACTTAAATAATTAATTTCAATTACTTATAATGGAAAAACTTATCTAGATAATTACAACCAAATTTCTTCGAAGAATAAATCATTACCTAATGAATCAGGGGCTACATCTTGGGCCCACCTATCATCATAATCCATAATTTTCAAGAATCATAACATGAATTAATCAAATAGGTGCTTGAATTTCAACCCGTAAGCATAACCATGAATGTTAACTCATGAAAAGAAAATGAACAAGATGGAATGGGTTAACCAATTCCCTATATGAAGAGAAATAAAAGTGAATCGTAAAATAAATATGAATAGATACATCAATTCAATAAATTCTTAAATAAACAAGTTTTGACATAGATGAAAAATATTTTGGATAAAGATAAGGAAATGTTTGAAAATTTTATAAGAAATATATTGTACATACTAAAGTTGAGTACATCCACCTACATGTGTCACCTGTTCATAGTTCCACGTCTCCCAAGCACATGCTTCCTTCGATCCCTCTATCCTTTCCAACCCATTCACAATCGCCTTCTACTCAACCCTCCTAGGGTTACACCTTGACATTTCCAACCATTCCTCCTTCATTTCCCTTACATCTCCGGCCAAAAACTACTCCCAAATTCTTCCATCTTCTACTACATTTAATGATACTCAATCCCATATACCTTCCATCACTCCCTCCCCCCATCCACTTCGAAACACCCTCATGTTTACTCAATCCTTCAACGTTTTAGGCTCTTGACTTCCTTACACTCTTATATCATTTTCTACAAACCTACACCCCCTGCTGCTCAAGGTATTCATCCTCTTCTACTACGGTTAATACACAGACTCCCCTAACATCGTCGATCGGTTCTGTATTACACAGACAACACATTGCCGCCGATATTTCCATCAAACCCATTATGCAACCCTACCTACTTCAATATCACAAGACGATCCCCAAAACACTCAACTCTGCCAATTGTTCCCCACGCTCACCCACTGTTACAAACAATGAGAGTCTCCTTCCATCAATTGCAACTCCATTCAGGTCGATATTGGTGACCACTCAACCTTCGGTACCTGCATCATTCTTATTTATATCACATATATGTTTCAACCTTCAATACTCATATGTCTCTACTAAATCGGTCATGGAGGTGGTTCTCGACCCATTTAAATTTAAAAGTTATCTTCTACTTGTCTAACCACTCAACATTTGGTACCGACATAATTCTTATTTCTGTCACCTATATTCTGCAACCTTCAATACTCATCTATCTCTACTAGATCGAGCCTGTAGTAGCTTCTCAACCCATGTCACTTTAGAAGGCATCTTCTGCTTGTCTGACACATCCACTATTCTTGGACATCATGCTCCACTATTAGTTCGAGAATATTGCAACAAGTATCTGTTTCTACATTAATGTAGTCTATATATAACTCTAATTTTATTGGATTATTTTAAAATTAATATTATTTTTATCACACACTATCTCATTTGACTTCCTAGAAAGCTACTACTATATTTCCACTACGCTGACTCAACCAACAACAACATGGTACTATCAGATAGTTTATACAACTACTTTTAACACCATATTAGAAAACTTTCTTATACACCGCATCATATTTTATAACATGGGTATTCCTAACTTATTTTATTCAATACATAGTTTCAACTATTTCTATGTTCCATATTTCTTGTATTTGTCATTAATAATAGTATAAACCTTTGCAATTACATCTTTATCCAATTTGGTGTTTTCCTTCGCAATGTATATTATATTCACTTCACTGTCCACTGTGCATAATATGATTTCATTGCACACCTTGACAATGAAATATAATGAAAAACAATAAAAACATGCATTTCCCATCAACATCTAAAGATGAAAGGTTTCAAAGGAGACTACTAATGATGGAATGACATAAAGTTTTTAAGTTCTCTATTATGTTCACTTTAAAGTGTTCTACTTATTATCATTTTTTCAGTAGTTGTATTCATTACAATTGGCACAATAACAGTGCCGAAATCTATTGGGAATTATTCAATGACATCTACCGAGATATTTGGTGCCCCAATAAGTGAACCACTATCAATAAATGACATCACACATGGAGTCACACACATGACATTATCACCTTTATCTATAAATGGCGAGTTATATTTAAATTTACTCGTGGAAACCATTATAATACTCACTATATATCATACTAACAGAAATTAGTTATGTTTAACTTCTTTGTCGACAATACCTTAATAATATACTACTCAGTCAACAATGTCTACTGGATCAAACAAGAAAAAATAAAGGCTGGATACCTCGATGCAATCTCCCATACCATTCTATAAGTATGATGTCAATGTTCTTTGATGAACGTAAAGTATATCATACAACCTTTGTATTCATCGTATAACAATTTCCTCAATAATTTCAGTAGCTTTCATGACTGACAAAAATATTCTTTCAGATTCTTCACTTGCCTCCTCAACACAGTAAGCACGACTCATGCATTTACATATTTTCATCCCAGTTAATTCAGTGTTATTTATTACTCTTTCCTCTTCCAATAGATTCTGTTTTACTCATACTATTACCGGGGACTACAATCCTTTATCTTGTATAGGTATGTTGTAAAATATTACACAAATATATGACTTAAATAGAATATTGATTTGTTTTATACAACTAATTCCAGGTTCTCGACAACAATCATTTGTTCAGGAAACATTGACTCCACAGATTTCAGAAACACATGAAAACATAAATGGTGTCATACATCCTACTGAAAACTATACATGTATGTTGATGTATATGTTTAAATTTAAATAGTGATAACTTTGGTATTACTTATGCCTCTACAAATTTACGTATCATTGGGTGTTGCAGGAAACTCACTAGAACAAAAAACTGCCGATAACACAGGTTAGTGTACTTACTAAACCTGTATTATTTCTACAATAATAAAACAACAACTTGACACTATTAACTGTGCCTATATCTTCTACAATATTGTGTTGTTTAATTAGGATATTCAGATACTGAAGACCCTTTTAATGTTTGTTAATATTGTCACTATTTTATGTGGTTTGATGAGAGAAATTAGAAATGTGACAACAGACAAAACCCACATTTTTCTATATGATGCTCAATGAGAAATATTGTTTTGTACTTACTACCGTCATGTCCTCAATACCTAAGGATGTCAGTGTTCAATCAAACTTCCTCAGAGGTGAGAGATTTCCAAGAACACATGCATATTTACAATTCCCTGTTTTTATTAATGTCAATGGGTGGGAAGGTTGATAGGTCATTCAACAATGGTCGAGATCCATGTATATTCAGATTAAATGGACAAAAATACCATCGAATAGGTAGTTTATGTCCAACTGATGGACAACCACCGAGGTCTACAAAACTATACGTTTATGACACTGCACATGAGTGTCAGAATAGGGTTCACAGGTTTAGGTATCTGAAAAATTCAATGATATGGATTTAGTTGTCAAACCATTCATCAATTTATATTAACACAACTTTTTCCTACATATATGAAGATAGGAATCTACAATGAATTATTGACTACACTATTGTTGAAAACCTAAAACAAATGATTCATGAGAATAACATTTTAGCTCGATAATTCAGAAGTGAAAGGGATGTTATTGATCATTATAAATTTCCAAATTTAAAGATACATCTTCTTAAAAAAAGACAAAAAAATTCTGCGACATACAACTTACCAACTACTTATGAAATTGCAATGCTTATTATTGGTGATATTGAAGATCTCAACCAAGAACGGGATATAATCATTCAAACCAAAAGTGGTGATTTACAATTAATTGATGAGCTTCACCCATTGTATATTCCATTAAAATATCCATTGATTTTCAGAGGTGGAGAGGATGGATATGTTGACAACATATTGCATCGTGTTGTTCCTTTCATAACAAGTACTAAACTCAAGAATGTGTCAATGAGAGAATACTTCTATTTTCACTTGAAATTCTATGAAAATGATGCATCAACTTTACCATATTATATAAGACTATTGAAACAATTTATTATTTATGATTATATGATTATTTAGTCTCAAAAACTATCTTTCATTTCTTTCAATCAAAATCGATTGAGGGTTGAACTTTACAATGGGTTGTAAGATGCATTTCTTCGAGGTGACTGACAAGGGTCTTTCTATAGGAAGCATATCATTTTATCTTCTACATTTATTGGTGGTCCATGGTATATGATCTAGAATTACCAAGGTCCAATGGAAATTTGTTATTGGGTGGAGTATTCAAATTTGTTTTTAATGTTTACATGTAACCCAATGTGGAAAAAAATTGCTCGATTTATTAGAAATAACAATCTCCACCCACCTTCCCTCACATATTATTTTGATTTTTCAATATTAAGGATGATCATCTATTGAAATATTTAAGAGAAGGTTATTTTTGGAAATTCATGGGTAGGTAATGATCTTTGTAGTTACTATTCATCATGTTTAGATTCTTTTTTTTGATATTATATCATCTTCTATTAAATTTCTATAATCCTATTCTTCACATGTAGTTGTTCAAACTATGGAGTTTCAAAAATATAGCTTTCCTCATGTGAACATTCTATTATTTCTCTATCATGAAAAGAATGTTAACACTCTAATAAATGTTAACAAAATTATTTCTACTGAAACTCCAAATAAATGTTCCTACCCAAGACTACATGAAACTATTAAATGTTTTTTGATCCACAACCCTTGCGGTGATTCCAACCGTTCTTTTCCTTGTATGAGAAATGAAAAATGTACAAAATTTTATCCAATTGTCTTTGGGTATACGACAATTGATGATGATGGTTATGCTATCTATCGCAGAAGGGATTATGGAAGAAAAGTTCTAAAAGATGGTGTGCCTTTGGATAATTGATTTTTGGTATCATATAGTCATGTTTTTCTATTAAAGTATCAAGCTCATCTCAATATTGAAGTTTGAAATCGTTCATCATCTATCAAATGCCTTTTTAAGTATATTATTAAGGCAAATGATTATGTTACAATAGTACTCTATGAGAGCATCAATAGAGACTTGTCAGACAACAATGTAGATGTGATAAAGATGTATTATGACTATCGGTACATGTCTTCTTTTGAGGATTCCTGGAGGATCTTTCTTATGATATCCATTACATATATCCACCAGTTGAGAGGTTGAATTTCCATTTACTAGGATAGAATTTTGTGACCTACACTGACAGTGATAATATTGAAGATGCCTTGAGTAACAAAAACTTATCTGAAACAATGTTCACCTATTGTTTTGAAGTAAATCTAACATACTCGGAAGGTAGATGTCTAACTTTTTTTGAATTCCCAACTATATTTTCCTTCCACTCTCATGATAAGAAATGGAATCCCTGAAAGTGGGGATTCTTGATTGGTAGACAATACTATATGCCTCCAATAACTAGAGATATATATTACTTTAAGATGCTTCTAAAACAAATCAAATGTGCAACTTAATATGAAGATATGAAAATAGTGAGCAACATTACACATGGAACATTTAGAGGGGCCTTTTATGTTTTGAGACTACTGGATGATGATAGTAAATTTTTTGAAGCTATAAAAGAGGCATCAGCTTGGGGAATGGGACAATCAGTACATAGGTTATTCACAAGCATGTTAATCTCCAATAACAGTTCTTGCCCATATATTGTCTGAAATGAAACCTTTGAAATTCTAGGTGAAGATATCTTATATTCCCAAATACGGATGCTACAAATACATGGTGTACAATATTTTTCTCAACTGATTTTATAAAGAAAAGCTACTGCAATTTAATTCTATTATGTGATATTTTTTATATTTTAAAAATAAATTTTTATAAAATTTTGTTTAAATATTTCATTAAAATCCGTAGAATCTTCTGTTATCCATAGAAAAACATAAATGGAATCTCTACATAGGACTGCTACTATTTTAATTATATTGTTTCTCTAATATTATTATAGTGTTTTGTATATCCCACTCACTGAATTTTTCTACTTTACAATATTATTACATCTAGTTATTGACACTCTTCTATACTACTGAAATACATAATGCTCATTGGATTATATCTAATCAATTCATTATTCAATGTAGTTTCTATCATTTAAACTTACTGTAATTTATTTCTTTATGTGATATTTTTTATATTTCAAGAAAAAAAAAGAACTATTGTTTAAATATTTCATTAAAATCTATGGAATCTAATGTTATCCATAGAAAAACATAAACACAATCACTACAGATGATTTCTGCTAATTTAATTATATTCTTTCTATAATTTTATTACAGTGTTTTATATATTCCAATTACTGAATTTTTCTACTTTCTGTCCAATACCACTGTCATCAGGTTGTGGACACTCCTCTATACTAATAAGATACATAATGCTTACTGGATTCTATCTAATCAGTTCATTCTCCACCATAGTTTCTATCATTAATTTACTCTTAATTATTATAACGACACAATAAATTTTAGTTTATACCACTCTATAACAATATTCCTCAATTTTCTTGAAGTGACACTCACCAATCATCAGAGACATATATATGATTTTCATGAAGTAAAACACATTTTACAGAGCAATGGTAGATATCTTTAGTTTTATCCTCCAATTCCAGTTCCAAATTCTGTATTTGATACTCATCCAAATATTTTAGTTTCAGAAGAACTAAATTAAAATAGAAAAATACTTCAAAATGAGTGCAGAACTATATAGAGTATGTTTACCATTAAACATAAAGAGGTGATGGGTGTCATTTTGTCTTCATTATCTTCTGATTCTTGGGGTTTCTTCTTATTTAATGGACATGGAGGCACAAGTAAAACATTCATTTGGAGAGTACTAAATGTTTTGTTACGGTTAGAGGGCACTATTTCTCTTACAGTTGCTTCGAGTGGAATAACAACATTACTGCTTCTTAGGGGACAAACGACACATAAATTTTGTATTCCAATATCCATTACTGAGCAGTCAGTTTTCAATATTCATCAAGAGAGTGATGTTATTGAACTTTTACACTTGACAAAGCTGATTATTTGGTATGAGGAATCTATGATTCATAAGTACTGATTTGAGGATCTATACTGTACTCTGAGAGATATAATGACAGTAAAAAAATGTTAATGCTTTGAATTTACCGTTCGGTGGTTTAACAATTGTATTGGGTAGAGATTTCAGGAAAATAATACCTGTAAAACCTAGTGGTAACAGAAATGACATTGTATATGCAAATATTAAGTCATTATATCTATGGAAACACTATCCGGTATTAACTCTAACTAGGAACATGAGATTGCATTCAACTACTTCCACTATCGACTTAGCCGAGCTACATGAGTTTTCTAAATGGACTTTGGATATTGGTGAATGTCGAATTGGAGAGTCTAATGATGGTGATGAACTCATTCAAATTCCCTCAACATATCTTCATACCTACATCGAAAATTAAATGGCTGCAATTATTGACCACACATATTCTCCTTTCAGTGAAAAATATGGTGACGTCTGTTATCTGAAAGAGCGTGCAATTTTAGCTCCAATACGTGATGTTGTTCAAGAAGTAAATGAATACATGTTGTCTCTCAAAAATTATAAATATAGAGATTAATTCAGCTTTGATTCTGTTTTGAATGCATTTTTTTTGATACAGATAGGTCAAAAAACATATACACATCTGACATGCTAAATGGTATCAACATCTCTGGGATGGATACCTACAAAATTACTCTAATTATTGGTGTTGCCATTATGTTACTAATAAATGTAGATAAATCTGTTGGTTTATGTAACAACTCTCGTATGATTGTTACACACTTGGGTGATCATGTCATTGGAGCACAAATTTTATGTAGCTTTCTTTTGGGGTATTCTGCATTCATTCCAAGAATAACTATGACACACTCTAATGTTAGATGAACTTTTAAATTAGAAAGAACACAATATTATTTGATAATTTCTTATATGATGACTATTAATAAAATTGAAGGCCAATCATTATATTCTATTGGGTTATATCTTCATAAGACTATGTTCTCTCATGGTCAATTATATGTTGCAGTTTCTAGGATCACATCAACAAATGGTTTCAAAATAGTAGTTTATGATAACAATAACACATCCTGTGATTACACCCAAAATATTGTGTATAAGGAAATATTTGATATCCTGTCTTAGGTAACGTTTAACTTAAAATGTTGATATTTTAATGTGGTTTGACTATGAAATATGTAAATTTCCATAACTTATTTAACTACTTAATATGTTTTCTTTCTACAGTATTTGAAATTGTACATAGTAGGAAAATGTCCCAATCAATAACCCTATGTTGAATGAGAATACCCTAGAGGACGATGAAACACTAAGGATACAGGTTTTTGTGTTCAAAATTTGGTACAATTCTTCATCCAAATACTTCAATTTTGTCGTTTCTTTTGATCTCATACTTGGCGATAAACAGGTGGGTTTATGTTACAAGAACAGAATTTGTTTGTTTTTTTCCATATTTCCCCATTGTGTTGTGTACATATTTAAATATATATATATATATATATATATATATTGTATATCTATTTCCTCTCTCATATGTTTTATTTACATATTAACTAACATTTTAACAAACTATCTACAGGGAACCATGTTTTAGGGTACGATTAATACCCATTAACTTATCTCCAAGTACAAAAATTTCTTGCATGAAGGACTATGCTATATTATACAAATCTTACAAATAGCTTCAAACCAAGAAAATTACTTGGAAACTAGACATGCATGCTAAATAATGTTAAAATCCACGATGTTTTTTTGTCCATGCCATGCACAACTTCTAATTTTCAGTTTTGATTTTACTTCATTTGATGACATTATTCAAAGGAGGGTTCTAGAAGAACATTAATAGGTATATTTCATTAACACTTCAATTTTACAGTTATGTGTACCTTAGTTTACTAATTTTAATATTACATTGTTTTTTAATTAATTCTTATTTTCTTCAAATTAAGTTTTTTTATGTCTTCAATGTTCTAGAAATAATTGGACTTTGACATTACACCCATCCATTGAAAACTATGGGTAAGTCTAACCTCAATATGTACATAGATCTAGAGGATGACAGGTCATTTATGTTGGGTTCTAACATTATGTAACTGCGAAAAATTACATTTATCCATACTATTACCAACTTTCCCTACAGAGGGTTTCAAGTTGCCTACAGTTTATAGGGTAACCTTGTAAATGAAATGTTGCGTTACATAGAAAATAAAAAAGACTCATCTACCATTTTGATATTACAACTGGTCCGAGTGAAGAGATTGAGCAGTATGGTTTCTATCTACAATGAACCATTTTTCTCTTTCTACTTCTCTATTCTTTTAATATCATGCTTCAACACTATACTCTTTAATTATGATTTCAAACTTATTTCAACCTCTGTTATTGTCACAAAAAATATTAATGCAACAAAAATTCTTTAAAACCTAGATATTCTAGTAGTCTACAACTTTAGAAGTAGGTGTCATTTTAACTATTATTACTTGTTTACTTTTAAGTATTTTTTTCTCTTTACGTCACAAAGGTAATATCCACATGTTGTTATTATTTATTTTTAAGTCTATTATTCTGCATTTATCAGGTTTGGGTTGATAATGGCATCACAATTACATAATCCACCACCAAAAAATCCCAACCCCTCTATAGAAATACTATAATGGAATAACAAGAAAATCGTTTCTGATGTGAAAAAATGTCAAGAGGTAAGTAATATATCCTTAATTTTGGAATTTCATTATGCAATGTTTTGAACTGTTCACTTATTCCCTATACTAATTTATATATTATTATGTACTAAATCTACTATAGACTATAAAGTGCTTAATTGCGGCTAGAATACAAAAAATTCAAAGCACCCACAACTAGTTTTATGAATCATGCAACTCTTTAATGAAGAAAGTGCACATTTTAGATGGAACAATTTAGTGCCACAACTAAAAATTATCTCTTAATAGCACTACTCTCAAGTAACCATTTTTTTGATTTTAAAATTACTTATTATCACTTTGCTACTTGATTACTAATGAATCAAAATAGTTCATACCACTGATAGTGTGATAATAATTTTAAATCCAATATATTTAGAGTGCAACTGATGGTTAATGACAAGACAAGTTCATTTTCAGTTTTTATATTTGAAAAACAAGTCATGAAAATCATACATAAAACAAATGTATAGTTGAGAGCTAGTTTTATAGAGGTAGAACCAAATTCTTATATCATCTTAATAGATTTCTCAAATATTAAAACTAACATTGCTTATCAATTATTAATTAGGATGATGAAGGGTATGGTTTTCCTCTAGAGTTGAACATTTTTAAATCAAAGACACTTTTTTTATCAATTTATGTATCAAATTACAATATTTAAAACCATCATCACTCTTTTGAACAAAAAAACTACAAAGTACTTTTTATCATAGATAATGAAAAGTACATCAATAGATTTACTGAAAAATTCAAACACAATCAAGTAATACGGTAAAGATATTTCTACAATACATTGAAATTATAAACCACAAAACGTTATTGTTTTCTTCATTACTGTAAAGGAACATCAAAGCAATGGGTCTTCATGAGTATGTAGTGCCATTGAACATATCTGGGTACAATTTCTTTAAATTTTTCCATTTTACTTTTTTAACAAATGAGTATCACCTTATTGTAATATTCCTTTTAACCTTACATGATAGGAGTATCAAAGTGTTAGGTATTCTCCAGTAAGTTCAAACATTGGTACATGATTTGTTACTTCAACCTCAGATACCCATCTACTCAGGTATATAACTGTTATCTTGAGTAACTACTATATTATTTCAATTATTATAAAAATACATGCATTAATTTTTGAGAGTTTTTATATTTATTATTTTTCAAAAAAAAAATTATTTTCATCTTCAACTATCTACTGCTAACTATCTGATACGTGCTTCAATGAATTTAACTGCCCCAAATACTAGCTTCAAATTCTTCTAACTATATTTTATGTATAGAAAAACCTATCATGTGATTTTGATAGTGAGGATAGGTTGCAACATAATCTTCTGATGTGTTGAGACACCGTGGCTATAATAAGTCATTGTAATGAACTACACAACGGAATAAAAGGAAATTTAAACAAGAAAAGTGAAAAATCAGACGGAAATATTCTACTGCAATCACATGGTAATAATACATTTTGACTACTTAATTTATTTTCATATCTATTTTCTAAATTCCTATTTATAGTAAAAACGGTTTTAGAGTCTGTAGAGTACACAAAACTTATTTGAAGATATTTTCTTCTCATTTTTTTGGTTTGGGATATGATTTACATACCAATTTCTTTTTATACACCATTTACCCAGTTATCTCTAGGACCCTATAGCATTTATTTTCCATAACATTTTTTCTACATGCATTATTTTGGTGTTGTACAGACATGTTCACAGAACAACCTTATTTTTTCTTTTAGTTGACTGTTATTTTTTACTTTTCATGTTTTTTAGCTCTTCTTTTCTTCCACATATTCGTAAAAATGACAAAATCCAAATGATTTTTTTAGTTTAGGTCTGTTAACTTCTATGAATATTTTTACTCTAGTTTTCAGGAAAATATTACTTTCTTTTTTTTAGTTGGGTATGGTTTAAAAAAAATTTAATGAAACTCATCTGTTATTCATATAATGGAACCATAATTTAAATTGATATCATTCCAAAGGATAGTCCTTTGATATGTATGTATATAATGCAAATAGAAGTGGAACACTAAAGACAAGCCTTGAGGGTGTTATTGAAACGAAAATTTGAATGACAATTTTAACTTTTACAAACCAGTTTAAATGGTTAACAGTGGTTGCAATGTACATATTTCAAAATTCTATTTTTTATATTATAGGAAAATATCTGTGACACATTAACACAAAGTTAATAAGCAAGATTACACTCAATATTCAAGATATTCGACTACAAACATCTTATGATATTGAAGTGAAAAATTGGATTTTTGAAGGATACTATGATGGAATTGGTCAAAAATAATTTCAATACTATGTTTGCTTTATTGTAAAATACCAAAATAGTAAATGTTAATACTACTTCTCTATTTTATGTCATTGTTAGATTTTATTTTCAGATTTAAATATTAATTACTATATATTCCTCTTTTTTAAATGTTATTGTATCTGTAGAATGATGTTTCTGGAATATTTTCAAGCTGAAGACTTATTGAAAGAAAACTTTGTGATTGGCTGACTGTACCACTTCAACATGTAGAAAAACTTCTACAAATATAAACATCATAAATTGTGTTGCAATTACTGATTGATTTTTTCTCATTATGTATTAAAATTAATCATCTACACATTTTTTATTTTTATTATTATAACCACTGTCCTTTATTTTATTTGTCCCTCACATCGTATTTCACTACAAACATTAATGTTTTCATGAATGGATTTGATATTTAATTAAATTATCTTTACTCAAATATTATAAATTACTTTACTTTTAATTTATCTTTAGTTTTTAAACTATTTTAATGGTGGATCTAAATTTTATCCACTTCTATTCTATTATTATGCACCTCTACTTTGTGATTAAAATATATTCAACATTACTATGTGTTCTCAACTTTTTCAAATAACATTCTCTTATTAAAAAAACCTTAAATCCAATACGTCATGTGTACACATGGGTGAGTACTAGCATATCTTAAATTATGATGTTTTTATAACAAAGGAATTGTGATTAAATGGAATAAAAAAGAATTATAAATATAAAGAACATTACATAGTAAAACTTATATTGGAATCTACCAAATTAAAATAGAAGAATGTGGTGAGAGAAAGAGAGAAAGCGATAAATGTAATGGAAGAAAGACAAATATTCTCTTCCCAACATTATTAGTAAGTCTCAATGAATAAGGACATTAAAAAACCATGATATAACATGAATAAAATGGATATTGAAGAAAAATATCCGGTCAAAGGAGAGAGAATCTCAAATAATAAAGTAGATCAGGAGAAAATCCCCTTACATCTTTCCACGATGAATTAATTTTTAAAACAACTATTTTGATCGAGTTTTTTGGTTGATAAATGAATTTTAAAAAGTATAGGAAGGAGAGAACATTTAAGAGTATATGAAGATAATAGAAAAGGGAAATTCATTCATCAAAGGAATGATTTTTGAAGAGAAAGTAAAACCCCTTTTTATAGAGTTTTTTCAAGGTAAATCTTGTGGACATGAGCCTCAACCCAGTTGGTGAGGTATCCTTAAGTGCATCCACAAGACCCAGGTTCAAATCAAGGTAGAGGAATATTTCTGGGGGCATTGTAGCAGTATTGTAGCAGGGACTGTAGTAGGCACTGTAGTAGTACTGTAGCATAACTATACATTGTATGGGTAATGTAGCAGGAACTGTAGCAGTTACTGTGCAGGTACTGTTCGGTACTGTAGTAGATGAGACTATTCACCTTGGGCCATTGGTTTATGCGTGGAGTATTTAAGGATTTCAGGCCACCATGACTTTGGGTCAGTAGGGCTTTCAGGCCACCTTTAAGGCATTCGGGCCACATCAATGCCTTTGGGCCACATGTAGTTGCCCCAGATAGACTCTACAAAAAAGGGGAAGCCCCAGAAGAGGATTCAGAGTAGGTGCACTCACCAGAGTAGAGCCAAATGGATTTTTCAGAATGAGTGGGTATGACTATGACATTGGGACCAGCCTATGATTGCTTGGGAATTCAAGCCAGACGACCATGAAAAGGTGTTGAGCTACTATCATGATGCAAATGCTGGGTAGGGGCAGTTCCTTGTAGATAGTCTGGTTGAATTCCCTAAGATCATTAGGTCATGTAATCTCCTAAGCCTATGAGCCATATAATATCTGAGCCTACAAGCCTTGTAAGGGTTCCCTCTCATCCCTTAAAAGGGGGTTATCAAAAAATCAATAAAAATGAAGGCCTTCGGGCCATTCAGGCAGTCAAGGTAAATCTTGTAATTTGAGTTTAACAATATATGTATAATTATGGAATTCATGTTTTAACATTTTCATCATTGCATAAGAATCACATTTATCCTTCAAAATAATTCACATATTTAATTCCTCTATAACTAATCACTTTATATATTTTAAAGTCTCTATTTTGGACCTTTCTCTTACTATACAATCACTACGTTGACATTGAGTAAGTGTTTTGGATAAATTTTCCATTCATCAATTTATATTAACAAAACTTCTTTCCTATAGCTATAATGATAGAAATCAATAATCTATTATTGAATACACTATTGTTGAGAACCTACAACAAATGATTCATTAGAATAGTGCTTTAGTTCAAGAATTCAAAAGTGAAAGGAATGTTCTTGATCGTCATGAAGTTCCAAATTTAATTCTACGTCTTCTTAAAAAAAGACAAAAAATTCCGCGACATATAACTTATTAACTACTTATAAAATTGAAATTCTTATTTTTAGTGATATTGAAAATCTCAACCAAGAACCGGATATAATCATTCAAACCAAATGGGCAGGTCATAGAACCCTCAAGGGATAAACTACCCATTAACGCCCCGAAGACCCTTACAAATTATGCCCCGAAAGGCCTGTGTTAATAGTCAATAATCTTTCCAACAATGATTCACCAAGTAGCTGTGTAACCATTGATCAAGACTCTCCTACATATAAACAATGAAATAGGCTCCTCCAAGACAAGAATCCTTGCCACATCCTCCACCATCTCGCTAGATGCATTGGCTATGCCATAGATGACCACCAGACCACCACCCCCACCATTGAGCAGGGGTTCGCCAATCCCAATTGATGATCATGAAAATATACTTCCCTCACTAACGCATCACAACACATCACTTTTTTTGTAGCCACCACCACCACCCCCACCACATCCCTATACCTCCACAGAACGCTGATGCCAAAATATGGTCGTCACCACCTTCAGTCCCACGCTAGCTTGTTTTTCATTCATCAACCAACATCAGTGCCACCTTCTTTAGCAGCAGTCATCCTACCCTTATCCACAACCATAGTGCCCCCTAATTTCTAAACACTACTACACAAGGCACAAACACCACCACCACCTCATTGATAAGCTCTCAAACACCCACCGTTGATGCACTGGGCTCGAACACATCCCTCCAGACCGTTGAGGCCGATACACAGTTCATTAGTTTCACATCGTCACAATAGTACCATCACCAGACTGTATCCTCTAATCTCTAGACACCGCCTTTTTTTTCTAGGCTGTTAATTATTCCTAAGCTCGACACTTTTTTTCCCACTTTCGGGCTACATATGGCTGTCAACCAACTTTGTTTCCAATGTTGTATTCCCTATAAACTACAGAGTCCATTGCTCCCCACCATGTACAAGTAGAATAAACCACTGGGAATCCCCAAATTTGGGGTAGTTGGGGTTAGAACCTTATAGGTATTTCATTCTAATTATCACTGAAGTGATTAATTTTTACTTTTTATATGTTGTGCAAGATCTATGTCTAAATCACATAAAAATTTAGATAATTATATTGATATATGAATTAATTTATCTATAATGGACATTATGTATATGATATTTTACATATCTCATCTCATCCTACACGTTCCATATGTATCTAAAATGTTCCATATCATTCAAGATAGAAATTTAATAATAGGTATTAGAATTTCATTTGAACTAAAGCTCTTATTTTTAAAGACTTTAAATGTTTTACTCAATATATAACCAATTTTAATTCACATATTGACTTCAAAAATTAATTCTTTATGTATATTAATTATTATAAAACACTATTAATCATCCATGCCTATGAAAAACATATTGGATTAATGGGTTTTTAATAAGAGAATACTATTTTTAAAAGTTGAGAACAAACAATAATGTTGAATAAATTTTAATCACAAAGTAATGGTGCATAATAATGGAATATAAGTGGATAACATTTAGAGGCACCATTAAAATAGTTGAAAAAGTAAAGATAAATTAAAAGCAAAGGAGTTTATAATTTTTTAGTATGGATATTTCAACTCAATATCAACTGTATTCAAGAAAACAGTAATGCATGTAGAGAAACATGATGTGAAAGAAAAATAAAATAAAGGACAGTGGATGTAATAATAAAAACGAAAAATGTGCAGATGATTAATTTTAATACATAATTAGAAAACTAAATCAATAATTATAGCATAATTTATGATTTTTATATTTGTATAAGTATTTCATAAAGTTAAATTTTTACAGTCATCCAATCCCAAAGTATTTTTTCAATAAGTCTTCAGCTTGAAAATCTTTCCGTAGTTGAATTCTGCAGATAAAATAACATTTAAAAAGATGAATAAATAGTAATTAATATTTAAATATGAAAATAAAATCTAAAAATGACACAAAATAGAGAAATAGTATTAAAATTGACTATTTTGTTATTGTACATTAAATAAAACTTAGTATTGCAATTATTGTTAACCTATTTTATCACAGCATCCTTCTACAAGCCAATTTTTCACTTCATGGTCAGAATATGTTTGTAGTGGAATATCTTGGATATTGAGTGTAATATTTGTTATTAACTTTTTTTTATTTTGTCACATATATTTTCCTATAACATTGAAAACATAATTTTTCAATATGTACATTGCATCCACTGTTAACCATTTAAACTAGTTTGTAAAAGCTATAATTATCAGTCAATGTGTCATTGCAATAACACCCTCAAGGCTTGTATTTAGCATTCCGCTTATGTTTTCATTATATAAATACATATAAAAGGACCATACTTTTGAATGATATCAATTTCAATTAATGTTCCATGATATGAATAATTGACCAGTTTCATTTAACATTCTTTAAACCATTCCCAACTAAACCAAAAAAAGAAAGTAATATTTTTCTAAAAACCATAGCTAACATATTCATAAAAGTTAACAGACCTAAACTAAAAAATCATTATTATTTTGTCATTTTGATGAATATGTAGAAGAAAAAAAGAGCTAAAAAATAGGAAAAGTAATAATAACAGTCAACTGAAAGAAAAAATCATGTTATTCTATGAACATTTATGTATAACACCAAAATAATGAATGTAGAAAAAATGTTATGAAAAAAAAATGCTACAAGATCCAAGAGATAACTGAGTAAATGGTGTATAAAATGAAATTCGAATTTAAATCCTATACCAAACCTAAAAAATGTGTAGAAAACATTTTAAAATAAGGTTTTTGTATCCTGCATACTCTAAAACACTTGTTACTGTAAATAGAAATTCATAAAATAGATATGAAAGAAAATTAAGTATCAAAAATGTATTATTACCATGCGATTGCGGCAGAATTGTTTAGTTTGATTTTCAATTTTCTTGTTTAGATTTTTCTTCATTCGGGTGTGTAGTTCACTACAATTACTTGTTGTAGCCATTGTGTCTCGACACATCAAAATATTATGTTACACCCCATCCTAACTATCAAAATCTCATGACAGGTTTTTCTATAGAGAGTATATAGTTAGAATAATTTAAAGCAAGTATTTGTCAAAATTGAAATCATTGAAGCACATATAATTTAGTTAACAATTGACAATTGAAGATGAAAATAACTATTTGTTTGAAATATAAAAAATATAAAAACTCCATAAAATTATTGTATGTATTTTTTTAATAATGGAAATAATATAGTAGTTAGTAAAGATAATAGTTATATACCTGAGTAAATGACATATCTGAGGTTTAAGTAACAAATCATGTGCCAATTTTTGAACATCCTGGAGAAGACCTAACACTTTGATGCTCCTAACATGCAAGTTTAAAATGAATATTAAAATACGTTGATTTTAATTAAAAAAAGAAAATTGAAAAAATTGAATGAAATTATACCTGGATATATTCAATTCCACTACTTACTCATGAAGACCCACTGCTTTGATGTTCCTGTATAGTAACGAAAAAACCAGTAATGTTTTGTGGTTTATGTTTTCAAAAGAATGTAGAAATATATTTGTAGTATTATCTGATTGTGTTTGAAGATGTCAGTAAAGCTGCTGATGTACTTTTCATTATCACTGATAAAAAGAAATTTATAGTTGTTTTTCTCAAAAGAGTGATGATAGTTTTGAATATTGTAATTTTATACAGCAATATATTACAAAACTATCATTGATTTGAAAATGTTCAACTCTGTAGGAAAACCATACTCTTCATCACACCAATTACAAAATGATAATAGATGTTAGTTTTAATATGTGAAATATATATTGAGATGATATAAGAAGTTGGTTCTACCGGTATCAAACTATCTCTTAACTCTGCAGATGTTTTATGCATGAATTGCATGACTTTTTTATCAAATAGAACAATTGAAAATGAGCCAGTCCTATCAATAACCATCAGTTGTACTCTAAAGAATTTGGATTTAAAATTATGGCCACACTATCAGTGGTATGAACTATTTTGATTCATTAGTAAGCAAGTAACAAAGTGATAATAAGTAATTTTAAAATAAAAAATGGTAACCTAGGAGTACTGCTATTAGGAGATAATTTGTAGTTATGGTTCCAAATTTTTCCATCTAAAATGTGCACTTTATTCATGGAAGAGTTGCATGATTCATAAAACCAGCTATGAGTGCTTTGTACTTTTTTTTATTGTAGATGAAATTAAGCACCTTTTAGGCTACAATATGTTGAGTACATAATAATATATAAATTAGTACATGAAATAAGTGGATAGTTCAAAACATTGCATAATGAAATTACAAAATTAAGGATATATTACTTACCTCTTGACAGTTTTCATATCATAAATGGTTTTCTTTCAATTCCAATACAATATTTCTATAGATGGGTTGAGATTTTTTGGTGGTGGATTATGTAAGTATGATTATATTATAAACCCAAACTCGATAAATTCGTAATAAGAGACTTAAAAATAATTAATAACAACATGTGGAAATTAAAATTTTTATGTACAAAGAAAAAAAATATTAAAATTACACAAGTAATACTTGTTAAAATGACACCTTCTTCTAAATTTTTTGTCTATTAGAATATCTATGTTATAAAGAATTTTTGTTACATTAATAGTTTTTGTGACAATAACATAGTTTAAAAAAAGTTTGAAATCATAATTAGATGGTATAGTGTTGAATAAAGATATTAAAAGAACAGAGAAGTATAATGAGAAAAAAAGTTCAATGTAGATAGAAACCATATTGATCATTCTCTTCACCCAAAAAAGTTGTAATATCCAAATGGAAGATGAGTATTTGTTATTTTCCAAGTAATGTGTAATTTAATTTACAAAGTCACCCCATAAACTATAGGTAACTTTCAACCCTCCATAGGTAAAGTTGGAAACAGTATTTCTAAATGTAATTTTTTGTAGTCACATAATGTAAGAATGCAAAATAAATTACTTGTCATCCTCTAGAATTATCCACATCGTATGGTTTGAATTACACATAGTTTTCACTGTATGTGTGTAACGTATAAGTCCAATAATTTCTAAAGAACAGAATACAAAAAGAAAATTAATTTTAAGAAAATAATAATGAATGAAGAAACATTGTAATCTTGAATTTAGTAAACTAAGGTATACATAACTGTAACATTGAAGTGTTAATGAAATGTACCTATTAGATGTTCTTCTGAAAACCTCCTTTGAATAATGTCATAAAATGATGTAAAAGAAAAACTGAAAAGTTGATGTTGTGCATCACATGGATGGAAAAAAATTGTGGATGTAAACATTATTCAACATATAAGTCTATATTCCAAGTAATTTCTTTGGTTTGAATCTATTTGGAAGTTTTGTATTATATTGCACAGTCCTTCACGCAAGAGATGTTTGTACTTGGAGACAAGATGACTGGTAGTAATGGTATTCTAAATATTGGTTCCCTATAGATAGTATGTTAAAAGTTTGGTTAATATTTAAAGAAAATAAATGATACATGACATATATATATATATAATATATATTGAAATATGTACACAACATAACATATAAATATGCAAAAAAAAACAAACAGATTTTGTTCTTGTAATGTAAACCCACTCGTTTATTGCCAAGTATAAGATCAATAGAAAAAAAATCATTGGAGTATTTGGATAAAAAATTTCACCACATGTTGAACTCATGAAATTGTATCCTTTGTGTTTCATCATCCTCTAGGGTAATCTAATTCAATGGGGTTATTCATTGGGACATTTTTTTACTCTATATAGTTTCAAATAATATAGAATGAAAAAATATTAAGAAGGTAAAGAAGTAATGGAAATACACATATTGCTTAGTAAAAACAAATTAAAATATCCAAATTTTTATTTAAACAATACCTAATACAGGTTATCAGATATTTCCTTGTACACAATATTTTTTTGTGTAAGCACAAGATGTTTTATTTTTATCATCAACTAATATTTTCAAGCCATTTCCTGATGTGACCCTAGAAACTGCAACATATAATTGGACATGAGAGAACACAGGATTGTGAATATATAACCTAGTAGAAGACAATTATTGGCTTTATATTTTATTAATAGTCATCACATAAGAAAATATCAAATGATTTTGTCTTCATTATAATTTGAAAGACCATTTAACATCAGAGTGTGTAATAGTTAGTCTTGGAATGAATGTAGAATACCCCTAATGACAACCACTTAAAATTTATGCTCCAATGACATGATCACCTAAGTGTGTAACAATCATATGAGTGCTGTTACATAAACCAAAATATTGATATAAATTTCTTAGTAACATAACAAGAACACTGATATTTATAGTAATTTTGTGGGAAGACAACCCAGAGACGTTGATACCATTTAGAATATTAGATGCGTATATGTTTTTTGACCTATCTTTATCAAAATTTTCATTGCAAATAGAATTAGAGATGAAGTAATCTCTGTATTCAGAGTTTGTGAGAGAAAACATGCATTCATTTATTTCTTGAACAAAATCAAGAGTTGGAGATAAAATTTCCTACTCTTTTAGATAGAAGGCATCATTATATTTTTCACTAAAAAAAGGATATGCATGGTCAACAATTTCCTCCATTGAATTTTTAGTGTAGGTAAGAAGATATATTGATGGAATTTAAATGAGTGATTCACCATCATTAGTCTATCCAATTCAACCTTCACCAATATCCAAAGTCCATTTAGAAAACTCATATACCCCAGTTGAGTCGGTAGTGGAAGTTGTTGAATGAAATCTCATGTTCCTTGTTAGATTTAATACCTGAAAGTGTTTCCTCAAATATAATGACTTAATACTTGCAAAGAAAATGTCATTTCTATTAACACCAGGTTTTACAAGTAGTATTTTCATGAAATCTCAACTCAATACCACTATTAGGCTACCGGATGGTAAATTCAAAGCCTTAAATTTTTTTATTGTCATTATATATCTCATGATATGATCTAGAGCCTCAAAGATGTACTTATTAATCATTGATTAATAATCCCAAATAATCAACATTATCAAGTGTAGAGGTTCAAAAATATCAATCCCTTGCTGAATATTTCAAACTGACTACTCAGTAATGAAGATTTGAATAAGAAATTTATAACATGTTGTCCATCGCCCAGGAATCAGTAATGATGCTATTCCACTTAAAGAAAATGAAGGAACAATATTTCCCTCTAACAACAACAAAGATGTTAGTACTCTCCAAAAGAACGTTTTACCTATTCCTCCATATCCATGCAAGAATAAAGAAACCCTAAGAATCAAAATATAATGAAGACAAAATGACACCCATCACCTCTTTCAGTTCAATTGTAATCATACTCTATAAAGTTATGCACTCATTTTGATGTATTTCTATATTGTAATTTAGTTTTTCTACTACTAAACGATTTGGATGAGTATCAAATAAAAAATCTGGAACATGAATTAGAGGATAAAACTAAAGAGATCTACCATTACTCTATAAAATGTGTTTTATTTCAAGTAGAGCATACATATCTCTCTAATGATCTATTAGTTTCAAATCTATAAAGTTAAGTACTATTTTTATAGAGCAGTATAAACTAAAACTCATGCGGTCATTACAATAATTAAGACTAATTTAATGATAAAAACAATGGTGGATAATGGACTGATAAAATAGAATCTAGTAATCATTATGTTTTTAGTATTATAGAGGAGTGTCCATAACCTAATGACAATAGTATTGGAAAGAGAAAAATTTAGTGAGTGGAATATATAAACCACTATAATAACATTAAAGAAACAATATAATTAAATTAGCAGTAGTCATTTGTAGTGATTATGTTTATGTTGTTTTATGGATAATATAATATTCCATGTATTTTATTGAAATATTTAAACAATAGTCCTTAATTGTTTTTTTGAAATATATGAAATATAACATAACTGAAATAAATCACAACAAGTTTAAATGATAAAAACTACATTGGAGAATGAATTAATTAGATATAATCCAGTGATCATTATATATTTTAGTAGTATAGAAGATTTCCAATAACTACATAATAGTATTATTGTAAATAAATTAGAAAAAATCAGTGAGTGAAATATATAAAACATAGTAATAATATTAGAGAAATAATATAATTAAAATATAATTATTTTTCTATAGATATTATGTTTATGTTGTTCTATGGATAAAAATAGATTATATGGATTTTAATGAAATATTTAAACACAATTTTATAAAGAATTATTTTTAAAATATACAAAATATCACATAAGAGAATTGAGATGTAGTATATTTAATTTATTAAAATAGTTGAGAGACATATTGTGCACCTTGTATTTGTAGCCCATGTCTTTGGGAATATAAAATATCTTCATATATAATGTCATAGGTTTCATGCCAAATAATATTTGGGTGAGAAATGTTATTGGAGATTAAAATGCTTGCGAACAGCCTATGTATAGACTATCCCATTCCCCAAGATGACACATCTTTTATAGATTCAATAAATTCTCTATCATCATCCAGTAGTCCCAAAGTAGAAAAGGCTTCTCTAAATGTTCCATGAGTAATTTTGTTCACTATTTTCATATCTTCATATGAAGTTGCACCTTTGTTTTTTGTTAAAAGTATCCTAAATTAATACAGCTCTCCATTTATTGGATAACATAGTATAGTATAACAATATAGAATCCATACTTTTGGGGATTATATTTCTTTTCATGAGAGTGGATGAAAAATATAGTTGGGAATTATAAAAAGGATAGACCTCTACCTTTTGGGTATGTTATATTTACTTCAAAACAAGAGGTGAACATTTTTTCATAAATGTTTCTGTTACTCAAGACATTTTTAATATTATCATTGTTAGTGTAGGTCACAAAATTATATCTTGGTAAATGTAAATGAAACTTATCAACTGGTGGATATGTGTAATGGATATCATAAGAAAATATCCTCTAAGAATCCTCACAAGGAGATATGTACCAATAGTAATAATACATCTTTTATCTCATCTACATTGTTGTCTGACATGTCTCTATTGTTTCTCTCATAGAGTGCTGGTGTAACATGATCATTTCC
The DNA here is from genome assembly GCA_963277665.1 of Viscum album. Taxonomy (NCBI): domain Eukaryota; kingdom Viridiplantae; phylum Streptophyta; class Magnoliopsida; order Santalales; family Viscaceae; genus Viscum; species Viscum album. Next base: position 1,198,450,761 of record OY728143.1, on the reverse strand, counting down.
CCTGCTAATATACTTATACATTTATTTGATGTAAGATTAATGATTGAAAAATTAAATACTGAGATGAGCATGATACTTTAATAGAAAAACAAGACTATATGGTACCACAAACCAATTATCCAATGGCACACTGTTTTTTAGAACTGTTCTTTTATAATCCCTTCTGTGATAGAAGACATAACCATTATCATTAAATGTCATATGTCCAAAAAAAATTTTGGATAATTTTTTGTACATTTTCCATTTCTCATACAAGGTGAAGAACATTTAGCATCACCGCAAGGGCCGTGGATCATAAAATTTTTAACTGCTTCATGTAGTATTGGGTAGGAACATTTATTTAGAATTTTAGTACAATTTTTATAACATCTATTGGAGTGTTAATTTTTTTTTCATGACAAGGAAATAATATAATGTGCACATGAGGCAAGCCACATTTTTTAAACTACACGATTCAAAAAACTACATGGGAAGAATAGGGTTATAGATAGTTAATAGAAGATGATATAATATCAAATAAGAAGCTAAACATAATGAATAATTAATAAAAAGATATTTAACAACCCATGGATTTCCAAAGAGACAATATTCTATTAAATATTTTATTAGATGATCAAATTTAATATTAAAAACTTGAGATAATATGTGAGGTAAATCTGGTGAGTAAAGACTGTTATTTCTAACAAATAGAGTAATTTATGGCCACACTGGGTTACATGTAAAGGTTAAAAAGAAATATAGAAACCCTTCCCAATTACAGATTGAAATATCATCTTGGTAATTTTGGATCATATACCTTGGATGACCAATAAATGTAGAAGGTAAAATGCTATGTTTCTTGCAGGAAGACCCTTCTCAGTCACCTCAAAAAAATGCATCTTTCAACCAATTATAAAGTTCAACCCCAAATCGCTTTTGATTGAAGAAAATGAAGGATATTATTCAAGATTCAGTCATCGTATAAGCATTGAAAATAAACTGTTTCAATAGTCTTCTAGAATGTAGTAAATTTGATGCATCATTTTCAAGGAATTACAAGTGAAAAGAGAATTTTACTCTCTCATTGTCACCTTCCTAAGTTTAGTAATTTTTGTGAAAGGAGTAGCATGATGCAATATGTTGTCAATATATCCATCCTGAACACTCATGAAAATCAAGGGATGTTGTAATGGAATATATAATTGGTGAGGCTCATAAATTCATTATAAATCACCACTTTTGGTTTGAATGATTATATATCATTCTTTGTTGAGATATTTAATATCACCGACAATAAGCATTGTAATTTCATAATTAGTTGGTAATATATATGTCATGGCATTTTTTTGTCTTTTTTAAGAGGATGTAGCTTTAAATTTGGAACTTCTTGACGATCATGAACATTTCATGAACTTCTAATTTCTCAAGATAAAGCATTGTTCTCATAAATAATTTGTTGTAGGTTATCAGCAATAGTGTAGTCAATAAAAAACTATAGATTTCTGTCTTCATAGCTATAGGAATAAGTTGTTTCAATATAAAACTATGAATGGAAAAATAACTCAAAACACATATGCAATGTTGATGTAGTGATTGTGCGGTAAGAGAAAGGTCAAAAATAGAGACTTTAAAATATATAAAGTGATTGGGTTTAGAGTAATTAAATATGTGAATGATTTTGAAGGATAAATGTGCTAGTTATGCAATGATGAAAATTTTAAAACATGAATTCCATAATTATACATATATTTTTAAACTCAAATTACATAATTTACCTTGAAAAACTATATAAATAGGGGTTTTACTTTCTTTTCTAAAATCATTCCTTTGATGCATGAATTGTCGTCATTTATTATCTTCATATACTATTCAGTGTTCTCTCATTCCTATAATTTTTCAAATTCATTTCTCAACCAAAAAACATGATCAAAATAGTTGTTTTAAAAATCAATGCATCATGGAAGGATGTACGGGGATTTTCTCATGATATACCTTATTATTTGAGATTATCTCTCTTTTTGATGGAATATTTTTCTTCAATTTCCATATTATTCATGTTAAAACATGGGTTTTAATTTCATTTCGTATCGATTGTGACTTAATAATGATGTTGGGAAGAGAATATTTGTCTTTATTTCATTATATTTATCGTTTGTTCTCTTTCTCTGACTGCATTCTTCCATTTTCATTCGGTAGCTTCCAATATAAGTTCAATTATGCAATATTATTTATATTTTTAATTGTTTTTTATTCCATTTAATCAAAATTCATTTGTTATAAAAACATCATAATGTAAGAGATACTAGTAATCACCAATGTGTACGCACGAAATATTGTATTAATGTTTTTTTAATAAGAGAATACGATTTCTAAAAGTTGAGAACAAATAATAATGTGGAATATATTTTAATTATAATGTAGCAGTGCATAATAATGGAATAGGAGTGAATAAAATTTGGAGACACAATTAAAATTGTAGAAAAAGTAAGGATAAATTAATATTAAAGGAATTTATAATTTTTAGTATGGATATTTCAATTCAATATGAACTGCATTCAATAAAACATTAATACGTGCGGAGAAATACAAAGTGAAATACATATAAAATAAAGGATAATGGTTGTAATAATAAAAATTAAAAATATATAAACGATTAATTTTAATACATAATGTGAAAAAACTACTCATTAATTTTAGTATAATTTATGATGATTATATTTGTAGAAGTTTTTCAGCATGTTTAATTTTTATAGTCATCCAATCATAAAGTGTTCTTGTAATAAGTCTTCATTTTGAAAATCTTCCAGTAGCTTCATTTTGAAGATACAATAACATTTAAAAACATGAATAAATAGTAAGGGATATTTAAATATGAAAATCAAATCTAATAATGACATAAAACAGAGTAGTATTATTAGAATTGATTATTTTGGTATTTTACAGTAAAGAAAACATAGTATTGCAATTATTTGTGACCTATTTCATCATTATATCCTTCCACAAGACAATTTGTCACTTCAAGGTTAGATGATGTTTGTAGTTTAATATCTTGGATATTGAGTGTAATCGTGCTTAATAACTTTGTGTTATTATTTCAAAGATATTTTCCAATAATATGAGAAATATAATCTTGGAATATGTACATTGGATCCACTATTAACCATTTAAACTAGTTTGTAAAAGTTGTAATTATCAATAAATGTTTCATTGTAATAACACCCTCACAGATTTTCTTTAGTGTTTCGCTTCTATTTGGATTATATATATACATATCAAAGGGCCATCATTTTTAATTATATCAATTTAAATTAACATTCCAAGATATGAATAACTGATCAGTTTCATTTAATTTTGTTTAAACCATTCCCAAATGAACAAAAAAAAGTAATATTTTTCAAAAAATGAGAGTAAAATATTCATAAAAGTTAATATACCTGAATAGAAAAAATCATTTGGGTTTTTTCATTTTTTAGAATATGTAGAAAAAAAGAAGAGCTACAGAATAAGAAAACTAAAAATAATAGTCAAATGCAAGAAAAAATCATGTTGTTCTGTGAACATACATGTACAACACTAAAATAATTCATGTAGAAAAAATGTCAAGGAAAACAAATGCTATAGGATTCTAAAGATAACTAGGTAAATGGTGTATAAAATGAAATTGGTATGTAAATCATGTCCCGAACATAAAAAATAAGAATAAAAATTTTCAAATAAGGTTTTCATACTCTACAGAATCTAAAATAATTTTTACTGTAAATAGGAATTCAAAAAATAGATATGAAAAAAATTAAGCAGTCCAAATGTATTATTACCATACTATTGTAGCAGAATAGTTCAAAATGATTTTTACTTTTCTTTTTTAAATTTCCCTCTATTCGGGTGTGTAGTTCACTAAAATGACTTGTTGTAGCCATTGTGTCTTGACACTTCGAAGATTATGTTTCAACCTATCCTCACTTTCAAAATAATGTGATAGGTTTTTCTACACTGAGAATTCAGTTAGAATAATTTAAAGTTAATACTTGTAGAATTTGAAATCATTGAAGAATATATAAGATATTTAATAGTAGATAGTTGAAGATGAAAAGAACTATTTATTTTAAATATAAAAAATATACAAACATCCTAAAGTTAAATCATGTATTTTTATAATAATGGAAATAATATAGTAGTCACTCATGATAAAAAATATATACCCAAGTTGATGATACATCTGACGTTGAAGTAACACATCCTATGCTAATGTTAGAACTTATAAGAGAATACTTAACAATTTTATTCTTCTATAATGCAAGGTTAAAAGGAATATTATAATAAGGCTATTTTTATTTATTAAAAAATAAAATTGGAAAAATTAAAAGAAATTGTACTTGGGTATATTCAATTCCACTTCTTACTCACGAAAACCCACTGATTTGATGTTCCTGTATAGTAATGAAAAAGTGCATAATTTTTTGTGGTTTATGTTTTTAAAGGAATGTATAAATATATTTACAATATTACATGATTTTGTTCAAAGCTGTTAGTAAAGGTACTGATGTAATTTTCATATCACTGATAAAAATTACTTTGTAGTAGTTTTTTTTCAAAAGAGTGATGACCGTTTTGAATATTTTAATTTGAACATCTCTAACACCCCAAGGTTTTAAAAATAATTTGAAATTCATGAAACATTGCTTTATGTAGATATTTATAACTATCCTTTAAAAATATTTTTCCCACATCTATGTTTTGAATTTCAAAAAATGGTCATCTACAATTGTGTTCAGTATGTTATTTAGAGTCTAATGGAACCAACTTGTTTTTTTGGTGAATAGTAACATACCCTTATGAATAGTAATATGAATAGTAATATGACCCTAATAAATATTAAATTGTGTTATTATTTTATTTTCATAAGGATTCAAGATAATGACATCTTGATTAATTTTTCAATGTGATATAAAACCAGTTATTGTTTTTAAATTATTAATTTTTGAATTAAGTATGATTTTATTTAAAAATTAAATTAATTATATTTAGAAAATTATTTTCAAAATTTTTTATTCATTTTTTAATTCTACACATCGAAAAATGTTAAGGGTGAATTTTTGTGATTTTTCTGAAATTCTTGAATTTTTGATGAATAGTGAAATACAGTAAAATACCGTATATTCAAATAATCAGTTAAATACACTGTTTATGACATCATAAGTGATGTAAGACCACTTGGTTCGAACTCACATGCCATTATTACTATTTTGGGTGACATTAATTAAGATTATTAGTAGTCTTGAGCAAAAATATTATAATAATGATTAAAATAATGAAAAATACCCCCCTCCTCCACTATAAATACCACCCTCATTTCCCTCTTTCTCCCACACCTATAAAGCCATGAGAATTGTCTAATTTCTGCCAAATTCCCTCCCTAATAGTCTTCCCCATGTCCAAGACCTTCTGGTCTCACTAAAAGGCCAAAACCAAAGGCCTTAAGAAGGATCTCAAGGAGAAGAGATCAAGAGGTAACCATCCTCTTATTTTCTTTATTTTCTTTCATTTTTTGTTATTATTTTTCATTACCTTTGGATTATATTGGTATATTACATTCCATATTCCCCTTAATTACCATATTATGTAACAATTATGAGAGAAACCCTTTATCTCATCAAAATATTTTATGAAATTTTAAGCGACGCCGTTAGGCTGTCGAAATTTCATAAGGGATTTCTCAACTCTTCTTTTATTTTGAGTTCCTTTATTTTCGTCTTCTTTACTCACCTCCTATTATCAAAGAGACATGAATGATCCATAATATTTTATATTATGGATGTTATCATTTTCATGTAAAATTCATCATCAATCTTCTTCTTCTCCCCCACTTATTCAAGGAATTAAAAACATTGTCCATGATGTGTCGAATTACCGACATCGTGGACGATGTGATTTAAATTTGAGTAAATTCCTTCAAGTTTGGTCATGAAAAAAAAAATAAAGTTAATATTATCAAAGAACCACTGAAATGATCTAAACGAACATCATTAATGTTTTAACTTATGAATAATTTTCACTTAAGAATTAAAATTGTTAAATGATATAATTTATGGATTATGTAAATATTTAAATACCACTCCATTACAATTCTAGAGTTTTACTTCCAATTTACAAGAACATCCATCAAGAAATGATCATGGAAAACATGTAAATAACACACCCAAAACAATGCAAGGAACAAAATAATAACAATTTAAGGATGAAATAATGTAATGAAATGATCATATAAGGTATTATAAAGATGTATATGATTATTTAAGATATTAACAACTCTATTTTAACCATTATAAATTTGGTTTTAATGAGTTTTATGTAAGACAAACATGAGGTAAGGGGATTCCTAACCCGATTTTCATTATTTTAGTTAACCTTCTAGTTTTTTATTTACGTGGTGTTTGAATTTTTTGTGTGATTAATTATGATTAAATTATGTTTAATTATTTTTATTTAAAGATTATATACATATTCCATCCAATCTATTAAATACCCCTTCAATTATATGATATTTATATGGGAATTTATTTTTAAAACCACTTTAAAAAAGTTCTATTTTACGAAATTCAAAATCAAAGTTTTTATGTAATTATTCATGTTATATGATTATGTTATAGTTCATGGGAATTTTTTATGATGAAGTGTGGTACCTATATCCCCCTCCAATTCATTTGGTATGTGTAAGTTGGAGGTTGGTCGTATGGTTACTCCAAGTGTAACTACAATGGTTACACAAATTGTAAGGTAGTAGTGAGGGTTAAAAATTATAAGGTAGCTGAGAGGGTTATAAGAGTATGTAAGTAATGGAAAACATAAATTTATAGTTATATTTCTATTCTTATTCTTTGTGGGGATCTTGTGTAAACCTAATGTTTCACAATGTAAGTATATATGGGTGACAAGTATGTCTTTTGAGAATGATTTCATACGTTACAAGTGCTCATGGACTAATGTGTTCTTTCCTTATTTTTATATCATTTTCTGATATATTTTTTTCTAATACCAAGTTTTTAAATTATTTTAATAGGTTATAAGTATGTTTAAGAAAAATAATGAATCCAAGTTAAATGTTTTAAGATTTTACAAATAAATCATGTTTTATGTGAAAAGTTTTATAATTTTCAAGAAATGAATACTGTTTTTATGGAATCCACTCTATAGTAATGTGTAATTTTTTGAATTTATTATATCCCAATTATCTAAATCTATAAAATTGAAAATATAATCTATGTGAAAGGAAGTGTTTTCTTGACTAAATTCAATATTATGTATGTAATAAGGCCATGTTCTTATAGTGGGTATCTTAGGATGGTTTAGATAACTTTATGGCTTAGGATGATGTTAAAAGAATACCATAAATGATATTTAATATATGATTAATTTGAAATGTTATAGAATTTATGGATTACCATGTTACTTATACTATTAAATTCTTGTTCAGAATGGTTGTCCGTAGAAGAAATAGGGAAGCTTAAGAGGAGAGACACCGACAGAACTACATTCTTCCGAATCTGCAGCCCGGAATGGAAGGGATTGGAACCAAGTAGTTGGTTATAGTAATAGATCAGATAATACAAGAAATAAATAGTGGTAGAATCTATGAAGTAGAACAACCATAGGTACCACAAAAGAACATGACAATAGTGGAACATTTTATGAGACAACACCCTCCGTCTTTCAATGGATCTTCTGAACCAGTAGCGGCTAAAGGATGGATTAAATCCCTTGAAAAGATATTTAATGTAATGAGTTGTTTATATAATCAAAAGGTATGTATTTCCATTTATTAATTTTAAGGTGAAGTTGATCAGTGGTGGTCAATGGTAAAGAATATCAGCGATATAGAGGATATTGATTCCTTAGAGTGGGATGAATTAAAAAGTCTTTTACTTGAAAAATATTTTCCTAAGGTGGTGTGAATTAGGATGGAGATGTAATTCCTTAAATTGAATCAAAAGGAGGAGGATTCAGTGGCTATGTATGAGGAGAACTTCACCTGACTGATGAGGTATGCTCTAAATCATACTCTGGATCTTGTTAGAAAAATAAATCACTTTTACTCAGGATTGAAGGAAAGGTATCAAAGGGCGTTGGCCTCACGTGAATTCAAAAGTTATGAGAAACTTGTTCGATGCACTGAGAGGGTAGATATAGAGTTTTCTGATGATCAATTTAACTTTGAAAACAAATAGAATAATAGGACCAGATGGTAAGTGATGGGTAAGAATCAACCAAATTAATCTGATAATAGGAAAATCTAGTTTCCAGTTTGTGAAAAGTGTGGCAAGAAGCACCCTAGGGAATGTCTTACCAAAACTGGGAAGTGTTTTTAATGTGGTATGTTTGGACATATGGCCCGATATTATAATGAAAATTATTTTAAGACTAATCCTAATAAGAAAATTGTTAAATGTTTTAAATGTGGTGAGATGAGTGATTATGAAAATTCCTACCCAAAGATAGATCCAAATGATGCAAAGAAGCTAGAATATAAGCAGAAAGGTGTATTGGGATCCTTTTTAACTACATAAGTAGATGTTGGGACATTCATTGATGTTGTATTAGGTAATTTGTTTTTTTACTCATATTTTTCTAAAATTTTGTTTGGTAGGGGGTCTACACATTCCTTCATCTTTGATAAATTTTCTGGTAAATTTTAAATATCACCTCAATAAATGATACCAGGACTTAATGTTAAAATACTAGGGGGAAATATTATTGCAAAGAGGAATTATAAGAATATTTCTATTGTGTTCTGTGGAAATACTTACCTAAAAACCTTGTTGTTTCCCTTAGTCATGTTTGATGTTATTTTGGTAATGTATTGGATTTCTATTTATCATGTCAATATTGACTGTAGATCTAAATAATTTGTTTTTCAAAAAGAGTTTCAGTTTGTATGCAAGAAAGAACCCATAAAATTGATAAAATATCAGGAAGCTAAGAAACTGTTGAAAGATGGAAATGAAAGTTATCTTTCTTATATTGTTGAAAACAAGGGAACTATTCAGATTAATGACGCACCAATGGTAAATGAATACCTTGATGTTTTTCCTAATAAGTTACCCAGTGTCATACCTGACCGAGAAGTCAAATTCACAATTTAATTAGTTCCTGATGCTAAGCCAATATCAAAACCCCCATATCTTATGGCTCAAATAGAACTTTTTGAATTGAAAAACTAGTTATATGATTTCTTGATAAATACTTCATTCATCTTAGCACTTTACCATGGGGTGCTCCTATTTTGTTTGTTAAAAAGAAATATGGTTCAATGAGACTTTTCATTGACATTAGATCATTGAATAACAGCACAGTTAAAAAAAGTATCCTTTTCCTCATATCGATGACTTCTTTGATTAGATCTAGGGATATCATTACTTTTCCAAGATTTACTTGGGATCCAGATACCCTCAGTTGAAGGTGAAGCAGGATGACACTCTGAAAACAACCTTTTGTATTAAATATGGGCATTATGAATTTTTTGTTATGATATTTGGGTTAACTAATGAACCTACTGTATTCATGGATATTATGAATAGAATATTTCATGAGTTCTTGGATAAATTTGTAGTTGTGTTTATTGATGACATTCTGGTATTTTCTAATATTAAATATAATCATGAAAAGCATCTAAGGATTGTTTTACAAACCTTAAAGGAAAATAAACTATATGGAAAATTCAGCAAGTGAAATTTTTGGTTACAAAATATTTCTTTTCTAGGGAACATTTTAAATAAGGATGGAATAAAAGTTGATCCTTCTAAAAAAAGAGTGGTTGATGAATGATCAAGACCCACAAATGTTACAGAGATTCACAGTTTTCTTGGATTAGCACGTTATTACTGAAATTTTTTAAGAACTTTGAATGATTATCTATCCCAATAACTATGTTAACATGAAAAGGGGTTAAATTTTTTTGTATAGAAAAATGTGATGTTTGTTTTCAGGAACCGAAGAAGAGATTGGTGAATGCTTCAGTTTTGGACTTGCCTTCCCGAAATGGCGAGTTTTTCATCTATAGTGATTCTTCATTGAAGGGACATGTTTATGTTTGGATGTAGAATGATCAGGTAATTAATTATGCTTCAAGAAAGATAAAACCTCAGGAGTTTAATTATCCCACACATGATTTGGAATTGACAGCTGTGGTTTTTTCTTTGAAAAATTAGAGGCATAAATTATACAGATCCAAATGTCAAATATATTCCGACCATAAAAGTCTAAAGTATAGATTCAATCAGAAGGAATTAAATGTGAGGAAGAGATAATGACTTGAAATGATAAAGGATTATGATTTAACGATCAATTACCAAGTAAGAAAATCCAACAAAGTGGAAAATTACTTGAGTCGAAAACATCATGCATCATTAACCATGTTACATTTGGAACATGATCCCTTGATTAATGATTAGATTAATTTTGGCTTAGAATTTGTTGTTGTAGGAAATACCTCTATTTTGTTTCAGATTTTAGTGCAGTCATTGTTATAAAATATAATTAAGGTAGTGCAGAAGGAAGACCATGAGCTACAAAAAAAGGTAGAACTGGATAAAATGGGAATGTTTCCAGAATTTAACCTTGATAAATATTGTGTTTTAAGATTTGGAAAAAGGTTGTGTGTTCGTTGTAATTCCCAGTTGAAGAAAGAATTGCTGTGTGAAGCTCATAGTTCTCTATTTTTAGTTCATCATAGAATTACTAAGATGCACATAGACATTAGAGAGTATTATTATTGGGATGGAATGAAAAGAGATATTACTGATTTTACTGAAAATTCTTGACATGTCAACAGGTTAAAGCAGAGTGGAAATCACTGAAGGGAATTCTTAAGCCTTTTCCAGTGCCAGAGTGGAAATGGGAGAATATATCCATGGACTCCATGGTGGTACTACCTAAGACATCTCAAGGTAATAATGAAATTTGGGTTATTATTGATTATCAGAAAAAATATATATATTTTCTTTATATTCGAGATAAAATGAATTTGGATAAACTTTCTCGACTGTACCTCAAGAATATTGTTAGGTTGCATGGAGTTCCTCTTTCCATTGTATCTGACCAGGATCCCAAGTTCACTTCTAAATTTTGGAAGGGACTTCATAAGTCATTGGGAATAAAGTTAAATTTTAGTACAACTATTCATCCTCAATCAAATGGGTAGTCAGAACGAATGATTCAGACTTTGGAGGAGATGCTTAGAGCTTATTCAATGGATGATATGGGAAGTTGGGATCATCATCTTTATTTAGTTTATTTTTCTTATAATAATAGTTTTCATTCCACTATATAGATGGAACCTTTGAGGCATTTTATGGAATGTAGTGTCAGACTCCAACATTTTGGGATGAAGTCGGTGAAAGAAAGTTGATGGGGCTAGAATTAGTAGAGGAAGTGGTTGAGAAAGTGAAGATGATCCAATATCACATGAGGACAGCTCAGAGCAGACAGAAAACTTATATAGATAACAGAAGGAAAGACTTATTTTTCGAGGTAGGTGACCATGTTTTCCTTAAAATCCCTCATTGGAAAAGTGTTATGTGTTTCGATAAGAAAGGGAAGCTAAGTCTGCGGTTCATCGGTCCTTTTGAAATTCTGGATTAAGTTGGACAAATTTCATATCGAGTAGCTTTGCCTCTGAGTTTGTATTAGGTACACAATGTTTTTCATGTTTCGATGTTGAGGAAGTATGTGCCAGATTCATCACATGTCCTTATCCCAGAAGTAGTTCAGCTGGAAGAGAACCTTTCATATGAAGATAAACCAGTTCAGATTCTTGATCTAAGGGAATAGGTATTGTGGAAAAGGTAATCCACTAAGTAAAGATTTTTTAGATAAACCACATGGTAGAAGAAGTAACATGGGAGTCTCAATATTCTATGAGAGAAAGGTACCCTCACTTGTTTAATAAGTAAATAAAATTGTGAGGACACAATTTCCATAAGGTGGGGATAATGTAACACCCCAAGGTTTTAAAAATAATTTGAAATTCATGAATCATTGTTTTAAGTAGATATTTATAACTAGCCTTTAAAAATAATTTTTTTGATTCTATGTTTTGAATTTTGAAAAACGGTCATCTACAATTGTGTTCAGTATGTTATTTCGAGTCTAATAGAACCAACTAGTTTTTTGGAGAATAGTAACATACCCTTATGAATAGTAATATGAATAGTAATATAACCCTAATGAATAGTAAATTGTGTTATTATTTTATTTTATTAAGGATTTAAGATAATTACATCTTGATTAATAATTCAATGTCATATAAAAGAAATTATAGTTTCTAAATTATTAATTTTTGAATTAAGTATGATTTTATTTAAAAATTAAATTAATGATATTTAGAAAATTATTTTCAAAAAATAGACTTCATTTTTTAGTTTTACATGTCGCAAAATTGTAAGGGTGAATTTTTGTGATTTTTCTAAAATTATTGAATTTTCGATGAATTGTGAAATACATTAAAATATTGTATAATAAAATTATCAGTTAAATGCAGTATTTATGACATCATAAGTGATGTAGGACCACTTGGTTAAAACTCAAATTTCATTATTACTATTTTGGGTCACATGAATTAATATTATTCACAGTCTTGTGCAAAAATATTATAATAATGATTAAAATAATGAAGAATACCCCCTCTCCACCACTATAAATACCACCCTCATTTACCGCTTCCTCCCACACCTCTCAAGCCTTGAGAATTTTCTAATTTTATCCAAAGTTCCTCACCAATATCCTTACCCATGTCTAAGACCTTCTTGTTTCACCAAAATTATAAAACCAAAGGCTTTAAGAAGGATCTCAAAGAGAAGAGATCAAGAGGTAAACATCCTTTTTATTTTATTTGTTTTCTTTCATTTTATGTTATTATTTATCATTCCCTTTGAATTATGTTGGGATATTACATTTCATATTCCTCTTACTTCCCATATTATCTAAGAATTATTAGATACCCGTTTTCTCTCATCAAAAAATATTATGAAATTTTAAGCGACGTCGTTAGGCTGCCAAAATTTCATAAGGGATTTCTCAACACTTCTTTTATTTTGAGTTCCTTTATTTTCTTCTTCTTTCCTCACCTCCTTTTATCCAAGAGGAATGAAAGTTCCAGAATATTTTATATTCTGTATGTTCTCATGTTCATGTAAAATTCATCATCAATCTTATTCTCCTCCCCCACTTATTCAAGGAATTAAAAACATTGTCTGTGATGTGTCGAATTACCGACATAGTGGATGATGTGATTTCAATTTGATTTAATTAATTCAAGGCTAGTCATGAAACCATTTTTATGATTGAACCAGGTTATAATATATGTATTATGTCTCATACATGGTTTTTTAATTATTTTTTACACATTTTTTAAATTTATAAAAAAAATAAGGTTGATATTATCAAAGAACTACTAAAATGGTCTAAACAAACATCATTAATGTTTTAACTTTTGAATCATCTTCATTTCAGAATTCAAATTGATAAATTGTATAATTTATGTATTCTAGAAATATTTAAATACCACTACATTCCAATTATATATTTTCACTTCCAATTGGAAAGAACATCCATCATGAACTGATCATGGGAAACATGTAAAGATCACACCCAAAATAATGCAAGGAACAAAATACTAACAATTTAAGGGTGAAATGATGTAATTAAATGATCATATAAGGTATTATAAATATGGATATGATTATTTAAGATATTAATATAACTATTCTAACCATTATACATGAGGTTTAAAAGAGTTAGAATTAAGAAAAACCCGAGGTAAGGGAATTCTTAACCCGATTTCCATTCTTTGGGTTAACCTTCTACTTCATTATTTATGCGATGTTTGAATTGTTTGTGTGATGCATTATGATTAAATTATATTAATTATGTGTATTTACAGAGTATATACATATTTCATCCACTCTGTTATATACCCCTTCAATTAGATGATATTTATAAGGGACTTTCCTTTTAAAACCTATTTTAAAAATTCTATTTTACAAAATAAAAAAAATGTTTTTAGGTAATTATTGATGTTGTATGATTATGTTATTATTCTTGGGAATTGTTTATAATGAAGGGTGGGACCTATATCTACCTCTAATTCATTGGGTATGTGTAAATTGGAGGTCAGTTGTATGGTTAATCCAAGTGTAACTGTGATGGTTACAGAAATTGCAAGGTAGCCGTGAGGGTTACAAATTATATGGCAGCTGAGTGGGTTACAAGATTATGTAAGTAATTACCCAGGATACCTTTATGATTATATTTATGTTCTCATGTTTTTTTCGTATATTATTTAAACTTAATGTTTTACAAATTAAGTATATATGGGTGACAAGTATGTCTTTTGAAAATGATTTCATACGTTACAATTGTTCACGGAATAATGTTTTCTTTCCTTATTTTTATATACCTTACTGATACTTTTTTCTCATCCCATGTTTTTAAATTATTTTAAATGGTTATAAGGATGTGTAATACAAATATGGAATCCATGTTAAATGTTTGAATATTTTTCAAAGAAATGTTGTTTTATGTGAAAATTTTTATATTGTGAAAGAAATGAATACTATTTTTATGGTATCCACACTATAGTAATGTGTGATTTTATGAATGTATTATTTCCTAATTCTCTAAATCTACAAACTTAAAAATATCCTCAATGTGAAAGGAACTGTTTTCTTGACTAAATTTAAGATTATGCATGTAATAAGGCTGATTCCTTATAACATCAATTGATAAAAAACTGTATTTGATTTGAAAATGGTCAACTCTGGAGGAAAATCATACCCGTCATCATCCTAATTACATAACAATAAGAAATTTTAGTTTTAATTTTTGAAAAATCTATTGAAATAATATAAGAAGCTGGTTCTACCTGTTTCAAAACATCTCTCAACTCTGCAACTGTTTTATGTATGAATAGTATGAATTTTTGGTCAAATAGAACAACTGAAAATGAGCATGTACTATTAGTAACCATCAGTTGAATTATAAATATGTTGGATTTAAAATTATTATCACACTATCAGTGGAATTAACTATTTTGATTCATTAGTAATAAAGCAACAAAGTGATAATAATTAATTTTAAAATTAAAAAAATGTTAACCTAGGAGTAGTGTTATTAGGAGATAATTTATAGTTGTGTTACCAAATTGTTCAATCTAAAATGTGTACTTTCTTCATGAAAGAATTCCATGATTCATAAAACTAGATGTGGGTGATTTGATTTTTTTTGTATTGTAGCTGCAATTAAGCACATTTCAAGCTACAATAGATTGACTAAAAAATAATATATAAAATAGTATAGGAAATAAGTGAACAGTTCATTACATTGCATAATGAAATTCAAAAATTAAGGATAATTACTTTCCTCTTGACAATTTTTTACATCAAAAATGCTTTTCTTTAATTCTAATACAGTATTTCTATAGAGGGTTTGAGATTTGTTAGTTGTAGTTTATGTAACTATGATTCCATTATCAACCCAAACCTGATAAATGCAGAATAAAAGACATAAAAATATATAATAAAAACATGAGGATATTACATTTGTGATGTATAGAGAACAAAATAATAAAAGTACACAGGTAATATTAGTTAAAATGAAACCTTCTTCTGAATTTTTCAACTACTGTAATATCTAGGTTGTAAAGAATTTTTATTGAATTAATAGTTTTTGTAATAATAATAAAGTCTGGTAAAAGTTTGAAATCATAATTAGAGATTAAAGTGTTGAAGAAATATATTAAAATAATAGAGAAGTAGAAAGAGAAAAAAGGTTCAATGTAGATAGAAACCATACTGCTCAATCTCTTCACCTAGAAGATTTGTAATATCAAAATGGTAGATGCATATTCATTATTTTCTATGTAATGTGACATTTCATTTACAATGTCACCCCATATAATGTAGGTAACTTGATACCCTCTGTAGGGAAATTTAGTAATAGTATGGATAAATGTAATTTTTTTGCAGTCACGTAATGTAAGAACACATAATAAATCACTTGTCATCCTCTATAGTTTTTTGTATCCTGAGTTTAGAATTACTTGTAGTTTTTATTGGATGGGTGTAACATAAAAGTCCAATTAATTCTAAAACATAGAAGATAAAAATAAACTTAATTTGAATAAAATAAGATTGAATTAAAAGACACTGAAATATTGAATATATTAATATAAGGTACATATAACTATAACATTGAAGTGTTAATGAAATGTACTTGGAGCCCTCCTTTGAATAATGTCATCAAATGAAGTAAAATCAAAACTGAAAAGTAGAAGTTGTGCATCACATTGACGAACAAACATCATGGATTTGAACATTATTCAAAATAAATGTCTAGCTAAAAAGTAATTTACTTTGTTTTTAGATATTTGGAAGTTTTGTATAATATAGCACAACACTTCATGCAAGAGATTTTTGTACTTGGAGATAAGCTAACGGGTAGTAATCATACACTAAATCTTGGTTCCTTGAAGATAGTATGTTAAAATGTTTGATAATATGTACAAAAAATATATGAGAGAGGAAATAGATATATAATATATATATTGAAATATGTACACAATATAACAGAGAAATACGAAGAAAAAAAATATACTTTGTTCTTGTAACATAAACCCACCTGTTTATTGCCAAGTATGAGATCAAAAGAAAATAAATCATTGGAGTATTTGGATGAATAATTGAACCACATGTTGAACACACGAACGTGTATCCGTAGTGTTTAATTGTCCTCTGTGGTAATATCATTCAATGAGGTTATTGATCAAGACCTTTTTTTTACTCTGTATAGTTTCAAATACTGTATAAAGAAAAAATATTAACCTGGTAAAGAAGTAATGGAATGACACATATTTCATATTTAAACCACATTAAAATATAAACATTTTAATTTAAATTATACCTAATATAGGTTATCAAATATTTCATTGTACACAATATTTTATCTGTAATCACAGGATGTGTTATCGTTATCATTAACTACTATTTTCAAACCATTTGATCATGTGACCCTTGAAACCAAAACATATAATTAACCATGAGAGAACAGAGGCTTTCTAATATATAACTAAGAAAAGACAATGATTGGACCTAACTTTTATTAATTTTCATCGCATAAGAAACTGTCAAAGGATATTGTCTTCTCTGTAATTTAAAAGGCCATCTAACATTAGAGTGTGTCATAGTTAGTATTGGAATGAATTCAGAATACCCCCAATGAAAGACACATAAAATTTGTGATCCAATGACATGATAACCCAAGTGTGTAACAATCATACGATTTGCGTTACATAAACCAACATATTGATCTACATTTCTTAGTAACATAATGGGAACACTAATCTTTAGAGTAGTTTTTTGGGAAACCAACCTAGAGACATTGATACCATTTAGTATGTTAGATGTGTATATATTTTCTAGCCTATATATATAAAAACATTCATTGAAAATAGAATTATATATTAAGTAATATCTATATTCATAGTTATTGATAGAAAACATGTATTCATTTACTTCTTGAATAGCATCACGAGTTGGAGCTAAAATTTCATGCTCTTTCAGATAGCAGTCGTCACCATATTTGTCACTGAAAGTAGGATATGTATGGTCAAAAATTGCAGCCATTTTATTTTCAGTGTAATTAAGAAGATATGATGATGTAATTTTAATGAGTTCTTTACCATAATTAGGCTCTCTAATTCTATCTTCTTTAATATCCAAAGTCCATTTATCAAACTCATGTACCTCAACTGATTCAGCAGTGGAAGTAGTTAAATGCAATCTCATGTTCCTTATTTGAGTTAATACCTGACAGTGTTTCTATAGATATAATGAATTAATACTTGATAATACAATTCCATTTCTGTTACCATCGGGTATTACATGTAGTATTTGCATGAAATATCCACCCAATAAAACTGTTAGACCACCTAAATGTAAATTCGGAGCATTAAAATTTTTTTCTGTCATTATATCTCTCAGAGTATGGACGAGAGTCTAAAAGAAGTACTTATGAATCATTAATGACTCATCCCAAAGAATCATCTTTGTCAAGTGTAAAAGCTCGGAATCATCACTTCCTTACTGAATATTGAAAATTGATATCTCATTAATGGAGAATGGAATACGAAAATTAGAATGTTCCATTTATCCCCTAAGAAGTAGTAATGATGTTATTCCAATCAAAGAAACTGCAAGAAAAATAGTGTTATCTAACTGCAACAAAGATTTTAGTACTCTCTATATGAATGTTTTACCTTTGCCTCCATATCCATTCAAGAAGAAGAAACCTCCAAAATAAAAAGACAATAAAGACAAAATGACACCAATCATATCTTTCTATTAAATGGTAAGAAAACTTTGTAAAGTTTTTTATTCATTTTGAAGTATTTTTCTATTTTAATTTAGTTCGTAATAAACTAAACAATTTGGATGAGTATCAAATATAGAATCTAGAACTGGCATTGAAGGATAAAATTTAATAGATCTACCATTTCTCTGTAAAATGTGTTCTATTTCAAACAGAGCATACATATGTATTTGATGATCTGTGAGTGTCAAATCTTGAAATTTGAGGAATATTATTACAGAGTAGTATAAACTAAAATTTATGAATTCATTACAATAATTACGAGTAATTTAATGATATAAACTATGGTGAAGAATGAACTGATTATATAGAATCCAATAATCATTATGTATGTTAGTAGTATAGAGGAGTATCTATAACCTGATGATAGTAGTATTGGAAGGAAAGTACAAAAATTATGTGAGTGGAATATTTAAAACACTGTAATTAAATTAAAGAAAGAGTATAATTAAATTAGAAACAGTCATCTGTAGTGATTCTGTTTATGTTGTTTCATGGATAATAGTAGATTCCATGGATTTTAATGAAATATTTAAATAATAGTTCTTAATTTTTTGTTTGTAATATATGAAATATCGCATAATAGAAATAAATTATAGTATGGTTAAATGATAAAAACTACATTGGAGAATGAATTGATTAGATAGAATCAAGTGATAATTATATATTTTAGTAGTATAGAAGAGTGTCAATAATCAAATGACTGTAGTATTATAAAAAAAGTAAAAAAATTCAGTGAGTGGAATATACAAAACATTGTAATAATATTAGAGAAATAATATAATTAAAATAGAAGTAATACTTTATAGAGATTCCATTTAAGTTTTTATATAGATAAGTACTAATTTTATGGATTTTAATGAAATATTTAAACAAGATTTTGTAATTTTTTTAAAATAATTAAAATATCACATCACATAATTAAATTATAATAGATTTTGTTTATAAAATAAATTGAGAAACATATTTTTCACCTTATATTTGTAGCCTCCGCCTTTTTCCATATGAGATATCTTCAGCCAGAATGTCATAGGTTTCATTCCAGACAATATCTCAGCTAGAAATATTAATGGAGATTAACATGATTGCGAGCATCCAGTACACAAAATATCTCATTCCCCAAGCTGACACCTCTTTTATAGCTTTAATAGAGTCTCTTTCATCATCCACTAGTCCCAAAGCATAATAGGCCTATCTAAATGTTCCATGATTAATGTTATTCACTATTT
Organism: Viscum album; assembly: GCA_963277665.1. Taxonomy (NCBI): domain Eukaryota; kingdom Viridiplantae; phylum Streptophyta; class Magnoliopsida; order Santalales; family Viscaceae; genus Viscum; species Viscum album. The sequence continues at coordinate 1,198,431,136 of OY728143.1, read as the reverse complement.
TTATATATTCATATGAAGTTGCACCTTTGATTTTTGTTAGAAGTATACTCAAGTAATATATCTCTTCAGTTGTTGGAGGTGAATAATATAGTATAATAATACAAAATCCCTGATTTTAGGGATTAAATTAATTATCATGAGAGTGGAATACAAATCTAGTTGGGAATTCTACAAAATTTAGACCTCTATATTCTGGGTATTTTATATTTTCTTCAAACCAAAAGGTGAAAATTGTTTTATAAATATTTCCATTACTCAATACATATTCAATATAATCATTTTCAGTGTAGGTCACAAAATTATGTATTGGAAAATGGAAATGCAACCTATCAACTGGTGGATATCTATAATGGATATCATAAGAAAATATCCTCCAAGAAGCCTCACAAGGAGATATGTACTGATAGTATTAATACATCTTTATCTTGTTTACATTAATATCTGACAAGTCTCTATTGTTGATATCATACAGTGCTGTTATAACACGATTGTTTCCTTAATAATATAATTAAATATGTATTTGATTGAATATGATTGATTGAAAACTTCAATATTGAGATGAGCTTGATACTTTAATAGAAAAATAGGACTACATGGTACCAAAAACCAATTATCCAAATGAAAACAAGTTTTTAAAACTATTCTTCCATCATCCCTTTTGTAATAGAAGACATAACCATAATCATCAACTATTGTATGTCCAACAGTTTTTTTTTGGATAAATTTTTGTAAATTTTCCATTTCTCATACAATGTGAAGAATGGTTGGCATCACCACAAGGGTCGTGGATCATAAAATTTTCAATAGATTTATGTAGTCTTAGGCAGGCACATTTATTTTGAATTTTAGTGAATTTTTTTTGTTAACATATGTTGGAGTGTTAACTTTGTTTTCATGATAGGGAAATAACAGAATGTGCACATGAGGCAAGCCACATTTTTGAAACTCCACGGTTTGAATAACTACATGGGAAGAATAGGGTTATAGACAATTAATAGAAGATGATATAATATCAAAGAATAAGTTAAAAATAATTAAAACTAACTACAAAGATCGTTACCTACCTGTGAATTTACAAAGAAACAACTTTATCTTAAATATTTCATTAGATAATGAACCTTAATATTGAAAACTCGAGATAATAAGTGAGGGAAGTATGGTAGATGAAGATTTTTATTTCTAAAAAAACAAACAATTCTTTGCCACATTAGGTTATATGTAAACATTAAAAATAAATCTAGATACCCTACCCAATTATAGATTGACATAGAATCTTGGTAATTTTTGATCATATACCTTGGACCCCAAATAAATGTAGAAGGTAAAATGATACACTTCTAGTAGGAAGACACTTGTCAGTCACCTCAAATAAATGCATCTTGCAACCAATTGTAATGTTAGACACTCAATCAATTCTGATTGAGGCGAATAAATGATAGTCTTTGAAAATCAATGATCATATAAGCATAAAAAATAAACTGTTGCAATAATCTTCTAGAATTTAGTAAAGTTGATGAATCATTTTCATAGAATCGTAAGTGAAAAGCAAAGTACTCTCTCATTGTAACCTTTATAAATTTAGTACTTGTTGTGAAAGGAGTATCATTATGCAATAAGTTAGCAACATATCCATCTTGACCACCCATGAAAATCAAGAGATATTGTAATGGATGATACAATGGGTGAAGCTCATCAATTCATTGTAAATCAAAACTTTTTGTTATAATGATTATATCACGTTCTTGTTCGAGATCTTCTATATCACCAAAAATAATCATTGAATTTTAAAAAGTAGTTGGTAAGTTATATGTTGAGGCATTTTTTTCATTTTTTAAGAAGTAGCTTTAAATTTGAAACTTCATGATGATAAAAAACATCCCTTTCACTTCTAAATTCTCAATATAATGCATTTTTATCATAAATAATTTGTTGTAGGTTCTCATAAATAGTGTAGTCAATAATAGATTGTAGATTTATATCATCATTGATATAGTAAGAAGTTCTGTTAATATAAATTGATCAATGGTTTGACAATGAAGTCCATATCATTGAATTTGACTGACACCTAAACTTACAAACACTATTCTAACACTCATGAGTAGTGTCAAACATGTATAGTTGTGATAACCTTGGTGGTTTTCTATTGGGTGTACATAAAATAAATGCGATGGTAGTTTTTTCACGATCCGACCCAATGGGGGTCGAGCTGCAACTCCCCAAGCATGCCTCCATTAGGGCAAGGGATGGCGACTAGCGCCAAGTAGGCTATCACACACATGATAGAAATTGACATAATGTACCTATACACACATGTATTGTGTCTTGTGTAGACCATAGACCCTTCAATAGAATCCCAATTGGACCTAGATTAGGTAGAGCGTAGTAGCTGGACTAACCATGGTTTTCACCTTGAGCTTGGTTGAGGAGCTTACCAGTGGGTGTTTAATAGTGATCCCCTCTTTCAAAGTAGGTTGGACTCTTTTGAAGTTTTTCTTTTGGTGGGCCCTATACTCACACACCCACATACACCTCCCTGCACTGGTGCAGAGATATATAAAAAATGAACAGAAATGCATCCATACATCTATCCCACAACTTGAGTACAACACTAGTACAAAAATAGAAAATACAGGGCCCACCAAAAGAAAAGTTGAAAAAGAGTACAACCTACTCTGAAAGAGGGGATCATTGTAAAACACCCATTGGTAAGATACTCATCCAAGCTCCGATGAAAACCCTGGTTAGTCCAGCTACTATGTTCTTTATGCTCTGGGTCTAACTGGGACTCCGTCGAAGGACCTTTGGGTTGCACAAGACACAAGACATGTGTGGGAAAAGCCTGTCTAGGGGTGAGTGTAACATCACATTACCTTGATTAGGTAATTTCCACCTTTTTTAAGTTCCCATTTGGTTAAAAATTCCTTTATGTTATTTTTATGGGTTTAATGAAGAAAGAAGAACAGATACACACCATGTACCTGAAGTACACACCATGTACATGGTGCTGGTTTTAGGTCGTGGACTGGGAGATCATGTCGTGCATTGGGAGATCATGTTGTGAGCTGGTACACACTATGTACCCGAGGTATACATCATGTATGGATTAACTAGAGGTTTTTTAACCCGAGGCGACGAGGTTTTCATCGTACTTATCCAGCATGTCCTTCACGTCGTGACCCTTGGGTATACGTTGTAACTCGGCCCACATCCAGACTTAAGTAATGCGTTTGAAAGTATCACTCAGGATAATATTACTAGAACCTTTGGATATTTACCCTAGACTATACCTAGGTTATTTTCAAAGGATCCCCATATTTTGGTTTGATCTGATCGGCTTTGGACCTTCATTGCATCAGTGATGTGATTCCCAAGTAAGGGTTCTCCCTTATTTTTCGAGTTTCTATCCTTCTATCCTCTTCGGATTTTAATGGATCATCTATGGATTGATGGATCTATGTCATTTTGTGTTGTATATTTATTATAGGATGTGTTTCAAGGACTCATTCACCTTATTTCTCATTGACGTGTGTCTTTGCGAGTGTCATTCATCAGAAAAGAAGTTGGTGGTTCTGTCCTGATATGTGAAATTGATTACCATAGCATGGCTTGAATTTTTTCAATAATCGATTTAAATTAAATTTATTAAAATTGATTTCAATTGCTTCAATGAAACCCAATTAAAATTAATTGGATTATTTGAAATGGTTTTGGCATAGAAATTTAGAAAAACCTCAATTCTAATGAATTAGGGTGGGTTTGTGGAAAGTTAATTGATTTGAATTGTTGAATTTAAATGGTGGATTTTTATGGAAATGTTTTCAATTAAGTTATTGAATTTAATTGTGAAAATTAATTGTGAAAAGGATGGAATTGGTTTTGAATGGATTTTAAACTCATGAAAATTGTTTAATATGATTTTATATAAACCCATTGGTTTTATCTTATGAAAAAAGAATGTTTTTGAATAAAACCTATTTTGGTTTTAAATGGAAAGAGATTGAAATTTTTGAAATGTAAGAATGGTATTGATTATATTTTAAGAAATATTAAAATAGTTCTTCTATCATGTAAGGGTGCATGAAAGCTTTAGGTAGTTAGTGAGTTATTTGGATACACTCTATGCTATTACAATGTTCTAAAACATACATACAGAAGGTCACATCCCCGACGAGTTGGTGATGAGTCTCCTTTGGCCAGTGTCACAGGGAAGTGTGTATACACATTTTTATAATTTCACATAGAGAGATTGGAATTCTATAACTGGTTAATAATATTGTATCTTTCTGCATATGACCATGTTGCTCACTTATTTATTTATATTTGAGATATAAATGCATGCCAATGTTTGTTTGAACTACTTTACATGCCTGCTGAATTTATATAATTTTTTTATATATTTTTTTTACTCAATCCATTTTTTTATAATCATTCCATCTCTTATAAAGTAAAAATTGTGCTTTGAATTTAGTTTTCATCATTTTGAAAATGTATAGAATGTTTTTTTAAATTTTCTTTTAAATTTCAAAACTAGTTTATTATGAAAAACTAAAATCATTTGTTGGATAATCTATATTTGGAATCTTTTATGGAATATTTGGTGGTATATTACTGGTCTTAGGCTCACCATGTGTCATATTGAGGTGGGGTTGATTCCTACACATCAAAAATGAGTTATATATCATTGTTTTAAAATATTAAAACAATATGAATGGGTTTTCTTGGTTTTAAGTATGTCACTTATTCTTTTATTGAAATAAATATCAAATTTAAATGACACATTTGGATTTATATCAGTCACATAATTTATCGAATTGAGGTACGGTTAATTCCTACATGTCAAAAATGACTGATGGATCGCTGTCCTAAAGTATCAAAACAATCCAAATGTGTTTTCTTGGTTTGCAGTATGTCACTTGTGCTTTTTTCTAAAATTAATTTAATTTTAAATAAAAAGAGACAATTTGAATCATAATACTCGCATTGTGTGTTGAATTGAGGTGTAGTGGATTTATACATGTCACAAATTATTTATGGATCATTTTTATAGAGAATAAAAACAATCTGAATGTGTTTGCTTGTTTTGTAGTATGTCAGTTGTGTTTTTTTATGAAAATGTCATTTCAAATTGGAAACACACATTTTGAGTCATACCAGTTAGATCATGCATTGGTTTTATATGAGACTACTTCATACATGATACGAAGAACTTATGAATCATTATCCTAAATTATGAATACAATTGGATCAGGTTTTCCTGATTTTCAATGAGTGACACTTTTTGAGCTAGAATTTCAATTTTAAACTGATAACAGACACTTTTAGAAATAATGGTCACACCCTTCATCTGATTTAGGTTCTTTTGATTCTTACACATCTAAAATAACTGATGTATTGTTGTCTAAAAGTATTAAAACAGTCTGAATGTGTTTTCTTGGTTTTCAGTATTTCACTTGTGTTTTTTTTCTAAAAATAATGTCAATTTTAAATAAAAAGAGACACTTTAAGTCATACCAGTTTCATTGTTCATTTAATTGAGGTGCGGTTGATTCCTACATGTCACAAATATCTTATGGATAGTTTTCCTAAAGTATCAAAACAATCCGAATGTGTTTGATCAGTTTATAGTATGTTAGTTGTGTTTTTTTACTAAAATGTCATTTCAAACTAGAAACATGAATTTTGAGTCATACCGGTTTCATAGTCTGTTGGATTGATATGAGACTTCTTCATACACCTCAAAAATAACTTATGAATTGTTATCATAAAGTATAAAGTCAATTGGAGTGAGTTTTCTTGGTGTTTTGTGAGAGATATGTTTTGAGATAAAAAGTCAATTTTAAAATGATAACAGACACTTTTATCCATACCGGTCACACCATGCATCGGTTTGAGGTTTTGTTGATTCCTACACATCACAAATGAATCATGGATTGTTTTAATAATGTATCTAAAAAATCCGAATATGTTTTCTCAGTTTTCAGTATGTCACTTGTGTTTTTTTCTAAAAATAATGTCTATTTTAAATAAAAAGAGACAATTTGATTCATACCAATCTCATTGTACATTGAATTGAAGTGAGGTAAATTCCTACATGTCAAAAAAGAATTATGGATTGTTTCCATAAAGTATCAAAACAATTAGAATGTGTTTGCTCAGTTTTCAGTTTGTGAGTTGTGTTTTTTTCTTCTGAAATGTCATTTCAAAATAGAAATATGCATTTTGATTCATAATGGTCACATCATGTGCTGGTTTGATATGAAATTTCATCATACATGTCACAAAGAACTTAAAAATAATTATCCTAAATTATGAAGAAAATTGGAGCTATTTTCTTGGTTTTTAGTGGGCGACACCTTTTGAGCTAAAATGTCAATTTTAAACTGATAACAGATACTTTTAGCCATATCGGTCACATTGTGTGTCATATTTAGGTTAGGTTGATTCTTACACATAAAAAATGACTCGTGGATCATTTTCCTAAAGTATCAAAACAATCTGAATGTGTTTTATCTGTTTTCAGTATGTCAGTTCTATTTTTTTCTAAAATTAATGTCAATTTTAAATAAAAAGAGACACTTTGAGTCATACCAGTTGCATTGTGAATTTAATTGAGGTGCAATCAATTCTTACATGTTAAAAATGACTTATGGAACCTTTTATTAAAGTATCAAAACAATCCTAATATGTTTTCTCAGTTTGTAGTATGTCAATTATGTTTTTTTACAAAAATGCGATTTCAAACTGGAAACACAGTTTTTGAGTCATACCAGTCGTATCATGCATTGGTATGATATATGACTGCTTCATACATGTCAAAAAGAACTTATGAATCATTATCCTAAATTATTAAGACAATTGGATTCGGTTTTCTTGGTTTTCAGTGAGTGACACATTTTTGAGCTAAAATGTCAATTTTAAACTGATTACAGAAACTTTTAGCCATACCGGTCACCCCATTCATCTGATTGAGGTACGTTTGATTCCTACACATCAAAAATAACTCATGGATCATTGTAATAAAGTATAAAAACAATCCGAATATTTTTTCTCGGTTTTCAGTATGCCATTTTGTTTTTTTCTAAAATTAATGTCAATTTTAAATAAAAAGACACAATTTGAGTCATACAAGTCACATTGTGCATTGAATTGAAGTGTGGTTCATTTCTACAGGTCAAAAATGAATTATGGATCATTCCCCTAATGTATGAAAACAATCATAATGTTTTTTCTCAGTTTTCAGTATGTCACTTTCTCTTTTTACTAAAAATAATGTCAATTTTAAATAAAAAGAGACATTTTGAGTCATACCAGTTGCATCATGTATCTTATTGACGCGGGGTTGATTCCTACACATTGAAAATGACTTATAGATCATATCCCTAAAGTATCAAAACAACTGAATTCATTTTATTGATTTTTAATAGGTCAGTTACTTTGATACAAACTATAATGAAATAAATATTCCATACATTGATATCACATATGATTAGATTAATATTCCTTACATAAAAGAAATAAATTAAACATAAATATGAAAAAATGAATTAATTATATTTAAAATGATTTTACTGTGTAAACATCAAGATTACCTCAATGATTGAGCAGACACAACATCGTTGCTCTTCCTACAAATGAATTTCACATGGATAGAAATCTGATAAAATAAACAAACCCTACAAGGAATAATGAAACCTAAATCAAAATTTTATTATGTATTTTTTTTGTTAAAATAGTGATATTATATAATTACATTATCTTTACATATTTCAAAAGGGTTTCTTTGGTTTAGATGTAAGCTAATAAAAAAATAATGATTCTTTGTGCTCTTCACTACTATTATTTAACTACTGATTAGCATAACATTTGATCTGAACCTTCGATTCGGCATCCCTATGATGCCCTCATCCGAAACCATCACTATGATATCATCATTCAACATTCACTTTTAATTATATTCCTGCACCCATTTACCTATTAAATGGGTGTATGAAGATAAGTAAATGTGAAAGATGAATGATGATATCATAGAGATGGTTTGGGATGAGATCATCAAGGGGGTGCCATGTCAGAAGTTCAGATGATATGCTATAAAAATAGGTAGTTAACCAAAATTAGTGAAAAATCCTTAGTTTTGTTATTAAATTTCTGAGTGATACCCAACCAATATTCTTCCAACACACTATATCTATAGAAACAACAACATAAATGAAAAAAATACCTAATATAAATGTTCCATGCCACAATAGTTTAGGTTTAGTTCTTTTGGAAACATGGAAACATAAAGAACTAGTTCATAAGAGTCTCTCATTAAGTTATTATTTACTATAAAGAAAAAGCATTTCTAAAACCATTTTTCATAACCTAAAGTTATGAAACATAAGAAAGGGAGATCATAGATACTCAATAAGTGTAAACAAGGGAGGTATCAATGATCATATAAGGATAACATAAGTAGTAGTAATTTAACTTCATCCTATTTGTGTACAATCTTCCATTAGGTATGCTACCTATTTGTTTCTAAACACACCTATATCATCTTGTGTATATGATTTTTTGTGACAGTCATGGTAGTACTGAAAAAATATAAATACACAAAGGATTAATAAATATTTTAAATTATCTAGTAATGATTTTTGAAAATACCTATTTAGTGATGCTAGTTTGTTGATTAAATATGATCTCTTTCATAAATTTACAAACATAATAACCACAATCCTTTCCATTTGTTTGTTTTGGACAGTGCAGAAACATAGGAAAAAATAAGTAATTTGCTTTGATATGTGTTTGGATAGTGCAATATTATTATATATACCATGATACATGTCCAGTTATAGATCTCATCTGAGTTCTTGTCCATAGGACATGGATTCATTCCATGAAGTAGATAATATGGATACAATGCCCTATCATAAAAGAATCCTCATTAAAAGATAATATAAATCATATAACTATACATTTAGTTCTAAAAAGTTGGGTCTAGTGTATTATAAATCGACAAACTCCATCATGCGTGGTCAATTTGTTGGATATCCATGCATTGAATCTAGAAAATAAATCTTTGGAGTATCCAAATTGACCGCAATGAGCATCCAATGCTTCCTACAAACAAAAAAAAGGAATAAGTAATGAATGAAATGAAAATATAGATTATATGATTAAATTTTAGAGTTTTAACCCTGCATTGTTTGTATTAAAATTTTTTGTCATCTTTAATTTTGTTTTCAAATGATTTGAGCAGGGATGACATTATTTCACCCTCTTTATCAGAATTTATATGTTCTTTTGAAGAGGTGATGTGAGGATTAACAAGTCCAAATTTTTGTTCTTGGGAAAATATCTTAATCTTTTTTTTCAAATATATGCCTGCAAAAAATATGAAATGTATTTATTCATAATTACCATAGTATATCATCTTTGGTAAAATAAAATCATGAAAAAATACCTCATGTATACATTTACAACTGAGGTGCCCAGCCATTCATACATGATGATTTCATTTACATTGTCAGCACTAATGTAATTTTATTCTTCCCCTCTGTACATATATTTTTTCAAAATCAACTATATGAGTATTAATGTCAATAATCTTTGTATCCACATGAACCTGCAATGTTATTAAATGTTGATATAGAATGGGTGGGATGAAGTTACTCATAGTAGATTGTTTTGATCGGTTGGTTGATCCTTGAGATAGTTTTGAGATGATATTTCGTTTCACCCCCTTCCCTTTGTCGTTATGTAATAAAATTCATCGGTTTAGACCTTTTTTTGTTAAATGTTAAAGGTTTAGCTTGAAAAATAAATTGTAAAAGAATACCTCCTTGTCGATGCATTTTTTTACAATAATTGACAGTTATGTGATGAATGTTCCAACAACTTGTTCAACTGTATGAATGTATTAATCTTCATTTAGAATAGGTATCTCAGTGCTCGACTCAGGAGATACATTAATCAACACTCTGACATGACCTGTTGGAAGTGGTCTGTTGTGTAGCATATCGTTCTGCATATTGAACACCATATCCCTCACTACAAAGCGATGGGTTGGAGTTGACAGATATAAATAAAAGTCATTATCACCTTGTATAACATCAGTAAAGGAAAGGTATCAATGTCTATGTGATTCACATTTCAAATAAATGATTATTATAACATTTATTACCTCAGCTAAGTTATGTTTTTTTGGGTAATGACTCACCTCAAAACTAGTGGGGGGTGGGGTGGGATATTCACACACATGTTGTTCTTAAGTTGTTTCTTCTCTTTTCCTCCCCCTGTCAAACTTTTTGTCATCTCTATTTAGTATTTTAATTCTTCTTGAAACATAGATAATGTTTCTATCATCTTTTTCATTTCCATAGTTTGATCCTACGCTTGTTTTTATTTCTGAAAATATGTTCGGTGTGTCACCCCAAAACCCGCACATCTGAACTAGCCATACTGTTCTGGATGCTTTTAGGCTGCTAAAAGTATGTATGCATCTGATGCGGGTGTTATTGATTCCTATGACTATGTTAGATATAAAATATTGGAAAATAAGTAATCATCATTATGTAATAGATATTTGAAGAAAAAAAATTATATTATGTCATACTTACACATGTTTCCCACACTTTTTGTATTTTTTCATCTATCTGTATCCCCTCCTTATTTAAACGATCCTCCTTCCATAGAAAATGGTGTGGGATGGAAGTGGATTTTGATTTCGATTCATTAATCTACATATATATAGAGTAACATGGTTATGGTGTTGTTTTATGTCACATAAAAGTATTACGGTAGATTTAAAATATGTATCAATTTTTTTTCAAGTGAAACGTACCCCATCATTTCTTTAAAGTAGGGGTATGCTAGTTTTGCTGTCTGTTCCTTATTTTCATCACTCCGTTTATGTTTCATAAATAAAAAACTTTCAATCAATGTGATGAATACAAGAAACATCAAACAACATATTACCAGGAATAATGTACCTGAAAAGTCTACTCCGCATGATAGCTGGTAAACACATCCTATGCCCCTTGGGATATCAAGTGTGCATATAGAGGATGTGGGTGTAGCTTGATTTTACCTTTAGTATATTTAAGATGAAATTTCATTAAAATTGTATGGAAGCCTCTATGAATATTTTCTGCAACTCTTAATACATATTCCTTGTGTGAGGCATCTACTATAAATACACTATATAAGGGATGATGAAGAGTAAGCCAATGTTTTAGTATTTTATTTTATTTTAATAAATTAAATAAATGATATCATAATGTTACCATAATCTCTTCCCACATTAGTGTATTAAGCCCAATGACAACATAGTTCAATGATTGTACATCAATCATCAGGCATTGTCAAGTGACAATTCAAATGTAGATACTAAACATGGATTTGTTGGGGTTAACATACATGCCTCTTAGTTTAGTGGAAAGTCAGGTCAGTTGTTGGTTATGATACCAGCCTGAGCCGTATCATTTCAATTCCAATTGTAACTGACCCATGCCAATTTAAATATAGGATGGGGGGGGGGAAGACACTAATATATTCCCAAGTCCACTAGAGTTCCTATGGGGGTGGGTACTTATAATATCATATCTGATAAATTATTTATAGACTAGACATTAGTGTAGTCACTACTAAGGATTTCCTCATTTGTATGGTAGTAATGTATGTTGATCCTAGTGTGTGAAGTAGACATTAGAAACTAATAGGTGATTAAAACTTATGAGATGACTTTATAACCTATAGACAAATATATAGGAAATATCTTAAAAACCTCATTAAATCTTAATAGTTTTGGTTTCATTCATCATATAGTTATAAGTGATGTGGAATGTGTAAATGATAAGCTTAGGAAGGGGGAGGCTGAATGGTGTGGAGATGTTGATGGAAATGATGATGTGGTAGTGTGTTTAAATATTCATTGTATATTTTTCATTATAATGAGGTTGGTTTAAGTAATTATATTTAGGTCGGTTGTGTTATTCCATCATGAGTTTCAATAATAAGAGGTGCATCATGCATCCAAGGATGTGCATCATAGACTAAAACGAGAGGCTGAGAATGTTAAACAAACAAATCATATGAAAGTTCCAAATGGTCCCTTGAGTTTCATACACACACACACACCCAAACATTTCACAATTTCCAAAAGATCTGTTATCCTTTCCAAACACACACCAAATCATTTTCATAAAAAATCCATCAAATCTATAAAATCACAACACCTTTATAAAACATACCAAACAATTGATCAACAATCATACAAACAAAACAAAACATTTATGAACAATTATATAAACAACTCAACCAGTTTATAAAAAATTTAAAAAAACTAACTAGTTTATGAATAATTATTTTTTGGAGGCCAATAAATGTATAAATAATTTTATAATCAACCTAAGTCAATGTGAAAGATACATTGAAGCACAATGGACTTCGTGAGAGAATCTATTGAAACCTATAATTTTATTGTGACCACTAAATATTGCACAATATACCACCAATTTTTAGCAATAATTCACACAAATAATATTTATCATCCTTCATTCACTCTCACTACAGTTCACTCATAACACACATGCATCAGATTCATTCTTCCAGTCATCTGATCACTTATATTCCAATAATCCTACTTCCAGAGCATGAAACTGTTCACACTTCCTATAACCCTGAATCCCCCCATGTGAAACTCCCACACCCTTCAACAAAACTCTCTACTTCCATCAAATATTCTTATAAAGAATGTTCCACACACCTTATGATCCTTTTTCCATATTGATCCATCACATATGAATGATTCTAAAAAACATGACACCAACTCCCACTCAATGTTATCATGACACATTACTAAAGAACTAAGATACCTTACTATTCTATGTGTATTGGTAAATGATAATTTAAAATAGGAAGTAGTTATAAAGAAAGGAAGTAAGACTAAACTCATTATTATTTTCCCAGTGACTTACAAACTCAATCCACATGGAAAAAATGTTAGAAAGTTTTATATAAAACCATTCGAAATCATTTAAATTGATTATCACAAAATCAAAAATAATCTCCAAGTAAAACCTTTTTATGTACAAAAAAATTTAATTCCATTATTAGGAATAACCACATTTATGTCTCTACCAACTCACCATGCATGCTCAGTTGAAATTTCCATACTCATGTGAGATCCCTCATTGATCCACCAAGTCATCACAAGGTGAAAAATATCCAGGGTTCCCAATAGCGTACTACCCTTATTTACAGTCAAGTCCTACCCATGAACTCATGCCAACCATATTTGACAAATACCATTCCAAATAAAAAAATCACCATTTAAATAATTTCATCAAATACTTTACATGTGTCAAATGAAAACCATAATTTTAAAACAATAACTTAAAAATTAAGTAATAAGAGGGTTTTCCAAATGCCAACCAAATTTTCCAAAACCATACAACATGGGTTTTCCTTCAATAATCATACATGTTTTTTCACATACATTTCAATGAAAATATTTAATCAAAACAAATTATTTATGTTAAAATGGAATTGGAGATTAAAGGGAAGAAACATATCTCACAACGGTTTTCAAAAATCTTGAATGACATAAGAAAACTTCAATATCTGATCACAAACCATGTTAACCTAACTAGATCCAACAAAATTACTTCAAGATCAGCAACACAAACAAAAGAACTATCTTGAATAGACTTGGTCTATGATTCCAAGAGAGGGAAGAACCATCGATCTTTGAAGAATGAAGAATAATGAGAACCTAATGTTGAATTTGGGTGGAGGAGGAGGAGGAGGAAGTGATAATGTTGGAGGAGCATGAGGAGGATACAGTGGAGGTGGTAGAGGAGGATGAGTCAATGTCGGCTGTAGAGGAGGAGGGGGCAGCGACGATGACGGAGGATGATGATTCAACAGCAATGAAGGAGGAGGAGGAGATTGTAGCAGAGGAGGAGGAGGAGGAGGAAGAGGAGGGGTCATGAGAGAGGAGGTCTCAACAACGTAGGGTTCCACTTCCGTGAAGGCATGAAAGGGTGCGTGGGAGGAGGAGCCTGTTAGGGTTCTTTTAAAAAACCCGCGGGAACCTTTATCAGCGCTAGTTAAAAGCACTTATAAAGGTATGTTTTATCAGCACTAAAATAAAAAGTGTTGATAAAATATACCTTCATCAGTACTAAAATTATAGTGCTGATAAAGACTTATTTTATCAGTGCTTTATTAGCACTGATAAAAATGGGCCTTTATCAGCGCTAAAAAAGAGTTGATAAAGGTATAATTTTAATTATTTATTTTTATTTTTATATATTTATTTAAAATGATATATAGGATAAATATATATTTATTTCTTAATAGTTATAACAATAATGAAATATATATTTATTTATACTTATAAAATTATAAGCAATATACTTATTATATTTATAATCATATAAATATATAAAATAAATATATTAATTATATATATTTAAAAGATTATAGATATATATATATATATATATATAACTATATTTCTCCTAATTTTATAAATATTTATATGAAATATATATTTATTTATAAATATAATTATAAATAAATGAATATTTTATTATTTAAATAATTATAAAATTATAACAAATTTATATATCTAATATTTATAATTTTTTTAATATATATAATTAATATATTTAATATAATTTTGAAATTATTTAAATATATCTATATTTATTTATAACTATAAATAACATTTTTATTTATTTATCAAAATTTGTATAAATATTTATAAATATATTTATAAATTTATATTTATTTAATTATATATAAAATATTATATATGAAATAAAAAATTTATTTTTTATAAATTAATAATTATTTAAATAAATATAAATTTATTTGTATTTATTTATAAATATTTTCATATATTTATAAATATATCTATTTAATTATATATTTATAAATTTATAAGTAGTATAATAAATATATTTATTATAATGTAATAATTATTTACATATTTAAATATATATATATATTTTTATTCATAATTATAACTATAAATAGTATATATTTATAAATATTTGTATATAATTGTTAATATATATATATTTATAAAATTATAAAATTACATGTATAATTTTATAATTATTTATATATATGTAGTTATATTTATAATTACAAAAATATTTGAAAATTATATATATATATTATTAAAAATATAATAAAATATGTTTATTATTTAAATATATTTAATATAATTTTATAAGTACATTTTTTAGAACACATATAGTTCACATGGGTAATATTATGAATTAATCAATATACCACATCAATGGACAACAAGATTTAATGTATAAATGAACATTCTTACATGATACATAATATATACGCATGATCAATATATTAATTAACCAAATTCATTGGAAAACACATATATATTCATTAATGTTAATTATAAATATAAATAAATAAATAAATAAATATATATTAAAAATTATTATATATTCATAAATAAAATAAATAAAATAAATATATTAAATATAACAAATATAATAAATATAATTAATTAATCTATTAAATATATTAAATCTAATAAATTAATCTAATAAATCTAAGAAATATAAATCTAATAAATCTCTAATAAATATAATAAATATAATAAATATAATAAATATTATAAATCTAATAAATATATTTGTTATTTAATATAATTTATAAAATCTTATAATTATTTAATTATATATATATATAATTATAATATTAGAAATAATTTTTTCAATTAAAACATTATATGTATTTTTTTTTAAAATATTAAAAAAAAATATTAATTATAAACATTTGTTTTTTATTTAATGTATGCAAATAAACATTATTTTTGAATATTAATATAATAATTTTATACAAATTAACACTAGTTTTTATTAAAAACTTTTATCAGCGCTTTTAGATAGCACTGATAAAGGCCCACCCTTTTATCAGTGCTTTCTGCTTAGCACTGATAAAAGGCAGTGCTTCCTTTTCCCAATTTTGTGGCAGTGATGCCTCGTTGTATTCTGGTACCTTTAATCTCTATAGATTTTTTCTATTGATATGCATACTGTCTTTTATCTTTCTCTTATGCATTCTAGTGAAAAAATGGTTCCCACTTGTATGTTGTTCGATGCCAGGTGTTATTCGCCAGCCTATGTGGATCGAGAATGCCATTCAGGTCATATTTGGGCTGGATCAGTTATTGGGTTACCAGGGTACTCGGGTTGGTTCATGACAAATTGGTATCATAAGAGGCTGTTGATCTTCATTTTTCTTGAAGTCAGTTTGCATTTTTGAAATATTTTTAGGACATAGTAGGTAGTTGTGATTGAGTTTCTGGCCAGCTCTCACCATGATGAACTTTAAGTTTCTAGGGGTGGTTAGGGAAAGACATCTTGTGGATTAGTTCTAGTCTTTTCCCTATTGAGATTTGTATAAAGAGAAATCCAAATCTTGTTTGTTCCTTCCATTGAGAATATTTTCTCTTTATAATCAATTAGGGTGTCAATATAATGTCTTCTTTTATCTATTAATGTTGTGTAGAATCATGCCTTTGAGATGATGTGCAGATTAGATATAAGAAAAGGCTGCTGTCGAACCTCAGAATGAAAATAATGTTGTTGATCTGAATCTGATTGAGGTAATTGTGCACACTATCCAAGCTCTAGGACATGCATCACCTCTAGTTCCCACTCAAGCTTCAACTATGAATCCTCATGGGAATGTTCAATGGAATTATTCTAAAGAGTTCCTTCGCTAGGGGCCACAGGTCTTCAAAGGATCCACTGATCCTCAACATGTTGAGGAATAGTTGGGAAAGATAGAACGTCTATTTGAGTTCCTGAAGATGCTGGATGTGATCAGGGTGAAGTGTGCCACCTTCGTGCTGGAGGGAATAAGCAGGAGATGGTGGGACATGGTGGTGAAGGTAAGGAATAATGAGGGCTTACAGTGGAAAGAATTCAAGGTTCTCTTCACAAATCAATTCTATCCAGAGTCAATGGTGTTGGCCAAGGCTATGGAGTTTTTCAAGCTTGAGCAGGCCGAAAAAACCATGAATGAGTATCCAAATAACTTTTTTGATATGGTGCAGTTGGATCATGAGATTGTATCTAATGAGAGGATGAAGGATTGATGGTTCAAGTTGGGACTTCGATCAGATATCTGTTCTTAGGTTTTCTTATAGAAGCTGCCCACTTATACTGATGTGTTGTATAGGGCGATGATGGGTGTGATAGACTTGGTTGTCAAGTCAGGGTTGACAAGAGTTCCATTTTCTCCCGGTGGTAGTGTTGGATACTTTAAAGGAAAATAGAATCATGATTATACTCATGTAAGTTCTTGATGGAAGAGTCATTCTAGACCTCCTACATCTTTGGGATGAAGTTCATTGACTTCCTAACAGTGTGGAAAGCTAGGAAATTCTAAGAGGGTTTTCATTGAGGCACCAAAGAACTATAGCTCTTGTGGATGTTCAGGACACTTGAAATGGTTCTATCATTACTTTTCTACTCCATATAGTGGGACATGATCATAAAATCCTCTCAACATTGTGGAGAAATCGAATGCTTCATGTTCAAAATGGTTCCAGCAACAGGCATCTAGAGCGAAGCTTCTTCACAGAGCGGAAGAGTCTCCAGAGAAAGCATACATGGGTCCAGCAACTATAAGAGGTGCCATTACCATTACTTCATCATTAGTGACTTCTCCTTTTTATATTGGTTCATCTCAATCTTTTATTTAAACCCATATTTTTAACCTGCTTAATCTTTATATGGAGCAACAATCATGTGCAATGGATATTACTACACCCCTTGGTACGAAGAGAGAGTCGGGTCTCCATAGTCATGCATGTGTCTTCTCTCTATCTGATATCGAGCTATCATGGAGTTTTCTGGTTCTTAATGTGAAACATCTTGACATCATATTTGGGATGGATTGAATCATTTTCAACAATTCTTGAATTGATTATTATCTTCGACGGGTCTACTCTACTACACCCAATGGTGTGCCCCTTGTTTTTCAAAAATAATGGGACCCAAGGTCAAGAAAATCTAGACCTTCTTATCCACATTTGGGTAAATTTATATCAGTGTTTTATTTTGACCTAAAGAATGATTCGATGGGTGGTGATCTTCCTCCAATTGTCACTGAGTTTTCTAACATTTTCCATTTAGATTCCTCTGGTCTGCCACCAGGGTGATTGGTTGAGTTTTATATTGACTTAATGCCCGGTACTAAATTAGTCTCTATCCCATCTTACCACATGGAACCATTTGAGATGAAAGAGATAAATTCTTAGTTGGATGACCTTCTGGAGAAAGTCTTTATTCATCCAAGTGTGTCGCCTTGGGCAGTGCCAGTTCTCTTTGCTAAGAAGGATTATGGTTCTCTTTGCATATGTGTTTATTATCTAAAGATCAATCAAGTTAAGATAAAGAAAAAATATCCATTTCTAAATATTGATGATCTATTTGACCAACTAAAAGGGATGAAGTGGTTTTCAAAGATCAACCTTCAATTAGGTTACCATCATTTATGGATAAAAGAACCCGAAATTCAGAAAAATGCCTTTTAGAGTAGGTATGATCACTTTGAGTACCTTGTTATTCCCTTTGGCTTGAAAAATACTCCTGTAGTTTTCATTGATTTAATGAATAAAATTTCACCTGATTATCTGGATACCATTGTGGTAGTCTTTTTGGATTACATTCTTATTTACTCCATGTCTGAGGAGGATCATGTGAAACATCTGAGAACAGTTCTGAATCCACTAAGAAATCACCACCTTTATTCCATGATTTCAAAGTGTGATTTCTGTATTCGGGAAGTGAAATTCTTTGGACAAATGGTGTCTAAATAGGGTGTATCATTTGATCTAGAGAAGGTGAACGCTGTTATGATGTGAGAACAACCACGAAATGTCTTCGAGATTCAGAGATTCTTGAGGTTAACTGGATATTACCACATGTTTGTGAAAGGCTTCTCAATGTTGGATTCTCCAATGATTACTATAACTTATAATGGGGTGAAGTTTTCATGGAATGATAAATGTTAGTGTTATTTTTTTAAGATGAAATTTAGTTTAACTACTGCACGAGTGTTGACTCTTCTAAAAGCTGAGCATGGCTATGTTGTATTTTTTGATTCATCAGGTTTTGGCTTGCGCTGTGTTCTTATGAAGGGTGATCATGTATTAGCATATGGGTCTTGTCATCTTAGGCCACATTAGAAGAATAATCCTACCCATGATCTGGAACTTGCAGCTGTGATGAACGTGCTTAAAATTTGGAGGTACTACCTTTTTGGAGAAAGTTTTATAGTGTTTTCACAATACAAAATCATGAGTTATATGTTCTCTAAAAAATATTTGAATCTTAGACAGAGGAATTGGGTGGAGTACCTGTAGTATTTTGATTTTGATATCACTTAAACCACGGGGGAAGGTAATGTAATTACTGATTCTTTGAGGAGGAAACTTCCAACCTAGGTAGTGAAATAATCTTTGGAAGAGTGGAATTTTTTGGCTCTTTTTGTACAGTTGCATATTGCTGTTTAAGAGGAAGGGGATAAGGTTTCTTTAACCTGAATTTATTTGATTGTTGATATGATTCTTGAAGACCAAAATCTTGATGGTGATTTCCTTAGGATCAGATAATCCCTTTATGGTTGGGAGACAATTTCCTAGTGGTTGTTCTCCAAAGAGTGTGTTCTATGTTATCAGAACCAATTCGTTGTGCTGTTAGAGGTAATAAAGGAAATGATGAGGGATTTCCATAATTATCAGTGGGTTGTGCATCCAAGAACCACAAAAATGTTATTGGACATGAGGTGGCAGTTCTGGTGGCCAGGTATGAGATGGGATATTACTGAGTTTGTCTCTGATTACTATACATGCCAACATGTGAAATCCGAGCACCATAAACCATCAGGTTTTCTTCAACCACTTCCAATCCCTAATTAGAAGTGGTATTATATGATTATGGACTTTGTGGTTGGGTTACCTTGTACCCATATAAGGAAGAATGCAATTTGGGTTGTGATCAACAAGCTGACCAAGTCAGCTCACATTATACCCATTTGTGATACGACCAAAGTTTAGGAGTTAGGAAATCTCTATGAGAAAGATATTTTTCATTTTCATGGAGTTCCATATGTTATATTATCTGATAGGAATACTCAGTTCACTTCTCACTTTTTTAGAGGCCTTCAAGAGGAATTGGGATCTCAAGTTTGTTTGAGCATGATGTACAATTTGTGGTCAGATGGACAGACAGAAAGAACTGTACAGATTATTAAGGATATGCTTCAGGCCTATTTCCTCAACTTTGATGGGGATTGGGATGATCACTTGGGGATGGTTGAGTTCTATTATAACAATAGTTACTAATCTGATATCAGAATGGAACCTTTCGAGGCCTTGTATGGTCGGACTTGTAAATCTCCATTGTGTTGGTCGGAGGTCGGTGAAAGTTCTTTAGTTGGACCAAGCTTGTTATAGGAGATGAAAATAAATAATTAGTTGCTTCATCATAGGATGTTGATACCACAATGCTGATTTAAGTCTTATGCTGATCGACATCATAGACCTTTGTAGTTTTCAGTTGGTGATCAAATGTTCTTAAATGTTTCACCCCAGTTGGGTCATTGATGGCTTGGGAGGAAATGGAAGCTTGATCCTCTCTTTGTGGGACCTTTAAAGATTGTTGAGAAGGTGTGGAAAGTTCCATACCACTTGGAACTTCCACCACACCTGACATTGACAAATAACGTGTTCCATGTATCGTAGTAGAGAAAGTATCTATCTGATCCATCTCACATTTTGAGATGGAGTGATATTGAGAGAAGGCCTGATTTATCTTTGACTGAGCAACTAGTTAGGATAGTTGTTTCTAAAACCATGGTACTTCATGGGAGGATGATACCTTTTGTTCATGTGCAATAGAAAAATGGTTCTAATAACCACAAGACATGGGAACACAAGGTACTAATGAGAAATAAATTGACTCATCTTTTTTGGGCATGGGAGCTTCTTCATAGGATTTATAGGGACAAAAACAATTTATGGTGGGGAGGTTGTAACATCCCATTACCTTTATCAGGTAATTTTACACCTTTTCTAAGTTCTTTTTTGGTTAAAAATCCTTTATGTGATTTTTATGGTTTAACTATAGACTGCAGAATAGGTACACGCTGTGTACCTGAAGTACATACCGTGTACTTGGTGTTGGTTTCAGGCCGTGGACTGGGACATCATGTGGTGAACTAGGAGATCATGTTGTGAGCTTGTACATATTGTGTACCTAAGTTACATTTTTTTGTAGGGATTAAATAGTAATTTTTTAACCTGAGGTGAAATGTTTTTCGGCATTCTTATCCTACGTGGCCTACACACCCTTGGGTACACGTCGTGACTCGGCCCACACCCAGCCTTAAGTATTGAGTTTGGAAGTATCACTCAAGATATTATTCCCATACCTCCTGGATCTTGACCCTAGACTCTCCCTAAGATATTTTTAGAGGCACCCTACCTTTCGGTTCGATCTAATTGACTTCGGACCTTCATTGCATCTGTGGTGTGATTCCCAGGTAAGGGTTCTCCCTCATTCTTCGAGTTTCTCTCCTTATCTCTTCTTGGTATTTAAATGGATCATTAAGGGATTGATGGATCAATGAAATTTGGTGTTTGATCTTGCTTCTAGGTTGTGTTTCAAGGACTCCTTCACCTCAGTTCTTGTTGATGGGTTCTATTGTGAGTGTCATTTTTTGGGAAAGAGGTAGGTGGTTCCATCCCGATATGTGAAATTGATTACTATCACTTTGCTTGATTTATTTCAATATCATATTTAAATTCAATTTCTTAAATGTGATTTCAATTTGTTGAATGAAACCCAATTCCAATAAATTGGATGATTGGAAATAGTTTTGGCATGAAAATTTGGAAAACCCCCAATAATAATAAATTGGGGTGGGTATGTGGAATGTTAACCAATTTAAATTGTTGAATTTAAATGGTGGATTTTGATGTAAATATTTTTAATTAAATTGTTGAATTTAATTTTGAAAAGGATTAAATTGGGTTTGAATGGATTTTAAACTAATAAAAATGGATTAAAATTATTTGATAGAAATCTAGTGGTTTTACCTGGTGAAAAAGGCATGTTTTTTTAATACAACCTATTTTGGTTTTAAATGAAAATAAATTGGAATTATTGAAATGAAAGAATGAGATTCATCATATTTTAAACAGTCTTAAAATAGTTACCCATCATCTAAGAGCACATACATGACTTAGGTAGTTAATGAGTTATTTGGATACACTCTACACTATTACAACGTTCTAAAACATACATACGACAGGTCACATCCCTGACGAGTTGGTGATAAGTCTCCTTTAGCCATTGTCATAAGGACATGTGTATACACGTTTTTTTGAGTTCACATAGAGAGTGAAGAATCCTATAACCGGTTAATACTATCATATCTTTTGGTATATGCCCATGTTGCTCACTTATTTATTTATATTTGAGATATAAATGTATGCCAAAGTTTGTTTTAACTACTTTACATGCCTTCTGAATTTATATAAACTATTTTATATAAATGTTTTACTAAAACCGATGTTTTAGAAATATTCCATCTCTTGTAAATTTATTCTTGTGTTTTTAATTTAGTTTCCATCATTTTTAAAATGTATAGCTTGTTTTGTTAAAATTTTATTTTAAATTGAAAAACCTATTTTTCTGAAAAAATGAAATCATTTCTATAGATAATCTATATTTGGAATATTTCCTGGAATCTTTGGTGGTATCCTTCTGGGATTACGATCACACTCTACTTTTTTCCTTCAGGTGTTTATAGATATTCTTCTTACAGACTCGAGAAAAGGGAAGAGATCTCTTGGAGGTGGATCTAGTATTTGAGTTTTGGAATTGATAAGTTGTGTCCTTAAGGACCTTGGGGCTGTTTTCTTATTTAGTATTATTGGTTTTAGTACTTTGTCTTTTATGCCTCATTGTATTCTGGTTCCTTTACTCCCTATAGAGTTTTCATATTGATATGTATTCTATCTTTTATCTTTCACTTATTCATTCTTATGGAAAAATCGTTCCCACTTTTATGTTGTAAGGTGTCAGGTGCTAGTTACCAGGCTGTGGGGATCAGGAATGCCCTTCAGGTCATGTTATGGACAACTTGATTATTGGGTTACTAGGGTACCCAGGCTAGTGTACGATAGTAAGTATAAGAATACTCAATACATGCCCAAAAAACCCAAAATCAAAAAGGGAGAATCTGATAGGAATCTGTTAACTCAAACCAGTATGAGGGAACCCAAATGAGAGAGAAACTACATCTTGAGACCATCCTCAAAAATACCCAACTAGTTAGCTTGATGTCGCTGTAATTTCAATGAATGACACAAACCATGGGGACTCGCAGAACACACCTAGATATACTTAGCACCATCACTAAGTCTCATAGTTCCAACCATAGACTGTCCACAATGAACAACTTGAGGTTCCAATGCAACAATCAATACTATATCATGAGGTATTGACCTCATAGGCATCAACAAGAGCCAAGCCATCCCTGATAGCTAACAAAATGAAAGGGGGAAAGCATCAACCACTCACATTAGATGAGCCAACCACACCATCTTAGATGGAACTCAACTAAGAAATTCCACTCCATCAGTAAAACTAACAAATGGAAAACCTGACCAACCCTCATGATACCTATCCATGAAAGCACGCTCAATGGATAGTGCCATGGAAGAAGTCACCTGGTGACTAAACTACCACCAACTCCTCAGGTAGGTGATCCCACCCAGGGCCCCCTGGGAGGAACTAAAACCCTATCTGGAGAGATCGAACATAGAAAAGGGGTATCACGCAACAACCCAAATCTAGAACAACTCATCTCACAGAGGATCAGCGCCCGCATACAGTTGGTCATTCCAGTCTTGAAAAATCCTCCAAAGAAAATACCACTATAGATCATATAATGAATAAACATATATTGATACACAAATAGGGAATCTGCACCCAAAGATTACTGGGGCTCCGTACCCTACTGTAACATCCTGGGTAGAGGGTCAATGCCTGAGTAAATAATGGTCCCTACAACACCAAAAACCCTAACAGGGAAACAATAAGGGTTGTGAGGATCGTGTCGGGCCTCTTTAGGAAACACATGGTCCAAATCATTTGAGTATACTATCGAATTGGATTGAGAAAACATACTATAGAAAGTAGGAATGCACTCAAACTCCATGTATGCAAAGCAGCCTAAGAGTGGTCACAGTCCGATGAAGGGGATGTGATACCGAAAACCCTCATAGTAGCTGAAGAGGGGTCACAGTCCTATGAAGGGTACATGATAATAAAAACCCTCACAGCTGAGTGACTAAGGGGACCCACTTAACCCAGCCAATCAAAACATCACAAATAGGAACTAAGGGGACCCACTCAACTCTACTAGTAAAGGCATCACTAACCCAAGAGTCCCACACAACATCGCCTACACATCACATCTCTTAGGCCCAAACCATGGTCACCATAACATTCTATATGAAAAAACATGTAGGGTAATCTATTTATTTTCACAAAATAGAGAACTAGTGAAAAGGGTACTATTAACTGCAACGGGTCCCCATGGGGCGCACACCTAAATCGCGAAACACATCAAATGGATCACACCGTTGTGATCCTCTAAGAAAAAAACATGGGATCGATTACTCATTCGCCCAAAACAGACACCTTGTAAAAAGTCACATTTCACCGCAAACAACCAAACTAGGTCTCCTGGAACCCACACTATGATTTCGGTTTAAGCACATGAAATTGGTATTGAAACATCTGACTTAATGCCAGGGTCACAATCCCACTAATGACACATAAAAAAGACATCAGACGCATGAAATATGTCTGATAAAAGAATTTCCAAATAATAATAATAAAATAATATTATTATTTTTCAACGTTTCATTCCACCAAGCATTGAGTATAAAAATATTCCTCAATGTAGTCTCAAAAGGTCCACCTTGAAGCAAGGGTTTTGTGGTTGCATATGGAATGTGAATTGGACATCTGGATTAGGAGTTACAAGGTTTTTTATAAAAACCCCGACCCAAAACCACCCGGACCGGCCTGGACCATCCGGCGCACCGGCTTAATCACGATAGCCTACAGTGGCACCCAAAAACCTATTAAATCCTAGCTATACTGCCGAAACCTCTAAACCCTCACTAGAAACTGTTGTCCGCCGTCCCTAGAACCCGCAAGAACCGCCCGATGCCGCCACCACCTTTAAAGGTCCACCGAGTACAATCTTGTGGTCCAAAAATTAACCCAAGAGAAATTCCAAAATCCTTGGAACCTGATCTATACGGATAGGGCCTCGAAACAATGATCTGATGGCAAAAACTAATCATAAATAGGGATTGGTCTTAAAAATCAAAATTTCCAACCTTTTGGAAGATCGCCGAAGCTTCAAGGTAAGATTAGTGCTCCGGTGTTGTTGCACAATCTAGGGATGATCACCATCAAAAATGGCCGCTGACAACACCTCATCACCTTGGATATATCGAGGAGGAATAGAGGGAGGGATGAGGGATATTGTTCTATAGGGAGGAGAATAGGGGTGGGGGAGAAAAGGGGTTTAATTTTTATTAGACTCCACATCTGATTAACACCCGACCCCAATATGACTCCGATCTGACCACCGACGCCACAAATTTCATGTCATGACTAGAATAAACATGATATTATGAATTAAACCACAAGCTCAATTTTTTTATCAAGACTCTGTTTATCAGTTATTCAATATGACGTCCATAAATTAATAAATTTATTTATTTACAAAAATTCCATTGATAACTTTTTTTACAGTAGGCCCACATCGACAAAACTTATACCCCACCTATGGTAAACTATATTCTACTGATGCAACCATGCATAGGATTTTTTATCCAAGTTAACATTTGAGTGATAACCCATTTTGGCCATGTGAATAGTATAAAAACAATTAATATTTTTATAAAATTTATTCAAGGAACACCGGGCCTTATAATTTCATGTTGTCTTCGCACCTATCTCTAGACTTATTTATAGGAATATTCCAATGTCTGACAGGGAAAAACCCAAGTTTCTATAAGTTTTGTCAATTTAATTTGAATATACATGGAGCACAACCATTTTTGAATGACCTATAAACCTTCCCACCCATTTACGTGAATGAAAACATGGAATTATAAATATGTATGTGGTCTTGGAATGATCTATCCTCTGTAGAAGTTCGATTGAACACTAAAATCCTTAGGTATTGAGGTAATGATGATAGTAAGTCCAAAAAAATACTTCCCATTGAGAAACATAGGGAAAAATGTTGGTTTTGTTGCTGTTGTTGTATTTCTTATTTCTCTCATAAAAACACATAAAAGAGTGGCAATATTGACAAATATTAGAAGGGTATCCAATATCTGAATATCCCGATTGAACAACATAATATTGTAGAAGATATTATACAAAAAGTAAAATCAATAATGACAAGTTATTTTTTTCTTATTTTAGAAATAATGCGGGTTTATTAAGTACACTAACCCATGTTATCCACAATTTGTTGTTCTAGTGAATTTCCTACAGCAACCAATGCTGCAGGAAATTTTTATTGGTTTAAATAATACCAAAGTTATTACTATTTAAAGTTAAATGCCTACATCATCATACTTTTATAGTTTTCAATTGGATGTATGAAACCAATTATGTTTCATGTGTTTCTAAAATCTATAGAGCCAATGTTTCTGGAATAAATGATTGTTTTTGAGAACCTAGAAGTAGCTCTATAAAAAAATCAATATTCTTTATCATATATATGTATATGTGTGTGTGTGTATTTATCTATTTGTGTTATATTTTACAATATACATATACATGATAAAGGATTTTACTCCCCAGGAATAGTACGAGTAAAAAAATTCTTTTGGTAGATGAAATAGTAATATATAACACTGAATTAACTGGGTCGGAAATATGCAAATGCATGAGTCATGTTTACTATGTTGAGGAGGCAGGTAAAGAATCCGAAAGTATATTTTCGTCAGTCACGAAAGCTATCGAAATTATTGAGGAAACTATTAGTCGACGAGTAAAAAGGTTGTATGATGTACATTATTTTCATCAAAGAACATTGACATCATAATTATAGAATGATAGAGGATACTGTGTCATAGTAGTTGGTATTTGTTTTTTCTTGTTTGATTCAGTAGACATTGTTGACCGACTAGTTGATTATTGAGGCACTATCGACAAAGAAGAAGTTAAACATAACTAATTTTTTTAGTATGATATTTTGTGAGTAGTATAATGGTTTCTAAAGGTAAATTTAAATATAACTCACCAGTAATAGATAAAGGTGATAATAGAATGAGTGTGACTTTATTTGTGATGCCATTTGTTGATAGAGTTTCACTTCTTGGAGCACCAGAAAACTCGGTAGATATCATTGAATAATTTATAATAAATATAGTGGAAATTGTATTGAATAAAACTACTAAAATAATGATAATAAGTAGAAAAATTTAAAGTTAACATAATAGATAACTAACAAACGTTCTGTCATTCCTTTATTAGTAGTATACTTTGAATCCCTGCATCTCTAGACTTTGATGGGCAATGCATGTTTGTATTGTTTTTATTTATATTTTACTATAAAGGTGTTCAATGAAATAATATTATGTATAGTGTATAGTAAAGTTAATATAATATACATTGTGAAGGAAAACACCAAATTAGCCAAATATGTAATTGCACAATTTTATACTATTATTAATGACAAATACATGAATTCTGGAACATAGAAACAGTGAAAGCTATATATTGAATAAAATAAGTTAGGAATACTGATGTTATACACTATGATGCATTGCAAAATAATGCTTTAAATTATGGTATTGAAAGCAGTTGTATAAAGTTCTTGATAGTAGTACATTGTTGTTGGTTGAGTTAGAGTAGTGGAAATATAGTAGTAGCTTTCTAGGAAGTCAAATGAGATAGTGAATGATAAATATAAGATTAATTTGAAAATAATCCAAGGAAATTAGATTTATATATAGGCTAAATTAATCTAGGAAGAGTTACCTGTTGCAATATTATTGAACTAATAGTAGAGAGTGATGTACAAGAATAGTGGATGTGCCAGACAACCAGAAGATACATTTTAAAGTGACATGGGTTGATCAGCTACTCCAAGCTCAATTTAGCAGAGACAGATGAGTGTTGAAGGTTGAAAACATAGGCGATAGAAATAAAAATGATCTGGGTAGCAAATGATGAGTGGTCAGACAATCAGAAGATACCCTATAAAGTTATGTGTGTCGAGCAGCTCCTCCAAGCTCGATTTAGTAGAGACAAATAAGTATTGAAGGTTGCAACATATACATGATAAATATAGGAATGATGTGAGTATTGAAGGATTTGAAACTACCAATATTGATCTTAATGGAGTTGAAATTGATGGACGGAGACTCCTATAGTTTGTAGTAGTGGGTGAACATGGGGAACAATTGGTGGAGTTGAGGGTTTCCGAGAGCGACTTTCCGTATTGAAGGTGGTAGGGTTACAAAATTTCTTCGAGAAGAATACCAGAGGCAATGCATAGTATGTGTAATATAAAACTAATCGATGATGTTATGGGAGTCTGGGGTTTAACTGTAGTAGAAGAGGATGAATACCTCAAGTAGTAGGGGGCATAGATTTTCAAGAAACACTAGAGGAGTGGAATGAAATCGGGAGTTGGAAGCCTTGGACGATCATGTAAACATGAGGGAATTTAGAAGTGGATGGAGGGAGATGGAATGTATAGGTAATTGGAGATATTTCAGCATAGTAGAAGAGGAAATAATCCGGGAGCAGGTTTTGGCTGGATTTGTAAGGGAAACGAAGGAGGAATGGATGGAAATGTCGAGTCGCAACCCTAGGAGGGTTGAGGAGAGGAGACTATGAATGGGTTGGGAGGGATATAGGGATCAAAGGAAGCACACTCTTGGGGGATAAAAAACTTTGAATGGGTGAAACGTGTAGGTGGATGTACCCAAATTTAGTATGTATAATAGATTCCATACCATTCTCAAGTGATATATAACTTTCAAGATACACATTTATTAATGGGTTATAATTTCAATATGAACTTTAAATCTAATTTTTTATAATGAATTCTTGTCCATTACAATACATCAATTCAAATAAAATAATGATTTTGAACCTTTAAATAATAATATTTTATATGTCAAAAATTCTAAAACATTCCATATATTTCTCAATTATTTTAAAACATTCTAGGAACATATAAATATTGATTTTTAAAATTAAATTTGAATTCAAAATCTTATTTTTTTTAATGGAATTCAAATTCCAATATATTAATCAACTTATAACCACTTTGAATTGAAATATTAACATCAAAAAATTAATTATTTATAGTTTTAAAATCGTAAATTGAAATAGAAATATCATTTACAAGCTTTTATCATAAAATTTATCAAAAATCGTGATTATACATCATTTTTACTATTCAATATCATGCAGTTTTTAGTAATTTTTTTTAAAAAAACTTTCCATATTATTTTACATGATAATTAAAATATTAAATTAATTTTATTAAATTTAATCTATAATTATTAATGGTTAACATTTTAAATAACACTCAAATTATATTAAAAATAATATATATTTTTTAAAATAAGAGATATTTATTTTTAAATAAAAATTCACATTATTATTTTATACTGTGCCATAATTATATCTAAGATAGTAATAAAAATAATATCAATATAGATACATAATTTTAACATAAATATCCATTCAATATCTTATAATTAATTAACTTTTTAAAAATATATGCAATCATATTATGGAAATATGTTTAAAATTTTAATGAAACCTTTTTTTATTAAATTAACATAATCATTTTAAACATAAAATGGATATCTAATTGATCATATGATGAAATTTATGATATGGAATAAAAATATATACATTTTGAAATATTTTTTTGAATAAATATAAATTCATTACATGAATATTAGTAAAAAATGATACATTAAATAAAACTAAGTTTTTTCATTCTCCCTTATAATGAAATTGAATCCTAAAAATTTTAAATTTTATCTCACCAATAGAAATCTGGTGAATGTATCATTAATATATAATTAACTTCAAGTATAAATAGATTGTGAACTAAAACTTAGTTTCTATGATAAAAATAAGAAATTCATCATTTCCTTCACAATAAGTATATATTAAAATTTGAATTAATCTTAACTACTTAAGAAATATGTATATTTATATGATGTAACATAAAAAATGTAACACCCATGCTTAATTTTTTTCAATAAATGATAATTATAATATTAATTGTGGAATTTAAATAATGTAAATTTGGGATTTTATAGGGAAATTTTAAAGGTGTACACTTTGAGAATGGTTAGAAGAAACTGTGTGAGTCAACCTTGCACTATTTGAAGGCCAAGACAATGACAACCATACAAATAGAGCAATTTTGAGAAATCGAATAGGATAACCTTATTATTGCATTGACTGAGTTTATATGATGGGGAAATTTTTATGTGATGATGATATTATTTGATTTATGTTTGTTTGTTTTTGAATATTAAAATTACCTCACATAGTTTAAAAATAAATCACATGTTTAAATAAAATAGGTAAAATTTCTCATAGTACTGTTGAATCATATATTTTTAATTATTTAAGTGTTTAGTGTTTATAATAATTTTTATAAATGATTTTTTAGTCACTGTTTTTTCTTTGTCTCATCATTACTTAGTTCTATTTTTTGAAAATTATGGATTGATGTTTATACAAACTAGGTTGATGTTTACAAAATGTATAAAAATGTTGTTTGTAAAGAATTCATGCTTATGGATTTTCATCCTTATGGGTAAATTGATCCTTACAGTAAATTAATTCTTACAAGAGAATTGATCATTACAGGTGAACTCATGCTTATGGGAAATCATCCTTATGAATATTTCATGATTACAAATATTTCATGCTTATAGATATTGTTTAGTCTGAATTCATGCTTATGGTGAAATTATGCTTATGAAAAATAAAATTTATAGATATTTCATTCTTATAGGATTTTCATGCTTAAAAAATATAATTCTTATGCATATATTAAAATTATGTTTATACAGAACTTACTTTAGCTTTTTTAAGTGTATTTCAATACACTTTTTTATACTAATTCTAATATCTTGATTTAGTTTAGGTTTATATGATTGGTTTTATTTGTTTTATAAATTTGTAAAATACATATAATTGATAATGATAATACTCAAATGGTTTTTGAATTATCTAATTAAGGAATATTATTGGAATATTATTTCAAACTATGCATGATATTTCTATAACAGGGAATGATATTATTCCATGTTTTGTTATCTTTAATCATGAATACCTATGATTAGTTCTCAAGAAACTCTCACATTATCAAGAATATCTCAGAGTTACTAAAGAGGGTATTATTAGTTGTAATGGTATTAAGAGAACATGATAAAAACACAACTCATATTTGTTTATCATAACAAATTACACGCATTAATCTAAAAATTTATACAAGAGATACGGTTGTGAAAAAAGTGATACTAGGAATTTCATTTCTACTATGATCATTATTTGATATTTTTCTATAGAATGGGTTGAAGCTACATCAGGCTGCATCATCTTCAACATTCTGATATTCATATCTATTTTAATTTTTCAATGTTGTATCTTTATATTTTTTATTTGTGATAAAATCATCAGTTTATGATTTTCCCAGCCAAAAGAATGTATAGTATTGGTTATACCATATAAAAAATGATAAATCCATTTTTTGTGGATCCTAAGAAAAATTCAGGTTTCCATGGTTGAGCCTTAGTTTGAAAAAAGGCAGGTATTGGTTTTGGTTGTCCCTCTAGGTTAAAAAAAGATAGGTCTTGTAAAAGGATATCACTTTCTTTCAAAATTGAGTTTTTAGTGGGTAATATTACTCTCATTGTGTAGAGAGGATTAAAGATTAGATATTTGATCATTTGATCTAAAATATAATAATAATATGGCATTCGTGTTTTATATTTCTGTTGCATATTTACACTACTTATTCTTCATGTTTTAAACTTTTATATTCAATTATGCATGTGATAATAAACTCTAATATTTAACACTATTAATTTAAGTTTATTAAATTTTAAAAAGTTTTATTCACCACCAACCCCTCTAAACCATGTTGATATCTTAAAATGGGCCAACAATTGGAATCAATGGTTATTACTCTTAGATATAGGTTTTTTTCTTATATTTTTTCACCGTGACAACGTTTTCCTACGCCTAACAGTCTAAGGAAAACCATTTTTATAAGATGGAAAGAATAAACCTAAATATTGTTCACATATCATAATAATTTCCACACATTTATGGGAATGATTATGGTTATTAGAAGGCTCAAATTGAGACATAAATGAATCACTTGAGTAACGATCACTAGATAATAAGTTTGAAATCGTATAAGTTACCAGATATTGATCCAAATACACTTATTGGTATGGTTGTGGTAAAGTATGTTTTGAATTACAAAGTATTGAATATATCATATTTTTTAATTAGTAAAAATGTGCATATCCATGTATTAAAATGTAAGAAAACTCAATACATTTGGAAAATACTTCAAATTACACACTACTACTCAGAAAAGATAAAAATAAAAAAAACAAAGAATGATATGTGTGGAGTACCAGGACTTTATAATGGGTAAATATGAATCCATGAACCATTTGTTTCAAAAATGCATAAACATTATTAACGATATGAGTGCTCTTAGATAAGATATTGATAATACAGTGTTGGTTGAAAGGGTGTTACAATATCTTCCTAAAAATGACATTTGATGATGGTGGCAATTGATGAGAGTAATAAATTTAAGGAGCATACTTTGGATGAACTTATCAGTTCTATATTGAGTATGAACTTGAATTAAATAATATTATAGATAGGGAAAATTATAAGTAGAAAGGAATAGTATTCAAATCAAATATAATTGGTTTTTATAACTCCTTTGAATATAAATATCAGGAAAGTAAGAAAGGAGATATTGGAAACATCACAAAATGAATTTACAACTTGATAAAAAATGATAATGGATTCACGAAGAAATTCAGAAATCAAAATTGAAAGGAAAGAAAAAAAGTAACACTAGTAATAATAATAATTTTTTGGATCTAACGTGTTATGAGTGCTAGAAAAAATGACATATTAAGTCAGACTATCCTAAGCTAAAGCATTTATGAAAGTATAAGAACTATAAAAAGAAATAGAAGAGAGATCTTTATGGTGGATAAAGCTATACTGATGATTCTGAATTAAGCAGTGATTCTGAAATTGAAAAGGAGACCGATAAAATTTATTTTATGGCTACATGTTCTAAGGTACCTGATTCAACTTTTATAGAATTATTAAAGCCTACTTGTTTTTCTAATAACATTGGAAATGAAACCAATTCAAATTCGAGTACTGGATATGAATCTGATTCTAAAATTTCAAGGGTTAGAAAGTTATATAACGGAAATAAAAAATTACAACAAGATTTTTTTAAAATTGTTGAGTTATATAAGTAATTACAAAGAAAAAAATGGTCAATGAACATGAAAAAAATAAAGATTATAATGTTTGAAATAAATATTTTATTTTAAAGAATAATGAAAGTGAAGGAAGGAAATTCAATAAGTTATTGGATGAAATGATACAAATTGAGGAATAATGCAAGAAACACAAGCATGAAAATAAAATTCTAATAAATATAGCTTCATTTATCAAATGAGAAATATAGTGATGAATTATAAGTTACTCAAAAAGATAATGAGAAGTTAAAAATTGAAATTGTTTTTTAAAAGAAAACTTATCTATTTTTGTTCCGGGTAAGGAAAAGTATGACAAGATTATAAAAATGATGAAACTAAACAAAAATAGACCTATTTTTGGTTATAACACCCAATTACTAAGGATGTATAATATTTTTTATTGATTGTTCAAATGTAATTATTTCGAGTGTTACATGTTTTTTGTTTAGAATGTAAGATAATTATGCCAATGGATTCTCATTAAGATTCACTCAATTTTTTTGTTACAGCAAAACATTTTTTTCAAAAAATTTATCTTCCATACTACCCACAGAAAAATATTTATAGTTTATTTTGGTTCCTAAGATTTATACTAATAATCCTGTTGTACCCAAGATAACATGGGTACAAAAATAATATTCTACTTGATTGATTCTAGAAAATATTCCATAGAAGTTTCAAGGATTAATGGTACATGGATAAAAAATATTTATGATTCATGACTAGTTATACTTCTAGTTATATATATTTTAATTCATTTTTTTGAGGCTCTTTCACTATTTAAGAAAACTCTAAAGGTAATATAAAATACTACAGTGAAGTGATATTTTCTAAAACTTGTACCATTTATAATGTTCTATATATTAAGGTTTTAAAATATAATTTAATTAGTATATAAAATCGTTGTTCTGATGAAGTGAATGTAAAATTTTAAAATGACAAATATTTAGTTTTTATGAATAATTTTTTTTATTTTATGCAAAGAAAAAATAGAATTTTTACTCTATTGATTTTTTGAACTGACCAAATAAAATGTTAACTGTCTAAATACAATATAAACAGATGATATTTTACAGAATATAAGGCTTGGACATGGTAACTTTTTATTAGTATATAAATTTTCAATTCATGGACTAGTTCGGGATCCACCCAAATTGAATATAAGTTAATTCCCTATTTGTGATTCATGTTTAAAAGGTAAGAAACACAAGGAATGTTTCAAATATATTAAGTATGTTAAAACTATCATACCACTTGATCTTTTACATCTTGATTTATTTGAACATTTAAAAATTTCTAGTTTAGGTGGAAATAATTGTGATTTTTTAATCTTTTATGATTATAATAGATTAAATTTGATTAATTTTATGGTTCTTAAAGGTAAATATTTAATTAAAATTTTTCTATTTTTAAAAATTAGTTCAAAATAAAAAAAGTTCTAAATAATATCTATTAGAAGTGATGGAGTAAGTAAATTTGTAAATCTAGAATTTGATAAATTATATGAAGAAAATTGGTATCAACATTGTTTTTATGTTCATTAAACAATACATAAAAATAGTGTTATAAAAATGAAAAATAAAACCATTCAAGAAATATATAGAATAATTTTTAATGAATTAAATTTGCCTAAATATTTTTGTGCTAAACCTGTAAATATTTTATTCCATGTTTTAAGAGGAATTTTTATTATACAAATTCTAAATAATACCCCTTTTGGATTATATAATGGATTTAAATTGAAAGTTAGTTAGTTTAATGTGTTTGGCTATAAGGTTGTTATTTTAAATACTAAGGATAATATAGATAAGATTATTTATAAATACAATGAAGTAATATTTTTAGGATGTTATAATGTTAATAAAGCATATATAGTTTTAAATAAGATAAATTCAGTAGTTAAAGAATCAATACATGTTAAGTTTGATGAAAATAATAATTTAAAGAAATATTCAGATTTAGAGAATGTTTATGAGGTGTTTATGGAGTTTAATTTTGGTGAAGATTAACTTAAAAATTATAATGTTTTAGTTTATGGGGATCAAATACCTTCTCAATTTGTTCCTAAATCCTAGAAAAATCTTAAAGATCACCCTCATGAAAAGTTATATGAAATGTTAATTCTAGAATCCAAACTAGAAAATATATTTTAAATTTTTATGCTAACTCTTGTTTTTTTTCCTGATTTTATGCCTAATAATGTTGACAAAGCTTTGAATGATTCAAATTTTATTATAGTTACGGATGATGAACTTAATGAATTTTCAAGAAATAATGCTTGGAATCCAGTCAAAATACATAAAGATAAAAATATTATAAGATATAAGTGTATTTTTTGAAATAATCTTGATGAATATATTAATATAGTTAATAATAAGGCTATATTAGTTTCCCATAACTATTATCATGAAGAAATAATTGATTTTAAAAATTATTTTTCTCTCATTTCAAGGATTGATGTTATTATAATTTTATTGGATTTTGCTTCTTTAAAAGTTTTTAAATTATTTTAAATGGATGTTAAAAGTACATTTTTAATTAGATCAATTTATGAAGAGGTTTATCTTAATCAACCACCTATATTTAAAAATGAAAATTTTCCAAATCATGTTTTTAAACAGTCAAAATATTTGAATGGTCTAAAAAAAGTTCGTAGAGATTAGTATGATAGACTATGTTTTTTATATTAAAGAATGATTTTAATCAAGGAATATTTGATCCAAATTTTTTTATTAGGAAAGTTTTTAATAATATTTTAATTATGAAAATACATGTTAATGATACTGTGTTGGGTTCTACAAATTATTTTCTTAGTAATGAATTTTATAAGTTGATGAAGACTAAATTTGATATGTATTTAATGGGTAAACTGATATTATTTTTAGGTATGAAAATCAATCAAAGAAATAATAGTATAATTTTTAATAAAATTAAATATTATAAGGAGATATTTAAAAGGTTTAATATTTGTTTTGGTATAACCTTTATAACCCTAGTGATAACTAATTCTAAATTGGATTCAGATGACTCTAAAAAACATGCAGACTAAAAACTGTTTAGAGAAATTATTGGAAGCTTATTTATTTGAAAAAAATCGAGACATGATATTATTTTCTGTGTTTTCATGTGTTTTAGGTTTCAATATAATCCTAAATAAATTCATTTATAGAATATTAAAAAAATAATTAGATATGTTAAATAAACTATAAATACTGATTTATTCAATTACAATCAGAACTATATTGACTTTTCATCTTATTTCGACTGTAATTTTGGAGGTTATAGGCATGGATGAAAATGTATATTAGGTATGTGTAATTACTTAGATAAATTTTTGATTTCATGGAGTTCTAAAATTCATTTATCAGTTTCATTGTCAAGATCTATGTTTTGGTATATTGTTGATATTAATTGTAATTCTCAAAGTCTTTATATAAAACAAAAATTATCTAATTTCAATGTTTATTTTAATAAAATTACTATATATTGTGATAATATATATATTATTTTCCATATATAAAAATACTTTACAACATTCTCTGAAAAACATATTGATTTTAGATTTAATTTTATATGATATCATGTTAATATATTAGATATTATTTTAGAATTTGTGTTTACTAAAAACCAAATTGTTTATATATTTAATAAACCCATCGATGCTGTGAAGTTTGATAAAATATAATTTAAAATTGGTATGACAGAGATCTAGCTTGAAATATTGGATTTTCAAATTTTTATTACTGTTTTTTATTGTTAAATGATCTACTATAAATACTTTTCTAAATCTACTTTCAGTAACATATTTTTTGTATTTGAGTTTACTACTAATATTTCTACTAAATTATCAAGTTGATATATTTGTAATACATCAAATTACATTAAATGTATTTTTAATGTTTAATTGGTTTTTATCTCTCACTACATTTCATATTTTAATTTTGGAATAGATTGAACACTATTTTAGATATTATCACCATTTTCTCTGTTAAATATTCATTTTTTACATATTCATCAATTAAGGGGGAGCTTAAGTGTTTTTATAATTAAAATAGATGGATTATGTATTATCTTTATATTTTAAATCTTTATTTAAACATGAATGTGGATCTTAATTCTCTTAACTTGTTTTAACATGATATTTTTTTAAATAAATTATCATTTTTGTAAACCTTTTTATAAATTTCAAAAAGAGGGACAATTTTTAATATCAAATTTTTATAAAATGTTGTTTTCTTTTGTAATTTACAAAATAAGGGGATATTTTTTGTTCTTGGACTATGTTTATGTAATGTAGATATTTTTATGTGACGGGGAGATTTTAAGATTTATATATATATATTTTTAATATTATAAATACCTAAAATTGTTTAAAAACATATCACATGCTTAAATTAGATAATTATAATTTATCACAGTATTGTTAAATCATATTATATTTATTAAATAAGTTTTTAGTGTTTATAATATTTTGTATAAAGTATTTTATAGTCATTATGTTTTACATATCTCATATTCAGTTAGTTTTATTTTTGGAAAAGCATGGATTCATGTTTATAAAATCTGGTTTGACGTTTATGAAATGTATACAAATAATTTTCAAACATATTTCATGCTTATTTATTTTCATCCATATGGTAAATTCATGCTTATAGGCGAATTGATATATAAATTAATTACTACTTATGGGTGAATTCATGTTTATAGGAAACCATCCTTATGAATATTTCATTATTATAGATAATTCCTTCTTACAAAATTCATACTTACAGTGAAATGATACTTACATGAAATCATTCTTACAGATATTTCATACTTACATGATTTTTATGATTATGGAAAAACATGCTTACTCAACAAATTAAAATAATGTTTACACAGAACTTAATTTAGATTTTTAAGTGAACTTCAATACACTAATTTCTACTAATTTTAATATGTTGATTTAATAAAAGTTTATATGACTGGTTTTATCTATTTTATCAATTTTTAAAATACATAAAATTCACAACAATGATATTTGAACTATTTTTTAATTCATTAATGAAGGAATAACATGAGAATAATTTTTCAAACTATGAAAAATATTTCCATAATAGGTAATGATATTATTTCATTTTTTATTATCTATAATAATGTACACCTTTGATTAGTTCTCTAGAAACTCCCATGTGATCAATAAGATCTTAGAGTTAATAAAGAGTAGATTACCTTTTGGAATGTGATCATGAAGACTTGATAAAAACAAAAATCAACTCCGATCTTCACAAAAAATTACATGCATTAATCAAAGCATTCATATGAGAGATACAATTATGATGAAAGTGATACTGAAACTTTTATTCCTACTGTGATCACAAGTGAGGTTCATCGTTTTTTATTTTTCTATAAAAGTGGTCAAAGCTAAATCGAGTTGTTTAATATTTAAAATTTTTATATTTTTTTATATTAGTACTTTTCAATTTTGTATATTTATATTTTATTTTGTGTTGAAATAATCAATTTATGATTTTCCTATCCAAAATAATTCATAGTATTGGTTATACCTTCTAAAAAAAGGTAAGTCTGTGGTTTTTGAATCCCAACAAAGTTAGGTTTTCTTAGTTGATCCTTGGTCTGTAAAAAGGAAGGTATAAGTTAAGTTTATGCCTCCATATAAGCAAAGGAAATGTCTTGTAAAACGATATCACTTCCTTTCAAAAGTGAGGTTTCTAGTGAGTACCATTTCTCTCACCGAGTAGAGAGGAGTCAAAGTGGATGTAATATCATTTGAAACAAACTAGTATAAAAATATGGTGTTCTTATTTTATATTACCACTATATATTTTCATTTCTTATTCTACATGGGTTGATAAACTATGATATTAAACACCATTTATTTACGTTTTTTAAATTTTAAAAAGGTATATTCACCCCCCTCAACTTCCAACTCATTAGTTGAATAAAAACTTTATATATCACGTCTTGATATCATAAGACTATTCAAATTTGATTTTGGTATTATCATAGTGACATTACTTAATGTTCTTATTCAGTACCCCCATATTTTTCTATAACAATGAGAGATATTTTTTACATTATTGGAAAGGCTTCATAGGAATCTTGAGACAAGGGTAATGACATATGAATCATGCCATATCTATAGGATGAAGATAAGAAATGGGAAATATTACCTCAACATATCAATAATGTCACAATTGAGTAGATTTCCTTTAAAACTGATTTTATCAATGTGAAAATAGATCTTGAATCCCCCACCTTTGATGATTTCGTTTCGATTATGGAATATGTATCTGATTTCATTGAATCCAACCTTCAATTCAAGAAAGACCTTCAAATTAGGGATCTCTCATGGAAGTATCGGTCTGAGGCTTGTGGACAGATGTTTGGAAGGTCTTGATAATGATTTCTAATTGGTCTGTTTTGTTTTGTTGTGTTATCTATTCAATTCCCACATAACCAAAATTTTATTTTATAATAAAAAATATAAGATTTCACTATAAAACTTTTAATTTATTAGATGTTTCTCGAATCCATTTATTATAATTATATAATTATATAATAATAATAATAATAATAATAATGTGATTTATTTTCTTAAAATAGGTGAAATCACCCCTACCCCTCTCATTCCTTTACGATTTATTCAGAAGGGGAGAGATCCACTCCTCCTCCTCTTCTAATCTCTTTTCACCCATGAAAAAATCCTCTTGATTTGATTGTAG
Organism: Viscum album; assembly: GCA_963277665.1. NCBI lineage: Eukaryota > Viridiplantae > Streptophyta > Magnoliopsida > Santalales > Viscaceae > Viscum > Viscum album. Next base: position 1,198,390,747 of record OY728143.1, on the reverse strand, counting down.
AATCCCTAGGTAAGGGAATTTCTCTCCTCTTTACTATATTACTATTCTTCCACATCCTCCTATTCTCATGTTTTCGCATTCTTTAGGGTTCGTGACATATAAATATTGGGTTTTTTCTATGTCAAGGAAAATCCCCTATGTTCCATAAGAATTCCAGTGTTAATGATTTATGTATCTTCTATCTAACTCAGATCAACTTTAAGTTATTGAGTACATCAATGTTTCATCACTTATGTTTAGGAATTTCTCTACTTTCACCTTCTTTAATAAAATCATATGTTTTTTGGCGTTCTAAAATTATTTAAAAATCGTGTAATAGTCTTAAAAATTGTTTATAATATATATATGAAACTATATTATGATTTTTATTCAGAATTTATATTTGGTAAAGGGTGTTTCATGGAACTTATCATTTAAAACCCACTCATATACTTTTTCCACATTCAAGATGTTCAATGAAATGCCAACATTCATTTATAGGGTATTAAATGAAGTTATTTTTATGGAATAAATATCTATAAATCATAAAGGATGTGTATTAGGTTTTATTATTATTTTCAAATGTCTGGAAAGAAATGAATGAATTATAAATATAACTAAATTTTATGTAAAGGGATGCATAAAATGAGTTTTTCAAAATCTAAAGGAGATTTAATTTGAAGTAACTAGGTTTGTTTTCTTAAAATGAAACATTACAATTTATAATCAATTGTTTGTATTATTTTAATGATATTTTTATAGAAAAAATTACGTTTTGTTAAAATAAAGTGTTTATCCTAATTTTCACTATTTATAAAGTTAATTCATCTTTATCAAAAGAATATTAAGTGTATTTTGAAATTAATAAAGCTTGATAATTTGGTATAAAAGTTTGGTTTTATGATTGAAGTGTGATATATATGAAAAACCTGAATTTATATAAATCCCCATGGGAAGTATTGGGTATTGAAGGGGATTGGGGACACATGACATGCTAGGATTAGGGGTTACCCTTCATAGTGAATGTCATTAGTCCCAATCGATATAGATGCATGCTAGTGCATGGTGCACCATTGCTAGTGGATACCTCTTTAATCTTGATAGAAAAGGGTGAATATTGGTACATGGTAAGATATGGTTAGTGTATATATCTTTTATTTATACCCTTAATGGGCCTACATGAGTTTATGATGAGAATTTTTCTAGAAGATATTTCATGCCGTTAGATATTTTAGTACGATGAATCTATATTTCTTAACCTTTGTAGCCTATGGTATTTCCCATGGAAAGTTATTTTATTTTTATTCCTTTATGATTATATTGGATTAATTTTACTTATTTTTTAAATTTGTGCATTTATACCATTGAAATTCATTTAAATATAACATGACTATGGAATTTCAACATGTAAAGTCTGATAGAAAATTTTAAAATCATTCCATGCATCCTCTACCTATTCCAATTTAGAAGTAGGATACTATAATAATTTACATTGTCCTATTAGAATCGTTCAAATATATCCATATGCATCTTAATGATACTAAGGTGTATAAATAAAATTTATTTATGAGATTTATCCATCAATTCCATATTTTTTGTAGGTTATTAATTTTAAAATACAAATCTTGATTACTTTTATATTTCAGTTCAAACTAGCTCATATAGATTTTTAAAATAAAGGGAAAGTATAGATTCATGTTTTTATATTACCATTTAAGTGTGATATTCATTTAACCGAAAGGATTAAATTCTAGATCAGAAGAAGGAGAATATCTTTTGACTTTATTTCTGATGATCACATAAAGATGGGGAAGTTACAACATAATGCTTGTTCATCAAAAGATGAGGGATTGTGAGTATAAGTCATACCACTATAAGTTCACTCACTTGAAGATATACAAGATTTTATATCCATGATATATTTATAAGGGGAACAATCAACCAGATGGGAGAGTTGATTTGATGGAAATCATTGACCAAAAAGTATTCTTTTATAGATCTTTGAAGAGGTAGACTTCAGCCCACAGAGATCGGATGACAATGGTGATTGAAAGCATTGGGAGGAATGTACTATATAAGGTAGGGTGGATCACTTGTGTTGGATATGATGGTCATTGTGAAAAAAATTTATATGAGCATTCATTGAAATCATCTTCTTTCTTGATTCTTTGAGTAAAGTGAAGTTACATTCCCCCATGGATCAAGGTGCTAGCTTGAATGACGTAATAACTTTTTATTGTTCTTTTCCTTTCATGTTTAATTATAATCAGTTTTTATAATATTATTTCCTAGATTATTTTTAATTTTTTTACATTCTAGAGTTGTGACTTGTGTGTTTGTTTTTCCATGTTTTGTGAAGCATACATAAGGTTCATTAAGAAGTCATTTCTTATACATTTACAGATACAATGGTTTAACCGAAAGCTTCCCATGATCCTAAAAAGTGGTATTAAAGATCATGGTTGGAGTGATTCAAGAATACCATGAACTGGAAATGGTGTTTTAGATTTTTGTTTAGTAGAAAGATTCATCCATTTTCACTATATAAAAATGGGCCAATAACAGTTGTTTCAACAAACCTCCATTAGATGTGGTGTTAAGGAATATTTTTTCTGTGTTTTTATGGATTCCATAGCAGTTTTTTTTCAAATTTCATGACTGGTCTCTTCATGGTGGTTTTTATATTTTTTTGAATGATTTTTTATTTTTTTAGTATAGAATAATATTTTTTTAAACCATCTCTATATGAAAAACCACATTTAGCGGCAGTTTAAACTACCATTAAATTATTAATCTTTTTTGATAGTGGTTTAAACAACAACTTGTTATTGCATCACAAATTATTTTTTGATTATAGCCCCCATCATAAATAAAAAAAATATTACATTGAACAAAATATCAAAAAATATTAACAAAATCAACAAACAACATCCATTATCATTTTAATTATGAAAGAATGATTATATAAAATATTATAATAATTTTTTTATAATTTTTAGTAACTAGATACATTCATTAAACAATTATAGTAATAATAACATGGTTATTGAAGTAATCAACAATCCAAAATCATAATTCACTACCAAAAAGCATTAAACCATATCCCAATATGACTATTTAGTCTTATTGAATGTGGTTCAGGTTTTAATTACAAGTTTTCAATCCATATGAAAGTCAAACTGACCTACCCCCAAAAATATCATGATTCTTTTTCAGGTTTCGATCCTTTAATTCAAATAAATTTTAACTTAAATTCTATATTATAAAAAATGGAAATAATTATTATAATTTATTCACATTTCAAAAGATTGAAATCAACCTAATCCTCTCTTCATAATAATTAAGAATTTATAAATGAGTATAAAAGTTAAAAATAATAAAATTTAAAAATAACTGTGCCATGAAAACATCCCTTTTTCAAATGAAAAGGCTCCCAAACAATTCCATACACCTCATAGTCATCATACATTCATAAGAAAATAGTTTATCCAATATCTTCGCAGTGATTGATGAATTAATTTTGATCAATAACCAAAATAAGTTATAAATACATATATGTTTAATTAAACATAATAAGTTACAAGTATCGATTTTAGTTATACAACAACATCAACAATATTGAGTTCAAAATCAATCATCATGAATAACTCTCAATGAGAAATAATCTTTTTCAACTTCATCTCCATCTATTTATCCACTCCCTTCTTCACGTACATTTATTATAATTTATTAAAAATTTTTACTATGATTTTTATTTATAGTTTAACTTAAAATCAATAAAACATTTTATTTGAAATGATTATGAAATCGTGGAATTTACCTGATATCACTATCCAACTATCGAAATAATATCTATGGGAAGGGTTATGGGAACATAAGATAGCTATCCAAAAACATGACCAAGTAACCCTTCAAAATCCTCTATTGGGACCCCAAAATAATCAAATGGTACAACTATCTTAATACCATTTATATCCCACACTTTTTAAATGTCAATGTTTTTCTCTTTAACATTGTTTTTTGTATCTGTTATGAAAAAACCTATTAGTATACAAAAATGTAATAATTTTTTTCACATTAAATTTTGTACCTATAATCAAAACCTTTTGATATCCTTATGAGGTAAATAGAGTTAATAAATACCCCCTTGATGCATGAAAACCACTTGAATAACCTGATGAATCTATAATAAATCTTTCATATGTTGTCAAGAGGAAGATAGAAGGCGTGATAGATTCCATCAAGAGGAATCTAGAGGGAATTCCAAATTCCATCCAATGGGATCCAGAGGATGTGCTAGACACAATATGTGGGGGATCATCAAGAAATGTTGATGATGTTTGGATGGAAGGAGGATCATTTGGTGTCAATAAACTCAATCACCAAATTGTGTTTTCCTCAACATTTATTCCATTTAAAAATATAAAAACAATTTCAATACATACATTTTAAAATAAGTATAATATTTAGTTTGTCAAAATTAAACACTTTATACATAAAAAGAAATTTAAATATGATAACAAATTAATAGTACTAAAAATAAATAATATGATATATAAATAGTTGATAAATTAATGAATGTAAGAACATAAAATCATTTTTCCTTCAATCATACCGTTATCATGGTCTATTATCACTTCTAATTCATTCACCCTTGAAAGTTCAATATTCTCAATATCATTATGTAAAAATAATTCAAATTCTTATTATTGATGGGATTCAATGTCACAAGTTAATTTGTCCACTTCATCACCCTTATCATACAAGTTTCTTTGATTCATGTAAACAACTACACTTCACCCTTCATCCATTGCATATTCCACATAATATTCCATTTTCACCTACGATGTGATGATATATGGATCATGTTCTTAATGATAACTAACTTCTATTAAACAAGATAATTTTATATTATTAAATTGTAAAGAATCTCTATTAATATCCCTGTTAATATTGAACCACTTAAATTTAAATAAAACAACATAAAAATTATCATGGTAGTTAAATTTGATAATATCAGTTTATTCCATAGTATCCCAGCTTATAAACTTTAAATATAACACTATTATATGTTTTTAAACCTCATTCTTGATATAATTTATGAAATTATAAGCCATTTACATTATAAACATCAAATTTCATATCCTTCTTTAGAGGACCACTGTCCTAAAAGTTCAAATATTCTGATAATTCAGTTTCAATATCATTATGCATAATCTAAAAGGATTAAGATAAATTATTACATTTTAAAAATATATATGTCAACTTAATATATATATATATATAAACATTCTTATTTATAAATAACTTACACAATGTGAAAACCATTCTATTAGCTCTTTATTAACAAATTTTGTTATATCTATCTCATTCTATTTTTTAATTCTCATGAATCTCTTTGTTTGTATCCTTATATATTTAATGAATAGATCTAAAATTTTACTATTATATAGAACATATCTATGTTCTTATAATAATTATAATTTTGTCAATTTAATATTTTAGGCCCTCTCAACTAGTTATCCTAAAGTAAGAATGATTATTGATTTCTTGTTGGGTTAATATTGAGATGAGATGTTGTAAACATGTAAAACTTAATTGAATATTGTCTCAATAACATACAAGTATCTAGAACTAAAGGTAAGACACTCCAATTATAGATAACCTTTACAAATATAACCTTCCAGCTGAGCTTTATTTTTTACACAAGACTTCAAATGACCGAGGTATCTATAAAAAAAAAATGAAACATAATTAACTATGTATGTAATAAAATAGAAATAATGGTTTACTTAAGAATAAAAATATACAAATAAACTAACCCTCAATTGGATATATCCATCAAAAGTGCGCAAGATAGCCAAAGTTAATTTTCTCAACCAAATGCACTATTAAATACACCTTGATAGTAAAAAAATATGTGGGAAATATCATATCTATTGAAAAAAATTGTTAATAAAATTATTTACTGAAGATTTTCAAGATCAGTTGGTTTTATATTTTTCTCATATAGTTTTATTAAGAATGTGTAAAACTTTAGTACAACTATATTTAACTTATTTAAATAACAATTTATGTAATTTCAAATTCAGAAACTACTCTAGAAAAATATATAAATCGTGAATTTTGAATCCATGTAAACTACGATGCGTTAAGTAAATACATATTGAAATGTAAATTAAATTACTATAAAGTAAATTCACATGTTTTAATATTCTAAGGAGTATAACTTTCTCTTTACTTTTAATTTCAAAAACTATTGCAACATACTTTCCATTCCCATTCAGCCATAGATCACACTTTATATTAATTTATTTTAAGTCCTTCTAAACATTATAACGATCCTTAATTTTTTCATTCTTATTAATTAATGTGAATATACAATTATTACAAACATTATTGAAAATATTAATAACATCAATATTCTGGGGAAACAAATTAGATCACTGATATAGATGTTTTAAAAATATACTTTTTTCCATTATCATATTCCAATTTCAACTGATGATGTACTTTGAACTTATTTCCCATTATCATTCAAATGATAGAAATTACTATATTCTACTTCAATAGTTACTAGTTGTGATCATATTTATAAACCCATCATTAATTTTAGAGGTGGTCTATGTTCAATAATTCCATTTAATTTTGACTTATTTGATCGAAATCTATGAGATGCATCGATAAATCTAAGACGACACAAAAAGCCCCATTTTTTACTATAAGGTAGTCGTTCATGCTCAAAATCAAAGTTAGAAACTGAATAATCCAAGCCTGTAGGATTATTCTAACTAGAAAAGTTCCTAAGTCTAGGGAAGTTAATAATGATCCAAATTAGGTAAACATGCATTTTGAACACTATTGTAGTATATGTGTCATATTTATCAACACTGTTATTCTATAACTCTTGAAATTATTCAATTAGAGTCTGAATGTATATATAAATTCCATTTATAAGTGTTTATTTTCTAGTAATAATAATCAAAATGATGAAGTAAGTTTATTGCATAAAAATCCCTGGAGGTAGATTCCAAGGTATCATAGTCACTAACCAAATTATATAACTAGTACTCAAAGTACCAAATGTATTGAATCCATTAATAGTCAATCCCAATTTTACATTCCTAGGATTATATGTGAAATTTGGATACAATGAAAAACATTTTTCCATGACTTTGAATCTCTTGGATGTCTCATTAACCCATCATTGTTATTTTCCATAGCATGCCACATTATGTTCTTGACAATTTTAGATTACATGAATAATTTTTGCAATCATGTTTTTAAAAGGAAGTAATGAAAAAGATTTTAAGATTATTATTTTTCTACTTTTTCATGGTATCATGTTTATTTACACTTTAATATTACATGTTGAATTCCATCTGGAAGTCAAACATTTTTTTACACTTATCTACTTTAATCCTCTCCCCAATATAGTATACAGTCATTAGGATGAGTATGTATTATTATATAATTGATCCGAAGCTTATTTAAAACTTTATTCATATATTAAAAATACTCATGGATCTTATTTTTAGAAAGTGAATCACATAAAAATCCCAATATCATGGACATTTAATTATTTTTAATTATGAATAGGCACTTGATTTTCTATAAATTCAATAGTAAAAAGAATTTTGAATACTTGAGATATCTTCCATACAGCTCTTGATTTAGATATTCAACATGACCATGAAATTCATTTTATTTCTAAGTAATGTTTTCTCTCGCATTAGCCTCTATAACATCATGAATTGGATCCACCGATATGTTGCAATCTTGATATGGTTATCTTAAGGTTCTAAAAACATCATTTGTTATGTTTATAGTAACCTTGATAGGTTTTACTGATATGTTCTTATGTTTATGATATTGCCCTGTAATTATAAAAGAATCATTTATCAAGTTTGTAATTTCATTCTCCACTATGGAGGAAGTATCATTCTCATTCCATTGATTTACAACAATGCTCAAACTTTCCATAATGTTCTATTATTCATACCATATCCAATGCACATATTTAGTTGGTAATTACTTAAATATCAAGTGATCAAAAACATTATTTCTCTTCAACTATATTCTACATTTATATTTTGGAAATATAAATTTTATTCTCCTATCAATATATCAATTGGTAATTGAAAAATCTAAAAAGTCTTATAAACCCTTTTCATACTAAGGTGCGTTACTTGGTAAAATGATCCAAATTTTATCTATATATCACCATTTACCTATAGTATCAAAAATATTATATAATTAAATATTAATTAATGACAATAAAATAAAACAATACATTCTCACTGAATGGATAACTCGTGATATATGACCAATCTATATTAAAATCATCAGTTTTCTCTATTATAGTTGACAGAAATCTCATAAGAAATACTCACGAACAAGATATAAATACTCAAAACCATTAGATACCAAATACATAAAACACAATATCAAAACTTAACTATAAAAAAAACCAAAATCAACATTTATGGGTCCCTCCAATCCATTATGAAATCCTGAGTGCTACTATTGACACCACCATTAAACAATATAAAGGAATATGGAAAATAATAAATAACCATTTTCAAAATTTTAAACCCATGTTTAGTCTAAATTGAAACATCACATAGCCATAAAATCAATGACTATAAAGTTTCAATATATGTTTGAAATAATTTTTTTAAAATTAATTTTAAATTTAAATTTCTAATTTATAGTAAAAACCATAAAAGTATGATAATGAGACCAATTTGAAAACTCAAAAACATTTTATACATCATCATTAAAAACCATTTTTTAAAATCCCATGGGTTGAACCTAAATCTTACACTAATAATATAGGGTTCAAATAAAAATAATTAATTCCTTGTAATTCATAAACCAAAAGTGTATCATAAAATTCAAGTAAAAGCACATAAAAATATAAAAGTTATTAAGAAGTCACCTACCTCACACTAAGTAAACTATCAAAATAAAGAGAGATGGATGAATTCATTCTATATCACATAAAATTCATAAAGCTTACAACAACCTAGAAGGTTTTTTAAATCAAGGTATACACAATCACATTACTAGTCCCATTTAGGATCAATTAATTAATTAGATTTTGAAACATTATTTCCATTACACCTTTAATTATTTAACATTATAAAGTGAAGGGAATATATTACTAACATAAAGAATTTATAAGAATGTTAAATATATTAGAGATGATATCAACATCAATAGGTTTCAAACTAGACATGGTTTATAATTTATGATTAGTTAGTTACTTAAAAACCATTTAAATAATAATTTAATATCCAAATTAGATCATTTATAATTTTTATTAGGTACAGAATAAGATTTTTCATAGAAAAGTTACCTGAAAACTAACCTTTTCATTCACCGGAAAACCATTTATTCATACTTTTAGAATGAGGATATAATTTAGCTTATTCTTTTAATGAGAACAATTGAAGGTAAATATAAAAAATTTATGAGGAATTACCCATGGATTGAAACTAATATCCCTCCGCTTAGCCTTGCAGATCCTTCTCATATAATCACTTAAAACCATATCCACAATCATCTATAAACAATTTCCTATGTAAACAAAATCACCCTATATAAAACCTAAATGAAACCTATCCAAAAATTAGGAAGAGGACCCCAAATATTATTCTAGAAATAAATAAATAGAAAGAACCATTAAATCATACCTAATAATCCCTTAATTGAAGCTTCAAATAAAGAAAACCATATTATAAAAATTTTATAAAGGAATCTAGTAAGAATAGTGAGAAAAAAATTATAAATCCTCCAATTAGGTTTTCTCTGAGCCAAATAAGATGGTACATAATAATTTCTAGTATGAATAAATTTTACCAAGTAAGAACTAAGTACTTAGATTCTATATTTGAAATTGTCAAATAAATAATAATAAAATTATGTATATGTACCTTGAATATATATAGGGTAAATATATCATTGGGAAGGTATATCACTACTAGGATGGTCTCATGTTGATGGAGGACTCATACATCTCTAGATAGAATTTACCTCATCAATGATTCTACACATCTCAGGGTGGGGTGTGGTGGGGGGAGAATCTAGATTTAGAGGTAAGGGAGGGCTTGGGGAAAGGGGGATCTTTAGGAGAAGAAAGTTCATTTCATCATTTTTGGATAATATTTTATAACTGTTTTTAAAAAACCATTGTAAAATAAATACAGTTTTATTTAGAAGTAAGATTAAAAATATCTATTATAAAACTTCCTTTATGCATCATTATATTTATAGTGTTTCATTATAGGATATTATTGTTAATCTATTCCTGAACTATTTTTTTATGTTGACCAGAATTAGTGGGAGTTCACAATATCTGGTTGGTTAGTGTCTGATGGGAGAAATGTTTGACTAGAGAAGCTCAATGAAATGAATTTTGGGTTTTTGGAAAATATAGATTGATGACTTTCTCTTATATATGGACCTTGATATTACATTGACTAGAGCTAATATTTAAGTGATGTAAAAGGAATAATGGGAAAGGATGGATAAGAAAGCACATGGGATAATGTGTATGTCACTTTTCTGGAATGTGTTGTTCAACATATGAGAATCTAAGACCGCATAAGAACTCGTGATGACCTTAGCTAATATGTATGAGAATTCCAGGATGATTATAAAGGTGTTCTTGCTATGAAATCTATTCAACATAAAAATATCAGATGGAAGTACTGCATGTAATTACTTTAATGAATTCAACACAATTCAAATTCATATGGAATTGGTAAAGGTATAATTTAGAGACTTAGTCTGGGTGTTGTTATTACTTTACTCCCTTCTTCAGTTATGGGATGAAATAATGAATTATATGATCAACTCTAGAAAAAATAAAAATACTATGTTCATATATGTATGCAACCTAATCATGAATGAATAAATTCATTAGAAGTAGATCTATGAATATTTTAGTATTGCTTATAGTTTGGAAGTAAGATGGTGTAATAATAGATGCAAAGGTCACTGGATAATGAAATATTAGAGGATCCAGAGTAGGAGTAGATTATCAGAAGGTTATCCCCTATGTTAGAATTGTTGGAAGAAAGGCCTCCTTAAAAAGGATTTTATTGATTGGAATGATAACTCTAAAAGATATACTTCTGGAAGTGTTTTTGTGAACCTAGTTTCAAAGGAATGAATTGGTTTTCTCATGAGTATCCCTAGATCACTAGAGTCTTGGCTTATAAACTATGGATATTTATTCCATTCAATACCTAATAGGGTGAGTAAAAATATTTACATCTTTTAAATATTCAGAAAAGTTCATCCAGTAGATAGAAATTCTCTTGAGATCATTGGAATGGATGACATATCTATCAGACAAGGAATAAAAGTTTAATAAATTTTCATGGTGTTCATAACATTTTCAGATTAAATAAGAGCTTAATTTCCATGGGAAAATATGATGGATCTGATTTCTATACAATGTTTTTGGATAAAATGTTGAAAATTTCATGTGGCTCCATGATAATAGTAATGTGAGTGATGGATGAGAACCTATATATTATAGGTTCATCCAAAGGAGAAATGAAAGATAGAGGAGTTACATATTCTAATCTTTGGAATGACCATCTTGGACACTATAGTGAGAGTGGAATAATGATTCTAGCTATAAAGGGATTACTAAAGAATGAAATAACAAAGTATGAAACATTTACAGGTTGTGTTTTGAAAAAAAATGGAAGGTCTCCTTCCAAATGGAAGGGAAAAATTCAAAGCATCATAATTTGGAGTTGGTTGACACTGATGTATAGGGGACATATCTAGTGTTTTCTCATGGAGGTTCACTCTAATATGAAATTTTTATTGATGATTATGTACATAAATTATAGGTTTACATCATCAATCACAAGTCTAGGGTGTTTGAGACTTTAATTTTATAGAGGGCCACATTAGAGAAGAGGACTGTAAGAAAGTTGAAGTGATTATGGTCTGAAAAATCTTGTGAGTATGAAAGTAGGGATTTCTAGAGGCTATTTTAGTGGAATAAGATTTTTTTTGGGAAGACTATGCTAGGGACCCTGGAGTATAATGGAGTTATAAATATGAAGAATATGGGGTTGGTATAAAGGACTAGAAGCATTTTAATTCATACAGGGTTCCACAAAGTATTTTGGGTAGAGGTATTGAACTGTGTGACACACTTAGTCAATCATAGTCCATCCAAACCCATTTGGAATTAACTTTCAGAGAATTTTTGTTTTGTAAGAAAGGTTGATTTGAACCACCTTAATGTCTTCAATGCGTCGTCCAATACCCAAATTAATGCCAAAGAATGGGACGAGCTAGAGGCTAAGTCTCAAGAATGTTAATTTATTGCATATAATGACAAATAATTTTGATTTTAAAATAAGACAATGATTCTTATAAAATCATCAGATGTTTATGTGTGATCTTAAACAAAGAGATCTTATGGAAGGATCAATACTCAGCATGAAATTTTGATGAACAAAAGTATCATCAAAAGCAGAGGTTAACCTGTATAGATGACTGGAAAACACATATCTTTATAAAAATATAGTAAGAACATAAATTTAGGAAACACTAGACCATATAGTGTAGTTATTATAAGAAATGGGTCAAGTTTTGATGGTGTTTCTCAGGTTTAAATTACTATAGAGTTTACGTTCTGCTAAATCTCAAGCACTTGAAGTTAAAAATCTAGAATTGACAGTAATATAAGGAGCTCATCCACGAGGAAAACTATATAGATCTAATAGGAAATTGATAAAAGTTAAAAGGTATGGGAGTTATTTTCATTTTTTATTTATAATGGATGTTGGAAGCAAAAATTCTTGTAAGAGGAAATGATTTTTAAGGATTCAAAATAGAAGGAGTTAGCCAAGTGAAATAAACTTGTGTCCCTCCATGTTTATAAAACACAAGAGATCATGAAGATACCCTATATGAAGATTTTTTTTTAAAAAAAATGGGTTTAATCGATAAATTAAGAGGAATATGATAGGTTGGAGTACAAGGATAAGATAATTGTAAAAGGATTTCAATAGAAGGAAGGAGTATATTTCTATGAAATATTTTCTCTGGTAGTAAAGAATAGTACTATCCATAAAATGTTGAGTATTGTTTCATTATAAGATCTTTATCTAGAGTAGATTTATATGAAGAAAGAATTTATTCATATAGATTTAAATGAATAGATCTATATAGATCAATCAACTCTATATAGATCAATAAAGTACTTTTCAGAATAAAAAAATAGGGAAATTGTGGAAAAAATCAAATGTAGCCTTTATGGTTTGATATAATCACCAAGATGTTGGAATCAGAATTTAAAAAATTTCATGATGGAAGAAAAGTTCACCAGAAGAAATATTTATCATTTATATTACTTGAAGGTAATTTATGTGGATAGTTTCATCATACATCTACTTTATATGGATGATATGCTAATAATGGGTCTGATGAATGGAAAGACCATTGAGCTAAAATCTGAGTTGTTTGAAAGATTTATGATGAAGGATATTGGTCAAGAAAAGAGGATTTTTTGGTTAAGGATTGAATAAGACTAAAATTTCAATACACTATACCTGACCTAGGATAACTACATCTAAAAAGTTGTGGAACGTTTTCATTTTTCAGAAGATAAAACTATGACCACACCCCATACTGAGTATTTCAAGATATGTAAATAGAATTAACCATGAAGAAAAGTTGATGTAAATTATACAGAAAAGGATCCAAATTCATTATAAATCATTTTTTGATATATTTGATGGTTTTTACTCATTCTAACATTACACAAGTAATGAGAGTTGTCAGCAAGTTTATGTTGAACCCCAAAATAGAACACTAAGAGGGTTTGAAATGGATCCTCTAGTACTTTAAGGGGTCCCAAGACTTGTAATTTTTCTTACAAATATATGATTATATATGTTTTTATAGACCCTAACTTTAGTGGAGATTCAAATTCACGGAAGATCACTATAGGATATGTGTTTACTTTTAGTGGAACAATAGGGAGTGGAATATCCAAACTTCAAATTGTGGTCATAATTTATATAATGGAAGTGTAGTACATCAATTTGATGGAAGCAGGGAAGGAGATGGTGTGGATGGAAGGATTACTGGAGGATATTTGAAAAGAATCAGAATATAGAATTATATTTTGTGACTCACATAGTGTGATTCACCTTGTTATAAATATGATGTTTCATTCTCAGATGAAGTATATTTAGACGAAGTACCCCTTCATCAAGACATTGTTAGAGGAAGGTGTGTTCGACACAAAAAATATTAAAGGGATGTGAAATACAGATGACATGTCAACAAAGGTCGTAACTCTGGAAGTACTATGGTTATGGTGCCTCAGTAATTTAAGGTTAATCATAAGAAAGGAATGATAGAGAACCATATAGATTATTTATGAAATTCAAATAATAAAATATGTTTGGGTGTTTCTAGAGGACATAGTCACAAAACTAAAATTAATCACAAGTGAGAGATTATTGAGTTATGAGCATTATTTCAATGGAAAGAGAAGATAAATATCCTTATTTAAAACAAATTCATAAAGATGGGTTGGCAATGAAAAAGTTATAGTTCACCAAATATGATGGTTTGTGAATATGATTCAGAATATAGGAAGTTCACCCATTGAAAGATATTAAATATTTCATATATGTGATATCTTTGGAAAGGGAACAATCGACCAAATGGGAAATTTGAGGTGGTGGAAATCTTATACTAGAAAAGGGTACCTCTATGGATCTTATAGGAGATGGAATTTTTCCTGAACGAATCATATGATGATAGAAAATAGAATCACCAAAAATATTATTTTATATATGGTAGGGCGGATCACTTATGGTGGATATGATAGTCACAACATGAGAGGGTGATAAACTCAATCACTATAATCATCTTACTTGTTTATTTTTTGAATAAAGTAAAGTATCATTCCCTTATAGATTATGGTGAAAGCCTGAAGTATATAATCTCTTTGTGTTGTTCTTTACTTTTCATGTTTTTGTTTCCGATAGTGTTGCCTATGTTATTTCAGTGATTTTACATTGTAGTTCTATGACTTATGTTATCATTATTCCAAGTTCTTGTCATTGTACATGAGATTCATTCTAGAGATATTACTTATATTCATAATGTTCGAATGGAGTTACTTCTAAGGGTTTAATTTTAATTTTATTTGTTATCCCAACACCTACTGGGCTCTAACTCACAACCTATATACATACCATAGTGTGTATAGATACTCTTCTTTTCTTTACTGTTCCTATAGGACTAGTCAGTGATCTCATCCTTAGTTATAGATCATGGCTTATGTGTGAGATTATGGTGGTGGTGACCTATGAAGCAATCATGTGTTACATGGTGTTGTTTAGATGTTTCTTTTCCCTGTGTCTAGTTTTATGGAATTATTTTACTATTTTATGTGTTCACTTGATGTTTATATAGTTTCTTGGATGGAATGATGCATGTTTACTTATTTAAAGAGATTTATTAATTTTTTTATTATCTTTATATTATAATGGTTAAATCTCTCCACATTTTCATATGATACACTTGGCACTTGTTGTCAAACCATAGTGATTGGTGTTGGGACCATGTTGGATTGAGAAGGTGTTGTATTTTTTTTGTTAAAATAGATAAATCAATTCAATTTTTAAAAGGTCTTGGAAACTATGATGATTCTTTTTTGATTTGTTTCTCACAAATATCATAATTTTAGAGAACATTTGATGCAAGCCTTATGAAGGATAAGGGGATTAAAGAAGTGTTTTTGTATAAACAATGAAGTGGCACACAAGTCAATAATGGGGTGCATGTCAAAAAGTGGTTCACAAGTATTAGTGGTGCCAAAATTTATGTTGCATGCTAGTAATATTTCAAAATCATCACATAAAAATATTGAAAAGAAAAGAATGTAGCACGCAAGTTCAAGAGTGGTGTGAAAGTTGGAAGTGGTGTACAAGTTTATGTTGCACGCAAGTCATATTTTAACACCATCACATCAAAATATAAAAAAGGAAATAAAGTGGCGCACAATTTATGGAGTGATGTTCAAGTAATGGAGCAACACAAAAGTGATGGAGCGGTGCTCAAGTTATGAAATGGCGCATAAGGTGAGATGCATCCTTGCACGAAGGGTCACCAAAATGACTATAAATAGATGGATACCCAACTCATTTTGATATGCTCAACACTTAATAGAAAATATGAGCTATGATTGTGTAAGTAGTAAAAAGTAAAACACAAGATTAAGTGTCACACAAGATGTGTATTATGCACAAAATGGCGCAAAAGTAGAAGTGGTGCACAAGATATAAGTTGCGCGCAAGAAGGGAGTTGTGTGTAAGACGTTTTTTTGGGTATAGGCCTGAAGTGGCATGCAAATTTTGAGTTGTGAACAATTGTGGAATGCAAGTAGTTTGTGGCACGCAAGTAGGTAGGTATTCAAGAAGAGTGGCATTAAAATAGGGTGGCATAGAAGTAGAGTGTCACACATGCAGAGTGGTGCATAAGTAGGTAGGCACGCAAGCAGAGAGTGGTGCACAACTTGTTTGAACCAGGATGTTCTTACCAGCTTCTGGGTAAGAAAGTGAATAATTGTTTTGAAATATTTGATTTGTGAAAGTTCATTAAGAAGCACAAAAACATTACATTACCATATTTGTCCTAATAGGGAGAACACACACTATTAAATTGTTTTCAAAGTGCATCAAAGAGTGTAAGGGTATATCCTACTCATTGTACTCCACATAAAATGATTTTTTATAGTGGATTGTGTGGTACAAGATTGTTTCCATACCATACCAAGGACGTAGATACACTTATTGATTAGTGAACCTTGTAAATCTTGTGTTTATGTGGTTGTGTGTGTTCAGCAGAGAAAGAACTCTTTAACCAGAGTTGAATATTGTTTCAAAAAGAAGGAAACATAAAAAGAAAAAGATATCACTAATTCCCCCCCCACTGTCAGTGATACTTGGATCCTGACTCAGAACTCCAATTGGGAGCATGCTTTGGACTTTATAGCATGCTGATTCGGGTATGGTGGCCATATACTAGGGTTGGTATGTTACAAAGCATAATTTTTAAAGAGTTTCAAACTACATATCTTGAAAGTATGGGGAATTTTTTAATATAATACTTGATATATTTATCTACTATTTAATTAAGTTAATGTAATATAATCCTTGATATATATTTATCTACTATTTAATAAAGTCAAAGCAAGGACTCGGTAAGCATTTTGAAAATTATCATGTTATATATTTTAAACAATATATAATACAGATATAAAAAATATATTATTGATCATATATAAAATTTATAACTATCCATTAACTTATAAAATCTCATTTTTATCACATAATCCAACACATTTGACTTTTCATATGCGACGTAAGCACTACATCTAAATTGTATAAAAATTTGGATAATTATCTAAATATATGAATTAATTTATATTGAATGGAAAATATTTATATTATATTTTTATTATATCATATTATCCAAAATGTTACATATATATCTCAAATTTTCAATATCATTCTAGATATAAATATAATAATTGATATCGAAATTCCATTTCAACAAAAACTCTTATTTTGAAAAAGAGTTCAAACTTTTTACTCAGACCCTAAATTTTTTGAATTAATCTATTAATATAGATTTTTTTGTATATTAAGTATTATAATATGTTCCATAACTTTCTCGAGTAATTTATAACTTTCTTGACACATGATATAGGTGATGAATTCATTATATTTTTTTGATATTCAATTCATTTTATTCCCTCAACTGTAAATACAAATTGAGTTTTAGAATGTTTTAGAGTTAAAGTTCCATTTAAATAATTTTGGTGATCATTTATTAAAATGGAATAAATGGAGAATTTAATTAATCTATTTTATTTTTGGAATGAAATGAATGACTGGATATAGTTGGGAGAGAGAAATTTGGTTAAGTCTTGATATCTTATGTGAATACACAAGATATACTCAAATGCAGATATTCGTCAATGGAAATGAACTTCCTTGGATAAGTATGATATTATATTGAGAATATATAGGATATTTATGGTGTTATGGCTTGAATTTGATAAATTTAGAACACATGTAATATATTTTCAAGATGCACGTGGGACAATACATATGATTTTTTGATTTTTTGCATTGAGAAAGTTTGGAAAAATATAAACATATGGGCATGTGTAATATATTTCAGTTGATACATATGAAATTTCTTCGATATGTAAAACATTTTGAGTAGGAAGAGGCATACATAACCTATTTTGAAGAGGTAAAAAGTATATGTATTGTAAAATACCTTTCCTTCTCATTATCTTGATAAGGCAGGAAGAAATTACTTGGCCTTAGATAACATCCCCAAGATGTCAAAGGCTGGAAATAAATTCCAAGGGATTCGTGAACATGTGGGGGATGATTTTACCTTTAAAAAACCACCAAACAAACAAACCTTGAAAAAACTACATGATTCATGATAGAAAATGTAAAACTACTCAATGTAAAACCATTTATATTAATACAAACTACCAATATTACCACAATAGAAGTCTAAAAAAACATAAAATTACATAGATGAAGACTGCAAGGCCAACAAAACTCAAAGACAACCAAAACTCCAAAGTTCCAACTTTCTCTATAATCCACTCTACAAAACAATTAATGTATAATTAAGCACTACTAGATAAGTGTGATAATTTACCTTTTCCCATGTCTCGATAAACAATATCTGAAAAATCACTAAATTTCCAAATTAGGGGTGATTACTAAAACTCATAAGGATTTCCCTGAATGACTTCCCTACTCATGCCACTAGGATAGAACATGTTAGCACATTTATATAAATATAGTTTATAAGAAAAATTTCCAGATAGTTTATATCCAAATATAAACAAGTTCCATAACAAAAAGTTTTCCAAAAAAATCCATTTTTTCAAGTAAAGTAACCAACCAATTCTTTAAGACCATATCATAAATTCCATTTTGGAATAATAATTCCATTCCATGTATCCACACATCCAACCATGCATACAACTTAAATCTCCATATACTAATGATTGGTGAGTCATCCTTTCTCTAAGACATCACTTAATGAACCATATTGATTGGGGAGATCCTTGACTCTTATCCACCCCACTATTGATGTGAGATAATCCTTACCCTTATCCATCCCAAATGTACATGAACACACATAACCATGCCAAACCCAAATAAAAAAAACCATATCAAACTTTTTAATAAATCCGTTATTTTATTGAAAACCTTTCAAACAAGACATTTCAATAAAACAAAACTTTTATTGAAAACCCATTTTTTTAGAAAATCAACATTTTAAAATCAATATTTTAAAGTCAAGAAACCAAATCACTTTCTATAAAAACACACAATTTATATGTTTCCACAAACTGTCACTCAAGAGGCTTTTCAACAATCATCAAAAATAAAAATCACAATAAATTTTATGAAAAATAACCAATTTGAAATCAAGACTTAATATTCTAAATAGAGGAGTCGTGAGTGAAGCCACCTACCTATAGATTTATGGAGAAAATGAAGAACGACACTCAAACTTGAACAAAGCTGTGTTGAAACTCCAAAACCCCACCTTAGATCTCTTCCCATATCATCAAAAAGACCAAATATAATAATATTTTGCATAAAATATATTAGATATATCCAAAATAGATGTAGATGTTATAAACCAAGAGAGATATATAAGTATATCTAAGAAAAACTACCAAGAAAAACCAAGAATGGCCACTTACTATGATAATCCATCTAAAAACACCCAGAGAAGACTAAAAACTAGCTCAAAATCGATGGAATCAGGTTATCCAACATTTGAGAGGGAAACATTCCTAGTTAGGGATGCTTAGAATAAAAAATTAGGGAGTTAGAGTTCAAAACCTGTGAGATATAAAATTTTAGGATCTCACATTTAACCCATGCATGGTTAGGCAAACCGTGCGCCAACTTTTATCCTAAGTTAAAACCTTGTATGACTCGATCACATAGTTTCTAAATAGTGTTATAGCTATGAAAAATCATACTTTCTTAAGTTTAATGGTTTCTTCTAAGCTACCACATTGTTTCGAAATATTGTGCATTGCCTATATGCCTTCTATTTAACCCCTATTTCATTGCGGATGGTTTCCTATAGGAGTTGCACAGTTTTCCAAAACCACACACCAATCGTGAACCTATAGAAAATTACCCAAAACATCTCAAAATCTATCCAAAATATCCCAAACATCACCCATAAAATTTACATACGTAAAAATAATAAATAAGGGGTTACTTACTTGAAATCAGGGGTGCTACATTTTTTCCACCACTGTCCTTTCCATCCGTAGAAACTAGAAAACCATTAATGCCCTAAAATTGTTACAACCATTGATATTTAATTTCCTTCACACATTTAAAAGTCTCTTCCTAAACCCGATCATGTTTCTATAAAACCCACATTAGACCAGGGATTTTACCATGCAATAATTTCTCTTTCGTTTCCACAATCTGCACTAACATGTGCACCAAAGAAGCATCCAGATCTTGGTAAAAATGATCCCATATTATCACATGGACAGGATCCAGCTTATATAATTTCAACTGAGATATGTGAAACATAATGTGCAGTACACTATATCATGGTGCAAAAGACAACCGATATGCCACCTCACCAACTCATTCAAGTATCTGAAAGGGCCTATGTATTGAGGATAAAACTTTCCCTTATTCTGAAAATTAGAGTGTCCTAGCCTTGTAGATATCCTTAAGGATACATGATCACTTACAACTAATGGTAATGGTCATCGATGATGATTTGAATATGATTGATGATGAATCTAAGTCATCTTCATCAGTTTCCTAATCAACTGAATCTTCTCTATTGTTTTTTGGACAAGGATCAACCCAACTAGTGAAGTCTCGCCTATTTCAACCAAAAAAAGTGGAGAATAACAAGGAAACCCATACAATGATTCAAAAGGATCCATATGTATCGAGTCTTGATAGATATTTTTATACAAGAACTCAACTAACAACACATTATCTTCCCATAAGACACCAAAATCCATTAAAAAAGCCTAAAAAATGCCTTCTAATATTTTTATCATCCATTTGGATTGTCTATTCTTCTAAGGATGATATGATCTGATCATCATCAACTGAGTCCCAATGTATTTTTAAAAGGATTTATAGAAATGATATGTAAACCTCAGATCTATATATGACACTGTCAACACTGGTATTCCATGGATATTTACCACTTATCAGATCTAAAGTTTTGACAAGTCCTCCACCATATAAGATTCACGAATAAGGATGAAATGAGATGACATTATGATATGATCCACAATCAACCATATGACATCGTGTTTCCAACCCGTTCTTGGTATACCTATTAAAAAATCCATATCTATCTACTCCCATATCTAAATAAGAATAGGTAATGACTAGAACATACTTGTTGGTTTCTAATTATCTTCTTTAACCTATAAATAGGTTAAGAACCTTAAAAAAAACTCAAAAAAATTCCTTTTCATATAGATCCACCAAAAATGAACTTTCAATTCCTTATATATCTTCTGTATTCCAGGATGAACTTCCCATCTCGAATGGTGGTAGGAATGAATAATTTGTTCTTGGAAATCAATATGTATGACCACATAATTTTTGAACCACAATACTAAATTCTAATCCATCTTCCATCCCTCAATGGTATCCCCAACATTGAGTTTTGAACTCATTACAATACATTCTGAATCGAATATCTATGCCTCTTTAGTTGTCTTAAACAAATAAAGAATAAATGAAACTAGAATGAAACCACAACTTCACCTCGTTCTTCATATTCCAAGTGCATATTGGATAGGACTGACATCAACTACCACTCATCTGAAACTTCTTTTTCCAACTGAGCACATGAATTTCTACTTAATGTATTGGCCACTGAATTTCCCTTAGAGAGTGTGTACATAAAGTCAAAGTCAAACATTTGGAGGTAATCTATACATTTTTTCCTCATATTCAAATACCATTATGAATATGTTTTAAGATATTATGATCTGAAAACATAGTAAATCTCTCACCAAAGAGATAATGATTCCAAGTCTTTAAGGCATGTACTATGATAACTAAATCCAAATTGTGTTTTGGGAATTTCTTCTCACGCACTCATAATTTCCTTGAGCCATAAGCAACAACATGGTCTCCCTGCATGAGAAAACACCCCATTACTGATCTCGAAGCATCACAATACACCATGTACCATTGTCCTGATTTTGTAAGTATCAAGATAGGTACTGATGTAAGGCAAAATTTCAGCTCTGGAAAAGTTTTCTAACATCCTCATCACATTGGAATGGAACATTCTTATTTTTCAAAGCTATCATAGGCGAATCTAGTTATGATAAGTCATGAGAAAATTATCAGTAATAACCAGCTAGACCAATAAAACTATGTATCCCAAAGATATTCTTTGGTAGTTTCCATGATATAATAGTTTTTATCTTTTTGTTAATCCATAGAAACACATATTTCAAATACTAAATGGAAAAAAATCATACATATTGTTCCCAAAAATAACATTTTGAGAATGTTTCACACAACTAATGATCTCTCAAGATTCACAACCCTGTCTCCAAGTGTTGTTGATGATCAAACCGTTTCCTTAAATACATAAATATATTTTCTGAAAATAACACCACAAAAGAATCCAGATATCACTAAAATATCCAATTCATCAATTCCATAAAGACCACTGGTACATTCCTAAGACTGAAAGACATTACCATGTATTCATATTTTCCATAACTTCTTCTAAAATATATCTTTAGAATATCCTCATTTTGAACCCGCAATTGGTAATATATTGATCATAATTCAATCTTAGAGAACCACTGAGCTCCCCTTAATTAATTGAATAGATCATTAATGCGTGAAGTGGATACCAATTATTTAGCATAACATGGTTAATAATATGATAATTGACACACAATCTAATAGTTTCATCCTCCTTTTTTATGGACAAGACCGATGCTTCCCACAGAGACATGATAAGATAATTGAATCCTTCGATTTATAGATCTTCCAAATTTAATTTAAAATCACTTATTTATGTTGGTTATATCCTATAAGATAGAAGTGAGATAGGGATAGTCCCTAGAAGGAGACCAATCATAAACTCCACTTATCTCATAGGTGGTAAACCAAGTAAATTTTTAGGAAATAAATTTGGAAGCTGATAAAACACTACTAGAAAACTGTTATTCTCAATATCATCCATTGATGCAAGGGTCAATGATTCCAACTGGTATAATATTGTTCCAAATTTTGGTACCAAAAAGCTCATTTCACCTGCCTCTACATTTTGGTCTCGTTGAGATATATGCTCAATGCCATCATCAGTCATAAAACTAACCATTTTGGTATAGCAGTGAATACGAGCCTTGAAAATTGTCAACCAATCCATGCCCATGATTATATCATAAACATCCATCTCCAACATAGATAAATCCCAAATAAACTCAGCTCTATAAATAGTTATAGAACATTCTCTACACATAAAGTATCAATATTCTCTTTAATTAAGATAAGTTTAATGGTTTAACACAGAAGACATCATCCTAACTTTTAAACTTAGAAAATCAACAAAATGAGAATAAATAAAGGAATGAGATGCACCCATATCAAAAAAATCTTTCTCAAGGGCAGAATTAAAAATAATTATACCTCTAACCATAGATGGTTCAGATTGATCATCTGCAATCACCTTCTCAGCACCATATAATTGCTTTCTCTCCATACTTTATTCCTTGTTTCCCTATTGAGATTTTCGGTACTAAGGAGTCGTGGTATTCATAGAATCAACATGGATAGCTCTATTCTGTTGATGAGATTGATTCATATAGCCCTTGTCCCACCGAAGCATATGAATCCTATGACACCTGAGAAGTGTCCCAAACACCCGACCTTGGAGCACTACAACAATATAACTGAAGATGCCCCATCTAATTATAATTGTAGAATTATCTATGTTCTATTATTCATTCTCACTTCATATGGCCGAACAAACCACATTGAAAACATCTACGATGAATATTTGATTTTGAAGGAAGATTCACCGATATACCCGTTTGAATTTGATCAATACTCCCACCTTCGAAATAGGTGTCCCTCTTTTGATTTCTATTAGAATTAGAGTTCCAACCTCTTCCCATAGGTATCAACATAATTACTCTTGATGTAGACCACTTTTTAGGCAAGGAAAGATCAAGATGATTGGAAAGGAACAAAAAATATGATACAATTTGTTTCAAAAAGAAATTTGGATCTACCAAAACCGATACCACTTGTATCATCCCTTTTCTTCTCATTAGCTTTAGAAGGAAGGAGGAAATCACTTGGACTTAGGGAACATAACCAAGACACCAAAGGCTGCAAATAAATTTCAAGGGCTTCATGAAAATTTGGGGGATGATTTTCTCTTTTAAAAAAAATCCACCAACCAAACACACATAAAAAATACTACTACATGATGCATGATAAAAAATGTAAAACTACTCAAATAAAAACCATTTATATAAATAACAACTAGCAATATTACTATAAGAGAAGTCTATAAAACATCAAAGTATATAACGGAAGACAAAAAGGCCAAAAAAACTCAAAGACAACCATAACTCCAAATCTCCAACCTACTCCATGACCAATTCCAAAAAATATCTCATGTATCACTAAGTTCCACTAGAGTAGTGTAATAATTTACCTTTTCCAACATCTCGATACCCAATATCTGCGAAAGTACAAAAGTTACAAACTAGGGTGAGTGCTAAATCTTAGTAGTTTTTCCATGAATTATTTCCCTACTCATTCCACTAGGGTTGAACATGATATCAAATTTATATAAAATAGTTTATATAGAAAAAATTTAAACAGTTTATATCAAAATATAAACAAGTTCCATAAAATTTTTCCCCAAAAAAACTGTTTTTCAAAGGAAAGTAACCAACCAATGCTTTAAGACCATTTCAACAATTCTATTTTGGTATAATAATTCCATTCCAATTATCCACACATACAACTATGCATGAAACCAAGACCTACCATTCTCACGAGTGGTGAGTCATACATTTAATAATCCATCAATTAATGAACCATTTTGATGTGGGAGATCCCAGATCCTTATCCATCCCAATCATGATGGGAAAGACTCTTTACCCTTATCCACCTCGAATGCACATCAACACACACAACCATGCCAAACCAAAATCCAAAAAAACCATCTTAACCTTTTCAATACAAAGATCTTTTTTTTGGAAAAACTTTTAAAAAAAAATTTCAATAAAACCAAACTTTTATTAAAAAACCATTTTTCCATTAGATCCTCATTTTAAAATCAATATTTGAAAATCAAGAAACTAAATCCCATTATACAAAAATAAAAAATTTCTATGTTTCCAAAAACCGTTACTAAAGAGGGTTTTCCTCAGTCATTGCATAGAAAATTCACAATCAATTTTAAGAAAAATAACTAATTTGAAATCAATACTTCATATTATAAACAGTGTTGTTGAGATTGAATCTAACTACCTCAAGATTTATCTTGAAAATGAAGAACGAAACTCAAATACCAAGGAAACTGGGTTGAAACTCTAGAACCAGCCTTAAATATCTTCACCTATCATCAACAAGACCAAATATAATCATATTTGGCACCAAATATCTTAGATATATCCATAGTAAATGTAGATATAAGAAACCGCAATAGATAGAGAAGCAGATCTAAGAAAAAACACCAAGAACAACTAAGAACGATCACTTACCATGAGAATACTGCTTCAAAACATCAAGATAAGACTCTGGATAAGCTCTAAATAAATAGAGAGAGGTTCTAAATCATTTTGAGAAAGAAAAATAATGATTAGGGTCACTTAGGAGAAAAAATTAGGGAGTTAGAGGTCAAAACATGTGAGATCCATAATTTTAGGATCCCACTTTTAACCCATGCACAGTTAGTCACACGGTTAGGAAAACCCTATGCTAACCACGTGCCAACTTCTATCCCAAGAAGGAACCTCACACAGCTGGCTTGCACGGTTTCCAAACCATTCTCCAACTCTACCAAAGACCATTATCTCAAGTTGAATAGTTTCTTTTAGGATGACTCATAGTTTGGAAAAATGATTCACGGCCTGTGCACCTTCCCTTTAGCCCCTATTTCATTGTGAATGGTTTTCTGTAGGTGTTTCATGGTTTTCCCAAACCATGAACCAACATTAAACCTCTATAAAAGACCCAAAAACATATAAAAAGTTCTCCAAACTCTCTCAAACT
This sequence comes from Viscum album, assembly GCA_963277665.1. Taxonomy (NCBI): domain Eukaryota; kingdom Viridiplantae; phylum Streptophyta; class Magnoliopsida; order Santalales; family Viscaceae; genus Viscum; species Viscum album. The sequence goes on along the minus strand of OY728143.1, from coordinate 1,198,364,390 downwards.
TAACCCATAAATTTACATACTTAAAAATCATAAGAAAAGGGTTACTTACTTGAAACTAGGGGTGATACATATAACATATTTAAACTAATACATGGGATAATTCTCCCCAGTTTCACTGATATGTAACATATTTTTATTTCTCTCTAAAAATTTATAAGATATTTTTAATGGCATAGTGTGATACATTAGATTTTTCCTTGGTGATTTAAAGAATATGTAATATGTTTTTCTAGGGGAAAAGGAACATGTAAGATATTTTTAAACCATTGTGAGAATACGTATGGTATTTTACTTGGATAAAATTAGAAAATTTTAGTTTCACAGCATGAACTGATCTGATGCATCACAAATTATTTTGTTGTGCAATGGTATTGATCCCAATAATTTTGAGAATTTAAATCTTTCCAAACCTTTTTATTGAACACGTGGTTTTAAATTATAATTGAGGGATAATATTTTTATATATAAAAGAATGAAACCTTAAGTTTCACTGGTGACTGGAGATGATGAGAAAAGAATTAAAGCGCATGTTTGAAGGAAGTTAGCTAGGGATTTAGGGAAATATATTCAAATTAAAACGGGAAAATATCACGAGGTTTACTAATAATGGAGGAAGTGAGATGGAATCTAAAAAATGAAGGATAAATAGGAAGGAAGGGGAAGTCAGTTTGTGTGCTACTACTGCTACTAGAGTCTTTTGAATTTTATTGGCTATTCTAATGTAATTTTCATTCATTATCCTATAATTATTATTAACCATCATAAGAATGGGTAAAAATATTTTCTTATTGGGGAAGGTAAGGATATCATTTTTTAATGTTTTAGTTTCACTTTAAATGAATAAAAAATATTCTCGATTCATTGATTTTAGTATTTAGTGGAAGATTATTACATTAAATGTGATTGTGTTTGAATTATTTGACCTATTAATTGTTTTATACCTTGGATGTTGAACAAAATATATACATTAAGTTAGTTTAGTTTATATATGATGGAGCATGATTTTTTGAGTGGCGAGTGTCTAAAAATTACTGACACATATGTGAATGAAATAGATTACTTTTTAATTTATTTGGAAAATCAAAATATGTTTGGGTATTTCCTGAATAGTTTAGGGTTGGTTCACTATTTTGGTGTAATTGATACCTTTTTAAACACATTGTAAGAAGTAATGATCAAGAAATTATTTCTACTATATTAGTTTTTACCACATTCTGCTGTTAGTATTTGAAATTAAGTTTAATACTTTAACATGTTTTATTTGTTTTGATAAATTAATATTTTATCACATTTAATGAAATTCATTTTTTTAAAATAAAATTTTTAATTTACTTGTTTTATGTTTTTTAATTAATGATTATATATTTTTTAACATTAATTAATGTTTGTTAATGATTTTTTGGTAATGTATTTGAGTAAAAAATTATCCATCCAGGAAACTCTCTTAGGCTAACCCTACTACCACTCATATGGGAACAATGGTCTACTCTGTGGGAGGACCATATCTAGAAACCTGCATAGAGGAAACTGGGTATGAAACTGAGACCATGTATAAGGTCTTCTGGATCAAGCTTGGAGGAGAAATTGAATTTGGCCTGGTAATATCACTCGGTTGTGGCCCATGAAGAGGTGAATGGGGTGCGACTAATGAACCCTGTCGACAGTTTGATGGTTTCTTAGAACATCTTAAAGGTTATTGTGGTGGATTACCACATCATGTATCTGATGTGGGATAACCAACTGTTATCACTATTCATTAGTTCTATAAATATATGGATATTTTCTTAGCCATCCAATTGGTTTCCCATGAACCATCAGATCATCTATTTATTTTCCTATGCCTTAATCGATCTTCCACGTATATCCTTTATGATTTCAGACATATTCTTACTTCTATCACCAGAGTTATTTAGTTTGCAGGATCACTCAGCTTAGTATTCTTAAGACCTTTATCGAACACCTATTTCTCACATTTCATGCATCTAGGATTGGTATGATGTTCTTTTCAATTCCTCCTCAAGTGGAACCGGTGATGTTTACACCTATTTCACAATATAAAAAATAGTTCACTATAGAATCCACCATTGGATACCACTATTATATCTCATTTATTCACCAATATATCAGCATCCACGGGTAGATCACACCAATGGTCAATCATTAGACCATTATGATTTTATCCTTTATATTATTGCATCACCTTACACCTTTGTATCATGAAAACGACTGTGAATTTCTTTTGAGCAATGGTCAAATGTTCAACCACTAGTAGATGCATGATTCAATGGTAGATCTTCATGCATCGATAGTTAAATCCATGCAATAGTAGATTATTTTTTCCCCTATTAGTACTCTATTTTCTAGTTGGATAGAGGCATGGTAGTATCATCTTTATGCCTCCCCAAAGTTCATCCATTTGATAGAGGCGATATATTTATTTAAAGTAGTATATCCTTACAATTCAGCAGTACTGTGCATCTATTAATAGTTTATGACATTAGTCAATGGTAGATCAATCGTTCATTGGACATCACAGATAGATCTCCTTTAAACCATCAATGAGTCAAGTAGTAATGGGAGATTTTCTACTGATGGACAATATCATGGAAGCAGCTCCATGTTCATTGTTGTAGCTTAATGTTAAACCAGTAGATCTATCTACCACTAGACATCAACGGTAGATCAACCTACCATTGCACTTTATAAGTATATCCTCTATTCATTACACCAATGGTTTATCTCCTTTAAGAAATGGTATAAACTCTTCTCGACACCACCAATTGATCAATCTACTATTGACCAATAATAAATAAATCTACTACTAGGTATTTTAATCTATAGTTAGTTTAAAATATTTTTTCTAAAAAATATATATCTTATCTTTTAATTGATGTTATTAAAATTAATATTTAGATAAATGTTTTTTTATATTTTTTTAAAAAATATAATTATATTTTATGTTAAAAAATAATTGTGAGAATATGTTATGTACATATATGCATGAAATATATATATTCTTATGATTATTTGTTTTACAACATTTTCATTTTAATAATACACTAGAATTTTATTTTAACTATTTTATAATTATTAATTCTATACATTTTTTTAATTAACTTTTTAAATGTTTTATATTGATATTTTATGAAGAAATATAGTGTATGAATGTTCTTTGTTATTTAGCATAGAATTTATAGACAATGGTAATGATAACATTAATTTTTTATGAACTAACAAGTCAAATTCAGGTACTGGTTTTGAAGACGATCCTAGAAGATATTTGTTTTAATGACGTGAGATTAATTAATTAGATATATATTTAAAGGATAAATAAATTATTTTATAGACCATTCAATAGATTATTTATGATATAACTATGTGAATATATTCTTACTACTCTCATCTGATCAAGAAACTACTGTGACTTATCCCTGGTTGTGATTAAAAAATAACTTCAATGATTAACTTTCATCCATTCAAGTGATCAACGATCATGAAGCTTCACCATCTTTGATATCTTTTGATAATATTCTAGTTTATTTGTATTTGGTTCTTCATGAAATATTTTATTATTATGTTTAGTTTTCATTGTGTTTGATTTATGATTTTACCAATAAAAAGAAATCATTGCATTTTCTCATTATTCCACCACAAAAAAAATTCTAAGTTGTGAATCCTGATGAAAATTCAGGTAACATATTAGGTTTGGTATCCTGTAAAAATAATGGGTTGTGCCTTTATGTATTTGTAAAATGAAGTGTTTGTAATATGTTTTCAAACCTTTAAAAGAGAGGTTCTTAGTGGGTAACAATATTTTTTCTGAGTATATAAGGTTGAGAAGTGGACTAGGATCTTTGAGATCTGAACCACTATAAAACTTTATGTTATGTAATTTTATTTCTTTTTCACTTTATTTTAAGAACACAAAACTCACTACAGATAATCATTTTATAAACTATGATTATTTTTTTTAATTTTTATATGAATATTCACCCCCTCTAGTCATTATTACTATATCTATCGATCCAAACATTGGTATCAATGGTTAAAACCTTCCTTAAAGGATAGTTAGCCTCTATTATTATTTCTATCATTTATTTTTTACTCTGTTCTAACCTGATATCCCAGAATTAACATTATAAGGAATAAAAGAAAAGGATTTGTTTAATATGATAAGTGTAAATGTGAATGCTGGATGGATTCCAAAAAAGCCCCTCATTATTTGTCGGAAGCGACTATGGATACTAGAGGGATGTAATGGAAGCCTACCTAAAGAAGTTATGTGTAGATCACTAGACTATTATGGATAATCCATATGAGCTACAAAAAGTTGATCCAGACAAACTTTCAGGTAATGACATGAAATAATATATTTTGAATTATAACGTTAAAAATATTTAGTACTATTATATAAGTAGAAGTGTCTATATCCATGTTTCATATTTTAATATAGTCCACGATATATGGATAATACTTCAAGTGACTCATTATGCAACTAAAAATATATAGAGAACCAAACTAGGAATGCTTTGAGAAGAATACAAGGACTTCAATATGGGAGATGAAGAATTATTAAAATAGATCTTCCATCAGTTTACAAGTATAACTAATTGAGTGAGTGCTCTTGGAGTAGTTTTGGACAACACAACTCAAGTGGAAAGATTACTAAGAGCTCTTCCAAAAATATGATATGTAAAGAATGTGGCCTTCAATGAGAGTAATTTTCTAAGGTGTATACCATAGATGAACTAACAAGATATCTATTTCTGTATAAATTAGAGTTTAATAACATTAATTATGATAAGTCTACAAAAAAGAAAGGTTTTTCATTTAAATATAATGTTTTTGATACCACTACTGCTTCTGAGTTTGAGTTCCAGGAAAGTGATAAGGATATGGATCTATTTAGTAATATTTTCTTCAAGTTCATGAAAAATAATGGTGGAAAATGAAATTTTAGAAGAAAGTTCATAAATGACTATATGAATGGTAATTATACTAATAATAATGATGTTTTGGAATTAACATTTTATGAGTGAAGGAAGAAATACTAAATAAATACTAATTTCCCTAAGCTCAAATATCCAAATAAATACAAATATAAAAGAAGAAAATAAAAAAATTATTTGTTTGGAGGTTGGGAATTCTCATATAATTATAACTCAAGAAGTGATTCTATAAGTGAATAAGAGATATGAAATCTTGAACTGATGGTTATATAGTGTATGATAAATGATTCACACTTTACTTAGTTAATAACTCATGAAAATGCTGATTATAATTCTTTATCTAAAAATGGAAATGAATTTTTTTTAAAATCATGTTCTGATTCTAATTCTATAAATTCATAATTTAAATGACTTCTCAAAGACAATGAATAATAAAAAAATTACGGAGTCAGGATAATTGAAATGTATGCTGACTTAAAAACTAAAAATAACAAGTTGATTAAATAAAATGAAAAAATAAAAATGGAATGTGATAATATTAAAATTTATGTTTCCTATAATGATAAATCTAATGTTAACTATGATTCTGAATTGTTAAAATTTAAAGAGGAAAATGAAAATGTTAAAAAATTGCTCGTATTAAATGATAATGATTAAGAAAGAATATTTAATTTAGTTCTGAATATTGTAACTAAAGTTGAAAGTGATTGTAAAAAAATTATTTACGAAAAAAAGAAATTAAGAAATGAAACTTATAAATCTAATGTAAAAGCTTATATAGATTTAGAAACTATTAAAAAATAGAATATGAATTTGAAAAATGAAGTTGACAACATTAAATAGAATTATCTACTTTTGTTGAAGGTAAAGAACAATATGATAAGATGATGTCTTTAATGAAACTAACACCAACCAGAATGGTTTTGGATATGATAGTTTATCAAAAATTTTAAATAAGACTAACATTGTTAAATTCTCAAAAGGAATTATTTCTACTGTATCCAGTTTTATGTGTAGAATGAAAGGTCATTATGATAATGAGTGTTAACTGATATTTACACAATTATTTGGGCATACTAGAACTTTCATTTCTAGAGATTTATTTTCTAATCATCCCACTAATAAATTCTTTAAATCAATTTGTGTGCCAAAATTTTCTACTAAAAATCTAGTTGGAACCAAGTTAGCATTGGTACCAAAACAGTCTATTTGATTGTTAAATTTCAAGAAATATTCCTTAAAAGTATCAAAGACTCATAATATTTAGACAGTAGATTCTCTAGGCACATGATAGGTGATATTTCAATTTTTTTTATTTAACTCATGTGAAGGTGGCCTTTTCACATTTAGTGACAACTTTAAAGTCCAGATTAAAGGTATTGTTGAAGTTGGTTTTTTAAAATAGTTATTCTTTAAAAATCATTATATGCACTTGGTTTAAAACATAATATTATAAGTATATCACATTTGTGTAGTTATGGATAAAACTTTATTATTAAAAATGATAAATGAACCATTTTGAACAATAAATTAGTTTTATTTTCTCAAAATAGAAAATAAAATGTATACTCTATTGATTTATATGATTTAACTAAACAAAAGGTTAAGGGTTTGAGTGATGTAGAAATAGTTCACATTATGTGGAATAGGATACTTATGCATGAAAATTTCAGATTGTTTCACAAACTAACAAAGCATGAATAGGTTCTATAACTACCCTAGTTATATAAAAGGAATGTCTAGGTTATAGATGATTACAATAGATTCTTTGGGATTTATTTCTTATCTCATAAAAATGAAACTCTAACAAAATTTAGGATTTATTTAGACTTATGAAAAAATTCAATAAAGTATAAATCATATCTATCCAAAGTGATAGAGGTAGTGGATTTTTTAATTTATAATTTGATATTTTTTTGAAACAAATGGATATAAACATTATTTTCCAGCACCTAGTACACAAAAACATAATGGTGTGGTAAAAAGAAAGAATATATCTATTCAAGAAATGGATGGGTCAATGCTAATGGAATTTAGTGTACATAAATACTTTTGGGAAGAAGCTGTTAATATAGGATTACATGTTTTAAATACAGCTTCTAATAGTCTATTTTTAAATAATACCCCTTATGAACTCCTTTAAGGGTTTAGACCTAAAGTTAGATATTTTAGGGTATTTAGTTGTAAGGTATATATCTTAAATAAAAAATATAACTTAGAAAAATTCAATTCTAAAAGTAATAAAGGGATATTTCTAGGATATGAAAATATTTTAAAATATTATAAAGTATTCAATAAGAAAATTTTAGTTTTTTAAGAATATGTTCATGATAATTTTAATAAAAATAATTTTAACAAATAGGATTTTGATTTAAACAAAGACAATGATTAATTTATTGAATTTATGTTTGGTGAAGATAATGACAAAGATAAAAATAACGAATCAACTGAGGGGGAGAATATATATTCTCAAACTGATCCTAATGAATGGAAAACAGTTAAATATCATCCAATTGAAAAATTAATTGTTAATGTAGAATATGGAATACAAACCAATTTTTTTTACATTACTATGCAAGCTCTAATTTTGTTTCGAATTTTGTTCCTATCAATATTGATAATTCTATAAGTAATTTAAATTAGATTAATTATATGCATAATGATATAAATCATTTTGAATGAAATAAAGTGTGGGATTTAGTTAAATTACCCAAAGATAAATCTATAATAGGAACTAAATTGATTTTTCATAATAAAATTGATGAAGATAGAAATATAGTTAAAAATAAAGCAAGACTAGTAGTTCAAGGTTATTCCCAGGAAGAGGGGATTAGATTTTAATATTATTTCTCTCTTGTTTCTAGGATAGAAGCAATTAGATCTCTATTATCTTATTCTTGTTAAAAAAAACAAATTATTTTAAATGGATATAAAAAGTGCCTTTTTAAAATGGAATTATTTCAGAAAAGGTCTATGATAAACTACCTCTGGAATTGAAAATGATAAGTTTCCAAATAAAGTTTTAACAATTAATAAATCCTTTTATGGTCTTAATCAATATTCAAGAGATTGGTATGAAATACTAACACAATTTTTAATAAAAAATGATTTTGTTAAGGATAAGGTTTATCCAACCTTGTTTATAAAACGAGTTTCAAATGACATAATGATTGTACATATATATTTCAATGATATAATATATAGTTCAATAAATGATTCACAATGTAATTATTTTTCTAAATTCATGAAAATTGAATTTTATATTTGCTTAATGGGAGAACTAAAAATTTTCCATGGTCTAAAAATTAATAAAATGAAATATGGTATTTTATTAAATCATGATAAGTATACTAAATAACTTGATAAATGGTCTGGAATTGATTATAGTAAGCCTATGAAAATCCTAATGATTTCCAATTACAAATTGGATATGGATGAATATGGAAATACATTTGATAATAAATATTTAAAAGGCATTATAGGTTGTTACTTTATCTCATTGCATCGAGACCAGACACAATTTTATCATTATGTTTGTGTGCTAGATTCTCATGCAACACAAAATAAAGTCATTTTAAATTTGTTAGAAGAATAATTAGTTATATTAAGGGTAATTTTTGTATTAGATTATTTTATTCTAATAAAAACTATTTTTATTTAATATCTTACTCCGATTCTAATTTTATAGATTATAGACTTGACTAGAAAATCACTATAGGTATGTGTCATTTTTTAGGTGAAAGTTTAATTTCATGGAGTCATAAGGAAAAACTTTTATTAGAAATGTCAATAGTTACAGCTGAATATGTTGCTGTTCCTAGTTTCTATTTACATAGTATATGGATGAAATAAACATTATTTGATTTTAATATTTTTTTAGATAAAGTTCCAATTTTCTGTGACAATTCAAGTGTTATTTGAATTTCTAAAAACACACTTCAATACTCTAGAATAATACAAATAGGTGTTAGATTTAATTTTCTTGGGGGTCATGTAAATAAAGGTGATATATATTTAGAATTTATTCATAATAAGAAACAGTTAACAAAAATTTTCACTAATCCTTTAGATTTTATTAAATTTGAGAAAATAAAATTTGAATTTGGAATGCTAAAATCTTAAAATTTATTTTAACTATAGTTATTTTTTTGATAAATTTTTTTATTGTTTTTAAATTATCCCTCTGTTTTTTATTACTCTAATATTGTAACTATCTGTTAAATGTCATGGAAATATATTACTCAGATTACTATTTAGTAGTTGATTTTTGTTTAAAATTGAGACTACTTTTAATGAGAAATTCTAATGTACTTTTTGATAAATTTAAAAAATGGGGATATTTTTTTTGAAAATTTAATAAATGTTTTGTTTTGTATTTTAAAAATGGGGAGGCTATTATTATTTTAAATTGAGTTTAATAATTTAACAAGTTTTACTTTTTTTGATAAATTACTTTTTTATCGCATTTAATTAAATTCAAAACTATTTTTAAAATAATAATTTTCATTTACTTGTTTTCTATTTTTTAATTAATGAATGTTGATTTTTTAACTTTATTAAATATTTTTTAATGATTTTTTTCTTGGATTTGAGTAAAAATTTATCCATCCATGAAACCCTCTTAGGCCAACCCTACTACCACTCATAGTGGGACAATGGTCTACCCTGTGGGAGGAATGAACCTAAAATCATTCATAGAGGTAGGAAATTATGAGACTGGGCCCTTGTATAAGGCCCACTAGATTATTACTGGAGAAGCACATGGATTGGGATTGGTAAGCATTTTTTTCCATGGTACGTGAAGACGAGAATGGTGTGCGGGTGCTAAACCCCACTGATAGCTCGATGGTTTCTTGGTGCATCTTGAATGATATAGTGGTGTATTAATGCATCATGTATCTGATGTGGTACAACCAACTACTATCACTATTCATATATTCTAAAAATAAACAGATATTTTATCAGCTGTTCTATCAGTTTCACACGAGCCGTCTGATCATCTAATTGTTTTACTGTGCCTTAATTGAACTGTCACACATCTCCTTTCTGATTTTGGTTGTATTTTTCCTTCTGTTACTTGAGTTCTTTAGTTCATTGGATCACTCAGTTCATAATTCTTGCAACATTCATCGAACACCCAAATATCACACTACACATATCTAGAATCATTAAGCCATTATCTCTAACACCTCCTTTGGTGTCACTAGTGAGGTTTTCACATGTTTTCAATAGAAATGATAGTTAAATGCATCATCTACCATTGAATACCATTCGTAGATATCATTTGATCAATAGTATATCAAAATATATTGGTAAATCAACATCCATTAGTAGATCACACCAACGGTTGACCATTTGATTGCTATCCTTTTCTCCTTCGTATTGTAGCATCACCTTGAAAAACCGTTTCATGCATACTGACTGCTCATTTATTTTGATAAAAGGTAGAATATTTGACCACTAGTGGATCCATGATTCACAGTAGATATTCATACACCAGTACTTCAATCCATGCAATGGTAGATTTTTTTTTTCCACCAGTAGTTCTTTATTTTCCAATTTCATAGAGTCCTGGTAGCAAAATATTCATGATTCACCAAAGTTCATACTTTTGATGGAGGTAGAATATTTCTTCATAGTATTATCTATTTACACTTTAGAAGTACTATATATCTATCACTGGTAGATTAAATTTCCCAATGGTAGATCAATATAACATTGGACATCACTAGTAAAGATCCTTCAAACTACTGATGCTTCAATTTACAACCGAAGATCCTCTACCACTAGACAATGTCATGAAAATAGATCCTTGTTCATTACTGTAGTTTTATATTCCACTAGTAGAACTATCTACCATTGGACATAAACTGGAGATCAATATGTTATTAAACATAATTGGTAGATCCTATGTTTATTACATCAATGGTTTATCTCCTTCAATCAATGGTATAACCTCTACTCGACACCACTGGTAGATCAATCTACCACTGACCAACGATAGATCAATCTACCATTAGGTATTTAAATCTACCCTTAGTTCAAAATAATTTTTCTAAAAATTATATTTCTTATATATTCATTTATTTTATTAAAATAAATATTTAGATAAATATTTTAGTATATTTTATTAAAAAATTAATTATATTTTAGGTAAAAAATAATTGTGAACCTATTTTATGTACATATATACATGTAATATATATTCTTATGATGCTCTATTTTACAACATTTTCACTATCTTAATATTTTGAATGTTTATTCAGTTTTTTAACTATTTTATAATAATGAATTGTATATATTTTTTATAATTAACTTTTTAAATTTTTTATATTAATATTTCATGAAGAAATATGGAGTGCTAATGTTATTTTTTATTCAGCATGAAATTTACAGACAAAGGTAATAGTAACAATATTTTATTTTTATGAGCTAAAAAGTGGCATATAACTATTGGTTTTGAAGATTCTTCAAGAAGATAATTTTCTCATGATGTGAGATTAAATCATTAAAGATATATTCAGTGGATAAAAACAATCCCTATACAGATCATTCAATAGATTATTTTTTATACAACTATGTGAAATAACTCTTCCTGCTCTCAACTAATCCAGAAACTACTATAACTTATATTACATGTATGTGATTATAGAGGAAATTCAAAATTCAACCTTAGTTCATTAAATTGATCAATGATCATTAATATTTATCATATTTGACATATTTTTATCATCTTCTGGTTTCTTTGTATTTTTTTCTTCATGTAATCTTTTATTTTTTTGATTGTGTTTCTTTGAGTCTAGTTTATGAATTTACCAATCAAAAGAAATTATTTAATTGTATGGTTATTCCACCAAAAATAAGGGAATTATAGGTTGTGACTACTGATCAAAATTCAAGTAACAAACTGGGTTTGGTCTCCTATAAAAATATTAGGTTGGGACTTTGTGTACTTATAAAAGGTAGTGTTTGTAATAGGTACCCACACTGTTAAAAGTGAGGTTATTTGTGGGTACCAATCATCTTGAGGAGTAGATAAGGTTGAGGAGTGGACTAGGATCTTTGTGATCCGAACCACTATAAATCTTTGTGTTATGTCATTTTTATTTCTGATGAACTTCATTTAAAGAACGAAAACACTCACTACAAATCATTATTTTATAAAATATGATTATTATTTTTTAAAATTTTTAAATAACTATTCAACCCTCTAGAAATTATTGTCTTCTCTATCGATCCAAAACCATAAAACTATAGTGATTTATGAAATGATTGTATATTATTTCATTTATTAATTAATTATAATAAGAGTTAACTATTTTAAAGTCTATGATACCATTGAAATTGGTTATACAACCATAAACCCATGACCTACCATATTTTGAATTACATTATATAATTTTAAATCACATTCAGTTTCTCTTAAAACAAAATTAATTCAAAATCAACCCCTTCTAAACTAATTATGACAATTTAATTTTTTCAACCCTCTATAGAGACAACCCATGGTTTCCAATATATTATATTTATAGTGACCTAGGGTTTTTAATATCATTTTGTAAGCCCATTACAAATGTTTAAAAAATTTGGCACTATTTGCAGGGAGGTAGTATCGAGAATACTAATTTTTTAATTATATGACCATATCTAATATTTAAAAAATCTTATCCCTTGATCAAAATATTAGGATCAATTCATTAAAAAACATTTATAATTGATTTTTCATGCCTATTTTGAGTAAATATTTCTAATATACTCTAATGAAACTTAGAGTATTCACTGTGAGCCTAAAATAATGGAATGAAATCCTAATGATATCTTAAGATATCTCTATGCATCTCACATTATAAATCAAAATACTCAAATTTCTATTCCAATACTATAAAATAATTTTGAATTAAATATTTGTTTGATGAAACTATCTTATATATTTCATAGTCTTTTAGGTGAATAACCTAATAATAACATCAAAGAGTTCACCTTAGTATGCTCCACACTAAATCCTAGTAGAGTATTATAAGATCAATTAAAGTAGAGAGACTTTCAATTATCATTGGAAGGATAAAATAATGAGTGGTTGTATAGTTTTCAACACTATAGGTAAATGGACGAGATGATCAGTATCATAGATTTCTCCAAAGATGTTTCCACAATTAAAGAATCATAAAAATTGGGAAAAAGATTTATGCCATTATACATGCATCATAAAGAGGGTTTTTTGAGTACTAAGATATATTTTAGAATTTTTATTCTAGTTTCCCCCACCAATAAATAAAGGTGTTTCACTTCTATGTCTTTTTATATCAAGGATTGTCTGATAGTCATAGGAACCCACTGGATGCAACCTGAATAGAATATCTCATTGAAAAATCACTAGTTGAGTCTGAATGACATATTGAAAATATATCCTAGAATTCCTAGTTGTTTGGTAAAAGTGGTACTGGTACTAGGGGACTAATGAAATGAGGTCTTTTGAATCACCCCTTAGAGAGTCTAATCTATAGGAACTAACTAGTTTGGTTAGACAAATGGATTTGAATAAACCAAGTAAAAAATAGTCACCATCAAGGGTATGTGGTGTGCATTATTCTCCAAACCATTATACAAACAATTGTGTTGAGGTGCTAGGAATCAAGAGTTACACAATATAATATCATAAGAAGATGTTTTATAACCCTTCTCAAGGCAGAAGTGAAGCCTCTAAATTCAAAGTTATATTTGGGAATAAATAAAATTAGACCAAACCACCCTATGAAAACTAATATCAACACCTTCACCCTTTCAATAACTATATAAATATACCATCAACTAACCAAATTAAAAACTAACCTCATTTCAATAAAAAAATCCTTCAAGAATATCTCAACCATATTATAACAACTTATGACATACCAAAGAGGATTAAATGATAAAGATTTTAGTATTTATGTAAATAAATTGAAGAATAATCTTGGAATACTTGTAGTGATATTTTCTAAAAACCTAATAATATTTCCAAATCAATCAATTCAAAACCATACAAGTAATGTGATCCTGCTGAAAACTATAAGTCTTAATGAAATTTAATCCATAGAAAAACTTAAGTCTAATAAAAACCAGAACAACATTGAGGATAATTAAGTTAAATAATCTAAAAAGAACCCTAAGAAGGGAGGAGGATTAAAATGGAGAGGAATACAAGCCTGGAAGGAATACAAAGAGTTCATAAACACCCCTGAAAAAATATAACATGTATAAGAGATAAATTCCAATTCCATTCCCATAAAAAATGATCTAATCAAGGAAGGTACAAGAGGAGGAAATTAAAAAGGATATTTAGTAACTTTAGAAATTTGAAATCAATATCCCCATACTTTAATCTATTAATAAAATTACAAAATATGTTACATTACTTATGAAATGATTCACCAATAATTTGTGACTTCAATTTAATGAGAGAGTAAATTTGGGAAGAAGTTTTTCATCCTTCATCACCTCATAAAAACCTAATAAATTTCAAGATCTAGGGACATTTTCTATCCTTGTACAATTATATCCATTTTTTAAAGATGATTTATGTGATATTGGAGCCTCTATAAATGTAATTCTATATTCTATTTTTACTTATTTTTATATGGGAGAAATTAAAACCAAAATAGTTGTTCTTAAATTTGTAAATAGATCCATTTACTTCCCAATAGGAGTTTGGGAATATGTTCTAGTCAGAGTGAAAAAATCCAATATTTCCAATTTACTAATACGTGTTTAATATAGATGATGAAAAAAGCTTAACATAGTCACCCATAATTTTAGGTATACCTTTCTTGAAGACAACCACTACCATCATAAATGTACATGAGGGAACTCTCAATATGGAATTTGTTGAGAAAACTATACATTTCAACATATTTTATTCCATTAAGTACCCTCAAGAGGATAATTCACACATCACATAGTCTCTCACTAAAGGGTATGATACTAGTGAAAAATATGGTATGCTACATGAAATTTTGACTTTAATAAAATAATTAAAATTTGAAACTTCAATAAAGAATAATTGGAAACAACTTTAATAATCTATATATATCCTAGAATAATAGATAATTAATAATTTAATTAATGATTTTTATCATTTGTTAAATTAATAAGAATATAATATTTTATATTTTATATAATAATTTGAATACATGGATGTAAGAAATTCAAATCTAATTCCATCCTTAGAATAACCCCCACTCCTGGAGTTAAAATTCTTGCCCATTGACCTAAAATATGTGTACTTAATGGAATGAGACTTTTTTTTATTAATTATTGATATCAATTTTTCTCCCAATAAGGAACAAATATTGATAAATTTGTTAAGGTAAGATATTCAAGATATAGGCTGGAGTCTAAGAGATATTCCCAAGATAAGTCTGAAAATCAACATGCATATAAATTTTATTGAAGATAATTAAAAAAAAATTAGGAAGACCCAGAGAATAATCAATCCAACCATTATATAGTGTTTCAAGAAATATATAGATTTTTTTAAAAGAATGTATTGTCTACTCTATTTCTAACATAAAATGATTCAATTCCATCTATATAGTTTCCAAGAAAACATGAATGGCCATACTAAAAAATGAGAAAAATAAATTAATCCTTATTTGATTCCATAATATTTAGAGAGTGTGCATATAATATAGAAAGTTAAACCAGTTCACTAGTTTAGATCATTTCTAAATTCCATTTATTGAACAAATTTTAGAAATACTATCATGAAATACTCACTATGATTTTCTAGATAGATTTTCAAGATACTTTCAGGTTCCCATTGCACTTCAAGATCAAGAAAATAATAAATTTATATATCCCTATGAAACCATTACTTACAAAATTATTCCATTTTTATTGTATAATGAACTATGTAAATTCTAATGATACATTTTAAGCATTTTCTAGGATGATATTAAAGATTTATATGAAGTTTTTTTGGATGATTTCACTGTATTTTCTAATTAATTTGATCACTTTTTGGAGATATGAATAATATTTTTAAAACCTACATTGAGAAAAACCTTTTTTTAAATTTTTAAATGTTTTATTTCTTGTTTCAAATAAAAATAGTTTCGGGCATTCTATTTTAAAAAATGGGATTGAGGTGGATAAGTCCAAAATTGAAGTGATGAATGCATTTCCCTATCCTACCCATGTGAAAGATGTTAGATATTTTCTAGGATATACCAGGTTTTATATGAGTTTTATCAATTATATTAGTAATTTTTATCTTATAATGTACATTTTACTTTTGAAATATATTGAATTTACTTTTTATCATTATTATATAGAATATTTTTATGAACTAGATAGTAAACTGATCACAACATTGGTGATGTAACCACCTAACATGAACCATCCCTTTGAACTACTTTATGATGCATCAAACCCTGATATTGGAGTATCATTATCTCAAATAATTGAAGGAAGACCCTATGTAATTGAATATAATTTAATAACACTAAATACTTTCTATAACTATTACACAACCATTGAAAAATAATTTTGAGTAGTTGTTTTTACATTTCATAAATTTAGATCATACTTTCTAGGAACGTAAGTTACTATTTTTTATGACCTTGAAGACCTAAGGTATGTAAATAATAAGAAAAAATCTAAACCAAGGATGGTTAGAAAGATGTTGCTGCTCCAAGAGTTTGATCTAGAAATAAATTATATAATGGTAGTTGAGAATCATGTAGCAGATCTTTTAAAAAGGATACCCCATACAACCACGGTAGAGATTCTAGATAACAAACCATTCAATGATTTCATTAAAGGAGAAGAATTATATTTAGTTGAAGGTGAAGTACTCCGATATTCTGATATGGTCAACTATTTTTTTAACTTCTCATGTTCTATCTCACTTGAACCCCCAAAAAATTATTAGGCTCAGATATATATCAAGGTTTAATATTTTGGATGATTTATATTTTTGAAAGATTTTTAATGATCAAATTATTAGGATGTTTTTTCTTAAGAGTGAGGCATAGTCTATAGTAGAATTGTTATATACTATATCTTGAGGAGGCAAATTTAAATCACAATGTTATAATAAAAAAGTTTTAGAAAAAAGTATATAGTATCCCACATTGTTTACAAATTCTAATGATTTTTTTAAAATACGTGAGAAGTTCTAATTTACTAGAAACAAATCTAAATGAAAAAAATTCCCCAAAACCCATAATATTTTGTGAGATATTTTAATTTTGTGGAATATAATTCATGGGGCACTTTCTCATGTCCTTTGGAAACTCTTAAATCTTATTATAAGTGAAATATGCTTCAAAATGGGTGGAAGCTAAATCCACCAAAACCAATGAAGCTATTTTTTTATACTTGGTAGGAATAATTTCATTATATGTTTCAAGTCATTAGAGATATTATTAGTTATCAAGGGTCTCAATTATGTAAAAAGATCATTTAATATTTGATGAGAAATCATGAAGTGTATAATGAGACATCAAAACCCTACCGTACACAAACTAATTATTAATATAATGTTTAATACATGGATATTATGGGAAACTTAGGGGGAAAATATCAATAAAAAAAATAAAATATTGGAGTTAAAGGTTGAAATACATTTTATGCAATTATAGAATAACTTATAACACTCATATTGGAACGATTCCATACCAGTTGATTTATTGGAAGAGTTGTCACTTACCTATGGAGATGGATAAAAAGGACTATTTAAAATCTAGAGTGATAATTATGGATCTATAAATAGTTGGGATATAAAGAAGAATATAACTTTAGGATCTTGATTCAATAATAAGATAATTTTTTGTGAACTCCAGGGTTTATAAGGAAAGAACTATGTGGACCATGACAAAGAAATTCAATTCCATAGTCAAAATAATTATAGAAAAAATTCTCTCTAGATGTATAATGCCTTTTATTTGGTGCTGTGTAGATTATTATAAAAGGGAAACTCCCCCTTATTGTTAATGGGAAAAACCTTAAGAAGTATCATTGGAATCTTCCACAAGCACTAGTGGAGGAGATTACACTCTAGAAACCCATCTACTAGTAGAAACACAAGTTTATAACTTTAATTAACCCTTGATTGATTTATATATTTATATTAAATAAATTTTCAACTTAAATATCTGGTATAATACTCTAATGACACTACATCATTTATTTCAGGGGAAGTGAAACCATTTTTGTTTTAGGGTTTTTACATTTTTGGTCTTTATCATTCATTTTTTGTGTATATGTTTTTCATTTTTAATGTGTTTTGAAACCTACTAAGCTCAATATAAATACATTTTAAAAATTTAAACCTATTACAATTTTCAGAAACTGATTTGACTCATAAAATTAACCCTGATGAATGCTAAAGTGAACTTGTTTTCAAATTCAAAGTGTGTAAAATTAATGAAAACCCACCAATTATTGAATCTCATGCCATGAAATACTAGCCAACATTAAAATCAATTAATTGAGAGCCTTGTGAACTAATTTAAAATATTCTAATAATTATTTCATTTCTTGAGAGAACTAAGAAATTATTTTTTTAAAAGGTTGGGGCCGAAGCCTCGTTTAATGAGGACCATATGTTTTAAATGATTTAGGAGTTCATTTTAATAATAATAACCTTTTACAATAGACTCTATTTTTTTCCAACCAGGACCTTTTAGCCTCATATCCCATAAAAACTATAAATAACCTTATTAGGTAGCCACATTATTGGCCCAAAAATCCCTACCAACCTAGCTCTAAAAGTCAATTCATGATCATAGTAGAACTCAAGTGTGTGTGTGTGTGTGGGGCAGGGGTTGTGTGATTAGAATTAAAGATGTGTAAAAACTAAATATTATATTTAATTACTAATATATAAAAGTTTCTTGGGTGTTTTTTGAATTTGTTTTGAGAAAGGATCCAAAATTTATCAAATATGAAGTAAATGAAAGTACAATATCTTTCAAAATGGGGAAAGTAAGTTTGCATAAGTTTTTTAGAATGAATTTTTACCCTCTTCCAATAAGATTAAAACCCTGGAAGAACTAAAAAAGAAGAATAAATAATATTCTCAAGGAAATAGAGAGAAGAAATTTTTACATATGATTAAATGTTAAAGGTGTGAGTTATACTCAAAATACAACAAATGTTGAAATTGGACCACTCTAAAGGAGAATGAGTAAATATTCCATTTTTTTCATGAAGTCTTTAAATCAAGCATTATTATTCAAAATAGATAATAACCTCATATTTGTAATTAAAGTCATCTGACATGAAAACTTACCAGCCCTTATCCACATAATAACCTTGAAAATTACTCATGATAATAACAAATACTTGAAAAAATAATTTGATATGTAGAAATTTTTAAAGCCTATGACAGCCTCAACATGATCTTGTAATGAGAAATAATTTTATTTAGATTCATATTTGGATGATGAGACAAATACTTCTAGTGAGGTACATATAAATGATAATATGAAGATAGAAAAGGATTAAATTAATTGATTGTGATTCATGGATAAAACGAAATTAAGAACATTTAATAGAATTTGAATTTTTAGTGCATTGATGTTTCAAAGGTAACTCACATTATCTAGTGTTTTGATTTTTAGGAAATATTTTTGATGTTCACTTATTTGGGAGTCCAAGGTTAATGTGTGGTAGAATTTACATAAGAATTAAATTCATTATATTTTATTGATATTAATTTCATTTTATACCCTCACTTTTGCATACTAATTGGGTTTTAGGATGATTTATAATTAAAGTGTCATTTTAATGAATTTTGTGAATAATGGTTAAAATGGAAGAAGTAGTGAAGTTAATTGATTTACTTTATTTTTTGGAATAAAATGAAATTACATATATTGATAATTATTTTTTTATTTTGATGGTAAAAAATTTTAGCTATATTTATGGAAGAGATATTTTGTTAAGTCCAGATATCTTATGTTAATTCATAAGATATACTGAGATGTATAGATTTGATAAAAGAAAATAACTTTCATATATATGTATGATCTTATATCAAGAATAAGTAGGAAATTCTTAAAGTTGTGTATTGAATTTGGATAAGTAAGATCATATGTAATATATTTTCAAGAGGAATATGCGATGATATGTATGATTTTTTTAACTTTGTCACTAATCAAGTTAGGGAAAATCACAAAGGATGAGGATGCATAATATATTTCATAAAAAATATTTGAAATATTTTCAATATATAACATATTATAAGGTGTTAGAGTCATACATAACCTATTTTGAAGAGTTATAGGCATACATAACATATTTGACCTAATACATGGGATATATTTCCTTGGTTTCACTGATACGTAACATATTTTCCTTTTTCTATGAAAATGCATAATATATTTTTAATGGTAGAGGATGATATGTAAGATATTTTACATGGTGGTTTTAATAATATTTTATATATTTTTAAAGATTCATAA
The DNA here is from genome assembly GCA_963277665.1 of Viscum album. Lineage (NCBI taxonomy): Eukaryota > Viridiplantae > Streptophyta > Magnoliopsida > Santalales > Viscaceae > Viscum > Viscum album. The sequence continues at coordinate 1,198,343,995 of OY728143.1, read as the reverse complement.
GGAATACATAAAATATTTTGAAAGCATTGGGAGCATACAGATGATATTTTCCTTGGAAAAAATTATAAAATTTGTGTTTCATACTGTGATATGATTTGTTACACCATCAATATATTATTTGGGCCACGTAATAAATCCATATACTTTCAAGAATTCCAAATATTTCCAAACATTTTTATTGACAATGTGTTTTTAAAGGATAATTGCTTAAAAATATTCTGATATTGTAAAGAATGAATCCTTGAGTTGCATTGTTGACTGTATATAATGTGAAAATAAATAAAGTTGTGGGTTTATAAAAATTAAACCTGATATAAAAGGGAATATATTCAATATAAAATGTAAATAATATCTTGAGGTTTACTGGTAATTAAGTGATAAATAATCTAAATAAATTATTAAGAGGAAGGAAGCGGAAGTCAGTTCCTGTGTTGTTATTATTTCTACAAAAGTATTCTGATTTTTTTTCAATTCTACTATAATTTACTTTCCTTATCCTCTCACCACTATTAATAGTAAAATTTATTAGTAAAAAACTTTGGTTATTATGGATAGAAATGAGGTTTGATTTCAATGCTTGAGTTTTAACTTTAAGTGAATAAAAATAGAAGTTCCAAATGATTGAATAACTACTGGGGGGGTTCAATCAGTTGTGCAAATTTTATATGTTTCAATACTTTTTAAAACTTAAATCTATAAGCCATTTAAAATTTATTTTCTTATCATATTTTTTTAAATAATCATGCATGAAAAATATGTAAAGCAAGTAAATTACACAAGATTTACAAGGGTGGACATTAGTGTCAGAACCTACATCCTTTCCATAGCCACTCCCGTGGGTCTATGGAAATTCACCATTATGAATAAGTGAATATAACTTCTAAAAAATATTTTTAAACACATTCTATCTTATGATAGGAAATATTGTTCTAAATCTTATTAGTTTATAAAGTTTTCTTCTAAAAACATTAATCCAAAAAACAAAAGAATAAATACTTTGTTAAAACATATCCACAAAAGATTAGTAAGAATCCTCAGTCTAATTTAGCTGGGTCCAATTCTATCAATCTGATGAGGCTGGGTATGATGAACTCAGTCCAATGGACTTGGTATAATTAACTCATTCCCAATCTGAAAAGGCTCAATCTCTGCTTAAAATACTCAATCTAATCTTTCTCAGTTCGATCGACTCAATAAAATATTCTCAATATGATTTTTCTGAATACAATATTCTCAATCTGGTTGACAGAACAATAGAATTATGACCTTATAAAGAGATATTTGTCTGGTAGGAACATTCAATTTGAATTCTTTAGTTCTAAACCTTTTGTGATTATATAAAAAGTTACAACAAATGAATGATCTAAAAAACTATTTATAGGAAACTCAGAAAAGTAAGAGCAGGAAAATATAAATCTTCACCCACTACCTTAAATTTCAAAACTTTGAAAATCACTCACAATTAGACTTTGACATTGAATTATTCAATTATTATCATATTTTTCCACGATTTATGCATAATTTAATTTCAAGTTTGACCTCCTCAACTCTTCACAAAACATCTTTAATTTTCCTGTGTCTTCTCTATAATTAGCCTTCAGCTTCCTCAACACATTATGATATGGATTTATTTCTCAGATCATTATCATATTCCTTTCTTTCTCATCTCATTATGATATACCTATAATTATCATCTCATTTTTATCTACCTTTATTTATTTTCTTTCTTTTATTATGAAAAAATCAAACTTTCAATAACTATCACTTTCTACCATCGATTTATTTGGATATGAGGATCTATAAATTTGATTTATCAATCTGACTGAAAAACCAACATCTTTATATTCTCACAATTATTTACGAAAATTAACTCATAATGATAAAATTATTATAATTATGAAATTATTATTATGATTAACATCACTTTTCAACATTTAAAAACTTTATCAACTTCAATCAGATATTTTTCTGATAAATCTTGAGTCTGGTACATCTAGATATTATGGAGACTTTGTCTTGATTTATAGAACCAAATAAATCTTTACAATTCCACCATTTCTTCAATAAATTTCATATTGAGAGTTTTAATGATTTATTATAACTTTAATAATTGATAATAATCATCTGAATTTGGATTAGAAAGTTTGAGAACGTTCTAAAACCTGACATTACTTTCTTCAACAGCCATCGTTATTATCCTTATTAATTATTCACTTAGAAATTTATGACTTTATAATTCAAAAAATCATTTCTTTAATTTATATAAAACTTCAAACTTTCTAAACAATTCTGATTCTGATGAATCTTTTGTCTGATGGATTTGAATATGATAACCTGTCTGATCAACAACTTCATCTTTCTAACCTCTTTAGCATCCGATGATGCTCAGTGAATGCGTTGTCATGACATATAAAATTGAATATGTTTTTTAATATAATTTCTATAATTGAGAATACCCTAGGTCATCTATAAAGGATTATTTATAGGTTTATAGTGTTTATTTTGAATAAAAATCACTAAAATAGGGGGGGGGGACTATTTTTAAAAAATAACTTAATTTAAAGAGTTTAATAGTTGAAAACCATGTGTATTTTGAAAACTATGAGATGAAATGGTCATTGATATTTCACTAAATATATTTCATGTTCATTTTTCTTATATATTTATTTATATTTGGAGTAATTTGTTTGTTTAAATTAATTGGAATCCCGATTAATTCCTAAGATTTTTTTTCAATGCTTCATGAACCAAACCTTGACATGAAAATAATATTTCCAAGGTCCACCACTTATGAATGGAATATGATCTTCCAAATAATATTGAAATATCATGAAGGTGGGTATGGAAATTATTCTTATGTTTTCTAATTCTAAAACATAAGTCATGCACGCAAAACCTCACACCGATCAATTAGAAAATAAGATCAAATGAATCGCATGCATTAAAAAAAGCTTTCAAAAAGGAAATAATGAAAGATACATGGAAAGAAATGTTTTAACAACTTAATTAATCCAAACTAGTATCTAATATATGCATCATTACTCCATTTACATGTGTGTATCTCCCTCACAGTGAATTCCCATCGTTTAGCCCGACATAAAGAGAAGGAGAAATCACGGGTGGATATATTTTTTCATCTATGATCCCCCTATGAGGATATGGACCTACATAAATTCTAATATTATAATAGTAATTCTCATGAAATAAAAATTGTTAGCACTTCACTACTTTGTTGAACTTGAAAATGAGGTACCCATGGGGCCTTTTTATTTCCAAAATGGGAAGTGGTTTTGGGCACCTAGTTTTTGAGATACCACTTGTGTCTCTGTTTTGGATAGTAAAATGATATATCACGACTTGGAAAAAATATTTGTGTTGTTTTATGTGATTTTTACTATCTCCCTATAAAATTATGAGGCCATTTGAAACCTTTATTGGGATATATTTTAAAAATACCAAACCTAACTTTTTAATTCGTTCAGACTTTGTCCCCTGGAAAAATTGGTTCATATTGGCCACTAGATAAACGAATTGGGATTGAATTTCTTGAAATTAATTGTATCCCATGGAGTTTTGGATAGGTCCAAAAAATTTAATTCTAATTGGAGGCACGTATTTTGCACAATGTGAAAAATAGTGGACAAGTGTCCTTTGGATTCCATGCAATTTGGCCCAATTTCCTTCTTGATCATCTTCAAGACCTCAAAATCACCTCCTACAACGAAATCCTCAAAATAAGTATAATTGAAACTTTTAAAAGTAATAAATATTAAATAATGGAATAAAACATAAATTGAAAATTTTCATTATAATTGAAATTTACAATACAAAAATAGTTTAAAACAGTGGTGTAAAAGTGAAATAAAGTAGTGAATCACGATGCAATCACTCCCCCACACCTAAAAATTTACACTCCTGGACAAATTCATATTTAAAAAAATTACACATATAGATATTTACAACTTTATAAACATTGAATATTCAATGAAAATTTAATTTCTAAAAGAAATGTCTTCAAAGAAAAAATCACACAGAGGAGATATTCTCAATGATCATGGAAGAATATGTCTTAAAAACAGTATAATAATAAAATTACAAGAGATAAATGATACCAATCGAAGAAAATAATTCAAAAGTTAACCCTCTCACTAATTATACAAGTGTGTCTATGAAAATAATTTCATGATATTCCTTCCACTTTCTACTAAGTAAATATAAGTTATTTTAAAAATATTCTGCTTACATGATCCTTTCCACCGAACCTTACCTACATCCTTTGCAATAAAATTTCAAGGCCCACTCACTTAAGCATTACTAGAAGTCAAACCATAATCTCAAGACCTAGATATCCCCATATTTTTTATATTTCATCACTCACCTTAATGTTTATTTATTTTTGTTTTTGTTTTTTGGGGGTTTTTTTAAGGCATCAATAGTTGGATAATAGGTACACACGCATAATTCAATATGGTACACTAATTAAATAGATTAGATAAAGAATTAATGTATGGAAAAATAATTTTGAGAGGTATAGAAAAATTAACCTAACTTATATTTACCGTATATTGTGTAATAAATTTTCACACTTCATGATTGTGTGTAAAGGTGTGTGAAAAAATTAAATGACACAATTTTCCCTTATACTACTCACAAAAAGAGTACCATTATTATCAATGGTTTCAAAATGAAACAACCATTTATATCACCAACAAAGAATCAAATTTCAAAATAAAGTCACACCAAAATACTGAATTCTTGCTGAAATGCACATTTCATCTAAAATTGTTTTTAATGTTAAAACAAAATGAAATATGAAAATTACTCATGAATTTTCAATAACTTCCCTGATTAAATAGGCCTCATTTTATATAAAAAAATGGTCATAAAAAATTAATATTCTAGCAAAAAAGTGAGAGGATAAATGAAAAGAAGTAATAATACTATAAAACAAATAATCAAATGATACAGAAAGAAAGACGATGAAAAATCCTAACTAAGCCAAGAATGTACCCATCCCCCCACACCTAGAGAATTAAGGGTACTCATTCTAATAAAAGAAAATATGGGAAGGAAGGATAAAACCTAGTGAGTGTAATTTATAGATTTCTTCATGAACATGAATTTCCTCCATCGGGGACTTAGGAATGGATTCATGGATGTGATTAATCTGCCACCCATTGACAATAAATGTTTTTTTGGTTTCTTTAGTTTGAACCAGAACCAAACAAAATGGATAAACATTAGTAATAGTGGATGGAAAAAACTAGTGGGAACGAAGATTACTTGGATGAAAATTCAACCTTACATTGTAAAGGAGGAACTTTTCCCAAATTGGAATTGATGATAAAGGATGATATGGTTGTGGGCAGCCTTGGATCACTCCTTATAAATTTGGGAGTTCTCATATGAATCTCTTCTCATCTCCTCCAGCTCCTGAATCTGTAACTTTGAGAACCTGCACCAGAAAGACTAGAATTTCATTGTTTAATATCCTAGTAGGCATTAAGATCTATCTTAATAGGGATATGGAAATATTTTCCAAACACAAGATTATAAGGTGAAATTACAATGGGAGTTTTAAAGGTAGTACAGTAAGCCTATAATGAATCATCGAGTCTAAGACTCCAATATTTTTTTTGGGTTAAACTAGTTTTTAAAGAATCTACTTTACCTCTCTATTAGACACCTCATCTTGAACATTGATATATGGGTGATAAGTAGTAGAAACTCAATGCCCGACCCCAAACTGACTCAAAAGATATTTCATTATTCAGTTGTAGAAATGAGAACCCTGGTCACTGATGATGAACATAGGTAATATTAACCTACAAAAAAATTTGGTTCTCAAAAATTCCACAACAGTCTTGGAATCATCAGTCCTTCTGGTGTGTGATTATACCCATTTTAATACATAATCGACTACTAGGATAATGTAAATGTTCCCAAATTATTTGTGGAATGGTACTATAAATTCAATACCCCAAACATTGAAAATTTCATGAAAGAGTAAGGATTGTTGTGACATTTCATTTATTTTAGATACATTTCCAATTATTTGACAGTGAGGATAATATTTATAAAAATCATGGGAATCCCAAAATAATGTTGGCCAAAAGAGACCAGAATCAAGGACCTTATGAGTAGTCTATTGGAGACCAAAGTGGACCCTATAAGAAAGAGTGCTACTGAACCTAAGGATGGACTGAAACCCATAATTAGGAACATAACTCCTAAGGAATTTATCACTACATGTGTGCCAAAGGTAGAGGTTATCCCACATTTACGAATGTGACTCATGTTTTAGATGGTCATCTTGGTTTTTATTGAAATCATCAAGAATTAAATATGCTACCAAATAATTTATAATTCCACCATATTAAGGAATACCATCTCGCACTTGGTACAGTTTCTCATAAAAAAACATGTCATTTATGGGAATACAGGGGGATGAGTCAATGTTTGAGGATGGGAGGATCCTACTGATATGGTCAACCATCAAATTATCTTCTCCTTTTTATCCTTAATTTATAGATTGAATTCTTAAAGGGGGAGCATACAATGAATGATATGCATTTTGGCTTCTAGTTTCTTAAGGGGATACTGTAGGGATACATGGTCTGAGAACACAATGATTTTGGACCCTAAAATGTATGAACTAAATTTATCCAAGGAGAAAATAATGGAAATGAATTATTTTTCAATTGTGGTGTAGTTTTATTGGGTAGGGTCCAAAGTACGTGATGTATAGGCAATGGCATGTAGAGATTGATCAACCCTTTTTGATAATACTTCCCCAATTTCATAGTTAGAGACATCACACGTGATCTCAAATGGAAAATCGAACTGAGGTGGTTGGATTATTGAGGGTGATGTGAGACTCCATTTCAATTTATTAAAATCATCCTCAGATTCTTTATAAGAAAATACTTATTATTTTTGGAGAAATTGGGAGAAGGGGAGTGCAATCTTTCTAAAGTCACAAATGAAATGGCGGTAAAATTCAGCATGGCCTAGGAAAGACCACACATACCTCACATTTATGTGGAATGGTATAGAATAAATGACATCCACTTTTGATTTATCTACTTGGATACCATCCTCAAAAATGACATTCCCATGTATTATACCATGTCTCACCATTAAATGAAATTTCTCATAATTTAATATGAGATTATTTTCAATACAGTGACGTTGGACAAAACCTAAACTACTAAAAAATTCATTAAAGAAGTATCCATACATAGTGAAATCATCCATGAATACTTCCATGAAATTATATGGGTAATATAAAAAATTACTAACCATGCATCACTGAAAAGTACCTGGATCATTACAGAGACCAAATAGAATTCTTCTATATGCAAATGTGCCAAAGGGGTAAGCAAAGGTTGTCTTTTCTTGATCATCGGGGAAAATATGGATATGAAAGTATCCAGAATAACCATCAAGAAAATAGTAATGGGAATTCCTTACTAACCTCTCAAGCATTTGGTCCATGAATGACAATGGGAAATATTCCTTCTTAGGGTGTTGTTTTATTCAGTGATAGTTTATACAAACATGCAAACTATTCTACACATGAGTTGGAACCAATACATTATTGTCATTTTTAATTACTTTTAGACTAGTTTTTTGTAACTACTTGAATTGGACTGACCCATTGGTTGTTATAGATGGGGTAAATGATTCCAATAACTAATAATTTTGTTACCTTATTTTTAACAACATCTAGGAGGTTTGGGTTTAGTTTATCTTGTGACTTCCTTACTGGTTTAGCCTCATAATTTAACAATATATGATGTGTAAAGATTTATGTTCTAATACCAGAAATTTCTACAAGTGTCCATACCGAAGCTTGTTTATACTCCCAAAAAAGTTCAAGTAGTCTAAATTCATGCTCAGGAGGGAGTATACTAGCAAAGAATGATGGAAAATTTGTTTCCATTCTCAAGATAAGAATATTTTAAATCTTTAGGTACTTTTTTATGTTCTAATTATAGTGAATTTTGGATTAATAGGAGTGAGTGTGAAATTGAGAGGTCGTTAATCTCATCTAACTACTCAATGGTAACATCCTTAGATGAAGAATGATATTTCAAAATCTTATTAGTATCATTGATGGTTAGGGGATCCTCGTTGTTCAATAAATAATCAATTAACAAATATGCAAGTCATTTTTCTAGAACGGTTCAACATTCTAGGCATGTTTCATTTACTATAATTTTAATCAATGAAGAAAACTTATAAAGGGGGTTAGGGGGATAAAAAGAAGTTTTTTAGGGGAAGGGAGTACATCTATAGAGTTAACAGAGAGAGAGGAATGTTCTTCTAAGGGGTTCTTCATGGAATCAAGGATATTTAAGTGGAAAATGTCACCACCAAACTCCATAGATAGTATAACATTATGAAAAATAATTATGGTTTTGGATTTTTTTAATAAATGTATTCCTAATATAATTGGGTCATGTCCATCCATCTTTTCATCTTCTATTTTAAGAACATAAATATTAGTAGGAAAAATTAAAATTTTCATCCTCACAAGAACAAACACTAATATAAAAAAAGGTGTTCTATACTATTATTTGATAATTGAACAAACATTCTAGTGGGATTCAATTCCTTGACCTACAATGAAGAGTAAAGAGAGCGAGGAATCACATTTATTGATGCACCTAAATCAATCATAACATTGGGAAAAGAGAACTCCCCTATGGTGCACAGAATTGAGAATGTTCATGGTTCATTGAATTTGGTTGGAATTGATGGCTCTATCAATATTGAGATGTTACTCCCCAAGGTCACCTTCTCATTACCTCTATGTCTCCTTTAGTGTGTACTCATCTCCTTCAAAAACTTGGTGTATCTTTGAATTATCCTCCCGACATCGATTAGGGGGATGTTAACCTGCACTTTTTTGAATGTTTACAAGATTTATTTATTGAGTAAAGTTTCTTTTGGTTTTATCAGTTGGGTGGAACTTTGGAGAAATGGAAGAGGAATGGTCGGACTATGCGTCTTGTCAAAAAACACACACTTTTTTTTGGAAGGGCTTCTCTTAGTACAATGTTTTTAAACATTTAGACCAATTTAAATGGTTGAGATGGTGTTTTCCTTAAGATTAGATGACTCTAAAGGAGGGATAATTTGGATTTTAATTTGAGTTCCACTCATAAGGTTGATGGAACTGACATTTACCTTATCCCTAGGGTTGACTAGTGGTTACGAGGGTAGTTTACATGACCCATGACTTTGGATTTCTCTCACCGAGTTGGCTAGTTGGCCTAATTGGGGTTTTAGGTCCTGAATGGAATCTTGGGTGGGTTTTTGGAATTGGAGATTGCTGGTAGCCATTTATTTCATCGTGGTTAGGATCAGGCTTTGGAGGGGGTTTTTGGAATGTCTTATGTTGTGGTAGTAGTGGATGACTACTCTACCGTGGTTGGTTCCATGGTTGTTGATGTTGGTTTGAATACCCACTGTTACTATCAGATTGGTTTTATTTACACCTATGATTTGATGGATAGTAGGGTTCTTTCATAATGTTTTGGTTATAGGGGAGTCCTGGAAAGATTGCCTCAAAACTCTCAGAAGTTTCTCTCAGTTGAGAGAATTGTTCAGAATAATGGGTTTCAGAGTAACATATTATATAGTGGATGGGAGGAGGAGATTGGGATTTACCTTGGTAAAGAGAAAGTTGTTTAATAATGGTACTTACCTCTTTGAACTTCATGTCCACCTTATTTTCTAACTCAGTAATTTTCACCTCATGAACACCTCAAATGGGTACACTAGACCTTGAGCAAAATTATTGAGTGTTTTACACCATGTTATCAATAAGGTTCCTTGTAGCAATTGGAATTTTATCAACTAGTTCACCACCTATATCAGAATAAATCATATTTTGATCAACATGAATTGAAACTTCATAAAAATATTGAATTAAAAGTTTATCAATTATTTGGTGATGTGGAAAACGTGAACATAACCTCTTAAATATTTCCCAGTATTCATGATGTGTATTATCTTGATATTGTCTTATCTCACACATTTCTTTCCTTATTTTTGAAGTTCTGTAGAATGGGAAGTATTTTTCAAGAAAAAGGTGTTTCATGTCTGCCAAACATCCAATTGGTGAATTAACAAAATACATCCAATCTTTAACAGTGTCTTCTAATGAAAATGGGAATGATATAAGATTTAATTTTTCATCATCCACATTTGTAGGTTTTAATGTAGAACACATAGTATGAAATTATTTTATGTTCTTATGTGAATCTTCTTCCAAGAGTACATGGAATATTGGTAATAATTGAATTAAACCAGATTTAAGTTCAAAATTGGGTGCCTTACCTTGTAATTTAATATAGTTGGTTTGGATATCAACATAAGGTAGGTATATTTATTTTAATGTTTGATTGTTTTCAGCCATATTATGAATGTTTAATTCAGTTTTGATGTTTGTTCCAGAATAAGAACAAAGATCAAGAAGTGTGTCGATGTCTTGTGTGTCCTCCTTCAATGGATTATTTGGTGCTTCTTAGTGTCGATGATGTAAGATCCTCTCCAGTTCTTGTTCAAATAAAAGTAGTTCCTATGATTAAGATCACCTCATGAATAAGGTATAAAAAGAATTATTTTATAAATAAACTAAAAAAATTAATTATTAATAAAGTCTAACAAATAATTACAAAAAACAAAATAATTTTATAAAAAAACTCACACTAAAACCAAAAATGATTCCTAGAAACGGTGCCAAAATTTGATCACATTTTCATGAAACATCAAATTGAATATGTTTTAAAATATGATTTATATTATAGGGCCAAACCTAGGTCATATATCGAGGATAATTGATAGTTTTAGAGTGTGAATTTTTAATTAAAAGAACTAGGGGGGGGGGTAAAACTATTTTCCGAAAATATGTTAATTTAAAGAGTTTAAAAGTTAAAAACCAAGAGGATTTTTAAAACTATGAGATAAAGGGGTTACTGTGATTTCACTACACATATTTTAAGTTTATTTTCATAATATATTAATTTAGTTTTGGAGTAATTCTTTGGTTTAAATTAATTAGAATCCCGTTTAATTCCTAACATTTTATTTCAATGCTTGAAGAACCAAACCATGACATGACAATCATATTGCCAAGGTACATAAATTTTAAATCGAATAAGAGATTAAAAATAATATTAAAAAATAAAGTATATTAGTATGAAAAGGATTATTGTGTTTGTCCAATTTAAACAACAGAAGTCACACACTCAAAACCTCACACCGATCGGTTAAAAATTAAGATAAAATTAATCGCATGCATAAAAACAAGAATTCAAATAATAAATAATGTAAGATACATGAAAAAATGATTTAACACCAAAATTAATCAAAAAAAGTATCTAATATATACATTAGAACTCTCTTTACATGTGTGTATCTCCATCGTAATGAAAGCCCACAATTTAGCATGACATTGTGGGGAGGAGAAAGCTCGGGTGTATAACCTTCTTCATCCATGACCCTCCTATGAGGATAGAGACCTCCAAAACTTATAATATGAGGAGATGAATCCCCTGGAACTAAAAATTGGTAGCACTTCACACCTTGGTTGAACCTTCCAATGAGGTACCCAAGGTACATTTTTATAGACAAAATGGGAAGTGGTTTTGGGCACCCAATTTTATGGATACCACTTGTGTCTCGGTTTTGGGTTGGTAAAAGGATATATCCTGACTTATATAAAAGAGGAGTGTTATTGGAAGGAATCTTGACTGCCTCTATGACAAATTCTGTAGCCATTGGAAACTTTATTGGGAGATATTGTCAAAATACCGAACCTAACTTTTGAATTCATTCAGATTATTTCCCTTGGACAGATTAGTTCGGATGTGACACAAAATAGATGGATTGGGATTCAATTTATTGAGATAATTTGTAGCCCAAGGAGTTTTGGATCATTTTATAAAATTTCAACCCACTTTGAGTCACAAATTTTTTACAATTTTCAAAACAATTGATAGTTGTCCTTGGACTTCTAGGCAGTTTGGCCCTTTTTCCTCCTGGATCATCTTCTCGACCTCCAAATCACTTCCTATAATGAAATCATCAAAACAAGTATAATTTACCCTTTTAAAAGCGATAAATATTATATTATTTAATAAATAATGAAGTTAAATTTGTTATTATATTTGTAATTTACAATACAAACTACTTTAAAACAACGATGTAAGAGTGAAATAAATTAGTGAATCACTATGAAATCACTCAGTCTGAGAATGTGAGTGAGGAAACCTATGTCAAAAAAATTATTAAAAAACTTTTATCCCCATTTATGTTTGGGTTTTAACATTTATAAATTTTCCATTTTTTTACAAAACTCCTTACTATGAACTAGTTCTGATTCTTGAATAATAAAAACATTCTTATACAAAAAGGTTAGTTGTTAACAAATACAAAAACTTTGTTAAAAAAACTTATCATAAATTTTCTTTAATAACCCCTATAGATTTGTTGAAAAACATTAATAAAATTTTTTTAAACCCTAAAAAATTTTCACAAATCAACTTTTGTAAACAAATCATGCTTTTTTTAATTTTATCAAAACATAACCTTTTTCAAAAAAGAGTATCCTGACACCACACTACAGGATAACACAACTTTTTTGAAATAATTACATCCCTTAGTGACAATAAAATTTTGTGGCCATGTTGAGATAAAATTTCCTCACTTTATCTCTTTTATTTTTCCTTCGATTTTTCCTTTTTATCTCTCCCATTTTATGATACCCAAATATTCATATTCAAAAAATATAGATAAGGAAAAAATTCTTACAAAGTAGAAAGTTGTTACTTTCTCTCCCCCATTTTCAATATAATCCAAATCATGATGTGTGTACGACTTTATGAGGATAAGGAAGTCATGGGAGGAGGATGAACATGATGTTGAATCCTCAATTCCAAAAATCTCTCTTTCAGCATATATTTTATAAAAATATTAGTAATATAAAACTTTGTTAAGATATATTCCAGTATAACATATCCAAAAATAACTTTCTATTTTACAATGGGAAACTTTATATCAATGTGTTTTGAACATGAATGATGGAAATGATTTTTAGAAAGATCAGTTTCACATTTATTATCACAAATAATATTTAATGGTTTAGAAACTTTCACATTCGAGTCTTCCAGCTAAACTTTTATACAAATAATTTGAGAATAATCTTGAGTAGCTACAATTAATTTGGATCCAACTATGCTTAAAGTTAATGAATTTTTTTTTCTTATAATGCCAACTCAAACAACATTCACCCAAGAAAAATGCTACTCAGGAGGTTGATTTTCTAACATTATAATCACCAGCACCATTGACATCTGTATAACCAAGAAACTTCATCTCATAATTTATTTTGTAAAACGACCCATATGAAGTTGTTCCATTGAAATATCTTAGAATACTATTTAATTCCAACATATGTGATTATTTCTTATTACATTAATAGTTGTCACAAAAATTCAAAAAATAAACAATGTCAGGCCTTGAGGCTATAAGGTAAAGTAGACATCCTACTAGTTTTTGAAATTATTCCTAGTTCACAATTTTTATAGACTCATATTGACTTAATTTGTTTCTCAGAGATATAAGATGTAATATCCTTCCACTTTTCATTGGATTGATAATGAAGAAGGACGTTACCTGGCCTTAAGTGGTATCCCCAAGGTGCCAAAGGCTGATAATAAATACCAAGGGATTTTACCCGTTGAAATAAAACAACCAAACAAAATATGACATAGCCGAAGAACACCACATGATTCTAGATAACAATGTAAAACAACTCCAAGTAATACCATTAATATCAAAACCAAACTACAAAAGAGTACCATAGTAGAAGACAACTACTATCAAAGTACAAAGTAGAAGAAAAAACCAAAAAAGTCGAAGGAATCCAACAATATAACTCCACAACTCCAAATATGATCCATGCACAAAATCCATAATAAAACCCAAGTTTCATGAAGCACCATTAAAGAATAACGATGCTTTACTTTTACCCATATATCGATAGACAATATCTACAAAATCATCAACATGCCAAAGAAGGGGTGAGTAATGAAACTCAATTGACTTTCCCCAAATGACTGCGCTAATCACACCACTAGGATAGAACATGTTAGCACATTCATATAAAACAAGTTATATAAAACAATTAAAAACATTTTATACCATGATATAAAAAACTTTTCATAACAAAATATTTTTTCCAAATGAAATCTGTTTTCTAAAGAAGAAACCAAATAAGTCATTTAAACATTCTTAATTTCACATTGGTATAAGCCATTCCATTTCCATATAACCTCACACACACACAATAAAAAAACCACACAAGCTTGATGTTACCATTTATTGTGGAACTTTACATCCATAACCTGTCACTTTTATGGTGGCACTTCACAACCAATATCCATCCCATTCAACTCACGCTTAACCATTTAAGCCAACCACATGCCAAAAATATAATTTCCAAACCATTTCAAAAAAACCAACCATTTTATTGAAAATACTTTTCCATGCATCCAAATCAAACAAACAGTTTTAAAATCATCATTTTAAAATCAATCAACAAAGAAATTTGCATAACAATTCCACAATTCCATAAAATCCACAAACCATTAATAAAGAAGGTTTATACCATGATTTTCAAATAAATATCATAATAAATTTTAACCAAAACAAAATTTTTGAAATATATCCTTCATGTTCTAGAAAGAAGAGTGGAGAGTGAAGCCACCAACCTCGGTAATTATGAAGAGAACGAAAAAACGGCATGAAAATGACCACAAAACTAGATTGAATCTCGAAAAACCCACCTTAGGCGTCTTCCCCTATGAACAAAAAGGCCAAATATAACCATTATTGGAATAAAAAACCTTATATCTATCCACAAAAGACTATATCTAAGAAAATAAGAGAGGTAATAAACTATATCTAAGATGAATTATGATAAACTACCATACAAAAAGTCTTACCATGAAAATTGGGCTTTAGTAAACTAAGGAACCCCTCTAGGTCCCTTAAGATTAGATGGGGTAGGGTTACATGTAATTTTGAAGGAAAATTTTTTGATTTAGGGTTTAAATGGAGAAAAAAATGATGGTTTTAGTGTTAATCCTGAACCAAATCCACTTTTTTAGGATCTTTTTTTGAAACTGTGCAGGATTGGTCACACGGTTAGTGCGCTAACCCTGCACCAAAATCTTTCTTAAAGAGAACCTCACACTGTTGACCCACATGGTTAGAAAAACCATATTCCAACTGTGAAAAAGATTAATGTCCCAATTTTCACAGTTTCTTATAGGTGGAAGCATGGTTTGGACAAACCATGCGCCTACCCGGGCACCTTCCCCTTAGCCCCTGTCTCATTATATAGGGTTTCTTGTAGGAGATTCATAGTTTCCAAAAACCATTCCAAAATCATTCAACTTTATAAAATCCCCAAAAACATTTAAAAAGACTTCCAAAACCTCCAAAATTTCATCCAACACTTTACATACTTGAAAATCATAAAGAAATAGTTACATACTTAAAACTAGGGGGTGCAACATTCTCCCCACCATTAGCCTTTACCTCCCTAAAAAGAAGAAATCCACTAGTTTACTGAAATAGTTCAAGACATTTCTCAACCATTTCCTTATTCATTTCCCAAGTCTCTTTTTAAATTCAACCATGTTTCCACAATACCTATGCTAGACCAATGCTTTTTCCATATGGGACTATCTCTTGCCTATCCAAAATCCATATCATCACTTGTACCATTTAAGAGTCCAGCTCTAGGTTAATATGATCCCATTGAATCACATGGTTAGGATCATACTAATTCTTTTTTACCTAAGAAACATGAAATACATTATACACCACACTAGATCATGGTGAAAAACCCAACTGATATGCCACATCTCCAACTCATTCTAGTATCTATAAATGATCTATGTTTCGAGGAGATAAGTTGTCTTGCTTCCCAAAATGACGATGCCCAAGCCTTAAAGAGATTCTCAAAAACACATGATCACTCATATCAAATGAAAATAACTGTCGATGATGATATGCATATGATTTATGAAGACATTGATCTGTCTCTATATGCTTCCTGATCAACTAAATCTTCTCCATTGTCTCTTATACAAGGATCAACCCAACTTGTGAAGTCTCTCCTGTTTCCACCCAACAAAGTGGAGAACAACAAGTACGCCCATGCAATTCTTTGAAAGGATCCATATGTATCAAGTATTGATAACTTTTGTTATAAGAGAACTCCAATAATGGTATGTGATATTCCCATGAGGCCCCAAAATCCATTACACAAGCTCACAACATGCCTTCCAATGTATGTATCATACTTTTAGATTGCCCATCCGTCTGAGGATGATACGCCGTGCTCATAGTCTAATGAGTCACAAGGGGTTACTATAAGGATTTCCAGAATGGATATGTAAACCTCAGATCTATGTATGACACTATCAAAACTAGTATACCATGCCTCTTTACCACTTCTCAGATATATATTTTGAAAAATTCATCCATCGTACAAGATTCATGAATAGGGATGAAATATGCCTACTTTGTGAGATGATATAATATCACCCATATGACATCATGTTTCCAAACCATTCTTGGGAGACCTATTACAAAATAAAGTTCCATCTGATACCATTTACAAATAGAAATAGGTAAAGAATGCAATATACCTATTGTTCCTTGATGTTCTTCCTTAACCTACTAACAAGTGAAGAATCTCGAAACAAACTCAACCATATTTATTTTTATACCGACCCACATAAACTATGCTTTCAATGCCTTATAAATCCTCTGTATTCTAGGATGAATAGCCCATATCAAATGGTGGTATGTATTAAGAAGTTGTTCATAAAAATACAATGGTATATCCATCCTATTACAAAACCACCACCCTGAATTCCCATACAACTTCCATCCCTTAATGGTCTCCCCACCATTGATTTTTGACCTCATAGAAACACATTCAGAATCAGGAATTTGTGCCTGTTTAACCATCTTTACAAAACTAGGAACAAATAAATCTAGAAAGAAAATTTCAAATTCTTTAAGGTCTTCTCATTCCATGTGCATTTTATCTAGGAAAAACATTTACTACCACTGGTTTGTCACCTCTTTTTCCAACTGATCATACAAATTTATGCTTAATTCATCTTCCAACATTTTACCTTTACCTTATATATTCATTTTTTCAAAGTTGAACATTTGGAGATACTCCATCAATATTATTTGTCTCAGGTTTAAATCCCTTTTTGATAAAATATGTTTCAAGATCTTATGATCTATAAACACTGTAAATTTCTCACTAAAGAGGTAATGATGCCATGTATTTAAATCATGGACTACAACATCTAACTCTAAATCACTTGTTGGGTAGTTTTTTTCATGTAAATATAACTATATTGCGCTATAAGAAATAACATGATCTCCCTTCATGAGAACACATCCCAACCCATATCCCAAACCATCACAATACACCACGTAACCTTGTCGTGATTCGGGAAAAATCTAGATTTGTGCTATTGTAAGGCGAACTTTAAGCTATTGAAAAGATTATGACATTCCTTTCTATTTTGGAATGGCACATTTATCCTTTTCAATGTTTTCATAGGTGAATATAGTTGTGATAATTCACAAAAAAATGTCGGTAATAACCATCTAGACCAAGGAAACTGCATATCTTGAAGACATTCTTTGGCGGTTTCCAAGAGATAACAACCTTTATCTTTTCTACATCCATAGAAACACCTATTTCAGTGATTATATGGCCAAATAAATGTAGCTCTTGTTTCCAAAAATTAATCTTTGATAATTTTCCATACAACCGATGATCCCACATAATTTCTATCACTGTCGCCATGTATTTATCATGTTTAGACCTTGTCCTTAAATACACCAATATGTCTTCTATAAACACCACCACAAAAGAATCCCGATATCTCTGAAATATCTGATTCATCAATTCTATAAAGATTATTGGTTAATTCATAAGACTGAAAGCCATTACCACATATTCATAATGTCTATATCTACTCCTAAAATCTATCTTTGAAATATCCTCCTTCTGAACATGCAATTGGTGATATCTTGATCATAAATCAATTTTAGAGAACCACTGATCTCCCCTCAATCAATCGAATAGATCATCAATGCATGGAAGTGGATACCGATTCTTTATTGTAACTTGGTCAAGCTTACAATAATCCACAAAAAATCGAAGAGTTCCATATGAAATTTTAACAAATAAGATTTGTGTTGCCCACAGAGACATGCTAGGCCGAATAAACCATTTTCTTTCCATTTTTTCCAATGGAACATTTAGTTCCCTTAATTACATTGGTTCCATTTGATAAGATGTAAGTGAGATAGGATTGGTCCCTGTAAAGAGATAAATTATAAACTCCACTTCACGTTTGGTTGGAAACCCTGAAATATTTTTAGGAAAAACATCTGGAAACTAATCCACAACTACTAGAAAACAACTATTCTTGATCTCTTCCATCGATGCCAAAGTCAATGATGCCAATTGGTCTGAGATCACTCCAACTGCTAGTGCCAACAGGCCTGTTGCACCTATCTTTACACTCTGATCCCCTCTAAATAGATGCTTGATTCCACCATCAGTCATAAATCTGATCCGTCGGGTATAACAGTCGATATGAGTCTTAAACATTTCCAATCAATCCATACCCATGATTATGTCATAGACATCCTTTTTTAGCATAGAGAAATCCCATATGAGCTCTACTCCATAAATAGTTATTGGACATAATCTACACACAAAGTCTCTACATTCTCTTTGACTAAGAGGATTTTTAATTTTTATAATAGACGACATCATCTCAATATTAAAACTCCTCAAATCAACAACACAAGCAACAAAAAATGAATGGGATGCACCCATATCAAATAAAGAACGCATAAGGGTAGAATTCAAAATAATCGTACCTCACACCGTCGATAGTACATATTGATTATCAATAATCACTATGGAAAAAATGACATTTTGCGATGGGCCCAACGCCCATCGCAAAAAGTTCCTTTCAGAGGACTATTTGCCACCATATTCAAATCCCATCACAAATATAATTAAATAAACATGTATTTGCAATGGGAAAATGAACCTGTCACAAATACCATTGGAGAGCCTTCCATCCAAAATGTGGGAATGAGTATTTGCGATGGGACATGGTTCCTATCGCAAATACCCTCAGTCATGTAAAGTTAATTACGATGAGATCATTCCCCCATCACGAATAATATTTTTACTTTTAATTTATTTTCTATTGGAATTAATTCCCGTCACAAATACTCTGTCGGCATGTGAGTATTTGTGACGAGTACCACCAAAAATAATTTTTTAATCGTCTCCTCAATTATTTAGTATGAGAACTATTTTTGACGAGAACCCCGTCACCAATAATCTAACCTCAATTATTTATTACGGGAACTCTATTCATTAATTGAGTTCTTCTTTACTCGGTTTTCCCCTTCTTTACTTCACTTGTTCAAGTAGAAGTTTAAATTTTTTCGGGGAAGAAAATTTTGAGGGTTGCAGTGACAAATGATTTATTTTTTAGGTATTTATGTAATTTTTTAATTTTTAATTTAATTAATTTTACTTTTTATTAGATTTTAATATTACTAATTACTTGTAATTAGAATCAATTAGAAGTAATTATATATAATTAGTAGTAGTTATTTTAAATTTTATTTTTTTAGTTTTAATTAGTATTAATGTATTTAATTAAATAGTAAATAGTTATATTTAGCAATAATTAGTAATAATTAGCAGTAATTAGTAAAAATTAATAGTAAATCATTATAATTAGTAAAAATTACCACACAATAACTTTAGTTAGGAAATATTAATGGAAAACCTCTATGATTATTAAAAATTTGCGGTGATTAGATATAATTAGTAAAAAATTAATCTAATTAGTAAAAATTAGAGGTAATTTGTAAAAATAAGCATTAATTAGTAAAAAATAGCATTAATTAGTATTAATTAGCGGTAACTAGTAAAAAGTAGTGATAAATCTTTATAATTAATAAAAAATAACCATAATTAGTAATAATAAATGGTAATTGGCATTAATTGGTAATAATTAATAGTAAATAGATATAATTTGGGGCAATTAGTGACAATTAGCAGTAATTAGTAAAAATTAACAGTAAATAACTATAATTAGTAAAAATTATCGTAAAGTAGCATTAATTAGTAAAAATTAATAGTAAATCCTGTTAATTATTAAAAATTTATGGTAATTAGATATAATTTGTAATAATTAGCGACAAATAATAAAAAATAGCGGTAATTAGTAAGAATTAGATGTAATTAATAAAAATTAACAATAATTTGTAAAAAACAGTGATAATTATTATTATTAGCGGTAATTAGTAGAAATTAGATATAAATCAAAATAATTATTAAAAATTAATGGTAATTAGTAATTTTTTTATAAACTAATAAAAATTAGTAATAATAAGTAGAAATTTGTGGTAATTAGTAAAAATGAACAGTAATTAGTAAAAATTAAAGGTAATCTGTAAAAAAAGCTGTAATTTGTATTAATTAGTAGTAATTAATAAAAATTGGTGATAAATAAATACAATTATTAAAAATTAGTTGTAATAAGAAATAAATTATTATAAATTAATAAAAATTTGTAATAATAAGCGGCAATTAAAAGTAATTAGTAAAATTTAGTGGTAATTAGTAAAAATTAATAGTAATTAGTAAAAATTAATAATAATCAGAAAAAAACTACGGTAATTAGTATTGATTAGCAGTAATTAGTAAAAATTAGCGATAAATTAATATAATTATTAAAAATTAGCATAAATTAGTAAAAATTGATATAAATTTATAAAAATTATTAATAATAAGTGGTAATTACCAGTAATTAGAAATAATTAGAAGTAATTAGAAATAATTAGTAGTAATTAGTTATGATTACCGATAATTAGTAGCAATTAGCGGTAATTAGTAAAAAATAGTTATAAAATAATAAAAATTAGCAATAATAACTTGTAATTAGTAATAATTTGCGGTAATTAGTAAAAAATAGCGGTAATTAGTAAAAATTAGAAATAATTGGTAAGATTTAGTGATAATTAGTAAAAGTTAGTGTTAATTAGTAAAAAAAGTGGTAATTAGTAAAAATTAATGGTAATTAGTAAAAATTAGCCGTAATTAGTAAAAAATAGTGGTAATTAGTATTAATTAGTGGTAATTAGAAAACATTAGTGATAAATAAATATAATTATTAAAAATTAGTTGTAATTAGTAAAAAATTGTTATAAAATTATAAAAATTGATAATAATAAGTAGTAATTAGCAGTAATTAGTGGTAATAGTTGGTAATAATTGGTAATAATTAGTATTTATTAGTACTAATTAGTATTAATTAGTATTAACTAGTAATAATTAGTAATAATTAGTAATAAATTGTAATAATAAGTAATTATTAATAATTAATTGTAATAATTTTTAATAATTAGTAATATTTAGTAATAATTAGTATTAATCAGTAATAATAATTAATAATAAGTAATAATTAGTAATAATTAGTAATAATTAATAATAATTAGTAATAATTAGTAATAATTAATAATAATTAGTATCAATTAGTAATAATTAGTAATTATTAGTATTAATTGTTATAAACTAATAAAAATCAGTAGTGATTGGTGGTATTCAACCATAATTAGTGGTAATTAATAATAATTAGAGGTAATTAGTATAAATTATTATAAATTTCTATAGATTAGAATAAATTTTTCAAAATTTACTATAAATTACTATAAAATAATAGAAATTATTATAAATTACTATAAAAGTAAAAATAAAATAGGTTATCAATTTTTATTCCATGAGAAATAAATTTTTTTTATATACATGTTCGACAAAAATTAGTCACTTCTTATGGCCTAAAGATTAAAAATTCTATATTTTACACCTTTTTAGTAATTTATTATATATTTTTTACTTTATAGTAATTTATAATATTTTTTTTAATTTATAAAACATTTTTTAATATTAGTGGTAATTAGTAAAAAAACAGTGGTAAATGGATAAAATTTATAATATCTACAAGTAAATTATAAAATTTTAATTTTCTTCTCTTTTTTGGATCATGTTTCTCTTATATAAAATTTATCATAAAAATATATTTATTTTATTTTATTTGAGAAATATGAAATAAGGAAGTCAATAACAGTCTTTATTATATGATCACAACTGGATAGATCCTCACAAAAATCCAAATGATTTTAGTATAAATATTGTATATATTTTGGGTGTTGAAGCTTTTTTATAATTTGCCTCATCAAAACTAGAATTTTTTTAGAAGGGATAATTAAGTACCCATGTAATAAATGAACAATCATATATCAGTCTTTAAACAATATGAACTTGGCTTTGTTGGAGTTTATAGACGATGGATTTTAGATGACGAACATCACATGGCTCATATATAAGTTTTTCTCAATGATGAAGAAATGAAACCATTTATATTGTGAGTGCTCATATAAATTATTATATATATATTTTTTAAAAATAAATATTGATATATTTATAGATTATATGATAAAAATATCAAGAAGAAATTTCCACAAATTACAACAGTTGGTATTAAAGAATGTTAAAAAAATAATTTTTCCCACTGGTTTAAAAAACTAGTAATGTAAATTATTTATGAGTTCTCATATAAAATAAATTTATTACGTTCTATATTGATAATTATTTTTGAAATTTTTAGGTAACTCAACATGATGATAAAATTGATAATTGATTATGTGTATTGAGTAACCCACCATTAAAAATGGTTAAATATTATAATGCATATGTGGTGAATAGTTTTCAATTTCAAACACAAGAATTTGGGGAATAAAAAATAAAAAATAGTGGTGTTTTCTTTAGAGGATATCATCATAGAGAAATTGAAGTTGAGTTTTATGGCATGTTGGAAGAAATCATTAAATTGTGTTATCTAGAAAAAAATTACATAATGATGTTTAAATGCCATTATTTGGATACTAATAAAGGACTACATGTTCATCCATACCATGGAATCATTGATATTAAATATAAAATCCTTTTTTCATAAAATTATCCATTTTTATTTGATCATCAGGCACATCAAATTTTTTACGAAAATTATCGTGTTACTTTAATAGAGTTCAGTGATTGGTGTAGCATAATAGCAATAAAATTTCATGAAAATTAGTTTATCCAAAGTGAATGTCGTTCCACTTGAGTACAAGGAATTGAATGTTTTTCAGAGGCTACTTGAAATACATATTTTATTTGAATAGAAATGAGCATCGATGATGAAAACCCATAGATATGGGTCAATGGGGATGATGATGTTATTGATGTAACAAATGAATTTGAAATAATAAGAGATTATGAAGTTGAAACACCTATGGTAATTGATGAGATTAAATAGGAATATGAATATATTGACACCGATATAATAATTTCATGATTTAGATGGTTTATGACCTTTTATCTGATTTGTTTCATGAGTTGGATGATAATGCAATACTTTGTAACGAGTCAGATGCTACATCATCTAACCCTCAGATGATTAGTGGTTCAATGACGACTTATAAGGGTAGTTGTCTTGCATGATTGATGATTCCTGACCCTATCCATGATTGACATCTAAGTTTTGAGTTTGATCTATGCATTTAGAGGTATGTTTAATTGTGTATTTTAGTTTTTTTTCATTAATTTTCATTAATTTATTTATATACTTTTTGATTGATTATTCACTCACTTTTTTCACAGCTTTTCACATATAGTTGTTGTATAGTTGAGTGCTATATTATAGAATTATTTTTCTAGAACATGATTGACATGAGATCATATTTCTATTGATATTTAATACCACATATTCAATCATTGGATGATATGTAAATAAATAATGATTATTTTGAAATTTATTCTATTAATAACATGATGTTATTAATTTTTTTTAGGGTTTGTAGTATTTCTTTGATGATAGCATGCAAGACTCCATCTAAGATGCATGAGAGGTCTATATGTGTGAGCATTGCCTTCAGTTTTTACAAAATATGATGAGGATGATAATGTTTAATGTGGGAATCATATATTTTGATCAATCTTACTATGCCCATTGACTAGATTACATCTCAACTTAGGTTTGGGATGGATTATGTTCATACTATATAGGAGTTAGTTTTTAGAGGAGAGAATAATTGGGTCGATTGAACCGGGGAGAAAGGAGGTGACACATCTTGTTGGTATATGTACATTAATTACGAATCGACAACATATGAGATGTAATTTTTTTTAATAATTTATGTAACTTTAAATGTAAAATATTTATTTTATAATAATATAGGCAGTGGAACCTCTTAATATTATAGAGTTTGACATTTATAAGAGGATGTGCATCGATATTTTCACTAGAGATATTTGCGGTGATCACAAAAATCAAATTTTGGTCAGTATAATTTCTTTTTGAGTTTTAAAATTAACTAAAAATAATAGTTTAACTTTTAATTTTAAATTGCAGGAGTCATATGTGGCCATGACATCTAGAAAATAGGCTGAGAGTGAGGTTGATACCAAGTATCAGACCACCAGTGCATCAATATTTGATGATGCATCATGGATGCCGACCACTCTGTATATATTTGAGAAAAGACGAGTTATTGGTATCAACTCTCAATTGATTCCTGTGAGTTATTATTGTACTGCTGTAATGTCATCGTTCAGCCTGAGAGGATCATGTGGAGATTCATCATCATCCAATGCATAGTATGAGGAGAATCTACAAGCTCAGGGTGAGCTTATAGAGACTATTCATTAGGAGCCAGAAGAGATCCATCGACAACAACAACAATAGCGGGGGGAGATGCGTCGATGGAAGGAACTGAAGTTATTTTTTATATTAAGGGAGCATGAAGCTCTAGGGGTACAAGTCACGGAGGGCGAAAGTAGTGAAGGCCCAGTGAGTCCTTACGGATCACATTGGCACACTCGCAAGGAAGGGAGTTAAGACTGTCATATACTATTAGGGTCTCCTCTGGCCTGCCCCCGCGGGCGAAAGCATCCGCCGCAAAGTTGGACTCTCTCACACTGTGATGAATCAACCTGCCCTGACTGGTCTCCTCTTTGCACCTTCTAAAAACATACACCAAATTCCAAGTCACGTCACATGCACCCTGAAGAGATCTAACTAGAACCTCCGAATCTGATTCAGCCTCCGTCACCCGGAGGCCTCTTCCTTCTAACTCATGGTTTTGGGATAAAGTTCCCTTCACCACCTCCTCCTGATGACCCCCTCTTTGTGATTTATGTACTATTTAGGTTAAACATTTGAATGTACAATTTTTTTATAATATTTTTGTTAATTAAATTATTTACATTTTATATAGTGTGTTTTTCATATTGTTGTGAATATTATGTTTTTAATATTTTAATATTTTATTTATTTTATTTTATTTTCTTATTTTCTTATTATTTTCTTATTATTATTATTATTAATTTTAAAGTTTTGTGAATATTGTGTTTTTATTATTATTATTTTATTGTTATTATTTTATTAAATTTTATTAATAATAATATTATTTTTCATTTTTTATTATTATTTTATGTTTTTTACGATGGTCCATCACAAAAAAACCTATTTTTGATGGGACCCCCTCACAAATATCCCATCACAAATACTTTAATTTATAATTATGAATAAATCTCTCTGCTTTAAATAATTGCTTACTTGCGACACTTTGTTATTTATTTCCCTATTGAGATTGCATTGCCTGAGGAGTTATGGTATTCCTAGAATCTCCATGGATAGATTTTTTTTACTGATAAGGATTGTTCTTATACCCTCGTCCCATCAAATAATATGATGTCTACAACACATAAGAAGTGTCATAAACACCCGACATTAGAGCATTGTGACAATAACACTGAAGGTTCCCCCATCTGATTGCAATTGTGGCGTGCTCTAGGTGGTTTTGTACACTCTCGCTTCATATGGTTGAAAAAACCACATTGTAAATATCCAACTTTGCCCTTAGGTCTTGGAGGAATATTTATTGATCTAGTCATCTGATTCTGAGTCAGCCCCATACCTTGGAAATAGGTGTCTATATTCCTTTTTATCCCAGCATTAGAGTTCCCACCATTTAATGTAGGTATCATCATACTCCCTATACCTATAGCTCCTGAGATGTCTCTTTCTACCACTAAATCTCTATTAACTATCTCTGTATAATCCTTTATATAGACCATGAAAATCTTTGATTGAATCTTCCTCCTTAGGCTCGATTCAAAAAATGGGTGTCTTCAAGGACACACTATCGGCAACTTCAAGTGAAAATAAGTATAAATTCATGAATTTAGCCACGTACTCTATCTCTATGAGGCTCTCCTATTTAAATAAGAATAAGTTCGTCATTCTTGAAATCCTAAACGTATGAGGATAGAATTTATTTTTTGAACAAATCTTTAAAACCCTCCCATGAAGGGGCTTCGTATAATTTAGCCTAAACTACTAAATCCCACAATTGGCATGAAATATACTCCATTTTATATTTCTCCATCATGAATGTCATATCTACCGATGTTCTAAGGAAATAAAATATTTGATTCATCCTATTAAGCCACACCTCAGCCTTTTTTGGTTTCGAATCCCCCTGAAAGATGGATGGATTCTACTTCGGGAAATAAACGAAATGATCTATTTACCTTGGTTTATCCCTCATGTTCCCTCCATCCATAGCCTGAAAAGATTGGAATATACTTTTAACTAGTTGCTAGTTCACATGTGGCTCATGTTCAACCACATTCTTAGTATCTTCTTCCAGCTTGTTTATTTTCTACCTATTGGGTGCCATTTTCTATAAACAAAAAAAATTATATAAATATCAATATCTAACAACTGAAGGCTTAAAAATTAAAAATTATATCCATCACACATATAAAAACTTTATTTCCAAAATTACACATTTTTTCACATTCAAATATATTTGAAAATTTTCCATGCTTTTGAAAATATATCCATTTTCAAACAAACCATTTCATATTTTTTTTCAAAATACCACATTTGTAAGAAACATTAATAATTTTGAAAAAACAAAACTTTTGTACCCAATCAAATATCACTAGTCAAAATGAAGTATGCACTCCTAGTGGGAAGTCATTTCTATGATGCATGTCATGCTCATCTCATAGGCTAAACCCATGACAATGAGATTCCAAATCCTATAAGTGTCTCCAAAACAATTATATACCCAAATCCCTGGTAACTTAAAATAATACATAAAAAGGTTAGGTACGTCTTTTTATGCTCTAAATTTCAAGTACCTACAATCTTACTCCTTTTTAATAACCTAACACTAGGAATAGAACAAAATGAATTTCAAATCGAAGACTTAGAAAAGATTATCGATTCAAAGACCAACCAAGACTAATACCACATGAAAGTCAAGGACTAAAAAATTTGAAACAAATTTTCAAAATGAAATACAAACCAGCCACATATGATACCATTTGTAACATCCCACCCCTCCTCATTAAATTGAGAAGATGAAAGGATGTTACTCGGACTTAAGTGATATCCCCAAGGTGCCAAAGGCTGGAAATAAATGCTAAGAGATTTAATACAATTGGCGGGGTGATTTTCACTTTTGAAATAAAAACCCAACAAAACATTCCATAGAAAAGGAACACCACATGATACATGATAAGAATATAAAACAACTCCAATTAATATAATTAATATCAAAACCAAAATATAATAGAGTATCACAAAAGAAAACAACTAATATGAAAGTAAAAAGTGGAAGACAAAACCAATAAAACCCAAGGAATCAATTGACATAACTCCACATATCCAAAAATTCTCCATGTTCTAACTCCACAATACAACCTAAGTATCAGAAAGAACCACTACAGAAGTGTGATGATTTACCTCTACTGATATCTTGATAGAAAATATCTGAAAAATCACCAATGTTCCAAAGAAAGGGTGAGTAATGAAACACTATATACTTTCCCCAAATGACTTATACACTCACACCAATAGGATTTATCTTCTTAGAAAAGTTATATAAAATAATTTATATAAAATAAGTGAAAACATTTTATACTAGGATATAAAATATTTTTCATAACAAAACAGTGTTACCAAATGAAAGCCATTTCCCAAGGAAGCAACCAAACAAGTCATTTACCTCTATCAATTTCACTTTGGAATAACCCATTATTTTTTATATAACTCCAAGAACATAATAAACCACACAACTATGCAAGATTAGTGTTACCATTGATGGTGGAACTTCATGTCCATAACCCATCCCTTTGATGGTGGCACTTCATGAATAATATCCATCCCATTCAACCTAGTCTTAACCATTTAAGGCAACTACATGCCAAAAACCATATTTTACAAACCATTTTAATAAAAAAACATTTTTATTGAAGAAACTTACAAAACCATTTCAGTAAAACCAACCCTTTTATTGAAAACACTTTTCCATGCATCAAAACCAAATAAACAGTTTTAAAATCGTCATTTTAAAATCAATCAACAAATCACTTTTCACAACAATTCCATAATTCCAAAAATTTAACAAACCATCACTAAATATGTTTTTTACCATGATTTTCAGAAAAATGTTATAATAAATTTCAACAAATAATGAAATATGGCCTTTATGTTCTTGAAAGGGGAATAGGGAGTGAAGACACCTACCTTAGGAATTATTATGAAAATAGAAAACAGAATTAAAATGACTACAAAATTGGATAGAATCTCAAAAAACCCACTTTAGATCTCTTAGCATACCAAAAAAGGACAAATATAAACGTTATTGAAACAAAAAAACCTTTTAAATATCCACAACCACTACAAAAAATGGGTAAGTAGAAGTGTTTTTTTGTGAACTTATGGTGGTTTAAACCACCGCATATTGCACGATCGCTAGTTATTTCGTGGTGGTTTTTATAATTTAGTAGTGGTTTTGTAAAGTTTAATTTTTGGAGAATTTAGTAGTGGTTAATTTTTTATTTAGCAATGGTTTTTTTATTTTAAAATATATCTAGGGAAAATACAAATAAAACAAAAGAAATCTTTATGAAATATATTAGTAACGGTTAATCATAACCGCCACTATATATTTATTATTCAATGTATTGAGTGGTAGTTATATAAAATAGATTCTAAATTAGATTCCTTTGAAAAAATTAATAAGAAACTATAAATATAAAAAAACTGACATATAATAAACTAAAACATAAATATATAGTAAACACATAATACATATATCATACATACAAAAATCCAATCATTATAACATCAATTTAACTCAACCTAATATACATATACAATTTTTCCAAAAATAACCAATTCCAAATATACATATATGTCATAACCTCCACTACATCCGTCGGCCTCCAAATCATGTCATCAACTGAAATTGACCACATCATCTCACCAAATATAATAAAAAGAAAACAAAAATTAAAACTACACATAAAAAATTAGAATTAAAGTGGAATAATTGATAAACTTTTAACATAAAACAGAAACTAAGAACAATAATGACTACCTTATGAAGAATGTTGTGGTTCGAAATGGTCAACCTCCTATCTACTGGTGACATCTATCACCTATAATGAAAACCAGAACATTTAATAAAATAAATTCAATAGAAAAAAGATAAAAAATATATTCAGAATGCTATACATAAAATTTGCTATTTCTTTAATCAAATAGAAGAAATATTAAAATAAAAAATAATATATAATTAAAAAAACTTTGAAAACATAAAAATACCTATTTAATATAATATTCAACAGTTGAAACTGAAAATGGATGAGTAAATATTCTAATTTACTTTTAAAGCTACGTGCTGTGTGCTTGAAATTTAATTAATAATTTTTTGTAATATTTTGATATAAAAGCATGACCTATATTTTAAAACGAACTTAGTAGTGGTTATCTCAAGATTTCACATCAATATGTGGTGATTTTCTATGTTTTTGACCATTCCACACACATTTTAATGTTTTAAAACACAAAAAACATGTATGGCCATAACAGGTAAACCATAATTCATAATGATGTGTGCCAGTTCCTAAATTTCAAAATTATATATATGTGTTTTGTCTTGTGATTTTTGGGAAATCCAACATTATTTTCCTATTTTTCACCCCATGACACTTGTTTTGAAAGTATTTTGTACCTTTTGGAAGTGTATATTGAGTAATTTCGACCAAACTACACATTGGATTGACGTGTTTCCTGTATATACATGTAAAAAAACTTAGTGGTGGTTTCACCGTGATTTCACATCAATATGAGGTTTTTTATATAGTTTTGACCATTCGACACACGTTTTAGTGTTTCAAAACACTAAAAACTCATTTATAACCATAACAAGAAAACCATAATTTGGAATGAAATTACACAAATTCCTATATTTTACAATTAAATGTATAGTTGTTTTCCTATGATTTTATGGAAATCTGACATCGTTTGCCTAGTTTTTACCCACCATCACTTGTTTTTAAAGGCTTTTGTACCTTTCAGAAGTGTATATTGAGTAATTCTGACCACACCACATGTCAAATTAACGTTTTGTCTATGTGTAAACCTAAAAACAACTCATAGGTGGTTTCCCCATGATTTAACATCAATATGAGGTAGTTTTATATGGTTTTGATAGTTCCACACATGTTTTAGTGTTTTAAAACACTAAAAACACATTTACAGATATAACATGCAAACCATAATTTAGAATGACTTTATGTCAGTTACTAAATTTCAAAATTAAATGTATGGTTGTTTTCACATAATTTTAGTGAAATAATACATCATTTTCTTAGTTTTTTCCCTGTAACACTTGTTTCTAAAAGATATTGTACTATTTATAAATGTATACTAAGGAATTCCAACCACACCACACATCATATTGATGTGTTTTCTATGCGTACACATGAAAAAAAAATTATTACTCACTGTAACATGATTACACATCAATATGATCTCATTTGATATGGTTTTGATCATTCCATGCACATTTTAGTGTTTCAAAACACTAAAAATACGTTTATATCCATAATAGAAAAACTGTAATTCTGAAGGATGTGGCTTCAGTTACTATATTTCAAAATTAAATATATGATCATTATCCTAAGATTTCAGGGAAATCCGACGTCTTTTTCCAAGTTTTGACCCCCAATACTTGTTTTTAAAGGCTTTTGTACCTTTCAAGAGTGTATAACGAGTAATTATGACCACACCATATATCATATTGATGTATTTTCTAAGCATACATTTCAAAAACAACTCATCGACTGTTTTCCCA
The DNA here is from genome assembly GCA_963277665.1 of Viscum album. Taxonomy (NCBI): domain Eukaryota; kingdom Viridiplantae; phylum Streptophyta; class Magnoliopsida; order Santalales; family Viscaceae; genus Viscum; species Viscum album. Next base: position 1,198,312,576 of record OY728143.1, on the reverse strand, counting down.
TGATTTCAAATCAATCTGAGGTCATTTTCTATGGTTTTGACTATTACATGAATGTTTTATTGTTTTTAAATACAAAAAATGCATGTATAGCCACAACAATCAAACTGTAATTCAGAATGATGTTTTGTTAGTTTATAAATTTCACAAAATATATATGGTAATTTCCCCATGATTTTTGGGAAATATGACATTGTTTTTCTTTGTTTTAAACCCCGAACACTTGTTTTTAAAGGATTTTGTACCTTTCAAAATTCTATACTGAGTAATTTTTTCCACACCGCATATCGGATTGATGGGTTTTCTATGTGTACAGATCAAAAAACTCATTGGTGGTTTTCCCATGATTTCACATCAATTTGAGTTCGTTTTCTACAATTTTGACCATTCCACACATGTTGTAGTGTTTTAAACTCTAAAAAATGTTTACTACCATAATGGGAAAACCATATTTCAGAATGAAATGTCGTCAATTCCTACATTTCAAAATTAAATTTATTCCCATTTTCTTGTGATTTCAGGGCTATATGAAGTAATTTTATTGGTTTTGACCCCCCGACAATTGTTTGAAAGGCTTTTGTATCTTTCAGAATTGTATACCGAGTAATTACAACCACACTACACATCAGTTTTATTTGGTTTCTATGGACACACATAAAAAAGGACTGATAGGTGGGTTAACCATGATTTTATATCAATCTAATGTTTTTATATGGTTTTATCATTTTATTCAGGTTTTAGTGTTTTAAAACACTAAAAATGCATTTATGGCTATAAAAAACTTTAATTTGGAAAGATATGTCGTTAGTTATTACATTTCAAAATTAAATTTATAGTTGTTGTACCATTATTTTATGGAAATTTGAAATAATTTTCCTTGTTTTGACCCCCATACACTTGTTTTTGAAGGCTTTTCTACCTTTTAGAAGTTTATACCATCTAAATCGGACCACACTGCACGTCAGATTGATGTGTTGTTTATGCATACATATAAAAAAGAAATCAACAATGGTTTTACCATGATTTCAAATAAATATGATCTCTCTTTCATTAGTTTTTACAATTCCACACATGTGTTCGTGTTTTTAAACACTAAAACCGTGTTTCCAGCCATAACGAAAAAACTATAATTAGGAATGACATGTTGTCGGTTCCTACATTTCACAATTAAATCTACGGTCATTTTCCTATGATTTGAGGGCAATAAAACATCCTTTTATTATTTTTTTTACCCCTAATTCATGTTTCTAAAAATTTAATATCTTTTAAAATTTCATATTGAGTCATTAAGAGCACACCACATGTTGAATGGACGTGTTATTTTCTTGTAAATTTCATTAATAATTCAATAGTGGTTTTACAATTATTACATGTCAATATGAGATAGTTTTTTTTATTTAATTTTTGATCATTAAATGTGCATTTTAGTGTTTTAATACACTAAAAACCTATTCATGAGCATCAAAGGAAAACCATAACTCGGATTGATGTGGCGTCGATTCTTATATTTCACAAATAAATATATGGATGTTGTCTTCAGATAACTTTTGTAATAATTAAATATTTTAAAAAATATAATTTTATAATTAATATATTATTAATAAAATTAATGATTTATCAATATTTCTATTATTAGTTTAATTAATTACTAAATTGTAGATTAGTTATTTTTTGTCTTTCAGTGCTCGAATTTGATTGAAAAGAGAAAATATTACTTTCTAAACCATCATGTATTTTATTTTCAACAATCATTTAGTAGATATTTTTTATAGTTTAGTGATAGTTTTTATATGTGTTATTTTTTGGGTACTCAGCGGTGAGTTTTTTTTGTTGGAAACAATTTTTTAATAAGAACATTCAAAAAATAACACGGGAGAAGTTAATATAACTATTTCTAAATTATTTATAAGTGGTTATTAGGAACCATCTCTAAATAGATAAAATAATTTATTTAGTGATGGTTATCATAAATTATAGGCAAAGAGATTATGGATATTGTATGTGTTATTTCAAAATGTGTAAATGATATATGGAATTTAGAATTTACTTCAAAGGATGAGATATAAGGATGGAAATTTATTTGAGGATCATGTTCTTCATCCACTATAATACTAAAACTAAATAATTTTCCATTTGGACCGCTACTAATATTTTTTTCCTATAAAAATATTGTTCTTTCACTTTTTCTTTCAATATTTCAATTTCTCTTTGTGATTCCCAATCAATGGAAGTACTTGAACCCACACCGAGTGTATTAGTAATGGATAATGTTTTTCTACCAAATATAACCTATAGATTAGGCCAAAAACCCATCCCCCATACACATCCAGGATTCTATTTCCTTAAAACTATTCCAACATCATCATTCTGGGTAACCGTTGATGATTGTGAAGGGTTCACATCGCACACTTCTAGAATTTTAACCTATTAATACAAAATTATAAACAATTATTTTTTAAAATATCTATATTTTATAATGTTATCTAATTAATAAAATTTTCATTAGTATTTACTGTTATTATAAAAATATAAAAATATAATAATAAAAAATATATTATAACAACAAACAATCCTTAAACCAAATTAATTAGGGCTGACTAGTTATATCAAATAATACCAAATTGGCATCATTTGATCCAAGTAGTTTGACCCATTTAATTGGGTTTAATACTTGTTAGTTTTTATAATATATTTTTCATTATTATGGTTTTATGGAAATGAAATAATAAGAAATGGTAATGAAAAGTACTTTCTTCAGTGTCTTTGGTAGGGTCATTTACAAACCTGCCATCGGGCACCCAATGAACTTTAAGAAACAAATCTATTCAGCCAACAGAGTTACCTAATTCATTAGACCTTATATAAAAATGTAATAAAGTTATAAAAAACCTTGACTTATAATAAAATGATATAAATATTAATGAATAAAATACAAACTAAAAATTTTCTTTTTCTCGAAAAACTCTTAGACCTTGCAGTGTGATGAATGATTTTCTTCTCATGATTCACATAATTTTTTTAATATAATTACTAGAAAAAATTTCAATATTAATAAAAATTATAATTTTATTGTGTTTACGTTATTAATATACTTCAAAATATGCAATTACCACATGAGATACATCTCTGTTGATATCAATAAAGAGCCTCCATTGCTCATGAGAAATACCTTGAGGAACTTTCTCATACATTTGTCATGAGCTCAGAGAAGTTTCATTAAAATCATTCCATAATATACATTTAAAATATCTCCATTCAATTCCCAAATTTTTCAAAGTCCGTTGGCATGAAATATAACCAAGGACATCAAAATGAAAAAACATCTTGAAATAAAAAACTTGACACTTTTTTAGTATATTATAAAGGTTTACCCATTTATTTTAAATCATTTTTCAATGAATATTAAATAAATATTACCTTTAATTGAGTATCAAAAACACATTTTACCAAGATATAGGAATATGCCTCCAATGTTTATAATTAATGGAAAATCTCACCATATCACAAACAAGATTCCAAAGAATCTACCTTTAGATTTCAACAACGTCACTAGTAGACACCCTAAACTAATCAAATGAAATGATAATCTTGAATTATTTCAGGTCCCTTAAATATTTTATGTTCATATTTGTATCCCTTCAATGGGTTTCTTTATCTATTTTAAAAATTCATTAAACAATTAATAAAATATAATGTTTTTTTGAAGAATGACATATATACCCATAATGGAGACTCCAAAATATCCCCTAAATGGAGGGGAGAAGAACTGATCTATTATAGGCGGTGAATTAGGTGGTGGGATACCAAAAACATCTATGGAAATGGATGGATCACTAGCAGTCTTAGATACAACAGAATCACTAGGATCTATATAAGATGATGGTAGTGGTGGCGTGATCCGAGATACCGATCAGCTAGGATATTGATTCCTTTGTTCTCAACATTCCTATATTTCAAATGGTTAAGGACCATATTATTAATTTTTTTATATAAAGTTAACTAAAATTATTGGAATTTTTTTTCAAAAAATGAATGTTTTTTGTTAACCATTTTTAATAGAGTTTTGAACGATTCCCATGAAATTGTGAAGTAAAATAAAGAATATTTAGAGGGATTTATTTCTTTTGTGAAACTCATAAATATTCAATAAAATGGATGAATCATATAGTATGAATAACTATTATATTTTAATATATTATTTGGATATTATATATATCAAACAAAAATTTTTAATCATAATTGAATCCTAGGGTATTTATCAGTGTCCTATATCATAACATAAAGTAGATTTGTGATATTTTTTATGTAATTTAATACTTAAATTCATATTTCGATATTGGTTATTATTCCAATATTAATCATTATAATGATTCATATAATCATTTCTTATAAATATATAATCATAATAATGTTCATTAATTATTATATAAAAACATCACTATCATTAGGTAGTTAAAAATTAGATGCATCTCTCAGGAAATGTTATTTAATGATGTAATGAAAAATAAATAATGTGATCCATTTATGTTTATGGTAGTGTTAAAGAGACAATATGATATTATTCTCTCTTTATACGTCTTATTTATTAACATTTATTGATAGGGTGATAAAATAATTTTTTTGATCTATCAATCCTGACATAGTAGATGTAGATTCTAATGACTGATATAAAAACAGTAGAGGTAAGAGAAATAGAACTATTTCTTAGTGATCATCTTCAAGTATACTTTATTGATATAGATGATAGAGTACTTTTGGTACACATAGTTATTTTACTTTATTTGTATTTGATTTTAATTTTTTGATTGTAATTTCATATTTAAAAGGGTTCTATATACAATTTATGAGAATATGATCATCTCAACAAACCCATTCGAACTCATTCATGTTATAATTAAAAAAAAATTGAAACCCTTTTAATATGAATTATAAAATTATGTTTATGTCCTCATTGAAACAGAGTAGTTGTCATTGTATCTCCAAGTAATTGATGTACACAATAATTATGGTTATATGAAATTATATGAAAGAATCCACAATCATCATACACTGAAAGAGTACCATTGATATTGTATATCCTTATATCTATCTATCTTTGAATATAAGATATTATTATTGTTTATAAACCCAAAATTATCTATATTAACATATTGAATTAAAATATTTTGATTCACAAAAACTAACATTATTATATATAAATTAACAATATAATACATATTCATAATATATGTATCTATCCCTTCATAAAAAACATTATTTGTAATCCCACTCTCAAGATGTTAATTAATCAACAAGAAATTCCCATTAAATTGTGTATTCACTCAAATATGGGTATGGTGAATCTATGAATTTTTTTACATATTTCAACTCAATTTTTAATTTCTCTTTATAATATTTGAACTTCTATCCTAGTTATGGTGTACGTAACTATTTATGAATTCTTAACATAACTGACCACATTAAAAAAAATAAACGATTAATAATAACTTTTATTATTTTTTCAAGGATCACGACTAATGTGGGAATATACACCATATTGTTTTTTGGATGAGTTTTATATGAAAATTTATCTATAATAAATTACATTGTATAAAAATTAAATATATTTCATTATTTAGAACACTTTAATTATAAAGGGTGGGATGATATCATACACTATAATTCTACTCAATATTAGATTTAGGGTGAGGATAATGAATCCATTAGGGGGGTCTATGTTGTCGTCAAGGAGGGGATCCAAGTCGGGTAGATAGAGCTCGGAGGGGGGGGGGGGTCTTCATCACCACCAATGAGGGAAACCGAGCCGAGGTGAAAGAGGTTAAAGGGGGCTGGGGGTCATGGGGCTTGAGGTCGGGGGGGGGGGTCGTGGGGCTTAGGGTCGGTGGGGGTGGTTACGGGTGTCAGGTGTTGAGGGTCTTGGGCTTGGGGTCTTTGTCAGGGAGGGGAGAGAGGAGAGGGGGGGTCACGGGCTTGGGGTCACCGATAAGGAGAGGCGAGGAGGAGGTTGGGGGAGGTGGGGGGTCAGGGTCTCATAGAGGGAGAAAGGGAGGGGTAGGGATTATGGGTTTTTTTTAAATTTTTAGGGGTGGTTTAATTTAAACCGCCGCTAATTGAAAAAATAAAATAATATCATGGTGGTTCTATGAAACTACATCTATATTATATATATTTTTTAATTGATTTATTTTGTGGTGGTACTAGAACTACTATGAATAAACCATTAGTAACTAATAATTTTTTTATAGTGAGAATAATAGATCTATGAAATCGAGAGAGGGAATAAAATAGATATAAGAAAAACCTTAAAAACTACTATAAATGAAGGATTACCATGGAAATTGGAATTCAATGCACCAATGAATGCCTCTAGATTACTTTAAATTCAATGGGGAAGGGATACATATCCTTTGAGAGGAATAATTATCAAGTTTGGGTCAAAATGGAGAAAAAATGAGGGGTTTAGAGTTAATCTTATCTCAGATGAACTTTGTTAAGATCTTGTTTTCAAAATATGCATGGTCAGTCACACGGTTTGGAAAACCATGCGCTAACTGTGAACCAACCTCTACCTAAAGAAGCACCTCACGTGGTTGGACTATATGGTTATACAATTCATGTACCAACCATGAAAAATCTCACTTTCCCACTTTTCATGGTATCTCTTAGGTGGCCACACAGTTTGAAAAAACTGTGCACCTTCTCGTCTGCCTTCCCCTTATCCCCATTCTCACTAAGTACGATTTCTTATAAGAGTTTCATGGTTTACACAAACTGTGTTTAAACCGTGTACTTTTATAAAATCCACACAATATTTATAAATTCTTCCAAACCTTCCCAAACTTCACCTAAACATTTTACAATATTAAAAATCATAAATAAAGGGTTACTTACTTGAAACCAAGGGTGCTACATAGAAGAAGAATCTTCTTTGGATTCTGTCATCCCAAACTTTTTTAAAAACTTCTTGGCATACTTTTCTTGAGATAAAAAAATGAACTATTATTTTTTTTGAAATTGTAAACCCTGGAAGAAAGTTAATTCTCCCAAAATTTACATTTCAAAATTATTATTTATTTCTTTAGAAAATGTTTTATAAACATATTATCTATCCCTGGTAAAAATTTCCTCATCAACATAAACAATTAATATTAGAGTTATAGAGTCAATATCTTTCACATATATATTCTTATTAACTTTTCCTTTATAAAAATTCAATATTATCAAACAATTTTCATGTTTTTAGTACCAATCATGTGGATATTTTTTTGTCCCATACAAATCTTTATTCAGTTTATAAACAATGTTTTTATCCTTATAAAGTAGAAACCCACTAGGTTGTTTAATGTAAACATCTTCCTTAATCTAACTATTTATGAAATATGAATTTACACTCATCTGATAAAAAAATTCATTTCATTATGCGTTCACTAATAGAAACAATCTAATAGTTTATAATCTTGCAACTAGGGAAAAATTTTCTTCAAAATTCACTTCTTCCACCTATGAAAAGCCTTTACAAACAAGTCTTTATTTGTTTCTTGAAACTTATCCATGCTCATTAAACATGTTTTTGTAAACCTAATTTGTTTTGATAACATTTTTATTTGACGACCTTGAAACAAGTTCCAATGTTTCATTTTCTCAATCTGATCCAACTCCTTATTCATAACATCCACCCATTATTTATTTTGAATAGGTTCTAAAACTTATTCCAGTTCAAATTTTGAGATAAGTAATGTATGATTTTATAATATCAACTTTATTCTAGATTGAATTGGAGCCTTATGATTTCCAGCAATGTTTTTTGGACTCAACATGTTTTTATATGATATGAAACTTCATAGTTTCTATCCCTGCTTCATTTTTCTTTATCACATGATTCATCAAAATCATGATAAGTATGTTTTTACTTACTTTCACTATTTTTGGAAATCACCAGTTTATCCTCCTCAACATTCTCAACAACTTTTGTAAGTAATTTTTATTTCCAATTACTTTCATATCATATGAGTCCACCAAAATTTTTAAGCATATGATCCAATATTTTAAAAATATTTTATTGGGTGAATAACCCATAAAATTTCATTCCTTAGATTTCTCATCAAAATTTCAAAGATCAATATTTTTGATTTTAAGTAAACATGTACTTATAAAAACTTTTAAGTACTTAAATTAAGGATTTTTTGTTATACTACATTTTAAAAGATGTCATTTTAGTTTCCAGTCTCAAAAAAAATTGTTCTGAACATGTGCAACAGTACTAATGGCTTCTTTACCATAGATATTTGAAAGTTTATATTATACAAACACACTTATTACTATTTCCACCAAACTTATATTCTTTATTTATTCTACTCAATTTTTTTAGAGTATAGGGAGAAAAATACTAATGTTTTATAGCATGCTTTATTAGATAATTTTCAAAATAATTTCTTGTGAATTTGGTACCATTATCTATTCTCAAATTATATCTAGAAACCACCATTTCCTTTTCAACATATATTCTAAAGAATATAAATATTTTAATATCCTATAACTTCTAATTCATAAATATTATGTTGTTAATTCAATTTAAATCATCAATTAATGTGATAAAGTAAAAATCACTTATATTATTTATGACTCATTGGACCACATAAATTAGAATGATTAAGTTCAATATGGTTGGTAGTTTGAATCTCAACTCTCTTATGACTATTGTTAGTCACATTTCCTTTCTGAAAAGTAACACAAACATATTAATTTCTTCCTTTCAATTATAGAAATTAATATACAACATCAACTTTAGAATGTTTTTTCATGATTTTATCCCCAAGGGTCCCAAGGCTTCTATAGGAATTTTTTTTATCTTAATCACTCAAATAATAGGTGTTATTAAACTCTCTTATTTGGAATAGATTTCAACTGGTTCTTTCTCCATTTTTAATAATATTTCTATCATTAAAACTTTTAATAATAGAAGAATATTTTCTGAAGATCACTTCTTTTACATCTTCATGAAGTTTACTTACACTAAGTAAGTTATGTTTTAGAAAATCAATAATAAAACCTCTTTATATTTAATTTTTTTCTTTAATATAATCCGTTTCGATTCATCTAATTTTTAGAGTACTATAATTACCAAAGGTATCTTATCTTCCATCATGAATTTAAACATTTTTCATGTTTTTTTATATCACCTATCATATGTGAAGAAAAACCACTATCAAGTATCAATGTTTTATTCATTTTACTTGTTTTAAAATCCATCTCAACGAAAAAATCTCTTTTATTAACTTACTTCTTTCAAACATCCTTTTATTTTATGATATAATATAATTATTCTAAAATTAGTTTCATACATATTTCAGTATGATGAACAACCTTACCCCAACTTCCACAAAATTAATTTAGAATTTCAAATTGATTTTTTGTTGGAAAGTTTCTATCATTGTTTTTCTTCTTTTTTAACTTTCTGCGAGTTAGGAAAGTTACTCATCCTTCTTCCACTATTGCTTTCTTTTTGTTTAAATCTTTTTCCAGGAAGTAAATATTTATGCCAAGAATTTTTAACCCTATTCCCATAGATATCACAACACTAGAAATATCTCTAAGATATTGATTTTCTATTGAAGTAAGATATTTCTCTATAGGAACTTTTTTGAGGTTTATAAATTCTTTCTATTTTAACATACTCAGGGAGTGGAACATATTTACTTTTTAGGAGTTTTCAACTTTTATATATGTGATAGTTTTCTTATATCCTTTATCCACCCATGCTTTCATAATACCTTTTTCGGAACTTAAAATATTATAAGAATAAGAAGAAACTTTATTCTTGGATTGTGGGGATTTCACCTGATTCTTATTTTTATCCTTATTAGAAACTTTAGAAGTCTCATATTTTACTTATGAAGTGTTGTTAAAGTTTTCAGTCATATTCCTCAAGATAATTTTAGGCTCAAGAAGTTTTGATTGAAACTTGTTAATGTATTCTTCTTTATCTTCTAGTTTCTTACTAACATCTTCAACTATATTTACCTAATAATCAACTCTATGTTTGTAACTTAAAATATTCTAGATTTATTCAACCTCCTATTTGATGAAATCTTTTATTCCATAATAAAATTCTTCACAATAGTTATCCATTACTCTGATTTATTTCATGGGAGTTTTTCTTTTCTCAAGGCATGCAATAAGTTTTGTCTAAAGTTGATACTCTATATATGATTCTTCACCATCTTCCTCACTATATTAGAAATATTTTGTTTTATCAAATTTTTTAATGAAGTTTATACGTTTTTCTAAATTTTCATCTTCCAAATAATTTTTTTCAGTTGATTTTGATTTATCTTTCTTACTCAACATACATATGTTATTCCCAATAAACTTTTTTTAGATTTGTTGAATGACTTTTTTATTTATATATTTTGTTCCACTTGTTCCATTGAGGTTTTTCTTTGGAATAATCTTGATATTCTAAAAATTTCTTCTTGGGAAAATTCATAGAAAAGATTCAGATTCTACCACACTTAAAACATTTGAGTGGATGTTTACCTCTGTACTTTCCTCTTCTTCTTCGATAGTTCTTGGATATAAGAGACATTATTTTTTTATTCAAATAATCATCCTATTTATCTTAATATTTATAAGGAGAAACATATTAAATATCTCGTATTTTAATTTTTCTTATGGATTCCACATCCATTTCATCTTTCATATTCTTTTTGAATATTAGAGATTTCCCCATTTCATAAACAATAAGAAACTTATGTATTTCATGAAGTGATAAATCATCCCTGTATTCTAAAGTGTAAATTTTATAATCAAACATATCTGGGAAGTTTCTAATAAGTTTCATGACAATTTTAGAATCTAACAAGACATCACCTAATCCACTAATGTTGAAAACAATTTAATTTTCTCTGGTGACGTACTCAACAACAGTTTCTTCATCTATCATCCTTATGTATTAATATTTACTATGATAGGTTTGTAGCTTTTATTACTTTATTTTAGTATTTCCTTTAAATGTAATTTCCAACTTTTCACACATACTCTTTGAATTATTGAGACCAATCACCTTCATATAAACATTTTTTGATTAGGAGATAAGAATAACATTTCTATATTTTCCATAAACTATGATATTTCTCTTATCAGAAAAAGTCATCAGGGAATATTTCTTAGTAGGAGGGAACCCTATTATAGTATAATCGATAAATTATAGACAAAGAGATAAAAGATAAGTAATCACCCATAATAATTTTTCCCATAAAATGTAGGAATTCCTCTATTGTTGACATAATTGTGATTATCCATGATCAGGATTCAACAAGGGAACCTTCCCTCTGATACTAATTAATGTTATAAAGGATTCCATACCAAATTAGTGGGGGGGGGGTTGAATTAGTTGGTCACTTTTTATATGTTTCAATACGTTTTAAAACATATCACCTATAACCAGTTAAGATTTATTTATTTATAATCTTTCAGAAAATACTCATGCATGAAAAGGTAGGAAATAAAGTAAATCATGTATTATTTACAAGATTTGACCTCAGTGTGAGAACTTACATGATTTCCATAGCCACTTTCATGAGTCTATGGGAATTCAGTGTAATGAAGAAATTAATTCAACCTTTTCCCAATCCTATTAGACACCCTCTATATCCTGATGAGAAATATTATATTGACTCCCATCGTTTAAAATTTTTTCGTGTAAAAAAATTGATCAAAAAAAAAAATAATAAAGAATTTTTTAAAAAATCACCATAAAAGATCAGTCTTAATCATCAATCTAATTTGGATGGTTCTATTCTTTCAGTTTAATGAGGCTGGTTCTGATGAAATCATTCCAAAAAATTATTCTGATAGAATTTGTATGATGAAATCATTCACAATATACAAATACTCAAACTCTACTCAAATACTAAGTTTGATCATCCTTATTCTGATCAATTCAATATGATGTTTTTAAATACGATCTTCTCAATCCAGTTTACAGAACAACAGAAGTCTAATCTTCTAAAAAGATCTTTTTTTGGTAGGAATTGTCGGTTTTAATTATTCAGTGCTCCATGTTTTTTCACTTATATGAAAATTTACAATGAACTAATGATTTGAGAAAATATTTATTAGAGACTCAAAAAAGTAAGATTAAGAAACTTGAAAACCACAACCATCACCTCAAATTTCAAAAATCTAAAAATCACTCGCAATTAAACATGAAATTTGAATTCTTAAATCCTTATTATATTTCTTTGAGATTTACACATAATTGAATTAAAAGTTTTAATTATTAAAATATTCACATAAATTATGCTATTTTATTTTTATTTATCCATAATCAGATTTCAACTTCTTCTACTCATTATTATCTACCTTTTGTTCTCAACTCATTATGATCTTCATTAATTTCTCAACTCATTACAATCTACCTTTCTTTATTAGCTCATTATGATCTGAATTTATTTCTCATCTCATTATGATATTCATTTCTTTATTTTATTTCTCTTATTATGTAAAAATAAAAATTTCAGTAACAATCAATTTATGCCTCTAATTATTTTGGATTTGATGATCTGTATATTTGGTTTATCACTCTAATGGAAAAACCAGAATCATTATCTTCTCATGATTTTTCATGACAATAAACAAATAATGATATAATTATAATAATTATGGAATTATTATTATGATTAACTTCACTCTAAGACTTTGAAAAACATTATCAACATTACTCAGATAGCCTTCTAACAAATCTTGAGTCTGGTACATCTGGATCCGATAGAGACTTTATGTTGATTTCTGAAACTCGTGCAATATTTATGATTCTTTCATTTATTTAACGCCTTTCACCATGATAGTTTTCATTATTTATGATAACCTTGAGAATGTAAAATCATCATCTAATTTTGGATTTGAAAATTTGGGAACTTTTTAACATCTAAATTTACATTCTTCAACAAACCTGTTCAACATTAGTAGAACTTATTCACTTATAAATTTATGACTTTGTAACTCAGAAACTTATTTATTTTATTTGTTATTCAACTTTAAACTTTCTGACTAAGGCCTATTATAATTAATATTTAGTCTTGTGGATCATAATACCATAAAGTTTACAATCAACAAATTTATCTTTAGGTCTTCTTCTGTATCTGATGCTACTTAGTATAAAAATGTGAGTCCAGAAAAAAACATAGAAAATGTTTCTACACTTTATATTTGGGTTTAAACATTCATCAACTTTAAAATTTATTATATAAATCATTATGATTAACTGGGTCCAATTAATAAATAGAAGAAACATTATTATACAAAAGGTTAGTTGTTAACAAAAAACATTGTTAAACTAATTTATCACAAAGGTTATTAAAAAACTCTTCACTATTAATTGATTTTGGTATTTAGTGGAATGTTATTAATATAAATCTGATTTCATTTTAATTACTTAACGTATTCATTATTTTTTACTTCAGTTGATGAACCACATATTCCTATCCATTATTTGTAGTTTATATATGATATATTAAGTTCGGTTGAGTGGTCATTGTTTAGAGATTACTGGAAAGTTTGTAATTATGAGGCAATATATCAAGGGATGGATCCATAAGATTTTTTTCCCAATGTTAAATGTATTTCTAGTGTTAACCCTAGTAATTTATATAAATAAGAGTAAAATAACCAGTTTTCACTTTTTGTTTTAAAGAAAGGGGTGTTTTTAAATTGTTTTTTTTAAAAGAAAAGTAATTCAAATGATTGAAAACAATATTATGAGATGGATTATTGAGTTAGGATTGGTTTTATAATTGAAATTCTATACTTTTACATAAATGTTTCAACCCTTCTTTATATTAACTGATAAGTGAGAGGATTCATAGTCAATTTACCTCTCACCATTAGATAAAGATTTATAGTGATAATATCTTTATTTGAAATCTCATCTTGCTCTACCCTACTTCCTATGTGTGAATATGTTACAATGAGTCACCCTTATTTGAATTAGGAAATACAAAATTAGGTTTTATTCTTCTTAAATAATCCAAGAGTTTCCACTTCCACTTAGACACATTCTTCTAATCATCAATCACTTCACTGCTCATCCATTGACTATTCGATTATATATAGAAAATGAATGAATAGAGGGAGAAGATAGATCGCCGATAAAGAAAATAAAAAATGAATATAATTAAACCAAACACTATCAAAAATGATATCGAAATATATTATAGTATATGGGAACCAGTCGACAAGAAAGTGAGAGTTTTATTCCTTGATTCTTGAAGACTAAAGCATTACAAGGTAAACCTTACCTTCCCCAATCACTTGAGAATTACCATTGCATGAGAAGGGTAGAAGAGATGAATAGATAATTATAAAGCATTATAAAAAAATATTGTAGAAAATAAAATAAAATAAACGGTAGGTTCTCCACCATTAGTTCATTTGAGACCTCCTACTTTTATAAATTTGGCCTTGTGATCCTTTTTTAGAGCTAAAACATCATTATCATTGGCTTGGTCAAATATCCCGATTTTTTTCTTCTTTGAATCTTTTTTATGGTTTCATTTATTCCACAACGTTAAATCTCAATGCAATCATTTATTACCATGAATCTATATCTTTTATTCCTTATTCATTATCAAAATATTTTTCATATAATGTACTAGGTATAATACCTTGATTGGTTGTATACATATAGAAGTAGAATTTCAAATCCTTGGCTTAACAATTATTTTTTCAGTATCGGTATTGTTATATTTTTTCTCCTTATTAAAATTCTAAGTTTCTCACAAAGTAAATTATCCTACACAATAAATCATCATGTGCATAGATGGATACTACTATATATCGAAAAAATTTCTTATATGTAAATTAGTTTTCTTATACTTGAAAAAAATTCCCTAAGAATTGGTGAAATATCATATGCATAGGTAAAATGCCACACACATAGCCAAATGTCATACATCATATGAATTTTTCATTTTATAAACGTTCTCACACTCAATAATCACATGGTGGTTCGAAATATCTTCAGACACCCTAAAGTAACTTATGTATAGGATAATTCACCTTTGTAGCTTATAGATTCTCTTAATCATGCACCATATGACATTTTCCTTATCCATTTTCCTTGACTCCATCATAGTACTTCTAGAATTAGTTCACTTAAATTCCAAACTTCATGAAATCAATTATTATCCTTTAAAATAATCTTTTCACATACATTAATAACATCAAACCACCCAAAATTAAGTGTAATATTTATTCTAACAATTAAAAATATAAAATAAAAGACTAAAAATAAAACAATTAAATTATAGATTATTACTAATAATAATAAATGTGACATTTATAGGATAATTGATAAAAATTTTGGGACTAAATTCATGACTATCAAAGTGAAATATACTGAAATATTGGCTCTATCAATTTCCCCAAACTTAATCCTTGGACTCCTAGAAAAGAGAACATCAAAAAGTTTTTCCAAGATAAAATACAATCACAGGCCAATGTGAGTTCCCTATTCAACACCATGGTCCTCAAGAAATCATGCCTTTTTACGGATCTTAATTCTATTTCATTAATAAACTTAATTTAGTTAATTTAAACTTATTTTATCTTCTAATTCACATTTATACCTACCTTTATAGAAATATTTCACTCAATACACAAGTACGAATTTTAATAATCTTTTTTCTCATTCCAAGCTCTTGTAAGGGTCACAACGGTCTTGCTAATTATTTTCATATATATTTAATGAGTCAAGTATCTATACATATAATGATGAATTTTAAATTCTGTTTTAAGTATTATGTTTTTTAGTTTTGAATGAAAAAGTTATAAGGAATACTTAAAAGGTTTGTATTTATGTTTTGACATAATTCATGATTTTTAGTTTTCTTCAAGAATGGATTCTACCCTTTTCATCCCCTTCCACTGATATAACTCAACCTATTTCATTTTTTAGTGGGAAAACTCACAAATTTTTTATATTTCAATAATAGATAAATTTTTCTCTCTATTTGAAGGTAGATAGAGACCATGAGATTATTTTAATAGGTCTGATATCTGTCCTACCCTGACTTAGAAGATCATATCTATTTAGATTAAAAAACTTCAAGGCACATCATTTAATTGGTGAAACAAATATCTCAAATAGATACTTCAAGTAGATTTCAAATCAAGTTATCCTACAAATACCTATCTTTCTTCTTGGATAATATAACTTAGAGAATGTAAACATTAATGATATATTTATTCCCTATTTCAATATTTATGGAAATGTTTAAACTCAAATTCAGATCTAGAATTTATTGCAGAATTGAATTTTTAGAGGAAATATAGGAACTATTTACTTAAAAATAGTGGTATAATTATATTCCTAACCATGGATAACATTTGGGTTATATTCCCATCAATTCTAGCATGATTTTTATCTTTAATCATAAACATAAAAGTTGCTTCACTTATTTTTTTTAAACAAATTCTACCATACAACTTGTTCTAGTTAACTTCTTTCCTCCCCCAAACTTGAATTCAACTTATATCAAGAAATAGATTCTAGAGAAAGGTATATAGGGATTTTTATCTTGTAATTCTGTTTCCTAATAAGGTTATTAATGGATGATAAAGGCTATAAGGGTTAAATGTAACAGAAGGTCAAAAATTATAGTGTATTGAAAAGGGGGTTTTAAAATAAAAAAATTCTTCAATCATATATAGAAAAAGGTACTTAAATGCTATAAGGTTTTAACTATATTACTTAAAAAATGTTGGTTATTCAAGAAAGATTTGATTCTATGAAAAGAGTGGGAGTTACAAATAATATTCAAGGTTAGTTCATAATACTCTTAGGTGAGTGATTTAAATAAAGGATTGTATTTCATGGTATGAGATTAAAAAATCATTGGTCTTAGAATGAATTCTAATCATTAAGAAATTGAAAATAATTACATTTAAAAATTAATATAATGTGAGAATATTGTTCAAATCAGTTCCTCAAACTTGGAATAGATTCAAAATTTCCAAGGTCATTCAAATTGAGCTCAAAAGGTTTTAGAAACATACTAAAAATTTAAAAATAAACACAATTACATTTAAAAAAGCCAAAAAACCTGAAAAAGAAAACAAAATTTGAAAATAATAAACTATAAAGGTTACCACCTCCATGATTAAATGATGTAGTGCCCTCAAATAATTTAAACAAATTTATTATGTAAATTTGATTTTAAATGGAATCATAGTATTAAAGTAAATATCAAGGAGATTTATAACCTAATAGTTTTAAGTGATAAACATGTTAGATGAATGTAAACTCCTCTATTGGTTCTTATGGAAAATTTCCCTAAATTATTTACAGCATGTTCCAATTAACATTAAATAGGGTTTCATATACTTATTTAAAATTTTTTTTAGAACCAAAAAGGATAGACATGAGTGACTATAAATGGGCCTTCCTATTTGGAATGAATCTAACCTAGATTATTCTTGATAGTTGAGTTATATAGCAACACTGGTTCTTATGTATAGAATTATTTATGTTAAATTATTTTTTCAATGGGATGCTCTTGTAATTTATTTTTAAATACTATAATTGTCCAATTATTCTTTTATAATATACTCTAACTCCTACAACTTTAGTTTTCTCTATTTTCCTTCCTTATCTATGTCCAATTTCATCTCTCTCACTACCTAGTTTAAGTTGTTCTCTAACTACATAGGTAATTGAAAACTCTTTACATAATCTATACTATATGAGATCATCCTAATGGGGGTTTTATAAGCTATCTTATAATCCTATAAGGTATATTTAAAATTTTGGATATAATATTTTCGGTTTGGTTTAATAATTTTTTCAAAATTCTTTTGATTTCTCTATTAGAAACTTTATCTTGACCTTTTTTTTGGTTGGTAGAGCATGGAGGTTTGTAATATAATCCACAATTCCTCATGAAAGCCTCCATGATAAAATTATATAAGATAGTCTCTTAATCATTGATTAAGTCACTTAGAACTCCAAACCTATAAAAAAATTATTTCTAATAAAATCACATACAACATTATCATCATCTATCATGTAAGCCTTGTCTTCCACCCATTTTAAAACATAATAAATAATTATCAAGATGATAGAATTTAAAAAAGGAATGGTAAAATGTCCCATAATATCTATTCCTAATAATAAAAAAATTCACAAAGGCTGATTATTTTTGGGGCAATTTACTATCTCTTTGAGATGAATCTATGAATTTATTTTTTTTACATTTTATATGTACATCTTTAAATAAAGTGTGCTAATAAATTCCCAATTATAGAACTTTAATTTATATCCTTTGGGATCCAAAGTGGACTACATAGGATAAAGTGTGGAAAAATAAAAAAAATAGATCAGATTTCACTTCTAGGTAAACATTTTATTATTACTTGTTGATTACAGATTATATATATAAGAATATTCCCAAAAGTAAAATTTTTATTCAGTTTTAAATCATTGAATTTTTTCGGGATTATAGTGAGATGGTACTTAATAATTTACCAAAAAATTTATTATTACATCCTACCAAAACACCTCTCCTATAATCAAGTATAAAATTTCTCCTGGAATATGACCATTTAGTGGGTATTTGGATAAAATTTCCACTTCTACTATGTTGGGTAGCCTCTTCAGGTGATCATCCACATAGTTCTCATCTCATTTATTTTCATTTATCTAAAAATTAAATTCACAATGTAAAATATCCATTTTCATGTATCTATATTTTCTTTATACTTATACATAAAATAATTAAGAGCTATATGACAAGAATAAACTATGAATTTAGTTATAAGAAAATCATATATACATTTATCTAAAGGAAATAAAATTGAATGGAGTTATTTTTTATGTTAGTCTAGTTGAGATAAGAAAAATATAAGGCTATAGAATCGAATGAAATTTCTTGAGATCTCCCTTAAATATTTTTAGATAAAAATTCTCTCATATATTAGTTTGAATCATCCCAAAGTAGTTCAAAAATATCCTCCTTGTTTGGTGGATGTATCACTAGTGGTGTGATTAATATCATATCCATATCATAAAAAGATTCCCTATAATAATCATAAAAAATAAAATCAGTTTGTTTAAAAAGTATCCTAGATATAGGGAGATAAATATAACAAAAGTCCTTGATTAACCTCTTGTAAAAAACTGTAAGTCCAAAAAAATCAAACATGTTTTGCATAAGTTAGTTAATAAAAATAAAATATCAGTTAAATTTTTTATTTATCCACCTCTATTTTTTTTTGAATTTATATTTCTAAGGACTATTCAAATTTATAAAATGAAATTATACTTTTAAAAGTTCAAAACCAAATATTCTTCATTTAAAGTTTTAAATTTTTATTAAATTTTCAAATAACGATAAAAGTAATATAAAAAAATAGTGAAATTATCCAAAAATACCTCATGGAAGTCTTCAATGTGATTAAAAACATACTTACCATACACCTATGGAATGAACCTAGTTAATTACACAATGGTTAAAATACCTTAAAATAATAAAATTTGGATAAGTTTAAGTGTTATTTTAATATTTATATTTTGGTTTAACCCCTTTGTTAACTATTTTTATCATTTACTCTGACAACATAATTTTCAATCTTAAAGGGTATTAATTTTACTAATAAGGTAAAAATTCGACAATAAATTGAAAAAGGACGAAATATTTGACAATTTATCATCTTACCTGACCTATTTCCATATTTTTATGATTTTTAGATAATAAAAAAATACTTTATTTAAAAATATATCATTAATGTCATTTTTTGAAACTATTCATTTAATCTAACTTTAAATACATCAAGATAATAATTTAATTAAAATATAAACTCTTTAAAAATAAAATATAAATTATTATTGACCATAAAAGTTTTGTGAAACCATATGTAATCCAAAAAATATTAATTTTTATGTATTTAAAATCATTCGCTTTTATTTTTCTACTACTTTCACAAGTACCATGTTAGTGTTGTATAAGAATATAAGGTAATTATATAATAAATAGACATTAAAAATAAATTAACACTATAAAAATAATTTAATTATGAACAAAATAAAATTTTATATGTATTTATAACTTATTTTTATCTTGATGTGAATATATAAGAGAAATTAAAAGCAAGAGAGTGAAAATTTGGAATTCTATTTTCTTAAAATAATAAAAATGTCATTATCAAAGGAAAATGTAATCAAAATTCCATATATTATAATTTGGGATGGATATAGTTGAATAAATCTCATAATATTAAATAAATTAAAGTTTTGGGTTGATTTGGATACCTCATATCATAGTTTTAACCCTATTTTCCTATTTTACCATTATCAATGTGACATATATTTACTTTGGTTACTATTAATAATGTCCAATATCAAAAGGTAAATATTAAAAAAAATTAAAATATTAATTCCAAATATGGTATCAACTTTTTAATATTTAATCTCTAGAAGTGTAAAAAAAATAAATCTTAAAATAAAATTTTAAAATGCAATGAAAAATAGATTTTAGAAAATGAATTTTAAGAATACAAAATAACTTATATAAAAATTATGAAAATTAATGATTAAAATGTAATTAATTAGATAATTATAAATAAAATAGATCATATGTCACTTTAAGACAAAATTAAAAATATAATTTCACTTTTAAATTACTTTATTTAATTAAAATAAATGGCATCATTTGAAAAATTAGCATTTTTCACCAATCACTAAAAAATCAATAATTTTTAAAAAATCTCAAAAATTTACCCTAGGTTAGTTTTGATTTGGTAATATAAAAAATTATTTCAATTTTATATATTAAATTTTATTAAATTGTTAGATTTTTATAAATTTTCATATACAAATTGAAATAAAAATCAATTTTGAAGATAATGCATTTTTGAAGCATAAAATTAATTCACTAAAAAGTGAGTGATTATTTAATAAGAATTAATTAATAATTTTTTATTTATTAGGACCATTATACATATATTTCAAAAAGTTCTAACTCATATTCTTACCTATCAATTCAATGGGTAGGTTATAATGATCATATTTAAATAATAATATTAATTTTATAATATATCTTAATTTTCTTAAATATTGGTTTTTCATGTTCATCAAGATATTGCAAATTTTATTATTTTAAAATAAATATTTAGGGTGTTACATTATCCCCCATTAAATAAATTATACCCTTTTAATTTTATCTCAATCATCAATGTTTTAATATTTTAAATTGCCTTTATTTAAAACCCACTTCGTTCAGTGGGATAATAAAACATCCTTTGAAAAAGAGAAGTGGAAAACATAATGGTTGCCTAAAATAAAACTCAATCGAGATCCAAAATAAGGGAAACATTGGTGAGAAGATAAATTATAGACATATTGGATAAAAATATTACCCAACGACTTATAGAGAGTGATAGAGAACATGATCGTGAGAATGTTAATGACCATAAAAACATAACTCAATGGAAGGTAAACTGACAATCAATTCATCATAAATGAAGGTAAAAGGAGAAATTATTATTTCATTAACATTTTTCTAAATATGAGGGATTATTTTACTATTATGAAAGATAATATAATAAAATATATTTACTTGATTTATTTCCATTTAATAAGTACAATTTTATCCTTTTGTTGTGCTTTGATAAATTTCAACTTAATATATTACTCTAAGAAATGAATATTCCAGAGGAATTTTCATTCCTTAAGTAATAAATTGAACTTTTAACAGATCATAAGATCCATAGAATAATGGTAATTCATTTATCTTATCTCTATATATTTACCAAAACCAAAATTATTGTAAAATGTTATCCAATATGGATAATAATAAATTAATCTATAAATCCTTAATAGTAACATCCAAATTTCAAATTAAACCATTTCATAAGTAGTTTACCTTAAAACACTTCCAAAATAAGTTTGATCAAATTCCATACAGAAAAATCAGAAAAATTTGATCAAATATATTTTTAAATATCAACTTTAAAAAATATCTCTAATGAAATTAAGTATCTCATAATGTTACATACCAGACACATGAATACCATGATCATATATTCTCTTAAACATGCTAATCCTTTCCCAAAATAATCTGAAGCACCATAAAACCTCAATGGAATCACACATGATAGCAAAAAATAACACTATCCTTATTCCTCAAATAAAGTCATAGACTATTGAATATATTCCATAAATATAAAAATTCAATAAAATTCATTATAAATCACATTGTCATAAAATCACTAATAAATTTCAAGGTCACCAATACTATCTAATTTACGTAAACAATATTAAAGATATATTTCTTCCAATTAAACATTATCATCTTAGCATTAGGCACATAATAAGGATTGTCTATCCCTCAATCATGTGTTTTCAAAAATATCTCCTTACCACTAAATCACTTTTCAAGGTTAGTAATAAAATTTAATATATTCTTGAAAATATTTAAAGAAAAACTACTGTAGAATAATCCTTAGTTGTTTCATGATTCTTATAACCAGAATATTATTGATAAAACACTTCTAAAACCTAATTCTAAAATCCTGATACCTAAACACTTTAAAAATTGTTATATCATAGGACATTTCTTTTTTAGGAGTTAACTATTGGATAAGGGAATTGAATCAGATAATGCCTATGTTCTCCACACATAAGACTTTATACTACAAATAGTACCTTAAGATGAACTTCTTATCCCTCCATCGAAGTATTTATTTTTCCTCATTAATTACTTTCTCCATGCCCTTATTTTCAATAGATAAAAAATCTTCTCATTCCTTCGAGAAATTTACATGAGTAATTATTCCTATAAACTCAATATATAAAATTCTGAATCTTCTTCCCTCCAGGACCATCATGAAACTCTATTTTTTGATTATTAGGTGTTTTGGGAAACTCACCCATGTTGAGATTGTTATTAATATAATGAAATAACTAATTAGGAATAATCCCAAGGTTTTGACTTCTAACTCCAATTTAATTTGGTTTTTCAGGAGGAAAATCATTCCATTATCTATTATATTCAGTGTAAACATGATTCCTCCTAGGTCTATCAATTTAATAAAAATAAAGAGAATAGTGGAAAAAATAATAATTATAGTAGAAAATCATATAATCATGAAAAATCATTTATATTACATCTAAATCATGACACATTATTTTTAATATATGACACCATATGTTTATCCTAGTCTATTCATAGTCATCATATATTCAAATACTTTATAATAGTTTATAAATAAAATGTGAATAAACCCAAGAATATAACCGAGAAGTGTAAAACCAACTATGTATTAAGGGAACACTAACCATGAACCATAATTATTGTTGATATATAATCAAACAAATCTATTAAATGGTATTACCCCTTGTTGAATTTGTGTTAAAACCACACCCACTTGTAGTGTCTAGATATGGATTTTTTGCTTAAAAAACCACACAATCTATACCATATCAATAATTTAGTATATTTTCCGATACTTAGACTTATCCCCATTATTTTCAACAATGTTCCCTAATCCTAATATCCAAATATTGAATAAAACATACTCTGATACTAAATATAATGGCCCATACTTTTCAAACATAGATATCACATCTTAATAGATTAATATTTAATATATTTTAAAAATACATGCCCAAGGACCATAAAGGTTTAGTGTATTTGGATAATAGTAAAAAAATATTATTATTTCATGAAATATCTTTAATATATCCCACAATGATATAATGATATAGTACAATTATTAGACACACACTACTTAAAACCTTTCTTTATAACTTGGGGGAAGAAAACATAAGCAAGGGTGAGATCAGATGACTAGTGAGGGTAAATAAGGGAGATATAAATGATCACATAAACATAAAATGTGTATAAGGGAATGAGAAAATGTGATTAGAATTTTAAAATACATACCCAACATATCATATATCATAATATTGAATCATGGATTGAATCTTGGTAGTTCATAAGACATGAATCATGAAAGAATCAAAGAACATGAGCCATGCGAACATAACATTAGAATAAGACACAAGTTTGTGGAATACACATAAGTATAGAAAATAATTTATTTATTCAAGGATAAATTCTAATCATATCATAGTGGATTAGATTTAATACCCATTATATTATATCCTTTTTAAAGGTTAACTCCCAAGACTATCATAGTGGATAGAGGCCCTTACCAAACTAGGTTCACTCCTCATTCCAGTCCTTATTATCTCATAATATATCCATATTTACTCAATGAATTGGAAGTTTATATAATTATGGGCCCACCCATCACATAATAAAAATCCATTCAAATGTGTTCTATATGATCATAAAAATTCATCATACATCATAGCCCGTGGAAAATAAATGAGTTTCATAAACATTTCCATAATTCTTCATAGAATAACCCATATAAAAAATAGGTTTCATAAAAATATCATTATAAAAATAATAAGACATATAGATAAAGAATAAGTATGTTATCCTTGGACCATATCCACATTAAATCATAAGTAACATAAAATGATGTTATCATAAATTAATATTCCTTAAAAATATCACTTGGAATATTTCTCGAGGAAAATATCATTTTCTTACTGGAATCAATTATTTAAAATATAAATTTTTTCAAGAACAATATGGACAAAAATTTATTTGAAAATAACCATGTAAAATTGTAAAATAATCTTCAATGCTTTGAGTGGTTATCATTGTGGGAAATTTATTTCATTCCATGTATATTAAAACAAAGAATACTTTCACATTTTTGGTAAAAAGTCAAAAGTATCTCATTCAGAAAATGGCACGAATATTAATTTTAAACCATTTCATAAAAAGTAAAACTTGGTTAAAGAATATTTTATTAAATCACAAGATAATATAAAAAAATTCTTGAAAATATTTTAAATAAAACATAGACCTTTAAGAAAAATATTCTTAACCAAAGAGAAAACAATGCCTATTTTTCTTGAAGACATTTTCTAAACCATTTTAAGTAAAAAAGAGTTTAAAATGGTATTATTAATAAGAAATTTAATTAATAACCATAATTGAAGAATATTAATGATATTATTGATAAGTATATTATTAAATTTCATCATCTTAATCTTAATTGGAAACAATCCTGGTAAACAATGAGACTATAATACAAAACCCTCACTTATTTGGTAACTTTTTAATCGCAAGCCACATGAAATAATAAATTATAAAATATATATTAAAAATCATGAATATAATTATATTCATGATATAACATATAAAATGGTAGTATTTAAATCTCATAAAATAATATAGGTACATAACATAACATATGTCTCAAAGAAGATAATTTGATATGATAAAACCTTACCACTTTGGTAATCTATGAATTAGAAACTCATGAAAGAGAGAAAATTATATGGATTTTTAAATCCTAACAATTTTTATGAAAATAATTATAAAATAATTTCATGGGTAGTATATAGACCACATAAGTGAAATATATGGTAAATATGGAATGTATCTCATGGAAATAAACGTGAGATGAGAATCCATTACCTCAAGTTTGAATTACATTGAAAGAATTATTAACCCTAAATAATAAGTTTAAAATTCTTATAATTATATACCTTAATCTTTAAAATACTTATAATATCATATATTATCCACTTATAACATTTCAATACCCATTTATTAATAATTACTTTTTAAAATCATCATTTTTGGGTGAAAATTGTTACATTTTTCGTGAGAGTTTCAATTCAATAATAATGATGATTGAACTTTGATCATGGTTACATAATATAAAAAAGTTTAATTATGATATAAATATCATATATATTAATTATATAAATATTTTTAATCATACATAAAAGGTATAGATGAAAAAAAGATTTACACCATTCTTGGAGACAGTAAGTTGTACGTACGCAGAACTGTTGTTTTGTTTTTCTAAAAAAAGGAAATAAAGATAGTAATTATTTTATCATTTAATAAAAATAATTATATCATGAATAATATATATAAATTAAATATATCATTATTACCATCCATGTAAATTGGAAATAAAAAATTAATCACATCACTTTATGGAGTTGGTAGTCCACATGTACGTATGAGTGATGTTATCATTTACAGTGTATGGGAAGATAAGAAGGTAGATATAATATTATAATTAACAAATTATAAATATGTAATAAATAATTTATATAAATATTAAATCCATCATAATAATCATATATTAAATATGGTGATGGAAAATGAATTGTATCGCTTCATGGAGGCAGTTGTCTACACATATGCATGATAGATACTTTCACTTCCAATTTGATGGAACATATGGTGTGAATAATGGTAGTTACATAATCATAATAAAATTTGATTAAATTTAGGTTACTTATGTTATTATTTTATTATTAATACCATATATTTAAAGGATGTATAAGAATAAATAATTTGAAAGTGGTTGGGTATGATGATTACCTCTTCTTCGACATAGTTATTTTAGATCCCTTCTTAAAGAAACTTGGAATTGTATTTTAAAAATAAAATCACCTCTAATTCATGTATAGAGAAGTTTATAAGATAATTTTTCAGGTTTTGGTCAATATGTGATACTCAAATTAGTGTAAATAAGAGAAATGAGGGGTGTCCTTTTAAAACTGGTGGAGAGGCCACAATTGAAATTAATAAAAACATTTAAATATAATAAATTCATTTTCTTGTAAAAGTTGAACCATGTGGATTTTTAGAGACAATATATTATATCGTTGAAATACATTCAAAAAATAAAATTTAGACATGTTTAAGTGGTATTTTAAACCTCATCATTTGGTTTAACCCCTTCCTTAACCATTTTAACCTTAACCATGGTAACTAATTTTTTAATATTAAAGGGATATAATTTTACTTAGAATGTAAAAATTAGAAAAAATGGAAAAGGGATGAAATTTGAGACCATTTATAATCCAAAATTTTCTCTTTCAAGATTTTAATGTTTTTTTAAATAATTTTATAAAATATTATTTTTCCTAAAATATCATTAATGTTTTTTTGAACAAAGTAATTTAATTTGACTTTATATACATCAAGATGAAAAATGTAGATTTAATATTAAATATTTAACCTTAAATTATAAATTATTAATAACCATAAAATTAATTTGAAACCATAATTAATCCAAAAAATATTACTTGCTATGTTTTTAAAATCATTACTTTGATATTTCTATTACCTGCACAAACACCGTGTCAGTGCTCTGTAATCATTTAAAGTAATTATATAATCACTAAAAATGATAAATAAATTAACATAATGAAAATAATTTTATTATGCTCAAAATAAATTTTAAAATTAATTCAAAACATATTTTTTATCTCTATGTGAGCATCTACGAGAAATAAAAAGCAAGAGAGTTATATTTTGGATTTTTCTTTACTTAAAATAATATAAATTCCATTATCAAAGGAAAATGACATTAAAATTGCATATATTATAATTTAAGATGACTATAGATGAATTAATATCATATAATGGAATAAATTCAAGGGTTGTGTTGATTTTGTTACCTTATCTCATAGTTTTAACTATGTTTAACCATTTTACCCTTCCCGAGGTGACAAATATTTAACCTTATTACGATTCATAATGAAAAAATCAAAGATATATATTTATAAAATTTGAACATAATTATTAAAAAAAGGGTATCAATTTCTAAATATTTAGTCTCTAGAATTTTAGGAAATCAATTTTTATATAAATGCATAAAATATAAAGAAAAACAATTTTTAGAAAAATGTGTTTTAAGAATAAAAATTAACATATATGAAAATCATGAAAATTTATAATTAAAATGGAATTAATTATATTATTATTAATGAAATGGATAATACATAACTTTAATATAAAATAAAAATGATAATGGGTCTGTTAAATTACATTATTTAATGAAAAAAGTGACAATATTTGAAAAATCACTATTTTTCACAATTCAATGAAAAATCAATCATTTCAAAAAGATACCAAAATTTAACCTAAATTTAATTTTGATATTATGATTTAAAATTTTATTTTCATTTTATATATTAAAATTTCTAAAATCAATAGAAATTAATTTCAATTTCAACGCACAAAATGTAATAAAAATCATTTATGAAGATAATGAATTTTTGAAGCATAAAACAACTTCACTAAAAATATTGTTCTTATTTCCTAAGAATTAATCAATAATTATTTATTGATTAGAACTATCATAAATATATTATATAATTATTTTACTCATATTCATACCCTCAAATTCAGTAACTATGCTATAATAGACATATTTAAATAATAATATTTTTATAATATATCTTAATTTTCTTAAAGTTTTTTGCTGTCTGTTTGAAAATATATCAAGAAATTTTTTATTTTAATGTAAATTTTTGGGGTTTTATAATAATATAATAGATAAGAGTTATAGGTAGAGTTAGGAGGAACTTTGGGGAGTCTGATCTGACTAAGAGCGGTATACGACCGCTGCAGGTGTCAGATCTGTTCCAAAACATCAATGTTTTACACCCAGAGGTGGGCTATTTATTTTTTAATTTAACAATTAATCCCAATATAATTATTAATTAAGTTTTTAAATCAATATATGTTTTTTGGATACCCCTTTAGGATTAATATATGAATTTTATTAGGAGAAATGAGGGTTTTGGGGGGTTTACAATGGTTTTTATTTAGGAAAACTCTTTTACAAGAAATGTAGTTCAAATAAAACACACCATATGTTCTTTGGTTTGGGTATCGGGTAAAGGATTATGGTTACATAGTGTGTGTGTTTAGGAAACTCCATGTTGAGTTGAGTCAAGGTGTGGCTAGGTCCTTAACCAGATACCTTGTGTCGGGGATCTTGAGTGTACATAGTATACTACCAGACCCAATTTGGGGTACAAAACCAGTGGTCACGTATGTTATTTGTCCATACCCTATGTTTGGTACATGAATAAACATACTGGTGGTCACCCTATGTGGGTGAAACACCATTTTTTGTTAGTTTACATAGTGTAATTGGTGAAGAAAAAGTTGTGTTGTCCATAAGTACATGGCCTAGTTTGATGTTTGGGGGTACATATCGTGTATATGAGGTACATGCCAAATACTTTCCATTTTTAGTCATTTTGTCTATTTCCTCACTATAGATTCAATATTGGACCTATTAGTAGCCCTCTCAGAGTGTTTTTATGCATACATCTCGATGGAGAGATTCTTTTAGCATTTAGAGGTCGTCTATGTGGTGTTTTTGATTGGGAGAGTTATGATATGAGTATTTCTTTGAGGTTCTATTTTAGAATACTCATGCAGTTTGCCGTGTGATATGTGATACCCAAGTGGTGGGTTGAATGTTTTTTGGATGGATTGTATTGTGGATGAATTTTTTTGAGGTTATTTTAGACATATCTCAGAAGGAGGGATCAATTAGTCACTTCAAAGAGATCTTGGAATTTACTTGGATATTGGGATTTGTTGCTCAAGTTATGATTGGGTGTCATCAAGTTGATGTTGGGAGGAGTATAAGAGACTCTCAGTTATTCCTTTGTGTGTTGGTTTTCTTATCAGTTATGAATTTATGTTGTATTTGGTCATTAGGAATTAACTTTTAGGAGAGGTAATTTTTTTGGATTCCCATTCAGGTGTTCATTTAATTGAAGATTAGTGGCTGAATATTAAGTGTATGACCCAAATCTTGAATAATATTTTGTTTCTTGAAAATGTATGTTTTACTATGTGATAATAAATAAAATTATACATGTATAAATTAAATGTGGCCATCGATTTCAGACTATTATATGACTGTTGGAAACAATAATATTTTTTTAATGTTATAGTTATTGTTTATAAATAGAAATAATAATGGATAATTAATGTAGAAATAAGAGTCGATGGCCTCATCCAGTAGACTCTTTCCATATGAAGCCCATTTATCAGAGTTTGGGAAGGAGGTAGCATCACTGGGATTTTCTCTTGACCAATACCAAGCTGACCCTCAACATGTTAAACATGAATGAAGTCACCTATGAAAGAAGTTCAAGTTGGTGGAAATTACCAGTCAATAAATATTATTTGAGCCACCCCAAGAGTCTATCACCGTCGGCCACTTTACCCTTTGGTCATATATGGGTGTTTTAACGGGTTATTTTTCAAGTCCCAAGTCACATAAATTGTAATATATTTGTTTTAATAATATTTTTATTCCATCATTTCCATTTTAAGAATAGTTTTACATAAAAATTGAGATGGAATTTTATAAATTGATTTTTTGGGTAAAAATTGTATTTTTTAGAAAGATATAAATTATTATATTAAACTAAGGTTTTATTAATAATATTTATTATAATTAAATAGTGTTATTAAAACACTTTTTTTTATTAAAAATTATAAAATAATTTTATTTTTTTTCTAGTGTCAAAATTTTTACTATACATGTTACTATGCATTTCCTGTCTGCTATTATTTTTAATAATTAAGTATTTTTATAGTTAATAGTTTAATTTATCATATTTATAGAATTATTATGATATAATAAACTTCATTTTGGAATTTAGAAGGTCGATATTAGGTTATAGTGAATTTATGATATATTAATATTTTTTTTTGTTTTTCGGTGCATGGTAAAAATATAGTTTTGAGTTTTTGGTATATTTAATGACATCATTAGTGATGTAATAATGATGTATTAATTCTGATAGACTCTTGAGAAATAAAATATGATATGAGGTGTCCCAAGTGGCTAATACCATGGGAAAATACCATTGGAAAGCACATTTGTTTTTTCCAAATACCATGGGTAAGCCCATGGTTTTGAAAATACCATTAATGAGGTGTCTTTAGAAATTAATAAAGAATACACTCTCATTTAATATAAATTCCACCCATTAGATTGTTTAATTACAAAAATCTTCCCCCTCAAATCTATGATATTTTTACCTTTCAAGGTTCAATCAATCCCCCAAGGTCCCGATCTTTGAGTTTTAGGAGTCACTCCTCAAGGAAAAAGAATTCTCAACTTCTCTTTTCCTTTCAAGTTTTCATTTATGTGGAATGTCTCTCAAATTATTATACCATGTTCTTATTTACATTTTATTTTTTCACTCTAATATATTATGTGTATATTATTAATTGGTCACCATTTCCCCCTCTCTTTTTTAATGTTTTATGAAACCTTTTTTAATACCCATTAGGCTACATAATCTTCGTCTCAAAATCTCTCTCTTTTTATCAAGAAATTATTTTATTTTATTTATGTGAATACCCAAACCTATTTAATTTCTAGGGTTATTCATAAAGACATAAAAATTATTTATTTTATTCTGGAATTGACATACACAAAACCCTCCATTCCTTCTGTGTGTTATAAATGACATAACGACCAAGTTTTTAAGCACTTTTTAAAACGCTATGATTTTGATATGAAACTCATTTATTTTATTATCTATGGTTTATTTATGAAATGTTTGATTATTATCTATATATATAACATTAAAATAAATACATATTAAGGGTGTTCCCTGATATCAATCCAATTAATTGGGTAAAAAATTTAAACTCTAGAGACGGCAAGTTTTATGATACCTTGGTGAATAGTCTTGGTAATTTTTATAACACCTTGGGAATGAACCTTGGTGATATGAATATGAATCTATAAATTAAATATTTTATCCACATTGAATATTTGATATTTATGATATTTTATTTATGATATTTCTCTTTATAATTCTCTTATGATATTTCTCAAGTTATTATTGATATTCTTCAAGATCACAAGTAAAGGGTTTCCCTTACTAGTCCTTAAGATCCCCATTTACTTTGATATATGCCCCCTGGTTAGGATATGAAATAAATATACTTAGGATGAAACTTTAAGTATCCCATCATGTGGATTAGAATTATATTTTCATGTTTTCTTGTCATATATACCTAATTTCCAAGGCACTAAACTTTAAATAACCTTTGTTTGTAAAATGTAATGAAAAGTTATGTAATAAAATGGAAGGATTCAATAATTTGTATCAAAGGGAGGTTTAGTTATTTTTGGAAATTTGGATTTGAAAACATTAGGAATAACCCTAAGGAAAATTTTAAGTATAAGAAAATATCCTGGTAATTTTTTTGAAATATTAATTAAGTGGTTTTTGAATAAATAAATCCTTGTCTGGATTCGAACAAGTGGATGTAGCACTGGCATAGATGTATATAGGGGTAAAACCCAAAACCCCTATTTTATCTAGAATTAAACTGGAACTGGTGCACGACAATAGGCCTTACTGCACTCTTGGTTTGACACTCCCGGGGGATATGTTTTTTTAATCACAATCTTTTTATGAACCGTTATGATGGATTTGTATTAATTTTAATAGTTGTTAAAAAACAATATATTTAAGAATGATATTTTAAGATATAAAATTCCTTGAGAATTAAAATATTATCAAATGACACACATCTCTCACTATGTTTATATTTTTTTTTTGAAAATGGAATAAAATAGGAGAAACCATATAAATGGTACAGACCTGGCGCTGATGACCCTCCAATGGAAGACATAATGGAAAGCATTATGAGAATGATGAATCAACTAACTCAAATTATGGAAATAACTTGAATCAAACTGAGAGACCGATTTCACCTTGAAGGGAAAAAATTTCCATTGAGTCCTTTATGCGTCAACAACCACCAACATTCAGTGGATCTACCGACCCATTGATTTCTAAACAATAGATAAGCTCAATATAAATTATATTTTCTGTGATTCATTATCTAGAGAAAGGTAAAGTCTCCCTGGTTGTGTACTGTTTAGAGGGAGAAACTGATAAGTGCTGGTAAATGATTAAAAAAATGATTCCAAGAGGGGAAATTGAAGCTGCAGAGTGGGAAGAGTTCAGTGTAATATTCTTCAATAAGTATTTCCCTCATTCAATGAGAATGAAAATGGAGATGGAATTCCTCAAGGTTTAGCAGAATGAGAATGAATATGTTAGAAAATATGAGATGAACATCACAAGGATCTCCCATTACACCTCTAGTTTTGTTAGGGATCTTAATGGGAAGGTTTATAGATTCTTAGGCATACAAAGACCTCATATGCAGAATAATTTATCCAACCAAAACTATAACAACTGTGAGGAAATCATACAAAGGGCTCTGAAGGTCAAACTGAAGTTCAGTGAGATGCAGTGGTTTCGCAAATTGAATGAGAAAATGAGATAACTAGATCCAAACCTAGGGTGTAATTTTGATCAAGGAAGAAAAGGAAAATAAGTGAAACTTTACATAAGAAATAAATATGGGAAGAAGCATTCAATGAACTTCTTTTTCAGGAGACATAAATGATAAATGTGTGGAAGAGATGACCATATTGCTCAAAACTATCGTAATGAGGTGAAGCCTCAACTTCCCATCACTAACGACAAATGGAAGATAGTACATGCCCTACCCAAAGTCCAATGCTTCATGTGTGGACAACTTGGGCACTTATACAATCACTGTACAAATCTGGGGGTAGTGGAGGGGAATCACAATTAGCCTCAACATAGGTAAACAGAGCAAGTTATTGATTTTTCTATCATGATGGCTGATGTTGAAGTTCTAAATGATGTCTTGGTAGGTAATATTATTGTTCTCTCAAAGCTAGTGAGTACTTTTTTTTCTAATAATATACATTCGTTTATTTTGTCCATGTTTTCCAAGAGTTTAGAATCAACCCCGGAATTTATAAAAGTATATTTATCGGTTTAGACTCTTAATGGGATTATCCAGGTATCAATAGTTTTTAGAAACTCTAGTATTTACTTTGGTGAGAATAATATTATCACAAATCTAGTAGTCATTCCCATGCTAGAATTTTACATTATACTAGGGATGGACCAAATCTTAATGTATAATTCTAAAATCAACTATAGAAGCAAGGAAATATTAGTAGTCTTGAATGGACAACCAACAATCACTTTCAAAGGGGAGATATCTTGAAATGAGTTTTTTCTAGAAGCACCGACCATATCATTCTTTATAGAGTTGATCTATGAAGATGAAGAAGGAAATAAAAGTATACATATAGAGAGTTTCCCCATAATTTATGAATACATTGATATATTTTCTGAGGAGTTACTTGGACCTCCCCTAGAAAGAGAGGGAGGGTTATCTATTTAACTTATGACCAGATCCAAGTTGATATAAAAAAACCATATAGAATAGCGAATGTGGAGTGAGAAGAATTAAAGAAAAAGATCCAAGATATTTTGGAGAAGGGGTTTATCTGCCCAAGTCTGTCTCCTTGGATATCACCTATTCTATTTGTGAATATGAAGGACAGATTGATGTGGTTATGCATTGATTATAGATAATTGAACGAGATCAAAATGAAGAACAAATACCCTCTTCCAATAATTGATGATTTATTTGACCAGCGTTTTGGGGCTCAGTTCTTCTCTAAGATTGATCTTCGATCTGGTTATAATCAATTGTGGGTGAAGAAAGAATACATTCGGAAGACTAAATTCCAATCAAGATATGGGAATTATGAGTTTTTTTATTCCCTTAGGCTTGACTAATGCTCATGCTATTTTTATGGATTTCATGAATACAATCTTTAAGGACTACATTGATAACGTTGTGGTAGTTTTTATTGATGATATTATAATATATTCCAAAATTCTGGAGGAGCAAGAAGACTATCATTGTATTATATTTCAAACTTTGAGGAAGGAGAGGTTATTTGGAAATGTTATTAAGCGTAAGATTTGGTTACAACGGGTTTATTTCTTAGGGAACATTATAACCAATGAAGGAATCTTAGTTGGCCCTACAATGACAAAGGTTATAGAGGAGTGGTCTCATCGTACAATAGTAACATAGCTTTGTAGTTTCCTTGGTTTAGAAGGATATTATAGGAGGATTGTTATTTTTTCAAAAATTTCTAATACACTAACCAAGTTAACATGAAAAGGGGTCAAGTTTATATTGACAAAGGAGTGTGAAGAAAGTTTCCAAGTGCTGAAGAATAGATTGGTTACTGCACCTTTGTTAAATTTACACTCTATCAAAGAAGGATTTATTATTTTTAGCGATTAATCTCTAAAATGGATTGACTATTTCCTCATGAAAAATGATAAGAATATTTCTTATGCAACTCTACAGCTAAATCCTCATGAGTAGAATTATCCTACGTATGATCTTGAGTTGGATGTAGTTGTTTTTTCTCTTAAGATATGGAGGATCTATCTTTATGGGGAGAAGTATGATATATACACAAACCATAAAAGTTTAAAGTATATTTTACACAAAATAAATTGAACATGGGACAAAGGCAATGTTTGGATCTTCTTAAAGAATATGATTTTTCAATTTATTATCATCCCAGAAGAGCAAAAAAAGTCGCTAATGCATTATGTAGGAAAGTCCCTATTGCTCTGGAAATTATGAGGATTAAATGAGATCCCCTAATCAAAGACCAAGTAAAAATGGACATGGGAATTGTAAGGTAAGGGAAATCATTAACACTACCCCGAAATTATTTCTCAACTATCATTACCAGAGAAGATCAAGAAAGTTCCAAAAGAAGATACTTTTTTAGAGAAGAAGATTGATGTTGTGGAGGATGGTAAGTTTTTTTCAGTTCAATATTGATCAAGAAGGTATACTAAAATTTCATTCTAGGCTATGTGTTCCTTATATTCCAGAAATAAAGGAGTTTATAGATGAAGCTCATAGATGTACATTCTCTATAAATCCTAGAAGCATGAAAATGTATAGGGTCCTTCGTGATCATTATTGGTGAGATAACATGAAAAGAGATATTTTCAACTACACTATAAGGTGCTTGGTTTGTAATCAAGTGAAGGTAGAGCAATAACTTCCTAAAGGGGTATTACAATCACTACCCATACCAACATGGAAGTGGGATAATATCACTATTTAATTTGTCACTGATCTCTTAAGAACTTCCAAAGGAAATAATGTGATATGGGTTATAGTGGACCATGTCACCAAGACTTTCCATTTTATCTCTATTTGGTAAGATTTATCTCTTGATCAAATTTCTAGGATTTACATGAGGGAACTGGTAAGGCTGCATGGGTTTCCACTCTCTATCATATCTGATCATGATCTGAGGTTCACATCAAAATTATAAAGAATTATTTAACATGAATTGTGTACCGAATTGAATTTTTGTATGACCTATCACCCCATACTAATGAACAACATGAAAGGACTATTAAAACAACCAAGGACATGCTAAGAACATTATCAATGAAATTTAAAGGCGGATGGGGTCAACATCACCCATTAGTTGAGTTCTCTTACAACAACAGATTCCATTCGAGCATTCAAATGGCACCCTATGGAGATTTATATAGGAAGTGATGTATAAATCCTACTTGTTGGGATGAAGCTAGTGAGAGAAAGCTTCTTGGGCCTGATCTTGTTCAAGAGATGACATAAAAGGTTCATGCTATCCAAAAACACATTAAGGCTAATCAGAGTTGGTAGAAGAGATATGCCAACAAAATTTGAAGGGACATGGACTTTTATGTTAGTGACAAAGTCTTCCATAAAATTTCTCCTTGGAAGAGATGTTGAAATAGTGGGTTCCCTAGACCCAACTATTCAGTTCTTTTGATAACCGTATCATATATACAGTAAGCTATGCATGATTTTATCTTACCATTACTATGTAGAATTTTCTACGTCCACTATTTAAATGGTAATATACAAAGATTAATTGTCGTATCGAAAGGTTATAACAGTTCCCAGGATATAATGAGAACCTCTAGATACTATGACATTAATCTTAAATATATATTGTATGGTCTAGATACATCTTACTGATTTGACACAGCAGATGTATGAACATCAGGTGCTTGGGGATCATAAGCATTGACACTTCTTCTCATGAAGTTCACACTTGGTGATCTCTAGTAGTGAGATCATGAGGACTGACCCTCCAATAAAATCACCACATGTTTTGGGTGTCATTGGATGTTTCTATATATGATCATGTGTAATGGTCTTCTGAATTGAGATCATTACCAATGTATTTCATTTTATTGCAAACTTTTATGCAAGACAAAAACCATGGCAATGAAGTCGTGGTGAGGTAGTTTGTGTTGGGTGCGTCATTGGTGGCATAAAATTGTTTGAATGGTCAATAAAGGATTTGTCGCTTCCAGGTTATGGAAGTAATATATCTCAGGACATGTTGATATCTATGGCATTACCTTTATAATACCATGTACATGGAAGTCGAGGGTAAATTTGTCCAGTTAAATCAACAAACAATAAAGCAAGAAATGGTTGATGACACCAGAGTGCATCCTGCTTTATGAGATATCACAAACAAAGAGATTATATTACACAGTGTGTGTTCGTAGGTTGGTTGTCACTTCTTTGAAAATCATTATTTATTAGGGGGCCCTGATGAGTTTCTAGATCCCTCTCTGGGTCTGTGAATACTATTTACTGCTATCGAAATAAGGGCCTAGAGGGTCACACATAATAACATATTCAAGAATCTTCCTAATTCAGTCGAACAAGATTTTTGGTCATAGTGGCCCCCACCACAGGGGTCTAGAATTTTTCCAAAGTTAAATTATCACAAATGAAATAAATAAATCTATATTATTTGATTTTAGAATAATGAGTATTGAATTTATTTAATAAATTTATTTATGAGTTTTAAGTAAATACATGAAAAATATTAAATGATGACTATTAAATTATTCAAGGTTCAATTAATATTTATGGGAGCGACGAGTCAAGTTAATGAATTAATTATTATCATGTAATATATTTTAATATATTACAATTAAGTGATAATAATATTTATTACTCAGTTTAGTTGTCATAAAATTTCATTGATAGTGCATTAAGTATTCAGGGGCCGATTTGGCATTTCCAGGTAATTAATTAACCACTATAAATATTAGAGGAGAGGAGATTTCTAATCATTATTCACGGTGCTTATATTTCTTCTCTTCTCTTCCATAATCTAAAGGGAGATGCTCTCGATCCAAGGAGCTTAGATGGAGCTCTCTCTCGGGCATCACTAGTGAAGCGATTCAGAGACCATTGGAGCGTCGAAGGTGTCGTCGCAATTCCACGCTAGCACCTGGATTACGAAGAACAGCGCTCCCACAGATTCCTTGAACCATGTGTGGACGATCTAGAGGAATTAAACTTCGGATTATTTGAGAAGTGATCACCAACGACAAGTAGACTTCATGAGCGGCTTCAGATTTAAACAAGGTATTTTACGGTTTATTTTGTGCTTAAATTCCTTCACCTGTTGTCCTTAGCTATTGTCATGCTACTATTCACCGACGTCGAAAGGTTTATGTCAATCGTTGGTGGAAATTTTTTAAAATACCACATTTTTGGAGCTTCTACTGCATGCCCAGTTCCTTCAAGAGAGTCAAGTGGTTGGGAAAGAAAGGGAAGCTCAACACCAGGTACATTGGCCCCTATGAAATCATTGTTCACATATGAGCAGTGGAATATTGACTTATAATTACCCCAAATGTAGCTCAGGTCCATGATGTATTCCACATATCATTCTTGGGGAAGTAAATAACTGAACCTTCACATGTACTGAATCCAGAGGTGGTGCAACTTGAACACGACCTCTCTTATAAGGAGACGATGATGGAGATCGTGGATCATAGAGACAAGGTTCTACACAACAAGACTATCCACCTTGTTAAAGTGATGTGAAGGAATCAAAAATATGAAGAAGACACATGGGAACTAGAGGAGATTATGAGGAAGATGTTCCCACACCTTTTCTCTTTTAAGGGTATGAGTTGAAATTTCGGGGATGAAATTTCTTAAGGGTGGAAGAATGTAACAACTAGAACTTTTGAATAATATTTTTTCCTAAAAATTTATGTTTTACTATTTCATAATAAATAAAAATATATAATTATAAATAAAATGTGACCATTGGGTTTTGACTGTTATATGACCGTTGGAAACAATAATATTTTTAACATTATAATTATTGTTTATAAATAGAAATGATAATGGATAATTGATGTAGAAAGAAGAGTCGATGGACTCATCTAGCAAAATATTTCCATATAAAGTACATTTATCAGAGATTGGTAAGGAAGAAGCATAATTGGGATTCACTTTTGATCAATCCCAAGATGAGCTTCAACATTTTAAGATTTAATGAAATCGCATATGGGAGAAGTTCATGTTCGTGAAAATTACCACTTGGGAAATGTTATCTCAGCCACCCCATGAGCCAATCACCATCGTACACCTTACCCTTAGGTCATATGTGGGTGTTTTAAGGGGTTATGTGTCAATTCCCAATTCCCTTAAATTGTAATAATTTTGTTTAAATAAAATTATTATCTCTGTATTTCCATTTTAAGAATAGTTTTTCTTAAAAATTTAGATGGAATTTGATAAATTGATTTTTCAGGAAGATATAAATTATTATATTAAAAAAAGGTCTTATTAATAACTTTTATTTTAATGAAATTGTGTTATAAAAACACTTATTTTCAATTACAAATGATAAAATTATTTTATTATTTTTCAAGTGTCAAAAATTTTACTATGCATGTTACTATGCATTTTTTATCAGCTATTATTTTTAATAATTAAGTATTTTTATTTTTAAAAGTTAAATTAATCATATTTATAGAATTAATATGATAAAATATATTTCATTTTTGAATTCAGGAGGTCGATATTAGGTTATAATGAATTTATGATAT
Organism: Viscum album; assembly: GCA_963277665.1. Lineage (NCBI taxonomy): Eukaryota > Viridiplantae > Streptophyta > Magnoliopsida > Santalales > Viscaceae > Viscum > Viscum album. The sequence goes on along the minus strand of OY728143.1, from coordinate 1,198,272,822 downwards.
TTTTATAAAATATTTTGTTTTTTAGTGAATAATAAAAATACAGTTTTGAGTTTTCAGTATGTTTAAAGACATCATTAGTGATGTAATAATTATTTAATAATTCTGGTAGACTCGTGAGGAATAGAATATGATTTTAGGTGTCCCAAGTGTCTAATACCATGGGAATCCCATGTTTTTGAAAATACCACTAATGAGGTGTCCTTAGAAATTAATAAAAACTCCCTCTCTTTTACTATAAATACCACCCATTACTTCATTTACTTTCATTAAAAAATAACCCCTATATGATATAATAGTATTATCTCCCAAGGAGTCATCCCAAGTTGTTCTTAATACCCCAAGGTTCTGATATTCAAGTTCTAGGAGTCACACTTCAAGGTAAGAGAAATCTCAACTTCTCTTTTCCTTTCATGTTCTATTTTATGTGGAATGTATTCAAAATTTCCATAACATGTTCTTATTTACAATTTATTCTATCCCTATACTATATTATTATTCTTTTATTAAATATTTACCATTTTTCCTCTCTTTTAAATGTTTTATAAAACCATGTTTCATACCCATTCTGCTGTAGAATTTTCGTCTCAAAATCTCATTATTTTTCTAAATATTTTATTTTATTTTATTTATGTGAATACCCAAACCTATTTCATTTATATGGGTATTAATTAATATATAAAAATGATTTATTTTATTCTGTAATTTAAATACATAAAACCCTGATCCCCTTGTTGTGGGTTATAAATGACATAATGATCATGTTTTTAAGAACTTTTTAAAACACCACGATTTTGATATGAAACCCATTTTTTTATTCTTTATGAACCATTTATGAAATTTTTGATTATGATATATGTAGACCAAATAAAAATTAATACATATTAAGGTTCTACCCTGATAGAGCTCCAATGCATTTAGTAAATAATTTAATCTCTAGAGATGATATGTTTTATGATACCTTGGTGAATAACCTTGGTAATTTTTATAAATCCTTGGGGATGAACCTTGATGATATGAATATGAATGTGTAAATTAGAGGTTGTGTCCAAATTTACAAGTTTTTATTCATATAATTTTATTTATGACATGCCTCTTAATCATTCTCTTATGATATTACACAATTTCTTATCGATATTCCTCAAGATCACAAGTAAACGGTTTCCCTTACCGGGACATAAAATCACCCTTTGCTTTGATGTATGTCCTCAGGTTATGAGATGAAATAAATTTACTTAGGATGAACCTTAAATAATACCTTCATGTGGAATATAAGGATGTTTTCATTTTTTCTGGTCTTATGTACCTTATTTCTATGTCAATAAACTTTAAAGATACTTTGTTTGTAAAATTTAATAAGAAGTTATGTAATAAAAAGGTAGGATTCCATATTAAGGGTTATTTGGAGTTGTTTCTAATTTTGAAATTGTCTCATGGTTAGGATGCGATATATAATCCCCTCATAGGGTGTCCTGTTATATCTTTGTTAATACCCTTGTGGGAAAGTTAATGGTCTTGAATGGGTTGGCTGATGAGTCCCAAGATGAGGATACCTATATTGGGTTTGACCAATGGTTTAAGATGGATGTGATATATAGGACTCTGGGAGACCCATGTTTCATTGAATTTGAGTGGGGTTTATTTCTATTTTAGTTTTGGTGACTTTGGGTGCCATCCTATAACCCAAAGACCACAAGTGATAGCCTGCAGTGGTTTTTTTTGTATTTTAATGGACTATAGGATCCCTGCATTTTGTTGACCATGAGATAGTCGGTGATGATAATTTAGTGGTTTGAATAATGGGTTAAAGAGATAATCTACCCTTTGTTTTAAAACCATTATCTAGGTATGTTTGAGGTAGTTTCTACACAGTATTGGATACAAGAGTAGACCTATGTGATATCTTTGGACTTGGCATTGGCCCTAAGATTTATCTATTTCTCTCCTCTAATGGTTGTATATTTAGATAGTTATAGGGAGATAATGGATGATATAGATGATTGAATCCCCACTATAGGCTAGTGAATTCTTACATTTCTAGGGGATGGGGTGTCTATGGTCTTTGTCGTATGATGTAGCTAGGTTCAGGGCTATACCCTTCTCTAATGTTATATTTTATGAAGCTAGTTAATTCTACAGGACTATCATTATTTAGACATGTTCTCTCAGTGTTAATAGTGTTTCTATCTCTAGTTCAGACAATGAAATTTAATTCTTAGAACTAATAAGAGTTTCATGTTATCATATGGAAGCATATGGTTATGCCCTGGGGTTCAACATTCTGTTGTGTTTTAGACATATTGGAGCTTCAATATAGATATGGAAGATATTCCTAATGTTGGGTGGCTGGGAAAACCACATGTTATAAGTCTCTAGCATTGCCTAGAGTGAGGGTATATTTACCTCAGGTGTTAAACTAGATCTTGGGGTTGTTTGTTTTATGATTTTATTTTTATTTACCCCCCTATGGTTATGAATTTATTTATAATATACCAACTATCATTAGTTTCTTTCTAGGATAGACATATCACATGTGCATACACTTATTATGAAAACAAATTATAGGTTCAGTATTGGGGGTGGAATATTGAGATTTGTTTCTCATCCTCTATACATTAATATTGGAGTGTGTGCATACCTTTTGTATACTTTTAAGTTGATCATAGTATGAAAAATTAAGAAGGATAAGGCCTAGTGTTTCACGATTGAGTGGAGCTACTTTTTTGGATTTTAAGGTTCAAGATGGAGCGGTTTGACTACTATGGAGATCAGGTATATGATTCATCTCAATGTCGTAGTAGAGTATTGTGTTCCTTTTTAGGTATTATTTTATTATATATATATATATATTTGTGATCATCCTAGTGGAAGATTAATTATTTTTCCTCATTATTGTGAGTCTATATGACTATATTTCATATTCAATTTTATTATAGCATACTATTGTATATTTATATTTCATAATTTGATGTTATTTCGTGGATTTGTTTTGTTATTTTCACTATAATTTTACTCTAAATAGATGGTATATTCTTCTCATTATATCTTATAGAACCTCACTGCTAGTCGGAAACCTATAACATATGAGGAGTTGCACTTGATTACTTATGGTGAGATAGTTCAAGTGACGTTTCTATTCAACCCAGGCTGGTTCATTACAAAATAGTGTTAGATATATTTGGATTTATTATTTGGGGATTTGGTAGACTGGGGGTCTTGGGGTATTTAATAACTTATGATAAAAATCTAATTGGTGTGTTGCAAACAACTTTTCTGATATGAAGTACAAGTTTCTAGGTAATGAGATTACTATTATTGGATTCTATTTTTATTGTTGTGTGATTTCACCTAGCATGATTCACTTAGATTTATGTATTTATGGTTTTATTTGGTTTTTGGATCTTGGTTCAGTGACAAGGGGACACTGTTCATACAACATTCTAGGCATATAATATTCACATGACACATGCTTATCCGTGTGTGCTTTCACTGATAATGCAGGTTTGGTTGTTTAAGGTGTATAAAAATTCCTATATGGTGTAGTTATATATATATCTTTGGTATAATTCTACTTGACTGAACATTATATTCTTTTAATTTAAGGACATGTCAATCCAATGGTGATATTTTTTCTGATTATGGAGATATATTCCCTTCATCGATGGATGTGTAGAGACCCTTAGTGGTTCAGTGAATGAATTGGATGCCTTTCTACTGTTTGTTGAATAATGAGGGAAATTAATCCCAATAGATGTTTTGAATTGGGATTGATTTTCCCTATGGTTTTGGTTTACCTTGAAGTCCTAAGTTTTATTTTCTTAGGAGGGAGTTATTCTCACCATGTGTTATATATCAGATCTTACAGTGAGTCTTGTATTCCTATTATCACTAGGGAATTGGGTGATCATGGATCTTATTTTCTTGGAAAATACCCACTAGGGTACACTATCACCAGGTGGTTGTTTCATGAAAGGCTCCTTGTGGTTAGGCATGCCGATTCCTTATTAATGAACAGTGGAGTGATGGGAGTGCTCTTTGTTTAGAGTTTTTCTCTCACTTATCATTTTCGGTTAGGATTTGGTGACACTAAGAGAGTGTGAGTAGATGATTATGGATTTTTATGACACCCAAGTGAAGGGTATTAATTTTGGTGATCTTGTCTTGAGGTAGATTCCTTGATTTTGAATAGGAGATATTAGGGTGCCCCAATATTTTGTAACTGACCTACATGAAGAGCATGGTAAGTGGTTTTAGGTGCGTTATCCCAAGTTTGTTAGTTCATGGATCATGTGAGCATGATATCTTCTGATGTGTTCTTAAATAATCAATCTACCTTGAGGATGAGATTTTTGGTAGGTGTGGATTTTTTAGGATAAAGTTTTTTTGTGCGAAGTCATTTGTGCATGGGTTATGCACAGTTCCAGATGATTTGAATTTTATTTAAATGGGTTGTACATGGTCTGTTGTGCTTATTTTTTTCTTGGGAGACCTGAGTGATGTAGAAATGGTGGACCTATTGAGGTTATAAATCAATGAGCGGTTAAAGTAAATCCTTACAGTGGGGAATTCACCATAGTTTATCGGAGGTTGTGATTCTCATTTTAAGTGGTTTGTTGAGCATTGGTGTTGTCGTTCCTGGAGATACAAGGATGAGTGATGGTTATTGTTTTGTGTTGAAACTCATGTGTTATAAGTTTTTCTACATCTAGTCATTATATTTATCAGTTTATGGAGTGTGGTCCATGGAGTATGCTATTTTTCTTATGGGTTTATGGTAAGGAAACTCTGATCATGTAGTGATTCACCATTCATTTTCACCCTTACATCACGATTTTAAACTGATTTTGTATCATAATTTCCAAATTTAATAACAAATTGAAATTAATTTTTTATTAAATAATTTATTTTTTATCACTATTAAAAGAGAAATTATACTTTTTTGATGATTTAATTATAGGAGGAGGTGATTTGGAGGGCCAGAGTCGATGTAGAAGGAAAATGGGCCAAACTTCATAGAATCCCTTGAACACATGTCCGTAGTTTTTCATGTTCTAAGAAATATGTGAATCAAAGTGGAATGAAATTTTGTGATCGGATCCAACACTATGTGGGATAAAACTCATCTTAAGAAAATAAAATCCCAATTCTTCCATCTGGTGGCCGAATTGAACTGATCTATCTAGGGAACTGAATCTACACGAAGTCAAAAGTCTGGTTTGGTATTATGATTATATCTCCCATTAAATATGTCCAATGGACTCCAAATTTTACATGTTGATATAAAAGATTATGGAAAATCACTCTTATCTTTTTTCCAAGTTGATATAATTCCATTTATCAACCCAAAACTAACACACAAGTGGTATCTTGAAAACTGGGTTTCCAAAACAACTTCCCATTTTTCTATAAAAGGGATCCATGTGAACCTCATTTAAAAGTTTGAAAAAGGGATTTAAGTGTTGAAAATTTTGAGTTATAGAGGATTCCTATAACCCCCTTAGAGTTTATGGACCTACTTATATTCATAGGGGGATCAAGTATGAAGGTTAATTTCCACCCGAGCCTCCTCCTCCTCTCGATAGAGTGTTAAATGGTTGAAGGTCATTTCGAGGGAGTAGCACATACATGGGATGGAGCTATGACACTTTTTATGATACTGGTTTTATTTAATTTAGGTTTTAAATATTTCATTTATGTTTTATCTTGAAATGCTTATTCTTTTAATGTTTTTTTGGTTTAATCAAGTGAAACAATTTTTATCTCAACATCGATTGGGTTGAGATTTCGAGTGGGAATATTGGGTTGATCTGATTAGAAAACACAAGAATAATTTTTCAAATACATGAGATTAAATTATTATTTGGTATCTCTTGTTCTATTCTTAAGGTCCAAACCTTGACAACACAATTTTGGTGTCAAGTATTGGTTCTTTGTGAATCGTTTTAGGAGGCAAGAGGGAATCCAAATCTTGACAACCCTCAACCAAAGAATTCCATGAAACCATGTAAAATTTTTAGAATAATGAACTATCCAATATGTGTAGTGAACTTTAAATGATCTCCTTCCATAATAATTCTAAAAACACCATCTTCCTTTTTCAACTATTAAACTCTTTAATTTATTCATTTTTTTGAAACTCTTTTCAAAATCACTCACTCTTTTAGTAATGTTTATTAAAAATACACAATTAAAACACCCAACACTCCTTGAGAGATAACCTATTGTCCATAATATACTATAAAATACTATTTAAATCATAATAAATTTGGTGTGTCACAATAACATCGTCAAATTGTGTCATCATTTTCTGGGAGCACTTTTGTTTTCCGAGTGTGTTTTTTATAAAAACATTGTGTATTTTGTCAATATTTGTGTGATTCCTTTTATTACATTACTTTTTTTAGTTTTTTTATAAAAACTTCCTTTTATAGGTCTTGTGAATGAATTGATGTCCTTCTAAAGAAATACTTCTTTTCATACCCATACCAGAGAGTGTCTTGCATCATAGACACCAAGAATCACCAAACGACCCATTGAAGGAGGACACACAAAACATCGACACACTTCTTGATCATTATTATTATTATTCTGAAACAAAAATCTTGAATGAAAAAAACATGAATAATATGGTTAAAAATAACAATAAATTAAAATAACCAACCTTACCAGATATAGAGATCCATCCTGTATACATTCAAATAAAAGGTGAAACACCCGATTTTGAAATAAAATTCAGTTTAATTCACTTATTACCAAGATTCCATGGACTCACGGGAGAAGATATACATAAGCACTTAAAAGAATTTCACATTGTGTGTTCAACATTAAATCCTACTAATGTGGATTAATAACAAGTTAATCATATGGTATTCTCATTTTTATTAGAAGCCACTACAAATGATTGGCTATATTATGTTAATTCTTCAATTAAAGACTGGTCGGACTTGAAATGCATTTTTCATGAAAAATAATTCATAGCCTCTACAATTGAAACCATAAAGAAATAAATGTGTGTTATAATAAAATCATAAGGAGAAACACTTCATGAATACTGATAAGTATTTAAAAGTATTTGTTCAAGTTTCCCACACCAAAAAATTAGTGATCAACTTCTAATACTATTTATTTCTGAATGGTTAATTATTATTGATCAAAACATGATTGATGATGCTATAGGTGGTTCTCTAGTTGATTAAAATACAATTTATGAAAGGACCCTAATTGAGAAAATGGTGAATCACACTCAACAATTAGGTTCAAGGTCCAATGTACTCATTTGAGGTGTCCATGAGGTGAAAAGTTACGAGTTTGACAAGAAGGTGGATATGATGTTGGAATAGGTAAGTACCCTTATTTAACAATGTGATATTTCACAAGGAAAATACCAATCTCCTCCTCCCATCCATTTTGTTATCTTTTCATTTGAAACCTATTATTCTGACCAGTGCCCCCAACTGAGAGAAAATTTTGAGAGTTGTGAGGCAGTCTTCCTATGATGCCCCTATAACCAACCAATTTGAAAAGAACCATACTATCCATCCAACCATGGGTGGAAAGATAACCAAGCCTATAGTAAAGGGGGTATTCAAACCAACCTCAATAACTATGGAACCAACCAGGACAGAGTAGTCATCCACCACCACCACCCAAAAACCCCCAACCACCACAAAGGCATTTCCAACAACCCCCTCCAACAATTGAGCCTAGACTAGAAGACATGATGGAAACAATTGATGAAAATAATATCCAATTCCAGAAAACCACCCAAGAAGCCATACAAGACCTAAAACCTTAATTAGGCTAACTATTCAACTCGGTGGGGGAAATACAAAGTCATGGGTTGGGTAAAATACTCTCTCAACCAATAGTAAACCCTTGGGATAAGGGAAATGTCATTTCCATAACCCTTCATAGAGGAAATCAACTTAAAATACAAATAACCCCTCTAATAGAGTCTTACCATCCTGTGGAAACTTCCATCCAACCATATCAAATGACCTAAATAAGATAAATCATTGTCCTGAGAAAAAATCACACTAAAGGAAAGAGTGTGTTTGTCGATGAGCCGACTAGACCAACCATTCCTCTTCCATTTCCCTAAAGTTCCACTTAAACATGAAAACAAATATAAACTTAAATTGATAAATAAATCTTTTTTTTTAAAAGTACAAGTTAATATTCTATTGATTGATAACATAAAGAAAATTAAATGACTCACTAATTTTATGAATGAGATGTGTACACACTGAAGGTGACTTTGTGGTGATGAAAATATGAGATTGGGGAGGAATGTCTCATTATTTATAGATCTACCACTTCCCACCAAATTCAATGATATGGGAACATTCTCAATTCTATGCACCATAAGGGAGTATTCATTTTGCAATGGTATTATTTATTAGGGTGCTTCTATAAATGTGATGCCTCACACCATTCACTCTTCATTGTAGTTCGGGGAATTGAATCCCAAAATAATTTTTGTTCAACTCATAAAACGGAGTATAGAACACCCACCTGTGTGTTATAATATGTTCTTGTGAGGGTGAAAAACATAATTTTTAATAATGATTTTTATGTGCTTAAAATGGAAGATGATAGGATAAATGGACACACCAAAATTATATTAGGGAGGAATTTCTTTAATACCACTAAAACCGTAATTAATGACCACATTATTACATTATTTATGGAGTTTAGTTGTGAAATTTTCTACTTTTACATCTTCGATTCCATGAAACATCCCTCAGAACATACTTTAAGTCATTTCAATTCATTTAATCCCTTTCTATAAAAAATCTTTTTTTCTTTCCCCTAATACCCTTTCTAAATTTTCATTCTTGAAAGAAATTCTAGGTAATTAATCATGCATTGAATGTTTTAGTGGTCTAAATAAATGTCATGAATGTTTGTTAATTGATAATTTCTTGAGAACTAAAGATCCCATGACCATCAACGATACTACTAGTATTGTAAAATATTATTCCACATCTGAGTATGTGACTATTGAGAATTTATATGATATCATTGACCTCACACTTTTATACTCACTCCCATCAATCTAAACCCACCTAAATTGAAACATAAACCTTTGCCTGAAAATCTGAAATATTCATATATTGATAATGAAAACAATATGCATGTCATCATTGGTAGTTTACTCCCTCTAGATCATAAACTTTTCCTACGTCAACATTTGAGGGAATATAAACAAGAATTTGTATGGACACGTGTTGAAATTTCTGATATTATCCCATCAATTTTTATAAATCATATATTTTTTAATAATGATTCTAAACCTATGGGGCAAGAAAAATTTTAATTTAACCCAATCCTCTAATTTGTATCTAAAAAGGAGGTAATAAAATTATTGGCTTCTCGAATCATTTACTCCATATATTATAGTGAATGGCTCATTCCAATGCAATTTGTTCCTAAAAAATGGTCTTAATGTAATTAAAAATGAAAATAATGAATTGGCCCCAACCCATGTGCAGAATAGTTGGCATGATTTTATAGACTATATCCAACTAAAACAACACACTACTAAAGACCATTTTCCATTACCCTTCATTTAACAAATGCTAGAGAGGCTAGTGGGGAAGTCTAACTATAGTGTCCTTGATGGGTATTATGTATACTTTCATATCCATATTGCCTTTGAGGATCAGGAAAAGACAACCTTCAATTGTTTCTTTGGAAAATTTTCATATAGTAGGATTCTATTTGATCTGTGAAATGCTCCAGGTACTTTCTAGAGATGCATGTTAAGTATTTATTTTGGATTACTTGGTAGATTATATGGAAGTATTCAAGGATGATTTCACATTATATGGTTCCTATTTTAATCTATGTTTGAGTAATCTTAGTTATTTCCTACGTCACTGTATTGAAATTATGTCATATTAAATTATGAGAAATTCCATTTCCTGGCATGATAAGGAATATTACTTAGAAATGTCATTTCTGGGGATGGTATCCAAGTAGATAAATCAAAAGTGGATGTCACTTCTTACCTACTATTCCCAAAAAATGTGTCGGATGTGTGGTCTGTCTTAGATCATGCTGGATTTTACCACCATTTCATTTTATACTTTAGTAATATTTCCCTCCCTCTCTCCCAATTACTCTAAAAAGAATTTTTTTTATAAATAATGTGAAGAAGCTTTTGAAAACTTTAAATGGAGTTTCACATCACCCTCGTTAATACAACTACCTTGGTTGGATTTACCATTTGAGCTCATGTGTGACACCTCTAAATATGTAGTTTGGGTAGTCTTATCACAGAGGGTTAATTAAGCTCCACATGTCATAGCCTATTCCTCACAGACACTGGACCCGACCCAAACAAACTACACCACAACTGAAAAATATTTCCTTGCCACTGTGTTTTCCTTGGATAAATTCAGATCCGACCTTTTAGGGACCAAAGTGGTCGTGTTATCAGACTATGCTACCCTCTAGTATCTCCTTAAGAATAGAAAATCAAAACCACATCTCATTCATTGGATTCTTCTACTTCAAGAATTTAATCTATTAATTAGTGATAAAAAAGTATAAAAAAATATGGTAGATGACTATATTAGTAGGATCCTCTGATCCCTGGACATTGAATCATCCCCCTGCATTCCTATAAAGAAAATGTTTCCTGATGAGAAATTTTACCGAGTGCAACATGATATTTCTTGGTATATATAAATTGTAAATTATTTGTAAATAACTTGTATTCCTTCTGATTTAAACAAAAACCAAGATGATCGTTTGAAACATGAATCTCAATGGTACATTTGGGATGACCCATACCTTTTTTTTAAGATGTAGTGACAAATTCCTTAGGTTTTTTATTATTGATATAGAGTATTAGTCTGTCTTAAGGTTCTTCTACACTCTTTCTTGTGGAGAACACTTTGGTCCCCAATATACTGATCACAAGGTTCTCAATTCTCAACTCTTTTGGCCAAAATTATTTTAGGATGCCCATGAATTCTATAAATATTTTCCTCGCTATCTATGAATGGTAAATGTATCTAAAATAAATTAAATTACACAAAAACCATTTCTCTTCAATGAAATATTTGATGTTTTGGGTGTTGAATTTATGGGTCATTTACCAATTCCTATGGAAAAAATGTAAAATCTTCTAGAAGTTCATTACATGTCAAAATGGGTAGGGACACGAGCCATAATGAAATATGATTCCAAGAATATTGTGTAATTTTTTAGAAAATTTTTTTTATAGGTTTTAATTACCTAGATTCATTATTAGTGACTGGGGTTTACATTTCTACAACCAAACAATGCTATCACTTTTGTTCTAGTATGGGGTGAGGCATCAAGTGTCTACTATATATCACTCCCAAAAAAATGGTCAAGATTAGGGTTCAAATAGATAGGAAATACAAATTATTGAAAAAATATTTCAACCCAATAGAAAAAATTGAATTCCTAGAATCAATGGTTCGTTATGGCCCTATTGTATTGCTTTCAAAACTCCCATTGGAATGTCACCCTATCATCTTGTTTTTGGAAAGATTTATCACCTCCCTATTGAGATTTATAACTGTACCTATTGGGTAATAAAACAATAAAATTATAATATTTATGGTTCATGTTCTCAATAAAAGTTATAGATTCAAGATTTATAGGAAATGTGTAGAGATTCATATGATATCTCACAGATCTATAAGGAGAGAACCAAGGGTACCCATGACCATCTCATCCTTCATTGTTAATTCCACATTAGGAAGAAGGTCCTCCTTTACAATAAAAGTCTAAAGTTTCATCTAGGTATGATTTATTCCCGTTGGTTTGGTCTATACATTGTTACTAATTTTTATCCATTTGGTTTCATTCTGGATCATAATGAAGAAATAAAATAAACCTTAACTATTAATGGGAAGCGGCTGAAGAACATTTATGAATCCATTCTGGAGTCCTTGATAAAGGAACTCTGAGTTCATGAATAATCTTACCAAGGAAACCCACTAGGTTTAATCTTTACTTACCACATTATCTTTTATTATAGTGAGGACAATGCATACTCTAGATGTGTGTGGATGGGTATCTTCCTAAGTTAGTTAGAAATTTTCATCATATTTTATCTTTTTATCTTTTTTTCTTATTGAATAGTATTTTTACTTCCCCTCCTCATTTTACCCCTCATTTTTTTCCGGAATATTCAATAATGATACCAACTTAATAATGGAAAATGATTCCCAATTAATCATGAAATTATTGAAAATGCATGAGTAATTATCGTATTTCATGTGGTTTTTTAAAAATCACCAATATAATGTCTATTTTGGCATGAATTTAACATCTAGGTGTGAATTTTTCTGGTAAATTGAATGATTTTCAATGATATAAATGGTTGTATCATTTTGAAACCTTGGAGAAGAATGGTACCCATTGTGTGAGTATTTTATGGGAGAATTGTGTCACTGAATATCTCTACACATCTTTACACCCAACCAAAAGTGTGATTAATTATTATTTAATATAAGGTAAATATATGTTGGGTTAATGTTTATCTACATTCTAAAATTATTTTTCCATATGTTTGTTCCTTATCCAACCAGTTTCATCACTGTACCGAATTGACCTATGTGTGTGTATCTATTATCCGACTGTTGTACACCCTAAAAAAACCTAAAATAAAAACAAAAACTCTCTCTCACACACACACAAAATATGGGTTTTGTTTTGGTCAGGTCAAAAACCACTATTCTTAGACCTTTTATCTTATTATAACTATTATAATTAGTGTCATGAGGAGATCAAACAGGGGTTGAGTGATGAGTGTGAGATTTGTTGAATGTTTAGATTTTGAAAAAAAAACAATAATAAATTATGGGAGTGATGAAATGTAAAACATATAATGATATTTAGGTTTAGAACTTAAGGTTTTTCTTATAGTAATGATTAAGTTAGCGGGTATTTAAATTTGATCATAAAGGATGTACGGCATGTTCGGTGTACAGAATCATTTAAGCAGAATTTTTTAAATAACTTATATTTACGAGATAGAAAGTGGAAAGAATAAAATGAAATGGCTTTCAAAAAAACATGTGTATAATTAGTGACAAGGTTATATTTTGAATTATTTTCTCATATTGGTATCATGAATCTCTTAGAATTTTATTCTGATACAATTCATGAGATATCATATTCCATGATCACTAAGAATAACTCCTTGGGGTGATTTTCACTTTGATTACATAAATATCAAGAATACAATTTTCAATGTTAAATATTCATGAATTTGGGAATATATACATGCATACTTTTTTGTAAATGTGACTTTTCCAAGTATTTTAAATTTTTAGGTGTGGGGGTGTGATTGTGTAGCGATTCACTATTCATTTTTACCCTTACATCACTGCGTTAAACTGATTTTTATCATAAATAAAGAATTTAATAAAAAATTTAAATTAATGTTTGATTTAATTATTTTGTTTTTATCACTATTAAAAGGTGAAATTATACTTTTTTATATTATTTTATTGTAGGAGGAGGCGATTTAGAGGGCAGGAGATGGTGCTGATGGAAAATGGGCCAAACTGCATGGAATCTCATGAACATGTTTTCACTGTTTTGAATGTTATGAGAAATATGTGCATCCAAATGGACTGAAATTTTTTGATCATATCCAAAAATCCTTGGTATAAAACTCTTATCAAGAAATCAAATCCCAATCCATCCATATGATGGCCCAAATAAATTGATCTATCCAAGGAACCAAATCTTCACAACGTCAAAATCTTGGTTCAATATTCTAACTAGATCTCCCACATTAGATATTAAATGGAAGAAAAAACTTACACTATGATATTAAATATTATTCAAAATAACTCTTATATTTTTTTCAAGTCGAGTTAATTCCATTTAACAACACAAAACCAAGACAAAAGTGGTATCTCAAAAATTGGGTTCACAAAACCACTTCCCATTTTGGATATAAAAGGAAACCATGGGAACCTCATTTGAAAGTTTGAAAAATGGATTGAAGTTATATAAATTTAGAGTTTTTTAGAAGTCCTATAAACCCATTAGAGGATCTTGAGCTCTCTATCCTCATAGGGGGATCAATGATGAAGGAAAAGTTCTACCTGAGCCTCCTCCCCCTCTTGATGGCGTGCTAAATGGTGGATGATCATTTCGAGGGAGGTACACATACTTGGTAGGGAGTTATTGAAAATTTTATGCTACTAGTTTTTTGTAATTTATGTTTGAAATATTTTATTTATGTTTTATCTTAACATGATTCTTATTTGAATTCTTTGTTTTGGTTTAATCCAGTGAACCACTTTTTATATCAATACTGATTGGGTTGAGATTTCAAGTGGTAATCTTGGGTTGATCAGATTGGACCACACAATAATAATATTTAAAATTCACATAAATGAAATTTATTATACTTTGGTATCCCTTTTTCTATGTTTGAGGTCCAAACCTTGAAAACATGATTATTATGTCAAGGGTTGGTTTTTTGTGCATTGTTTTAGGAGGTAAGTGGGGAATTGAGATCTTAAAAACCCTCAACCAAATAATTACATTAAACTATGTGAAATTTTCATAGCAATGAACTATACAAGATATGTAGTGAACTTGAAATGACCTACTTATCTCATAATTCTAAAAACACCACCTTCCTTTGTCAACTATTAAATCTTTAATTATTTCATTTTGTTTTTAAATCTGTTTTCAAAATCACCAAGTCTTTTATTAATTTTTATTAAGAATACATGATTCAAACATCAAAATATCCTTAATAGATGACCTAGGGTCCACCATAGACAATAATATAATATTTAAATCATAATATATTTTATATGTCATGAAAAAAAGGTCAAACTCCCATGTTGGGGAGCATCAATTTGGTTGCAATTTAATGTATCTTGTGCTGAGAGATTTTTGGGAACTATATGACAGGTCAGTGGAAAGTAAAGATAATGTGGGCTGTGACGATAATTGGAGTGAAATAATGGAGACTAGTTTATCACAAAGTCTTCTCAGGGTAAATAATCATTTATGATAGGGAGTTTATAATAACCAACATCATTAAAAGTTAATACAAATTTGTAGAAACATAATTTTTTTCAAGTAGTTTATAGAGGAAAATTGTAATTTAATCCATCATATGTTCTTGACATTTTTTCTAACCACTCTTTTGGTTCCAGAATATGATGTTTACCCTAGTAAAGGAGTTTGTTGGAATTATGTGTTGTCCTAATTTTGGAAGAATATTTAATTAATTAAATATTAATTATTCATTCATATTAAAATGGTTATATTTTAATTTTGGAGTGCTGTATTGATATCATGGATTTATGGATGAGTTTAGAATAGGGGTTTTTTCCATGGCAAGGTATAACATCGCATCGGGTGACGAGGTCATACCCCTTTTCTTTTTCCTTATATTTTCAATTTCTTTTTTTTATTTTATCATTTACCCTTTGGATTTTAACATATGTGATCTCCCACCTTATGGGTGTCATGTGACTGAGATAGAAGATGTATAGGGAGAGGTAGGAGGTGTTTTCATGGAGTTTGATCAGACCTAGAGCCATATGTGGGATTTGTGGGTGGTGGATATGGACTGAATCTTCTGTATTTTAGGCCTATAGATAGATCATTTGTTTAGTGTTTTAGTTTTAAATCCTCATAGAATCCTTTTTTGAGTTTTAAAATATTTATGTGTTTTTGGGGAGCCCTTTAGGGATGATATATGGATTTTATTGGGAGAAATAGGGGTTTCAACAACATTGCAAGGGTTTACATCTGGGAAAACATGTCTACACAATGTTTAGTTTAGAGAACACATGTTGTTTGAACATAAATTTTGGAAAAGGGTTGAAGAAAATGTTTACACAAAATGTGTGTTCTATACACGATGTGTAGAGGTGATCTGGGGTGTGGTTGGGTCCATGTCCTTTTACCCCATGTCAGGGCACTTGGCCATATAGAGTACACAATTAGACCATGTGTGAGTACACAACTAGTGGTTGTGTATGGTAGTTGGACAAAACCCATGAGAGGTACATTTATAAGAACATGTATGGTCATCCTATGTGGGTGATATGTCATGTGGTGGTAGTACACGCTGTTTACTTATAGAATTACACACTGGGTTGGCCAGAGGTACACAATCTGGATTGATTCTTGGGGGTAGACACCATGTACACAAGGTGAGTGATGTGTATTTAACCATTTTTATAAATTTCTTATTTTTTACCATGGATTCAGAATAATACCCATGAGTTTTAACATCCTAATATTCTAAAAAGAAATACTATTTTTGAAGCGTACAATATATGAAACACCAGGCTTAAACAAATAACAAAATCTTATTATTTAAATGTGAGAATTATAACCTAGCAATTAAATAGGAGGAAATAAATATAATTAACTACATTATGAAATAAATAATAGTAGAAATAATTTATAATGTATTAATTTTTAACATCTCAAATCCGGATGCCACTGAACTGGTGCTCCGTACCCGGTTGGTCATATAGCCTCAAGTTTATCTCCCCAAATATTGGAGGCTACCGACTAGAAATGAGGGACTAGGGTGTGATAGTGGGGAAACTATTCCCTCAGTAGAAGAGTGTAACATAATAAAACAATAATAAAATTTAGATGAAGTAGTAAATAGCATACAAATAAATTTAATTGTGGAAAACTAATTAGAAAATAAACATCCTTCCATTCAAAAAATGATGCAAAATGTTATGTTCTAAAAAATATCCAAATTAGGTACACTATAGAAAATCCACAATATATGTTCCAAAAGAACAAAAGAATAAAGTAATCTAAGAAGCATCACAAGACCATGCTTGGTCCCATGCTCTCCAACTCCTAAACAGAAAATCAAGTACCATTAGAACGGTGCTTGCCCTAATCAGCACCTTCAATCATATTGGGCCCAAAAGAATGACCTAAACTGGGTGTGAGACTAAATACAACCACACAACCACCCATGATATGTTACAATCTGTCAGTGAATATATATATATATATATATATATATATATATATATATTAAAAAGTGTACAATAGTGAAAGCAGTAAACAATAGGTACTAAGAAGTAGGAACAATAGATGTCTTAAAAGGAAATGTAATCAAGAATGGGTGAAGACTAAATCCAAGATTGTGCTTTGGCATGGAAGATGCATCATTGTTCATTTCATTTAATTATTCAATTTATAACTGATTCCAGTCCTGACATCCTAAAGTGAAATTTAAGTATCACTCCTGGTGTGTTTAACCAAAACCATATAACCATAGTGCAACATAACACAAAACTGGATAAAAACTAGCTATATAATCATTTTAGCTATCAATCAGGGTAAAAAACAGTGTATAAGCATTTAAGCATGTTCCCGATTCAAAACACAGTATATAATCATTTTAGAATGTATCAAGGTAAAAAGACAGTGTATAATCATTTCATTATAAAAACAACACACTTAAATTACACTATTACATGGTTAACAACATAATCTCATGTGGGCATCAAATCATTAAATTAACGAATTCCATTATAAATAACCCATAAAAGGAAATAAAAGGCATTTTAGGCCAAATGTCTAAACGTTGGTCATCTAAGGGAAAATGCACCCACGGGGTGGGCATCAATCAAGGATAATAATCTAAAAATTCTTTATAATCATTTAATCAATTATCTAATCAACATTAGGTAACAAAAGAGGTCAATATTCAAATAGGTGACACCCAAAAATGGGCGCATGGAACTTTGGAATATATAATCAAATTGAAAATCAACAAAAAGCACAAGACCACCTACAACATTATATTTACAACTCTCCTCTTCCAGTGTCGAGATTTGATTCGACCAAGAATAGAGTAGATCTATAAAATGAGAAAAAACACTCAACCTTTTATAACCCAATCAAGATAAAAAATCACGAAGAATGTCTCAAAAAGAGTCAATAACTCCCCAAGGTAATTTCAATGTATCTTATGGCATTTTAATCAGGTTTCGAAAGATGAAATAAGAGGCAAATTCAAATTCAGATTTCCTGGGGGCATTGCTCATCAAATGAGTTGTTTATTTTTTTCAATCTAGAAAAAACAAATCTACTACATGACTTAATTGTAAAAAAGTACATGACGTGTACTTGAGACTACAAGTTATATCCATAAAAATTCTATCCAAACCATTACATGGTAATTTACTAGGATTACATGGAATGTATCCCTCCATACACTACCTATAAATAAATGTACATGACATGTAGGCCCCAGTCACATTGTGTAATAGGCCTATAGCCACTCCTTGACCACCTTTCCCCTATTCTTGTAAGTATAAACTGAAAAGGAAGATCCATAACTTAAAGGAAGAACCAGGTTCTTACAAACTTACCCACTTAAATTAATTAATCCCTGAATTTCACTTCCAAGGGTGATGAATAATTATTTGAGAATAAATCCATCCACTGTGATCATACATCAGCCTCCCTCTCCCAAGACTCGTCCTACACTAGGTTACGATGCCATAACACCCATACCAAATGAATAAACTAACAACAAAGAACCATCACGATAAGATCCACAATATCAATAGGATTCTCATCAAAAGATACATATACCTGCAACTCATCTTCCTCAGGTTGAAATGCATGATACATGTCTGGGAGATAGAGACATAGCAGAGATACGTGGATGACGTTGTGCATATCCATGAATCTCTGAGGTAACTGAAACCAATAGGAAACCAACCTAACCCTATCTATAATGTCAAAGAGCCTGAAATATCTAGGTGAAACATTACTCCATCTCCTGATTTTCATGTGTCCCAACCTTGGTGAAACACACAAGAAAACCCGATCTCCAATATCGAACTCTAGAAGTCATATGCGGTGATAGACATATGATTTTTGACATGACTGTGTAGAATTCATTTGCTTCTGAATCAACTGGACATACTTAAAAGTATCCTGCATGAGACGTGGTCTTAGTAAATCTGCCACACCTACCTCCAACCAGCACAGGGGAGAGTGGAATGGACTACCATATAAATCATCGTAAGGTGAGATTTGTCTCGTCACTTGAAAACTATTATTATAGGTGAATTAAACTAAAGGAATATGCTTCTCCCAAGAGCCCCTAAAATCCAGGATGCTTGTTCGCATCAAGTCCTCTAGAACCAGTATTATACGTTCTGACTGGCCATTAGTTTGAGGGTGGTATGCCTTTCTCAGGTGAACCTATGTACTCAGAACCCTTTGAAAACTATTCTAGAAATGATATGTGAAATGGATGTACCTATCTGCAATGATAGTGTATGGGACCCCATGTATTCACACCACCTCTTGGATATACAGATCTCTAAGCTCATCAAAACCAAAGGTCTCCTTGATTGGTAAGAAAAGAGCGACCTTCGTAATCCTTTCATCCACCACCCACACATAATCGTTACCTTTAGGTGATCTTGGTAACCTAGTCATGAAATATATCAAAATATTATCCCATTTCCACTCTGGAATAGGTAACTACAGTAAAAACCCAGTTGGCCGCTGCTATCCCACCTTCACCTGTTGACAGGTGGAACACCTCGTAACAGAACTGACCACCTCTCTCTGACCACCAATACTGAGGATTCAAGTCACGGTACATCTTGGTAACTATGGGATGAAATTCTTAAGATAAATCATGAATCTCCCATATCAAATCCTCGCGTATATTCACTAAAACCTATACAAATCCATGGATATGAAAGATCTCATCATCACCTACCATACTATTAGGAGGTGGATCCTCACTTGCTACGCTCTCCCATAGGACTAGGCCCTTAGAATCTTTTAGCTACCTCATCCATACTCTGTCTAAGAGGGTAGAAGTCATAGCTAAAGGAGAAAGAAAATTCATACATTTTCTTTTGTTTACCTCCAAATACATCTCAGAGAATAAGGACATAAGCTACCACTCACCACTGGCCTCCTGCACCGCCTGTATCTGAGTCCTCTTGCTCAAAGAATCAGCCACTGCATTGTCATTCCCAGGTGTTTAGGAAGGCTCGAAGTGAAAATACTGAAGGTACTTCACCCACCATCGCTACCTCATATTCAAATCACACTAAGTAAAAATTTACTTGAGGCTTTTGTGGTCTGTGTAGAACACAAAATTCTCTACCATTAAGTAATATCTCCAATAACATAAGGCATGAACAACCATGGCTAACTCTAGATCGTGCATTGAGTAATTCCTCTCATGTGGCATTAACTACCGAGATCCGTATGCAATGACTAGATCCACCTATATAAGAACTAGTCCTAACCCGATACCTAAGGAATCACGGTACACAGTGTAACTCCTACTTGGATCTAGAAAAATCAATATCAGGGCTGGCATAAATCTCCCTTTCATCTCCTAAAAGGTTGTCTCACAAGAATATGACCATATGTACTTCAAAACCTTCTTTTTCAGGGCCTTCATTGACACTGATAAGCAGGAAAATTCCTATATTAAATTATTATAGTAACCAGACATCCCTAGAAAACTCCGCATCTCAAAGAAATTATTAGGCTAATCTCAAGTAACTACTGTTATCACCTTCTATGGGTCTACTGATATTCCTGTCTCTGAGATGATGTGACCCCATAAGTGAATATAATCTTTACTAAAGTGGTACTTGTTGTGCTTAGCGTATAACTAATTCTCTCTCGGTGTATTCAAAATGATATCAAGATGGTTGTCATGGTCATATCTAATGTGAGAATACACCAAGATGTCATCCAAGAAAACCGCCACAAAAGAATCCAAGTAAGGATGGAACACTTGGTGCATCAATGCCATGAAAATTCTTGGTGCATTCATGAGACCGAATGACATAACCAGATACTCATATAGCCTATGACTACTACAAAAGGATGTATGAGGTATGTTTTTATGTTGAATAGGCACATGGTGATATCATGATTTCAAGTCAATCTTTGAGAAAACTCGAGCTCCTCAAAGATGGTCAAATAGGTCATCTATCCATGGGAAGGGATGTAATTATTTAGCTGTTAGCAAGTTCAATTTCCAATAATCCATGCATAGGCTAAGGGTACCATCTATCTTTTTCACAAAAGGACCAATGAACCCCAAGTAGAAGTATTGGGTCAGATGAAACCATTATCCTCTAGATCCTCTAGCTTCCTCTTGAGCTCTTTCAACTCCATATTAGCTATATTATAAGGAGGAATGGATATTGGTGCAACTCATTGTACTATGTAGATAGATTACTCTACCTCTCTTACCAAAGGTAGACCTAAAAATTCATATGTGAAGATTTCCCCAAAAAAATCAACCACCAGAGGAAAATACAGCTGATGTGTTTCCTAGTCATCCAAATATAAAATAAAAATTTAGGATGTAATCCCACTCAAACCTTGATTATCTGGTCTAGATCAGCTCGCCTGGAAATCCCATTCACCCTTGTGTAGAAACGATTTTCCCTCTGGTGACGTAAAACTCACCCTTCGGAAATAGAAACCGACAAAGGATTTAAAGGAGACTAGCCAATCCATTATGATTAAGAAATAAAATCTTATCTCCTCTAAGATATATAGATCCCAAATGAAATGACACCCACCAATCTCAAGGGGGCACTCATTTCACTGTCACACACCTTTAGTTCTAATCCCTAACAAAGTGTCTAGTTTCATAAATTCATTAGAAGTTTAAAACATCGAGCCCCAGGATCCCCAAAATGGGAAAAATATGAAACTATGTGAATCACCTTTATCAAAGAGTGAAAAATATAAATAGAGTCAACTAGAATAGTACCTATGATAGTAGAAGGTCTGAGATCATGTTCCTACTAAGTCTATTGTAATTCAAAAGTCTGGCCTATATTATGACCCTGTGACATAACCCGGCTTCCCTGAGCTGATCCAATCTGTTGTCTCTAAATAACAGGATTCTGGACACCTTTCCCATGAACACCACCTTGTCTTGAGTGTCCTGACATATTCTAGTTTATTTACTGGTGAAAGGTTGTTGGTCCTACTCCTGAATGTGGAGTTTGTGAATATCCTCTATCACTAGTTTCTTGTGGAAATGTCCTATAGAAGAACTATAGATGGCATATCTTTCCACAAACTTGAGATTCTTTTGGGTCCATCAAGAAATAAGGTTTCATGTGCCCATCTATTCCACAGTTGAAGAACCTCAATAGGATACCTGAAGAAACTTTTTAACTACTAGATTCACCATGAGTAAGCACCAGACAATGCTTTATGATAACATTTGAGATAGTAAAAGATCCCAGTGTCGAACTGAATTGGCTCGCACATCTATATTCCCTATGATTCATATTAGTAATCAGTTCCTGGTTCACTATTGTAGATATAGTAGTAAGAAGAAATATATTCACATGCGATCAAATTTATTACTTGTGACCATCCTCGAATCGCCTAGCCTGTGAAAGAGCGTCACCCATCAGAACAGGTGCAAAGCACTAGAGATCAGTAAAATGATATGATTAATCCATAACTTATAGAGTGGCCTACTCCAAATGCCTAAACTGTTGGGCTTTGTCAGCCCATAATGTCTCAAGATATAAATAGTCATAGAAGACTCTCTAGATGTCTTCCCAAGGAATATCTCGATGATTTTCCATGTGATTAACCACATCCCACCATATCTTAGAAGAATCACACAACATATAAGTCAAGAGATTGGACCTATACTTAGGAGGTGTTGACATATGATCAAAGATAGATAACATGGCCTCTATCCATGACTCTGCATCCTGTAGTTACTCATACCCATAAAATGTGGGAGGATGTTGTTTCCGGAACACTCTAGTTAGCTCATCCATACATGTGGTAGGATAAGGTGCTCCCTAGAAGGTATGCATAAAGAATGTGATGTTGTCACAGAACTATTCCTAATCACTTATGTACAGAGCAAACACCATTTCCTCAGATGGCCGGAAAAGAGAATCCATTGGTAGCCCATGGCCTACCAACTCTAGGGTATACTCATCGCTACCCTTTTAGTGTACTACTAGAGGAATTCATGGTGGTGTTTCTCTTTAAAGTCCAGAACATACTCCTCAGTGTAATCTTATTCATCAAGGTACAGAGTTCAAGGGTGAAATAACTAAACAGGAGGATAAAAGCCTCAAAAGTTCACAAATGTTGGGTACACAACGTGTAGAACCTAAATACGGTGTGTCCCCTTAAACTCTCACATGGGCATGTAAGTTTTCCTGCCTTAGTCGTGTAAATGTCTGAGGTACACGGTGTTTCATACTAAAAAATGGCGTGTACTCGAGTTTCTCCTCCTGTCTAGGCACTTCTACATGAAAAAACTCACACGGGTTCTACCTACACAAAACTACACATGGTGTACCTAACACATATGATGTGTTCTGCTCAAAACCCAACATCTCATGTTCTCTCTCACATAGAGAAACACATGATCATCTACCACATGGAGTTTACTAAAAAAATTCTTGTCTTCCCAAACATAAGAACACACGACATATGTTCATGGTCCCAGATGTTGTGTTGTCTACGTTTCTAGATAGTAATCCTATGAAACTTCCCTGGAACCCCTATTTTGGAAAAGTAAAGAAACAATGTGCTAAATTTCGATCTGTGTAGGGCCCATAATCCCCGTGAATCAATGATTGGAATCACATATAACACATAAGAACAAAATTTCATTTCATGGAAGAAAAATGATCCACCAAATTCCGATCAAAGAGGGCCCATACTTCTCAGGGACCAAAGTTTGGCATACATCCAATTCAACCATAACATGTACCAATACAACTATAACAAAATCAAACATATCTATCATAGGACCTATCACAACAACATGAATATCTAGTACGACATCGGTCACAATAGTATGAAATCAGTAAAGATCTCTAAATGGCACGACAAGAATGGATGGTGAGTGATTCTAACAAGTGCATGTATTTTTCATGAGATTTCATACCCTCATCTCATCGGGTTGCAATAAAATAGAATCATAATGATATCAACAATAACTGCACAAAACAAGTTCTTCACCCAATTGTGAAATCGAATCAACTTTAATATCTCAAAGTCTAAAAATTAAAATTTATTTCGAGGTAATTTGTCTTTACCCTGGACACAGGGTAGATAATCCTAGGCATAACTTAGTAAAAAATCCCTTGCATTACCATTTATGTCTATCATCACCAAAAAATTAAGCAAAAAATAAAAGAAAACCTCCTTTGATACCACTTTGTAATGTCCTATATTTTGATGCCACTAAACTAGTTCTCCATACTAAGTTGGTCACAAGGCCTCATGCACATTTTCGCAAACACCAGAGGCTGCCGACTATCAGAGAGGGCCTAGGGTGTTATAGTGGGTAAAATATGCCCTTAGTGGAAAAGTGTAACACAGAGGAGAAATAATATATAATAGAGGATTTAGTAAACAACATACAACTAAAATTAATAGCAGAACACTAATAAGAAATAAAATATCATTCCATGAAAAATATGATGCTGCATGTTATGTTCTAAGAAAACAACCAAAACTGTTATACTTCATAAAATACACAATATATCTTCCAAAAGAACAAAATAGAAAATAAGTTTAAGAAGAATCACAAGCCTTGGCTATGTTCCATTCTCTCCTACTCCTAAATATCAAATCAATTACCTGTAGAAGAGAACTTTCCATGATCAATACCTGATATCATATAATATGTTTGGGCCAAAAATAACAACCCAAATATAATGTGAGTCTAAATTCCAGTAGGCAACCACCCAAGATCTACACCGATTTCTCAGTGAATATATTTTCATGACCCGTCCCCCAGGGCCTATGCCGTGACTACCCCAAACCGGACTTCCATAGGCCAGGGGATGGTGACTAGCACTAGAAAGGCGTATCTCAAAGAGGGAAGGAATTTTCTTTAAACCTATATACACATAGATAGGGAATAACACACATAGTAAACCATAATGGAATGAAATTTGTACAACCACCAAAATGTATCACTACTGAGAGTATAGTGTGTAAACTGAAAGTAAAGGGGGGCTATAATACAATACCAACTGAAAGTAAAGAACATAAAAAGAATTATAAGTTCTAGAGGTCATCCGCTAAGGATCCTACATGTAGGGTTGGTATAGATCTCTGTCGGATCTCACTGCAGCACACTACATCTATCAATCCACATCCGAGAACCATCTAGTCCTAGCTCCCAATGTCCCAGTCAAAGTTTTCCATCATTTTCACATGACACAAATAGGTGTGGGTGAAGCCTATGTAGGGATGAGTATAAAAATACTCAATAGGGACCCTGAGACCCCGAATGTCTCTCATAAATCCACGAAGGAAAACACCAAAAAGGAAAAATTCCACAGAGGTAATACCACTAATCAATATCCAAAAAACGTAGAACAATGTAAAAGACAAATCTCACTCTAGGTATAAATTAAGTACAAAAGCAAAGATGATTAGTCATAAAGCTAAATCATCTTATTCTATCGAGAGGCGCTGCTGTTGATCCCCACAGGGTCGCTAGGTACTGACCCATAGAGGATCGTGAGGTGCGGACCCACATAGTATCTCTAGGTGATGACCCACATAGGATCTTCTGGTGTTTACCCATACAGGTTTTCTAGGTTCTGACCCATTTAGGATGACTAGGTGCTGACCCACACCTGATCACTATTCTTTCATCACATCACAACCCGCCACTAGATTCCCACACTTAACATGCTTGATTTCAGGAGGATATTCTACTCAATCCATCTTCCATACCTCAACATCCACAAAGTACCTCATATAGTAACCCCAAAAGACTGTCTAATCGTAAGGGTCCGAATTCAAAAAATGACACATCATTCAGATGCCCGATCTATAGGTTATAGACATTTTTGTAAAAAGGGCCTGGTTAGATTCAAGTATAATCCAACCCAAATATAATAAAACATCATCCAAAACTAATGTATAGTATATAAAGAGTATTTCCTCATCGCAAGGGTCTCAACACCACTGACAGCGCATCAATCGGACGCCTGGTCCGTTATTTATAATCGTTTTAGTGAAATGTGGTTGGTTGGGTCTCGGTCCAGTCCGAGCTGCCCCAACCCGGTCTAGGGGTCTGGTGTGGGTCCAGGCCAACCAGACCACTGAGATCTCTAGTTCTTCTCAGTGGAGGGTCTGGTATGGTGTCGCGGGTTTGGCAAGACGACGCGGGTCCGACCCAGCGGTGTGGGTCTGGCCTGCTTGCTGACTTAGTCCGCTTGGCCGAGATGAAGTAGATAGTTGCGTCTGGACTCCCATTTGCCCCGTGGTCGACACGAGGTAGTATCCTCACTATGGTCAAGAGACCATAGAGACACTATGTAGCAGACCATACTCATGCACGCGGTCGATGGACCTCCTGCACCAGCTCGCCCGAGTAGCCTTGTTGGGCCACTACTCCACACTATGCTGACAGGCACCACACCTCCTTGCCGCCACAACCAACCGACCATAGCATCCTGCCACCGTGGTGCCCCAACGGGCGCGTCTCCACCCTCCACCTCTGGCCACCACCACAGTCCACCGCTAGCCGACGCCACCTGATCCAGCACGCCAATGGTACATTCGACGAGCCACAAGAGTCGATCTCATGGTCTGTATCTTGAACTGCTTGCATATACAGAATCGTTAGTCCATCACCTTGGTTGCGATGAAATCAAAATTTCTTTGTCATCGTCTCGAGAAATCATACAAAAAAACTCACAATAAATAACTATGGCGGCGGGTCTATAACTTGTTCTTATTGGCCTGTTCCCTCCATGTTAGAGTTTAAGCATGGGAGAAAGTATGAACCATACTACAAGAGTAAAACCCTAATTCAAACCCCCGCACAATATTCACCAGCCATAATGAGTGATGCACAGATCAACCCATTAGTCAGTTGATCCGTGTTCAGCATTAATTCTTAAGAATGTGGAAGAATCATCAAAAACATAGAGCGCATAGACCCCTACCTTGTTAACGTTCAATGTCGAAGCATTCATCCTCAAGGATTCAAGATGTCAACGTAGTTCATCGCTTCTGGCTTCGTTCATCAAGGCACATCGAAGATGGTGATGTCTCGCTGGAATTTTTCATTCTTCATTGGGGAGGAAGTTCGTTGGAGGTTTGTTAGAGGATCCTCACTGATTAATTCTCTTCCCACCAATGCATCAAACAATTAAAATAAAAACACATCGCATCATTTCAATTACGTTGTGATGTCACGTTATTATGCTGTTTCATTTATGAAACAACATTACAGGTACACTTCCTTTATTGCATCGTTACAATGTGTGATACATGCCATTAATGAGCGTCATTAATAAGCCTCGTCTCTGCCTCGTCACTGCACCACAACATCGTCGTCCTCTACTCAAAGATGAAAAAAGAAATAAAAAAATTCTTTCAAACTATTATATTATTTTTCTCAAAAAGTCTGAAAAATAACTTTTCCACTTGACCCTTTATGGACGAATTTATTTCATTTCTAGGAGAATCCTGGCACTCCACGTTGATCACTACCCTTGGATTTTTGATCTGAGCACTGGTTCAAAAGTCAGAAAATCCTGCTCGCATGTTTACTGAATGTACCTTAAAAAAAGTTAAAAATTCTTCTCTGGCCTATTTGGGCCTCATAATCACATGCCGTTTGAGCGGTAGATCTTAGAATAATTCCATATAATAAAAAAAATTACATGTAATTTATGAGACATTACACACACACACATACACACATATATAAAACATGAAATGTACAATAGTGAAAGTAGTAAACAGTTGGTACTCAAAAGTAAGCACAACAGATGTATTAGAAGACAATGTAATTATGAATGGGTAAAGACTGAATCCAAGCTTGTGATTTGGAGTTATAGACGCATCATTAGTCATTTCATTTCATTATTCAATTTATAACTATGTCTGGTCCTAACATCATAAAGTGGTATTCAAATATCACTCCTAGTGTGTTTAACCAAAACCATATAACCATGGTGTAACCAAACTGGATAAAAACCATCTATATAATCATTTCAATAGTCAATCAGGTTCAAAACCCGATTTATAAAAATTTCAGCATGTTCCTGGGGCAAAAACTTGTATATAATAGTTTTTGAATGTATCAAGGTCAAAACCTAGTGTATAAGCATTTCATCATAAAAACAATACACTTAACTTACACTATTACATGGTTAACTACATAAGCTCATGTGGGTATCAAATCATTCAATTTTCCAATTCCATTTTAAATAACCCATAAAAGTAAATAAAAGGCATACCCAAAGGTATCCTAGGCCAAATGTCTAAATTTTGGTCATACTAGGGAAAATGTCCCCACAGGGTGGCCCTCAATCAAGGATAAAAATCTAAAACATGCCTTATAATCATTTAATAAAATACATAATAAACATTAGGTAACAAAATAGATCAATATTCAATTAGGAGACACCCAGAAATGGGTGTGCGGAACTTCGTTATATATAATCAACCTAAAAATAAACGCACAAAACCACCTACCTCGTACTCGTACGACTCTCCTCGTCTAACATTGGTCTTTTATTCGACCTAGAATAAAGTATATCTACAAAATGAGAAAAAACACTCAACCTTTGATAACTAAATAGAGAGAAGAAATTTGGAATAAAGTCTCAAAAAGAATCAAGCACTCATTAAGGGGATTTCAACAGATCTAAAGGTGTTCGAATCAGGCATCGTTCAACAAAATGGGAGGCAAAAACCCAATTAAATTTCTTGGGAACACTGCTCATTGAAGGAGGGGTTTGTTTCTGTCTGTATGAAAAAAATTATGCTACTACTTGGAATAATCATAAAAAGTACACATTGTATAATTGATTCTACACGCAGTGTCCGTACAAATTATTTCCAAACCATTACATGGTCGTGTACTAGGATTACATGGAATGTATCCATCCATACATGATGTTTATATAAAATTACATGGCATGTAGGCCCTAGTCACATTGTGTAACAAGAATACAACTAACCCTTAACCACTTTCCCCCCATTTTCATAACTATAAACTGAAAAGTAAGATATGTACCTTAAAGTAAGAACTAAATTCTTACATAATTAATGCTTCTAAAATAAATATTATATTTTTAGTAAAGTAATTTTATTCATAAAAAATATGTTTTCTTCAAAAATTATTTCTATTGATTTTATGGGTAAATATTGTATTTAAACTCTGAGGATTTGAGAAAATTAATTTAAAAAAATGAATTTTATTTTTAAATTTAAAATTTCAAAATTATATTAGGATGAATTTTTTATAAGTTTATAAAAATATTGATTTTTCAATGAATAGTGAAAATAATGATTTTTATTTTAAATTGTATTTTAGTTTACCATATTTACAAGTTAAAATTTTGTTTTCGATTAGTTTTCATCTTCCACTTGTAAAATTTTATTTAAAATTGTAAAATTATTGTTTTTGAAATGGATTTTATACCTGAATTTTATATAAAGAAATTATATTTAAAATGGAAATTTTTTTCGGAAAAATATTTTTCATCGCATTTTTGCGGTTTAATTTGAAATAAAATTATAAAACTTATGTGATTTGAATTTTAAAAAATAGATTTCATATTTGAAATAAGTTGGTACAAATTTAGTAAATAGAACCCTTTTTTATTATGAATAGTAACCTTAGTAAATTTTATTACCACAGTAAAGGGTAAATCAGGTAATTTAAATTAAAAATAAAACAATAAGAACTATTAAGAGATAAAAAACTTACCTAAACCTTATTGTGTGAGTATATCACGACCATAATCATCTAAGGGTCTAATTTATGACCTTTTTGGGCCAATTGGATGAGATTATGACCTTTATAGTATTTTATTTAATGAAAAATCAAACACATCACACTCTTGTTTGTAAAAAGTGTAGTGTTTTTAATATGGTGTTATCTAGAGGATATGTTTGACTATAAATATAAATTTCAAATATAAAATAATTATCTTCATCATTATACATTATTTTTAATACTTAGGTATGAAATAATTGTCACAACCCGACCCAAGCCAGAGCTCGAGCCGCAACTAACCCAAACCCACCTTCGTAGGCCACGAGCTGGCGACTAGAATCAGATGCATAACTTACATGGGGATTAATTTTACATAGTACATTTACACAAACACACACACAACCATCTCAATGTATAAGTGAAGAGGAATAATATAAAAAGATGAAAAATACTTGGGAAACAAACATGCATGGAAAACCTCTAAATAGTACAAGAGTACAATAGTGTTAACGGAAAAGTAAAGGGAAAAAATACACGCCTAACTAGAAAGATTTCCCAACCTAAAAAAACAATAAAGTAAAATAATAAGAGATGTCGCCTCCAAATCACCATGCTTTGACCGTCGTACGCAGTCCAAAGTACCACATATTCTTAAGCTCCCCTGAAGTCTCCACCGAGAAATCTATCATCTTTATAAGACATGACACATGTGGGAAAATCCCATGTAGGGGTGAGTATATACATACCTAGTAGGATGCTAAAAAATGATTAGGGGCAGTAAGAGATACAATATGAATAAAAATACTGTAGATATAAAATGGGATACCAAAAGTGGTGAAATAGAACAACATAACCCAAACCAAGAGAGAGAAATAGAGTAACTAATCCAAGCATAAGGGAATCAACCTGGTGAGTAGTTGAACTACACATCGAGTATTCGCCAACCATAGTAGGAGAGTGAAATCAACCAACCATAATAATCTAAAAAGAGAAAGCTCATTGCATACCCTATATGTCATCGCAGCCCATGGAAGGAGGGTAACCAAATCCAAAGTTATGGATTCAAATTTATATATATATTATCAATAAAAAGAAACCCAAATTAGAGAGAAAGGGGATCTACATTTCACAACACATCCTAAGAAGAAGAGTTTCCAACAGTTCCAAAAGTCCATAAATGATGCCCATCATCTCACACGTCTTCAAAGAAGTAACTTTCTAAGTAAAACCAAGCCTTATTATTGTACCAAAAATTTGGGGGAAACATTCTCTTAGGTATAGGTCCCATTACCAAGTACAATAGGAGGGTTACACTCAGCGGTAGAGGAATCATGCCCACCCTAGCTAGAGGGTTCCAGTCTAGAAGTCAGTAGAGGACCCATACCCAGACTAGCTTGAAGGTTCTAGTTGAGAAGTTGGTAGAGAGCCCTTGCCCAACCTAGATGGAGGGATCTACTATAGTCATCTAGGACCCATGCCCAACACAGTTGGCTGGTTCTACTTTGATGTTTTTAAATGACCCAGGCCCTATACAAAAATGAGTGTTCTACTCCATCCATCGAGGACCCATGTTCAACTTGGCTAGAGGGTTCAACTCAGATGTCTGTATAAGACCCATTCCCTACCCATTTAGGAGGATTCCACTCTAGGGGTATAGGATCCATTCCTATAACATATGTAGGGTTCCACTCTCAATGTCAACGAGGACCCATTACCAGCCCAGTTGGAGGGTTCCACTCCGGATTCATCTGGTGATCCTACGTGATCACTTCCATTATCGAGCATCACCTAGACAAACATCATTAAATAAAATTCCACATCATATCCCAACAGATATAATCAATAGAACAATCACATTCTATGTGGAAAAAACATAGGATAGGATACCCATGGGCAAAAATCTTAGTCCAAATGAATGATATATAGAAGATTGATGTTTCCTCTAAATAATCCAAGGGGTACATGGAATGTGAGGGGACGCACATGATGTGTGGTTCCGATCCATAACATGGTCATGTTCTTATGGGTACACATCTCTCCAAGAAAGTAGGAGTACATAATTTTAGGGGATATACATGGCGTGCCAATTCCACTCGGGGTCCCACCCATGTGCTTGTCTGTTTTTGGGTATCCAAGTCATGCCTGTGAACTTTACCTAGTGTCTGTGTACTTTAGTACATGGTGTTCCTCTTCACACAGGGAGACACCTGTGTGCTCTTACATGCTTGTGTACTCAGGAACATGAAATGTGCCTAGATGTGTGCCCAATTGCACAGATCATTCACATGGGGAAGGGGGTATACAACATGTATGGAGTCTATGCAATGTTCCATCCATATAGTTTTCCAAAACCCTAGCTGTCGCAACCAAGGGGATACATGTCGTGTTTTCATCGTGATACATGGAGTGTAGTTAGGATTTTTCTAAAAATATATATTTGTGTTCCAACCTTTGAATATGGACATTACACATTTATTCTGGCATTGATTCAACCGGAAATTAGTAAATCTATCCATCCCTCACTAGCCATATTGTTTCTGAAAATCTGATTCCATTGACCGTGGGGCTTCGTTGCACACACCACATACCTCTGATATTTTTTAAATCAATGAATTAATCTCTATTTATTAAAATAATCATCCACATCCTATATTATTCCCTAATTTATCAATTCATCCCTTTCACATTGATCCTTTGCGATTCTGAGGGTCCGAATGGGATCGATACCACCCAACGATGTTGAAGCAGGGCCGTGTGGTCATAATGGTGATGAAAGTGAAACAATTAAGGGAGAAATTCATAATAAATTTTTTTAACCATCTTTGTCTAGTATTTATTGTCCAATAATCAATAATGATGATATTCGGGTTAGAAAACAAGAATAACCAATTAAAATTCTAATACATGGGAATATGCTTAGGCCACATTTGGCGTATATAAAAGAAAGGTATCAATATAATCAATATATTTAATCAAAATGGATTTAATACATAAATTTGTGTGTCCTACATAGATATTGGACTGTTCTTCATTAAATAATGATCTTCACAATGATTTAAGAAATTCAACGCATTCACTGTGTCCCGATCTACTCTGATCTAGAGTTTTTTCATCATTTGAGGTGATTCACAAATAGGAGGGAAAGAAGCTCTAGAATCTTCCTAGGGTTTTTTTGGATGACCTTGGAGGATTCTCCATGGATGTATTCTTATAGAAATTTTATTTAGGTCAAATAAATAAAATTAATTTAATTAAAGAATTTATCCACTGCACATATCTCCAAGGGGTGAGATATATAAACACCATGTGCCAACCTATTTTAGATCACGCTTAGGGTTAGAACGATATTCCAGACTCATCCATGGTATCAAATATCTAATATGAGCTTTCATAAAGGAGTTATCCCATTTTCTTTAAGAAACCATGCATGCATAATATAAAATATATTTAATATTTCTAAAAAATTAATCATGGCGACACCGGGCCACAGAATCACATGCCATCTCATTGGATAACTCTGAATATATATATAAAAATATTTCAAAGTATTATAAGAAAAACATCAAGTCTCTATATAATTCCCTCCTTCAGGATTTTCATCCCCAAGAAGAAAAACTAAACAAACAACTCGGGATACTAAGCATGCATCTAGCTCTCTTACTCCCAGGAACTATCTTGCACATTACCATAGTACCAAAACATGTGAACCAAGGGGATGGTCAGTCCAGGAAGGGTCCTCTCATATAGATCCTAGATCTCCATTGGGTGCTCCACAATGGTGGTTCCATCCTTGATGTCCATCTCTCTCCATTAGATGATTTGTGTGGGGTCATTCATGTATCCCCTCATTTGAGACACATGGAAGACGTCATGCACCCACTCAAACTGTGGGGTTAGGGCGATGCGGTAAGCAACCTCATCAACCCTATACATGATCTCGAATGATCTGATGAACATAAAGGAAATATTGAATCCTCAATTGAACCTCCGCAATCATTATCGTGGGAAGACTCTTAGGAGAACATGGTCTCCCTAATCAAACTCCAAGGGCCTATACATCGATCTGTATAAGATTTTTACATACTCTAATCCATCCTCACCCATTCACGGATGACCTGGACCTTCTTCTTCATCACCTACACCAACTATGGATCCTTATAAGATGCCTCTCTAATCTCTATCTAGTTCAAGGGTGACCACCTAGTTCTCCCATACATGGCCTCAAAAGGTTCCATGCCGGTTGTAGAGTAGTTGCTATTACTGTATGCAAACTATACCAAGGTCAACTAATCCTCTTAGCTCCAGATAAATTCTAACACATATTCCCTCATCATATCCTCCAACACATGGATAGTGAACTCAGTCTTTCCATCTTTCTAGGGGTTAAAGGCTGTACTCATCCTTATATGTGTTCTAAATGCCTCATGCAAGCCTCTCCCCAACCATTACATAAAATACATTTCACAATTATAGACAATTTTCGAGGGAACCCCACAAAGGATAATGATATATTGTATGTAAAAATACCCTAACATCTCCACTGAGCTCTACACTGTAGATGCCAAGATCTATTGAAGGAATCATACTGAAATTCAGGGAAAACTGAAGGAAAATTTTGACTGAAGACACGTGTCTATGATTTCTTGGAAGGTCATAAAAAATATCCAAGAATCTCACATTAAACCACCATTAATTTCATAAAAGTATGTGACAAAGAAATATTTTGCATGTTGCATGGAAAGTTGCGTGCCATACTGAAAGTTGTGCACCTCCGACTGAAGAAAAGGGTTTTTCGTGCTGGCTGAGTTCTGCATGCCCTCTACAGCTCTCGCTTTATTATAAATTAAAGGTAAACCCCTTGATTTTGGGGATGAAGAATCTGAACTGTCTCCCCTGCATGGAATTCACCTCTTATGTGTGGAAAATATTCCTTTTAGGTGCAATATTTTCTGCAACAGGTCTCCCATGGGGTCTGCCTTCACAGAAGATCTCTAGGGTTTAACCCTCACCCAAGTCATTAAGTGTTGGCCACTTGCACGCAAACCCTTGGCCTTGCGCGCAAGCCCCTCCACTTGGGTTCAATCCCATCCACTTGGGAACAAGACCTTCCACTTATGTGTAAGAACTTCCACTTGCGCACAAGCCCTTCCCCTTACACGCTAGCCCTTCCACTTGCACGCAATCCCTTATACTTGCACGCAAAACCTCTTCCCCTCTTTTCACACAAACATCTCTTATTTTCCCGCACACCTTTTTTTCTTCTCATCCCAGCCTTTTTCATGCAAAATTCCCCTCTTTGCGTGCCTATTGTGTGAAAACCTCTCCTTTTGCATGCAACCCCTTCCTCTTGTGTGCACCTTTTAGCATGTGTTCAATGTCGCTCTCCCGGACACCATCTTCGGGTGCTTCTTACACATAAAATGCCTATGTTACACACCATTCCCCCATATGGCCCTCTAGGATTGTAAAAAGTGATTTCAATATCCCTTGGGTGGTGCTTTATGTTTCGTTACTCAGCCTTATGCTTCTTCTCATAGGAATGCTAACGACTATTACATCTTCGCATAGCCACGCTAACATGAGCCCCTCAATGGATCACTCCATGACACCCCCTCCTTACGTAATTTCCAATTCCTTCCATTCTCTATGGGGTGGGAGCTACCGGTCATATAATTACTAGGGGGCATAGAGTGAACTTTCCTCATTCGAGTTACAGGATGTTAAACTACCAAGAACCATCTTCCTCACCACATGACGTTAAACTATGACCTCACCCCGCGCACTCTACGTGGGTAACCCCATCTCTGACATTCTATCTGACTGATCATATCCACAAGAGTGAGATCTTCCTCACATGGAATGAGATCCTCTTTACTAGAGTGATGACTATCCATGGGGAATGGAAACTATCTTGGTGTAAGCCCCTAGCCGTTCTTGCGGGAGGTAATGTCCCTGATTCCCCTCATCTCTTATTCAGTGCCAAGGAACAGAGGGGGGGATGGGGACAACAACCCTCATCTATTCCATGCCAAACCCCTATCCCATTGGGCTTTGTCGCCATCCGGGCCTCCATCATGGAGTAAGTTCCAATATCCATCTCCCTAGTCTTCGAACAACGCGTAATCCCATGTTTCCTCTTTGGGCCGCTAACTACGTGTAAGTCCCATTTCACTTCCCATAGATACACCTTTCACAACGTGATCATTAGGTCTTTTTCGCCTCTTTTTTCTCACACCGAGCTTGACTCACAGGGGCTTGGAGTAAGAATCGACCATGACATCCTCTCTGGGTTTCCCTAGAGTGTAAGCCCCAAAAACCATTCTTAACTACGTGGACATTGATCCTTGTCTCTTTGGAAAGGTATATTGGAAGCCTCCCAGAGGTTAAAGTCCAACACCTATTGGTCCTGACCCCCTCCACGTCCATTCACCATACACCATCCCGAACTATGTGAAATTTTACCCTTGTATCTTAGGCAAGGTTTATAGGAAGCCTCCCAGAGGTTCAATCCCAACACATATTGTTCCCGACCTCCTTCACGTTGGTTCACCATACACCATCCTGAACTATGTGGACATTGATCCTTGTCTCCTAGGAAATGTACATAAGAAGCCTCCCATAGGTTCAATCCCAATACCTATTGGTCCTGACCCTCTTCACGTCGGTTCCCCATACACCATCCCAAACTACATGGAATTTGATCAATGTCTCCTAGGCAAGGTACGTAGGAAGCCTCCCTGAGGTTCAAGCCCAACACCTATTGGTCTCGACCCCCTTCATGTCGGTTCACCATACACCATCCCGAACTATGTGGACTTTGATCCTTGTATCCTAGGCAAGGTACGTAGGAAACCTCCTTGAGGTTCAAGACCAACAACTATTGGTCCCTACCCCTCTTCACATTGGTTCACCAAATTCTCTCCCGAACTGCATGGACATTGACCCTTTCCAAGGAAAGGTATATAGGACGCCTCTCTAGGGTTCAAGCCCAACTCCCATCAGTCCCGAATACTTCACATCAGTCCACCCCCATCTTGCATGACATTAAAATGTATCCCCCCATTTGTCTCGCATGACACT
Organism: Viscum album; assembly: GCA_963277665.1. NCBI lineage: Eukaryota > Viridiplantae > Streptophyta > Magnoliopsida > Santalales > Viscaceae > Viscum > Viscum album. Next base: position 1,198,235,969 of record OY728143.1, on the reverse strand, counting down.
AAACTATCCACCAATCAGCTGTAATCCATTTTCAACCCCAACCAGTAGTTATCCCTTGTGACCCCAACCAAAGGTAAAAAATTCTCAACCCAAATCGATGGTAATATATTATGTTCCCCAATCGAAGATAAGCCATTGTAGTCTCCTTTGTTGGGACCCACGTCTCTGGTCCACCCCTATGGCATCATACCAACCTGGGATGTTAATCACACTTAAGCCCTAGTATATCATCGGGTAGTTTCCCTATATGCACACCCTGATTCAATGCCCAATCCTAAACTACATAGACTTTGAACCTTTCGATGTCAAGATACATAGGAAGCATACCTAAGGTTCAATCCCATCACCCATGTCTCATCCTGCTCTTCCCCTTGAGCCTATGTGTTTTAGGAAGGTCGTGCCCCAACCCGGAGGTTTCACTTCCTCCAAGTCCCCTCCATACAGCTCACCTCCTTAGGTGTCCCATCGCCTCACCGAACTAAACAATGTTTGATTCCCTTCCATGGGGATATGTAGGAAGTCTCTTCTAGGATGAAGCCCAACTTCATAGCCACCCTCACATAAGATCCATATCGCTCTCTATCCTCTCTCAACAATCTATGCCCATCCTGATTCTTACCTGGGCTTCCACATCCCAGTGAAATCATGTCACCCATTTTCTCACTACTCCCAGGATCAGTGTTACCTCCAGGGGTTTCACCCATCTGATCCACTCCAATCAGTGTTCCGATCACTCAGATCTGTCTCCGCTAGATGTTAATCTCGCGACATACCCTGTGTTAAACATGGGAAGATGAAGAAAACCTCAGATACATGCCTATGGAATAGAATTACCTGCATTTGATGTGGGATGCCTCGAGCTTCCATGCCATCGAGAAGCCCCATAATAAGGGGAATAAACCCAGACACGCCAGTGTTCCAGCATCCTGACATGCCAGTGATGTCCAACGTGACTTATCCCCTGGCCAAAGGTTTTTTCCCTAACCATACTCCTTATAATGTCTCAACAGAAGCAGTGTAATTAAACAACATCCATGAAGACATGGAATCAGGAAGCGTTTCATGATCAATGTCTTAATCTATATGGGAGACCTAGAATAGGTGATGATTTCCAATGAGGAATCCACAGAAGGAGGAACCGACATCCCATCATCCTGTTTCGATCAAGGAGAAATCATCCCTGAATAAGAGATAGATGTCACCTGCCTTTGGAATGTGGGAATGTAGGGAAACATGGTTGTGCTTCCTCCACCGAGTAATGGACAGATTCACGTTCCCCAACTAAATCATTAGAAATAGAAATGGTGAACCCAACGTGAATTTATTCTTCTCAATGTGGAGATTAGTAGTGTCCGAGACATCAATGGACTAGGGTGCCACCAGATCCATGTATCCGGAGCCTAGTCCTACCATGAAAATAGTGGGCCCGGCATAAAACTCACCAAAAGCTGGGGCAGTTAAAATGTTAGACATCTTGATCTACAATGTAGTCAGCGTGGATCCTTCTTACCAGCCATGAAAGATAGAATAATGATGGGGCACTGAACGTCGATTTCCTCTATGAAACACTAATGGTTTAATATACCTACCTTTCACGACCCAATATTCTGTATCAGGAAACTGAACACTGCACAACTATCGATTTAGGGTTAGGGGTAACGTCATTGCAAAAATACCACGTTGCCTCATTCCCCCCATGGAAGCCTCTACGTCCACAACAGCTGGGCGGCCACGCCCCATCTTACCATATGATTTCGTTCATTGGAGGGTGATAAATGACCTCATCTACCGACTCTAGGAGGAGGGGATTATCCTCACTCAAGATATATCCCGCTAGTATTTAGATGTATATGCGCCTCATCGCCACTGCTGTCCCCAAGGGCCACGTAGGGATCCACTTCTCCCCACTCTGATGCACAACTGCTTCATTAGCCTATCCCTGAAACAATTCAATGACTCCCTCCCCTAAGATGATGAAGTGGGGGTGTTTGGGCTAGCCTAGCAGAGATCTCGTTCTAGGGGATCCCAAGGAGGGCCCCGACTAGGCCACACTAGCGTCGCCATCCAGCCCCATGAGCTGAGGAACATGTAAACAACACACCTACACCACCAGACCCAGTCTGGTTGACCATACGCCAACATCGGGCACAGGCTGAGGAGGACGCCCACCGAGGGGAGTTAACATCAGTGACTACTGTGTCTCCTGCCACCATATACATATACCATCAGTTCTCTATATATTACGAGAAAGGGGCATGAAGATGCTCGACCCAGATCAAGGCCCCAACCGCCCCATGAGCTAGCTGGTTCGACTCTCCTGGTTACTGGTGTAGGGTGCGTCCTCCGCAGACTGACCCACGACAATGACACCCAGTACAGAGGTCTTCCCCATACTTCCACCATTAAGAATGTGGGTCCTCCATGCTTCCAAGCTCAGCGTGGATGTCTTCCTCGTGCAACCTTTAATCCGAATGAGGGTCCTACCCACAGAAGTGACACTCAGTATGGAAGCCTCTTCTGTGCTCATGACATTGGGTATGGAGTTTTTTCTCCTACCATAGGTAGCCGACATGGAAATGATAAACATCTAGTCAATATCTTGCGTGGGGGCCTCCCCCATGTCTTTACAATAGCTAGTTAAGGTCCTACTAACCCCAACAATCAAAGGAGTGGAGGTCATCCTTGTAGAGACCCGAAACTTGACGTACATTGACATTACATTACATTTGCGGAATACTTAGTACATACACACAAGGATCGTAATAGTTTAGTGTCTTTGGAAACTCGGAACGTAATCTTCTAATCGTGGTGAAAGATCTTCAACATCTCCTATAAAGATCTTCCCTTTTTTTACCTAAAACCATTCTTTATATCCTGGGGAAAAGAAAACATAAAAGGGTGAGCTCAAATGCTCAGTAAGGGTAAACAAAAGAAAATCAATCACATCATATTCATAAGAACATAACTTTTGGAAATCTTAACCTGCAAAAGAGAGCATAATTTCATAACATGGGATAAATCATAGTAGTGAAATGAAATCCCAATAAGCATAACATAAAACATGAAACTTTGTGGCATACACACATAATTATAGAGAATCATTTCTTGTTAGTCAAGACTCATTGCCAAGACTATCTTAGTGGACAAAGTCCCTTTCTGAATCGAGTAACCCTCGTTTCAGTCCTGTTTCACTGAACCGGTATAACCTACCATTCCAGCCCTGTCTATCTCATGAGATATAAAATCTTTACCCAATTCATTGGAGGGAGATATAGGTCCCACCCATCTTATAATGAATCCTTTCTTATGTGTGCCACATAATCATAAAACATACATCATCGCATAACACATGTAACAAAAATGGGATTCTTGAAACATCATGACATCATAAATCAATTCATATAAGATAAAGGAATTCATAAAAATAATTCCATCACAACATGAACAAATCAATTTAATAATAGGGATAAAAACAGAACCCTTTATTATCTTAGATGGAAAATAATTTTGATAAAACACTTGAACTTTATTCTTGAGGAAAATATCCTTTCTACTTCAAAAACACTTTTCCTTTCTTAACATGTCATGCAATTTTAAACTAAAAGAGGTTGATTAAAAATAAACTTGAATACTTGTAAAGTAATCTTCTTGGAAATAATGTTTTAGAAATCCATTCATGCCGTATAAGTTAAAAAAAACATTCTTCGTACTTTTGTCGGAAGAGTCAAAAAGTACCTCGTACGAAAAAAACGACAAAAGATTCCTTTCATATTCTTTACTAAAAATTCACCGAAGGGTAAAATTGGATTTAAAATATTGTAAGTGGATGGAAACAATATTAAATATTGAGGGAACATGGATGTGGATGATAAAATACACCCCAGTAAATACTTACGAATAAACAATCTCGGATAAAAATGAGATTGTGATATTTCCCTTACCTTAGGTCCGACTTGCTTTGTAAGTGTCCGAACCCCCTGTATAATGATTTAAATCATGTTATTGACTTATTCCAGAATCATATTCATTGTTATTATATCATGTATGGTCCACTTATGACTTTATATTACCCGTTCTTTTGTAAATTCATGTTAAAGTAGCGTTTTGGGTAAAATCGTCTCATTTGTCGTTCGTGTTTTTAACTTGTAATTATTAATATGATTACTTAGATCATGATTAATTAATTCCAGAATATAAAACATGATATATATATATATATATATATTCATAATATACATATATAATAAATCAGTAAATGGAAAGAAATACACCGTTCATGGAGACGGTAGTCCGTACGTACGCATGAACGCTATTTTCGTTTCCTTATTGAATTGAATGGAATTAAGTAGATGATATGCATATAAATAATTCCAGTATCATTATTATGTCATATATTTCATTAGTAATTATTATATATACTTTATAGTCATTCATGAATGGTTAATCATTGAGAATGATTCTCATCGCGTCGTGGAGACGGTAGTCCGTACGTACGCACGAGCGATGATATCGTTCCCATGGTCGTGGAATTGTGTTGAAGTGTATGTATAATATTTCAGTATCAATATCACTTTATAATAATCATATATAGTTACTCATTAAACCATTATACCCATCCAATTAAGGTGGTGGCGGAAAATAGAGTACACCACGGCGTGGAGACGGTATTCCGTACGTACGCACGCGCGGTGATTTCCTTTCTCCGTAGGATGGATAGAAGGTTAATTAGAGTTGTTTCATATTTATAATAACATATCAGTATGTAAGTAATACTGATGTTATTACTTTATCCTGAAACAACTAAAGAAGAAGAAGTTGAAGAAGAAAGAAATTGAAAAGATCGGTAATGGATATTACCTCTTCTTTGGAACGCTTCTTTGAATCCTTCACTTAGGGAACTAAGATTGGTCTTTGAAGAAGACCAGGACCTCTAGGATTATTCTAGGGAAGTGGAGAAGGGATTTTGGCAGCGGTTGGCCGAGCTTGAGTGCTCAATTTGGTGTGAGGAGGAGGGGGAGGAGGTGCCCTTTTATAAGGGAGGAGAGGGGCACCTTAGGAATATCTCAAAATATTATTTTATATTAAAGTCAAAATAGGTTTATAATGGCTCCAAAGGGTCTTATTTCGAAGATAAGGTGGGGATGGGTCGAAATACTATCAACCAATAAGATTTAGACAAGTTTAGGGTATTATTTTAACCTTATCAATTAGATTTAACTCTAAGTTAAATAATTTAACTTTTACCATGTCTTTTTGTTTTCTTTCACTATATGGTTAATAAACTTACTATAACATGCCAAAAGAACCCCAAATTGTTTATTATTAATATATATATCCTTATCTAAGTCATTTGGCCGAACCTTAGATTTTTAGGAATAAAATAACAATTAATAATATAATATTTGATTTAAAAACTATTTTGTGTCAATTTTGACACTATTTGATATATGATTTTTGTGAAAGTCATAACAGAATTATATGTTCGAACCAAGTTGATTAAATCAACATTAATATACCATAGTAACCTAGAAAATTAGTGGAATTCATAAAAAGTCTTAAATTACATTTATTTTGGTATTTATATTATCAATTATGTCAATATTTCATTAATAAGATAATTACTGCATCATCTTTGTGTCATAAATAAATTAAATTATTTGATGTCTAAAAATTACAAATAAAATACCATAATGTAGTAAATCTTTTTATATTTCTAATGAATATTTACAATCGAATTTATCTTATGTATAACCCCATATTATAAATGATTTACTTATTAAACTTTGATTTTAACTATTTTAACCCTTCTTTAAATAAATTAATAATAAATGTCCTAATCTAATCCAAGTGGACCTAAATGGTCATATTTTATTCCTAAGTTTGTTTTTGGTCGAATTAAACTTGTCCAATAGAATTAGGACATGTGTTAGGGTAATATTAATATCATATTTACCCTTAGTTACCCAATTTACTATTAACCGCGGTAAAAAAAAGTAAAAAGTTACTATTCACCAAAAAATTATTTTCATCTCATTGAACCACATTTTAGTCCTTGATATTAACAGTGTCTCTCGGATTTTTGAAATTCCATTCACAGAAGCGGTAAAATTATTTTTTATGCAAAATTCAGTTTTTAACCTACCACTTAGTGGTTTCACTATTCATCAAAAATTGAAAGTTTTCAGAAAAATACCAAAATTTCACCCTAGGCTAATTTCGATATTCTGAGTCCAAAAATGAAGTCCATTTTGAAAAATAAAATTTATAAAATTTCGAAAAGTGATTATTACTATTCATAACGTCTAGTTTTAATAGCATATCATTGTTTAGTGAAACTCGGTATTGCGTATTACACACGCTATCGAGGAAGGTCGTGATTGCGTGTAATGCAAGGCAAGTCAAGGATGCGTGTTGTGCAAGCTCCTTTTGGTGTAGCGTACAACACAGAACATTAATAAAATTAAAAAGAATATTTTTCATAAAATCTCGGGCTGTTACATTCTACCCCCCTTAAAATGAATTTCGCCCTCGAAATTCGTCGGGGTTATGAATGGTTTACTATTCGAAAGTTTCTTTAATAGAAACCCACATCGTAAAAAGGAATATCAAAACCAATCTTTAAAAACAAAAGTATGAAACGTAACGGTTACCCAAATAAACTAATCACTGGGTTTCCACATAGGTGAAAATATGGATATGGATGAGAAATCTAACCATCATGTTCTGATGGAGAGTGGTAGAGAACATGGCTATGAAATAGCCAACAATCACAAAGCCATAGATTTGTGACAATATAAGGTACCATCTGATTTATCAGATATAAGAGCACTAGGACAACATTTTTGGTTTTGAAGATCATTTCCCTAATGTTAAAGAATTTGAATTAGAATAAATACTTACTTTATTTTGGTACAATCTCACTGTTGTTCGTGCCTTTAACAATTTCCACTTCATCTCTTAAATAAATGAAGTTGGATTTGTTATTCGTGAAGTGTTAGCAGATCAAGTGATAGAATGACGGGTCATTCCATCTGTCTCAAACAAAAGGTTAGCAAAAATTATATACATAAGTCGATCTATAGTGAGATTAATCATATATGGTTCCTAAAATGGACTTATACTTCATATATCATACTGCTTAATATAATAAAACTAGTTTATATTATACAGGGACTTCCTGTAGGCCAGTGGTAGGCGATAAAGGCCAGTCGCACTTCGGTTGTGGGTTCGATTCCCACAGCCTTGTTCGAAGCGATGGGCTGTCGCCCGTCCTGTAGGTTGTCCTTTTCCTAAAACTATATTACTATAACATCCCATCAATAATATCGAAAAAAAACTTCTATCCTTAAACAATACTAACTTATTCCAACATAATCCATTCCAATCTTTAGGCTTACCCATAATACTGCAGTCCACTCTCATAATATAGTGAAAACAATTACCAGAGATTTAATACCATCGTTGATCCCCATAAGATATGTCTTGTTGGTCACATTCTAAACATTCAAAGTCCTTAATCATGTATTCTCTTGAATACCTTAGTGAAAACATGAATGCAGTTTAAAGTTAACACTTTCCACATACCAAAATCCTCAAAATTCTATATACTCAAACCATGATATCACTTAGTCCTTATATCAATCATGAGCTCATGAATACTATTAAACATTTCATTTTCTCGTTTCCCTTCATTATGCGCATATCATCTTATTTCCAAAAAATATCTCAATCACTTTTAATACCACATCAATAAATATTGCAATACTCAATGATACAAAATTATTTTGGAATCCCATTACATAAACACTTAATCATTCCACCACATCATTTTCATATTCAACATTGCCAATAGTGATCGCATGTGACTTCCCTTTGTCCTTTTCCTTCAGTGGTTGCTCATGTTGATCATCACTAACCCTTGGATTAGGGCATTTATTAGCATAATGCCCCATTTCCTTGCACTTGAAGCATTGAAGTGTTGGTGGTGCGTTCTCTGCAGTGTTTGCTTTTTTCACATCATTAGAAACCCTTTTTCCATTACTTCGACACTCAGCTGCTCGATGACCTTCTTTTCCACACTTAAAACATTTTCTAGTCCCTTTAAGACAATCTCCACCATGCTTCTTTCCACACTTTGTGCATAAGGAAACATTCATCTTCTTTTCACCATTATTCTGAGATTTCTCCTTGAACTCCATCTTTCGTTTCTTGTCAAAACCATGAGATGGATATGTAACACCAACTTCCATTTCTACCTTGATAGCACAACGCACAATTTCTTCATAGCTACTGAAGTCTCTTATAGCTAATGCCCTTCGAAGACTTGGTTTTAAGCCACTGAAAAATCGATCAACTTTACTTTCAGGTTGGATGATAATACCAGAAGCGTACCTTGCAAGTCTTGTAAAATTCGCTTCATAGGTACCAACAGATTCATCATCCCTTTGCTTCAGTTCAAGAAACTCTTTCTCCATCTTTGTTCGGAGAATACGAGGGAAGTACTTATTGAAAAATAAGTTCTTGAACTCGTCCCATTCCATAGACTCAATTTCATCCCTTTGCCTCGTATTCTTAATAAGATTCCACCATTGATCCGCATCTCCTTCCAAACGATACACTGCTAGGATGACTTTATCATGTTCAGAACATTGAAGAACTGAAAATATCTTTTCAGTAGTACTAATCCATTGTTCAGCAACTAATGGATCAGTAGACCCACTGAAAGAAGGTGGACGCTGCCTCATGAAGGATTCGAAAGAATGTTGCTCCTTTCTTTGCTCGTTTGGAAGTCCTGCATGATTCATAGCTTGAGAAAGTTGTGTGAGCATGGCTACAAGATTTTGCATTCCGGCTCCCATATCGTTTGGTTGCTCAGGGGGACAATCATTGCATTGCCCATCACATTCCGCATTAACACGGTTCCTTCGGGTTCCAGCCATCGTCTAAAACCCCAAAAGAATAGTATGAGAGGCAAAAATCATGCTAGGGAAAACAACATAATAAAGGGGTAGTACCCTCAATATCTAACATCTTAGGTTAAATTCGAAGATCGTTAGCGCAATTCTAGGACTATAACCTATACATATTCTTAACCTTAGAGACATCCCTAGACATACCTTAGAAATATCTCTAGGGATCTCACTAACGTTTTCGCATCCTAGTTTCCAAAGGATGACTAAACCTTTCCTCTGATACCAACTGTAGAGACCCGAAACTTGACGTACATTGACATTACATTACATTTGCGGAATACTTAGTACATACACACAAGGATCGTAATAGTTTAGTGTCTTTGGAAACTCGGAACGTAATCTTCTAATCGTGGTGAAAGATCTTCAACATCTCCTATAAAGATCTTCCCTTTTTTTTACCTAAAACCATTCCTTATATCCTGGGGAAAAGAAAACATAAAAGGGTGAGCTCAAATGCTCAGTAAGGGTAAACAAAAGAAAATCAATCACATCATATTCATAAGAACATAACTTTTGGAAATCTTAACCTGCAAAAGAGAGCATAATTTCATAACATGGGATAAATCATAGTAGTGAAATGAAATCCCAATAAGCATAACATAAAACATGAAACTTTGTGGCATACACACATAATCATAGAGAATCATTTCTTGTTAGTCAAGACTCATTGCCAAGACTATCTTAGTGGACAAAGTCCCTTTCTGAATCGAGTAACCCTCGTTTCAGTCCTGTTTCACTGAACCGGTATAACCTACCGTTCCAGCCCTGTCTATCTCATGAGATATAAAATCTTTACCCAATGCATTGGAGGGAGATATAGGTCCCACCCATCTTATAATGAATCCTTTCTTATGTGTGCCACATAATCATAAAACATACATCATCGCATAACACATGTAACAAAAATGGGATTCTTGAAACATCATGACATCATAAATCAATTCATATAAGATAAAGGAATTCATAAAAATAATTCCATCACAACATGAACAAATCAATTTAATAATAGGGATAAAAACAGAACCCTTTATTATCTTAGATGGAAAATAATTTTGATAAAACACTTGAACTTTATTCTTGAGGAAAATATCCTTTCTACTTCAAAAACACTTTTCCTTTCTTAACATGTCATGCAATTTTAAACTAAAAGAGGTCGATTAAAAATAAACTTGAATACTTGTAAAGTAAGCTTCTTGGAAATAATGTTTTAGAAATCCATTCATGCCGTATAAGTTAAAAAAAAACATTCTTCGTACTTTTGTCGGAAGAGTCAAAAAGTACCTCGTACGAAAAAAACGACAAAAGATTCCTTTCATATTCTTTACTAAAAATTCACCGAAGGGTAAAATTGGATTTAAAATATTGTAAGTGGATGGAAACAATATTAAATATTGAGGGAACATGGATGTGGATGATAAAATACACCCCATTAAATACTTACGAATAAACAATCTCGGATAAAAATGAGATTGTGATATTTCCCTTACCTTAGGTCCGACTTGCTTTGTAAGTGTCCGAACCCCCTGTATAATGATTTAAATCATGTTATTGACTTATTCCAGAATCATATTCATTGTTATTATATCATGTATGGTCCACTTATGACTTTATATTACCCGTTCTTTTGTAAATTCATGTTAAAGTAGCGTTTTGGGTAAAATCGTCTCATTTGTCGTTCGTGTTTTTAACTTGTAATTATTAATATGATTACTTAGATCATGATTAATTAATTCCAGAATATAAAACATGATATATATATATATATATATATACATAATATACATATATAATAAATCAGTAAATGGAAAGAAATACACCGTTCATGGAGACGGTAGTCCGTACGTACGCATGAACGCTATTTTCATTTCCTTATTGAATTGAATGGAATTAAGTAGATGATATGCATATAAATAATTCCAGTATCATTATTATGTCATATATTTCATTAGTAATTATTATATATTCTTTATAATCATTCATGAATGGTTAATCATTGAGAATGATTCTCATCGCGTCGTGGAGACGGTAGTCCGTACGTACGCACGAGCGATGATATCGTTCCCATGGTCGTGGAATTGTGTTGAAGTGTATGTATACTATTTCAGTATCAATATCACTTTATAATAATCATATATAGTTACTCATTAAACCATTATACCCATCCAATTAAGGTGGTGGCGGAAAATAGAGTACACCACGGCGTGGAGACGGTATTCCGTACGTACGCACGCGCGGTGATTTCCTTTCTCCGTAGGATGGATAGAAGGTTAATTAGAGTTGTTTCATATTTATAATAACATATCAGTATGTAAGTAATACTGATGTTATTACTTTATCCTGAAACAACTAAAGAAGAAGAAGTTGAAGAAGAAAGAAATTGAAAAGATCGGTAATGGATATTACCTCTTCTTTGGAACGCTTCTTTGAATCCTTCACTTAGGGAACTAAGATTGGTCTTTGAAGAAGACCAGGACCTCTAGGATTATTCTAGGGAAGTGGAGAAGGGATTTTGGCAGCGGTTGGCCGAGCTTGAGTGCTCAATTTGGTGTGAGGAGGAGGGGGAGGAGGTGCCCTTTTATAAGGGAGGAGAGGGGCACCTTAAGAATATCTCAAAATATTATTTTATATTAAAGTCAAAATAGGTTTATAATGGCTCCAAAGGGTCTTATTTCGAAGATAAGGTGGGGATGGGTCGCAATACTATCAACCAATAAGATTTAGACAAGTTTAGGGTATTATTTTAACCTTATCAATTAGATTTAACTCTAAGTTGAATAATTTAACTTTTACCATGTCTTTTTGTTTTCTTTCACTATATGGTTAATAAACTTACTATAACATGCCAAACGAACCCCAAATTGATATATATCCTTATCTAAGTCATTTGGCCGAACCTTAGATTTTTAGGAATAAAATAACAATTAATAATATAATATTTGATTTAAAAACTATTTTGTGTCAATTTTGACACTATTTGATATATGATTTTTGTGAAAGTCATAACAGAATTATATGTTCGAACCAAGTTAATTAAATCAACATTAATATACCATAGTCACCTAGAAAATTAGTGGAATTCATAAAAAGTCTTAAATTACATTTATTTTGGTATTTATATTATCAATTATGTCAATATTTCATTAATAAGATAATTACTGCATCATCTTTGTGTCATAAATAAATTAAATTATTTGATGTCTAAAAATTACAAATAAAATACCATAATGTAGTAAATCTTTTTAGCTTTCTAATGAATATTTACAATCGAATTTATCTTATGTATAACCCCATATTATAAATGATTTACTTATTAAACTTTGATTTTAACTATTTTAACCCTTCTTTAAATAAATTAATAATAAATGTCCTAATCTAATCCAAGTGGACCTAAATGGTCATATTTTATTCCTAAGTTTGTTTTTGGTCGAATTAAACTTGTCCAATAGAATTAGGACATGTGTTAGGGTAATATTAATATCATATTTACCCTTAGTTACCCAATTTACTATTAACCGCGGTAAAAAAAAGTAAAAAGTTACTATTCACCAAAAAATTATTTTCATCTCATTGAACCACATTTTAGTCCTTGATATTAACCGTGTCTCTCGGATTTTTGAAATTCCATTCACAGAAGCGGTAAAATTATGTTTTATGCAAAATTCAGTTTTTAACCTACCACTTAGTGGTTTCACTATTCATCAAAAATTGAATGTTTTCAGAAAAATACCAAAATTTCACCCTAGGCTAATTTCGATATTCTGAGTCCAAAAATGAAGTCCATTTTGAAAAATAAAATTTATAAAATTTCAAAAAGTGATTATTACTATTCATAATGGCTAGTTTTAATAGCATATCATTGTTTAGTGAAACTCGGTATTGCGTATTACACACGCTATCGAGGAAGGTCGTGATTGCGTGTAATGCAAGGCAAGTCAAGGATGCGTGTTGTGCAAGCTCCTTTTGGTGTAGCGTACAACACAGAACATTAATAAAATTAAAAAGAATATTTTTCATAAAATCTCGGGCTGTTACAATCCTTGCTTCATTGACACCCAACACAGAGGTCCTACCCATGTTCGGATTAACCAGTACGAGGACCCTACTCTCGCCAATGATGGCAAGGGAAATAACCATGGAGGTCTTACCCATTCTACTACCATCTCTGGTAGAGGTCCTACCCACTCCAATACTTTTTGTGGTGATTCCCTCCGCACATCGACTGGTGGACACAGAGGTCCTCCCCGTGTTCCCTTTGAAATATTTCCAGGTGCTCCTCACACCCTATCTCATTCAGGTGGAATCCCTCTCCATCCCAACACCATTTCACCTGAAGGACCTCCCTAAGATAGACATATACCCTGCCTTGAAGAGTTATCCTTGGGCAGGAGGGCGGGTCATCGCCGCCACAAAAAGAATGCTGGAAATATTTAGAACTAGATTAAACTATTATTCTACTCAGATTATGAGGTGGAATGTGATTTAGCCATGGAACCCTCGCCTAGATCCTCCATGTCAAGGGCTGGGGTCAGAACAAGGCGCATCAGCCTCACACTTTTAGAATGCGAGGTCCACCGGATCCCTACCTTCCTCCACATATACGTCCATGAGGAAGAAGATTTGGCTTCTCCCTAGGGTCTGGTCATGCAATCGCTACCATCATCACTAGGATCACTCTCTACATCAACCAGAGATCAGGAAGAGTTATTATGGGGACCAATGGAGAATGAGAAATATTTTGGTCCACCGCCAGCATTCATAGTCCCTATGCCAGAAACTACTGTTGCTAGCCCGTCTTATTGTGATGTGGTGGCCAAGTCACTGCACTCTTCGGAGGATATCCTGAGATGCATCGGCTTGTCAACCCGCTCACAATATTCTCTACCGTCCATCCTATCATCTCAGTGGTCTACTTCAGTACTTCTATTGGTTCCCTAGTTGCCTCTAGTTGACGAGTGGGGAAATGTAGGGTTAGACCCTGAGTCTGGACTGAGGAGCTTGTGGGACATTCTTGCAGAAGGCAATTTTCCAGAGATGTTTTGGCCAGTCGCAAAACTAAACATTAGTGCACCATAATTTCTCACCCAGAAGAAAGTTGGATGCTTTTACCAGACCCTATGGGAAACACATTTTCATCTTTTTCATCGATAAGTGACCTACCCCAATATCCAGGCGCACTTTGAAGACATTGTCCAACAATTACATCTTGTTGATTTGGCCTCACTCCCTGTGGTCTAGTTCCCTGAGTCACCAGGTCTCCATAAGACCCCCAAAAATGATGAGTCCATAGCTTGAAAGTGCTCCATATGATTATCAAGGAGGATTCCCACCACATGTAGATCTACGTTTGGGGGTAGTATGCTTCCCTCCACTTCAGTTCCATCCGACACCAGCCCGACTTTCTAGATGATATCGAGGATATGCCTCTAGGAAGAGTCGCGATTAACATGGCCGATTTATCAGAGGAAGAGACCAAACCAAAACTCATTGGGGGAAAACATACCCCAAGGGGGAGTGTCAAAACTTTTGGACCCATCAAAAAGGGTTACACACCATCAGATAAATTTACATGGTCTTCTCGTACCCACTGAGGAATTGGTCCTTATCCAAAATCTCAACAAGGTAAAGGAGCACCTCAGGGCTATCAAACCCTCTGATCCATCTGGCTAAGTAAAAAAGATGGAGGACGATCATGAGAAATCCACATTGCATCAACAGCTCACAGAGCATAAGAACATGGTCGATGAACTCCTTTCCGAGCGTGCCACATAGTGACAGCCAGACTATGGTGATCCTTGGCTGGGGCAGCAGGGGCAGTCACAGATTCCCCCAAAACAATTTCCTCAAGGTGACCCTAACCATCCTGCCCACACAGACAGTGTTGAGGAGAGAAATTATGGAAAGAGGGCACAATATGTGTTTCCAAATCCACCAGAGTGGCGAGACAATCCACGAGATCCAGCTTAGGTTCCCCCAGCCACTCCAGAGGTCATCCCACCAGCCGCTCCACTAGCCGTTGGGCCTGCTTATCATGTTGAAGAACCCACCAATTCACTAGTGGTCAAGGATCCTTGTCAATATAGGAAATCCAATCCAAATGATCCCATGGTGGCACTCATTACTCGCCTTGAGGCATTATAAACGTGATAGGTGGTAATCCCACCTGATGAAAAGCCATATCCAGCGTGGGTGGATGATATTCCAGCACCCTTGGGTTTCGTAGATCCCACCTTTTATCTCTTTAATGGGATGGGTGAACCACTGCATCATCTGTACCACTTCATTTCAAGGTGTGTACCCATATTGGGAACTCCGGCATAGTAGGAGGCCTCCAAACTCCAATGTTTTGTACAATCATTGGAAGGGGATGCATTTGTCTGGTACATCCAGCTACCCATCAGACTAGTAGTCGGCTGGGAAGATCTTCGTAGGAAATTTATTTACCAGTTTATTTCCACTAACTAGAAGACGAGTATTTCTTATATCATCAAGTGAAATTAGAGGCCTGATTAGCATGTCATGAACATTGTCTCCTGGTGGAAAAAGATCACATAATCTCTTGACATTCCACTGTCTTAGGAGAAACTGCTGATGATGTGTGTGTGGAATGTCAAGACAAAACCTATCCCCTCTCTAATCACCTAGAACTTCCATGGGGGATTCCAAGACTTCAATGATAAGGCCCAGCACCTAGAGGAATATTTATAGTAGGACAAATAGGCATGGGCGTTGCGTCTTGCAATTCTCGCAAGAAGGGCCACTAAAGCTGAGCTTGCCATGGTGGCCCAAATAGAGGCCCCCATATAGTTGGAATTATTATCAGTGTAGCAGCCTCTATAGCCTAATAGAGGCCTTATACCTAAGGCCCAGCCTCCAGACCAGTATCACCCACCACAGAATCAGCAGGCACCCCCACGTAATGCACCTCCACCGCCAAAGAAAGATAACCAGGCTCCGCCTCCTCGACAGGCTCCTATATCCCCTCATTAGAGTCAGGATCCCGGACCCCCCTTCCTAGATAGGAGAAACTAGATATACTAATCTAATGAGGCCCATGTCTTCAACTATTTATGAAGTGATTTGGAATAGAGAATTGTACATTTTTCTAAATGCACGAGGCCAGAAGAGGCGGGCCTCATTGATCGCCCCAATTACTGCCCCTATCATCGAATCCTGGGGCACACTCTTAAACCTTGCTATGTGTTTAAATACTAGATTCAAGAATGGTTCAATAACAACGTAGTCGGGTTGGGTCCAACTTTGGAACATGTGGAATGTGTATTAATGAAGCCCAATAGCAACAGTGACAGTGAATTGGAATGGCATCTGGCTTTTAACCGAGGGCCCTAGAAGTTAGGTGACTGGATGGATCATAAGGTAGTATCCCATGCCCATGGAATCATCTGTACACATATTAATTAGCATAAACCTAAAAAATATGCCACATCACCCACAACCAGAACCTCTGAGTTAATTTCTCATCCTTCCTTTTCCCAGATGAGCAAGCATCGACAACTTAAGGGAAAACAAAGTCCCATGCCAATGTCGTCATCATCCTGTACTCTCGGAGACTTAATGCCCCCAGAGATGGTGATTCCCCCTATAATCCATCTAGTATTGGATGAATCTTCAAGTGACAGTCAAGGGTACACCTCAGTTAACACCGTAGAGCTGGTAAACCCCTACATTATTTTTGATGGCGAGGAGTTCCATGCGGATCCTTCCAATGTTCTTAGTCATCGCCAGCGTCGCCAGAGAAATGTAAATATGGGTTATCAGAGTGCCATAGTCAATACTTCCACAGATATTCATGAATCCCTCAACAAGGTTTTAATAATCCCCCTCCAGTTTGAGACATAGGTAGTAGTCACAGAAGCCTTCCATGCTGAGGCGGTCCAGTATACTGAATGCCAGACCATCATCTTGTTCTCGGGATAAGATGAAGACTCTCCCATACAGGGGGCACATTTCCCCACTATAAATTACTGAACATTTTAATGGAATAAAGGTTCATTACTGTCTTGTCGACATAGGCTCCATGATCAACCTAATCCTGACTCAAAAACTATGAAAACCGGGGTTTTACAAGGATGATCTGAGTCCCTTTGACCTAAAAATTCAAGTTTATTATAGGATAGAACAGAAAATGGTCAACAAGATCCACCTGAAGACCCAGTTCAGTGGCCTAGTTGCTAGCACCAAGTTCATGGTTGTATCATAAGAAACTTCCTACAATCAATTGATAGGAAGGCCATGGCTCCACCTGTATATGGCAGTTCATTCATCATATCACTAGTGCCTCAAGTACTCCCTTAATGGTTGAGTGGGAATACATTAAGGTGATGCGTCTCCTTTGGCCTCTTGTAAAGCCTTCTATCTAGATTCCGACTATTACAAGAGATAGGACAAGAAGATTCAGGTAATGAGGTTGAGCATGCTCCATCTGCGACGGACCTTTGGACATATCTATATGATTTCTGCATCTTTCCAATCCACCGATTGGAGGCTACAACCCCAGACGTGGGAAAATTCTTCGTTGTTTCTAGAATGATAGGGGAGAGCATTCCAAAGTCTAAGTGACACCAGAAGATCACCTCATACTCCTACCCGAATAAGGATTAGGTGATCCCAGAGCCCCCTACACCCATAAGGTACTGGGATGTCCTCCCCATGTCATTGAAAATACAGAATACTTTCTTGTTTTTTCAGGCTAGGATAAACTGTCTCAAGATGAAGTTATCTTATTGATTTTGATATTATCAAGTGTATCCCCTTGGACTGAATACCAACTGAGATTAGATTGACAGCCTTCATCACTATGGTTTTGTCAACATAGGTGTCCCCCAATGTAGTGTCCACCGCTGCTCTGGCCGGTACCAGTCTCCCATCAGGATATTTTGACTCATAGAAAACTCCCCCAACTAAGGATCCCTACTCCATAAGTGAATAATAGTGATTAGAGGATTCTACACCTCCTTTGAAGTGGAATCTACACCATAGTCGATAAATTGGTACAGGTGAACCTCAGTAGAAAGGTGGACCTGAAACCCACATTGATCAATGCCACTATACCCCTATAAAAGCAACAATAGTACATGTAATTCATCAAAAAACACAACGATATTTTTTTATAGAGGTATAATGAGATGAAGGGGATAGATTCTCAGGTATCCTTCCACCACCTCGGCCTCCCAGAAAATCACCTTGGGTTTAAGCAGCCTCCCAAAAAGATGCACCCTTCCCACGGTGCCAAGGTCAAGGCAGAAGTTGATAAGCTCATCAAATCCAATTTAATTAAGAAGGTCCAGTACCTCTGATGGCTATAAAACATTTTTTTTAGTCTGGGAGAAGAATGGATAGATTAGAGTCTGCATCAACTTCGAAGATCTCAACTGTCAGTGCCTGAAGGATGATTTTCCCTTTCCTATGAAGGAATTATTGATCGATGCTACAGTTGGGTTCCAGGACATCTCCTTCATGGATGGATATTATAGGTATAATAAAATCTAAATAGCCCATAGGGATGAGAAGTCTACAACCTTCAAGGAACCATAAGGTACATTTTGTTACCAAGTCATGCCCTTCGGTCTAAAGAATGCAATTTCCACCTATCAACGGGCTATCCATTGAATATTTAAGCCGATACTCGGGACACTGGTGGAATACTATGTGGAATATCGGGTGGTTAAATCTCACCAGCATCAGGATCATCTTAATGACCATGAGAAAGTGTTCAACTTCCTCCATTCCCACCACCTAAAGTGTGCCTTTGGGGTCACCTCTAAGAAGTTTCTTGGCTTTGTTGTAAGATACAGTGGCATCGAGATTGACCTAGAGAAGATTAAGGCCATTAACCATGTGTCTCCCCCAATCAAAATTCAGGGTCTTCCAGGCTTCTAGGGCCACTTGACTGATATACACTGATTCATTACGAATTTGGATGACAAGTGTAAGACATTTTCTCGGCTTATGATGAAAGGCACTGTCTACGAGTGGGATAAAGAATGTCAGACTGATTTTGAGGAAATCAAGCAATATCTACTATACCCTCCAGTCTTAATGCCACCTATCTCTAAAAAACCACTGGTCCTTTATGTGACCGTCTTGGAACAATCTCTCAGCACCCTTCTTGACCTGAAGAATAGTGAGGGAACAAAGAATAGTCTCTACTTTCTCAGCTGCATGCTCCTCGATATAGATACTAGATACTACTTTATCGAGAAGAGATTGCTCATATTGGTATTCACAGTACTAAAATTGAGACATTACGTGAAGCAGAATAAGGTAAATCTGGTGTCCCGAATGGATCCATGGATGTACATCCTGAATTTCCCCATGCTGACAGGCCTTCTAGCTTGGTGGTTAGTAATCCTTCAGCAGTTCGACATTAGTTTTTTTCCCTTAGAAGGCTATTAAGGGGATAGCATTGGAAGATTTCTTTGCTACCCATCCAGCACCCGCTTACCAATCCCTGGACCTTGATTTTCTCGATGAGGCCATCCTCTCAATAGATCAAGCCACCCCATGATGGAAAATTCACTTTAATGGCACTTCCTGGAGCCCTACCAGCAAAAGGATCAATGACCCTAGGCTCAACATAGTAGGAACGAGTATCATCTTCATTACCCCAACACAATCCATTCTCCAGTATTCATTCCTGTTGTCAAAAGACTGCACCAACAATGAGGCAAAGTATCAGACTCTCATCACTAGCCTCGAGTTGGCCCCCAAGATTGATGTTCCCCACTTACATGTGAAAGGGGACTCTGAACTAGTCATCAATCATATCAACAGTGAATATGTCGTTAAAAATCTAGAGCTCATACCACTGTAGGAATGCACCCTCCAGCTGATGGCCAAGTTCCCATCTTGGACAAATGTTACTCATGTCCCTCGATCCCAGAACGGTCGAGCTGATGCCTTGGCCAGCCTATCTGCATCATTGGAAGAGCCTAAATAGGATTATTTGATTATCCATGTGTGCACCAAAGATTCATCGCTCCCGTCACTCTAAATGATGATGACATCGTTCAGGTAAGCCACCTTACCATCAACACCTCTACGTTAGGACCTCCAGGTTCCTCATATGCAGTGATTGAGGTAACTCCCAAATGGAGAACCTTATTTGTGGAATACATTCATAACGGTAATATCTTGGCAGATCGAGCCGAGTTCGAGCGAATCTGATGCCATGCATTATAATTTACCTTTCAGAGTGGTCCTGACCTTGAGAAGATCCTCTACATGAGTGATTTTGATGGATTTATCCTCTGTTACATTCAAGGAGTTGATATTTCTCAAGTCATGCATGAGGTTCTTGCCAGTTCCTATGGGGCTCATAAGACCGGGCCAAAACTATCTCACCAGATTCGGAGACTAGGGTATTTTTGTCCATCCATGATCTGTAACTATATCATGTTTTCCAAGAGGTTCCATTCATGAAACAATTATGCCAATGTTTTGCATCAGGTTCCAGAGCCTCTCCACACTACCAAGTACTCTTTGTAACATTGCAGTATGGGGGATCGATGTCATGGTACCATATCTACTAGAGACAGCTCGCCAATGTAGGTTCATCATGACCGCTACAGATTTATTTTCCAAGTGGGCAGAAGAGATTCTGCTCAAGGTGGTCAAGGCTTATTCTATCATTGAATTTGTAAAATCCAATATCATTTACCATTTTGGAGTCCCTCATTTGTTCCTCACTGATAACAACACCAACTTCTGGGCAACAGAGTTGATGAAATTGTACACCAAGTACAACATCCATTCTAACCTACCTCCCGTTATCACGCACAAGAAAATGGGAAGATTGAGGCGTTCAAAAAGAAAACCATCTCTTACATTATGCCAAAAATTGTTGGTCAAACCAAGAAGAGTTGGCTAAAAAAGTTCCCCAATTCCCTCTTGGCTTACCGGATAATGACTCTTAATTCCACACAGTTGACCCCATAGTCCCTAGTTTACAAAACAGAGGTCATCCTACCCATCTAGATTTAGTTTCCTTTATTACGTACAACTCTCTATGATCAGAAAGCACTAGATAAAGTAGCTGAAATCCATCTGGCTGAATTGGAATCCTTGGACGAGAACATGCTTTGTTCCCAACATAATCTGGAGAGGAATCAGAACAAGATAGCTAGATCTTTCAATAAGAAAGTTCTCCTCTTATCTTTCTTGAAAGTTGACTTGGTTTTGGCCTTGAGAACACCAATGAACCCTGGATCAAAACCACCCAAATTGAACCCCAAATGGAAAGGACCTTACACCATTCATAACGATATCCCAATGGTGCATACTCCCTAGTTACCATGGATGGTGAGCGTATAAATCCTCCCACCAGTGCGAAGTTCCTCATGAAATACTTTTATTAAGAAATTATGGTAATAAATGAACTTAAACTATATGGTCCTACATGACCTTAAACTGTTATTTCCCACATGACCTTAAAATTTATGTCATCCCGCAGGATATTAAATGGTACCTGGTCCCACATGACCTTAAACAGCTATGTACCTACAACAAGACGTTAAAATGTGAGGTTTGTCTGAATTGAAGGATGAAAAAATATTTACAACTTGTCCTGCATGACGTTAAACTATGACTGGAAGATGTACCATTACAGTCCTACATGACCTTAAACTATCTGGTCCTACATGACCTTAAACTGTATAGCATACCACATGACGTTAAACTGTAGATAGTCCTGCACGACCTTAAATTGTCCAACGTCATTGCTGCATGACTGTAAACTGCATATCACCTCTAATAACTACATATGGATTGATTCTCATCCTTATGGGATACATAGGAATTATTAGACGAATCATCTTGAGTCCAGCCCCAGTTTCCTCTTTGGCTATTCTCCCTAAGGATAGTTATCTTGGAGGATCCTTCATGGTGTCGTGTAGGCTTCTTTTTACCTACTCATGTCAGGATTATGATAATCGCACCATGTTCTACCCTCCATGTTCTTCTATTATCATACATCCTCACCGCACGACGCTAAACTGCATGGCCACGTGTGGCTTGATTCCCATTTTTATGGGATACGAAGGAACGCCCAAACATTTTTTCTGTAGGCCTAGCACCAAACATTAGGATCTCTCCTTAGTTCGGAAAACATGGTGTGGTGCTAGATTTTTCCCTTCTTTATGTTGGATTCATCATGACCACACCTTATATCCTCCTCCCTGGAGATCTCCACCCGTTTCATCATCTTTCTTGATGTTAAATTGCACGGGCACATTTATTCTTCACACATTCTCTATACTTGGTACTCCATAATTTCATATCCAAAAATTCACCCGAACAGTAAAGATACTTAACCTAAGGTCTCTCTTATAATTTTAGGCCAATTCCCTCGAGGAACTCGAACGACAAGTTGATACAAGTCCTGCATTTCAAATATGGTTTGTGGTCGATGCTCATTTGTTGATTCCCATTTCCAATCACACGATACAGATGTCACATTTCGAATAGGGTAAAAATCTATCCCTTGTTGTTGTCACCACCCCCATATGTCCCAAGTATTGGGTGTAGTGGTTCATTCTATCCCGCTATCTCTTCAAATGTCAGTCTGCCTCGGGAAGGAGTGTGAGTCCGGCTATCGTTCCCTTATATGCTGGAGAGAGCCCAGTCCTAATCCTTGTTTTCCACACTAAGAATTGCTCACATGGGATTAGGAGATATGGTATGGAAATACCCGTGTAAGGGGAGGGAACACACCTACCAGTCTATTCCATATGACCTTAAACTAGGATCACTATCATCCTCACTGTAAGATGTTAAACTGTGAATTGGTTGGGACTTCTCGTCTTAGATCCCTCAACCCTGTCGACCCCATGGCCCAAGTTATCATCTAGGAATGTGTGGTGTGGTATGTAATTATTTCCTCATTCACATCAGGATATTTTTTCCATGCCACATATATCCCCTTGAGACATCCCTCCTTCGTTTATTGTCTTTTATCAAGCACAGGTCCCTCCATGCTATGTGCATCTCATAATTTGGGCTTCAATCATCATTCATACCCAAAAGTAACCTCAAACAGCATGGGTGCCGGGACCTAGGTCTCTCCTACCATTTATAGTCAATGTCCTTTAAGATTTTGAGTGACAAATTGATACATGTCCCATGTTGTGAATGTGGTCAATGATCAATGCTCAATTATTTTCCCTAAAACCATGAACACACAAATATGAATACTGTGTTGCGAACATGGTCAACAATTATCCTCTATTTTTGTTGTTGTTCCATGAGTTTTCAAAAATATTATGATTCACCCACTCCATTCAGCTATTCCATGAATTTGACATTAAACTAGGCATCTACGGTTTGAGATCTACGACCTTAAACTAAGAGTACCATTGTCCCCACCACAAGATGGTAAACTGCAATTTGGTTGGGACTTCCTGTTTGAGTCCCTAAACCTTTCCATACCCTTGGACCAAGTTCTCATTCGGGATTTTATGATTTGGTATGAGCTTATTTCCTCATTCACCTTAGGCTACTCATCGTGTCGTACACATCCCTCATTGGGATACCTTTCCCCTATTTGTATCCTTGCTGCATGATGTTAAACTGTACAACATCCTTCTTCAGAACTACATGTGACTTGATTCTAATCCTTATGGGATATGCAGGACCACCCTAAAACTTAGTCTTCTGGTCCAACCCCATATCTTGGAAACCTACTTATCAGCTTCCCGTCCCCCTAGCATGAGTTCTCCTAGGAGAGGGGTATACAGTGTGGTATGGGCTCCAGGTCCTCATTCACATCGTGTTTGTAACAACCATGCCACACACCTCTTTATCCGGAGATCTCTTCTCTCCCATACCATACACTAATCTTTTCATGTTGGATTCTCTTAATTTGATCCCCTCGACCGTCTTCAGTGATTCACCAATGTGCCTTGGAGTAATCTGGTTCAGAACCGAGAGTGTCAGATTCTACTTGGACATGCTTTTATCCATTTTTTAGGCTTTGTGTTCCCCTTTATTTAGGATTTAATTATCTTTTACATTTTAAGGGACCCCCAAATGGCATGAATACTCAGCCCAAGGGCTCTTCTACCATTACAGGCCATTGTTCTTCAGGGTTTCGAACAACAAATTGATACAAGTCCTATGTTATGAATATGGTCAGCGGTTGACACTCATTTTTTGTTCCTATTTTAGGTCACACGATATGGATACTATGTTTTGAACAAGGTCAATAGTTTTCCTCTATCATCACACCAACTCCATCAAGCCTTAAATGTCGGTGTCATGATTTACATCCTTTTCCACTTTATCATGTCCAAGTGGAACTTCGAAACTCTTGGTACTATCCCTCAGTGCACATTTTCACATTAGGAAGAAAAATACGCGGTAATGAATCATTCTGGGCTCCACGCTGATTACCCATTTTATGTGTATCCCATGTGTTGAAGATACTTCTTCTACCCATGTTTCCCACGCCGAGTTTGACACACATGGGCATAGGGATCTGATTCAGGTCTGCGCTCGCTTGGAAGAGTTTCGATTCTCCATGGTCTGAGCTCTAAGACCTCAAAATAAAATCTCCTTATATGATATCTCTATAACTACGTATGCCATGATTCCAATCCTCATGGGATATATAGGAATGCCTAGACATCCAGTCTTTGGGTCTAGATCAGGTTCCACTAATCATCTCTTATATTTAGTATTTTAGGCCCTGACTTTATAGGATCCTGTGGTATGGCATGTGTGGGAATATTTCCTCATTCACCTCGGGTGCAAAATAGTCGCACCACGTACTCCCCTTTGAGGAGCTAGTCCCTCCTACCTCATGTCCTGCATGACATTAAATTGTATGTTGTCCAGCATGACGTTAAACTGTATACGGTCTTACCGGACCTTAAATGGTAACGTCCTTCATGACGTTAAACTACACATTTAGAACTATGTATGTCTTGATTCCCATCCTCATGGGATATGTAAGAACATCTGTACATTTCATCCACAGGTTCAGCCTCATATTTTCTGACCTATGTTGGCCCCAAATCCTGAGGTTTCTTTCTCGGAATCACACGTGGTGTGATGTGGACCTCATCTTCATTCATGTCGGGTATGATTTATCACATCATTCACATTCCCTCCATGGACCCACATGACTCTAAACTGTTGTGTCTTTATTGGATGATGTTAAAATGCACTGGTTGGTCCTATCACACGACCATAAACTATAAAATTATCATCCTGACCGCACGACGAAAAATATCGCTACATCATGATGTCCTCACTTGAGGGGACATCATGTTTATTATTGGTCATCCAACATACCATTTGTCAATACCTACATGCGGATTGATTCCTATAGAGATACCAATATTATATGTCCTAGGTTTATTGATTCACCAAAAAAGACACATCTACCCTAATGGAAAAACAAGATCAATCAAATGATGTTTTTGTGTGTGTGAGGGACAGACTCACATGACCTTGTTATCCTTGAAAATGGTACCTTACCATGCTATATATAGAACTACGTATGGTTTTATTACCATTCTCATGGGGTACATAAAAATGCCAAGGCAGTTTTCCTCGGGCCCAGCCTAACTTTCACTTTTGTTCCCTCGACCTAAAAGCATCCCAGGGAGCACATTGTGTTATGGGATTATGTCCTCATTCACATATAGTTTTATACTTACGACACCATGTGTCTCCCTCACTACTTTCCGTCTATGGTCCTAGATCTATGACCATAAACTAGGACCACTCTGTTTCCTTGCCGCAAGACGTTAAAATGCACGATATCTTCCAGAACTATGTAGGGCTTGATTCCCATCATCATGGGACATATAGAAATTTCCTGGAATACTGCCTTCAGGTCAATCCCCCTGAATCTTAAATACCCCCCCTATTTTTCAGCCCCTTGTCCTAAACACTTTTGGGGAACCATGTAACTATAGATCTACCCTGAACAAGTTTAGGATGCTCCATAATAATTATGGGATGTTCCAGTTTCCCTGCCAGAGAGGATTCCCCCCTACCAGCATTGGACATTGACCACACAATGCTTTAAGAACTATGTTGGTCTGATTCTCATCTGCATGGGATACCTAGTGACACCTAGGAATTTCGCCTCGGGCCCAACCTTAGGTTCATCAACCCTTTTAGCCCCTCGACCATAATCATGGTCCAAGTAGTATGACCTTAGAATTATGTGCACCGTCCACACTGTATTACTCTAAACTATATGTCTATCATCTATGAGGCATGCCCGGTCCTCACTATAGAAGTCTTTTTTGGAAGAAAGATTGATCTATCATTAGGCTGATGCACAGCCTAATGTGTTTCCACCATGGTGGTGTAATTTCAAGAGTGTTGGAATCCATTTTAACAACCAATCACTCCACCCTCCATGATTTTTTTCCTATTATTTGGATACTCATTTTATTTCATGTCTGAAGGAACCCCCTAACAGTAAGGATGCTTCACCTATGGCTCGCCTACTGTCCTAGGTCTGCATTCGGGAAGATTAATGGAAGACATTTTGAGTCAGGCCCTGTGTTTTGAACATGGTCAGCGGGTGACCCTCCTTTTTTATCCTCGTATCAGGCTAATGCAATAGGTATGCTGTGTTTAGAACACAGTAAATAATTACTCTTTATTATCACGCTACCTTCACAGCATTCAAAACCTTGGGTATCAAGACTCACACATTCTCTCTTAAGTTTGGATTGATTCTAACACCACTGCTGTTACCCTGCGCGTGAACTAGAGTACATTGGGAAGGTGATAATTTGACTATTCTGAGAGCTTGATTCTTTGGTCAGGCCTCCCCCTTTATTCTCAAAATACTAGATGGGTAGTTTATACCCCTGATGCCCGAAATTTGGTTTGAATTCCCATAATCAAACTAAGTGATGACCTGACCATTCGTTGTTTCTCACATCGGGCATGACCCACGTTGATTAGGGGTGAATTTCTAATTATTTCTTGACTATGGTTAAAATGTATTAAACTGAACAAACAAGTGAATAGTATTTTCATGCATGCAGTTTAGAATAAGTAGCAACAAATAAGAATAAGTTTATGAGTTTGGCCAAGACATGGCCCTTAAGGATCAACGTTTTGGATGGATTGCTCCAATGTTTCCACCTTCTGATTTGTGGCCTCCATCATTGATTCATGCACCATGAGATCCTTCTATTCATAAGTAGCTATAGAGCATAGCTCATTAGCCCTGGACAATTCCCACGATTATCCAGTTTAGAGCTCAATCATTTGGAAATTCTCTTGCACTATCTACTCCTGAACATCTGCCCGCTAGACCCTCAATTGCTTAATGAGCTCAGAATTGTAATGACCCAAAGATTTTCAACGGAAATTCCCTTCTTATATTTATGTCTTAAAATCACTTGAAAGCACAACATAATGAAATAATATGTGATAAGTGACCTTTAAACATAATTTTGTCACTTTTGTGTTTGGAATTTCAAAAATCCGGCATACACGGTTCTTTTCAATATGTTTTTTTGGAGTCAAATAAAACAAATTAATTATTTGTGAATAGTAACCTACCCTAATGAATAGTAACATACCCTTATGAATAGTGATATACCCTAATGAATAGTATACTCACCTATGGTGGTATAAAAATAATATTCAAGTTGGAAGTACGCTATACCTATATTTTAGAATGAGTTAATGAATGTTTTAAAACTGGTTTTGATAATAAACTATTATTTTAATTAAATATTAAAATAATCATATTTAGAAAATTATTTTTGAAAAATGGACTTCATTTTTGGATTCTACACGTCGAAAAATGGTTACGGTGAATTTTTGAGAGTTTTCTGAAATACTTGATTTTTTTATGAATAGTAGAATTTGATAATTTTCAATAAATGCTAAATAATGGATTAATTGAGACATCAATGATGATATGATGATGTAAGCCCACTTGGTTCAGGATCACATGATAAAATAACTATTATTGGTCATGAAATACTTAATATTCCTTGTCTTGGGAAGAAATACTAAATTAATGATTATAATATCATGAACTCCCTTTTCTCCTCCACTATAAAACCCCCTTAACTCCCTCTTCTCTCCACTCCTCTCAAGCTCCAAGACATCTCTTAATTCGGCCCAAATATCTACCCAAGGTCACCCCCATGCCCATAATCTCTTATCCCCCTAAAAATACCAAAACCTCTCCCCTTAAGAGGTTCTCAAAGGAGGAAGTCTCAAGAGGTAAATTCCTCTTCCCAAATTTCTTCTTTTCTTTTAAGTTCTTTTCTTTTTTATTTTATTTCCTCAACTCCATTCAACATAATAGTATGATAAATACATTAACATACATGGAATGGAATGTATTCATGATAGTGTTATATTTCATTATCTTCTCCCCTTTCCCCACCCCTTTATTTGAAAGAAATGAAAGCACTATTTGAGATGTGCTAATTTAGCACATTCAAGGACAACAGTATATCAATTTTTATTTTTATCTTTTATTCTGGTCATGAAACCATTTTTGATATGGTTGAACCAGATTATTATATATGTAATATATCCTATTTTGGGTTCTACAATATTTTGGTACAAATGTAATTAAGTTATAATGAAAAACACATTCTTTGTAATCAAATCCACCGATTAACAAAAACGGTTATCACTAAGGTTATATATATAATAATTCAACATCACAATAAGTAACCAAATAAAAATGAAGACCATGTAATCTCCTGGATATGAACTAAAAAATTTAACATCAATTCTAGACAACCACTTTCATCTTGAATATAATCCAAACTTGAATATAAGTGAACAGATCTTTTAAAGCCAAGTAAACAAACGAGGCCGAACAATGAAATTGAACCTTATAACTGATAAAAAAGGATTTTGATGAACTAAAAAGGGTTATAATAAATCAATTAAATATAGAATATTTTATTTAATTATGAATTAATAATCCTAATTTGTTTATTTATGTCATTAATAACAAGTGGAGAACACCACCAGATTTGAGGTAAGGGATCCTCCCCTTTTCACTCTTAATCAAGATTGTTCTCTATGAAATGTTTTATTTGTGTACTACCAAGTGATGGGTTATGTTTATACACCTTCCCCATACTTCACTAATATTTTATATGTTATGATAAACCCCTTATCCCTCTCATCAAATACCTCTTGGTCACACCCGACACAATAAAATCATAACAAATTCTGCCCGAACCTTCTTTGTTCTTTGGGTTGCCTTATCATTCTTTCAAAGTGGTTCTATCTTATATATATATATATTTGAGTCTTATTAATTATGTTTAGTTGTAAAAGATTATTATATCACGACCCTTTCATCACAGTCTTTCAGGGATATACATGATTTTTAAAGATTCCCTCCTTAGAACTTTTTGATAAGCCAACCTGTTTTAAGGGGACTTCCCAAATTTTTACCCAAATTTCAAGTGAACTCTATCATATGTTTAAAAAAACAATTATATTTATAAAATCAGTATTTTTATTATGAAACCATTCTTGTTTAAATTCTGGTTTTATATAAAAAAATTCATCTTTTCTATTTGAAAAGCTCTAGAGTGTTTTCCTTAAAACCGCACAAAAATGTTTTAATGCTAATGCTGCTAAAATAATTTTATATATATATATTCACTTAAATTTGACACCACTTACCATGTTACATTCCTATTTTACCCTATGAATGTCCATGTATGTTCTAATCCTTTCCTTTCATGGACACTTTCGTGATAGCCCCATTAGATATGTTTTATGTCATGATTATGGTACCCAATTTTTTCCATGGGTAACCCTATGTTTATGTATGGTTGATTATATATGATTATTTATGTGGAAATATTATTTATGTGGCAAGAAAATTCATGAATATGTTGAGATGGGTCTTCCCAGATAGCACTCCAATGCATTGGGTAAGGGTAAGTCTCATGAGATGTGATGTGAAACGGGATTGGCGGTTAGCCTTGACCCATACTGAAATGGGAAACGAGATTGGCGGTTAGCCTTGACCCGTATTAAATATATGATTTATGATTCTTCCATATTTATATGATTCCATGTTTATAAGATCCCATGATTATATTAAATGATTTTATATGTTTCATGCTTTTGATATCATTATGTCATGCCTCATAACTCATGTTCTTGAGATGTATTCTTATGTTCATTCCTTTACTGGGCTTTTTAGCTCATCCCCTTTGTTCATGTGTTCCTCAGGGTACCCTATACAGATTTAAGATCTCAAAGTAAGTTAGAAGCTCTTTATGAAGATTAAATAAAGAAGGTTTTTTAGTCCCATGTTTTATGTTATATGTACCTAGTCTTCAAAGAAACTAGACTTAATGATCCTTGGATTGTACTCTGATTATTAATTATGCTTTAAATAATGAAATGTTATATGTAAAAGGCTTGGGTAACTATAGTTGGTATCATAAGATGGTCTAGTTATATTTAGAGATTAGGAATAGAGCACCTTAGTGAGAACCTTAATGATGATACTATGTATAAGAAAATAGTCCTAAATTTTGGTGAGAATAGAGTAAGTCGTTTATCAAGCAAATACATCCATGTCTGGATACGAGAAGGTAGAGGCGTCTCTGGCACAGATGTATCTAGGTGTAAAACCTGAAAACACATCTTTGAGATAGACTCGAATGGGAACTAGTGCATGACTATGGGTCTTACTGCACTCTTGGTTACGACATTTCTGGGGGATATGCTTTGGTAGATTCACTAGCTTAGTACAAATGACTATTAAGGGACACAAAAAATCCCATAAGAATATAAGTTAAGATATATATAGAGGATAACCTAGATATAGACCTAAGGAATCACAAGTTAGGATGTACTTATTCATTATAAGTTTATCCTTTAATGTTCAATGTTTTATTTTTTATTATCAATAGCTAAGTATTCAAGACCTCTAATTATATGTTCTTTTTCTTAGTTAATGGAGGGAAATATAAGAACATGTTCCAACAACCAATCTGATAATAAATGTAATGATTTCCCTAATGACATGCCAAATGTGAGAGAAGCGGTGATCAAAAATTCATGGCAGTACTTGCTCAGTTGGCTCGAGTTATGAATAATAACATGAATCAGCTGGAATGTCCCCCACTCCAAGGAAAGAGAAAGTTTCCTTAGAATCCTTCATGTGGAAAAGGCCTCCCATGTTTACCGGGTCTTCTGATCCTCTCCTCACAGAACAATGGATTAACTGCATTGAAAAAAATTTCTCTTCCCTCCAATGCTCTGAAGAAGAGAAATTTGTACTGGTAGTCTATTGTTTTGATGGGGAAGCTGATCAGTGGTGGACACCAATCAAGAATACAAAGTCCCAAGAGAAAATTGATTCTATAGATTGGGAAGAATTCAAGAGGATGTTTTTCAACAAATATTTTCCTTGAACCCTCCATCTCAAGATGGAAAGTGAGTTCCTTGGACTCAAGCAGAAGGAAGCTGAGTCCATCAGGGCGTATGAAACGAACTTTACAAGGCTTTGAAGGTACGCCTATTGCTTTTTCATGAATGCCGAAAGCAAGGTGGATCACTTCTTTAGTGGACTAAAGCTGAGTCTACTAAAAGTGTTGGAAATTAGAGACTTCAACAGCTATGAGGAGATTGTACGTTGTGCCCTCAAGGTTTAAAATGGAGATTGGAGACTCTCAGTGGTTTCATGGGCCTAGTGATAAGAAGAAGAAAATGGAGAACAACATGGGTGGTTCATCAAACAAATCACATGATGGAAAGAAGCCTCACTTTCCCCTTTGCAAGAATTGTGGGAAGAAGTATCTTGGTGTCTGTCTCAAGGGAACTAGGAATTGCTTCAAATGTTGAAAGTTTGGTCATCTGGCCAAGAACTTCCAAAGGGATATGAAAAATCCTGCTAATGTTGAAGAATAATGGAAGGTTCAGATCAACACTCAGCCTACATTGCAATGAATTAACTACAAGGAGATTGGGAATTATGCAAACAATTTCTCTAAGATGAGGGTTGTTGGAGGCAATCTGCAACAACCTCCAAGGAAACAAGGAAAGGGATTATGATATCACTACAACTGATGTGGATCCAGAAAACGATGTGGTGACAGGTACGCTTGTTATTCATTCAAGAATAGTGAATGTACTATTTGATTCTGGTTCTATGCATTCTTTCATATCTTGCAAGTTTAGTATAAGTATTCAAACACCACCTAAAAATTTAGAGGAAAAGTTATATGTGATAACAGAGAATGAGGAAATTATTGAATCCACGGTTTATTACTCCTCCCTGGTTAATGTTTGCGGACTGAACATCCAAGCAAATCTTGTCATACTTCTTTTAGTAGAGTTTGATGCTATCTTGGGCATGGATTGACTATTTTGTACAAGGCCAACATAAACTTCAAGGAAAGGGAGATTACTATTCACATCCAGAAGCATCCTCCGATTCTTTACAAGTGCAAGGAGGAAGATGAGTCTCCTTTAGAATCTTCATCTCAAGTTTGGATATTGCTTCCTTATAAGCATGCATTCCAATATAAAATTATTGTGACAATGGAGAGAATCATGTTTGAAGACATACCCATCGTGAGGGATTACACTGATGTATTCCCCAAAGAGTTGCATGGTCTTCCCCCTAACAGAGAGGTTGAGTTCTCAATTGAACTTATCCCTGGATCTCTGCCAATATCAAAGACACCTTATAGAATGGCCACCGTAGAGATAGAAGAGCTGAAGAAGCAGTTACAGAAGAATATAGAGAACGGTTTTATATGCCCGAGTGCTTCACCGTGGGGTTCTCCAGTCCTCTTCATCAAGAATAAGGATTGATCAATGTGCCTCTGCATTGATTATCGTGAGCTCAATAAAATCACTATAAAGAACAAGTATCCCCTTCCACAAATAGATGACTTGTTCGATTAGCTTCGTGGGGCCAGATATTTATCTAAGGTGGACCTTCGGTCAGGATATCACCAACTAAAGGTGACGAAGGAAGATATTCTCAAGACTACCTTTTGAATGAGGTATGGACACTATGAGTTCATAGTGATTCCCTTAAGACTCACTAATTCTCCAGAAATTTTCATGGATTTAATGAATAGTGTCTTTAGAGATTACCTCGACAAATTTTTGGTGGTATTTATTGATGATATTCTAATATACTACAAGAGCAAGGAGGAAAATGAGGAGCATTCGGAAACTATGTTAAAGACTTTGCGAAGGGAGAAGTTGTATGCAAAGTACATTAAATGTGAGTTCTGGATAGAGGAAGTATCATTCTTGGGGCATGTTATCACCAGGCAAGGGATATCTGTGGACCCTTACAAGACAAAGGCAATTGAAGAGTGTCCGAGGCCAACTTCTGTAACAGCGATCCACATCGTTTTAGGTCTAGCTGGGTATTATCGACGATTCATGAAGAAATATTCACAATTGTAAAACCCAATGAACAATCTAACACGGAAGGGAGTAAAGTTCGTCTAGACACCGGAATGTGAAGATTGTTTCAAGGAGTTGAAAAAGAGCCTTATCACTGCGTCGGTACTCACACTCCTTTCAAGTGGAGAACTCTTTGTGTTGTATAGTGATGCTTCTAAGAAAGTATTAGGTTGTGTGGTGTTGAAAAATGATAAAGTGATTTCCTATGCCTCAAGGAAGCTGAGAATCCATGAGAAAATCTATCCCATGCATGATCTGGAGTTGGCGGCTATGATCTTTGCATTGAAAATCTGTTGGCATTATCTCTATGGAGAAAAAAGTGAGATATATACTAACCACAAGACTCTCAAATATATATTCACACAGAAAGAGCTTAATATGTGCCAACGAAGATGAATAGATCTCATCAAGGATTATGACTGCTCAATCCACTACCATCCCTGTAAGGAAAACAAGGTGGCATATGCTCTAAGTAGAAAGGATCCTGCATCTTTATCAATGATGAGAATTAAAAAGGATCTGATCTTCTTATATTTGAAAAGGATGGACATGGAAATCATTAAGGGGGGAACATCATCAATCCTTTCTCAAATGATTCCTCATCCATCCCTCACAGAGAAAATAAGGTTGCTCAAAGAAAGGATGTGGAAATTTAGAAAAGGGTGGAAGCTATTAAAAATGGGAAATCCCCCAATTTAAAAATTGATGAAGAAGG
The DNA here is from genome assembly GCA_963277665.1 of Viscum album. Lineage (NCBI taxonomy): Eukaryota > Viridiplantae > Streptophyta > Magnoliopsida > Santalales > Viscaceae > Viscum > Viscum album. The sequence continues at coordinate 1,198,201,856 of OY728143.1, read as the reverse complement.
AGCTATAATATTTGGGACACGATTATGTGAACCATCTGATCCAAAGATAAAGAAGGAGCTATTGAATGATGCAAATAGCTCGACCTTCTCTATCCATCCTGGGAGTACCAAAATGTACCGTGATCTCTGAGAACACTTCTGGTGGGATAATATAAATAAGGATATTTCAGAATATATATCAAGGTGATTGGTATGTCATCAAGTTAAAGCTGAGTGAAAAATGTCCAAAGGTATGATGAATCCATTTCTTATACCCATGATGAAATGAGAAAATATTACTATGGACTTTGTCATGGGTCTCCCGAAGACGTCAAAGGGAAATAATACGATATGGGTTGTTGTTGACCGACTCACCAAGACATCCCATTTCATCTCTATTCAGGAAGATCTCTCGCTTGAACAACTTTCAAAGTTATATGTGAAGGAAGTGGTGAGACTGCATGGTGTTCCACTCTCAGTTGTCTCCGACCGCGATCCAAGTTTCACATCTAAATTCTGGAGGAGTCTTCAACATGCTTTGAAGACTGTATTAAATTTCAGCACGACCTGTCACCCCCAAACTGATGGCCAATCTAAAAGGACTATTCAGATGCTTGATGATATGCTAAGAGCATGATCTCTTGAATTCAAAGGTGGTTGGGATCAGTATCTCCCATTGGTTGAGTTATCATACAACAATAGCTTCCACTCGAGTATTCATATGGCTCCATATAAATCTTTGTATGGAAAGCAATGTAGAACTCCAACCTGTTGGGATGAAGTTGGAGAAATAAAGCTACTTGGACCTAATCTTGTTCAAGAGATGATAGAGAAGGTTCAAGTCATCCAGAAACACATCAATGCTGCTCAAATTCTGAAAAAGAGCTGTGCTGACAACCGTCGAAGGGGCTTGGAGTTCGATGTTGGAGATAAAGTCTTCCTTCTAATATCTCCATGGAAGAGAGTCATGTGATTCAGGAAGAAAGGGAAGCTAATCCCAAGGTATATTGGCCCCTTTGAGATCCTTGACCGCATTGGAGCTGTGGCCTATAGGCTTTCCCTTCCACCGAATATGGCTCGAGTTCATGATGTTTTCCATGTATCACTCTTGAGGAAGTAAATACTTGGTCCCTCACATGTACTAAACTCAGAGGTGGTGCAACTGGAAGATGATCTCTCCTATGAGAAGCAGCCAGTAAAGATTATGGATCGGAGAGATAAGGTTCTACAAAACAAGACAACCCATCTTGTAAAAGTGTTGTGGAGGAACCATACATTTTAGGAAGCAACATGGGAATTGGAGGAAGAAATGATGGAAAATTACTCGCACATGTTTTTGGCTTAGTATGTAAAACGAAATTTCGAGGGAGAAATTTCATAAAGGGGGAAGAATGTAACGATCCAAAGTATTTCAATGGAAATTCCATTCTTATATTTATGTCATAAAATCACAAGAAAGAACAACATAATGAACTACTAAGTGATAATGTGACCTTTAAACATAATTTTGTCACTTCCATGTTTGAAATTTTGAAAATCCGGCATACACAGTTGTGTTCAAGATGTTTTTTGGAGTCTAATAAAACAAAAATAATTTTTTGTGAATAGTAACCTACCCTAATGAATAGTAACATAACCTTATGAATAGTGATACACCCTAATGAATAGTAACTTCGCCTATGGTGGTATAAAAATAATATTCAAGTTGGAAGTATGATATACCTATATTTTAGAACGAGTTAATGAATGTTTTAAAACTGGTTTTGATAATAAAATATTATTTTAATTAAATATTAAAATAATCATATTTAGAAAAGTATTTTTGAAAAATGGAATTCATTTTTGGATTCAACACATCGAAAAATGGTTAGGGGGAATTTTTGAGATTTTTCTGAAATACGTGATTTTTTGATGAATAGTAGAATCTGATAATTTACAATAAAAGCTAAATAATGGATTAATCAAGTCATAGATGATGCTCTAATTATGTAAGCCCACGTGGTTCGGGATAAAATGATAAAATCACTATTCTTGGTCATGTAATACATACTATTCCTGGTATTGGGAAGAAATAATAAATTAATGATTATAATATCATGAAATACCACCTCTCCTCCACTATAAAACCCCCCTTCACTCCCTCTTCTCTATACCCCTCTCAAGCTCCAATCCTTCTTTAATTCTGCCCAAATATCCCCCCAAGGTCCTCCCCCACGTCCAAAATCTCTTAGCCCCCTCAAAATACCAAAATTTCTCCCCTTAAGAGGTTCTCAAAGGAGGAAGTCTCAAGAGGTAATTTCCTCTTCCCAAATTTCTTCTTTTCTTTTTTATTTTTGTTCCACACGTCCCTTCACCATAATAGTATGATAAATCCAGTAACATATATATACTATAATGTATTCATTCTAGTGTTATATTTCATTATCTTCTCCCCCTTCCCCGCACTTTTATTTGAAAGAAAAGAAAGCACCGTTTGAGATGTGCTAATTTAGCACATTCAAGGACAACGGTTTATCAATTTCTATTTTTATCTTTAATTCTGGTCATTAAACCATTTGTGTTATTGTTGAACTAGATTATTATATATTTAATATATCCTATTTTGGGTTATTTAATCTTTTGGTACAAATGGAATTAAGTTATAATGAAAAACACATTCTTTCTAATCAAATCCACCGATTAACAAAAACAGTTATCACTAAGGTTTTATATATAATAATTCAACATCACTCTAAGTAACCTAATTAAAATTAAAATCTTTTAATATCCTGGATATGAACTAAATAATTTAACTTAAATTCTAGACCACCACTTTCATCTTGCATATAATCTAAACATGAATATAAGTGAACCGACCTTTTAATGCCAAGTAAACAAACGAGCTCGAACAATGAAATTAAACCTTATAACTGGTCAAAAGGATTTTAATGAACTAAAAAGGGTTATAATAAATCAATTAAATAAATAATATTTTCTTTAATTATTAATTAATAATCATAATTTGTTTATTTAGTTCATTAATAACAAGTGGAGAACACCACTAGATTTGAGGTAAGGGATCCTCCCCTTTTCACTCTTAATCAAGATTGTTCTCTATGACATGTTTTTTTGTGTAATACCAAGTGATGGGGTATGTTTATAAACCTTACCCATACTGACTTAATGTTTTATAAGTTATGAGAAACCCCTTCTCTCTCTCATCAAATCCCTCTTGGTCACACCCGACACCATAAAATCATAACAAATTCTACCCGAACCTTCTTTGTTTTTTGGGTTGCCTTATCTTTCTTTCAAAGTGGTGCCATATTATCTATCTATGTGAGTCTTATGACCTCTGTTTAGTTGTACAAGATTATTATATCAAGACCCTTTTATCAAATTATTTCAATGATATACACGATTTTGAAAGATTCCCTCATTAAAACTTTCCGATAAGCCAACCTGTTTTAAGGGGACATCCCAAATTTTTACCCAAATTTCAAGTGCACTCTATCCTATGTTTTAAAAAAACATTGTATTTATAAAATCAGTAATTTTATTATTAAAAAATTCTTGGTTCAATTCTTGTTATATATAAAAAAAATTACTCTTTTCTATTTGAAAAGCTCTAGAGTGTTTTCCTTAAAACCACACAAAAATGTTTTAATGCTAATGTTTCTAAAATACATTTTTTATATGTTATCAATTATATCTGACACCACTTACCCTTTTATATGCCTATTTTACCCTATGAATGTCCATGTATGTTCTAATCCCTTCCTTTCATGGAAAATTTCATGATACGCCCATTAGATATGTTTTATGTCATGATTGTGGTACCCAATTCATTTCATGGGAAACCTTATGTTTATGTATGGTTGACTATGTATGATTATTAAGTGGTAAGATTATTTATGTGGCAAGAATTATGTTGAGATGGGTGCACCCAGATAGTGATCCAATGCATTGGGTAAGGATAAGTCTCATGAGATGCGATGTGAAACGGGATTGGCGGTTAGCCTTGACCCGTACTGAAATGGGAAACGGTATTGGCGGTTAGCCTTGACCTGTACTAAAGACACGATTTATGATTCTGCCACATTTATATGATTCCATGTTTATAATATCCCAAGCTTATATTAAATGATTTTATAATTTTCATGCTTTGGATATCATTTTTTCATGCCTCCTAACTCATGAGTTTGAGATGTATTCTTATGTTAATTCCTTTACTGGAATTTTTATTTCATCCCCTTTGTTCATGTGTTCCCCAGGGTACCCTATGCAGATGTAAGAGCTCAAAGGAAGTTAGAAGCTCTTTAGGTAGATTAAATAAAGATGTTTTTATTAGTCCAATGTTTTATGTTATATGTACCTAGTCTTCCAAGACACTAAACTTAACGATCCTTGGCTTGTACTTTGATGATTAATTATACTTAAAATAATGAAATGTTATATGTAAAGGGCTTCAATCGCTATAGGAATGGTTTAAAATGAATGCCTCTCTTTCCTTTTCATACTCTTCAAGGCATCAGATGTCCTGCTCCACCTTTAATAATTATTAGTTTTCTATGAATCTTTCTAGAACCGGTTAAAATAGGAATGTTGGATATTCTCCCGTATCTTCTCTTCTATGTAATCACAGATCATTACATGAAGATGGTGAGCATCTACCCCTCCTGCGTAGTGAAAGCGTATCCAGGTGTAGAGTGATCCCAAACATTTTAGCCATTCTGCATGTGGTTGAATGAGGAAGTGCTTGATACACTTCCATCCCTTGCACCACATTATGTGGATCTGATTAGATGCTTCTGAATCATACTCATCTATCTCCTCAGGTTCAGAAGGCTTATAGTCGGGGAAAAAAACCAAGAGATCAGTAGCAGGGTCTTCTTCTGTTACTCCTCACAAGGGATTAAGCTCTTCAACATGTGGGAGGACTTCCTCGTTCACCTCAGTCTCTATAACTTCACCCCCACAGACTTCAGACCCCACCCCGACATTAATATCGCCGACATCCATAGCCGTTTTCTCACATGATTTCGAGGCCGACTCGGATTGAGAAATATGTCTTGAGTGGGTCGATGAGTTCTCCATTGGATCATTGTATATGGACTGGATTCAGTGGCCTGTCAAGCCTCCAGTTCCATTATTACTGCACAAACAAGGAATTCCCTGATCAGCTAAGCTCTATAACGACAGATACACATATCTGAGTGATGAAAACTTGTGAGAGATCAGCACATCAGCCTCCAGCATTTCCGTTTCCGCAGGAGCTGTCACTGTAGGATATCTTTCAGTGCTTATTAGTTCAATAACAGGTGATGGCTTCACACCTTGTTTTATCAGCGCATCCTCCCCCCTCTTAGTGGAGATTTTGACCAGTGCCAATATGCATCTAAATAGAATAAACAAACCTTATTGAAGATTATGATCAATGGATAGAGGAAAATCTAGGATAAGGATTGAGGCATACCAAGAGTAGATTAGTTATTTCTATATCAGATCCAACAATCTCATTGCTCTCCGAAAGACTCCCTTGGCGGGATGTCCCCTAGGACCATCCACCTCCAAGCTCCTCTTCAAATTCCCCTATTTATTCTTCCTCTCCTTCTCCCTCCTCTTCTTTTTACTGATTACCCTTGGACTCTTCATCATCATCGTCATCTTCGGATGGCATTATTTCTAGATCATGTGCTAGGTTGAGCTTTACCTTCACCAGGAGAGGTGGTTCTCAGGCCGACCTCGCCAGCAAGCATATGCATCCATGGTCATCAAATATGCGTGCCTATGATGGAAGTTCACCATTTCATCAATCTATATGAGTCCAAATTCTTGCAGCTGGATTCTATCTCATACTATCTTTTTTCCAAATGGATTCAGTGCCCATTGAATGCTACAGGGTCAACCAGGATGACCATAGTGCAGGGAAGATTGTGTCCTCAGAAGGATGAAGAAGATACCTTATATGCTTCCCAAGAATATTTCTAGACACTCCGCAAGTTTGGTCATGATCTCCTCCCCCGATGAACAACCTGGTCATGACCACACCGTGTGATGTTCCCGCTGCTGAAGTCCCGGCCTGTACCAACCCAGATGCCTGACTTGTCCCTGAACTTTCCTCCCTGAAGGTGCTTTGTCTACTTTCTCGCTTCCCAGGCTCCATACTGGAAACCTTTGGCTTCCGAACATGCTTTCATGGAAGCCCTTTGGAATATTCCTCCACCCAATGTTAGACATATTTTGGTCAGAGGTCGATGTCTAATCTAGTAGGGGGAAAGGTAGTTATCTCTCCAAAGCCGTAGGTTGTGAATATCATACACATTTTACAGATAATTTAAGGATGTTTCTCCTCATGGACATTTTTATACCCCATCTTCGACATCTGTTGGAGGCATCCAAACTACATGAAAAATCATGACAACACATAAGGGTCGAAAAAAATCTTCCCATCAACCCAGGCCACAAGCACCCCACCTCTGAGGCTCTGCAAGAATTCTCTTTTCTTTAATGGGCCTTTCCCTCCATTTATCATCTCGCTATTTGGGATGGGGAATAAACTAAAGGTAAAAATGGTGTGATTGACGATCCTGATTTTTATCCCCTCTCCATTGAGCATCAACGACATAACCCAGACAATGATCAATAAAGAAAGGCGCATGCTGTAACCTGGGGGAAGAATGATGTTTGGTAAGGAGTACCCACCATAGTGAGTCTTGATTCAACCATGAAGGATTTGGAAAGGGCAAAAAATCCTCCTCAGTGAGCCCCCTCTCAAAATATTCCCCAGGACGGCGTACAGTCAGGCCAGTACAGGGACCCCCAAATTGAACCTCTGGTTGGCTGTCATAATGTCGACCATCACCAATGTTATAGTACAGACTCCCATACTTGTGTCCCTTACTGGAAATATCCATCTGCTTAAGAAGTTTTCATGAAATATAGCGTATCAGATGTTCTGTTCCTAGAACTCATGCACACTAAAGCCCCATGATTTATATTCCCACACCTCTAGGATCCTCCAGTATGATCCTCTTTTGCTCCTCTGTGCCATGGTCAGACACCATCTTCCTCACCCCGACATCGTGAAATTTAGGTCTTTATTTAGAAACAGGCTGAAACATATTGAGAAGGCAATGTCATTTAGAAATTCCTTGACCCCCATCCTCTCCTTGGCCATCTCCAATAGGTTCCATGTTAGGATGGGGGTCCATGACCTATCTCCCCAGATGTTCCCTATTGAAAAAATTCATCGTATTGGTTCCCATACAGAGGGATTTCCTTGATTCAATGAACTTCCAAAATACTGGTACCAACCACACCATAGTGGAGATGGAAGGAGTTGGTATTAGGGGACCACTAGGTAAATATCTCTGGTCCAAGTTCTTGATGGTGGTGGAAATGGAACTACGACGTCCACACCGCCTCGAACAACCCAATGTTCCACAGTTTTGGCCCAAACTGATCACATGATTGGCCTACCCAATACACCCATACCCACTCACATGTGAAATTGACTCTAGACCTTAGGTCCCAGTCCTAAAGCCAGCCCTTAGTCTCATTAGTGATGCTCTATCAAAATGTACTTTCATAATGGTCCAGAGAGTCCTCAATGATCATTTCACCTCCTAAGATGGTTATGGTTCTTAGAATCAAAGTGTAGATGGCCATGTGACTAGTTTATATGGTAGGATGGCCATTTTTTATGATGTTTTATTGGGTAAGATCATCCTCGTGAGTCACCCATGACCACGGTGTGTCGAATTCGAATCTAGGCTCCGGTAACTCTTCCAGAATACTGAAGTCCCATATCAGTAAGTTTTCTGATAGCGTATAATCCTTCTAGGATTGGAATATCTTGTTGAAGAGAGTTTGATTGCCAAATAAAACTTTCTGGGCACCATAGACCTCAGGGTTTGTGACAATCTTGGCCCTCCGAGCAGCGTACACAACTTCTCTTCTGACATCACCATGATCACCAGCCATCTTTTTTTGGTAATGTCTGAATAATACATGCATGAACAAGCCGACATGATGTGGAAAATATCAGAATATGGTGGAAAAAACCAATGAAATGGCGCCGATAACTGATGTTGTGCGAAAAATCACGACCAATGTCTGGGGATTCCGCACAATGGAGGTCATATTGTGTGCAGAGGTGGGAGAGATTTTCCATGCATGAGAGAACTAGATCTTATCATGCATGAAAGTCTTTACGGACCATGGGACCCCCCTGAGAGATTTTATAGGCATGAGGCATGTTTTCTACGTGCATGAAAACAATTTACGTGCACCTGAAAGGTTTTACGTACACCACCACCAGAAAGGGATTTCGTCTCAGATTTTCCCTCGGAATCCGACCTTCGTGGCCCCTCACAGCACCAATTTCAAGGGGAGGGGGTGGAATTTGAAGATGCCGGTATCTACCAAAGTCCTCAGACCAAAATTCAGGGAAAACCGAAGGCAAAATTTTACTGAAGGTACGGGTCCAAGATTGCTCGGAAGGCCATGCAAAATAGCCAGGAATCACAGGTAAAACCACCTCGCGGTACATAAAATACTGCTTAAAAGAAATATTTTGTGCGTTGTATAGAAATTTGTGCATTTCTGACTAAATAAAAGGGTTTTTCGCACTAGCCAAGTTTCGTGCACCCTCTGTGGCTCATGCTCACCTATAAATAGAAGAGAACCCCCTTTGCTTTTGTGGATGAAGAATCAAAACTGTCTCCCTTGCGCGGAATTCAACTCTTACGCATGGAAAAGATGCCTTTTAGGTACGATATTTTCAGTGACAGGTCTTTTAGGGGTCCACCTTCATGCGGGACCTCTAGGGCTTAACCTTATCCAAATTCCTTATGTGTTGGGCCACTTGGACGCAAACCCTTCATCTTGTGCACAATCCCTTGTCCTTGCACGCAATCCCTTATAGTTGCACACAAGCCCTTCCACTTGCCCAAAAACACTTCTAGTTGCCCGAAAGCCCTTCCACATGCGCCAAATCCCTTCCACGTGCGCGTAAGCCCTTTTACTTGTGTGGAAAACCTCTTCCTCTCTTTTCACACAAACCTCTCTTATTTTTCCTCATGCCTTATTTTCCACTAAACCTGGCCTTTTGCGCGCAACAGTTCCCACTTTGCATGCCTATTGCTCACAAACCTCTCCTTTTACATGAAACCCCTTCCTCTTGTGTACGCCTTTTAGCATGTGTTATATGTCGCTCTCCCGGACACCATCTTCGGGAACTTCTTACACAAAAAATGCCTATGCTACACACCCATCCTCCGTACAGCCCTCTAGGCATGTACTAAGTGATTTCAAGGTCACTTGGTGGTACTTCATGTTGCATAACTTAGCCTTATTATTTTTCTCATAGGGACACTAATAGATATTGATTCATCACATATCCACACTAACGTGAGCCCCTCAATGGATCACTCCACAACAACTCCTCCTTATGACATTGACACTGCCTTCCATTCTACAAGGGGTGAGAGATACCAATCATGTATGTCCTCAGGGGGGGAGGGAACCCGCCTCATCCGAGATGCAGGATGTTAAACTGAAAATCACCATCATCCTCAACACATGAAGTTAAACTATGACCTCACCCCACACACTCTACGTAGGGCACCCCATCTCGGACATTATCTACACCCACTCATCTTCACATGAGTGAGATATTCCACACATGGAATCAGATCCTATTTTCTATAGTGACCCCTATCTGTGGGGAAGGAAAACCATCTTGGTGTAATCCATAGCCTTTCTTGTGGGAGGTAGTGTCCTTGCCTTCCATCCTCTCTTCTTAAGTTCCAAGGACCAGAGGGGGGGTATGGGCACTAGAACCCTCCTATATTCCATTATAAATCCCTCTCCTGTTGGTCTTTTTCACCATCTGGGCCTCCATCCTAGAGTAAGTCTCAATCTTTATCTCCCTGGGCTGTGAAGCACGCGCAATCCCATGTTTCCTCTTTGGGCCGCTAACTACGTGTAAGCCCCACTTCACTTTCCATGGATGCACATTTCACGACGTGATCATCAGGTCTTTTCTGCCTCTTGTTTCTCGCACCGAGCATGAATGATGTGGGATTAGAGTAAGCATCAACCCGGAAATCATCTCTAGGCCACACTAGAGTGTAAGCCCCCAAAACCATCCCGAACTACATGGACATTGATCCTTATCTCCTAGGCAAGGTATGTAGGAATCCTCCCAGAGGTTCAATCCCAAAACCTATTAGTCCCGACCCCTTCGCGTAGGTTCACCATACACTATCCCAAAGAACATGGAATTTTATCCTTGTCTCCTAGGCAAAGTACTTAGGAAGCCTCCCATAGGTTCAAGCCGAACACCTATTGGTCCCGACCCCCTTCATGTCAGTTCACCATACACCATCCCAAACTACGTGGACTTTGATTCTTGTATCCAAGGTAATGTATGTATGAAGCCTCTGATAGGTTCAATCCCAACACCTATTGGTCCCAACCCCCTTCACGTCGGTTCAGCATACACCGTCCTGAACTACGTAAGCTTTGATTCTTGTCTCCTAGGAAAGGTACATAGAAAGACTCCCTGAGGTTCAAGCCCAACACCTATTAGTCCCAACCCACTTCACGTCATTTCACTATACACCTTCCCGAACTATGTGGACTTTGATCCTTTTATCCCAGGAAAGGTACATAGGAATCCTCCCTAAGGTTCAAGCCCAAAAACTATTAGTCCCGACCCCCTTCATGTCGGTTCACCAATACCTCTCCAAAACTACGGGGACATTGATCCTTTCCAAGGCAAGGTACGTAGTATGCCTCTCTGAGGTTCAAGCCGAACTCCCATCAATTCCGACTACTTCACATCAGTCAATCCCCATCCTACATGATGTAAAACTGTACCCCCATTTTGTCCTGTATGACACTAAAATGTCCCCCAATCAGCGGTAATCTATTTTCAACCCCAACTAGTGGTAATCCATTGTGACCCCAACCAGTGGTAATCCATTGTCAACTCCAATCGATGATAAGACTTCGTGTTCCCAAATAGATGGTAAGCCTTTGTAGTACCCTTTGTTGGAACCCACATCTCCAGTCCTCCCCCATGGCCTCAGAACAATCCGAGCTGCTAATCACGCATAAGACCTAGTATATCATTTGGTATTTTCCCTCTGTGAACACCATGATTCCATGCCCCATCCTGAACTATGTAGACTTTGACCCTTGGGAAGGAAATTTATGTTGGAAGCCTCTATAAGGTTCAATCCCATCACCCATGTCTCATCCTGGTCTTTCCCTCAAGACTATGTTTTTCAGGAAGGCCATACCCTAACCTAGAGGTTCAACATCCTCCGAGCCCCCTCCATACGAGTCGTCTCCTTAGGTGTCCCATCGCCTCACTGAACTACACATAAATTGATTCCCAACCACAGGGATACATAGAAATTCTCTTCGAGGATCAAGCCCACATCACTGTCACCCTTCCATTGGCTCCATCTCGCTCTCCATATACTCTCAACAATCCACACCAATCCTAATTCTTACCAAGGCTACCTTATCTTAGTGAAATCATGTCACCCACTTTATCCCTACTCCTAGCATCAGTGTTCCCTCTAGGTGTTTCACCCAACTGACCCACTTCAGTTAGTGTTCTGATTACTCTGATCCATCTCCTCTAGACGTTAAAATCAAGGAATACCTTGTGTTAAACATTGCAAGCTGAGGAAAACCATAGAAACATGCATATGGAATATAATTCCCCACATTCAACGTGGGATGCCTCAGGCTTCCACGCCCTCAATAAGCCCTATAATAAGGAGAAGAAACCCAGAAGTGTCAGCATTCCAGCATCCAGACACACCATTGGTTCCCAACATGACTACTCCCCCAACTAAAGGTTGCTTCCCTGACCAGACTCCTTGGAATTTCCGAAAAGAAATAGTGTAATTAACCGGCATCCATGAAGACATGGCATCGGGAAGAGTTTGATGAACAACGTTTTAATATACAAGGAAGACCCGAAAGAGGTGATGATTTCCAAGGAGGAATCCATGGAAGGAGGAACCGACATCCCATCATCCCATTTTGATCAAGGAGAAAATGTACCTGAACAGGCAATGGATACCACCCGCCTTTGGAAAGTAGGAATGTGGGGCAACACAGATGTGCTTCCTCCCCCAAATAATGGATGGATGCGTGTGCCCCGATAAAATCGTAGGAAACAATCTCCCTAATAGAAAAAATTTTGTTGACTTCATGAGTCGATCAACTATCACCCAGATTTCATGATTTATTATCACTATATTTGGAATCCCTATTACATATTCCATGGATATACTATCACACTTCCACTCCAAGATCTCAAGGGGCTATAAAAACCCATCTAGGACTTGGTTCGCAGGCTTTACCTACTAACAGGTGAGGCACTAGGATAAGAACTCATCTATACTTCATCTTATATTACACAACCAAAATTTCCACTGAAGTTCTCTGTACATCTTCCCCACAAAAGGATGTACAACTATGGGAGGAGTGCAGAACTCCTGCATCACCTCCTCCCACATCGTGACTGGAACCACTATCTATAACTTGAAAAATATGACCTGATTACCACCATCAAAATATACATATGGTGAAGCTTCCATGTATATCTAGTAACATAATACCTTAGAGTTGATTTATCCTATCCGAGACTCTCTCACCTACTCGAGAAGCAGAAGAGTCAACACCATCAACTATAGAAAAATTGTACCCTCCTGCTCCACCAAAGACAACTACAGGGATTCCAACTACTCTAAAGCCTCCTACATCAAGTGATCTTGGGACTTTCTACTATGTGCATCTTCTTTTATGTTTCCCTTACTTAGAGTATATACTATCTTGAATTCATAGTTCTATAGGAACTCTAACCAGAGTCGTTATCTCAGGTTCAAGTTCCTTTATGTGGATACAAACTTGTGACTCTGATGGTATGAGCAAACCAAAAACAATTCTCTCTCAGAATATAGTAAATCCAAATCCTCATTGAAAATAATACCACTACTAGTTATAGGTTGTGAGTCACATGGTTCTACTCATGGGGTCTCAACTACCTCAACCCATATGCGATAACATCTTGTCGCTACATCAACGCGCAGCCAAACCCAACTCTTGAGGCTTTTCAATACATCATGTACTCTATTCTATCCTATGATATTCTCAATATAGGTTCACTCATCAGCCTTATTCTCTACTCCTCGAAGGCTCTATGACACTACTTAGTCTATGTAAATGACTTCCCTTTTCGTATTAGGGTAGTTAAAGGGTATTTAATCATGGATAAGTCTTCCAAAAACATTATATAGTACCCCACAAAGCCAAGAAATACCAAAACCTCTAACATGATCTTAGGTGGATACCAATAAAATATTTCATTAATCTTCACTAGGTCCATAGCTAAAACATGCTCAGAAATGACACACCCTAGAAAGTGAACCACATAAATCTAGAACTGGAACATTGAGAGCTTCCCATAAAGATGGTGCTATAAAAAAAAATCTAGAATCATACTTAAGTGCTTTGCATGTTCCTCCTTAGATTTAGAGTAGATGAGTATGTTTTTGAAGAATATGACAGAAAACTGGTCCAATTATAGATGGAAGACATAGTCTATAAAATCCATAAACGCAGAAGGGGCATTCATCACACCCAAGGGTATCACTAGGAATTCATAGTGTCTATAGCGACATTAGAATTCTAGATTTGGAATATTAGCCTAATGAACCCTTAACTGGTGGTATATGGACCATATATTGATCTTAAAAAACCATATCGCATCTCAAAACTGGTCAAAGAGGTCATCAATACTTGAAAATGGATACTTTTTCATTATCATGGTTTGGTTTAGGCAGAGATAATCTATGCAAATCCACAATCTCCCATCCATCTTTTTTATGAACAACACTAGAGCTTCCCAGGGGGAAACATCAAGCCTAATGAAACCTTTCTATCATAGGTCCTACAACTAAAACTTCAGCTCCTAGATCTCAATAGGGGCCATCTGATATGCCACAGAAGATATTAGAGTGATACACATATACAAGTCAATGCAAAAATCCATCTCTCACCTTGAAGGTAGTACTAGAATATCCTTGGGGTAGATATCCATATAATCCTCAAGGACTAAAGGAAACCAGATTCCTGTAGAAAATAATGCACTAAGGGATATACATTCTGATTGATGAGTGAAGGGATACAAACTTCTACTCGCAAAACCCACTCATATTTTCATGATATCTTTCTCAACCATACATGAGAATCTCATCCCATATGTTCTTAGGAATCTGAATCATTTTTAGTGAAAATAAATTTGACCTCAGATCATGGGAAACCAATCTATAACCCAGATGAGGTCATAGGGTTATATCATGATGAACAAAAGGTACCACATGAACCTATATCCACCAAGAGACAACTCACACTATCATCAGATAAAATATACAGAAGAAGTGTTCCCTGTAGGAACCTCAAGATGAATCTACTGAGCTAACACCTCAACTGGGAGATCTAACTCTCACACCAAAATTATATAGATGAAGGAATTAATGGAACCTATGTATAATAATACCAAATCAAGATTATAATAAACACATATCAATCCTCTAATCATATCATGCTCCATGAGTTCGTAAGCCTCCAGATTCTACAAATATCTGCATCCCTGGATGTTAGCTCATTGAGATTAAAATGGGCTACCTAGTAGTGATAGTGGAAGTATCTCATATAATTTTCCACCACCCATAGTACCTTTATCTCCTAAACTAGCTCTGCCTCCCTAGAGACCACCCTACCCCCTCCCGGGAGATCCCTGATCATGGAGATTCCTCTATCATGGTGGTCCGTCAGCTACCTACCTATGATCCTTACCACATCAATGTGACCTCTCACATCACAATAATATCAGTAAACCACTATGAGATACCCTAGTTATTTTTTCTTTTCTTTCACCACATGATCATGCACCTGATTCTGATAGTGAAAGGACCTCCTGCACTGAGATCCCACTGACTGGAACCTACAAGATGCTACAGATGAATCAACTTTGTGACACCTAGTTAAATATCTAGATATTTGACATAACCTTGATAGAAATATATTTTTCACTAGATTCTTCTCCATCAACCCAACATAGGTGGGGATGAACAAGACAACTACACTGACAGAGATCTCTCGGTGGAGTCCCTACTCAAAATTCCATGTTCGTAAGTATCCATCATGGATAATGTCAAGAGAATAATGAGTATGTTTTTTGAACCTAACTATATACTTATCCATTGTCATCCATCCTTACTACAGATCGAGAAGATTATATATTTGAACCGAGCATAAAAAAAGGGATAATACATATCATAGAACATCTACTGGAAGATGGACCATGAGAGTGTTGACTCATTGTGCGCCAGTGTAACAAGACTCTAGTACCATCTTCTTTAGGGAAAGGCCAGTTGCCAACGAAAATACTTAATCCATCATGTCCTGAATAATCTTGAAGATACAAACCACAAAAAATATCCAATCCTCTCTTGTCTAGGGACCTGGCTCACTACAGAACCTCAACAACCTCTAGCACTAGAACTCGTGGAGCACGCTAAGCCTACATGAATCCTTATCCTTTTCTATTAGTATGATTTTCTACTTGACAAGTGGAGGTGTTTCTACCTACTCACCTAGATAAATAATCTCATAGGATGGACCTTGAACTGAGGCCTCATCGCTCATCGGATCATCGTCATAATTCGAAACTGGTATCCTTGTTAGTTTTCATCACAGAGGCATCCTGAAATTTATTCAAGACATACTAAATTATGATGATAATATATATATATATAACAATAAAGATAATTTTAATCAATAAGTAAATTCAAAGACACAATCCTACATCACCACAAAAAAAGGGTGATTAGAGTTGATTTTTTAAAAGGGGATATGCACAAACCCCTCTTAATGAATTTTCTATATTATTAGAGGGGGTTATGAACAACCCCATCTAAATTCACATTCTTTATAAATTAGAGGGGGATATGTGATACCCTCTATAATCATAAAATTTATAGAAGGTTAAGATCCCCCTATATTTTTTTTGAATTAGATGGGGTTTTGAACCCCCTATATTTTTTTTAAATAGTATTTTTTTAATATCTCTTGGGATTTTAAAGGGGTTTTCAAGATCCTCCAATTTAGGAAAAGAGTGAAGTTTCATAACCACCTCTAATAAATGAGATAGTGGTGGTTCAGAAACCCCTATAATATATTAAATTAGTGGGGGTTCAAAACCCACTCTAATGTCTTAAATTGGGGGGGGGGTTAAAAATGACCTCTAATGTATTAAATTAGATGGGTTTGAAAATATCATATAGTGTCTTAAATTAGAGGGGTTTCAAAACATCCTATAATGTATTAAATTATAGGGGGTTTAAAACCCCCTCTAATGTCTTTAAATTAGAGGGGGTACAAAACCCAATGTAATGACTTTAAATAATAGGGGGTTCAAACCCCCTCTAATTTATGATATTAGAGGGGGTTGTTAACCCCCACTATTTTTTAACAAAATTCCATAATATATATATATATATATATTATTAAAAGATTATATATAAATTTAACTAAAAATATTATATGAAAATATTATAAAAAATATTTATATGATTGTATTTAATTATATTTATATGTATACTTAAAAATAATTGTATAATTTTATGTACATTAATATACATTTATTATAATAAATTGTATTTCACATAATATTACCTATATATAATATAATATCCTGAAAATATTATTTAAATATATACATAAATACAATTTATTTAAAAAATATATCATATAAAAACCCAAGATTGTAATTGTTATAATTTATATTTTAATATTAATAAATATATTTTTAAATAATATGCTTGTGATTTTAGATTATATATAATTAATATTATATGATATAAAATTTATACAAATAAATATATATTAATTTAAAAAATATTATACAATTATATTTATTGAAACACATATATATTAATGTACAAAATATTATATAATTATATTTATTGAAATACATATATATTAATGTGAATAATAATAAATAAATGTATTAAAATACATTATATAAATATTTCTAGAAATAGTATTTCATATATCATTATATAAATATTTGTAAAAAATTTATTTCATATATAATATTTTTATAAATTGTATTTCATATAATATTAATTATATATAATATTATTTAGTTTATACAAATAAATATATATTAATGTACAAAATAATAAATATATGTTTTGAAATACATTATATAAATATATTTTTAAAGGAAATATATAAATATATTTTCAAATAAAATATATAAATATACAAAATAAATACTTTATATATATTATAAAAATATGTATTTAAGTATATAAACAATTTACTTAAATATATTTATAAATATATAAATATATGTATGTATACGTAACATAAATAGAATTATAAAATATATTTACTCAAATGTATGTAAATACACATATAAAATACATAGTTTATATAAATGTATAAATTGAATATAAAAATAAATTTATTATAATATAAATACATAAAAACATAATTAAAAAATATATATATTAATAGATAAATATATTTATACGTTATATATTTATATGTATTTAAAAATTTATTGAT
This sequence comes from Viscum album, assembly GCA_963277665.1. NCBI lineage: Eukaryota > Viridiplantae > Streptophyta > Magnoliopsida > Santalales > Viscaceae > Viscum > Viscum album. Next base: position 1,198,184,228 of record OY728143.1, on the reverse strand, counting down.
ATAAAATTTATTTATAATAGCTAAGTAATATATATAAATATAATAATGAGTAAACAAAACATCAAAAATCAAATATATTGGTGGTAAAGGTGCTACTCTTTCTTGCTAGAGAAACAGGTTTGATGTCACCCGGATCAACATTTGACAAACAGATTTCTAGGGTTATGGAATGAGAATAGAATGGGATAACAGGATGGGTGATGAGGTCCCATGGGAATGGGAATGGAGGTGAAGAATATGAGGGGTGGGCAGAGGGACTAGGTGACATGGGAGAATGTGGGTGGAGGAGGTAGGGCAGATAACCAGAGTGGTGGGTTGACATGGGAGGCAGGCGGGAGAACTAGAGGGAGGTAGGGAGGTATGGGAAGGTTGACATTGGATAATGGGAGGTAAGAGGGTGGCAGAACTGATAGAACCAGATGGTGGATGAAGAATTTGGGTCAACATTAGAGGGGTTTAAAAACCCCCTGTAATGTAACTACCTCTAAAGTGACACTGACTTTACCAGTGGTTCCTTAAAACCACCTCTAATGACAGTAGGTGAGAACATTAGTGTTAGTTCACCATAACCACCACTAATGTATTTATAAAGGGTTATAACCCCTTCTAAACTAAAAAATAGCCCATTCTAAACTGGTCATTTTTTGTAGTGTTAGATGCATGTACCATTGTAACCTACAACCAATGTCTTGATATGTTGAGTTGATAAGCAGGTTATCAAGGTTCTGGTGAATGGATACATCAGCTGCTAATAACATCATTGGATTCCTTGTCCTAAGAGACGTACTAGAGACACTCTGACATTGTTTCCCTAATCCCAACCAAATCCTCATAAGTGGACTAATCCAAACACCATCTCAAGGACCAAACCACCTCTGGTACAAATCTTTCATGACCCAACCCAAGATGGGGCTTGATCCACAACTACCCCAACACTGCCTCCATAGTCTAGGGGCTGGTGATCAACACCGAAAGAAAAAATAATATGGGTATTCCTTTTCCTAAGTAACTATACACACACACACAACCATCTTGATGTAGAAGTGTAGAGTAATAATAAAAAAGGATAAAAAATACCAGGGAAACAACCATTCATGTAAAACATCTATAAAATAAAAGAGTACAGTAGTGTGAAATGAAAATTAAATGAAAGAATACATGCCTAACTAAAAAGATGACCCAACCTAAAAAAATAGGAAGTAAAACACAGAGATAGGACAACTTTGAATCTCTAAGATGCGACCACCATACATGATCCAAAGTACCAGGTATCTCTAAGATACTATAAAGTCACAACTGACCTATCTGTTGTCTGAAAAATACACGAAAAATGTGGGTAAATCCCATTTAGGGGTGTGTATATATGTACCCAGTAGGACACCTCAAATGATTAAGCAGTATTAATAAGAGATAAAATAGGAATAGAAATATTGTTTATAGAAAAAAATATGCTGAAAGTAGTGAAAGATAAAAACTCAACCCAAAGTCGGAGAAAGACAGAGTAACCTCATCTAAGCACAAGGGGATCAACATGGCGAGTAAATGAACTAAAAATGGAGTCTTTGCCATCTATAGAATGAGAGTGAACTCATCCGAACAAGATAAACTTAAAATGGAAAGCATGTGTCATACCCCACATGTCTTTGTATCCCATGGAAATAGAGTAACCAAATCCATAGTTATGGATATAGAAGTATATATATATATATATATATTCTCATTAAAAAGAAACCCAAATTAGAGAAAAAGTAGATCTCTATATCATAGATCATCCTAGAAAGAAGACTCACTAATAGTTCGAAAAGTTCATCAATGATGCCCAACATCTCGCATTACTGTCTAGAAGTAACTGTCCAAGTCTAGACACACCTCATCATTGTTCCACATAGTCGAGGGCCCAAAATATCTTCGGTAGAAGACTCATGGCTTGGTACAATAGGATGGTTCTACTCATTGGTAGAGGACCCATGCCTTTCCCAGATAAAGGCTTCCACTCTAGATGTCGGTATAGGAACAATGCCCAACTAAACTGGAGGGTTTCACTCTAGAAGTCAGTAGAGGATCCATGCCCGACACAACTAGAGGGTTCTACTCTAGCCATCGACGACCCATGACCAACCCAGTTGGAGGGTTCCACTTGGAAGTATGTAGAGGACCCATTCCCTATGTTGAAAGGAGGGTTTCACTCTAGTCCCTGAAGAACCATGCCTAGATCGGTTGTAGGGTTCCACTCAGAAGATTGTAGATGATCAATGCCCTGCCCAAGAGGAGGGTTCCACTCTAGTGGTAGTGGAACCATGCCTAACCTGACTGGAGGGTTCCACTCAAAAATAAGTCAAGGACCCATTTCCTGCTAAGTTGGAGGGTTCCACTCAAGATGACTCTGGTGATCCCGTGTGATCACTACTATCATAGAGCATTTCCTAACCAAGCGTTGTTCCCATAACATTCCACATTGTATCCCAAAATCCACAACCAACGGAACCATCACATTCAACATAGAAAAACACTCACAATATGTTACCCACTAGCCAAAAATACAAGTACAAATATAGTAGATATGGAAGATTGAAGTTTACTTAAAAGAAACCAAGGGTAATACGATGTGTGAGGGGACCTTCATGATATGTGGCCCCACTCCATTACTTGGTTGTGTCCCTAGAGGTACACAGATCACCAAGAACATAGGTGTACGTGGAGTGTGGGGGATATACACGACATGCCCATGCCACTCTGGGTACCTCCCATGTTCTTGGCCATGTATGTGTATCTATGTTGAGTCTGTGTACTTTACCCCATGTCTATGTACTTTAGTACAAGTCATGCCTCATCACATGGGGAGCCGCCCGTGTGATCTGGTCATTCTTGGGTTCTCAAAAACATGGCATGTACTTGTCTGTATGATTCAACACATGACTGATTCACATATAGAAGGGGGTACATATTGTGTAGGGAGTCTACACAACATCACATCCTTATAATTTACCAAAAACCTAGCAGCTGCAAACAAGGGGATGAACATTGTGTGTTCATCATGATACATAGTGTATAGTTGGAATTTTTCTAGAAATCCAGATCCACATTACATGCTTCAAATATGGTAATTCTTCTTTGATTCTAGCCTTAATTCAATTCAAAATTACTGGATATAGCTACCACTCATTATTTATGACCTTTCGGTGGATGGAAAACAAATTCTATTGACTGTGGAGTTTAGTTGTATTCCCCGCACACCTTTGATCCTTTCTCCATCAATGTTTTGATCTCTGATCATCAACATGATAATCCACATACCTTAAAAATACATTATATTTCCTTGATTCATTGATTCTTCCCTCTCATGTCGATTCATTACAATTTCAAGGGTTCGATCGATATCGATACTGCCCGAAAATAACTGGGATCATGGGGTCCTACTAGTGAAGAAATCAAAGAAATTTAGGGATAAATGAAAAATAACATATGTTTAACCAATGTTGGAGAAAATATATTGGAAAATGATCATGAATTGAGATATCCAAGTTATAAAGTAAGAATAACCAATTAATATTCCAATACATGGGTGCATACTCAAGACACATTTGGCATAGATCAAAGAGAGGGATCAATCTTTTCAATATAATTAATCAAAAAAGGTATAATCCACAAATTTAAGAGTTTTACATAGAGATTGGATCATTATTAAACAAATAACATTCTTAAAAATGAATATAGGAAGTCATTTCATTTTATGCATCTGATATGAACTGGTCTAGAGTTTCATCATTGTCCAAGGCGATTTTCCAACAAAAGGAGAAGAAGAAGCTCTAGAATCCTCCTTAGGTTTATGCAGTTAACCCCAGAAGATTATACATGGAAGTATTATTATAGAAATTTCATTTATTACAAATTAATTAATTAATTAAATTAACTAATTTATCCACTAAATGTATCGCCAACAGGAGAGATATTTGAACACCCCACACCGACCTATTTTAGGTTGCACCTCTTGTAAACACTACGTTTCAGACTTAACCATGATTTTAGATTTCTAATCCAAGCTTCTGTTTAAACTTTATCCCATTTTTAAAAAAATCATGTTTGTACAATATACAATATTTTTAATATTTTTATATAATTTATTTCAAGCACACAGGGCCTTGGAATTTCACGTTGTCTCTTCAAGTTGCTTTGGAAATATATATATATATATACATCTTTCAAAGTGTTATAGGGAAAAAATGGATCTCAACAATAATTAGAAAAATTTATTTCTCAATTCTGTTCTAGTAATTATTTAATTAATGAAAAATCAAATTATTTATATTAAAAATATTAAAATAAATATAATTTGATATAATTAATTTAATACATGATATTTATATATGAACTTGAAATTTTAGGGTTATAACAAAATATTTGTTTCAAATTTTACTTTTCGTATTAATTATAAGGCCATATTAGTGGAATGGGTTCCTCAAAAAAATCCATCTTGGTAGTCATGGTTCACTCACATGACCATATTAATAGTCAAGGTTCACTCCCAAGACCATCTTAGTAGACAAATTCCTTCACTGAACTGAGTTTACTCCTCATTCCAACCATGTACATATCATGAGATATAAATCTTCACCCAATACGCTAGAGGGAGATATAGATACCACCCATATCATAATGAAATCATAAATATGTATTCCATAAGATCATAAAAAATAATCATATCATAACCCATGAAATAAAATGGGTATAATAAACATGTCATCATATCATAACCTGTGGAAAAGTGATGGGTTTCATTATCATTTCATCAAATCATAACCCATGAAAAGAAGTGGGTCTAATATGCATATAACCCATGAAATAGAAATAAGCACCATAATAATATAAAACATAAATGAGAAATGGGTTCCATAAACATATAAACTATAAAAGAAAAATAGGTCACATAATCATATATCTCATGAAATAGAAATGGGTCCCATAAAGCATATAACCCAAGGAATAATAATGGGTTTTATAAACATTTTTCCATAATAAACCATTTAGGGAAAGAAATAAAATGTAAACCTTGGATAATATAGCCAGAATGACATTATTAACACCAATGGATTCCATATTATATAGAAAATAATTTTGAAAGATAATTTAAAATATATCTTGAGGAAAATATCCTTTTCTCATTGAAAAATATTTTTTATTACATATAACATTTTGAAAACATTTTTCATTGAAAATAAATTTATAAAATTGTAAAGGAATCTTTGAAAATCATTTAAATACATTTAATTTATAAATAATATTGAAATATACTTTTAATAATTTTTTAAAATATTTTTAGAAATCATGGTTTCAGAAGAAAATAGATTTCCGGCTAAAGAGAGAAATGAACTCAAATTTTATTAAAAAATTTTCATAATAATCTTAAGTACCAAAGAGTGTAAAATGGTAAAATTACATGAGGATATCATTAATAACCATAGAAGTAGAAAATTAATGATAAAGTTTGAGATATAGATCATAATATTTCATCGATGTAAGTATAATCATAAACTATCCCGATAAAAAACAAAATTATAGCAATAAACTCTTTCCACTCTGGTAAATTTTAATAGAAATATACATGAAATAATAACAATAAATTAATATTAAAATATCATTAAAATAATTATATTCGTGATATGACTTGTAAAATGGTATTATATACCCCTCATAAAGAATATAGGTGTGTAACAAAACATTTGTCTCAAAGAAGAAAAATTGAGACAGAATTACCTTACCTATTTGGTAACATTTGAACTATAAAAAGCCCATGAAATAGAGATAATAAAATGGATATGTAAAAACACATAACTTTAAGGATATGGATCATATAATTCTTTTATGGTCATTATATACAACACAAAAAAGAAATGATTTGTGAATATGGCATAAGTCTCACAGAAATAAAAATGAGACTAGAAATCCCCTTACCTTATGTCTTGACTCTAGTCGTACTCATTAAAATATTCTATATACTAAATATTAGTTTAATATAAATATATTAAATAACAATATTTAATTATATCAAACCATATATGATTTACTTGTGACCTTATATTACCCGTTTAATAAAAATTCCTAGTAAAAGTTACGTCTTAGGTAATGACCTCTTTGTTTTTCGCATGTCTTTTGATTTGTTATATTTTTTTCCTAATAAATATATCATGAAAAACATAATTTAAAAAATTATATAAATATAATATATATTCAGTGTATATTTATTTATAATAATCTATAAGAGATATAAAAAGAAAATTAATTGCACCGTTCATGGAGACGATAAACTGTACATACACATGAATGTCATTTCCATTTTCTTGCTGTATTGGGAAAACGAAATTAAATAATATATAAATATATTATAATTATAGTATCATTATTATTTTATATATTACACATATTTTTTCTAAAACCATCATTAATACATTCCATGTAAATCATGAATAAATCACATCGCTTTGAGGAGGCAGTAGTCCAAATGTCCACAAACGAAGTTATTGTATTCCCAAAAAATGTAAGGCATGGAGTTTTGTGTTATATAATAATTCTATAATCATAAATACATCATAAATAACATGTATATCATATAAAAACATATTTATTCCTAGCATTTAAAGGTTGTAATGGAATAATGAACAACATCGGTTTGTGAGGTAGTAGTGTGTCGTACACACGAATGATGATTATGTACCCCATTTTATGAAATTGTGTGTGAGTTTAGGCCAAACACTTAATATAACATAAAAATAAGTATATTTAGGAAAATTATTTTATTATTTAATCCTATAATAAGAATAATTTAGGTTATTGATAAAGAAATAAAATAAAAGTTATTTTTGAAGGATGTTACCTCTTCTTTGGGTATCTTTTTTGGGTTTTCACCAAAGAGATTTCTTAGTTGGATTTATTCCCCAAGGGAAGATTATAGAATGAAGGGATTCAATTTTAGAGGATATTTGAGAAGTTTTTTTATGATATAAAAGTCTTGATAATTCTAAATTAGTGGGGGTGGGGGTGGGGGTGAGTGACCTTTTTATAGTGGAGGAGGAGTGAAATTCTTGTAAATATAAAAAGGTAAACACTTTTGAGAGGTCAAAATCACATTATATGCCTCAAATAATTTACCATTTTTGAGAAAATATGTTAATTGGTTTAAATATTTCTATAAAATTTATTTCGGACATGTTTATAAGTTATTTATACCCTTAAGATTAATGTTTATCCACTAAGTAATCATGTTTTGACATTAATCACTATTATTAGTTTTAATTACTTTCACAATTTTTTTGGGTAAAATATTAAGTTGATATTATTTGAAATTATAAATTATAATGATTAAAAATATGGAATCCATTTTTTAAAATTATAATCAAAAAAATGGAAGAAATTAATTTAATATTAATCCCACAGATGTGTTGTGAAAGCGGGTTTTTAAAGCCAAAACTACTTTTTGGATTTTTGAATAAATAAATTTTACTGTTTATTAAGAAAACTTATGATATAGAACCAAAAAAATCACAATAAAACACGAAATATTTCAAAACCAATCCAGAATAGGATATCGAAAATTGAGAATTCAAATCAACCCCACGTGACTGAGCCTAGTTAAAATGTTAAAATGTTTGAAATGTTTTTATATAGAATTTCAAAGTGAAATTTGTTTCAATGACCTAAATTAGATTATTATTTTTACAATTGAAATAATTATATTTTAAAATTAAATTAAAATATAAATTAACTGTATTAATAAACTAGACAAAAACAGTTTTCAATTTAAATTCATTATATTTCACTATTCATAAAAAAAGAAATATTTCCGAAAAATCCCAAAAAATCACGCTAAGATAATTTTAATATTATGAATTAAAAAAAAAATTTATTTTAGAAACTAAATTTAAAAAGTTTCTAAAATTAATTTTATATTATTCATAGAAAGACATAAAAAGTAGTTCATTTAAGAAAATAGTATTTTTCAAAACATATAGACTTTACTGAAAATTATGTATTTCCTTATAAATATATTTTATTTATCTAAAACCATTAAATATTATATTTAATAATTAGTTATTACTATAAATATTACTATTTTAATGGATAGGTTATAACTATATAGTCTAAATTATAATAAAACACTATTTTTTAGAAACTCAGTGTTGTCTGTAACGCAAGATAAGATGATGTTGCACGTAGTGCAATATTGAATTGTGGTAGAATATAATGAAAGTATAAATTAGTGTAGAGTAAAAAAAAGACATCAATGAAATTTAATTTATTAAAAATAGGTTCATAAAAACTCAAGGTGTTACATTCTAACCCCTCAAAATAAATTTCTCCCTCAAAACTCGTCATTCTGATAAAAAAAATTGAGGATACTTCACCCTCATAATATCCTCAAGTTCCCATGTATCTTATTATAAATAGTGGGTTCTCTATAAAACATTGACCATGTAGGTGGTCTTGTTTCATAAAACATTCTATGTATGATATAGAATTTCAACTAGTTATTCCTTGTAATAAAGATCCTCCTCCAGCGGTATGACCTTGAGTTTTGTAGATGTGAAGGTTTATATATGTAATTTCCCAAGAGAGATAAATGGAACACATGATGGAATTGAGAGAGATTTGGAGGAAGTTCCACGTGATAGGCTATCATCCTAATATGATCAAGAATCTCAATGGGACTGATATACATAGGACATAGTTTCCATTTCTTCCCAAATATCATAACCTTCTTCCATGGTGAAATTCTTAGAAAAACCTTATCACCAACTTCAAATTGTAGATCATTTTTATGATTATCAACATGATATTTCTACTGAATCTGAGTTTCCTTGATCTAATACTGTATCATTCTAAACATCCTGACCATTTCTTTAGCGATCTCTAGTACCAAATATATCTTTCTCAAAATTCATTCCAATATATTGGAGCTCTAAATTTATTTCTATAGAGGGCTTCATAAGTATCCATCTGAAGGATTTATTGAAAGCTATTTTTTTATGAAAACTAAACTAGAGTAAGGTGTTGATCTCAACCACCTTTAAAATACAATGAACAATATCTCAACATATCCTATAGAGTTTCAATGGTTCTTCTAGAATATCTATCCATCGATGGATGATAAGTAGTAATGAAACTTAATTTTTTATCAAGGTATTGCTGAAGACTTCACCAGAACATTGAGGTAAACTTTGGATCCAAATAAGATATGATGGAATGTGGTACTCCATAAAAATTTACCACTTCTTTAATGTATATCCTATCAGGTTGATCATGAGAAAAGTCATATCTGATAGCAATGAAGTGAGCTGACTTAGTAAGGTGATCGATTACCATCTATATATCATTATTCTTTTTAGAGGTTTCGGGGGTGTCCAATAAAAAATCTATAGTGTTGTTTTACCATTTCCATTCTGGTATGGGTATTGGATACAACATCTCCATATATTTTTCTCATTCATCATTAACTTACTAGTGTACCAATTACCAAGATACAAACTCTATGATATCTCTCTTCATGGAATCCCACCAGAAGTATTATTTCAAATATCTATATATCTTTGTACTTACAAGATTAATAGATAATGAAGAGCTATGAGATCCCTATTATAGATCCTTCTTCAAATCTGATATGGATAGATATAATGCGTAGATCCTAAACCTTATCATTCCATCATGTTCAAGGTTATACTCAGAAACATTTCTATCATTATGTTTTAGTTATACATCTTCCTCTTGTGCCACTTTAATCATCACTAGATAGAGGGTTTCACATTCAATTAAACAAGATAATATCCCCCCCCTCCTTCAAGATTTTAAGTTCCATTCTCTGCAACTCCAAAAGTATTGGATATTTTTTTATCCTCATCATGGATAAGCTAACACAATCCTTTTGACTCAAAGCATTATCCACCTTCTTTTCTTTCCCAAAGTGGTAATGTATTGAGTTTTCATAATCCTTTATCAACTAAAACCATCTTGTATGGATCATGTTCAACTCCTTCTATGTGAATACATACTTAGAAAATTTATGATCGATATATATATATATATATATATTTATATCACAGTTTTCTCCATAAATATAGTGCCTCTATATCATTAATTCTAATATTACCATAGTTAACTCCAAATCAAGGGGTGGGTAATTTTTCTCATGAAACTTAAATTTTTGAGATTCATAGGCTATAAAAATGTTTTTTTCCTAATAACACATCCTAGTCCCTTCATGGATACATCAATATATATTTAAAACTCTTCTCTACTACTGGGTAATGTAAGAACAAGTGCACTGACTAACCATCACTTTAGTTCCTTGAAATTTTCCTCAAATTCATCTATCCAGAAGAACATGTCACCCTTATGAGTTAACTTGGTTATAAGATTGGTTAGTCATGAGAAATTATCCACAAGTAAACAATAATATCAAGATAAACTAATAAAACTAATTATATCAATCAATACAGTTAGTTTGGGCCAACATTAAATAGATTATGTCATTAATGGATCCACTAATATAACCACTCTTGAGATTATATGACCCAAAAATGAAATCTTTTGCAACCAAAATTCACACTTTTTAAACTTCACATACAATTTATACTTCCTTAGGGTCTTTAGTATAATTATCAAGTGTTGTTTATACTCTTAAATTTTCTTTGAATAGATAAGAATATCATCTATAAATACTACCACAAATTGATCAAGGTAATTTCTAAAGACTCTATTCATAAAACCCTTGGATATAGTAGGGGAAGTAGTAAGAACAAATAGCATCACTATATATTCAAAGTGTACATACCTTGTATGGAATGCAATCTTGGGTATATATCTTCATTCTAGGCCCTCAATTGATGATATCCATAATCAGTCAATCTTGGAAAAGTGTTGAGCTCCATGTAGTTGATAAAAAATTCATCAATAGGAGGAAGATGATACTTATTCTTGATTGTGATCTTGTTCAACTCTTGATAATAAATGTAGTGGTACATTGATCCATATTTATTTTTCACACAAAGTATAGGTGCTCCCAAAGGCAACACACTTGATAAATTGAATCCATTTTTCAAGGTTTTATTAGAGTTTATTCTTTAATTCCAACAACTCAATCTACGACATTCTACAGGGAGTCTTTGAAATTTGTGTGGAACCATGTATGAGTTATTTTGAGAAATAAACTTCATATTTTTGTGGAAATTCTAGGAAACTATTCCAGAAAGACATCCACAAATATCAAAAAAATAGGCATATAATGGATGTTGAGTTTCTCCCCAACCATTTTAGATAAACAACCCTTCTAAATGGGAATAAAAACCCATACAGTAGATGTAATCTCCATAGAAATTTCATACTTATTATCACATTAATATAAAATCATAGGGTGGTTTGAAATATCAAATGTAAATTCCCTTCATCAACAATCGATGTGGGATTTATATATAGAAATCCAATCCATGACATAGATGATATCAAATTCAACCAAAGGAATAATGATTAGATTTACAGGAATCACATTCCCAAAAATTTCAACTGAAGAGGAATCATAGACTTGAGATTCAATCATTGTACCATTAGTTATTTTTATTAATAATAACTCATCTAATTTTTTTGGGTGTAATCTTAATATAAAATTATTTATATATTGAAAATTTGGAAGATCTAGAACCAATAAGGTATTAGTAGTTATAAAGTGGATGTTAAGTGTACTTTTCACCATGTCATTATCGCACCCCTCATCAGAAAAAATGATCACATGAGATTTATCCTTGTACCTTGACTTAAGTGGTTTATGAATTTAATCATAATCATTAACATTTGGGTTTGGAAAAAATTTAGAATAATTCTCATTCACTTTACACATGTATCACTGATGTGTGGGAGCTGATTTCTCTGTAGCTTTCTCTTCATTTGCACAGTTCGCTAACATCTTTACTTCACTTAGGCAAAAAAATTCCCTTTAAACATTCATTACACAGTTAAAACATTCATTAGAGACAATAATAAAGATTCCTCCATGCTTGTTCCCACACTTAGAGAATAAAGGAAATATCATCTTATTTGCTCCATGGTTCTGATATTTTTCTTTTAACTCCATCTTTCTTTTCTTGTCAAAATCATGAGATTGATATGTAACTCCAACCTCCATTTAAACCTTAATTACACAACTCACAATCTCTTAGTAACTACTATATTATCATATGGATAATGGCATTATGAGACTTTTCTTTAATCCACTAAATAACCTATCAAATTTACATTCAGGTTGGATAATCATACAAGAAGTGTACCTCACAGGTCTTGTAAAATTAGCATTTGTGTACCAATAGATTCATCATCACTTTTACATTACTAAAGGAACTACTGTATATTTTTATGAAGTATATGAGGAAATAAATTATTAAAAAACAAGTTATTGAGCTCATCATAATGTATTGATTCAATCTCATCCTATTTCCTCATATTCTAGATTAGAGTCGACCATTGGTTTACTTCACCTTTTAACCGATAAATAGGCAGAATGAATTTCTCAGGTTTTGAACAATGGATAATGATTAATATCTTTTTAGTGGTAGTAATCCATTATTCACAAACTATTGGACCAGAAGACACATTTAACGAAGGTGAACATTTCCTCATGAAGGACTCAATATAAATTAGTTCCCTTCTTTTCTCATTTTGAAGTTAATTGTGATTTATAGATTGAGAAATCTGGTTGAGCATAGAAATAATATTTTTCATTCAATATCCCATAGATTTTAAATTCTTTGGTGAACAATCATTTCTTTTACTATCACACTTAGAAATTTTTTCAGTTCCTTCGGGTTCTAACCATTGACTAAGACCAAAAAATATAGAGTACGAAACAATAATCATAGTGGTAAAACTCATAATCCAGGAATCACTTATAGGATGTATAAATTGTAAAACGTTACTTAAACTATTGAACCTTAAGTTTATCATAGTTTATTTATATAAAAAATCTATTTAAATTTTTCATTATGGTTTGTGAAGAGTTTGTAAACTCACAAATCATATACCCCAAGAGTTTTAAACTAGGTGCGTAGTAAGGCTCGTTGTTGTGCACTAGTTCCCGATCGGGTCTAGCTCAATGTAGTGTATTTGAGGTTGTTACCCCTAGTGTACATCAGTGCCAGAGAAACATCCAATTATAGTATTTAGACATGAATGTATTTTCAGGAAACCACTCACCCAATAATTTTCCAAAATTCCATGACATTTTCCTATAGTTTGACTAATCCTTAGGCTTATCCTTAGAGACACATCCTTTGTAATGATCCAAAATTTTATTAATAAAAATTCCCCTTGATCTAATTAAATGTATTATTATGTAAAATTTTTATATAAAACATATGAACTTACTTGGTTTTATGATTTTGGAATGTAAAATACAATTATGAATTCTTATCGTTGCTAATATAGCCGTTGAATAATAATCACATGATTTGTATAAATATAGGGAATTAAAAAATCCAATTTACTCAGAAAAAGGAATTGATGGCCTCATCCAGTAGAATTTCTCCATACGAAGCCTATTTATCGGAGCTCATAAAGGAGGTAGTGTCACTGGGCTTCACTTTGGACCAAGACCAAGCTGAGTTTCAACACATTATTCTTGAACAGAATCACCTACAGGAGAAGTGGAAGTTAATAGATATTACCACCTGATCGATGTTATCTGAGATTCCCCATGAGTCTGTCACCATCACACACCTTACCCTTAGGTCTTATGTCTGTTTTATAAGAGGTTATGTAACAAGACCCTATCACTATTATTATGTGCATTATTTTTGTATAAAATAAATAACGTAACTTCATTTTATTATTGTTACTTTGTAAAAGGTTTTTAAAGAAAAAAAAGTACTTTTAGTTAATATTCAATTAAGAAATATATTTTGATGAATTAATTTATTTTTGAATTAAATAACATTTTAATAAAATATTATTAAATTTCTTTTTATTAAATACAATGATCATATAGTTTTTATGAATAAAATTGTAATTTTTATTAATGATTGAAAGATATTTTTTTTAAAACCCATGAATTTTTGATAAATGTCGGTTTTTATTTTAAAATTAAAAATTAAAATATTTAGAAAATTATTTTGATAAAATTGAATATTATTTTTGGATTAAGGATGCTGAAATTATCTAACAGTAAATTTTTCATAATTTTCTAAGACAATAGATTTTCAGGATTAAAATTAAATACCATTTAAATATATAATATGTTTTATGAAATCATAATGACCTAATAGTGATGTAATAAAATACTCTAAAAATGATATTCAGAAAATATATATTTTAACTTTAAAATAATTTGATTATATAATTTATTGATTAATTTTACAATGCCATAGTGGACCCTCCAATACTTATTAAATATGTTAACTTTCTAAAATGATTTTCTTGAGAGTGTGACTCACCTACACATATGAAAAACTAATATTTTAATAATTTTGGCCATTGGTCAAATAAAATAATGTTTTCCAATCCCCTTTGGAAAAAAACATGGGATGGTTTGAGGTTTTTATTAGTTTAATGTGTAGGGCCCAAAACCTAAATAATAAAGAATTCTCTCTCCTTCCCTATATAAACCCACTCAATCTCCCATTACTGTTCACTAAAACCACTTGGAGCTCGAAAAAAATATTCCCTTCTCTCTCTAGAATCCTCCCAAGGTTCCCCAATCTCCTAACTCAAGCCTCTCCCAAGCCATTGGGATCACACTTCCAAGTAAGAGATCCTCACTTTTCTTCCTTCCTTATTTATATCCAAGTTTCCTTATATTGTTATGCCTTTTTATTTTCAATTAAAAATTTGGGGTATGATTTATAACCACCCCTTTACTTCCCTCCTTAGTTTTTAATGATGACATACCCCATTCTCTCTCAGTAACGCCACCCATGTACACCCATTACCATGCCGAAATTCTGTAAGGGATTTCTCTCTCCTCATTTACTTTCAAACAATTATTTTATATTATGAATCTAAATTACATTACATATATTAGGTTGTTATGATACATGAACCCCTCAATTTCCATTTCATATATAATTTACTAGATATTCCTTTATCTCTCATCAACCCATTTTATGATTTCTATTTGACGTTGTTATGCTGTCGTAGTTACGCCAAAATTTCCCTTGCCAAAATCATCGTGTAAGTGAATACCATGCCCATTTATCTTTCAAGGGTATGCACCTTTATGAAAGGGTACTTTTATTATTGAGGAATTATATTTATGTATTCTACATCTATTATTCGTGGAATAAATTATGATTTTTAATGAATCCATGTTGTATGATCTATGTGGCACACTTATGCATGAAATGAAATGATTAATACGGGTGCGCCTTGATAGTGCTCCAATGCATTATGTAAAGATTAGTATCATGATAATTCAAGTGCAATGAGGGTTTAATCATGCTAAGTAATGTTCAATTACAGTTTAATCATGATAATTCAAGTGCAATGAGGGTTTACTCACACTCCATGTGCAATGTGCCTTGGCTCATGCTAATGTCATGTTAAATGTTATTGCCACATCTTCATGCTATGATAATCTTGCTATATCATGAATTTATGTTCATATTTATCTTATGATATATTGATATTCCTATTTCCTAACATGTATTTTATTATTCATGTTATGCCTTGTTTACTCCCTTACTGGGCTTTATAGCTCACCCTTTTCTTATGTCTGTCCTCAGGTTATCCCATGCAATGCTAAGTATGAAGGAATTCTGTGGTCATGTAAAATAAGTATTCAATAAAGGTATTGTATTTTTATGTCTTAAGTTTCCATGTATTGTTCCTAATCCCCAAATACAGTATAACTCTTGATCTTATGGGTGGTATTCATTGAATGTTTATGTAATAAATCACGTTTAAGTGTATAATAAAGAGCATGGTTGCTATAGTTGGTATCAGAGGAAAGGTTTAATTATTTTTGTCATTAGGATTAGAAAACCCTAGTGAACTCCTTAGGGATAAGAATATGTATAATAAAAACATCCCTAAATTTTTTTTGATTATAGAGTAAGTGTTTTATCAAGAAAATATATCCCTATCTGGATACGAACAAGTAGAGGTGGCTTTGGCATAGATGTATCTAGGGGTAAAACCCGAAAAAACCACATTGAGCTAGACTCGAACGAAAACTTGTGCACAAAAATGGGCCTTTCTGCACTATTGGTTATGACACACTCATGGGATATTCTTTGGTAAATTTATAAGCTTAGTATGAAGCATTGTTAAGGGGATAAAAAATTCCCCTAAGAATATATGTTGATAAGTAGATCAGGGATAACATATATTGAAGCCAATAAATTCATAAGTTAAGGAAATAAATGAAATCTATATGTTATCCCTTTTTGTATTTGGATTACCCTTTATGTGTTACCCCTAAATTTCCTCTCATTCCAAACAATGGCCAGTAATAAGAGGACTCAGTCTAACAATCGATGCGAATATCAATGTGCTGAATGCTCTAATGAGATTCCCAATCCTATGGGAGTGGGAATTCCCAACTTTGTCATGATACTCTCTCAGTTAACTCAATTTTTTAATAGAAACATGGGTCAAGAGGAACATTCAACCCCCCTATGAATGAACAATCCAAAATCAAAAGCTTTATGTGACAAAGGACTCATAATTTTAATGGATCATCTGATCCCTCAGTCGGTATTGCCCAAAGGTCTTCATTGTTTTATTATTTTGATAATCCACCTCTAAAAGGCCGAGCTGGAACCCTTATAAGGCCCGAAAGATTAGAGACAATTACATGACCTGTAGGTCTTTGATGGAATCACCTAGGTAAGACAACTTGGAACTACTCCTTCCAAGAATATTCCATGATATCAGGAATCCACTTTTGCAGGGTTGGTCAGCTAGTTGTCCTATGCAAAGCTGCACATGCCCGGTACTGATGGCAAAGACCTACCCTTTAATTCTTCCAATTCCAGTTAGCTCTACTATAGTGAATACGTCTACCCTAAATCCTCCATTGAATCCTTGTCCCTGGTATTCTGACTAGTAAATCTGCATTTCATCTAGCCCGAAGGCCTTGAGAAGATCTTCTCCATCCTTCAATGTTATGAATAAGAGAAGGTTCTTTTGAATTCTTATCATTTGGTGGGTTAAGTTTTAAAATAGTTCACATTGATCAAAAATAAAAACCCTAAGGAAGAGATCAAGGAATTGGAATGGAGGGATTTTCAGAAAAGGTTTTTTGATAAATATTTTCATCACACCATCTGACATAATATAGAAAGGGACTTCCTTTACCTCAAGCAAAAAGATGATGAATCCATTAGAGATTGTGAGGAAACCGTCACAAGGATTTCCTGATATGACTCTAGCTTTGTCACTACCCCCGAATGCAAGGTTGACCACTTCTTTTGTGGGATAAAACCTAGACTATGGAAAGCCCTAGCGATCTGTGACTTCGATATGTATGAGGAATTTGTCTTATGTACCCTCAAAGTAGAAATGGAGATCAATGAATCTGAAGGGTATCATGGTGTAACAATCAGAAATTGGACTTTAATTTTGGCGGTCCGATAGATAAATCCAATGGTGCTAAGAAATTATAGCACCCCACTTGCCCAAGGTGTAGAAATAAGAACCCTGAAAATTGCCTAAAGGGGGCGTGGAAATGCTTTAGGTGTGGACAATAAGGGCAACCTGAAATTAATTGCCAACAAGAAAAATCCACTACTACGACAGATTAAATGAACGCTCTATTCAACCCTCAACGCATAGTTCATTGCTTCAACTACAAAGAACCAGGGCACTTTGAAAACTAGTTCCCTAAGCCAAGGGTTTTCGGAGGCAACCATCAAAATCTAATACAACAAGGGAGAGCTTTTTCCATCAATACTGCTAAAGAGAACCTCAAAAATGAAGTTTTGAAAGGTATGCTAGTCATTTATTCAAAAATTTCAAACGTAATTCTTGATTCTGGTTCTACACATTCTTTTATATCCTGAATGTTTTGTAGAATAATCCCAGCACCACTAAAAATCATGGAAGTTGAGATGTCGGTGAGAATGGAAAATGGGGAAATCATTGCATCCCATTAATAAAACTCCTCCCTTGTCACAATATATGGATTGAAATTCTTTTAAAACCTCATCATACTCCCTATATTAGAATTTGATGAAATTATTTCCATGGATTGACTATTATTATATAGAGCCAATATTGTAACACCCGAGATTTTTATGAGTAATATTTTGTTTTTATATATCATCAAAGGAATCTTTCACTACACACTTGCTTGGCTTACTTTACACGCAATCGCAACCTTCCTCGATAGCTTGCGTCGTACGCAATACCGAGTTTCACTAAACAATGATATGTTATTAAAATGTTATTATAACTAGCCGTTATGAATAGTAATAACCACTTTTTGAAATTTTATAAATTTTATTTTTCAAAATGGACTTCATTTTTGGACTCAGAATATCGAAATTAGCCTAGGGTGAAATTTTGGTATTTTTCTGAAAACTTTCAATTTTTGATGAATAGTGAAACCACTAAGTTGTAGGTTAAAAACTGAATTTTGAATAAAACATAATTTTACCACTTCTGTGAATGGAATTTCAAAAATCTGACAGACACGGTTGATATCAGTAAATAAAATGTGGTTCAATGAGATAAAAATTATTTTTTGGTGAATAGTAACTTTTTATTTTTTTTACCGCGGTTAATAGTAAATTGGGTAACTAATGGTAAATATGATATTAATATTACCCTAACACATTTCCTAATTCTATTGGAAAAGTGTAATTCGACCAAAAACAAACTTAGGAATAAAATATGACCATTTAGGCCCACTTGGGTTAGATTAGGACATTTATTATTAATTTATTTAAAGAAGGGTTAAAATAGTTAAAATCAAAGTTTAATAAGTAAATCATTTTTAATATGGGGTTATACATAAGATAAATTCGACTATAAATATTCATTAGAAAGATAAAAAGATTTCCGACATACTGGCATTTTATTTGTAATTTTTATACATTAAATAATTTAATTTATTTATGACACAATGATGATGCAATAATTATCTTATTAATTAAATATTGACATAATTGATGTTATAAACGCCAAAATAAATGTAATTTGAGACTTTTTATAAATTCCACTAATTTTCTAGGTTACTATGATATATTAGTGTTGATTTAGTCAACTTGGTTCGAACATATAATTCTGTTATGACTTTCAGAAAAATCATATATCAAATAGTGTCAAAATTGACACAAAATAGTTTTTAAATCAAATATTATATTATTAATTGTTATTTTATTCCTAAAAATCAAAGGATCGGACAACTGACTTAGATAAGGATATATATAATAATAATAAACAATTTGGGGTTCGTTTGGCAGGTTATAGTAAGTGTATTAACCATATAGTGAAAGAAAACAAAAAGACACAGTAAAAGTTAAATTATTTAACTTAGAGTTAAATCTAATTGATAAGGTTAAAATAATACCCTAAACTTGTCTAAATCTTATTGGTTGATAGTATTTCGACCCATTCCCACTTTAGCTTCGAAATAAGACCCTTTGGAACCATTATAAACCGATTTTGACTTTAATATAAAATAATATTTTGAGATATTCCTAAGGTGCCCCTCTCCTCCCTTATAAAAGGGCACCTCCTCCCCCTCCTCCTCACACCAATTTGAGCACTCAAGCTCGGCCAAACCCTGCCATTTTCTCCTCTCCACTTCCCTAGAATAATCCTATAGGTACTGGTCTTCTTCAAAGACCAATCTTAGTTCCCTAGGTGGAGGATTCAAAGAGGCGTTCCAAAGAAGAGGTAATATCCATTACCAATCTTTTCTATTTCTTTCTTCTTCAACTTCTTCTTCTTTAGTTGTTTCATGATAAAGTAATAACATCAGTATTAATTACATACTGATATGTTATTATAAATATGAAACAACCCTAATTCACCTTCTATCCATCCTACGGAAAAATGAAATCACTGCGCGTGCGTACGTACGGAATACCGTCTCCACGCTGTGGTGTAATCTATTTTTCCACCATCACTTTACAAGGATGGGTATAATGGTGTAATGAGTAACTATTTATGATTATTATAAAGTAATATTGATACTGAAATAATATATATATACTCCAATACAGTTCCACGATCATAGGAACGATATCATCACTCGTGTGTACGTACGGAATACCGTCTCCACGATGTGATGCGACTCGTTCTACATGATCATCATTACATAGTAATTATATAAATGAATTGAATGAATAAATATGATATATGTTACACTAATACCATTCTTAATATAAGGTATCGATAACCTTAAAAGAATAATAAGAATGTATTCGGCAAAACACGCATAAGAACAAAAGGCAATAAAGACCCGAGTAACAAGTAACAATGAAATATTACTAACAAGAAGCTAAGAATATGACCATATATGATATCATATCAATATGTATGATTCTGGAATAAGTCAATAACATTATTTAAACCATTATACAGGAGCTTCGGACACGTACAAAGAAAATCGGACCTAAGGTAAGGGAAATATCACAGTCTCATTTTTATCCGATATTGTTTATACTTTGGTATTTACTGGGGTTTATTTTATCATCCACATCCATGTTTCCTCAATATGTAATGTTATTTTGATCCACCTAAAATTTTTTAAATCCAATTTTACCCTTCAGTGATATTTTAGTAAAAGATATGAAAGGAATCTTTTGTCATTTTTCGTACGAGGTACTTTTTGACTTTTCTTACAAAAGTACGAAGAATGTTTTTTTAACTTATACGGCATGAATGGATTTTTAAAACATTATTTACAAGAAGCTTCCTTTACAAGTTTTCAAGTTTATTTTTAATCAACATTTTTTTTATTTTAATCTTGTATGACATGTTATGAAAGGAAAAATGTTTTTGAAGAAGAAAGGATATTTTCCTCAAGAATGGAGTTCAAGTGTTTTATCAAAATTATTTTCCATCTAAGATAATAAAGGGTTCTGTTTTTATCCCTATTATTACATTGATTTGATCATGTTGTGATGGAATTATTTTTATGAATTCCTTTATCTTATATGAATTGATTTATGATGTCATGATGTTTCAAGAATCCCATTTTTGTTACATGTGTTATGCGATGATGTATGTTTTATGATTATGTGGCACATATAAGAAAGGATTCATTATAAGATGGGTGGGACCTATATCTCCCTCCAATGCATTGGGTAATGATTTTATATCTCATGAGATAGACATGGCTGGAACGGTAGGTTATACCGGTTCAGTGAAACAGGACTGGAACGAGGGTGACTCGGTTCAGAAAGGGACTTTGTCCACTAAGATAGTCTTGGCAATGAGTCATGACTAACAAGAAATGATTTTCCATGATTATGTGTGCATGTCACAAGGTTTCAAGTTTCATGTTATGATTATGGGGATCTCATTTTCACTTCTATGATTTATTCCATGTTAAGATATTATGATCTCTTTTGCAGGTTATGATTTTCAAAAAGATATGATATGATTTTTATTTCCTTTATTTTCCCTTTCTGAGAATTTGAGCTCACCCTTTTATGTTTTCTTTTCCCCAGGTCAGGAAGATGGATATTAAGTAGAATATGCTAAAAGGGACCCTAGATATGATGAAATAAATGGGAGACACTTTAGAATATTTATGAACCATTTGTTTATGTTTCCCTAGTTTCTAAAGACACTATACCTATATGGTCCTTTGTGGTTTTTCCATATGTTTTAATAAGTGTGCTTCAATTTTGAAGTATTAACAATGTATGTAAAGTATGGGTCGTTATAGTTGGTATCAGAGGAAAGGTATAGTCAACCTTTGGAAACTAGGATGTGAAAGCCTTAGTAAGAACCATAAGGATAAGTCTAAGCATAGAACACAATCTTAGTGTTTTAGAAATGGCCATGAATACCCTAGGATAAGACCTTAAGCATGAAAATTTTATTCTTGAGTTATGTGGTTTTCCAATTATAATTAGTGTTGCTCACACTATTCTTCTTGGTTTTAGTCAATGGCTGGAACCCGAAGGAACCGTGTTAATGCGGAATGCGATGGGCAATGCAATGATTGTCCCCCTGAGCAACCAAACGATATGGGAGCTGGAATTAAAAATCTTGTAGCCATGCTCACACAACTTTCTCAAGCTATGAATCATGCAGGACTTTCAAACGAACAAAAGAAGGAGCAACATTCTATTGAATCCTTCATGAGGCAGCGTCCACCTTCTTTCAGCGGGTCTACTGATCCATTAGTTGCTGAACAATGGATTAGTACTACTGAAAAGATATTCTCAGTTCTTCAATGTTCTGAACATGATAAAGTCATCCTAGCAGTGTATCGTTTGGAAGGAGATGCTGATCAATGGTGGAATCTTATTAAGAATACGAGGCAAAGGGATGAAATTGAGTCTATGGAATGGGACGAGTTCAAGAACTTATTTTTCAATAATTACTTCCTTCGTATTCTCCAAACAAAGATGGAGAAAGATTTTCTTGAACAGAAGCAAAGGGATGATGAATCTGTTGGTACCTATGAAGCAAATTTTACAGGACTTGCAAGGTACGCTTCTGGTATTATTATCCAACCTGAGAGTAAGATCGATCGATTCTTTAGTGGCTTAAAACCAAGTCTTCGAAGGGCGTTAGCCCTAAGGGACTTCAATAGCTACGAGGAAATCGTTCGATGTGCTCTCAAAGTCGAGATGGAGATTGGAGTAACCCATCAGTCACATGGGTTTGATAAGAAGAGGAAGATGGAATTCAAAGGAAAATCTAAAGAGCACACTAAAAAGAAGATGAGCTTTCCCTTATGCTCAAAGTGTGGAAAGAAACTTGGAGGGAGTTGTCTTAAAGGGACATGTAAATGTTTTAAATGTGTAAAGGAAGTTCATCGGGCATTTGAATGCCGTGATAATGGGAAGAAGATGTCTAATGACGCAAACAAAGGAAGGGATACACAGAATGAACCTACTACACTTCAATGTTTCAAGTGAAAGGAGATGGGGCATTATGCCAATCAATGCCCAAATCCAAGGGTTGATGATGATGGTCGACGTCAACAAAATCTTAAGGCTAAAGACAAAGGAAAGTCACATGCAATTTCTATCAGCGATGTGGAGTATGATAACGAAGTGGTGAAAGGTACACTTACCATCCACTCTAAAGTAGCAAATGTTTTATTTGATTCTGGATCCACCCACTCTTTTATTTCTAAAGAATTTTCTAAGGGTATCACTGTATTACCTCAACAATTAGATGTTGAGTTAGCTGTGACAACAACTAATGGAACAACAGTCGCATCAAAAGTTTATAATTCTTCTCCGATCGAAGTTTGTGGGAAAGTGCTTCCTGCAAATCTTGTGATCCTTCCTTTAGTGGAATTTGATGTGATTCTTGGCATGGATTGGCTTTCTCTACATGGAGCTCATATCAATTGCCAAAGAAGGGAAGTCACATTTCATATTCCAGATCAATCTACAATCATCTATCGATGCAAGGATGAATATAACCTTCCAGTGGAAATTCCTTCCATCTTATGGGTGTTGATTCTACTAAATGAAGGTTATTTATCTCAAATTGTTGGTGAGAAACTTACGATTAAGAATATGCCCATCGTACGGGAGTTTGATGATGTCTTTCCGGAGGAATTACCAGTTCTTCCACCAAATCGTGAAGTTGAGTTTTCAATAGAACTCGTACCAGGTGCTTTGCCTATTTCAAAGACACCTTATAGAATGGCCCCAATTGAGTTGTAGGAATTGAAGAAGCAACTCCAAGAGAATCTTGATAAGGGATTCATACGCCCTAGTGCGTCACCTTGGGGAGCACCTGTTCTATTTGTTTAGAAGAAAGATGGATCAATGAGACTCTGCATTGACTATCGAGAACTTAACAAGATCACTATCAAGAACAAATATCCTCTCCCACGCATTGATGACTTATTTGACCAACTACGCGGAGCTCAATACTTTTCCAAGATTGATCTTCGTTCAGGGTATCATCAATTAAGGGTCAAAAGGGAGGATATACCAAAGACGACTTTCCGTACAAGGTATGGACACTATGAATTTATAGTGATGTCATTTGGTCTTACTAATGCCCCTGATATCTTCATGGATCTAATGAATAGAGTCTTTAGAGACTAGATTGATCAATTTTTGGTAGTCTTTATAGACGATATTCTTGTCTATTCAAAGAGCAAGGAAGAGCATGAATATCACTTGAGAATTATATTTAAGACCCTGAGAAAGGAGAAGCTTTATGCCAAATTTACCAAGTGTGAATTTTGG
The DNA here is from genome assembly GCA_963277665.1 of Viscum album. NCBI lineage: Eukaryota > Viridiplantae > Streptophyta > Magnoliopsida > Santalales > Viscaceae > Viscum > Viscum album. The sequence goes on along the minus strand of OY728143.1, from coordinate 1,198,159,857 downwards.
CTTCAAAAAGTTGCATTTTTAGGTCACATAATTTCAAAAGAGGGGATATCTGTGGATCCAGCAAAAACAGAGGTTATCGAAAGATGGTCAAGACCAACAAAAGTAACTGAGATCTGAAGTTTTCTTGGTTTGGCTGGATATTATCGACATTTTTTAAAAGATTTTTCACGATTATCTAATCCACTCACCAAGTTGACTCGGAAAGGAGTTAAGTTTGTTTGGACAAAGGAATGTGAAGAGAATTTCAAGGAGTTAAAAAGAAGGTTATCCAGTGCTCCTGTGCTCACACTGCCTTGTAGTGGAGAAAGGTTTGTGATCTACAGTGATGCATCCAAGAAGGGATTGGGGTGTGTTATTATGAAAAATGATATGGTGATAGATTATGCCTCACGACAGTTGAAAATCCATGAGCAAAATTACCCAACACATGATTTGGAGTTGGCTGCGGTGATCTTTACATTAAAGATTTGGAGGCATTACCTTTATGGTGAAAGGTGTGATATTTATACTGATCATAAAACATTAAAGTATATTTTCACACAAAAGGAGTTGAATATGCGTCAAATAAGATGGTTGGAGCTGATTAAGGATTACGACTGCTCAATCCATTACCACCCTGGGAAAGCAAACAAGGTGGCAGATGCATTACGTCGACAAGACCATGCTAGTTTATCCATGATGAGGATCACAAAAGATCCAATATTTATGGATTTACAAAGGATGGATCTTGGAATTATAATGGAAGGGGAAAAATCTTATCTTTCTCAAATGAATGTTCAACCATCTATACATGTGGAGATTAAAGAGGCACAGAAAGAATATGTCGAGTTACAAAAGAAGGTGAGAAATGTTCCTGAATTCAACATTGATTGTGATGGGATAGTAAAGTTCAGGAATCGGGTTTGTGTTCCTCCCATCCCCGAATTAAAGAAGGAGCTGCTGGATGAGGCTCATAGTTCATCATTCTCTATTCATCCTGGAAGCACGAAGATGTATAGGGACCTGAAAGAGTACTTCTGGTGGGATGGCATGAAAAAAGATGTTGTTGAATATGTCTCTCGATGCTTGGTTTGTCAACAAGTTAAAGCTGAGAGACAGAAGTCTAAGGGGATGTTACAACCATTACCCATACCCGAATGGAAATGGGAAAACATCACTATGGACTTTGTCACCGGACTTCCTAAAACATCCAAAGGCAATAATGCTATCTGGGTCATAGTTGATCGTCTTACAAAGTCTGCACACTTCATTGCTATGAGAGGGGATTTCTCTCTAGATCAGCTTGCCAGGATATATGTAAAGGAAGTGGTAAGAATGCATGGAGTACCACTTTCTATTATATTTGATCGGGATTCGAGATTTAGCTCGAAGTTCTGGCGAAGTCTTCAGCATACTCTGGATACAGAGTTGAGTTTCAGCACTGCTTTTCATCCCCAGACAGACGGTCAGTCTGGGAGAAAAATTCAAACCCTAGAAGATATGTTGAGAGCTTGCCCTATGGATTTCAAAGGAGGTTGGGATCAACACCTACCTTTGGTGGAATTTTCTTATAATAATAGCTTTCACTCCAGTATTCAGATGGCTACTTATGAAGCTCTCTATCGAAAGAAATGCAGGACTCCAACTTGCTGGGATGAAGTTGGGGAAAGAAATCTTTTAGGACCTGATCTCGTTGATGAAATGGCAGAAAAGGTCAGATCTATTCAACAACACATAAGAGCAGCTCAAAGTCGACAGAAAAGTTATGCCGACAACCGAAGAAAAGACCTAGAGTTTGAAGTGGGTGATAAAGAGTTCTTACGAATATCTCCCTAGAAGAGGGTTATGAGATTTGGAAAAAAGGGGAAGTTGAGCCCTAGATATATCGGTCCTTTCGAAATACTGGATCGTGTTGGGAAGGTAGCTTACCGATTGGCGCTTCCACCGAATCTCTATCAAGTTCACGATGTGTTCCATGTATCCCTCCTGAGAAAGTACATACCAGATCCTTCACATGTACTCAGCTCAGAAGTTGTACCGCTGGAGAAAGATATTTCTTATGAAGAACAACCGATAGAGATTCTGGATCGTAGCGAAAAAGTCCTACGAAACAAGACCACTCGCTTGGTGAAAGTTTTATGGAGGAACCACCAACTTGAAGAAGCTACATGGGAACTTGAGGATATGATGAGGGAGAAGTATCCTCATCTGTTTGTTACAAAGTGACGAATTTCGAGGGTGAAATTCTTTTTAAGGGGGGTAGAATGTAACACCCGAGATTTTTATGAGTAATATTTTGTTTTTATATATCATCAAAGGAATATTTCACTACACACTTGCTTGGCTTACTTTACACGCAATCACGACCTTCCTCGATAGCTTGCGTCGTACGCAATACCGAGTTTCACTAAACAACGATATGCTATTAAAATATTATTAAAACTAGCCGTTATGAATAGTAATAACCACTTTTGGAAATTTTATAAATTTTATTTTTCAAAATGGACTTCATTTTTGGACTCAGAATATCGAAATTATCCTAGGGTGAAATTTTGGTATTTTTCTGAAAACTTTCAATTTTTGATGAATAGTGAAACCACTAAGTTGTAGGTTAAAAACTGAATTTTGCATAAAACTTAATTTTACTGCTTCTGTGAATGGAATTTCAAAAATCCGACAGACACGGTTGATATCAGTAAGTAAAATGTGGTTCAATGAGATAAAAAATATTTTTTGGTGAATAGTAACTTTTTATTTTTTTTACCGCGGTTAATAGTAAATAGGGTAACTAAGGGTAAATATGATATTAATATTACCCTAACACATGTCCTAATTATATTGGACAAGTGTAATTAGACCAAAAACAAACTTAGGAATAAAATATGACCATTTAGGCCCACTTGGGTTAGATTAAGACATTTATTATTAATTTATTTAAAGAAGGGTTAAAATAGTTAAAATCAAAGTTTAATACGTAAATCATTTTTCATATGGGGTTATACATAAGATAAATTCGACTATAAATATTCATTAGAAATATAAAAAGATTTCCTACATAATGGTATTTTATTTGTAATTTTTAGACATTAAATAATTTAATTTATTTATGACACAATGATGATGCAATAATTATCTTATTAATGAAATATTGACATAATTGATGTTATAAACACCAAAATAAATGTAATTTGAGACTTTTTATGAATTACACTAATTTCTAGGTTACTATGATATATTAGTGTTGATTTAATCAACTTGGTTCGAACATATAATTCTGTTATGACTTTCACAAAAATCATATATCAAATAGTGTCAAAATTGACAGAAAATAGTTTTTAAATAAACTATTATATTATTAATTGTTATTTTATTCCTAAAAATCTAAGGTTCGGCCAAATGACTTAGATAAGGATATATATATTAATAATAACCAATTTGGGGTTAGTTTGTCATGTTATAGTAAGTGTATTAACCATATAGTGAAAGAAAACAAAAAGACACAGTAAAAGTTAAATTATTTAACTTAGAGTTAAATCTAATTGATAAGGTTAAAATAATACCCTAAACTTGTCTAAATCCTATTGGTTGATAGTATTTCTACCCATACCCACTTTAGCTTCGAAATAAGACCCTTTGGAACCATTATAAACCGATTTTGACTTTAATATAAAATAATATTTTGAGATATTTCTAAGGTGCCCCTCTCCTCCCTTATAAAAGGGCACCTCCTCCCCCTCCTCCTCACACCAATTTGAGCACTCAAGCTCGGCCAAACCCTGCCATTTTCTCCTCTCCACTTTCCTAGAATAATCCTAGAGGTCCTGTTATTCTTAAAAGACCAATCTTAGTTCCCTAAGTGGAGGATTCAAAGAGGCGTTCCAAAGAAGAGGTAATATCCATTACTGATCTTTTCAATTTCTTTCTTCTTCAACTTCTTCTTCTTTAGTTGTTTCATGACAAAGTAATAACATCAGTATTACTTACATACTGATATGTTATTATAAATATGAAAAAACCCTAATTCACCTTCTATCCATCCTACGGAAAAATGAAATCACCGCGCGTGCGTACGTACGGAATACCGTCTCCACGCCGTGGTGTAATCTATTTTTCCACCATCACTTTACAAGGATGGGTATAATGGTGTAATGAGTAACTATTTATGATTATTATAAAGTAATATTGATACTGAAATAATATATATATACTCCAATACAGTTCCACGATCATAGGAACGATATCATCACTCGTGCGTACGTACGGAATACCGTCTCCACGATGTGATGCGACTCGTTCTACATGATCATCATTACATAGTAATTATATAAATGAATTGAATGAATAAATATGATATATGTTACACTAATAAAATTCTGGATATAAGGTATCTATAACCTTAAAATAATAATAATAATGTATTCGGAAAAACACGCATAAGAACAAAAGGCAATAAAGACCCGAGTAACATGTAACAATGAAATATTACTAACAAGAAGCTAAGAATATGACAATATATGATATCATATCAATATGTATGATTCTGGAATAAGTCAATAACATTATTTAAACCATTATACAGAAGCTTCGGACACTTACAAAGCAAATCGGACCTAAGGTAAGGGAAATATCACAATCTCATTTTTATCCGAGATTGTTTATAATTTGGTATTTACTGGGGTTTATTTTATCATCCACATCCATGTTTCCTCAATATGTAATGTTATTTTGATCCACCTAAAATTTTTTAAATCCAATTTTACCCTTCAGTGATATTTTAGTAAAAGATATGAAAGGAATCTTTTGTCATTTTTCGTACGAGGTACTTTTTGACTTTTCCGACAAAAGTACGAAGAATGTTTTTTTTAACTTATACGGCATGAATGGATTTTTAAAACATTATTTCCAAGAAGCTTCCTTTACAAGTTTTCAAGTTTATTTTTAATCAACTTCTTTTATTTTAAAGTTGTATGACATGTTATGAAAGGAAAAATGTTTTGGAAGAAGAAAGGATATTTTCCTCAAGAATGGAGTTCAAGTGTTTTATCAAAATTATTTTCCATCGAAGATAATAAAGGGTTCTGTTTTTATCCCTATTATTACATTGATTTGATCATGTTGTGATGGAATTATTTTTATGAATTCCTTTATCTTATATGAATTGATTTATGATGTCATGATGTTTCAAGAATCCCATTTTTGCTACATGTGTTATGCGATGATGTATGTTTTATGATTATGTGGCACACATAAGAAAGGATTCATTATAAGATGTGTGGGACCTATATCTCCCTCCAATGCATTGGGTAAAGATTTTATATCTCATGAGATAGACATGGCTGGAACGGTAGGTTATACCGGTTCAGTGAAACAGGACTGGAACGAGGGTGACTCGGTTCAGAAAGGGACTTTGTCCACTAAGATAGTCTTGGAAATGAGTCATGACTAACAAGAAATGATTTTCCATGATTATGTGTGCATGACACAAAGTTTCAAGTTTAATGTTATGATTATGGGGATCTCTTTTTCACTTCAATGTTTTATTCCATGTTAAGATATTATGATCTCTTTTGCAGGTTATGATTTTCAAAAAGATATGATATGATTTATATTTCCTTTATTTGCCCTTACTGAGAATTTGAGCTCGCCCTTTTATGTTTTCTTTTCCCCAGGTTAGGAAGATGGATATTAAGTAGAATATGCTAAAAGGGACCCTAGATATGATGAAATAAATGGGAGACACTGTAGAAGATTTATGAACCAGTTGTTTATGTATCCCTAGTTTCTAAAGACACTATACCTATACGGTCCTTTGTGGTTTTGTCATATGTTGTAATAAGTGTGCTTCAATTTTGAAGTATTAACAATTTATGTAAAGTATGGGTCGTTATAAATATAAATTTCCATTATAGGGAAATCACTATCCATATGGAAAATCATGTTGGAACCATGAATGTTCTATGCAAGAAATGGAGTACGATTTTTGTTTTTTTTCTCAATCCTCATTGGAAACTGAAGAAATGTGTGTTTGGAAAAGAAAGTTTCAGGCAAGATTTGAGGGTGTTTGGAAACATGCACGTAAGGCTATTTTTGGGATCATTTCCTCCAAATATTGCAAAGAAAAAATAGTGTGCGAAAGACATAAATGTGCGCAAAAGATGGTGTTGCATGAAATAATCTTACGTGACTAATGAGATGTCAAAATGGGTTTTGCACACTCGGAAAGAAACTTACGCGCACAAAAAAAAACATGTCAGGATCTTGCATGCAAGGTCATCAAAGGCATAAAAATATACAGCTACCCCCATAGAATGTATAATAATTTTCAAACAAAAATATTTTTTCTCAGCCGTGTGAAATATTTGCATGCAAAAGATTAGAAGAGAGTTAATTTTGTGCGCAAGGTGTTCCTTTAGTCTGAATTGTAGTTGTGTGGAAGATAAATGTTGTGTATAAAGTATGGGCTTCATGAAATCCATCTTTTGTGACAATTCCCAAATCTTACTTGCAAGTTGATGAATTGCGTGAAAGTGTTCGGTTATGTTCGAACAAGATTCTGAATATCTGGTTCAATAGTTCAGTGATTTCATGTGCATAATTTCTAGAAATCAATGTAAGAAGTGTCTCATGATGAACTGAGATAATGACTTCAACAATGAAATTCTTTTGAAGCGACCATCAAGTTGATAAACTGAGTTTGATTTCTCTCAAGGTAGTGAGCCTGGGTGAGTAGAGGGAAGTGATATAAGGGACATAATGAGTTATCCCTGAACATTATAAAGGTCGTGTGTGAGGAAAATAGTGACTATGACCAAATCTAGTAATCCTCAAACCTGTAAATATTAGTGGATTTGGGTACAACTGACACACTATCGGAGTATGCTCCTCGAACATATCCTATTGTAGTGAACCAAATAAAAGTGTTGTGTCATCTCCCTGCTTTCATTTTTTGAAAGATTTAACAAGTTCCTATCAACACGGAAAATAGTATTCACAACTTTAAAAAGTGAAATTTGACACCCTAATTCACCCCTCCCCTCGAAGGGTGTTCTGGGGTCCTTCAAGTGGTATCAGATGGAGGTTTACTAGTGTTTGATATGTCCTATATCATTATAGAGAAATCAGCCCATGTTAGGGGAGTTCCCCTCTTTGAGGGAAGTAATTTTCAGATATGAAAGAACATAATAAGATCTCATATAATATCTCTTGGAATGGAAGTCCTATTTTATACTGTGCAAGGAATACAAGTCACTGATCCAACATGCCTAGCTATGACTGACACAGACAGAAAAATTCTTGATGCGGATGCTAAAGAACAGAATGCACTCACTACAACCCTTTCTGATTAGAACTCTCTATAGGTGATGAGTTTCACCTCATTAAATTACATGTGGGATAAAATTGAAAATATTTATTAAGGAGACAAAAAAGTGAAGGAGGAAAAACTACAAGTCCTGTACAATAGGTTTTATGATCTGAAGATACATCTAGATGAGAATGCAGACTCCTTCTTTAATCGAATTACTGAAGTGGTTTGAGAAATTCGGGGTCTAGGTGAAGAAATCAATGAAATTGATATTGTAAAGAAAATATTAAGAATAATTACACCCCTATAAAATGCAAAGGGTTCAGCCCTTGAAGAAAATGATCTTTCCAAACTTTCTCTCGATGATCTGCTGCGTAGCCTGGAGGAATATGAAATGAGAGTCAAACCAGAAGATGCTATTACTCGACTAAGGAAAGAAATATCGTTCAAGGACATGGAGAAACTGAAAATTTAAAAATATAGTAGTGGTGAAGATGATGAGTAAAAATAAAGTCTTTATCTCATTGAAAATAAGTTCTAGAAGGGAAAAGAGAAATTCAAAGGGAAATTACCTCTTGCTTTCTTTCATTGTGAAAAAGTTGGGCACATTTCCTCTCAATGATTAAGAAAGATAAATGATAAAGATAGTGAAGATGAAAAAATTGGGAATCCTTAGAAAAGGTTTTTCAAAAAGGTAGACTTCATATATAGAAAGAAATTATCGAAGAATATTTTTATCTGTGAAGAAGAAGATAATGATAATGAATTCTGTGTAGAAGATGAACCAGAATTTATAACTGGAAACCATGCTTCCATGATGGACACCATTAAAAATCAGAACCATAAAAAGATAATGGTGGATAAAATCAGTTCACAACTAATTCCAAAACCTATTTACAACTTAAAGATGTTGTTAGTAACTTTAAGATCAAATGTAAGAGTTGCAATAAGTGGAAATCAATTATAGAAAAATCCTATGATTATGTTGATCAGCTCAAAGCTGAAATTGAATGACTTCAATAACTTGTAAAAGTGCAGTCTAAAATCCTTGAAATCACTGATGATGTAGTGGATTTGAAGCTAATAATTGAATAGTAGGAAAAGTTAATCCATGAACTCACCTCTAAACTGGAAGAAAAGGCCAAGACTACTATGGGTCTTGAAGAAGAAGTTGTTACTCTTATGAGTAAACATGAGAGTGAATCAATTTCAAAAGAATCAAGGAAGAAAATATAGTTTAGAAGGTTATCAGATACTGAGTTGTTGGAGAGAGAAAAACATGATTCTAATGTAGTTGAAAAGATTTTAAATGATCAAAGACCTGCTTAAATGGGAAATAGTGGAATCAGTTGTGAGGTCAAATTGTAAAATGCTGCAAATAAAGGTGACCAAAATAAAGGAAATCTGAAAGTGGGCGATGTGGAAAAATCACCTGAAATGCTAAAAAAGAAACCACCAATTGAATCTAAAATAATAACATAAGACTATCCTAGAGCCTCCAAAAATAAGAGGCAGTCAAACCACTATCCCACAGAAGAAGGAATGAGGATAAATAGAATTGAGGAGAAATTTCCTCTCATCAAGTGTCAGTTCTTGGATATCTGCGCCATACCATGTCTTATTGAGAAAAGGCAAGAAGCTATTTATATGGAGAAGATATGGGATTTCAACAAATTATAACAAATTCAAATCCCCATTCTTTTAGAAGAAACAATTTCTATGTATATTGTTTTCTTTGTTCTAAATTTGGTCATAAGGCCATTGATTGCAGGTAGAGGAAGCACATGGACACCACATAACGGAGTTCGAGATAAGTCAAAGTTACTCAAAAATACAATTTTTCTATAAAAAATATATTTGATCCTCTGGAAGAATATTTCAACTATAAAGAACACATGTACACGGAAGAGAGAATTGAAAGGTTGTCACTATCTAACACTCAGTCTAATGTATCATGGAAATAAAAGAAGAAAATTTAGAAATACAACCTTCACTACGGGAAAAATGAGCAATTGCGACGGGTTATTTGCGACGGGAATAAATCCCGTCGCAAATAGTCATGTTAAAAACTTATTTGCGACGGGGGTATTTCCCTGTCGCAAATAAGGAGGCTTTTGCGACGGGATTGCTTTCCCCGTCGCAAATAGTTTTCCCGCGATGCGCGCCAAATCGCGGGAAACTTATTTGCGACGGGGGAATATTCCCGTCGCAAATAACCGGTGGCGGTAAAAGGTAGTTGCGACGGGAATATTCCCCCGTCGCAAATACTATGTCGGCAGGGGTTATTTGCGACGGGTCCCGTCGCAAATAACTATTTACCGGTTGACCGTAATAAATGTTGGCTAAGGTATTTGCGACGGGTACCGTCACAAATAATACTATTTGCGACGGGAATCCCGTCGCAAATGGGCCCGTCGCAAATAATCTAACCTATAAATACCCCCATCCGTTTTTTTCATTTCATTCTCATTCCTTATCTTCTCCTTCTCTCAAAATTATATTTCTAGAATTGAGTTTTTCTCCAGTTTAATTTTTTTCTCCGGAGCTGATATTAAAGTTTTGAAGAACGATCAGAACAGATCAATTTTCAGGGTATTTATCTTCATTTTAATTATTTATTTATTTTTAATTTTTTATATATTTTTAATTTTTTTATTAGTTTCAATTATTATTAATTAGTTGTAATTTAATTATGTTTACATTGTTTTATTACTTAATAAATTTAAATTATTAGTATTGTTTATAGTTAATGGTAATTAGGAATAATTAGTAATAATTTTTAATAATTAAGAATAAATATTAATAATTAGTAATAAATACCAATAATTAGGAATAAGAACATTATTACATTATTAGTTTATTTTATTATTAATATTAAAATAATATAATTTTTTATATATATACAATTCTTTTTTGATCTGTGTGTTTGCTGTCTTCACATGTATTATTTGTATGTGGAGATAGAAAACGCACAGATCAAAAAAGAATTGTATATAAATTAGAAAATTATATTATTTTAATATTAATAATAAAATATATTAATAATGTTATTATTTGTAATTATTGGTAATTATTTCTAATTATTGATAATTATTCATTTAATTACTAATAATTAGGAACAATTATCAATAATTATCAATAATTAAGAATAATTAGTAATAATTAGTAATAATTACCAATAATTAGTATTAATTACCTATAATTAGTATTAATTACCAATAATTAGTATTAATTACCAATAATTAGTAATAATTAGGATTAATTAACAATAATTAGTAATAATTAGGAATAATTAACAATAATTAGTAATAATTAACAATAATTAACAATAATTAGTAATAATTACCTATAATTAGTATTAATTACCAATAATTAGTATTAATTAACAATAATTAGTAATAATTAGGAATAATTAACAATAATTAGTAATAATTAGTAATAATTAGGAATAATTAGTATTAATTAGGAATAATTAGTAATAATTACCAATAATTAGTATTAATTATCAATAATTAGTATTAATTACCAATAATTAGTATTAATTACCAATAATTAGTATTAATTACCAATAATTAGTATTAATTACCAATAATTAGTATTAATTATTAATAATTACCAATAATTATCACTATTTAGTAATAATTAACAATAATTGCCAATAATTACCAATAATTAGTAATAATTACCAATAATTATCAATAATTACTAATAATTAGCAATAATTAATAATAATTAGCAATAATTAGTAATAATTAGTAATAATTACTAATAATTAGCAATAATTAGTAATAATTAGAAATAATTAGTAATAATTAGAAATAATTAGAAATAATTAGAAATAATTAGTAATAATTAGTAATAATTAACAATAATTAGTAATAATTAACAATAATTAGTAATAATTAGGAATAATTAGGAATAATTAGAATTAATTAGGAATAATTAGGATTAATTAGGAATAATTAGTATTAATTAGGAATAATTAGTAATAATTACCAATAATTAGTAATAATGATTATTAATTACCAATAATTAGTATTAATTACCAATAATTAGTATTAATTACCAATAATTAGTATTAATTACCAATAATTAGTATTAATTACCAATAATTAGTATTAATTACCATAATTAGTATTAATTATCAATAATTAGTATTAATTACCAATAATTAGTATTAATTATCAATAATTAGTATTAATTACCAATAATTAGTATTAATTATTAATAATTACCAATAATTATCACTATTTAGTAATAATTAACAATAATTGCCAATAATTACCAATAATTAGTAATAATTACCAATAATTATCAATAATTACTAATAATTAGCAATAATTAATAATAATTAGAAATAATTAGTAATAATTAGTAATAATTACTAATAATTAGCAATAATTAGTAATAATTAGAAATAATTAGTAATAATTAGAAATAATTAGTAATAATTAGAAATAATTAGTAATAATTAGTAATAATTAACAATAATTAGTAATAATTAACAATAATTAGTAATAATTAGGAATAATTAGGAATAATTAGAATTAATTAGGAATAATTAGGATTAATTAGGAATAATTAGTATTAATTAGGAATAATTAGTAATAATTACCAATAATTAGTAATAATGATTATTAATTACCAATAATTAGTATTAATTACCAATAATTAGTATTAATTACCAATAATTAGTATTAATTACCAATAATTAGTATTAATTACCAATAATTAGTATTAATTATCAATAATTAGTATTAATTACCAATAATTAGTATTAATTATTAATAATTACCAATAATTATCACTATTTAGTAATAATTGACAATAATTGCCAATAATTACCAATAATTAGTAATAATTACCAATAATTATCAATAATTACTAATAATTAGCAATAATTAATAATAATTAGCAATAATTAGTAATAATTACTAATAATTAGCAATAATTAGTAATAATGAGAAATAATTAGTAATAATTATAAATAATTAGTAATAATTAGAAATAATTAGTAATAATTAGTAATAATTAACAATAATTAGTAATAATTAACAATAATTAGTAATAATTAGGAATAATTAGGAATAATTAGAATTAATTAGGAATAATTAGGATTAATTAGGAATAATTAGTATTAATTTGGAATAATTAGTAATAATTACCAATAATTAGTAATAATGATTATTAATTACCAATAATTAGTATTAATTACCTTTAATTAGTATTAATTACCAATAATTAGTATTAATTACCAATAATTAGTATTAATTACCAATAATTAGTATTAACTACCAATAATTAGTATTAATTACCAATAATTAGTATTAATTACCAATAATTAGTATTAATTACCAATAATTAGAATTAATTACCAATAATTAGTATTAATTACCAATAATTAGTATTAATTACCAATAATTAGTATTAATTACCAATAATTAGTATTAATTACCAATGTTTAGTAATAATTACCAATGTTTAGTAATAATTAACAATAATTGCCAATAATTAACAATAATTAGTAATAATTACCAATAATTATCAATAATTACTAATAATTATCAATAATTACTAATAATTATCAATAATTAATAATAATCAGCAATAATTAATAATAATTAGCAATAATTAATAATAATTAGCAATAATTACTAATGATTAGCAATAATTACTAATAATTAGCAATAATTAGTAATAATTAGTAATAATTAGTAATAATTAGAAATAATTAGTAATAATTAGAAATAATTAGTAATAATTAGCAATAATTAGTAATAATTAACAATAATTAGTAATAATTAGGAATAATTAGGAATAATTAATATTAATTAGGAATAATTAGTAATAATTACCAATAATTAGTAATAATGATTATTAATTACCAATAATTAGTATTAATTACCAATAATTAGTATTAATTACCAATAATTAGTATTAATTACCAATAATTAGTATTAATTACCAATAATTAGTATTAATTATCAATAATTAGTATTAATTACCAATAATTAGTATTAATTATTAATAATTACCAATAATTATCACTGTTTAGTAATAATTAACAATAATTGCCAATAATTACCAATAATTTGAAATACTTACCAATAATTTGGAATAATTACCTTATTACATTATTTGTATATTTTATTATTAATATTAAAATAATATAATTTTCTATATTATATACAATTCTCTTTTCATCTGTGTGTTTTCTGTCTCCACATGTAATATTCACATTCTTTTTCAAAATTATCAACCTACTCGCCAATGGAGAGGTGAAAGTGAATGCGAATATTACATGTGGAGACAGAATGTTAAACACACAGATGAAAGGAGAATTGTATATAATATAAAAAATTATGTTATTTTAATATTAATAATAAAATATACTAATAATGTAATAATGTTATTATTATGTAATTAATGTTTATGATAAAATTATATTAGTATTATTAAAATAATAAAAAATCAATCTAATATTAAAATTATCAATATTTGTAACATGTTTTGCTTTATTCTCAATATATTCAATCTTTACTTGAGTGTTTTTTCTAACAAATTATTCAAAACCAGTAATGATTTTATATTTTATAGAGAAATATGGAACAACGAGGTCGTCAACAATCATTATTAGGTGACCGCATATGGATAAATCAACGTAGAAATCCAAACGGTTCTGGTTTAAATCCAGTATATGTTGAGGGTGTGGAGACTTTTTTATCATTTGCGGAATCAAATTCAGAATTTGTTTCAGAAGGAAAAATAAAATGCCCTTGCAGAAAATGTGCATTGAGAACGTTTGACACGTTTGACAACATTACATAACCATGTTCAAATGTCGGTGGTTGGATACAGAGAGAGGCGTGCGTGTTCATCCGACTCATGGAATCATCGATATTAAATGTAAAAGTGTTCTCGCAGTAAATGAACCATTCTTATTGGCTCAACAGGCATATCAAGTTTATTATGCAAAGTACTGTGCAACATCAAGAGACTTGACTGATTGGTGGAGTGTAATAAAAATAAAAATTCGAGACAATCAGTTTAGTCAAGGTGAATGTGCTTTCACTGATGTGCAAAGAATTGAAGTTTTTCAAGAGAGTACTCAAAATCAATCTTTTTTACAAAGAGACATGATTATCGATGACGACACCCCACATTTAAGAGTCGGTGATGACGATGATGTTAATGATGTCACACATGAATTTGAAATGGTAAGAGATGAAGCAAATACAACTCGAATGGATATCGATGATGTTGAGGAGGAATATGAAGATGACATTGACATATATGAAGATGATGATGAAGATGAACACTTATAGAATTCCATGGTATTTATATACAATCATAATATGTATATATGTATATATAATAGTAATTATCAATTATTTGCTAACATTAACATTTTCTGTTTCAGATGGACGAGGCCACATTTCGTGAGTTGGCGGAGGCTGACCTGCCTTTCGATGCGGATGAGTTGCTGGCAGATGACCCTCAGCCTACAGGCGCTCCAGGGAGTACGCGGAGGGGGCGCGGTCTTGCACGATTGATGATTCCTGACCCCGTCCCCGAGCGATGTCCACGTCTTGGGTTTGATCCGCGCACCCAGAGGTGTGATAACCTGTGTGATAACCTGTGGATTTGACTATGATTTCATTAATCTATTCACATAATAAATGTTTATTATTTTTTCAGTTTTCCGCATATAGCAGTCGGACAGGGCAGCGCTATTTTGCGCAACTATTTCTCTCAGCCATGGACCACATGGGAGCAGATTCCCATTGATGTGCAGCAGGCCATGTTCGACCATTGGTTGGTACGTACGTAAATAAATAATTTTTATTTTGAAAATTATTTCATTCCTAACTTGATATTTTGATTTATTTGTAGGGTTTATGGTATCCGATCAAGGATACCATGTGTGAAGCCATCCACGAGGCATGGGAGGTGGCCATGCGTGATCGGCTTCGTCAGTTTTTGCACAATTTAAGAAAAGCTGCGATGAAGAAAGCAGGAGTGTCAGATTTTGAGGAGTCATGTAGAGCACACCGACCAGAGTATATTTCATCCCATGTATGGGATGGATTATGTGCGCACTGGTTGAGTGGTGCCTTTCAGAGGAGATCATCGGTGGGGAGGCAGAATCGGGGGAGACAGGAGGTGACTCATCGAGCTGGGAGTCGTTCTTTCAGTACTCATAGACAGCATCTGGTACGTACATTATTTATAAATATTTTATATAACTATAAATATTAACAGTTTATTTTTTATTCTTATAGGCTGTCGAGCACCCCGATATTACAGAGTACGACATATATCGGAGGATGTACAGTGATCCTGCTACTGGGGAGCTCAGAGGTGATCGTCAGCATCACATCGTGGTCAGTATTATTTGTTTTCAAGTTTAAAAATTAACTGCATATAATATATTCACAATTTTAATTTTAAATTGCAACTATAGGAGTCATATGAGGCCGCAGCGGCACATGCCCGGCCTGAGAGTCAGGCCGAGTCATCAGATCAGACCACTGCCCGTCAGTTTGATGAGGCGGCATGGATGCAGGCCACCCAGTATGCCTTCAAGAAGGGCCGGGTAGTTGGTATCGGCTCTCGACTGACTCCCGGAGATTATTATGGCAGTGCTGCGATGTCGGCGTCCAGCTCGAGAGGAGCTCGTGCATCTTCTTCTACACAGTATGAGGATCAGTTGCGATCTCAGACTGCACAGATAGAGAGTCTCTGACAGGAGCAGGAGCAGATGCGTCAGCAGCATGAGGAGGAGCGTCGACGCCAGCAGCAGCTGTACGAGGAGCAGACGAGTCGGTGGCAGCAGCAGCATCACGAGCAGATGGAGTACATGCGCCGGCTCACTCATGCTTTAGGGATGTAGTTTCCTCCACCACCATCTGCAGATCCCCCACCTCCCCCTCCCCCCCCTCCTTCAGATTAGAGTTTGTATTTCTGTTATAAAATTTGTGAAATCAAAATATTTTTTTTTCTATTCGTAGTTTCTGTCTCATTATAAAATATTAATAATATTATATTTTTAAATAACAATATTAATATGAATAATAATATTATTTATATTTTATAATATTAAATTTTATATATATATTAAAATTATATATATATATTAAAATTATATATATATATTAAAATTTTATAATATTAAAATTTAATTATTTTTTTTGTAATACTTGAATTATTTTAATATTTGAATGTAAAATAATTCTATTATTTTTATATTAATTAAAATAACTTATTAATATTTTTTTTATTTATGAATTATAATTGTAATATTATTATATTAATTAAATTATTTATTAATATTCTATTATTTTTATTTTTGAATTATAATTCTACTATTATTATAGTAATTAAAATAATTTATTAATAATTTATTATTTTTATTTTTTTATAGTATTTGCGACGGGATACTATGCCCGTCGCAAATACTAGTATTATTAATTTTTTTTTATTTTTTTAAAAAAGAGTTTTTGCGACGGGACCGTCGCAAAAGCTATTGCGACGGGTCCCGTCGCAAAAACTGTTTTAAAAGTTTTTTACAAAAATATGGAATACTATTTGCGATGGGGAGAATGCCCGTCGCAAAAACAGTCTTTAGCGACGGGCCCGTCACAAATAAGTATAGTTGCGACGGCGTTTTCAGCAACGGGCTATTTGCGACGGGATCCCGTTGCAAATAGCCCGTCGCAAATACCTGTTTTTCTAGTAGTGCTTGTAGAGGTATCCCTCAAAGATACAAAAAGAAAAAACACCTAGATTCTAGATAGAGGTTCTTTGTCTTATATGACTATTAATGTAGACCTATTAAAGAATTTCAAGAGGAGGGTTGATGGAAAAGTATGGTTTGGTAATGATTGAGCTTTAAAAATCAAAGGTAGTTGAAGTACTCAACTACCTAATGGAGAGCTAAAGAAAAATGAAGTCCTTTATGTGGATGGCCTACGTCATAATATCCTCAGCGTGATTCAATTCTGTGACTCAGGATATATAGTTTCTTTTAATAAAAAAAGATGCATTATTAAGGGAAAGGCAGGAAATTCACTTATGAAGGTATGAAAAATAGAAGGAAACCTATATCAGGTTAATAGTAAAGAAAACATTTTTACCTAACTATTGAGGAAGAAAATAACTTGTGGAATCATAGATTGGGGACCATCAATCAACAATGCATGGAGAAAATATCAAAATTGATTATTTTCATAGACATTCCTAACCTGAAGCGTGAAAGTGAAAAGTCTTCTGATGCTTGCATTCGGGGGAAGATGGTCTGCAGTTCATATCACCCAAAGAAGAAAATGGCATCCCATCTTCTTGATGTCATTCTTACAGATGTTTGTGGCCCAATAAAAGTTTCTAGAACACATGGAGAAAGGTACTTCGTTCTTCTCATAGATGATTGTAGTAGAATGGCATGTGTAATTATTATTCATAGGAAAAGACAAGTGCTTTATCGCATTAAAACATAATATCGAATCTCCAAGAATGATACTGGATGAAAAATAAAAGTGTTGTGATTTGACAATGGAGAGGAATACATGTCCATTGAATTTAAAGATTACCTGGGGAAGCATGGGATATAACATGAGGTAACTGATGTGAGAACTATATAATAAAATAGAGTTGTTGAGTGCAGGGATCGGCGGGTGAAAAACATGGCAAGAACTATGATTATTGAGAGTCGTATTTGAAGACACTACAGGAAAGAGGTCATTCAACATATAGTGTATATTAAAACTCAAACATGGATTTATATGGGTGAGATGAAGACACCATTTGAATTGTGGCATGGAAGTAATCCCTCTTTGAAATACTTTTGTGTTTCTGGAAATAAATTCTTCATCAGAAATAAAGAATAAAATCATGGAAAGTATGGTGACAATGTAGATGAAGGAATTTTCCTTGGGGTGTGATTATATAATAAAAATACATATGTTAGTTACATTATAATGGTATTAAAGGTTCATTTATGATCTTATGGGGCTGAGTTAGTGAATTTTAATTTTGAACATCCATTCTCATCATTTGTGAACTTCATACCTAATGCACACCAATTTAGGTCCAATGATTCATCTGATTTTAAGAATGTAATTATCAATATTTTAATTTAAAATTTTTGGAAATTGACATAAACTTCAATATGAACATTTTTCATTCTGGGATCAATGTAGTATTCATAAAGAAAGATGGAGATATTTAGCGATGAAAGCAATTTTTTTTTGAAGAAGGATGATTGGACACCAGCCCATTGATGTGACTATGGGCCCAACATACATGCCCAATGGAGCCCAAATATCATGCTATTCTATAAGAACTATATATAAACGAATAATGTTTCATAAGCTAGTGCTAATTCGGCCTCCATGGTGGCTATGCAGGCGGCCCAAGTTGAAGATGAAATTCTGGGCCAGATTCTGCAGCCGAGAAAAATATCCCACCATTTTACAAATATCTCGTAAACCATAAATTATTTTGGGCATAAACTTTACAGATGGATAAGGGACATCTGGATATTTATTTTATTATTCTCTGTCCCACTCTAATTCTACCATATAGAAGTCCATTTAGACACGTCTGTTCGTTGGAAGAAAGCTGGCTGCCACCTCGGGTTAAGGGTGGAAAAGTCTCCTCTCCCTTAATTTCCACCACCCTAGGCCTACCATACTCAAGTGGAATATTTTTTACTATTGGGAGATCTACCCAAGGCTCCAAAAGTTCCTATTTAAGGCAGTGGTGGTGGAGGTGTTAAGGATCTTTGGTGCTTGGCTTCATTGTAGTGTTATGCTGCTGCTTTGTGTTTGTAATCGCATTTATTTCTCATGTAAGTTGTTCAATTCAACTAATTTTCTTAATTAAAGTTCTTTCTTTACTCTTATTATGTTCTTCTACATATCACGTTGATACCTTTGGTTCATGGTGTGAATTTATTCACACCATACTTTTTTATATTTATCACACACCGGTGGAGTAATCGATTTTTGTTGTTGTTTTTACTTCTTCAATTCCACCCTCGTAAGTCTACTTCCCACTTCCGTTAAAGGCATGTCATCAATGGAGGGCTAACTATTTTATGGGTTGATAATAGGGAGTACAAAGTGGATGTGTTGGATGTTTTTTCTCACTCCATTAATTTATAATCACTTCTTTTAAATGATATTTTTATTTGATGATTTTAAAACCTTTTCCACATTGAATTTAAGGTCACACATTTCAAGTGCTAATATGAAAATTTACCTCAGAGTGCTCAAAAATTTGATCCTTCAAGTTTATCGGTGATTATTATTTGGTTTTTTAGGAATTAAACCAGTAAGTGATTATTTTTTTGATCTTCCTAAATGAACCCATCTCAAATATAAGAAATTATAATCAATAAAAAAGGAATTCATCCATTCCACCCTGAGTGATAACATAGGTTCAACTCATTACCTTAATTTGAATTAACTTAAATTTGTTAGTGATCATTTAAACCAATCTAAAATAAAACCATGTTTTCCACTTCATAGCCAAAAATAGTCCATAGAATGTAAGTGTCTATAGGTTTCTTCATAGGTCTCTGAGGATTCGACAACCCAAGATAAACTACAAGAACCATTCTACCTTCATCTCTTGGGTAAATTTGTGCGTGAATAAAATTTTGGTGTCATTTCCAGGGACCTAAGTAAGTCATATATACACCCATTATGTTCTCCCCATTTCTTCTTTTCTCATCCAAAATATCTTATCGTGTCCCTTTCTTGTTTTTTTTTCTTTTGGAATATGTCAGCCTACACCAGCCATCAATCAAACCGTATAGTTAGGGTGGATAGTCCTGGGGTTGGGGAGTCAAGTAAACCAAGGGAACTCATTATGTTATATACTAATCTTCCTAAAAACCAAGTCAAAAATTGATCCCATTTCAATGGAAGGTCTTCAAAGAAACCAACTCATAAACCCGAGTGGGAACCAAAATGGAAGCCCAAATGAGGCTGCCCCAAACTTGGGGAATGCAGTTGATCAAACCATGAATGACTACCTCACACCTACCTAGAACAATTATCCCCCATGAATTTTACAAAACTACCTAATAGATACCAACTAAATCTTTAAACCTCATGTCCTAAACCATATTCCCACATTCCATGGAATGGAGTCTGAGATGCCCTACCTTCACATTAAGGAGTTCAATGACATTGTGGAAACCATATGTCACCCACATCAACTAGAATCAGCTAAGATGAGGCTATTTACATTTTATTTAATGTATTGAGATAAAAATTAGCTAAAAAATTTGAGACCATCATCCATCAACTCTTGGGACCAATTACAAATATAATTCTACAAAAAATACTTTCCCCACATCAAAACAATTTCACATAAAAATAGAATCCAAAACAATTTTGAAAAATAGGGAGAGTAATTCTATGAAACATGGGAGAGGTTCAAGTACACTCTAAACATGGTTCAACGCCATGTATTTTGTATTCCTGAACAAGTGATAATTTTTTATGAAGGGTTGTGTCCGGGGAACAAACAATTCATTGACATGATGTGTAATGTAACCTTTAAAAACAAAGCCCCAAATGATGCTTATGAGTATATAGAAAGCCTCTATGAACAAAACCAATCATGGAGAACTTCACCTTATTCTTGAAATCCAGAAATATCTACTGGAATTCATACACTTAGAGAAGAGTAAAGACTTAGGGATAAACTCGCAACACTCTCTAGGAAGGATGAAGAGATAGACCTTAGGAAAGTCCATGAAATCCAAACTATAGACCCTGTTTGCACAATTTGTGACAAAAATGACCATAAGACAGACAACTGACTAACCATTCCATCCATCAATGATTTTCTTTTAGGAGGAACCCCAGTGGAAGTAAATTCTTTGAACATTCAAAATCCTCAATACCAAAACAACTTCATCCAAAGGTATAATGAACACCCAGGCTTCCACTAGAACGATAACCAAAAACCTAGACAACCATAAGGACAAAATCCTAACCCCCATAAGAACTACCAAACCCATGACCAGATCCAAACCCAACCTATCAAATACCAATAGACACCGGTCCATTTTCAACAAACCATCCCACCTCCAAAATATCCCCCTCGGGATAAACAAATCTTCTCAACTACCAACCCAAACTGTTCCACAAATCCTACTAGAACAACTGTGAAAACAAATGGAAAGGATGAAGTTAGACGTCTCTTCACTGAAACAAGAACTTGAAACCATCAAAACTAGAATGGAACCCATGCCTACATAGGCGGTACTTTCCTTAACATCATGAGTAGAGTCATGTTGGAATCAAACAAATCATGAACAAATACTAGTTGTGACTGTTTTAAGAAGTTGGAAATCAATTGAGAAACATAAAAATCTAATTCAGAACCTATATAAAGATTCAAACTTGGATAAAATTTAAATGAACCAAATGATCAAACTGAAAAAGACGATAACATTTTCAAAGAAACAACTCTTCAACAAAAAGTCCCACAACCTGCACCATTTCCTCAACGCATGAGGGGGAAACCCATGCCTGAATTGAGTGAAAAATTGAAGGAAATATTTTTACAAGTCATATTGAAAATTCTCCTTATCGATGCAATCCAAACCTTACCTTCCTACTCAAAGTACATTAAGGACTTGTACACTTTTAAATGAAAATTTTCACATAAAAAACAAGTCCTTTTGGCTGCTAATGTGAGTACCACCATTCAAGGTACTATTCCTCCTAAGTTGAAATCACCGGGTTGCCCTTACATAAATGTTGAACTAGTAGAGAGCAAAGTTGTCAAGGCCTTGTGTGACCTAGGTGCTAGTGTCAATCTCATACTCTATGTTTTGTACTACCTGTTTGGCCTAGAAGATATCCAACCAACATCTTTCACACTTCAACTTGCTGATTATAGCATTAGGGTTCCAAAGGGGATTTTAAAGGATGCTATGGTAAAGGTTGAGAACTTCATCTACCCTTCTGACTTCACTTTCCATGAAAACAATCAAAACTTAGGAAATAAGGAACAAAACCCAATTATCCTTGGTCGACCTTTCCTTGTAAAAATCAACTCTTTTATCCAAGTCCGAAATGGTAACATGACCATCACCTTTTGAAACATGAGTCTAGACTTGAACATCTATAATGAAATCTCACAAATAGGGTATGATGAAGACATTTATTAAGTAAACATGATAGGAATAATTGATAATGAATCCATAGAACATCAAGGAATAATTGATGGATGTTTAAGTCAGGATGATATTGATTTCCTTTGTTCACATGAAGGATGTTTATCTCCTTGACTTGAATCATTTCCAAATTGCTCTTATGATGAAGACTTAGGTCCAAAAATCAGTGAAACCTTTTATGAAACCACTTTCATAGAGTCCACTCCAACTTTCTTCCCTAAATCTGATCAATCTAATCTAGTAGCTGAACCTTCTACATGTGTGGAATCAATCTTATCTAAAAATATACGAAACAAAATTGATCTTGATTCAATTTCCCAATATTCTGCTGAAATTCTGAACCAACCTGATCTTGAATTGAAGGAAATTCCCACTGCACTCAATTATGCCTTCCTATCGGACAATCAAACACATCCTATTGTCATTTCTTCTTCTCTTCAATCCAATCACGAGAGGGTGCTTCTAGATGTCCCTAGGAAACATAAAAAAGCCATTGGTTGGACCCTGTCTCATATTCCTGGGATTAGCCCACCTATCGGGACTCATAGGATTGTCTTGGAATCAGATTCAAAGCCAAGTCATCAACCTCAACGAAGAATCAATCCTAATCTCATGGATGTATTGAGTAAGGAACTTCTAATATTGTTAAAATCTGGTATCATCTATCCCATAGTTGAGAGTGAGTGGGTGAGCCCAATCCAAGGGGTTCCCAAGAAGTCAGGAATAATAGTGATAACCAATAAGGATGGAGAGATTCTTCCAACTAGGGTGAGTAGTGGATGGAGGGTCTTTATTGACTATAGGAAGATGAACTCATTCACTAAGAAGGACCATTCCCCTTAAAATTAATTGACCAAGTCTTTGAGAGAGTGGCAGGTCATGCCTTCTACTGTTTCTTAGATGGGCACTCGGGGTACAATCAGATTGAGGTATCCCTAGAGGATCAAGGGAAGACTACATTCACCTGTCCATTCAGCACCTTTGCTTTCAAACACATTCCCTTTGGATTATGCAATGCCCCTAGAACCTTCCAGCGGTGCATGATGGGAATCTTCTCAGACATGGTTGGGGATTTTCTAGAGGTCTTCATGGATGACTTATCTGTGTTTGGGGATATATCTGAGGGATTTTTTCAAAATGTGGAGAGAGTCTTTTCAAGATGTGAAGAAAAGAATCTAGTCCTAAACAAGGAAAAATTCCATTTCATATTTAAAGAGGGACTAGTTCGAGGCCATCTAGTCTTAGGTTGGGGGATAGAAGTTGATAAAGCCAAGGATGACATCATTCTTCACCTCCCATCACCCAAAACTATCAAGGACGTGAGGTCTTTCTTAGGATATTCTGGTTTCTATAGAATATTCATCATGGACTTTAGTTCAATCTCTTGTCCACTTTGTGCTCTCCTAGTAAAGGATGCTCCATTTTTTTGGACAGAAAGCTATGAGGGTTCATTCTCAACCCTCAAATCATCTCTCACCTCTACTCCCATTATAAAATCTCCAAATTGTAACCTTCCATTCTAACTTATGTGTTATGCTAATGGATTTTCTATAGGAGCTGTGTTAGGACAACGTTGTGATGAAACTCATTTTTTTATTTCTTATACAAGAAAATCCTTAAATGATGACCAAATCAACTACACCAGTACTAAAAAAGAGTTACTTGAAATTGTGTTTTCCTTAGAGAAGTTTAGTTCCTACCTCTTAGGATCCCCCATCACTGTGTTCACCGACCATTGTGCACTAAAATACCTCTTCCAAAAATAAGATGCTAAAGCTAGATTGATTAGGTGGGTCCTTCTCTTACAAGAATTTGACCCCACAATAAAGGATAGAATGGGTGTTGAAATTTTTTTAGTTGATCACCTCTCTAGGATGTAATTAAAATACAAATCAAATAACCTTTCTGTGTATGATTCATTACCTTATGAACAACTATACTCTGTGAGTGACTACCCTTGGTATGCTGACATAGACAATTCCTTAGTTAAAGGAGTCATTCCAAAATTCTTAGCGACCCAATATCGAAGGAAATTTAATTCTGATGTTAGACACTATGTGTTTGATGATCCATACCTCTATAATTTCTGCCCTGACTAAGTCATTAAGAGGTGTGTCCCAGAATCTGAACAAGAGTCCATCCTTAAATTCTGTCATATTGAGGCATGTGGAGGTCACTTTTCCTCTAATAAAACATCTCCTAAGATTCTTCATTATGTCTCTTCTTTCCCACCCTATCAAGGTACTCATACACATTTTTTCAAAGCTATCCTAGGTGTCAACAAGTAGGGTCCATCACAAAAAGGAATCAAATTCCACTCACTCCAATATTAGTGGTTGAAATGTTTGACTGTTGGGGAATTGATTTCATGTTTCCCTTCCCAAACCCTATGAGATATCTTTAAATTCTTTTATCTATTGATTATGTCTGAAAATGGTTTGAGGTCATTCCCACAAAATCCAATGATCATCAAACTGTGATTACATTCCTAAAATAAAACATCTTATCTAGATTTGCAATTCCTAGGGATATAATCAGTGACCAAGGAACCCATTTCTGAAACCATCCATTATCTTCACTCATGTCAATGTATGGTATTTCTCACAATGTCTCCACTATGTTCCATCCTCAAACCAATGGTCATGATGAGTTAGCGAATAGGGATATTAAGAATATTCTTGAAAAAATGTCAATCCTTCTAGGAAATATTGGTCTGAGAAACTCTTGGATTCTCTTTGGACATATTGTACAACTTACAAAACCATCCTAGCAATGTCACCATATAGGTTTTTTATGAAAAATAATTCCATTTACTTGTTGAAATTGAGCATAAGGCTTTTTGGGAAATTAAGAAAATAAATTATGACCTATCATTGGCCGTAACAAAAAAAATTAGATCTCAATGAACTTGAGGAACTAAGGATGGAGGCTTATTAAAATTCAAGGATCAATAAAGCTAGAGTTCAAGCCTTCCAATCTAGAAATATCAAAGTCAAACATTTTGAATTGGGAGAATTTTGCTCTTGTATAGTTCAAAACTAAATTTGCACCCAGTAAAGTTATGGTCTAGATGGTCAGGTCCTTTCATAGTGCATCAAGTGTACCCCCATGGGGTAGTAAAGATTCAAGATCCCACTAGTGGTCACATTTTCATAGTCAATGTTTATAGGTTAAAACCATTCATTGAATCATTAAATAAATAGAAAATAGAGGTGAGTTAACTAAACCAACCTTTGAACTAGGAAAAAATTGATAGATTTAGGATTCATGTCAGGCTAACGACATTAAACAAAAGCATTGCACGAGAGGAAACTTGTGCTTTTCATGTCATCTATATTTTTCAAGTAGGATTAATTAATCATTTTGATATTTTAAAATAATAATAAAAAATATATTCTTGGCATGTTCATCTATTATGAGTATTGATGTGTATGAATGGGGAGCCCCATATTCATCTGTGTCACGTGGTGTAATCACTGAGTAATACCGTACCAAAAAATTTATAAAGAAGACAATGTATTGTCAGTTCATTTTATTTTAATATGTTTGTAAGTTAAAATAAAAATAGCAAAAAAAATATATAAATAAAAAAGGGACACATCATAGGTTGTGGTTCAAACCCTGTCACAACTGGTGAAGCCCTATGGAATCAAACCCGAGGCCGAAGGGAGACAGGGGCGCACGTTTAAAACTGGACTACGACTTTTTGTGCTTCCGTACTCAATAATTTATATATATATACTTATATTTTACATTACTTATTATATAAATATATAAATAAATAAATATATATATATAGATTTTTTGTTTTGTTTGTTTGTTTTTTTTCAACTAAGGAATTCTCAGAGTGACATCTAAATCAAGGGATTAAAAGGGAGCATTAAGAATTTCAACTTCAACCACCATATGACTTCATTCCATGATCCTAGTTTTCAATTTCCTTATTGAACACTCATTCTATAACTCTACCCCTTCTAAATTATATTTTCTTTAAACATTTGGTACAATTTTATTTTATGTTGGGGGGGGAGATAAAATAAAAAATGCTTTTGTGTCAAAAAAATGAATGATTTGAAAAAAAATGTGTGTAAATTGAAGGAAAAATTATTTTAAATTTGAACATGATAATAAACATTATAGACATTGAAAATGGATATCAAATAATTTAGAAAGCCCCGATTTTGATTCTAATCCTTGTATAATTTCATGAGCATTGATTTTGGAAAGTGTGGCTGTCCAATGTGATATTTCGTTGTTTATATTTTCATAAAAAAAGATCACAATGCACATCCTTTGGATAGTGGGGTATTAGTTTGAGTTCATGGGGTCCCCCAAATAAATAGCATAGGATTGATGATAATTCTAGTTTTAATATGAGTATTAAAAAAACACCAATAAATTTGTGCGTAGAGTAAAGAAATGACCTAATGCATGGCTTTCGGCACTTGGGGATCATGACTCCATAGTTTTCTGGACCAGATTTAGTAATGTTATCTCTATTTTTGGTAATTTGATTTTATTTTTTACTGAGTTAACTCAAAATGATTCCCATTTATGTGGGCTTCACTTTTTCCCCTAAGGTCTTTGAGCCTGGGAGTCATAGACAAAGTCTGGCTACAGGGGTTGACTCTTTTGAGTGAAATTTTAATTACCATGGAAAAATTTCAAAAAAAAAAATACAATAAAAAAATCAATACTAAACTTAATATTGAAATTTTATTCTACCTAGAACTTCCGTCATTCCCCCTTGAATAAAGATTAACCCCCCATGTCTATTGGGATGCACAACACATCCTCATACTTAATTGATATTGGATGAAATATGGAAATGAATTTGAACAAAGGACTGAGCTTGAGATTGGTATCTTCTTATGAAACTATATTGTATTTAAATACTTTTATGGGTTTTATGATAGTTTGGTATAAGGGTTTTGGTGATCACTGTGTATTAAAATGTTTTTGGAAAAGGGAAATCAAATTTCATATTTTTGAGATACATTTTGCTCGGGAATAGAAAATCTAAAGTTGGGGGGTGTGATTAGCCAA
The DNA here is from genome assembly GCA_963277665.1 of Viscum album. NCBI lineage: Eukaryota > Viridiplantae > Streptophyta > Magnoliopsida > Santalales > Viscaceae > Viscum > Viscum album. The sequence continues at coordinate 1,198,132,330 of OY728143.1, read as the reverse complement.
TGAAAATACATATAATAATTACATTATAATGGTATTAAATGTTAATTTATGATCTTATGGACCTGAGTTAGTGAATTTTAATTTTAAACATCCATTCTCATCATTCATGCACTTCATGCCTAATGTACACCAATTTAGGCACAATGATTCATTTGATTTTAAGGAATTTATATATAATTATTATAATTTTATATTTTGGTAAATTTATATGAACATAAATATGAACATTTGTTATTCAGGGATCAATGTAGGATTCATAATGGAAGATGGAGATATTGGCGTTGAAAGGAAACAATTTTGGAGAAGGCAGATTAGACACAAGACCACTGATGAGACTGTGGGGCCCAACATAAAGGCCAAATAAATCACAAATTTCGTTGGATTCTAGAATAAATAGTTAGGAACAAATCATTCTTGATAATAAAGTGCTAATTCATCTTCCATTGTGGCTTTGAGGGTGGCCCAAGTTGAAGATAAAATTCTAGGCCAAATTCTGCGGCCCAGAAAAACATCCCACCATTTTACTCATAGATCTTAAAAAACAACTTCGTTTCGGCTGAAACTTTACATAAAGCTAGGGTAAATAATTGGTTTATTTTTATTATGCTATGTCCCACTCCAATTCGACCATCTAGAAGGACACTTAGACACGTCTGTTCGGTAGAAGCAAGCTGGCTGCCACCTCGGGTCAAGGGTGAAAAAGTCTCATCTCCCTTACTTTCAACCACCCTAGGCCTACCATAATCAAGTGGAATATTTTGTAATATTGGGATATAGACCCAAGGCTCCACAATTTCCTATTTAAAGTAGTTATGGTGGAGTATTTAGGGATCATTGGTTCTTGGTTTCATTATAGTGTTATGCTGCCGCTTTGTGTTTGTAATCACATTTCTTTCTAATGTATGTTGTTTAATTCACCTCATTTTCTTAATAAAAGTTCTTCCTTTATTCTTATTCTGTTCTTATACATTTCACGTTGATACCGTTGGTTCATGGTGTGAATTTATTCACACCATACTTTGTGATATTTATCACACAATGGTGGAGTGATCGATTTTTGTTGTTGTTTTTACTTCTTCAATTCCACACTTGTAAGTCTAATTCCCACTTCTATTGAAGACATGTCATCAATGGAGGGATAAATATTTTTTGGATTGATCTAAGAGAGTAGATAGGGGATGGATTGAATGTTATTTCTCAATCCATTAATGGCTAATCACTTCTTTTAAAAGATATTTTTATTTGATGATTTAAAACCTTTTCATCCTTATTGAATTTATGGTCACACATTTCAAGTGCTAATACGAACCTTTACCTTGGAGTGCTCAAAACATTGATCCTTCAAGTGTATAGATGATTAGTATTAGTTTGTGAAGGCATTAAACTAGTAAGTGATGATTTTGTTTGATCTTCTTAAATGAACTCATCTCAAATATAAGAAATTGTAATCATTGAAAAAGGAATTCATCCAATCCACCCTTAGCGATAACCTAGGATCAACTCATTACCTTAATTTGAATTAACTTAAATATTTTAGTGATACTTTATATCAAACTAAAATAAACTCAAGTTGTCACTTCATAGCCAAAAATACTCCATACAATGTACATGTCTCTAGGTTTATTCTTATGTCTCTGAGGATTCGACAACCCAAGCTAAACTACAAAGACCATTCTACCTTCAACTATTGGGTATATTTGAGTGTGAATCAATAATAAATAAACAGAAAATCCTACAAGTGTTTCAATAAGTGCTTAGGAAGGATATTGGAAAGAAGTGATGTTAGGATCATTGAAGAGGAATCCATAAATTCTTCAATGATTTCATATGCTGATGTGATTAAAAGTGGGGAAGAAAGTGAACATGGAGTAAATACAAATATAGAAGTAGAAGAAGGTGTAAAAAACACTCAGGAGTCACATCACGATGTTGACTCAGAATAATAATCTGAAGAGGAAACATTGGCTGTAGATAATGCGACTGAACCTCACAGAAGAAATTGAAGAGCTGATATCGATCCATCTAACATAATTTGGGATAAGAGTGCAACCCCACAAATAAGGATGATGAGGAATAATAGACAATCAAAATTTATGTCAGTTGTGGAACCATCATCATTTTAAGAAGCTTGAAAAGAAGAATCTTAGGTGAAATACATGAATGAAGAGTTATATCAAATTGACAAGAATCTGACATGGGATCTAGTCAAGCGACCTGAAGGTCACAATTTGATTATTAGAAAATGGATATTCAAGAAAATGTTTGATGAACATGGAAGTGTTATTAGAAAGAAGTAAGGGATGGTATGTAAAGTATATTCCTAGATTGAAGGTGTTGATGTTAAATAATCCTTTGCTCCTGTGTCTAAAATTGAGTCAGTCAGGATTTTCCTTTCCATGGCACTCCAAATAGGATATAAATTATATAAAATAGATGTCAAGACAACATTATTGAATGGTTTTATCAAATAAGAAGTCTATGTTGAACCACTAGTGGGTTTTCTTCTTGGTATTGATGAAAGAATGGTTTCCAAACTAAAGAAACCAGTCTATGGATTGAAATAGGCCCCACAGGTATGGTACTACAGGTTGGATTCTTATCTGAAGAAGATGGAATTCGAAAGAGGAGGAGTAGATCACAATATCTACATGAATAATTCTTCAACAGGTTAGTTCATGGTTCAATTTTACATTGATGACATTATATTTGGTGGTAGCTGGTAGAAATCAGTAGATGAATTCACCAATCACATGAAATCATAATTTTAAATGTCTATGATTTCAGAGCTCACATATTTTTTGGGGATACAGGTGATTCAAAAGAAGGATTACATGGTCATTTATCTGGAAAAGTATGCAAGAGAGCTGATGGAGAAATTTAATATTCATTACTCCATACCAATTTCAACTATGATTGCAGTTGGAACCAAACTTGGAAATCATGAGGATGGGACCTTTGTAGATTGCACAATGTATATAATGATCATTGAGAGCTTATTATAACTGATAGAAACATAGCTAGACATTGTCTTTGAAACATTATTAGTATCACATTTTTAGAGTAATCTGAATGAAGAACATATGGAAGTAGTAAAAATAATCATGATGTATATTCATGGTACTCACAATTGTGGCTTATACTTTACTGTAAGAAGGGATAGTGAATTATTAGTGTTTTATGATGCTGAATGGGTTGGAGATGTAGTTGACAGAAATTCCACTAGTGGTGGAGCATTATATGTTGGGAACAACTCTGTTGGCTGGTTGATCAACAAACAAGAATGTATTTCTCCCAGTAAATCCAAGTATATCTATGCTACAGAGGTATGCACTCAACTTTTATGGATTAAGAAATAACTGCATGATATTGGTGATGAGGTGAAACAACTAGTGGTGATTACTGTGATAACAAGAGTGCAATTGTTCTTACGAATAATCCTTTTCAGAATTCTCATAAAAACATATTGAAATCAGATATCACTTTATCAAGGAAAAAGTTGAACAAGACGTGATTAAATTGGATCATTTCAGAACTGATTACCAAGTGGTTGATATATTGACCAAGCCACTGTCAGTGGATATGTTTGAGAAACATCAGTTGAACCTTGGGGTTTATCCACCTCCTAGTGCATAAGGAGGTTATGAAATTCCCCTCTCCCCAGTTGTTTTAACTATTTTAATTTGTGTTGTGGAAGTGTTTCAGGTTTATGAGGAAGATACAATCTAGGGGGAGTATGTTCTGAGCTCTACAATGTAAGATTGTCCATATTTGGGTTTATTACCAATGGTGGAGAAATGGATAGAATTTGGTGTCTCTGTATAAGGGATAATAGAGAGAATCATGGTGGAAGATGGAGAAAATAGTGTATGGAAATAGTTAGAGCTTTCTTTTAAACACACAAGAACACAATTCATGTCTTCTATATTGTTTTTTACACCGATCATTGCTCACATAGACTTAGTGTGTTGGCTGAGTTGACTCTTGCGTATCAAGTTTTATTAGTTGTTGGTTCTCTTTTTACTCAATCTGGAGATTTCCAACAAACCCAAAGGGAGAGATTGTTGTAACCAAAACCATTCTATGAAGGAAATGTAGTATGATTTGTGTTTATTTTCAATCCTCATTGGTTGTTCAGAATATTTTCCAGGAAAGGGATCATACAGTTCAAGCAGACAATAGTATTGAAGGTGGCATAATTTCTTTGTGTTTGACAATTTTTGGTGCCTAAAAATACGAAAATGAAGAAATGTGTGTTTGGAAAAGGACGCTGCACGCAATATTAGATGTTTTTTGGAAAAATTCTTATAAATCTCCTTTTGGGATCATTTCGATAAAATTTGAAATGGAAAAATAGTGTGTGCAAGACATAAATGTGTGAAAAATATGGTGTTGTGCGAAAGAATTTTACATGCGCAATGTGATGTCAAAAGGGGTTTTGCACGCTCGGAAAGAAACATACGCACACTGAAAAAAGCATCGGGATCTTGCACGTTGGTTCATCAAAGGCCTATAAATATGTGGCTACCCCCATGTAAGGCTTAAGAATTTTCCAACAAAAATATTTTTTCTTATTCGTGAAAAATATTTTCACATGAAAGATTGGAAGAGAGTTAATCTTGTGTGCAAGGTGTTCTCTTAGTCTGAAAAGACCATGTGAACACTTTGGTGTAGTTTTGCGAAAGATAAGCATTGTGAAAAAAGTAGGGGTTGCTCAAATTCCATCTTTCGCGACACATCCCAAATATTGCACACAAGTTGATGAATTGCATGGAAGTGTTGGGTTATGCTTCTAACAAGCTTCTGAATATCCGGTTTACTATTTTTGTGATTTCAAGTGAATCATTTCTGAACATCAATGGAAGACATTTCTCGTGATGAACTAAGATAATGACTTCAATGCAATTATGTTGAAGTGACCATCAAGTCAATAAACTGAGTTGGAATTATCTCAAGGCAGTGAGCTAGGGGGAGTCGAGGGAAGTGATCTGAGGGATATAGAAAGATATCCCTGAACCCTGTAAAGGCAGTTTTCCTAGAACAGAGTGAATATGAACAAATCTTGTAATCCATAAACTTGTAAATATTAGTGGATTTAGGTGAAACCAATACACTGTTTCTGTATGATCCTTAGATGTATCCCTTTGCGGTGAACCATGTAAAAGTGTTGTGTCATCTCCCTGGTTTCTTTTGTTTGATAGATTTAACAAGTTTCTACCAACATGGGAACCAAAATCACAACTTTAAAAAGATAAAGTTGACACCCTGATTCACCCCTCCCCTCTCAGGGTGTTATGGGGTCCTTCAAGTGGTATCAGATGGCGGTTCACTAGTGTTTGATCTATCTTATACCATTATGAATAATTCAACCAATGTTAGGGGAGTCCCCCTCTTTGAGGGAAGTAATTTTCAGATTTGGAAGAACATAATGATATCTCATATAAGATCCCTTCGAATGGTAGTCCAATTTTCTACTGTACAAGGAATACAATTCACTAAAACAACAGGCCCGACTATGAATGACGCAGACAGGAAAATTGTTGATGCCGACACTAAAGCACAGAATGCACTCACTTCTACCCTTTCTGATCAGATCTATCTAAAGGTGATGTTTTTCACCTCATCAAAGTTGATCTGGGATAAACATGAAAGTATTTATGAAGTACAAAACAATGTAAAGAAGGCTAAACTAAAAGTCCTTCACAACAGGTTTGATGACATGAAGATGCATCCTGATGAGAATAAAGACTCCTTCTTCAATTGAATTACTGAAGTGGTTTGAGAAATTCAGGATCTAGGTGAATAAATCAATGACATTGATATTGTAAAGAAAATATTAAGAATACTTCCACCCCTGTACAATGAAAATGTTTAAGCCCTTGATGAAAGAGATCATTCTAAAATATCATTGGATGATCTTCTGAGCAGCCTGGTGGTATATGAAATGAGTGTCTAACTAAAAGATGATATGACTCGAGTGAGCAAGGAAATTGCATTCAAGGCATAAGAGAAACTGAAAATTTAAAATGATAGTAGTGGTTAAGATGATGAGTAAAAATAAATTCTTTCTCCAATTTCTGAGAAGTTCTAGAAGGGAAAAGGGAAATTCAAAGGGAAGTTACCTCTTTCTTGCTTTCATTGTGTAAAAGTTCGACACATTGCCTCTAAGTTCTTAATAAAGATCAATGATACAGTTAGTGAAGATAAAAACATTGAGAAGACTAAGAAAAGATTTTCCAAAATGGGAAATTTAAAATCTAGAAAGAAGGTACCGAAGACTAGTTTTATCTATTAAGATAAAAATGATAAAAATGAATTATGTGAAGAAAAATAAGTTGAATTTAAAACTGGAAACCATGCTTCCATGATGGACACCATTAAAAAATCAGAACCATCAAAAGATAATGGTGGAGACAATAAGTTGAAAACTAATTCCAATCACCAGTTTCAACATAAAGATGCAGTTAGTAAGTTTAAGATCAATTGTAAGAGATTCAATAAGTGGAAATTAATTATAGAAGAATCATCTAATTATGTTGATCATCTCAAAGATGAAATTTAATGACTGGAAGAATTTTTAAATGTGTATTATAAAATAATTGAAATCACTAATGATGTAGTGGATCTGAATCTGAGAATTTAAGAGCAAGAAAAGGTCATCAATGACCTCACCACCAGACTGGAATAAAATACCAAGACTATAGAGTGTCTTAAAGATGAAGTTGTTACTCTTAGGAGTAAACTTGATAGTGAATAAATTTCAAAATAATCAAGGAAGGAAATACATTTTAGAAGGTTATCAGATGTTGTGTTGTTAGAGAGGGAAAACGTGGTTCTAATGGAGTTGAAAATATTTTAAATGATCAATGACCTTATTACATGGGAAATAGTGGAATTGGTTGTGAGGAAGAATCTTCTAATGCTGAAAATAAAGGCTACCATAATAAAGGAAAGATAAAAGTGGGTGATGTGGAAAAATAACCCTAAGTGCTGAAAAAGAAACCACCAATTCAATCTAAAAGAATAAAAGAGGAATATACTCAAGCCTCCAGGAATTAGAGGTAGTCACACTACTATCCCACGGAAGAAGGAAGGAGGATAAACATAATTGGGGAGAAATTTCCTCTCATGAATTTACAATTCTGTGGATATTGGGGTCATACCATGTCTTCTTGCGAAGAGGTAAGAAAATGTTTGAATAGAGAAGAGATGGTAGTTTAAAAAAGGAGAAAAAATCCATATCCTATTTTTTTAAAAGAAATAATTTATATGGATATTATTTTATTTGTTCTAACATTGGTCATAAGGCCACCGATTGCAGGTAGACTAGGGACATGGACACCTCATACCAAATTCTGAGACAAGTCAATGTTTATCAACAAGACAATTTTCTCTTACAAATGGATTTTCACCTCTGAAATAATATTTCAACTATAAAAAACCCATGTACATGGAAGAGAGAACTGAAAGTCCTTCACAGTAATACACTCAATCCAATGTCTCATGGAAAGAAAAGAAGAAAATTGAGAAATCCAACCCTGCAGAGGTGTCCGTCAAAGCTACAAAAATCAACAACATCTAGATTCTAGATAGAGTTTGTTCATCTCATATGAAAGGTAATGAAGACCTATTAATGGATGTCAAGAGGAGGGTTGATGTAAAATTACGGTTTGGTAATGATGGAACTCTGAAAATCAAAGGTAGTGGAAGTACTGGACAAGCTTAGGAAGAGATAAAGAAAACTGAAGTCCTATATGTGGATGGACTATGTCATAATATCCTCAGTGTGAGTCAACTCTATGACTTAAGACTTATAGTTACTTTTAATAAAAGAAAGATGCACTATCAAGGGAAAGATAGAAAATTCTCTTATGAAGGGATGAAGAATAGAAGGAAACCTATATGAGGTAAATAGTAAGGAAAACATTTTCTACAAGACTATTGAGGAAAAAAATAACCTGTGGCATAGTAAATTGGGGGCACATCAATCAACAAGACCTGGAGAAAATATCCAAATTAAATATTGTCGTAGACATTCTCATCCTGAAGCATGAACATGAAAAGTCTTGTGATGCTTGCATTCGGGGGACGATGGTCTGCAGTTCATATCATCCAAAGAAGAAAAAGGAAATCTCATCGTCTTGATCTCAGTCATACAGTCATATGTGTCCCGATAAATGTTTCTGAAACACATGGAGAAAGGTACATTTTTTTTCATAGGTGATTGCAGTAGAATGACACGTGTAATGGTTATACACAAGAAAATTCAAGTGATACATTGCATGAAAACATATTGTTGAATCACCGAGAATGATACTAGAAGAACAATAAAAGTTACGTGATCTAACAAAGAAGGGGAATACATGTCCATTGAATTCGAAAATTACCTGGAGAAGGATGGGATACAACATGAGGTAACTGCTATTAGAACTCCACAATAAAATGGAGTTGTTGAGCAAAAGAATCAACAGGTGTACAACATGGTATGAACTATGCTGATTGAGGGTTGTATTCAATGAAACTAATGGAAAGAGGTTTTTCAAGATACAATGTATATTCAAAATCAAACAGGGCTGTTTATGGGTGAGACGAAGACACCATATGAATTGTGGCATGGAAGGAAGCCCTCTTTGAAATACTTTCATATTTTTGGAAGTAAATGCTTCATCAAAAGAAGAATAAGAAAATCAACGAAAGTATGGTAAAAGTGAAGATAAAGGAATTATCCTTGGATACTCAATGAACAAAAAAGCCTACAAGTGATTCAACAAGCCCATAGGAAGGATAGTGGAAATTAGTGATGTTACGACCATTAAAGAGAAAGCCACAAATGCTTCAAGGATTTCATATGCTGATGTGATAGAAACTGAGTAAGAAAGTGAACTTAGAGTAAATACAAACACTGAAATAGAGGAAGGTGTAAAAAACACTAAGGAGTCACATCATGATGTTGACTCAGAAGAAGAATCTGAAGAGGAAACCTTGGTTGGAGAGAATGCGACTGAACCTCATAGGAGAAATTGAAGAGCTAATATTGAGCCATCTAACATAATTGGGGACATGAGTGCACCCACATTAATAATGAGGATGAGTAATAACAGACAATATGAATTTCTATCAGTTGGGGAACCATCCTATTTTGAAGAAGCTGGAAAGGATAAATCTTGGGTGAAAGCCAAGTATAAAGATTATATCAAATTGAGAAGAATCAGACATGGGATCTAGAAAAGATACCCAAAGGTCACAATGTGATTGGTACAAAATGGATCTTTAAGAAAAAGTTTTATGAGCATGGAAGTGTTATTAGAAACAAGGAATTACATTCATGTAAAGAATATTCCCATATTGAATGTGTTGATGTTGAAGACACCTTTGCTCCGGTGGCTAGACTAGAGTCAATCAGGATTTTCCTTGCCATTGAAATCCAAATAGGATATAAAGTATATCAAATGGATGTCAAGATAACATTCCTGAATGGTTTTCTTGAAGAAGAAGTCTACATTGAACAACTAGTGGGTTTTTTTCTTGGTGTTGATGAAAAAAAGGTTTTCAAACTAAATAAAGCACTCTATGGATTGAAACATGCACCACAGGCATGGTACTCTCGATTGTATTTTTATATCAAGAAGTGGGAATTCAAAATAGGAAGAGTAGATCACAATATCTATGTGAATAATTCTCCAAAATATCAGTCCATTATTATAGTTTACGTTGATGACATTATATTTGGTGGTAGCTGGAAGAAATCAGTAGATTAATTCACCAATCACATGAAATTAGAAATTGAAATGTCTATGATTTGGGAGCTCGCATATTTCGTGGGGCTTCAGGGGATTCAAAAGAAGGATTATACATTTGTTTGTCAGGAAACGTATGCAAGAGAGCTACTGAAGAAATTTAATATTCATGACTCGAAACTAATTTCAACCATGATTGTGTTTGGAACCAAACATGGAAGTCATGGGGATGGTACCTTTGTAGATCCCACAATGTACATAAGGATCATTGGGAACTTATTGTACCTGATAGCTACATAACGAAACATTGTCTTTGCAACATGATTAGTAGCCAACATTCAGAGTAATCTGAAGGAAGAACATATGGAAGTAATAAAAATACTCATGATTTATATTCAAGGTACTCACAATTGTGGCTTATAATTTTCTGTAGGAAGGGTCAATGAATTATCATCATTTTCTAATACTGAATGGGATGGAGATATAGTTGACAGAAAGTCCACTAGTGGAAGAGCATTCTATGATGGGAAGAATTGCGTTGGATGGTTGATTAACAAATAAGAAAGTACTTCTCTCAGTACTACTGAATCCATGTATATCTTCTCTACAACCAAATGAAATCAACTACAATCGATGATGCAAAAACAGGCAGATATTGGGGATGAGGTGAAACAACCAATGGTGATTTACTATGATAACAAGAGCACAATTGATCTTACGAAGAATCATGTTCTTCATTCTCGTACAAAACATATTTAAATCAGATATCACTTTATCAAGGAAAGAGTTGAACAATGCGTGATTAAATTGGATCATGTTAGAACTAATGACCATGTGGTCTATCTCCTAACCAAGCCACTATCAACAACTAAGTTTGAGAAACATCGGTTGAACCTCAGTGTTTATCCACCTCCCAGTGTATAAGGAGGTTTTGAAATTCCCCTCCCCCTAAAAATTTTAACTATTTTAATATGTGTTGTGAAAGTGTTTTAGGTTTATGGGGGAGATACGATCCAGGGGGAGTATGTTCTGAGCTCTAAAATAGATTATTATCTGTCTTTGGGTTTATTTGCAATGGGTGATAAATGGATAGAATGTGGTGTCTCTAGATGAGGGAAGAGATAGAGAATCATGAGGCAGTATGGAGAGAATAGTGAAGGGAAATAGTTAGAGCTTAGAATGTGGTGTCTCTAGATGAGGTAATCTAGAGAGAATTGTGGCTGAAGATAGAGATAATAGTGAAGGGAAATAGTTAGAGCTTTCTTTTAGACACATGAGAACACAATTCAGGTATTCTCTCTTATTTTCTACACTGATCATTACTCACATAGACTTACACTGTTGGATGAGTTGATTCTTGTGTATCAGGTATCAATAGTTGCTGGTTCTCTTTTGACTCTATCTGGATATTTCCAACAAACCAAAATGGGGAGATTGTTGAACTATGACTATTCTATGCAGGAAATGGAGTGTGATTTGTGTTTTTCTTCAATCCTCATTATAAGTTCAGAATATTTTCTAGGAAAGGGATAATAAAGTTCAACCAGGCAAGAATATCGAAGGTGGCGTTGTTTCCCAGTGTTTGACAATTTTTTGGGCCTAAAAATCAGAAAATGAAGAAATGTGTGTTTGGAAAAAGAAGTTGTGCACAAGATTGGATGGTGTTTTGAAACATGCACGCGGGGCTCTTTTTGGGATCAATTCGTCAAAACATGGAAAAGGAAAAATAGCGTGTGCAAGACATTAATGTTTGTGAAAAATGGTATTGCATGAAATAATCTTACACACCGAATGCGATGTAAAAAGGGGTTTTTCATGCTCAGAAAGAGACTTATGTGCTCTAACACAAACGCATCAGGATATTGCATATAGGGTCACCAAAGGCCTATAAATATGTGGCTACCCCCATGGAAGGATTAAGAATTTTCCAATGGAAATATTTTTGCTCATCCATGTGAAATATTTTCATGAGAAAGATTGGAAAAGAGTTAATCTTGTGCGAAATCTGTTCCTTTAGTCTGAAAAGACAAAGTGAACCCTTTGGTGTAGATGTGTGGAAGATAAGTGTTGCGAAAGAAGTTTTGGTTTCACGAAATCTATCTTTCATGACAATTCCCAAATATTGAACACAAGTTTTTGAATTGTGTGCAAGTGTTAGGTTATGGTTCTAACAGGCTACTGAATATCCAGTTCAGTAGTTCAGTGATTTCAAGTGAATCATTTTTTAACTTTAATGCAAGAAGTGTCTTTTGATGAAGTGAGATAATTACTTCAATTCAATTATATTGAAGTGACCCTCAAGTCGATAAAAAGAGTTTGAATTCTCTCAAGGTAGTGAGCTAGGGGGAGTCGAGGGAATTGATCCGAGGGACATAGTGAGCTTTTCCTAAACCTTGTAAAGGTAGTGTGACTAGAATAGAGTGACTATGAACAAATCTTGTAATCCATAAACTTTTAAATATTAGTGTATTTAGGTACTACTAACACACTGTCGGTGTATTCTCCTTGGACGTATCCCTTTGCAGTGAACCAAGTAAAAGTGCTGTGTCATTTCCCTGATTACATTTGTTTGATAGATTTAACAAGTTTCTACCAAAATGGGAACAAGATTCACAACTTTAAAAAGATAAAGTTGACTCCTTAATTCACCCCACCCCTCTCAGGGTGTTCCGGTGTCCTTCATGTGGTATCAGATGGAGGTTCACTGGTGTTTGATTTGTCTTATACCATTATGGAGAATTCTGCCACTGTCTGGGGAGTCGCCCACTTCGATGGAAGTAATTTTTAGATCTGGAAGAACAGAATGAGATCTCATCTAAGATATCTTGGAATAGAAGTCCTATTTTCTACTGTACAAGGAATAAAAGTCACTGATCCAACATTCCTAGATATGATTTATATAGACAAAAAAAATTCCTGATGCAGATGCTAAAGAACATAATGCACTCACCACAACCTTTTCTGATCAGATCTATCTAAAGGTGGTGAGTTTCACCTCATCAAAGTCCATGTGGGATAAAATTTAAAATATTTATGAAGGTGACAACAATGTAAAGGAGGTGAAAATAAAATTCTTGCACAATAGGTTTGATGATATGAAGATGCATGCTGATGATAATGAAGACTCCTTCAATCGAATTACTGAAGTTGTTGGAGAAATTCAGGATCTAGGTGAAGAAATAAAAGGCATTGATATTGTAAAGAAAATATTAAAAATACTTCTACCCCTGTAAAACGCAATGTTTTTAGCCCACGAGGAAAGAGATCTTTCCAAACTATCTCCAGATGATCTGCTGAGAAGCCCGGTGGTATATGAATTGAGTGTTAAACCAGAAGATGTTATGACTCGAGTGAGAAACGAAATGGTGTTCAAGTCCATAGAGAAACTGAAAATTTCAAAAAATAGTTGTTAATATTATGAGGAAAATAAATTACTTATCTCATTTACAAGAATTTATAGAAGGGAAAAGGGAAATTCAATGGGAAGTTACCTTTTTCTTTCTTTCATTGTGGAAATGTAGGGAACATTGCCTCTTAGTACTTAAGAAAGATCAATGATAAAGATAGTTAAGATAAAAACATTTAGAAGCCTCAGAAAAGGTTTTTCAAAAAGTTAGACTTCAAATCTAGAAAGAAAGTACCGAAGAAGAGTTTTATCTGTGAAGAGGAAGATGAAGATACTGAATTCCATGAAGAAGAAGAACCAGAATTTAAAACTAGAAACCATGATTCCATGATGTACACCATTGAAAAATTAGAACCATCAAAAGATAATGGTGGAGTCAATCAGTTGAATACTTATTTCAAAACCTAGTTCCAACTTAAAGAAATTGTTAGTAAGTTTAAGATCAATTGTTAGAGTTGCAATAAGTGGAAATCAATTGTAGAAAAATCCTATGATTATGTTGATCGGATCAAAGCTGAAATTGAATGACTGGAATAATTTGTAAAAGTGCAGTCTAAAATCCATGAAATCACTGATGATGTAGTTCATTTGAAGATAATAATTGAAGACCAGGAAAAGGTCATCCATGACCTCACACCAGAGTCTGAGAAGCTATTTGAATGGAGATGAGTTGGAAAAGGTCATCCATACCAAATCTTTTGAGAAGATGCAAGAATCTATTTGAATAGAGAAGAGATGAGAGTTTAACAAAGGATAACATTTTCATATCCCAATTATTTTAGAAGCACAAATTTCAATGGATACCGTTTTATTTGTTCTAACTTTATTTATAAGGACAGTGATTATAGGCAGAGGAGGGACATGGAAACCTCATTTTAGAGTCTAAGACAAGTCAAAGTTCCTGAACAAGACAATTTTTCTCTTAAAAATAGCTTTGATCCTCAGGAAGAATATTTCAACTATAAAGAACTTGTGTACAAGGAAGAGATAATTGAAAGGTTATCACTGTCCTACACTCCGTCCATTGTCTCATGGAATGAAAAGAAGAATATTGAGAAATCCAACCATGCAGAGGTATCCCTCAAAGCTACAAAAAGAAACAACCCCTGGATTCTAAATAGATGTTTTTTGTTTCATATAACTAGCAATGCAGACCTATTAACGTATTTCAAGAGGAGGGTGGATGGAAAAGTACAGTTTGGTAATGATGGAGCTATGAAAATCAAAGGCAGTGGAAGTACTGACCTAGCTAACGGAGAGCTAAAGAAAACAGAAGTCCTTAATGTGGATGGATTACATCATAATCTCCTCAGTGTTTTTCAACTCTGTGACTCATGACTTACAGTTACTTTTAATCAAAAATTCCACACTATCAAGGGAAAGAAAAGAAATTCACTTATAAAGGGATGTAGAATAGAAGGAAACCAATATCAGGTTAATAGTAAAGAAAACGTTTTCTACATGAATATTAAAGAATAAAATAACCTATGGCATTCTAGATTGGTGCACATCAATCAATAAGACATGGAGAAAATATCAAAATTGAATTTTTTCATATACATTACCAACATGATGCGTGAACGTGAAAAGTCTTGTGACGTTTTCATTCAGGGGAAGATGATATGTAGTTCATATCATCCAAAGGAGAAAAGGGGATATCATCTTCTTGATCTCATTCATACATACGTATGTGGCCTGATAAATGTTTTTAGAACACCTAGAGAAAGGAACGTTGTTCTTTTCATAGATTATTATAGTAGAATGGAATGTGTAATGGTTATACACATGAAAGGACAAGTTCTTGACTGCATGAAAGTATATATTCGAATCGCCGAGAATTATACTGGATGAATAATAAAAGTGATGTGATCTGACAGTGGATCAGAATACATGTCCATTGAATTTGAAAATTACCTAGAGAATCATGGAATATAACATGAGGTAACTATTGTGGGAACTCCACAATAAAATGGAGTTGTTGAGAACTGGAATCGACAACTGAACAACATGGTAAGAAATATGATGATTGAGAGTTGTATTCCACTACATTACTGGAAAGAGGCCTTTCAAGCTGTAGTGTATATTCAAAATCGTACAGGGCCTTATATGGGTGAGACGAAGGTACCATATTAATTATGGCATGGAAGGAAGATCTCTTTGAAATAAGATCATGTTTTTTTTTATATAAATGATTCATCATAAACAAAGAAGAAAATCAAGGAAAGTATGGTGACAATGAAGATGAATGAACTTTCCTTGGATACTCAATGAACTGTAAAGCCTACAAGTGTTTCAAAAAACACTTCAAAAGGATTGTGGAAAGCAGTGATGTTAAGATCATTGAATAGAAAACCACAAACTCTTCAAGGATTTCATATGCTGATGTGATATAAAGTGATTAAGAAAGTGAACATGGAGTGAATACAAATATAGAAATAGGTGAAGGTGTACAAAACACTCAAGAGTCACATCATGATGTTGACTCAAAATAAGAATCTTAAGAGGAATCCTTGGTTGGATAGAATGCTCCTAAACCTCATAACAGAAATCGAAGAGATTATATTGATACATCTAACATAATTGTGGACAGGAGTGAACCCACACAAACAAGAAGTTTGAGGAATAATATAGAATCTATATTTGTGTCAGTTGGGGAACCATCTATATTTGAAGAAGCTGCAAAAGATGAATCTTGGGTGAAATCCCTGAATGAAGTGCTAGATATAATTGGCAAGAATTAGACATGTGATCTAGTCAAGAGACCCGAAGGGTACAATGTGATTGGTACAAAATGGTTCTTCATGAACATGTTTTATGAGCATGTAAGTGTTATTAGAAATAAGGAACAATTGGTATGTAAACGATATTCCCATATTAAAGGTTTTGATGTTGAATAAAACATTTCTCTAGTGGATATATTGGAGTCAATAAGTCTTTTCCTTTCCATGGCACTCCAAAGAGGATATAAAATACATCAAATGGATGTAAAGACAACATTATAGAATGGTCTTTGTGAAGAAGAAGTATAAATTTAATAACTAGTTGCTTTTCTTCATGGTAATGATGAAACCAAGGATTGAAAAATAAATAAAGCACTTAATGGATTGAAATAGGCACCATAGGTGTGGTCCTCCTGGTTTGATTCTTATCTCAAGAAGCTAGAATTCAAAAGTGGAGGATTAGATCACAATCTCTATGTGAAGAATTATAAAAAAGATTAGTTCATGGTTTTAGTTTACATTGATGACATTATATTTGGTGGTAGCAAGTAGAAATCAGTATGTGAATTCACCAATCACATGAAATCAGAATTTTAAATGTCTATGATTTGTTATCTAACATATTTCTTGGGGTTTCAAGTGATTCAAAAGAAGGATTACACTTTCATTTCTCAGGAAAATTATGCAAGAGAAATACTGAAGAAATCTAATATACATGAATCGAAACCATTGTCAAATATTATTGAGGTTGGAACCAAACTTGGAAAGCATGAGGATGTGACCTTTGTAGATCCCACAATGTACGAAAGGATCATTGTATGTTTATTGAACCAGATAGCAATAAGACCAGACATTGTCTTTGCAACATTCTTAGTGGCCCACTTTCAGATTA
This sequence comes from Viscum album, assembly GCA_963277665.1. Classification (NCBI taxonomy): domain Eukaryota; kingdom Viridiplantae; phylum Streptophyta; class Magnoliopsida; order Santalales; family Viscaceae; genus Viscum; species Viscum album. The sequence continues at coordinate 1,198,115,578 of OY728143.1, read as the reverse complement.
ATCCGAAGGAAAAACATATGGCAGCCGAACAAAAAATCATGAGGTATATTCAAGGTACTCAAAATTGAGGTTTATACTAAGCTTCAAGAAGGGATATTGAATTATCAGTGTTTTTCGATGTAGAATGTGCTGGAGATTTAGTTGATAGAAAATCCACTAGTGGTGGAGCATTCTATGTTGGTAAGAACTGTGTCTGTTGGTTGACTAATAAATAGAAAAGTACATCTCTCAGTACTGTTTATGCCCAGTATATCTCTGATACAAAGGTATTCACTCAACTACTATGGATGAAGCAACAAATGATAGATATTGGTGATGAATTGAAACCACCAATGACGATTTACTGTGATAATAAGAGCAAAATTGATCTTACGAAGAATCCTGTTTAGCATTCTCATACAAAACATATTGAAATCATATATCACTTTATCAAGTAAAAAATTTGAACAAGGCATGATTGAATTGGGTCATGTCAGAACTAATGAGAAAGTGGGTGATATCCTGACCAAGCCACTATCAGCGGCTACGTTTGAGAAACATTGGTTGAACCTTACTGTTTAGCCACCTATCAGTGTATAATCAGGTTATGAAACTCCCCTCTCCCCAATTTTTTTAACTATTTGAATATGTATTGTAGAAGTGTTTTAGGTTAATGGGGGGATCCAAGGGGAGTATGTTTTGAGCTCTACAAAAGATGAATATCCATCTTTGGGTTTACTTATTATGGGGGAGAAATGGATAGAATGTGGTGTCTCTAGAAGAGGTAAGACAAAGAGAATCATGGCTAAAGATGAAGAGAATAGTGAAGGGAAATAGTGTGATCATATAATGTGGTGTCTCTAGATGAGGGAATATAGAGAGAATTGTGGCTGAAGATAGAGAGAATAGTGAAGGAAAATAGTTAGATATTTATTTTAAACAACTGATAACATAATTCATGTCTTCTCTCTTGTTTTCGACACCGATCATTACTCCCATAGACTTAGTGTGTTGGATGAGTTGATTCTTGCGTATTAGGTTTTAATAGTTGTTGGTTCTCTTTTGACTCTATCTAGAGATTGGCAACAAACCCAAACGAAGAGATTGTTGGAACCACAACTATTCTATGCCAAAAATCAAGTATTATTTGTGTTTTTTTGTCAATCCTCATTGGAAGTTCAGAATGTTTTACAGGAAAGGGATCATAAAATTCATGCAGACAACAATATTGAATGTGGCATAATTTCCTAGTGTTTGACATATTTTTAGGCCTAAAAATTGGAAAATAAAGAAATGTGTGTTTGTCAAGGGAAGTTTCAGATAATATTAGAGGGTGTTTGGAAACATTCACGTAAGTTTCATTTTGGGATCAGTTCATCAAAATATGGAAAAGGAAAAATAGTCTGTGTAGGACATAAATGTGCGCGAAAGATGGTGTTGTGCGAAAGAATCATATGTTCCCAATGCGACGACAAAAGGGGTTTTGTGTGTTCAGAAATAAACATACATGCACCGACAAAAAACATTGGGATCATGAGAACAGGGTCGTAAAAGGCCTATAAATATGCAGCTACCACCATGGAAGGCGTAATAATTTTCCAATAAAAATATTTTTTCTCAGCTGTGTTGAATATTTACACACGAAATATTGGAAAGGAATTAATCTTTTGGGCAAGGTGTTCCTTTAGTATGAAAATACCAACTAAACTCTTCTGTGCAGTTGTGCGGAAGATAAGTGTTGCGTAAGAAAGTAGGGGTTTCTCTAAATACATCTTTCGCGACAATTCCAAAATCCTGTGTGCAAGTTGATTAATTGCGGGCAAGTGTTGGGTTATGCTTATAACAAGATTCTGAATATCTATTTTAGTAGTTTAGTGATTTCAAGTGCAGCATTTCTGGAATTTGATGCAAGTGTTGTATCATGATGAAATGAGATAATGACTTCAATGCAATTATGTTGAAGTGACCATCAAGTCGATAAACTAATTTTTACTTCTCACAATGTAGTGAGCTAGGGGGAGTCGAGGGAAGTGATTCGAGGGATGTAATGATCTATCCATGAACCTTGGAAAGGAAGTGTTCCTAGAACAAAGTCACTATGACCAAATATTGTAATCATAAAACTTGTAAATATTAGTGGATTTAGGTACAACCGATACATGGTCGGTGTATTCTCCTTTGATGTAGAAATTTGCGATGAACCAACTAAAAGTGTTGTGTCATCTCCCATATTTCATTTGTTTGATAGATTTAACAAGTTCCTAACAACATGGGAATAAGATTCACAACTTTAAAAAGATAATTTTGACACCCTAATTCACGCCTCCACTATTATGGTGTTCATGGTCCTTCAAGTGGTATTATACAGAGGTTCATTGGTGTTTTATCGGTCTTATACCATTATGGAGAATTCTGCCAATGTCTGGGGAGTCCCCCTCTTTGATAGAAGTAACATTCAGATCTAGAAGAACAGAATGATATCTCATCTAAGATATCATGGAATGGAAGTCCTATATTCTACCGTGCGAGGAATACAAGTCACTGATCCAACAGGCCTGACTATGACTAACATAGGCAAGAAAATTTCTGATGCAGATGCTAAAGCATATAATGCACTCACCGCAACCCTTTCTGATCAGATCTATCTAAAGGTGATGAGTTTCACCTCAGCAAATTCCTTGTGGGGAAAACTTAAAAATATTTATGAAGGCGACAACAAAGTGAATGAGTTGAAAATACAAGTCCTGCACAATATGTTTGATGAACTAAAGATGCATCCTGAGGAGAATGGAGACTCCTTTTTTAATCTAATTACTGAAGTGGTTGGAGAAATTCATGGTCTAGGTGAAGAAATCAAAGACATTGATATTGTAAAGAAAATATTATGAATACATCCATCCCTATAAAATTCAAAGGTTTCAGCCCTTTAGGAAAGATATCATTACAAATTTTCTCTAGATGATCTACTGAGCAGCCTGGTGGCATATGAAATGTGAGTCAAACAAGAAGATGGTATTACTCGAGTGGGAACGGAAATGGTGTTCAAGGCCATGGAGAAACTAAAAATTTTAAAATATAGTAGTGGTGAAGATAATGAGGAAAAATAAATTCTTTCTCTCATTTCAAAGAAGTTCTATAAGGGAAAATTGAAACTCAAAGGGAAGTTACCTCTTTCTTGCTTTTTTTGTAGAAAAGATGGGCACATTTCCTCTTAGTGATTAAGAAAGATCAATGATAAAGATAGTAAAGATGGAAATATTGAGAAGCCATAGAATTTTTTTCTAAAAAGGTAGACTTAAAATATAGAAAGAATGTACCGAATAAGTGTTTTATCTGTGAATATGAATATGGTGTTAATGAATTATGTGAAGAATAAGAAGAACCAAAATTTAAAACTGGAAAACCAGATTCAATGATGGACACCATTGAAAAATCAGAACCATCACAAGATAATGGGGGAGGCAAATTGTTTACAACTAATTCCAATCCCTGGTTTCAACTTAAATATTCTGTTATTATGATTATGATCAAATGTAAGATTTGAAATATGCGAAAATCTATTGTAGAAGAATCATGTGATTATGTTGATCAGATCAAATATGAAATTGAATGACTAGAAGAATTTGTAGAAGTGCAGTATAAAATCCTTGAAATCACTGATGATGTAGTGGATCTGAAGATGAGAATTGATGAGTGGACAAAGGTCTCCAATGAACTCACGACGAGACTGGAAGAATAGACCAAGAATACCGAGGGTCTTGAAGAGGAATTTGTTACTATTATGATTAAACTTGAGGGTGAATCAATTTCAAAATAATCAAGGAAGAAAATAAAGTTTAGGAGGATGTCAGATGCTGAGTTGTTGGAGAGAGAAAAATGTGGTTCTAATGGAGTTGAATATATTTTAAATGATCAAAGACCTACTTACATGGGATATAGTACAATTAGTTGTGAGGAAGAATTATCAAATGTAGCAAATAAAGGTGACCAAAATAAAGGAAAGCTAAAAGTGGGTGATGTAGAAAAATCACGTGATGTGATGAAAAAGAAACCCCCAATTCGATCTTAAATAAGAACAAAAGACTATCCTCAAGACTCTGGGAATAAGAGGAAGTCAATGTACTATCCCATGAAAGAAGGAATGAGGATAAAAATAATTTGGGAGAAATTTTCTCTTATAAAGTGTCTGTTCTGTGGATATTTGGGCCATAACATGTCTTATTGTGAAGAGGTAAGAATCTATTTGAATGGAGAAAATATGGGAGTTTAAAAAAGGAGAACAAATTCATATCCTAATTCTTTTAGAAGAGGAAATTTCTATGGATATTTTTTTTCTTTTTTCTAACTTTTGTCATAAGGCCGTTGATTGCAGGCAGAGGAGGGACATGGACACCTCATACCGGGGTTCGAGATAAGTCAAAGTTCATCAAAAAGATAGTGTCTCTCTTATAAATAAATTTTCTACTCTGGAATATGATTTCAACTATAAAGAACCCATGTACACGGAAGAGATAATTGAAAGGCCGTTAGTGTCCTACACTCAGTCCAATGTCTCATGGAAAGAAAAGTAGAAAACTGAGAAATCAATCCCTAAAGAGGTATCCCTAAAAGCTAAAAAACAAAACATCTCATATATTCTAGATAGAGGTTTTTCATCTCATGTGACAATTAATGTATACCTATTAACGGATGTCAAGAGGAGGGTTGATGGAAAAGTACTGTTTGGTAATGATGGAGCTCTGAAAATCAAAGGCAATGGAAGTATTGAACTAGCTAATGGAGAGATAAAGAAAATTGAAGTCCTTTTTGTGGATGGCCTATGTCATAATATCCTCAGCAGGAGTCAAATTTTTGACTCAGGACTTATAGTTACTTTTAATAAAAAAAAGCTGCACTATCAAGTGAAAGATTGTAAATTCACTTATGAAGAGATACCAAATATAAGGAATACTACATCGGGTTAATAGTAAATAAAACATTTGGTACATGACTATTGAGGAAGAAAATAACCCGTGGAATCATACATTGGTGCACATCAATCAACAAGATATGGAGTAAATATCAAAATTGAAGAATTTCATAGACATTCTCAACCTGAAGAATGAACGTGAAAAGTATTGTGATGCTTGAATTTGGGGGAAGATGGTCTGCAGTACATATCATCCAAAGTAGAAAATGGAATCACATCTTCTTGATCTCATTCATATAGACATATGTGGCCTAATAAATGATTCTGGAACACATGGAGAAAGGTACTTATTTCTTTTCATAGATGATTGTAGTATAGTAAAATGTGTAATGGATATACACAGGAAATGACAAGTTCTTGATTGCATGAAAACATATCATCAAATCTCCAAGAATGATACTGGACATACAATAATAGTGCAGCGATCTTTCAATGGAAGGGAATATAGGTCCATTGAGTTTGAAAATTACCTAGAGAAGCATGAGATACAACATGAGGTAACTGATGTGAGAACTCCATAATAAAATGGAGTTGTAGAGTGCAAGAATCGATAGTTGAACAACATGGTAAGAACTATGCTGATTGAGAGTCGTATTCCACGACACTACTGGAAAGAGGCCGTTCAATCCTTAGTGTATGTTCAAAATCGAATAAGGCTTTATATGGGTGAGACGAAGACAATATATGAATTGTGGCATGGAAGGAAGCCCTCATTGAAATACTTTTGTGTTTTTGGATGTAAATGTTTCATCACAAACAAAGAAGAAAATCATGGTAAGTATGGTGAAAATGCAGATTATGGAAATTTCCTTGGATACTCATTGAAAAAAATGCTTATAAGGGTTTCAACAAGTGCTTAGGAAGGATAATGGAAAGCAGTTATGTTAAGATCATTCAAGAGAAAACCACAAATGCATCAAGTATTTTATATGATGATGTGATAGAAAGTGAGAAAGAAAGTGAGCGTGGAGTAAATAAAAATACATAAATATAATAAGGTGTACAAAACACTCAAGAGTCACATCATGATGCTGAATTAGAAGAAGAATCTGAAGAGGGAACCTTGTCTAGAGAGAATGTGACTAAACCTCATAGGAGAAATAGAAAGAGCTGATATAGATACATCTAAAATAATTGGGGATAAGAGTGAACCCACACAAATAACTATGATGAGGAATAACACACAATATGCATTTCTGTCAGTTGGGGAAACATCCTCATTTGAAGAAGCTATAAAGGATGAATGTTGGGTGAAATCCATGAATGAATAGTTATATCAAATTGACAAGAATCGGACATGGGATCTAGTCCAGTGACCTGAAGTTCACAATGTGATTGGTACAAAATGGATCTTCAAGAAAAAGTTTTATTAGCATGTGTTATTAGAAACAATGAATGACTGGTATGTAAAGGATATTCTTATATTTAAGGTGTTTATTTAGAAGAAACCTTTGCTTCAGTGGCTAGACTAGAGTCAATTAGGATTTTCCTTTCCATGGAACTCCAAAAGGATATAAAGTATGTCAAATTGATGTCAAGAAAACATTCTTGAATGGTTTTCTCAAATAAGAAGTCTACATTGAAAAAATAGTGGGCTTACTTCTTAGTACTGATGAAACAAAGGTTTGTAAACTAAAGAAATCACTTTATGGATTGAAATAGGCACCAACGACATGGTACTCTTGGTTAGATTATTATCTCAAGAAGATAGAATTCAAAAGTGGAGGAGTAGATCACAATCTCTATGTGAAGAATTCTCCAAAAGATCAGTTCATGGTTCTAGTTTATAATCATGACATTATATTTGGTGATAGCAGGAAGAAATCATTAGATAAATTCACCAATCACATGAAATTAGAATTTGAAATGTATATGATTTGGGAGATAAAATATTTATTGGGGCTTCAGGTGATTCAAAAAGGAAGATTACATGTTCATTTCTCAGGAAAAGTATGCAAGAGATCGACTAAAGAAATTTAATATGCATGACTCAAAACCAATGTCAACTCTGATTTGTGGTTATAACCAAACTTGGAATTCATGAGGATGTGACCTTTCTAGATCCCACAATTTACAGAAGGATCATTGGGAGCTTATTGTACCTAATAGCAACAGGACCAAACATTGCCTTTGCAACATTCTTAGCAGACCACTTTCAGAGAAATCTGAAGGAAGAATGTATAGTAGCAGTAAAAATAATAATGTGGTATATTTAAGGTACTCACAATTTTGGCTGATACTTTGCTGCAGGAAGGGATAGTGAATTATCAGGGTTTTCTGATGCTGAATAGGCTAGAGATGTAGTTGATAGAAAGTCCACCCGTGGTGGAGTATTCTATGTTGGGAAGAACTATGTTGTCTAGTTGATCAAGAAATAAGAAACTACTTCAATCAGTACTATTGAAGCTGAGTATATCTCTACTACAAAGGCATGCACTCAACTACAATGGATGAAGCAACAACTGACAGATATTTGGGATGAGGTGAAATAGCCAATGGTGATTTACTGTGATAACAAGGTCGTAATTGATCTTACGAAGAATCATTTGCCGTATTCTCATAAAAAACATATTGAAATCAGATATCACTTTATCAAGGAAATTTTTTAACACGGAATGATTAAATTTGATCATATCGGAACTAATGAGAATGTGGCTGATATCTTGACCAAGCCACTGTCAGCGGCTATGTTTGAGAAACATCGGTTGAACCTCAGTGTTTATCCACCTCCCAATGCATAAGGAGGTTATGAAATTCCCATATCCTTGATTTATTAACTGTTTTAATATGTGTTGTGGAAGTGTTTCCAGTTTACGGGGGAGATACAATCCATGGGGAGTATGTTCTAAGCTCTAGAATGGATGATTATCCATCTTTGGGTTTATTTAAAATGGGGGAGAAATGGATTGAATGTGGTGTCTCTGGATGAGGGAAGACAAAGAGAATCGTCGATGAATATGGAGGGAATAGTGAAGGGAAATAGTTAGAGCTTAGAATGTGGTGTCTCTAGATGAGGGAAGACAGAGAGAATCGTGGCTGAAGATGGAGAGAATAGTGAAGGGAAATAGTTAGATCTTTATTTTAAACACATGAATACACAATTCATCTCTTCTTAGTTGTTTTCTACACCGATCATTGCCCATGTAGACTTAGTGTGTTGGCTCAGTTGATTCTTGTGTATCTGGTTTTAATAGTTGATGGTGCTCTTTTGACTCTTTTTGGAGATTTCTGACAAACCCAAAGGGGTAGATTGTGGAGCCACGACCATTCTATTGAGTAAATGGAGTATGGTTTATTTTTGTTTTGAATCATAATTATATGTTCACAATGTGTTCTAGGAAAGGGATTATATAGTTCAAGCAGACAACAATGTTGAAGGAGGTGTCGTTTCCCATTGTTTGACAATTTTTTGGGCCAAAAAATTTGAAAATGAAGAAATGTTTGTTTTGAAAAGGAAGTTGCATGCAAGATTTGAGGGTGTTTGGAAATAGGCACATAAGTCTAATTTTGGGATCAGTTCATCAAAATATGGAAAAGGAAAATTAGTGTGGGAAATACAGAAAAGTGTGCGAAATATGGTGTTGTGCGAAAGAATCTTACACGCCCAATATGATGTCAAAATGGGGTTTTCAAGATCAAAAAGAAACTAATGTGCACTAAAAAAATGCGTCGGGATCTTTCACGTTGGGTAATCAAAGGACTATAAATATACAGCTACCCCATGGAAGGCTTAATAATTTTCCAACAAAACATATTTTTTCTCAACCGTGCGAAACATTTGCATGTGAAAGATTGGATGATAGTTTATCTTGCACGCAAGGGGTTCCTTTAGTATGAAAAGACCAAGTGAACCCTTCAATGAAATTTTTCAAAAGATATGTGTTGCGTAGAAAGTAGGGGTTGTGTGAAATCCATCTTTCATGAAAATTCCCAAATCTTAAGTACAAGTTGATGAATTGTGTGCAAGTGCTGGGTTATGCTTTTTAACAAGATTCTGAATATTCGGTTTAGTAGTTCAGTGATTTCAAGTGCATTAGTTATGGACTTCTATGCAAGCAGTGGCTCGAGATGAACTGATATAACGACTTCAATGCAATTCTGTTTAAGCGACCATCAAGTCGATAAACTGAGTTTGACTTCTCTCAAGGAAGTGAGCTAGAGGGAGTCGAGGGAAGTGATCTGAGGGACGTAGTGAGATATCCCTGAACCTTATTAAGGTAGTGCTCCTAGAATAGAGTGACTTTGACCAAATCTTGTAATCCTTTAACTTGTAAATGTTAGTATATTTAGGTATGAACAACACACTATCTGTGTAATCTCCTTGGATGTAGCCCTTTGTGGGGAACCAAGAAAAAGTGATGTCCAATCTCCCTGCTTTCATTTGTTTGATAGATTTTTCATGTTCTTACCAACATGGGAACAAGATTCACAACTTTAAAAAGAGAAAGTTGACATCTTGATTCACCCATCCCCTATCAGGGTGTTCTGGGGTCTTTCATGTTGTATCAGATGGAGGTTCACTAGTGTTCGATCTGTCTTATACCGTTATGAATAATTCAACCAATGTTAGGAGAGTCCCCCTATTTGATGGAAGTAATTTTTAGATCTGTAAGAAAAAATGAGATCTCATCTAAGATCTCTTATAATGGAAGTCCTATTTTTTATAGTGCAAGGAATACTAGTCACTGATCCAACAGGCCTATATATGACTTAGGCAGACATGAGAGTTCTTGATGTAGATGCTAAAGCATAGAATGCACTCTCCGCAGCCCTTTCTGATCAGATCTACCTAAAGGTGATGAGTTTCACCTTAGCAAAGTCCATGTGGGATAAACTTGAAAATATTTATGAATGATACATCAAAGTGAAGGAGGATAAACTATAATTCCTGCACAATAGGTTTGATGATATGAATATGTACCCTGATGAGAATGCAGACTCCTTCTTCAATAGAATTACTAAAGTGGTTTGTGTAATTCTGGGTCTAGGTGAAGAAATAAAAGACCTTGATAGTGTAAAGAAAATATTAAGAAGAATTCTACCCCTATAAAATTCCAAGGAGTCATCCCTTGATAAAATAGATCTTTCCAAACTTTCTATACATGATCTTCTGAGTAGCCTGGTGGAATATGAAATGAGAGTCAAACCAGAAGTTTCTATGACTCGATTGTGAAAGGAAATAGCATTCAAGGCCATGGAAAAACTGAAAATTTCAAAATATATTAGTGGTGAAGATGACGAGGAAAAATAAATTCTTTCTCTCATTGACAAGAAGTTCTAGAAGGGAAAATGGAAATTCAAAGGGAAGTTACCTCTTTCTTGATTTCATTGTGGAAGAGATGGTGACATTGCCTCTCTGTGCTTAAGAAAGCTAAATGATAAAGATAATGAAGATTAAAACATTGAGAAGCCTCTTAAAATGTTTTTCAAAATGGGAGACTTCAAATCTATAATGAATGTACCATGGAATATATTTATTGGTAAAGAGGAAGATGATGATAATGAATTCTATGAACAAGAAGAACCAGAATTTAAAACTGGAAACCATGATTCCATGATGAACACCGGGGAAAAATCAGAACCGTCAAAAGATAATGGTGAAGACAATCAGTTGAAAAATAATTCCAATCCCTAGTTTCAACTTTAAGATTATTTTAGTAAGTTTCAGATCAAATTTAAGAGTTGAAATAAGTGAAAATCAAATGTAGAAGAATCATTTGGTTATGATGATCAGCTCAGAGCTGAAATTGAACGACTAAAAGAATTTGTAAAAGTGTGGTTTAAAATCCTTGAAATCACTGATGATGTAGTGGATCTAATTTTGAGAAGTGAAGTGGAGAAAAAGGTCATTAATGACCTCACCACCAAGATAGAAGAAAAGACCAAGACTATTGAGGGTCCTAAAGAAGAAGTTGTCACTCTTAGGAATAACTTGAGAGTGAATAAATTTCAACAGAATCAAGGAAGAAAATACAGTTTTGAAGGTTATCATATGATTATTTGTTAGAGTTAGAAAAACGTGGTTTTAATGGTGTTGAATAGATTTTAAATGATCAATGACTTTCTTACATGGGAAATAGTGGAATCGGTTGTGAGTCTGAATCATCAATTACTGAAATTAAAGGTTACCAAAATAAAATATGGATGATAGTGGTTGATGTGGAAAAATTACGTGAAGTGATGAAAAGGAAACCCCAATTCAATCTGAAAGAAGAACATAAGACTATCCTCGAGCCTCCAGTAATACGAGGTAGTCAAACTAATATCCCACAGAAGAAGGAATGAGGATAAATAGAACTGAGAATAAATTTTCTCTCATAAATTGTTAGTTCTAGGATATCTAGTCCATACCATGTCTTATTACAAAGAGGAAAGAAGATGTTTGAATGGAGAAGAGATGAGAGTTCAGAAAAGGAGAAAATATTCATATCATAATTCTTTTAGAAGAAACAATTTATATGGATATTGTTTTCTTTGTTCTATCTTTGGACATAAGGTCGCTGATTGCAGGTAGAGGAAGAACACAGATACCTCATACCAGAGTTCTAGACAAGTCGAAGTTCATCAACACGACAATGTTTCTATTTCAAATATCATTTCTCCTATGGAAAAATATTTCAAATTTAGAAAACCCATGTACACATAAGAGAGAATTGAATGGTCATCACGATCCTACACTCAGTCCAATTTCTCATAGAAATAAAAGAAGAAAATTGAGAAATCCAACCTTGCAAAGGTATCCCTAAAAACTACAAAAAGCAACAGCCCCTATATTTTAGATAGAGGTTGTTCATCTTATATGATAGGTAGTGCAGACCAATTAATGGATGTCAAGAGTAGGGTTGATGGAAGAGTACATTTTGGTAATGATGGAGCTCTAAAAATTAAAGGTAGTGGAAGTAATGAACTAGGTAATGGAGAGCTAAAGAAAACTGAAGACCTTTATTTGGATAGCCTACATCATAATCTATTAAACATGAGTCAAATATGTGACTCAGGACTTATAGTTACTTTTAATAAAAAAAGATGCACTATCAAGGGAAAACTGGAAATTCAATTATAAATGGATGGAGAATAGAAGGAAACCTATATCAGGTTAATAGTATAGAAAACATTTTCTACATGACTACTGAGGAAGAAAATAACATGTTGCATCATATATTAAAGAAAATCAATCAAAAAGACATGGAGAAAATATCAAAATTGAATATTTTCATAGACATTCCAACCTAAATCATGAACGTGAATAGTCTTGTGATGCTTTCATTCAGGGGAAGATGGTCTGCAGTTCATATCTTCCAAAGAAGAAAATGGAATCTTATCTTCTTTAACTCATTCATACAGACGTATGTGGCCCAATAAATGTTTTTGGAACACATGGAGAAAGGTACTTCGTTATTTTCAAAGATTATTGTAGTACAATATCATGTGTAATGGTTATACATAGGAAACGACACGTGATTGATTGCATGAAAACATATCATCGAATCACCAAGAATGATACTAGATGAACAATAAAAGTGCTGAAATCTGAGAATAGAGTGTAATACATGTCATTTAAATTTGAAAATTACCTAGATAATCATGGGATACAGCACGAGGTAACCGTTGGTGAGAACTCCACAATGAAATGGAGTTGTTGAGAGTAGGAATCGACAGGTGAAAAACATAGTAAGAACTTTGTTGATTGAGAGTTGTATTTTAAGACATAACTAGAAAGAGGTTGTTCAAGCTAACGTGTATATTCAAAATCAAACAGGGCTTTATATTGGTGATATGAAGACACCATATGAATTGTGACATGGGAGGAATCCCTCTTTAAAATACTATTGGGTTTTTGGAAGTAAATGCTTCATTAGAAACAATGATTAAAATCAAGGGAAGTATAACGATAATGCATATGAAGGAATTTTCTTTGGATACTCAATGAACAGAAAATAGTACAAGTGTTTTAGCAAGAACTTAAAAATGATAGTGTAAATTAGTGATGTTAAGATCATTTAAGAGAAAACCACAAATACTTCATGGATTTCATATTTTGATGTGATAGAAAGTGAAGAAGAAATTGAATGTGGAGTAAATAAAAATACAAAAATAGATAAAGGTTTAAAAAACACTTAGGATTCACATTATGATGTTGACTCAAAATAAGAATCTGTAGAGGAAACCTTAGATGGAGAGAATTATACTGAACCTCACAAGAGAAATTGAAGAGTTGATATTGATTCATCTAACATAATTGGGGACAAGAGTTCACCCACACAAGCAAAGAGGATGAGGAATAACACACAATCTGAATTTATATTATTTTGGGAACCATCCTCATTTGAAGATGCTGCAAAGGATGAATCTTGGATGAAAGCCATGAATGAAGAGTCAGATTAAATTGACAAGAATCAGACATGGGATCTAGTCAAGAGTCCCAAAGGTCACAATGAGATTGGTATAAAATGGATCTTCAAGAAAATGTTTTATATGCATAGAAGTGTTATTAGAAACAAGGAATGACTGGTATGTAAATAATATTCCCAGATTGAAGGTGTTGATTTTAAAGAAACCTTTACTCCAGTGGCTAGACTGGAGTCAATCTTGATTTTCCTTTCCATGGAACTTCAAAGAGGATATAAAGTATATAAAATGGATGTAAAGACATCATTCTTGAATGGTTTTTTCAAAGAAGAAGTCTATATTGAACAAATAGTGGGTTTTATTCTTGGTAATGATGAAACAAAGGTTTGTAAACTAAAGAAAGCAATCTCTGGATTGAAACAGGCACCACATGCGTGGTACCCTCAGTTGGATTCTTATATAAAGAAGCCAGAATTAAAAAGAGGAGTAGATCACAATATCTATGTGAATAATTCTCCAAAATACAAGTTAATGGTTCTAGTTTATGTTGATGACTTTATATTTGGTGGTATTAGGCAGAAATCAGTAGATGAATTCACCAATCACATGAAATCAAAATTTGAAATGCCTATGATTTGGGAGATCACATATTTCATGGGGATTTAAGGGATTCAAATGAAGGATTACACTTTCATTTCCCAAGAAAAGTATGCAAGAGATCTTCTAAAGAAATTTAATATGCATGACTCGAAACCAATGTCAACTCTGATTTCAGTTGGAACCCAATTTGGAAATCATGAGGATGAGACCATTGTAGAAACCAAAATGTAAAAAAGGATCATTGAAAGCTTATTGTACCTAATAGAAACATAGCCAGACAATGTATTTGAAAAAATCCTGTTAGCTCACTTTTAGAGTAATCCGAAGGAAGAACATATGGCAGCAGTAAAAATAATCATGAGGTATATTCAAGCTACTCACAATTGTGGCTTATACTTTGCTACAAGAAGGGATAGTAAATTATCAGCGTTTTCTGATACTAAATGGGCTAGAGATGTAGTTGATAGAAAGTCCACCAGTGGTGGAGCATTCTATGTTTGGAAAAATTGTGTTGGATCATTGATCAAGAAACAAGAAAGTACTTATCTTGTACTGCTGATGCCGAGTATATCTGCACTACAAAGGCGTGCACTCAACTACTTCGAATGAAGCAACAACTGACAAATATTGGTGATGACGTGAAACAACCAATAGAGATTCACTGTGATAAAAACAGCACAATTGATCTTAAGAATAATTCTATTCAGTATTCTCATACAAAACATATTGAAATCAGATATCACTTTATTAAGGAAAAAGTTGAACAAGGAGTGATTAAATTGGATCATGTCAGAAATGATGAGCAAGTGGCTGATATCCTAACCAAGCCACTAGCAGGGACTATGTTTGAGAAACATCAGTTGAGCCTCAGTATTTATCCACCTAATAGTGCATAAGGTGGTTTAGAAATTCCCCTCTCCTAGTTTTTTAACTATTTTAATATGTGTTGTGGAAGTGTTTGTGGTTTATGGGGGAGATACGATACGTGGGGAGTATGTTCTGGGCTCTACAATAGATGATTATCTATCTTTGGGTTTATTTCCAATGAGGGAGAAATGTATAAAATGTTGTGTCTCTAGATGAGGTAATACAGAGAGAATCATGGATGAAGATGGAGAGAATAGTAAAGGGAAATAGTTAGAGCTTACAATGCAGTGTCTCTTGATGAAAGAAGACATAGATAATCATGGCTGAATATGGAGAGAATAATTAAGGGAAATAGTTATCTCTTTCTTTTAAACACATGAAAACACAATTCATGTCTTCTATCGTATTTTATACACTGATCATTACTCATGTATACTAAAAGTGTTTGTTGAGTTGATTTTTGTGTATCTGGTTTTAATAGTTGTTGATGCTCTTTTGACTATATATGGAAATTTCCAACAATATCAAATGGGGAGATTGATGGAACCATGGCCGTTCTATTTTGAAAATTGAGTATGATTTGTGTTTTTTTTCAATCCTCATTGGATGTTCGGAATGTTTTCTAGGAAAGGGATTATATAGTTCAAGTAGACAATAGTATTAAAGGTGGTGTCATTTCCCAGTGTTTGACAATTTTTTGGGCCTAAAAATTTGAAAATGAAGAAATTTGTGTTTGGAAAAGGAATTTGTGCGCAAGATTGGAGGGTGTTTTGAAACATGCTCGTAATGATCTTTTTGGGGCCAGTCGTCAAAATATGGAAAAGTAAAAATTGCGTGCATAAGAAATAAATGTGAACTAAAGATGGTGTTTCATGAAATAATCTTAGGCGTCCAATGTGATGTCAAAAGGGGTTTAGCGCACTTGAATAAAAACTTTCATGCATTGACAAAAATGCGTCTGGATCTTGCGCGCAGGGTCATCAAAGGCCTATAAATATGCGACTACACCCATGGAAGGCTTAAGAATCTTTAAACAAAAATATTTTTTCTTATCCATGCAAACTATTTGAATGAGAAATATTGGAATATAGTTAATCTTTCCCGCAAGGTGTTCCTTTAGTCTGAAAAGACCGAGTTAACCCTTCGGTGTGGTTTTATGGAAGATAAGTGTTGAATAGAAAGTAGGGGTTGCTTGAAAGCCATATTTCAAGAAAATTCATAAATCTTGTGTGAAAGTTAATGAATTGCACACAACTATTGGGTTATGCTTCTAAAAAACTTCTGAATATCCAATTCAGTAGTTCAGTGATTTCAAGTGCATCATTTCTAGACTTCGATTCAAGCAGTGTCACATGATAAACTAAGATAATGACTTCAATGACATTCTATTCAAGTGACCATCAAGTCGATAAACTAAGTTAGAATTCTCTCAAAGAAGTAATCTAAGGGGAGTCAAGGGAAGTGATCTGAGGGATGCAGTGAGATATCTATGAACCTTGTAAAGTCAGTTTTCTTGGAATAGGGTTTCTATAACCAAATATTGTAATCCTCAAACTTGTAAATATTAGTGGATTTAGGTTTGACCAACACACTGTCGGTATATTATCCTTGGACAAAGCCCTTTGCGATGAACCATCTAAAAGTGCTGTGAAATATCCCTACTTTCTTTTGATTAATAGATTTAACAATTTCCTACCAACATGGGAACAAGATTCACAACTTTAAAAAGAGAAATTAGACCCCATAATTCACCCCTCTCCTATTAGGGTATTCCAAAGTTCTTTAAATCGACCCCTGAATCTATACAAGTGCAAGGAGGAGGATGAATCTTTTTTAGATCCATATCTAAATCTTAGATATTAATTCATTATGAGAAAGAATATATTTCTTAGATGATTGAGTTTAAGGAAGCAACCATCCTTGGAGACATGCCTATTGTGAGGGAATTCAATGAAGTGTTTCCTGAGGAATTTCATGGTCTTACTCCTAGAAGATATGTTGAATTCCGAATTGATCATATACCTGGGGATTTTCCAATATCCAAGAATCCTTATAGAATTGTTGTTGTGGAGCATGAGGAGATAAATAAACAATTATAGAAGAATCTGGATAAAGGGTTTATACACCAATGTGCTACACCATGGGGTGAACCAGTCCTCTTCATCATGAAGAAGGATGGTTCAATGTTAATTTTCATTGATAATCGTGATCTAAAAATAATCATGATAAAGAAAAAGTATCCTTTGCCACCAATTTTTGGCTTGTTCGACTAGCTATGTGGAGCAAAATACTTCTCCTAGGAGGATCTGTAGTTGGGATATTACCATGTAAGGGTGAAGAAGGAGGATATCCCCAAGACTGCTTTTCATACAAGGTATGATCACTATGAATTCATATTAATGACTTTCAGACTCACTAATGTCCCAGAAATATTAATGGATTCCTTGAATAGAGTCTTTATAGATTACCTCAAAAAAATTGTAGTCTTTATAGATGATATTCTAATATCACTACTAGAAATTTATGCTATATCCACGTTTTTAAACCATATATATAAGTCCAAATACTATGGATATAGGTTATATCCATGGTTTAATGGATCGTGGATGGTATTGGCATGGCTATTGGGCAAGCCCTATACCCGAAGTTTAAAACTATGGCAGAAATTTCAACCACACATGAACTATAGACAAAATTTTAAACCATGGATATAGGCCATACCATTTCATAAAATGATACCCCCATAGTCCCACCATCACTCCCACTTGAACCCCTCCCCTCCCCCTTGCACCCTCCCAAGTGTTGTCGAGTACAAATTTTCACCCAAAGACTGAAGGTTAGTCTAAGAATATGATTCAAGTGTTACTTGACATGTTTTGGGCTTTTTCCACCCCCTTGCACCCTCCCTAGACAGACCCCCATGCTAACCCACCTTGCACCCCTGGACAACCCCCCCCCCCCCCTGACAAACCCCCTAGCACCCCCCTGTACAGACCCCCCTACACCCCATGCACATTCCCATGCTCCCCCCTTGACACACCCCCCTTGTTGACCCACCTTTCACCCCTGGACATCCTCTCCCTGGACGGACCCACCCCTCCCTGGATAGACCCACCTTGCACCCCCTGGATAGCCCCCCCTAGATAGACCCCCCCACCTACACCCCTCCCCCCTGCACCCCCAACACACTCACCCTCCCCTTGGACACCCCCAGTACACCCCCACTGGACCCCCATGGACACCCACTGTACACCCCCCATTGGACACCACTTGGACACCCCTCTCCGTAAACACCCCCTAGACACCCTCTAGACACCCGTAATGGACACCCCCGTAGACACCACTAGACACCCCCACTGGACTCCCCCTGGACACCCCCACTAGCAACCCCCCATGGACACCCCCACTAGACACCCCCTGAACACCCCTAGACACCTCATGGACACCCCTCCCCATAGACACCCCCTGGACACCCCTCCCCCCTAGACACCCCATAGAAACCCCCTAGACATCCTCTCCCCCTAGACACCCTCTGGAAACCCCCCTAGACACCCCTGGACACCTCCATGCATGAATATTTGTGAAAAAAATGCATATTAAGAAAAGGGAGGAATAAAAAGGAAAAAAGAAAACTGTAAAATGAGATAATGTATAAAATATTTTTTATAAAAAAATATAAAGGTACAACATTCAAAAATGTATACATGGGGATCAAATATACAACCCCGATACCGAGAAATGTGCAGAAGATCAAATATTGCACACTCAAGAGTAAAATTGAAAAGATTAATTCTGCAAGCATGGTGTATTCCAAGTCAATTTAATTAAAAACATACCAAATGGTTAATAATTTCCTGCAAAAAATGGTATCAAATAACCATTAACTCTTGAATTTTATATTCACGCCAATCCTGATTGCAAGTCGTAGAAGAAAATAAATTGCATCAGCTATTTTTTGTTGCTGGTTCGATATAAATAATGCATCCATATCCTGTATACCAATACAATTCATTAAAATCAACAAATGATCGAAAAGGAAAATCGTTCAAGAAGCCAAAAACAGGAATCCAAAATCCATTTTGAGCTCTTTAACCTACATATATTCAAATCCCCCATACCCCTTCTAAACAACCCCCTCCCCCTGCACCCCACACCCCACACCCCCTACCCCCCTCCCTTCCCCATTCAAGCTACCCCAGCCCCCTTCACCCCCGATACACACCCCTGGACACCCCCATCATGGAAAACCCACTCCCCCTGCACCCCCACACCCCTACCACCTGCACATTTCCCCTACCCCCTTCACCCTTAAGACACCACCTAAAAACCCCCCATATTGGATAAACCCACTCCCACTACACCCCCAACCCCATGCACACTGCCCCCATCCCCCTTCATCCCTCAGAAACCCCCTCTTTGACACCCCTCCCCTACCCAAACCCCCTTAACCCCTCTCCTGGACACCCCCTCTTGGACACCCATCCCCCCTGGACACCCCCACCCCCTAGACACCCCCTCCCACTAGACACCCCCTCCCACTGGGACCCCCTCCCCCTGCACCCCCATACCCCCTTCCCGCTGCACACTGCCCACTCCCCCTTCACCCCCATTACCCCTCTACCCCCCCTGCGCACTGCCCCTGCCCAACCTTCACCCCCACTGCCCCCACTTGCACTCCCACTACCCACCCCCCCTCTTGTAAACCTCCCCCCTACACCCCACATCCCCTTCCACCTGCCCCCTTAACCCCCACTACCCCTTGCACACTGCCCCTTCCCCTTCACCCCAAATGCCCCAACCATCATCCCCCCACTATCCCCCCTATTGACTCACCTAAACCCCCTGGACAACCTCCCCTCCCCAGACAGACCCCCCTTTCACCCCCCTGGACAGACCCCTTGGACACCCCCACCCCCTCATGGACACCACCCCTCCCGGACACCCCCCGGACACCTCCTAGATCCATCAAACTGGAATTAAAACCACATATTAATGTTATGGAACTGGAATATAATAATATATAATACATTTCAATTTTTAAATTAATTTCAAGTAAAAAATAACATTCAAGTGCTGGTAAAATATATATGAAAAGGATACTAATTACAATGTACAAAACACAGTACTTAGATTCTAGAACATCTTATAGAAGAAAAAGGAAACCAAGAAATTCACGATAATCTTCTTGAGCTGTATAAAATCACTAAAAAAGGAAAAAATAGAACATGTGCAGTCATAAAGGGTCCATTTGTGCCTTATATTTGTTTTTACTCATTCTGTGTAGACTTTATTAATTATGTGTGACATATGGATGTAAAAATCCTGAGTACCAGACTAAAAATTTCATGAAAATACAACTCTTGATTTACCTGGATTTTTCTGTGAATAATAGGTAATAATCTAGGATTTCACCTCCGATAAAATCATCAAACATATATATCTGAAGATACAATAATGATTAAAATTAACAATACATACTAATAAATTTCCATGTATTATAGAATTTAAAGAGGAATAACCACAAGTAAAAGAACTAAAGTAAGCTGGGTTTAACTATAAAGATGCAAATACCTTCCCCATGCACACACCCGCACAACCCCTACACACCCCAACACAAACCATCCACCCCCTCCACTGCACACCCCCTATCCCCTCCCACTGCCCACTCCCCTGCATAAACCCCTACCCTCTTCCCCAGCACTACCCCCAGCCTCTTCCCTATCCCCAGCACTATCCCCCTCCCCTAAATACGTTTAAAAACAACCCCTCAGCCTATATACCCCACACTACCCACTTCCCACTACACACCCCTCCCCCTCCCCCTGCACCCTCCCCTACACACACTCCTACCATATTCCCCAGCACCAGCCACCCTCCGCTGCACAGCCCTTCCCTCTTCCCCAGCAGTATCCCCCTCCTCTAAATACTTGTAAAAACACCCCAACTGTCCCTTCACACTGTACACCCCTCCCCCCTCACCTTTCACACCCTTCCCCTTCACAAACCCCTACCCTATTCTCCAACACTATCATCCTCCCACCCCTCACACACTCTTGCCCTCTTCCCCAGCACCAACCCCCTACCCTGCACACCCTACCTGGTTGAACCCAAATTTAACCTACTGGTAAAAGCGGTCGATGTAGTACATGTAGGGGTCAAATCCACAGGCACCGAAGAAGAAACCTTGAGACACATTGATTAGATGCGGGATTGGCTATGAAGTGGACAACTATGGTGTTGATTGATTTGAAGAAATATTTATTTAAATTAAAGAACAAAAACAATAAAATTACTTGAATTAAAACAACTAATTAATGTGAGTTGATCCTAGGTTGTCTCTTGGGCTTGATTGGATGTATTTGTTTTTCATTTGATTTTCTGTTCATCGGTTCAAGAGGTATCCATTAAATGAAATAATTATTCAATATCAGTATCCGATTTAATCCTTACACAATTTCAAGGCTAATCACCAATTCACTTAGAGGATCAATTAAATGAGCACTCCAAGGAATTGGATCGTACTAGCACTCAAAATGTATCATTGTTAAAGTCGGTGAAGACAAAGAAGAAGATAAATCAAAGAAAGGAACTCTTAAGATAAAGAACAAATTTAAGAATTTAAGAACATAAAATAACATTCAATCCAACTCATGAAACTCCATAGGATCAAACCATAAAAGGTTATCCCTCCATTGACTCTATTATATCAATGGAAGCGGGTAATTGACTTAAATAAGCTGGATTGAAGAAGAAAGAAAAAAAACATTAATCAAAATGAACACTCCACCGTTGTGTGATGAACTCACAAGTGCGGGTGTGAATAAATTCACACTACGATTCAACGGTATCAACGTGTGAAGAAATGGAAAATAAAAAGTGAATAAGAAGAAGAAATTTTATTAAAATACTAAATGTGAATGAAAAACTTACATTAGAGAAATTGACGATGCCATTACAAAACGAAAGTGGGAAATTACAATTGAAAGAAAAACATGGATTCAAAGCAAAATGTTAGATGATTATTCCCTTCGCCACCAGCTCCTTATATAGGCATATTAGGAGCCTTATTTCCACCCCCAACAATAAATTCACCCCCAAAAATTAAGAGTCAAAAGGAGGGTGAAGAATCAAAAGGAAATTAACGTTACAAAGTTGACCACAAAACCAGCCAGATTCATCCTCCATTTTGACGTGTGCGTTTGACACTTCATACGGCCGAATAAGAAGGTGTCATAAATAGAAAATATCTTCATCCATGTGTCTTCTAGAATCTATCAACATTTCAGGAAATTTGGCTCAGCCGTTTGGAAGTTATTTTCGAAATGGTGGGACGACTTTCTGTGCATTAATGTCGGGTCCACCATTTAAATCTCAACTTCAGATCCCTTTATCATCATGAAAACATCCGAATTAGCTCCGGCCACAGTTGAATGAAATGATCCTCATATTTGTATCTTCCTAATGTATAAATTTGAGCTTCATTGGGCTTGGTGTCTAGGCCCCACATTTGTTTGATGTGCCTTAGGCCCATTATGCTTTTTCCAGCAAATTTCTGCCTTCAGGCGCAAAATTATCCTTCTTCCATTTGGATTCATCCATCAGACCTAAAAGATAAAATGTTCCAAAACAAGTGATAAATCATATAACAAAATTTCAAATTCAGAAAATGAATATAATTTTGTCCACAAACAAATTAATGATTGAGCCCAAATTTTCATTTTAAACATGAATTGCATTTAAGATGAGAAATAAAGTTCTATTTATGTAATGCACTAAAAAAAATGTTTATGGACTTTAGAACAATTAATATAAAGATATTAATAATTAATATCAGCCACTTTATGTTACTAATCACACCCCCAAACTTGAGTTTTGCTAGTCCCGAGCAAAATAAATTACAAATATAAAATTCAAATTCCCTTTTCCAAAAACATTTTAATACACATTGCTCACCCAAATATCTAATACCAAAATTTTTTTGAAAACCCATCAAAATCATTAAAAACAAGCTAGGTCCATAAGCATATCCCAAGCCCAAGCCCATTCCTTTGTTCAAATTCACCACCACATTTCATCCAATTCCAATTAAGCATGATAAAGTGTTGTGCATCATAAAAGATATGGGGCCCATTTTATTGTTCATGGGGAAAAAATGGAAGCGCTAAGTGGGAATCAAATTAAACCTTAAGATGATTATCTTTTTTTTTTATTTTTTTTATTTTATTTTTTTAACCACAATAGATTTGAAAAGACTAACTCTGGGCAAGACAACTATGGAGTCATGATCCCCAAGTGCCGGATGCCACACATATTGTCAATTTCATGCTCTACAATAGAGATATAAAGCCTAACTCTTTGCAAGAAAACTATGGAGTCACGATCCCCAAGTGCCGGACGCCACACATTTGGAAAAAACATTGCTCTATGTGGTCTTTTTTTTGGATACTCAAATTAAACTAAAAGTGACCCCAGAACCCTGTGCCATAATGAAAGGGACCCAAGAACTCAAATTTACACCCACGATCTAGTAGACGTGCATTATGGCATTTTTATTAAGAGGATGAAATTGTAAACATTGAAAAATCATATCGGACAACTGCACTTTCCAAAAACTATGCTCATGAACTTAAACTTTCATTAAAATCAGAATCAAGGCATGAAAAATTTATTTGATATCCAATTTTAGAGTTTGCAATGTGTGTTTATCATGTTTGTGGTTAATGGAATTTTTCTTTTGATGCATGTTTTTATTCAAAAAATAAAAAAAATCATTTTTTATCTCCCCCCAACTTAGAATGACATTGTCCCCAGTGTTTAAAGAAAAGAAAAGTTAGAAGGGGTGTGAAGGATTTCAAAGAGTAAATGATAATCATGGAATGAAGTCACCTGGTGGTTGATGATGATAGTGTGTGCCACAGTCTCCCTTCACTCCTGGATTTGAGTCTCAGCGGCTTGGATGGTGGTGAATGGATTCTCCATATGACTTACAATATGTCCTTTTATTTTTTTTAACCTATAAAAACATAAAAATAAAACAAAACAAAATAAACTGATGATACATTGTCTTCTTTATATTTTCTGGGTAAGGTATTACTCAGAGATCACACTACGTGACACGGATGAATATGGCGCTCCCCTTTCATACCCATCCTTACTCATAAAAGAAGAACAGGTCAACAGCTTATGGAAATTTATTATATGAAAAAGAAAATGATTCAAAATGATTAGAAAACATGAAAACCATGGGTTGCCTCCCATGCAGCGCTTTTGTTTAATGTCGTTGGCTCGACTTTTAACCCCCAACTTATCCAATTACAACTTTCAGCATTTTAATTAACCCATATTTTTCCACTTCAATAAGATTGGGATTGATTATTTTTTTAGAATATTTTCCTTTTATAAATCCATGTTCTAAAATAAATCTGAAGATACAAGGAATGTCAGAAATGGATGATCTAGTTGCATTTTTTGTCTTGCCTAAGACGTCAAGGTTCAATCTAACATTATTGATTTCATGAGAAGAATGAATGAATAAATTATGGTCGTGGGTATCACCTATGATTTAATTCTTGTGTGGGGAATGAAGTATGATGATTTTGAGTTTTGGATGACAGCAATTTCTTAATGAATGTTGGAAATTTGAATGAAAGTCAGTTTCTTCTCCATAAAATTTAGAAAGAATTGGTTCCGTTTGAAAATATGATTCATCCCCAAAAGTGTCTAGTTGAATTTCATGAGTGGGTATAGACAAAATATTCATTATATCTCCCAATGGTTCAATGATCGGTGATTCTAAAAAATTTTTATTGGAGAAATATTCCGAACACTCAATCCATGAAGACAAATTTTCCCCTTGTGAATCCATAAAATTAATTTCCTCTTGATTTAAGCATTCATCAAAAATTCCTTTATTATCTTCAACTATCCAAATCCAATGGTTGGTTCTTTAATAAAGGCATGAGGGGTTTGTGTGTTACAAGATTCTTCTATCAATATTGAGTAAGGGATGGTTTGAGTGGGAATGGGATCCACACAAGTTTTAATGCTTTGAAGTTCTTGTCTAAAACTTGATACCTCTGAATTCATTTTTTCCATTTGTTCACACAATTTTTGAATAATTGTTTCAGGATTAGGATTGATAGATGTTTTTACATCATGGACTTCCTCATTATTCATATTTTGAATCATTCTTGATAGGTATGGAAATTGATCTTTTAAACATTCAGCATCCCATTGATTGTTCATGTTATCGGGTGTGGGGTAATCATTCAAGTGTTGATCAAAGTAATTTTCTATTTGAGGGGATTCCCATTGTTGATTTTCTATTTGATTCCATCCCGAGTTTATGAAAGTAAATTGTTGATGATACTCCATTGGAGTTTAATGAAATTTGGATTTGGATTTTTTTTGGACACACGAAAACAGAAAGGGGAAAAGAAAAGAGAAATATAGGTGAGAAAAGATATGTTAGGTGAGAATAGAAGGTGGGTGTCTAAAAAACATACTTGGTTTCCCGGAAACGGTGCCAAAATTTTGGTTGCGCCCAAATTTACCCTACTGGTAAAAGCGGTCGATGTAGTACATGTAGGGGTCGAATCCACAGGGACCGAAGAAGAAACCTTGAGACACATTTATTAGATGTGGGATTGGCTATGAAGTGGCCAACTATGGTGTTGATTGATTTGAAGAAATATTTATTTAAATTAAAGAAAAAAAACAATAAAATTACATGAATTAAAACAACTAATTAATGTGAGTTGATCCTAGGTTGTCTCTTGGGCTTGATTGGATGTATTTTTTTTCATTTGATTTTCTGTTCATCGGTTCAAGAGGTATCCATTAAATGAAATAATTCTTCAATATCATTCTCAAATTAAATCCTTACACAATTTCAAGGCTAATCACCAATTAACTTAGAGGATCAATTAAATGTGAACTCAAAGGAATTGGATCGTACTAGCACTCAAAATGTATCGTCGTTAAAGTCGGTGAAGACAAAGAAGAAGATAAATCAAAGAAAGGAACTCTTAAAATAAAGAACAAATTTAAGAATTTAAGAACATAAAATAACATTAAATCCAACTCATGCAACTCCCTAGGATAAAAACATAAAAGGTTATCCCTCCATTGATTCTATTCTATCAATGGATGTGGGTAATTGACTTAAAGAAGCGGGATTGAAGAAGAAAAAAGAAACATTAATCAAAATGAACACTCCACCGTTGTGTGATGAACTCACAAGTGCGGGTGTGAATAAATTCATACTACGATTCAACGATATCAACATGTGAAGAAAAGGAAAATAAAAAGTGAAGAAGAAGAATAAATTTTATTAAAATACAAAATGTGAATGAAAAACTTACATTAGAGAAATTGACGATGCCATTACAAAACGAAAGCGGGAAATTACAATTGAAAGAAAAACATGGATTCAAAGAAAAATGTTAGATGATTATTCCCTTAACCACCAGCTCCTTATATAGGAATATTAGGAGCCTTATGTCCACCCCCAACAATAAATTCACCCCCCAACAATTAAGAGAGTCAAAAGGAGGGTGAAGAATCAAAAGGAAATTAACGTTACAAAGTTGACCACAAAACCAGCCAGATTCATCCTCCATTTTGACATGTGCGTTTGACACTTCATATGGCCGAATCAGAAGGTGTCATAAATAGAACATATCTTCGTCCATGTGTGTTATAGAATCTCTCAAAAGTTCAGGAAATGTGGCTCATAATTTTGGAATTTATTGTCGAAATGGTGGGATGGATTTCTGTGCATTAATGTTGGGTCCACCATTTAAATCTCAACTTCAGATACCTTTATCATCATAAAAAAATCAGAATTAGCACCGGAAATAGTTGAATAAAATGATCCTCAAATTTTTATCTTTCTACTGTATAAATTTGAGTTTCATTTGGCTTGGTGTATGGGCCCCATATTTGTTTGATGGGCCTTAGGACCATTATGATTTTTCCAGCAAATTTCTGCCTTCAGGCGCAAAATTCTCCATCTTCCATTGAGATTCATCCATCGGACCTAAAAGATAAAATGTTCCAAAACAAGTGATCAATCATATCCCAATATTTCAAATTCAGAAAATGAATATAATGTTGTCCACATAAAAATGAATGATTGGGCCCAAATTTGCATTTTAAACATGAAATGCATTTAAGATGAGAAATGAAGTTCTATTTATGTAATGCACTAAAAACAATGTTTATGGACTTTAGAACAATGAATATAAAGATATTAATAATTAATATTAGCCACTTTCAGTGACTAATCACTACCCTCATCCCCAACACCGCCCCCCTCCCATATATACTTGTTAAAACACCTCCACTACCCCTTCCCATTGCACACCCCCAATACCCCTCACCCAACTCACCCCCTCCCCTACACAAACCCTTGCCCTCTTCCCTAACACCAGCCACCTCCCTCCCCTGCACACTCCACTACCCTCTTCCCCAACACCAGTCCCCCTCCCCTGCACACCCCCTACCCTATTCCCCAACAACATCACCACTTCCCCTAAATACTAGTAAAAACAACCCTCCCCCCTGTACACACCCTTTCCCTCTTCCCCAGCACCAGCCCCCTCCCCCGCCCTCTTACCTAGCTCCATCCCCCACTCGAACATCCCCACTTCTCCCCCTGGATAGACCCTCTCTCTTAAGAGTTCAGACTAGTTGTCTATATTTTTAAATAAATTCAAATATAATGGAAACTGACCTTAAGGTAGGTGATTTGAATCATATACCAACAAATAACATTGGGTGAGTAATGAAACCTAGCAGATGTTCGCAACAACCTTGAGGTAGATAATTTGAATCATATATTAACACCTAACATTCAATGAGTAATAAAACTAAGGAAACATGTTCCAAAGAGAGATTTAAAAAGATGAAAGTCATGGATAAACATCATCCACATTTAATATACATTTAATGAATCCAATTTTTTTGGAATCCAATCAACAAAATCAATAACATAGACATTATTTTAAGGATGTATTTTAGTCATTCTAATTACATAATTGAAATTCCTTCTCAATAAGATTGTAATTTTTAAAAAAAGAACTAACTATAAACCTAAAAAGTTCATAATCAAATAATTACATGTAAATAAAAACAAAATTATCTACAACATGGGAAAAAACTTTATCCAAGTTAATATCTAAACTATATATCACTTTCCAATAACTTGATACCTATAGAAAAAGTATCTATAAGTCACAATTGAATATTTATATGACCATAACTCTTGATGGTTAGTTAAGAGGCTGTCGCAAACCATATAATGAATTGGAAGTTTCTAATAAGTCATACAAAGGAACATAATTTGCAACCCATTAGAAAACACTACCTTCCATCCATTGGGGTTAAGGTTGATGAATGATCTCTTCATTCTAGTTTCCATGTCATTGCAACAAATAGTTCTATATGAGGATGTGCTATATACTGATCCATAATTTGTCAAATTAAACCTATCATAAATTTTGAAACCTTTTTTAAAGGATCACGTACATTTTTGAGGTGGGGGGAATATCATTAAGGCTTAGTTTGAGAGCACTTCTTATAGCACTTATCAATGATCACTTTTGATACTGTCTAAAAAATAAGCAGTTTTTTCTATATGGATAGTGGTGTTAATGTGTTTGTGTGTGAGAATGCACATGATTTTTCCTATGCATAAACATAAATATCCATCTTAAAAAACAAATATAGGTGGACCCTATATCCCAATAAACATATAAATCACCTCATATTGTTTA
Source organism: Viscum album (assembly GCA_963277665.1). NCBI lineage: Eukaryota > Viridiplantae > Streptophyta > Magnoliopsida > Santalales > Viscaceae > Viscum > Viscum album. The sequence goes on along the minus strand of OY728143.1, from coordinate 1,198,087,036 downwards.
TTATGTAGCTGTGAATGTTTCTGTACACCGTCTTTTCATGAACCTTATTATAATCCCAAACACCAAGTTGTCTTTTTTTTCAAAGGAACCAAGGAAACAAAAAATATATAAATGAACATCATAAAATAAATACTTATTAGAATATATACTTCAAAAGGAAAATTAAAGAACCATCCTTATCCCTAGATAGTAGAGTGGTGTTATTTCTTGGATAGAATTCCAAGCATGTCACCCACCTGCTGTAATACCTTAGGACTCCACAGATGACTTCATCAGGTATCACAAATGAAATTTTAATCTTCACAAAAAGATCATTACATATAACCCTAGAAATGAATTATCAATGTCAATTCTGAACCTCAAACTGCCGAAGCCAATTCTTTCTAGATTTTATCTTTTTTTTATGGAATACAAGCTCAATTGTATTTCCATATTCAAAATCCACCCACAAAAATTATTTCTCGTGCTATTGGAGCTCACTGAAGTATTATTTTCATTACATGGATTTTCTTGTACCCAACCCCTAGTACATAGAAAATAAATTTCAGAAAAACAAATTCAAAAACAAGGCCTGATTGTGTTATTATAGAAATCAATATCGATTATATAACATTTATGTGAATTGAATCCAATGAACATAATTCCTAAAATATATAACCTGTTTCCACAACGTTTCAACCTCTTTAGTACAACCACACATTTTTACTGAATCTGATATTATGATCGCCCAATTATAATAATCTTGGAACAAAAAAAGAGCATATTAGCATTGAAAAAATACAGTTACAAATCACCAATTAAACTAAATTATGGAAGCTTATATATTTAAAAATAAGTCTTTGACACTGAAGTTTCATGATATAAAAAACATACCGTTGGAGGTGCTCCAAAATAGATTCACCTATATAAAAAATTTAAAAGATAGAAAAATGTGGTTGAGAAACTAATAGTATAAATAGAAACAAATCAGTAAAAAATGGAAAATTTAACTACATAGCATCATAGGTACACCAGAGGAGATAGAGGGGCCACCTCAGAGTAGCATCAGTGAGGAGGTATGATGGTCTCATCGAAGGAGGATACAATTCAATATAATAATAATAAAAATTAACTACTACATAAAAAACATAAATCATAATAAAATAATTCAATATATGTAGAAATTGGCAGAAAAACCTCAATACAAATCAATATTACAATAATAAAACTATACTGCATAATAAAATTCTACATATTAATAATCCAAAAATACAATTTAAATCAACAATTAGTCTCAATATCAATATCATCATAATCATGAAAACCCTCATCCACACCTTCTATAGAAACACCATCACCACCTCTCACCACCTCTCACACCACCAACATATTCATCGACAACAACATCGGTACCGACATCGGCACTGGTCCAGCTCTGGATTCCGATCTGGCTCTAGCAGAAGGGTATATATTAGAAGAACACATAAAAATCAAAAAGGTATTAATCTTTGAAGCTATATCAAGTGGAAGTGTAGAAGAAAGGGAAGATATAAATTTCATCATATTTTCTGTTATCGCCTTTTCAAATTTTTGGACTTGATTTTTTTACTTTGGAAGTAATTTGTTTCACTATGACAAAACCAAAACTAGTAATCCAAGAAAAATTTTCAGTAGTCTATTATTGAGATGGGAGAATCTTCTTCCCAGGTTGTCAACGCACTCTGCCCTGATTCACTTCTCCTAATACCTAATATAGATGATCGTTCAGGCCCAAATTGTCAGGTTATTTTTCTTCCAATGCCTCCAAAGAATTCTGTTTATTGATATATAACATAAATTAAAATGATAAACTAATATAAGGGATTAAATTTAGTAAAAATAAAATAAATTGAAATATACTTACAATCTCCTTCTTGGTGTCGGTATTTTTCATAGTACCATCAATTTTTTTTCTACATGCAGAAAACAAAGTTGTGCGAGGAATGCGACCCTCAATATTCAATGCTTTTTTCTGGAAAAAACAAAGAAATAAATAAAACTGGGAGTCAAAAAAATTACACTAAATGAAGCTAAATATTTTAAATGATTAATTACCTGTGCTAACTCAAGACCTGGTAGTGAAGTGTGACCGTGAGTATAAATGTGTTTCATTACACTCTTGTTTCTTTTATTTATGTATGATTTATCCTATAAATAAATAATTATATAATGACAATAACATAAATAAAACAAGTAATTTATACTTTAAAAACCATTTTTATTAAATATATATATATATATATATATATACCTTAGACCCCAGAACCTTCTAATAGCTGACCATCTATTTCTATTGTGATTTTGGAAATCATGAATCATCGGTACTTCTTCAAGATCTGTATCAACTCTCTTTTTCCAGCCAAGATATAAGTTATTCTTGTACGCTTGCCAAATTTCACCAAAATTATTTAACCTTTCATACTTTTCATTGTGTCCATCAGGAAAATTATATCGAAGCTGCAATGGAAAAAATATTTTTTAAGAAAATATTTTGAATTAATATATATTAAAGGTGATTAACATTACTTACCCAAATCTCTTCCTAGAAATTGTCCTTTATTTGTTCTCCAACTTCCCTCCAACTTATTGGTTAAACTAGAAATATATTTTTGTGTCTAGAAAGTTTTCACATATAGCTTTTACATTTTGTACCATTTTTTAAATTATATAATTGTCTTTATTATATTCAACCATGATTTTCATGTGTCGATTCTAAACCTCTCGCATTTTTGTGTGGCCTCGTCATTTGGTGGAGTCTAGATATAATCATGAAAAAAATTAATAAAGGAAAATAATATATATGAATTTATCATTAATAACAAGTAGTTTTGTTTAGACACATACCAGTAGATGGGGGATCTGGTGACCCATGAAGTGCCGTGTTTAGTGGGGGAGTAGCATCTATGGTAGGTGGGATATCTACAGTAAGAGTACTTTGCATAAAAGATTATTCTAAATGTAATTATAGAAGGATAAAAACTGATGGATTACTCTATAAAGATGAGGGTGGATATGGATATAGATATGGCGGTGGGATATATGGGGTGCAATGCCATGTATAGTGGATAGTGGGAATGGAAAATAAGGAGGGATGAGAGTATAAGAACTACCATCCAATGTTGGTACGGGTAGAAAGGGATATGGAAAATGTGGGTATGGATAATATGGAGGTGGAATAATGGGAGGATGAATACCTAATGACTCAACCGGAATAGCAGTAGGCTGGACTATAGAATCAGTACCCCCCCTCCATACTATCATCCTCGATAGAATAATACAACTGTCTCCTTAATGAGGTAAACTAAAATAACATAAATGATAAAATAGAACTAATGACAACAAGATAAATAATATGAAATACCATAGTATTCAAACTTAAATTGAACTTACAGTGTTGGCCCGATGAGACATACATTGTTCATTTATTTGTATTCTTCTATTTCTTGTAGCATCATCATATTCAGACATTTTGACCTAGAAATTTAAAATAAAATTATCAAATAAATATAAATAATACAAGATGTTAAAATATAATAGTTAATTTGAAATCATGTATGAAAGTATAAACAACATGTACAATATTATGATAATGTCAGGTAAATACTTACAACTGTGTCAACATTATCTGTGCTCTGTAAAATTTTTTGGTTCACAATTTATTCTAGAAATTGAACCATCTATGTCATCAAATGAAACATTCAAATAAATATCATAAGTTTCATCCACCACATCATTTTCATCAATGAATTCGTCAAAAATATTTCTATGAATGACATCAACATTAACACCAAATTGTTATCTTAATGGGTCAGTAACATAAAACACCTGTCTATACTGTGACGCATGAATATAAGGTTCATCGTTATGAAGCTGATAGTTCATATTAATCACTATTAATCCATTTTTATTAATATGCATTCCTTGTCATGTCATTAAATCAAACCACTTACATTTCATTATTGCGACATGACCATGTGCATAGTAATCTAATAAAATGATTCTTTTAACAACACCACAATATGATATATTTTCTAACTAAGGTTGTCTATCTGATGCACTCATATAAGAATTTTTTGTGGCACTTATCATGAAAATCTCATGCTGTGTTGCCATTTTTTCACAACTATTTATAAAAAAATTCAATCCATTGACAACCATTGCTTTACAATCACGTACAACATCATTTGGACCAAATGAAAATGATCTTACTTCATCTGATACTTCATTTATTGGTATATTTAAAACCTAAATGATACCAACATTGAATATTAAATAGGGACATGTGATTATGTTATGAGAAGAAAAACATATTTTACCTTTGACTTTATCCAAGTGATAAATTATTTTCTGTGAAATAGTTCCTTCCTCTTAATAGATAGAGATCAATGCCTCTTTTTTATAATTTCTAAATGTTCTATACAAATATGAAATCTTTAAAATATCAAAAGATATAAAGAAATAACACAATGAAAAAAATGAATATTTATTAGTTTACTTACATGATATAATAATCAATCACACCATAGTTGAATAATATTGTACGATGAGCCATTTCCCACTCTTTCCTATTTAAAATACACAACGAGTACGATCCAGATATCCCCCCTATTTGGGGCAGTGAAGGAAATGAAGACTCAATGGGATCATATTTCTCATCTTCAGTTCTCACTAGTTTATTAGACCTCATAGTGATGTTATCAAAGTATGACGAATGGAAACCCATTCATTCTTGTGATAAATAACATTTCAAAATAGAGCCTTCGGGGTGATATTTATTTCTCACATAAGATTTCAATGTAAACATCATTCTTTCTATAGGATACATCCACCGACTCAAAATAGGACCCCCAAAAATAACTTTTGTGGGAAGATTAACCATCAAATGTAGCATACATATGGAAAATGACGGTGGGAAAATTTTCTTCAATTCAAAAATATTAATTGATGCATCTCTATACAATTTCTAAACAACACTTCTACTCAGTCTTTTGTCACAATGGTCTCAATAAAAATGACACAACTTAATCACACCAACCCTAACATTATGTGAAATTAAATTATGAATGGAAATAGGAATCAAATCATGTAACAAGACATGGTAATCATGTGTTTTAAGAGATTTTAGTTTCACATATTGTGTATTCAACCTTTTTGAAATATTACTTGAGTAACCATATGAAACCTTCAAACATTCCATGACCTGGAAAAATTGTTTCTTCCCATAATTTTCATCGAATAATAGGTAATAGGGAATTTCCACTTATTTTGACCAATTAACATATGATGAAGTTTTTCTCTTATACCCCAATCTATCAAATCATGATGAGACTAAAAATTGTCTTTTGTTTTGCCTTGGAAATTTCAAATAGTAGCAATTAACATCTCACAAATGTTTTCTCGATATGCATTACATCCAAACAATGATGCAATAAATTTGATGACCAATACAGAAACTGAAAGAATACGCTTTTAGTTCTCCAATTGATATTAGAATAAAATTTAATATGCTTATATTTTTTGATATTTTATTTAATTTTTCCAAGAACATAATTCAAATCATCACGTTCTTTAACAATATCATTCCCTAACATTTGTTGGGGTGTCTCATTTGTCTCGATGACATTATCGAACTGTATCTAATTTTTCTTGTATGTATGATCCATCAGTAGAAATATATGATGCCCTATGAAGCAAAAAGTTCGTCCAAACATTAATCTTCAGGAAAGAGTATTTTTCATACAAATAGGGTAGGATAATTTCCCTTTATTACTCCAACCAGACATCATTCTATAGGTAGGTAAATCATTTATCATTCATAATAAAGCTTCACGAAACATAAAGTACACCTTCCTGAATGCATCATACCCTAGTTCACCTACAATACAAAGCTCCTTTAACTCCTATATTAATTGCTCCAAGTATATATCCATATAATTTCTAGGATCATTGGTTCCTGATATCAATATACTGAAGATAGTAAATGGATTCTTCATACACATACATGAAGGAAAGTAATAAATTTGAATGAAAATAGGTAAAGTACTGTGTGCAATATGAATTTGGTGAAATTGGTTGAAACAATCATAGGATAATACCAATCTAACCTTTTGTTGGTCAGCTGCATTTTCCTTCCAAAACAGACAACAATCTTTGGGTAAAGAATGAATATTAATAGATAAAAATCTAAATTTTTCAACCAACTTTTGTGCCATGTAATCATGTTCTGGAATACATTCATCATCAGGCTGTAAATCCATAATAAATTTAAAGATATAGTGGACCAAATTATTACTAAATCCATACATTGTTTTCCCATGATATAATCGCATTAAAAACTCAAGTTTGCTCATTTTTCCACATGCATGATATACTGGGGTATTTGTATCGTCTATCACCTTTCTAACACCCTCAATTTCATCATCTTGATTAATTGATGAAATTTTTTTGTATTAATTCCCTATTTCATTGTTCTACACAAGTAGTTGGCTTAAAAAAAGGAAACCGATTAGAATTCAGATTTTTCATAACAATCCTTTCTGTTGAATTGATATCATTCAACACTTGAACCTTTTCTCCATTATGATACCACACATGATAATTTTTTTTGGAAACCATGTTTAGTGATATGGTAACTCACTTCCTCATGATCTAACCATTGTATTCAAACAAAATCAAAACATAGGCATCAAATAAATCTTCCATCAAAATCATTAGTGAATGCAAAGACCAAGAAATATCGTAACTCATTCTGAAATTCCTCAATGATCCAATAAACATTGTATATCTAGTATCTATCCATTTAGAGGAATATAAACATACATTAAATAAATAAACAAGAAAATTACTTAACATTATATGCATTTTTTCATAAGATAATAAGTAACCATCAACAACTTGTTAATAAAAAAACCACAACAAATATTATGGTTAAGGGAAGTCATAAATGTTTTAAATTATAAAAAATCTTGAATAGTAACACCATTATATGACCGTATAATATTATTTTGGTGTACTTACAACACCCACATTAAAACATATATGTTTGAATAATGACCTATTAAGTTTTTTTTATAGAATTATTTGATGGACATACCCATTCCTCGACACCACCCCCATACACACCCACCCTCTTGGACCCTCCCCCGGATAGCCCCCCGACCCCCACCTGGACAAACCCCTCCCCCTGCACCCCCACTCCCCTGCCCTCCCTCCCTGCCCCCTACACATTTCCCCCACCCCCCTTCACCCCCAGAAACCCCCTGGATACCCCCCTCTTGGACAACCCCCCTGCACCTCCACTACCCCTCCACCCCCACACCCCCTGTACATTTTCCCCTGCCCCCTTCCCCCCGAACACACCTAGACACCCCCACCTACACCCCCATTAACCTCCCCCTAGACACCCCCCAGACAACCCCCATTCTATAGAGCCCCCTCCCCCTACACCCTATGCCCCTAACCTCCTTAATCCCGCCTCTTGGACACCCCTCCACCCGGGACACCCCCTGTGCACCCCCTCTCCTTGTATACCCCACCCTCCATCCTGAATACCCCCTTCATGGACACCCACTCCCCCTACACCCCTACCCCTGCCCCATGCACACTTTCCCCTACCCCTTCACCCCCACTACTCCCTACACACTTCCCCTACCCCCTGTCCCCCCACCTACACCCCCATTTCCCCACCTCTCTGTCCCCAACACACTACCCCCATGCCCCCTTCACCCCCACTACCCCCACTTCCCCCCTTCCCCCTTCACCCCAACTCCCCTCAACCTTCACCCCCACTGCAATCCAACATCACCCCCACTACCCATCCCCCATAACTTCACCGCCTCTATATTGTAATAATTATAAGAATAATCCTATAGAAATTACATCAATTAATAGAAAGGTAATACAAAAGTATAAGGCAAAAAATAATTTCCCTAACATAAAGGAAATAGAAGTATTAACCTAAGAATAACTATTAATGAAATAGAAGGGTAGTTATTGGATGAGGTTACTAGGATCTGACCACCAAAAAATTTCAACACCACCATGAACTACTAAGCTCCACTAATACCAGGTCCTCTAAGTTCAAATCAAATCTTTATACCATCTATAAAAGACCTGAAATGTATAAGAAAATACCCTATAGGTATGTGTATATACATACCCCATAAGACACCCAATTAATGAAGAGGTAATCAATAAAATAAAATGGTTGACTCAACCTATAAGGTAAGATGGTAATGAAACCCAATTCCAACAGCTATCCAACACATCAAATCCAATGCTTAAATCGTAACCATAATCTATCATGAATCCCATCACTAATCATTACCCAAATCTATCATAAAAAATCCCACATATATCTTAATGTATTTCAAACCTAATACTAATACACATCTATGGTAATTACCCTAAAAATAAACATTTCTTCCTCTCTTCTTCCCCCAAACATCTCTCAAACCAACCAGAAAATAAAAAACATCATCCTAGGGGAGGATAAAGGAATGAAAAGTAATAAATACTCTCAAGTGACTAATAAAAACTTCTAATCTCACATAAATATGATAATTATACCTCATATAAACTAACATTTTTAAAATTAATTGAAGGAACTATCATTCTAAGCATGAACCAGCCCTTAAATTCATCTCAAGAGAACGAGCCTTAGAAAAACATTTCTATGATATTGAATATATAGTTCTTGTATTTATTTTAATTTACATTATATTACAATTATTAAATCAATTCTTTTTACACATATGATTTAACATAATATCATCAATTCAACATTAAATCATATATTCAATAAATAATAACTGAATACTGTATAACGAATAATCCAGTTAAAATGTCTTCTTTCCATACACTTCATCATCATTCTGGATTTTAGTTCTTAAATTATTTTTAAAAAATAATTCCCTATTTTCTATAGGATAACACAAAGTATTGGTAGTATTTTTATTCATCATTTAATTATAATATATTTTTATAATTATATCATGATTTTAAAGAAAAAGTTAAAGTAAGAACACATTATAATAATAGAGGCATGATAAAACTAACAATATAGAATTAAAAAGAATCAAAAACATAAAACATCCAATAACCTCAAGAATATGGAAGTTCAGATGAGTCTAAAGTGGAATAAGTTGATAATTGTAAGTACCATGGTAAATATTCTTTAGTGAATGTTACTGATAGAACATTAATTGACAATAGTGATAGTAATAACAATGATTATGGGGGTGAGTTCATATAAAAGTGTTGTTTGAGAAATCCCTTCGATAACATCACAAATAGAGGGATAAAACCCTAAATAAAATTGTATTCTTTCCTAACCTAAATATCAATATACAACAATAAGAGTTTGAGAAATCAGAAATGATAGAATAGATTGAAAAATTGAAAATTGGAATTTTTGGTAACTTTTAAAAGGAGTGGATCTCAATATCAATGTGGAGGAACGACTGTGAAACAATGATGGTTTGTCCAATACTATAAAATAATATGTTAGGAGGGATGGAGAACATGATGTAGAAGTCAGGGTTTGGTTGTGTAAGTGTAATGAATGACAATGAATCTTTACACCTGACATAAAATATGGGTACTCAAAGAAAAAATTTCTAGTTGAAGAAAAATATATCCCCAATGTTTTTTCTAAAGTGAGTATTTCCATTCCAGAGGTGTGTCACAATAAAAAAGAAGGGAAATATAATATGTAATGTTATAAAATGGAGTATAAAACCAGAACTCATTCTAGAACATGAACCTAAAATATTTGGAGGAAAGTATAATTTGGATAATCTTCAGCCTAAATATAAAGCTGTTAGAAATGGGAGAAAGAAACAAAATATTAGGTGTTTTTATTGTAAAAGATTTAGTCAAATCCAATATGATTTCTATATGAAAAATGTTTTTTTGAGAGAAACAAAATGGAAAAATAGAAAATATTTTGTCCATTATAATCTTTTTATTTTAATGATTATTGTTTTTGGTGTGATGGATATAGACACAGTTATGATTACTATTACACTAGGGTAAAATGATTGGAGACTCCTGAGACCCATAAATTAGGATATCAGTAGCTTAAAAAGTCTTCAAACACATATAATTTTTTTTAGTTTTTCATGATGAAAGGGAGTGTTCTGAATAAAAAGATCCTCATATTTATCAAACATCAGAAGAAGTTCCCCAATGGTCATAGAAGAAGATGAAATGGTATCAGAATGATAATGTATTTAATGTTCTTTGAATGATATATACATTCCCAGTTTTTGGTTTTTGGATGGATGATGTGCCTCACATAAGACCCGAAATAAAAATCTTATTACACATATCAAATATGATAAAGGTGGATTGGTTATGTTTTCCAATGATGAATAAATCATTATCATTTGGCCTTCAAAGGAAAAATTTTATGAAATATATCTTTGGAAGACAAGAGTTTAATTAAAATCATGATCATTTAACCTATAATGATCTATTGTTACTAAAAGATTCATATTGAAATCATAAATAAACCAATAAAATACCATGGAGTGAAGCGTTGATTAGAAGCGTCAGGGAGGAGGGATTCATGGTGATAGAGGTCGTCGGGGAATAGGGAGTCATGGTCAGAAAGGTCATCAGGGGGGAGGGTGCTGCAATGATAGAGATCGTCAAGGAGGAGGGCGCTGCGGTGACAGAGGTCATCGGGGAGGAGGGTGCCGCAGTGCGAGTGGTATTCGGGGAGGAGGGAGTTGTGGTGAGAGAGGTCTTCAGGGAGGAGGGCGCCACTGTAATAGAAGTCATCAAAGAGGAGGGAACCACTATGAGAGAAGTCTTTATGGAGGAGGATAGGTCATCAAGGAGGAGGAGAGGTCGTCGAGGAGGAGGGCTGCATGTGATAGCGTTGCAGATCTGGGGAGGAAGAGGAGCTCGAAATAGATTGGGAAAAAATGTCATCATCGATATATAATGGGAATATTCACAGAGGTTTAATTAAACCATATCAATAAAAAATCTATAGCCACGGACCTATAAAACCATATCTATTGTTTCATAGCTATATCTTAAATTTAGAGTTCTGTATACTCCAAAACCAAAGAGAACCATGAGGAGAATCTAAGCACTGTACTATAGACCTTGATAAAGGAGAAGCTCTATGAAAAGTACAAAAAGTGTGAGTTTTGGTTGAAGGAAGTCTCATTCTTGGAGAATATCATCAAAATTAATTGTGTATATGTGGATCACTCCAAGAAAAATGCAATTGAGGGATGGCTGAGGAAAACATATGTGATGGATATCCATAGCTTCCTTGGGTTAGATGGATATTATCACTGATTTGTAAGAAATATATCATGATTGTCAAAACCTCTTACCAATATGACTTAGAAGGGAGTAAAGTTATCTTGGAGTGATGAATGTGAAGATATCTTCAAGGAGTTGAAAAGGAGGCTTATCACCATGTCTGTTCTCACATTACCCACAAGTGGAGAACATTTTGTAGTATTTAGTGATTCTTTGAATATGGGCCTGGGCTGTGTGTTGATGCAAAATAAAAAATTTATTACTTATACATCAAGTAAATTGAAATTTCATGATCAAAACTATCTAACATGTGAAATGGAGTTGGTTGTAGTAATCTTCACTTTTGGAAATCTGGTGGCATTATCTCTTTAGGTAGAAGTGTGAATTATATATAGATAAAAAATCCTCCAGTATATTGTTAGGAAAAACTACATAAAGGTGTTTTTGTAGAATTTTTTGGGCGTGATTGTGTTTTTTGACAAAGCCATATGACCACAAATGAGTATCATTGGTGTTTTACGAAGACAAGCTTTTAAGGTGGCACAGTTTCCCAGTATTTTCCAAATTTTGGGGCCTTAAAATAGGAAGTTTGATGTTAGAAAAGGAAGGATTTATTTATAGGAGTGAACAATATGAATAAAATTGAAGAAAATCAACAAATAGTGGGAACTATGTACCATAATTCATGGGCCACATACCATGTTTCGGTAATGGTACACGGAGCAACGGAAACGATATGCGGGTGATGTTCGTGAAACTGAGAATGGTTTGCGGTGGAAGGTGGGGTGGTATACGGATGGATTGTCATCGGTGGAGGAGATCGACCGTGTAAGCGCAAAGGCATTATGTGTACCGTTTATGAAAAATGGGTCATGGGTGGATTACAGTTCACAATGGAAAAAGAATTGGTAAGTGGTGGTGGCTGGGTTGAAGATTTGGTAAATCGTGGATGAGTGGATTTTTTGGATATATTTTCCTATATAATAATCACTAATCCCACCGATTACTGTCGAGATTGAACATCCTTAGAGAACATATTTTTCTCTGGGAATTTGGAAAAGTCCAAAAGTGGTTTGCGCTGAAGGTGTTTGCAGGGATTCTTAACCCGTAAAGGAATTATGGTATGCAGAGAAGGAAGTCCTCTGTGCGGAAGGAGTTGTCTCGGTATGTGGAGGAGGAATCTCCAGTACACGATCAGTAGAATTCCACAAGAAGTACGTGGAAGGAGAGATAAGATACACGAATGCAAAGATATCCCAAGAACTAGGAATAGTTCACCAACATGAGGGGTTTTACAGAGGAGGTTCACAAAATTGGTACGTGGTAGAAGTATGCAATCACGAAGGCTGAAGAAGTTTTCTAATTAATGGTTGTTCAAAAAAGTGGAAACAGTATGCAGGAGAGGTGTTCCAAATACCAAACCTGGTACTCAGGACGTGAGAGAAAAAGGTGGTTCAAAATTTTCACAAGGAATCTTTTTAAATCTTCAATTCAATTAGTGAACGTATTTTTTGGTACCTAACAGTACCTGGGAAGGTGGAATTCATCTATGGGTGAAAAGGAACTTCAACAGAGCATCTATATATAGATAAGGATTGAGGAATTCCTGAAATTAAAGGGACCTACTTGTCCATAAACTATGTTTGTCCTAAAAGTCGATAAAATATGATTGGATTCTTTTCCAAGAGAAGTTAGTGAAGTAAGAGGAGGATGATGACCCTTTCTACCGGTAGTGAGCTATAGAAAGAGTCATAGGGAGTGACCCTTGGGAATGCAGGGAGCAGACCCTAAACCTTGTAAAGGTAGTGAGCCTGGGCATAGAAGATCTACCCCAAACATTGTACTCATAATTGGAAGTGAGCCTTAGTGAATTTGGTACATCAACACATTATCATTGTATGCTCCTTGGACGTATCCCAATAAGGGTAAACCAAGTAAAAATAATTGTGTTCTGTGCTTTATTTTATATCTATTTGTTTACTTCTACGAGAGGAAGAGAGAATTGTTTTTTTTTCTAAAAATAAAAAAAGATCCGAAGGAGAAAAGTTTTTAATTTTTCATACCTTGATTCTAGCCCCCCTCTCAGGGTATTCAACCTAGTGTACCTAATAATTGGTATCAGAGGGAAAGGTTGAAAGTCAGTGGTTCTCTCTCAAGAAGAATAAATTGAGGTGATCAATCATAAATTATTTCCGATCTTTGACGGAAATAATATTCAACTATAGATGAATCAGATGCATCACTACTTCCGATCAGTAGGGATAAATGTATTTACAGTATCTATGCATTGAATATCTACTAACATTAATAGTGGTACTATATCATAATATTAAAGAATAGAATTGGTTTCTGATGATAAAGGGATAAATTATTTAAGGTGATCCCTATCTAATGAAATTTATATGAAGGTGATATCCTATAAAACATAAAATGAAATGTGGGAAAAATTGTTAATCTTTTATGAGGGCAAAAAAAAAGTCAAAGAATAAAAGATACAGGTTCTATGGAAAAAGTATGAGGATCTAATAATGAATCCCAATGAGACTATTGATTAATTATTTGACAGGATAAATATTAATGAGGAAGAAATGTGGGGTCTTGGAGAAGTCATTGAAGATATAAAGACTGTGAAACAAATCTTGAGGAAACTTCCACAAAGGTTCAATTCGAAAGTTTCAGTGTTGGAAGACAAATAACCAAAAGACCTGATACTCGATAACCTACTCAGTACCCTTGTAAAATATGAAATGAGAAATGATGATAATGATGCAGTGGAAAAAGGGAAGCGTAAGTAAGTGGCATTCAAGTACATGAATAATCTCTCTACTGAAGATAGTCCTAAGGAGGGAAATATGGATGATGTCATGTCATTTCTCTCCTCAAATACGCAAAGGGGAAAATGGAGGTTCAAAGGTAAACTTCGATTTTCATGATTTTGATGAGAAAAGATTGAGAATTTTGCAGCAAAGTGTCCTAATAAGTTTGATGATGAAAATGAAGAAAATGATGAAATTATCTAAAAGAAGTATTAATCAAATGATAAAGGGTGGAAAAGTACTAGGATAATGTTCTTCGAAAAAAATCTGCTTTCAAGAGGGGATGAAAGTTCAGAAGAATCTAGTGTAGAAGAGTTGGAGGACTGCATGGATCATAAAGTAGATGCTTTGGTGACAGTTTCTAGAGATTCTTTAACAAGATAAGAAAGTGATAATGAAAAAGGAGAAATTAGAATGAAGAGTTTATCATTAGGATGAATTAGAAGATACCCTTGAAGAGGTAGATAATTTGAGAGCCAAAATGAATAAAGCAAACAATGTTGTTCATATTTCCAAACTATTTATATAGCAGTAGGAAGAAAAGAATTCTAAGATAAATGAAAAAATTGAAAATATGAGTTCTTCAATGCCAGAAAGCTCCGAAAAGGTGGTTGAGTACAAGCTCAAAATTTAAGAACAGAAAATTGAAATAGATAGTTTGACTAAATCTGGAAGGGATCAAATCAAAATTATCAAAAAAATAAAATAATAAGTTGTTAGTTTGTGACAAAAAATTGAATATCATGAAAAATTGATAGGAATGAAGATCATACAGGAAACAAAGAAGATGATATTTGAGAAGAGTGGTCCATCAGAATAGAAACACAAATGTGCTCTAATAATAAGGATGGAATGGAGCTTTATCTAAAAGAAAAAGAAGTTATGGTTAATGTCAGACCATAAGAACCCAGTCCAAGATTAAAGATGGATTTAGGCGTGAAGTAGAATCATACAATTCAGAGAACCCAATGCATAACTAGTGGTGCATCATTGCCATATAAAAATTTACATCACATAAGACATCATTTTCATGGTAAGATGAGACACTCACAAAATGTATATTTCATAACAAAGAGGTACCAAAGATAACAAGTCCCACAGATGTGGTCATACAGAGCTCCAAATTACAAGTCATCATTTGATGGTCATTGTTTTAGGTGTAAAGGACTTTGGCATAAGGTAAGATGTTTCACATCAATAATGTAGAGGAATGTGTTGAGGAAAATTGAATTTATTCTTAAGAAGCAGCCAAAAGTATCTTCAAGTGAGGTGAGAATTCAAATTTGATTTACAGCTCTACAGTTTGAAGATGACCCATTATATAATAAGGAAGATCAAGATTATCATTACATGTCAGTTAGGAATTCAAACACTTGGGTCAAAAATAAAAGGGCCGAGCAGGTTGTGGTTACAAAAAATGTGTTCAATGCATTAGATCGCACATAGATATAGATAATTGACAGTGGATGCACTTCCCAAATTATGGGAAATAAGAATATAGTAACTAGAATCAGGTATGATAAAGAATTTATTGTAATATTATTATTGATGAGGGCTTGAAAATTATTGGTTTAGGAAAATCTAAGTTTAGAGGAGAAGACATGAGAAAAGAATATGTATTACTTGTTGAGTAGATTAGTCACAACGTTCTTAGTGTTATTCAATTGTGTGACTCATGACATGAAATATGTTTTTCCAAGAAATTCAGTATCATTGAGAAAAGGGATGGTGTTGTTGTGTTGCAAGGAAAGCATACTAAAGGGAATATCTACCTTGTGAGTGGATCAATGGATATGTGCTTTCTATCTAAGGATGAGGAAAAAATGTTATGGAATAAGTTTCATGGGAACATAAGCCAATGTTTTTTGGAAGATCCGGTAAAATATGATGTAGTTCGAAATCTCCCTAGATTATCACACAATCATACTCGTACATGTGATGCCTACCAATAGGGGAATATCATTCTAAAGACATATAAGAAAAAGGATAAAAAATCAACAAGATTGGTTGAGGTGGTGTATATTGATGTGTGCAAGACAATTTCTTAAAGGGATATTAATGAGATGAGATATTATGTTCTATTCATTGATGGCAATAGAAGAATGGCGTGGATTTCAATAATCACCCACAAATCTAAAGTGTTCAGTTCCATTACAAGATATCAAAAGGAATGAAAAAAGATGCTTGGTCAGAAAATCTGAACGATGAAAATAGATAATGGAACAGAGTTCACAAACAGCCAAGTAGAGGATTATCTTTAAAAACATAGGATAAGGCATCATGTTTCATCAGTAATAACTCCACAGCAGAATGGAGAAGTTGAGAGAAGAAATCATATTGTCAACAACATGGCTAGAACAATGCTCATTGTGAAATACCTTTTGGAGAAATATTGGAAAGAAGCAGTGATGACAGATGTATACACTTCAAATAGATCTTTACTATTTCAAAAAGAGGAGAAGGCTCAATATGAGTTATCATATAAAAATAAGCTGTTATTAAAGTAATTTTTAATATTCAGAAGTAAATCTTTCATTCTCAATAAGGATAAACAAAGGAAATCTGAATCCCATGGGGATAAAGGGATATTTCATGGATACTCAAAGAAAAGAAAATAATATAACTGATTCAATAAGAAGTTGTTAAAGATAGCTGAAAGTCATGATGTGACTATTGTAGAAAATGAACAGAATGTTCATCAAATACATGATCAGACTCAGGAGGAAAGTGATGAAGAGATGAGAAGATCAGAAGACTCTCCACATCCAGAGATTGATTCAGAAGAAGACTTAGATGATGAGAATAAATTTGTGTCTTCCCAGAGACCAGCAATAAGAGCTAAAATTGATAGACAGAACATAATTAGTGACCAGACAACACCAATGTAGACAAGAATAATGAAGTATGTACAGAAAGTATCATACTTATCACAAGTGAAGCCAAAATTCTTTAATGAAGCATCTGGAGATGAGAATTGGGTTGAGGAAATGAATGAAGATCTTGACCAAATTGAGAAGAATCAAATGTGGGAAATTGTTTCAGGACTAGAAAAGAAGAATGTCATAGAAAAAAATGGATCTTTCTCAAAAAAATGAATGAAGAAGTTGTTTTTATTCAAAACAAATCACGACTTGTGTACAAATGATACTCCCAGATAGAGGATATAGATGTTGATGAAACGTTCACACCTGTTTCAAGGATGGAGACAATTATATTATCCTTGGCCATAATTGTGCAATAGAAGTTTAAAGTTTTCAAGATGGATGTCAAGTCAACATTTTTGAATGGAGTTCTGGAATAATAATTATACATTAAGGAAGCATATGGTTTTATCATTTATAAAGATGAGAATAGAGTTTGTCAACTGAAGAAGGATTTATATGGTTTGAAGCAATCACTATGAGCATGGAATTGAAGGCTTGATCAGTTTCTAAAGAAGTTTGGTTTTCAGCGTGGTAGATTTGATTACAATTTGTATTACAACAATGGAAATAGTCAAAGGATGATGGTGCTGGTTTAGATAGATGACATAATCTTTGGTGGATCAGATGAAGAACAATGAGAAAATTTTCTGAATTCATGAAAAGTGAGTTTGAAATGTCGATGATTGGAGAGATGACATTTTTCCTTAGATTACAGGTGACACAAGGAAAAAATGAATCTTTTATTTCTCGATCTAAATATGATAAAGAGGTTTTGAGAAGGATTGTAAATGATAATTCCAAAGAGATGAAGACTCCAGTTGTTACCGGGTTGAATTTGATACGAGATGATGAAGGAAAATTAGTTAATATCATATAATGAATGAAAATCATTAGAATTATGTTGTACCTGGCAGTGATAAAGCATAATATTGTATTTTCCACCTTCCAAGTAGTGAGGTATCAATAAAATCCAAAGGAGAGCCACATGATTGTAGTAAAAAGAATTATTTGGTATATCAAGGGCACATTGTAGTTTAGCCTAATGTATAATGAAAAATATCAGCCAATGATTTTGGATTATACAGATGCATATTGGTGTGGTTCAGAAGATGATAGGAAATCAACTAAAGAGGTTCCTTTTATCTCATAGGGTTGTGTATTTCTTGGTATGTAAGAAACAAGATTTTATTTCATTGAGCACCATATAAGCTGAATACATAGTAGCTACTCAAGATTGCACCCAACTATTGTGGATGAAGCAGTAAATTGAATATATGGGAATTGAAGTGAAATCTCTGATCAGAATCCATTGTGATAATTCAGGTGCTATAAATCTGAGAAAAAATTCAATCCATCACTCAAGGAAAAAGCACATTGAAATAAAATATCATTTTATAAAAGAGAAATTGGAGCAAGGGCTTGTAAAGTTGGAGTATGTTCCTATAAAACAACAAGTAGAAGATATTCTTTCAAAGGACATACCCAAAGAAGCATTTGAAAGGCATAGAATGGATTTGGGAGTCCAGTCAACTTCTCGCACTTGAAAAAGTGTGGAAGTGGGACCCCCTCTCCCCGACGTATGATGTGTCATTCCCTAATGTGCTGATATGTTCTTTACATTGTTTCAGACAACCTTGAAGTTCCCTTCGGGTTCATTGAAAAAGGGGGGAATGTGTGACTTACAGGGGGAGAAAATACATGGGGAGAAGCTATTAAGTGGAGCAGCGAGATAAGGGGATTTTAAGGTGAGAAGAACCTATTTGGAAGAGGTATAATACTGGAGGGGTATTAAATTTGATGATGGTAGATATGATCAATCAATGATTAGATACCCCAACGGATGAGGTTCGTGATGAAAGAAGTTCATTGGTATCCATGAATCAGTTTGGTATCAGTAGTTAGTAACTAAAAACGAAGTGATTCATTGATAAAATTTTCATTATACTATTGTTTCTCCTGCCGAGCAGGGATCATGTGGGCTTAGAGTATGTGTTTAGAAAATTCTTGTTTGCTATTTTAATTGCATGAAGAAAATGATGGTTGATTATTGAAGGAGCTTTATCGAAATATCAAAATACAAAGAATTATTTTAAGATGAGTTGTCAACAAACCCAAAGGAGGAGATTGTTAAGAAAAAATCCCTCAAGGTGTTCTTTTAGAATGTTTTATATGTGATTGTGTTTATTAAGAAAGCCAGATGACCACAAATAAGTATCATTGGTGTTTGCTGAAGACAGTTTTCAAGGTGGCAATGTTTCCCAGTGTTTTCTAAATATTAGGGCCTCAAAATCGGAAGTTTGATACTAGAAAAGGACGGATTTATTCATAAGAGTGAATGATATGAATAAAATTGAATAAAATCAAAAAATTGTGATAACCGTGTACCATAATTCATGGGCCACGTACTATGTTTTGGGAACATTACACAGAGCAGCGAAAACAGTGTGTGGGTGCGGTTCGTGAAATGAAAAATGCTTTGCGGTGGAAGGAAGTGCGTTAAATGGATGGATTTTCATCAGGGGAGGAGATCAATCGTCTAAGAGAAAAGGAAGTATGTGGACCACGTATGATAAACAATTTTCATGAGGTTTACGGTTCACAATGGTAGAAGAATCGGTAAGCGGTGGAGGCTGGGTTGAAGATTTGGTAAATCTTGGATTATCAGATTTTGCATATAACTTTGCCTATATAAGAATCACTAATCCCACTGATTACTGTGGATATTGAAAACCATTAGAGAAAATATTTTTCTCCGAGAATTCAGCAAAGTCCAAAAGTGGTTCGCGCTGAAGGTGTTTGCAAGGATTCTTAACCTGCAAAGGAAGTTTAGTACGCGGAGAAAGAAGTCTGGTATGTGGAAGGATTTGTCTCGGTATGTGGAGGAGGAATATTCAGTATGCAAGAGGGAGAATTTCTTAAGAATTACACAAAGGGAGAGATCTGGTATGCAGATTTAAAGATAGTCCATGAAAAGGGAATATTTCATGGATAGGAGGGGTTTCACAGAGGAGGTTCGCAAAATTGGTACGTGGTAGTGGTACACGATCATGAAGGTAGAGGCAGTCCACTGACGAAGGGCGGTTCATAGCAGCGACAACAGTACATGGAGGAGGTGATCCACATTACAAACATGGTACTCAGTATGTAGGAGAGGAAGGTGGTTCCCAATTTTCATAAGGAATCTTTCAAAAGCTTCAATTCAGTTTTTGAAAGTATTTTTCGGTACCTAACAGTACTTGGTAAGGTGAAATTAATCTGTGTGTGAAAACGGAACTTCAAAAGAGCATCTATCTATAGTTAAGGATGAAAAAATTCATGAAAATGAAGGGACCTAACGTCCATAAACTGTGTTTGACATACAAGTCAATAAAATGTGAGTGTATTCTTTTCCAAGAGTAGTGAGAGAAGGAAGAGGAAGATAATGACCCTTTACACCGGATTTGAGCTAGAGAAAGAGGCATAGGGAGTGACCCTTGGGAATGTAGTGAGAATTCCCTAAACCTAGTTTTGGTAGTGATCCTTGGCATAGAAGATCTATCCCAAACATTTTACTCATTATTGGAAGTGAGCATTAATGAATTTGGTACATCGGCACATTGTCATTGTATGCTCAATGGACGAAGCCCACAAAGGGAGAACCAAGTGAAAATCTTTGTGTCCTGTGATTGATTTCATATCTATTTGTATTCTACTATGAGAATAATATTTAATTGAGTATTTTGTAACAAAAAATCTAGATCCAAACAATAAAAGGTTTTAATTTTTCCTACCCTGATCCAACCCCCCTCTCAGGGTATTTGACCTAGTGGACCTAAAATATATATTTACATAGAACGAGTTGAACAAGCACTAATGAAGATGGTTAGTTCTGATCAAAGACTATGACTACCCCATCCATTACCCCCCTTGGAAAGCAAAGAAGGTCGCAGATGCTCTATGCAGAAAGGACCCTGTGATTCATTCATTGATGAGAATTGAAAAGGATCCAATGTTCTTAGATTTGATAAAAATGGACATGAGATTCATAAAGAAAAGAACCTCATCAATACATTCACAAATGATTTCTCAACCATCTCTTTTGTAATGGTTAAAGGATGCTCAAAAGGATTATGTGGGAATTACAAAAATGGAAACTGTCAAAAAAGGGAAATCCTCAGAGTTCAATGTTAATGAAGAAGGAATTGTGAAATTTGGTTCAAGACTATGTGTTCCATCAAATCTAGAGTTAAAGAATGAAAAATTGGATTATGAACATAGTTCAAATTTCTCCATTCACCTAGGATACAGAAAGATGTATCGAGATCTCCTAGAGCATTTTTGGTGGGATTACATGAAGAAGGAAATCGCTGAATATACATCAAAGGGATTGGTATGTCAACAAGTTAAGGTTTAGGGGTGGAAGTATAAGGGTATGATGCAACCATTGGCCATACAAATATGGGAATGGGAAAAAATCACCAGGGACTTTGTCACTAGACATATGAATACATACAAAAAAAACTATGTCATTTGGGTTGTTGTGGATCGTCTTATAAAGATTACACACTTCATTTCAATTCAAGCAGATTTATCATTGGATCAACTAGAAGATATATATATCAGAGTATTGGTAAGGCTTAATGGAGTACCACTATCGATTATATCTAATCGATATCCAAGATTAACCTCTACATTCTTGAAGAGTCTCCAACACTCTCTAAATACTGTGCTGAACTTTAGTACGACTTATCATCCTCAAATTGATGGCCAATATGAACAAACTATCCAAACACTTGAGGAAATTTTGAGAGCATGCTCAATGTACTTCAAAGGAGGATGGGATCAACATCTTCCTCTGGTTGATTTCTCTTACAATTACAGTTTCCACTCAAGCATCCAAATGGATCCTTATGAAGCCCTTTATGGGAAGAGGTGCAGAACACCTACATGTTGGGATTAATTTAGGGAGAAAAAACTCCTAGGTCCGGAAATGGTCAAATAAATGGTGATGATGGTTAAGACCATCTAGTAGAATATATAAGCTACTCAGAGTCGACGAAAGAGCTATGCTAATAATCATCGATGAGACCTAGAGTTTGATGTTATAGACATGGCATTCATCCGTATATCACCATGGATGATATTTATGAGATATGGGAAGAAGGCAAAGCTTAGTCAAAGTTACATCAAACCTTTTGAGATCCTTGATTGCTTTAGAGAAGTGGCGTATCAACTAGCATTCCCACCGAACCTATCTCATGTACATGATTTATTCCATTTATCACTCTTGAAGAAGTACATACTTGACCCATCACGTGTACTCAATCCGGAGGTGGTACTATTGGATAATAACATATCTTATGAAGAAAATCCGGTGAAGATCTTATATCATAGGGAAAAGTCCTATGAAATAACAGAATGGCCCTCGTCAAAGGGTTGTGGAGAAACCACATGTTTGAAGAAGCATCATGTAAATAAGAGGAAGTAATGAAGTAGAGTTACCCTGATGTATTTTATTGTGAAAAATGAAATTTCAAGGGAGAAATTTATTAATGGGGGTAAGATTGTAATGATAGATGCTTTTATTAATGAAAATTTATATTGATCTAATTAAATATATTATTATGTAAAATGGTTATATGAAACATATAAACTGCCATAGTTTTGTGATTTTGGATTTTAAAATACCGTTAAATATTGTTATCATTGCTAATATAGCCATTTAAAAGTGATCACATGATTAGTATAAATATAGGGTTTTAACAAACCTAATTTACTTAGACAAAGGAAGTGATGAACCTGTCTAGTATAATTTCTCTTTATGAAGCCCATTTATTGGAGCTCAGAAACGAGGTAGCATCACTAGGATTCACTCTGGACCAAGCACAAGCCAGGATTTAACATGCTAATCTTGAATGGAATCACCTTCAGGAGATGTGGAGGTTAATAGAGATTACCACCCAAGTGATGTTATCTGAGCCACCCAAGAGTATTTCACCATCGCACACCTTACCCTTAGGTCTTATGAGGGTTTATAAGGGGTTATGTAACAAGACCATAAAATTATTATTATTTGAATTAGTTTTGTATATAATAAATAATACACATTCATTTTATTATTGTTACATTGTAAATGAATTTTAAAGCATAAATAATATTTTTAGTTGATATTCAATTAAGAAATATATTTTGATGAATTAATGGATTTCTAATAAAATAATATCTTAATAAAATATTATTACTAAATTAATTTTTATTAAATATAAATTATCATATAATTTATATGAATACAATTGTAATATTTATTACAGTTTGAAAGATGTTTTTTTTCAAAACCCATGATTTTTTAATAAATGTAGGTCTTTATTTTAAAATTAAAAAATTCACAAATTTATAAAATTATTTAGATAAAATAAATATTATTTATGGATTTAGGACATTGAAATTATCTAACGGTGAATTTTTCTTAATTTTCTGAGATAGTTCAATTTTTGGGTAAAAATTAAATACTATTTAAATATATAATGTGATTTATGACATCATAATGACCGAATAGTGTTGTAAAAAAATAATATGAAAGGGATATTTGGCCAATATATGTTTTTACTTTAAAATAATGTGATTATAGATTTTTTTATTAATTTTACAATGCTTTAGTGGACCCTTAAAGTCTTATTAAATATTTTATCTTTTAAAAATGGTTTCCTTGAGAGTGTGACTCTACTTCACATAATCAAGCCTAATATTTTATTAAGTTCAGAAATTTCCCCAATATTATAATGTTTTACACCCCCCTTTGGAAAAAAATATGGGCAAAAACCATGGGATGGTTTATGTTTTTGATAAGTTTAATGTGTAATGTCCAAAACCTAAATAATAAAGAATTTCCTCCCCTTTCATATATAAACCCACTCAATATCCTATTACTATTCAATAAAACGACTTATATATCAACCAAACTCAAACCTGTTTTATCTTGAATCCTCCCAAGGTGCCTAAATATCCCAATAATCCTTTTTCAAGCCTCTCCCAAGCCTTTAGGATCACACTTCCATATAAGGGATCCTCACATTCCTTCCTTCCTTATTTATGTTCAAGTTTCCTTATATTGTTATACCATTTTACATATAATTAAAAATATTGGGGTATGACTTATAACCTCCCCATATACATTCCTCCCGATTTTTGAATGACAAGATACCCATTTATCTCTCATTAATTCCTCTCAGGTATACCCGTTACCATGCTGAAATTCCGTAAGGAATTTCTCTATCCTCATTTACTTTCAAGAAAGTATTTTATATTATGCATCGAAATTACATTAAATTTGTTAGGGTATTATTTTCCATGATACATTTACTATCCATTTAATTTATAAATAATTATATACCCCTTTATCTCTCATCAACCCATTTTAAAATTTCTATTTGACGTCGTTATACTGCCGAAGTTACACCAAAATTTCCCATGCTAAAATCATTGTGTAAGTGTATACCATATCCATTTATCTAACAAGGGTATTCACATTTTTGAACATGTAATTGTTGATTGAGGACTTAAATTTAGGTATTCCACATCTCTCATTCATGGAATAAATTCTGATGTTTAATGAATCCATGTTGTATGATCTATGTGGCACACTTATTCATGAAATGAAATGGTTAAGAAGGGTGTGCCCTGATAGCGCTCCAATGAATTGGGTAAAGATTAGTATCACGATAGGTCAAGTGAAATAAGGGTTTACTAATGATAATTCATGTTAAATGAGGGTTTAATCATGCTAATTCATGTTCAATGATGGTTTACTCATGCTCTACGTGCAATGAGCCTTGGCTCATGCTAATATCATGTTAAATGTTGTTGCCGCTTCTCCATGTTATGATAATCATGATATATAATGCCTTTATGTTCATGATTATCTTATGATACATTGATATGAATATTTTCTAACATGTATTTTATTATTCATGTTATTCCCTTTTTACTCTCTTACTGGGCTTTATATATCACCCTTTTCTTATGTATGTCCTCAGGTTATCCCCTACATTACTAAGTACATAGGAATGTTGCGGTCATGTAAAATAAGATTTCAATAAATATGTTGTATTGTTTTTGTCTTTAGTTGTCATGTAATGTTACTAAGACCAAAATACACTAGAACTCTTGATCTCCTAGGTTGTATTAAGTGAAATTTTATGTAGTAAATCATGTTTAAGTGTGTAATAAAGAGCAAGGTTGTTATATCCTTAGGGATCTCACTATGGGTTTTCTAATCCTAGTTTCCAAAGGTTAAGTAAACTTTTTCTATGATACCAACTATATAGATACTCAATTATCATACATATTAATTACATCATTTTTATATAATACTTAGTACATTACACAAATAGATGCCCAAAGACCATATTAGTTTAGTACCATTGGAAACATGGAAACATGGAAACCTAAAAACTGGTACATAAGAGAGCTAAAATATCTCCCACAAGGTTATACATGACTAAAAACCTTATTATAAACAACATATATAATACATATCTACATAACCTGGGGGAAGGAAACATAAAAAGGGGTGAACACAGATACCCACTAAGGGTAAACAAGGGAGGTATGTAAACGTAATCCTAATCATAAGAGTATGAGAACGTGATAATAACATTATAAGATCATACCCTTCATATCAAAGCTCATAAAAAAATAATAATGTAATACATGAATCATAAGAAAATCAAGAGAATAATCCATGAAATCATAACATTGGAATAAGGCATGGAATTGTTGTGGACAAATAAGTATATAAAATTATTTCCATAGTAGTTAAGGATTAATGACAATTCCATATTAGTTGAAAGGGTTCACTACCCAAACTATCTTGGTAGTCATGGTTCACTCCCATGACCATCATATAAGTCAAAGTTCACTCCCAATACCATTTTAGCAGACAAATTCCTTTGCTAAACTGATTTCACTCCCCATTCCAACCTTCTCTATCTCATGATATATAAACACAATGAATTGGAGGGAGATGTAGGTCCCACCCATATCATAATGAAATCATAGATAGGTGCTCCACAAGATCAAAAAATCATCATATCATAACCCATTAAATGAATTGGGTATCACAAACATGTCATCATATCATAACCTGTAGAAAAGAGATTGGTTTCACAATCATTTCATCAAAGCATAAACCATGAAAAGAAGTGGATCTAAAAAGCATATAACCCATGAAATAGAAACATGATCATAAGAATATAACCCATGAATGATAAAAAGTTTCCAAAAATATTTAACCCATGAAAGTTAAATGTGTTCTATAAACATATAAGTCATGAAAGAGAAACATGTTCTATAAATCATATAATTTGTGGAATAGAAATGAGTTTCATAAACAACATTCCATAAAAATATAAACCATTAAGATAAAGAATATGAATGGTAAACTTGGACCATATCCCCCTAAACTCATTATTAACACCATTATATGTCATCTTATAAGGAAAATTATTTTCAAGTATCATTTAAAACATTTCTTGAGGAAAATAACCTTTTCAATTTGGGAAGCATTTTTTAATACATAAAACATTTTGAAAACAATTTTCTTTGAAAATAGATTTTAAAACTTATAAAAAAACATTTAAATTCATTTAAATCCTTTTTATTTGAAAATATTATTAAAATATAATATAAAAACATTTTTAAAACATTTTTATAAAACATGGTATTTGAGAAAATAGATTTCTGACCAAAGAGAGAAATGAAATTGAATTTTATTAAAAAACATTATTAATAATATTAAGTACCTATGAGTAGAAACAATGGTACCATTACATTATTATATCTTTAATAAACATATTATAATAAAATTAATGATTATTATTGAGAGAATTATTTCAATATTTCATTAATGTAAGCATAATCATAAGAAATCTTGATAAATGAAGAGATTGTAAAAATAAGATATTACCACTTTGGTAACTTTAAAACAAAATCCCCATGAAATAATAACATTACATGAAACTTAAAATATGATTAATATAATTATATTCATGATATGAAATGTTAAATGGAAGTATATACACATCATAAAAGAATATAGGTGCATAAAAAACATGAGTCTCAAAGAAGAAACATTTAGACAAAATTACCTTAACGATTTGGTAAATTTTGAACTGTAAAAGTCCCATGAAATAGACATCATAAAATAGATATTTAAACACTAATACATTTAATTATAATAAATATATAATTAATTCATAGTAAGTGTATACAACACACAAATGAAAAGAGTGGTGAATAAGGCCTAAGTCTTGAAGAAATAAAAGTGAGACGAGAAATCCCCTTACATCACACTAATTGAAAAATCATGTATAATAAATATAATTTTAATATGAATCTATTAAAGAACCATATTAAATAATAAAATACCATCTATTATTTACTTATGACCTTATATTACACATTTATTAACAAGTCCAAGGTAAAGATACTTTTTAGGTAATAACTGCTTTGTTTTTTTGCATGTGTTTTTATTTGTTATATTTTTGGTCATCATACTTATATCATGATCATAAGAATTTAAAACATGATATAAATATCAAATTTATTCAATATACATGTATTAAAAATAATTTATAAAATATATGAAAAGTAAATAAAATACACCGTTCATGGAGATGGTAGACCGTATGTATGCGAGAACAATATTTTCATTTTCTTATCATTTTGAAAGAAAAAAATAATTAATATATTTATATATAAGTATATATTTTAATTTCTCTAGTATTATTATTTTCTATATAAGAAATATTTTTATTAAACTCATCTTTAATACACTCTATTGATGTGTGAATTAATCACATTACTTTGATGAGGCGATAGTCTACACGTCCAAAAATAAAGTTATCATATTCACAAAAAATAGAAAACAGGAATGCATGCATTATATTATAATTATAGAAGAACAAATAAATCATAAATATCATATATATCATATAATAATAATAATTAAATCATTATTACCAATCTAGGAAGGTGGAAATGTAAGACTGAATGACACCGGTTCACGAGGTAGTAGTATGTCGTACACATGAAGGATGATTGTGTATCCCATTTGATGGAAGTGTGTGTGAGTGTAGGTTATAAACTTAACATAAAAACATATCATTATATTTAGGATAATTACTATATTATGTAATCTTATAATAATAATAATTTAGGGGGTGGAGAAAGAAATTATACAAAAGTGTTTGTTGAAGGATGTTACCACTTATTTAGGTAACTTGTTTTGGTTTGCACCAAAGGGATTCCTTAGTTGGATTTATACCCAAAGGGATGCTTCCAGGATGAATTAAGGGAACATGGGAGTATATTTGGGCCAAAATTGGCTGAGATAAATGGAATTAGAGGTGTGAATAAGTTAGGGGCATGAGTTCTCTTTTTAAAGTGGAGGAGGAGTGGAATTCTTGTAAATATAAAAAGGTAAACACTATTGAGAGGTCTACCTTACATCATATGTCTCCAATAATTGTCCATATAAGTCAAAATAGGGTTATTGGTCTAAATATGTCCATAAAATGGCTTTTGGACAAGTTTATATGTTTTTATCCACTTATGATTAAATTTTAATCACTATGTAATCTGGTTTTTTACCTTAGTCAAAGTAAATAATTTTAATTACTTTCAATAACATTATTGATCAAAAATTAAGTTTAACATATTATAAATTATAAATTATTCTTATTAAAAATTTGGAATCAATTTTTCCAAATTATATTCATATATGTTTAATAAATTAATTTAAAATTAATCCCATAGACGTGTCACGAATGTGGGGTTTTAAAGAGAAAATCAATAAAAGCTTGAAATGTTTATATATCCAATTTCACTTGGAAATTAGTTCCAATGAGATAAATTTAATTAATTTATGTCCAATTTAAATAATTATACTTTAAATTGAAACAAAAAAATAACTATATTAGTAAATTACATGAAAAAAGGTTTTTAATTAAAATTCAGTATTATTTACAATTAATCCAAAATTGAAATATTTCAGAAAAAAACCAAAAAATCACCCTAAGCTAATTTTGATTTTATTAATTCAAAAATGAAGTTTATTTGATTAAATTAAATTTCTAAAAGATTCTAATATTAATTTTATTATTTCTTATAGGATTTGAAAATTATTTATTTTGAGAAAATATTATTTTTCAAAACATATAGACTCTATAAAAATTTATGTATTTAATTATCAATATGTTTTATTTGTGTGAAACCATTATAAATAATATTTAAAAAGTAGTTATTACTACTCATATTACTATGTTTAATGACTATGTTATAATTAACTCATTTAAATAATAATAAAATTTTATTTCCTAGAAACACAATATTGCAAATAACACAAGATAAAATGATGTTGCATGAAACAAAAGATTAACTTGTTGTAGTATATAAATAAATATTAACTTGGTGTACCATGAAACATAAGAAATTATTGAAATTTAATTTATTAAAAAATGGTTCATAAAAACTCAGTGTGTTACAAATACCTTCCCAAATACCATCATATAATTCCTCCCCTTATTCTATAGGTATTATTTTAGATAGACCACCATCCTCAGTGGTTTTAAGGTGGAACGAAAATAAAGTTTTCAAAAGAAGAGGTATAACTTTTATTTTCATATTTTAGTCTTGTTTCTTCTTTCACACCCCTCAAACCATCTTTAAACATGATAAAATAATAACTCCAGAATCCTTAATATACTGAGATGTTATTATGTTAGTTCCATGACCAATATACATCTCCAAATCCCTCAAATGGGAAAAAAATTCATGAACCAACCTGATAGGGCCCGAGACACAACTCCCAAATCCCACCTACAATAAGCCAAGGGCTAGTGACTAGCACCGAGTTTGCATATCACACATATGGGAGGCCTTTTCTCAAAGTACCTATACACATGCAAGAAAAAACACCTTAAAGAAATAGTGAAACGATATAACAAAACTATAAAATAAAATCCATGCATTAAAATATACAAACCAAAGAACAACAAAAGTACTAAAAGAGAAAAAAAGAAAAAAAATACTCCCACCAAAAGAAAACTATAAAAGTTTCCAAACAGATTAGAAGGAGGGGATCAATATCCAATGAAATTTCCAAAAAGGTCCTCAACTCATCTCTAGTAAACAACTTTATTGGTCTATCTCACTAATATTTTCCTACCTTGGGTTCTCCAGGGACTATATTGAAAGGTATGTGGTCTGCACAAGACATTACACATGCGGGAAAATCCCGTGAACGAGTGAGTATAAGACTACTCAGTAGGTTCCCTAAAACCCCAAAAGAAAAATGGAGAAACTGAAAGAAATTAGTTTCCTCAACCTAGACAGAGGGAACCCAATTGATAGATATTATCCCCATCAAACCATATTTGGCTATACACGAGTAGTTAGATTAGTCCATAAAGGGTATCAACCTAGACACATGAAAACACAACAAGGACTCCTAGAAAACACCCAAATATACTTGTATAAAACTCCAAGTATCACAAGGTTCTAACCTCAAAGACATCTAGAATATTATACTTGAGGCTATAAAGGTTACACAAAACTAGAGAACCCACTCCATGAGATCATCTAACCCAGATTGCACCGTTTTGAGAGATATGATCTATCGGGAACAACTCACTACGTCTAGATCTAGTGCCCATCATGAGAGGTCATTCCATCGCAAAACTAGACCTTGTGAAAGTATATAAGATCCCAAGGGGAGAGTATTACCTCTCACTACTTCATTCAAGTGAGGGAGAACTTCTTCTAACTATATACCACGTGAAACCTCTCTAAAGAGATAGAATAGATGGACCCATGCCTAACCAACACCTTACAGTCAAGGGAGTACTAGCACCTAAATAACTTGTGAAACCTATATCGCTCTTGTATAGAGTGTATAACACTTAAATACATCTAGGGAACACTTACTAAAATATAGGAACTACTCCCTACTACTACTTGGAAACAGGGAGTACTAATCCATAAGTGAGTACCTACACCCCAATATGATAGGGGAGTGCTGCTCAAAAGATATAGGACCCTCACCCATGATGTGAGTAGTGCTAATCTATGGATAGATGACCCACATCATGGTACTATAGGGGATTACCACTCTACTAGAACAATTACTATGGCGGACCAGCACCCTAACACGACGGGGGAGTACCGACCCCAGGATAAAGGAATCACTCCTTGATATGATAAGAGAGTAAAGAATCTTCCAAAACAACATTTATGGAGGACCTACACCCTAGTATGATAGGGTAGTTCCAAATAAAAGGATATAAGACCCACACCCTAACATGATAGGGGAGTACTGACTCTATCTATACGTCATATACGGAGGACCCTCTGCCTAGTACGATAGGGGCATACCAAATCCTTGGACAGAGGACCCGTACTCTGATCCAATAGAGGAGTACATACTCTATCAAGCTAAAGAGAATGAAAGGATCACATCCTAGACTGGTAGGGGAGCTATTTCCAACTATATGAATGATATGGGGAACCAAAAACCTAGTTCAACAGTGTAGTACAAACCCCAGAATAACATAAAAAAGGTAAAAGAACCTGTTCCCATGATGTTGGGAGTCCCATATCTATGAAAAAAGGGATACAAGGGAAACTCATTCCCTGATTTCATAGGGGAGAACTAGTCCCAACATATATCTTATGAACCACACCAATCTACATCGTTGGATACGCACCATTGAAAGTAGTGTCACACTTATCATGCCATGATCTGTAACACTACCATGGGTAAGGGAACTTCAACCTAATACAATAAGGGAGCACCACTCTACCAGCCTAAAGAGTCCTGGGGAACCACATCCTAAAGAAAAAGAGAAGGGTATATACCCCGACATCAACCCACTGATTTACCCCAATCACTACCAAAGGTTAAGAAATGCTACACATGTGTCTTGATAAAAAAAATGAAACCTCGTATATCATAGGCTAAAATGGAGGCCACCATCATGTTCTATATGGAAAACCACTCATGATAGGCTACTCAAAAGCCTGAATCTAAGTCCCAGAGAAGGAGATACGCAAGGTGTATGATCTCAAGAAGTTCTTAAAGAGTACTTGACATGCACTAGGGTCCACACAACATGTGATCCTACCAAGAACCTTGTTTTTATCCTATTTACATGGGTTTCCAACCCATATAGAGGTGAATGGAATGTACAAACCAGACATGATGTGTCCTACTTCATCTGGCCCCTCTCCATGTTCTCCTTCCACATTGCCAACCAACTACATCCCTCACATGCCATGTATCCCATGATACATGAAATTTTCAGGCTAAAAAAACACATGGCCACATGGTTTTATCGTGATAGTGTTCGAAACCCCATGCCCATGAACTTTTTCCATGTACTTTTACATGACCATGTACTATTACACGATTAAACCTGGCCATGTCCTCTGGCCACACGGGCTGGGTTACTACACGACGTGTAACCCTATTACACAGTGTGTAGTCTTAAAAATTCTTCTTCCCTAAACAAGTATGGATACACAGTTTGACTCTCTAGACTACACTCCATGTATATGATATTTCTAGTTAGGAATTACCTTTGAAAATTCTTGATTCTACTTGGTTTTCATCGAAACTGGCATATCAACCTAAAAGGGATCTCTATAATTCATAGTAGGGATCGAAAACCTTAAAATAATTAATAATGAAGGTGATTGGGTAATAAAATCAAAACCTCCTACCTCAAGGGTGAAACGAAAAATATTTTGGTGTATAATGACACCCAAATATTTCTTCTCTTTGATATGATGATGATCGACATCAAGAGAATAGATTATCATCACCCTATTGTGTTGATTTGACTCAATTTTCATATGTCGTCAAAGGGAGGATAGTAGAGGTTTCTCCTCTATTTGTTTTTCACCCAACGTGAGGGGTAGGGGAGGTATTAGGTTAGATTCTTAAATAATTTTTATTTAATTACTTAATCCACCACATAAAACCTTTCCAACTTGACTCGAACCAAAACTCCCAGTGTAGAAAACTTTATGTTGTGCCTAGGATAAATAAGACATTATAAACTCAACAGAAGCCTCAAATTTCTGATTCATGGATCCACTTAAGAGTTATTCCATGTTTCAGGAGAAAATTTGAAAATGTGACAAAAATATATTTAATATTTTTAAAATCACCATGTCGAGGCTCTTCGATCCCTAGAATGCCATGCAGACTGAGCGCCTGGCATTAGAAATAATATTATGAATATTCCAAATTCTTACAGGTCAAACCCAATTCACTAAATTTTCATCACCTTAAGGATTTTCTTCCCAAAATAATCATAGGAATAAGGGAGATAAATTGAGCTCTACACTTGAAATCCCACTCTAGTGAGCTTACCAAGGGTTCCCATGCTACTTACAAGAAAACACATAGGGGAACCAAAAATTATAAACTACACTTACATAATGCTTCACCAAAGTAAATATCATACAAGAAGCATAACACATCTCCTCAGCTATAAGAGGTGTGAAATCCTCAAGCACGATGGTCCATTTATAGTCATTTGTTCTAGTCGCACACCACCTCACTGACCAGACACAGACACTGATGTAACCCTATAGTTCACAAACACCCCTGGATGAATAGATTCATTACCTCCTCAAGAATCTTTTACCCACGTTTGACACTAAACAAAATCTATTAAAAATAAAATTAGGGGTACCCAAGTGTAAACACTAGGTCTTACTAGGACCTTCATCTATGAACCTCTATTTGTTACATATCCCACCAAAATAGAGACACCACCACACCCACTAGTGAAATCCCATCTGACTATGGATGGTAGGAAACTAATCTATAGTACAAAAAAAAACATAGGGTCTAAATATACTACTATATAAAGGTTCTAAGAAAGTATATACATCTACAAGGGCATAAAACATAAGTTCCAAGCTAAAATAATTCCACTAGAAATGATAGGGCCTACTCTGACACTCTAATGCACAACCCTACAATGAATGCACAAGTCAAAGGAACCCATCCACCACACCTTGACACTATCAGCTTTGGGAGGCACCTACTCACCCTCGTAGTTTTGATCGCATCATAAAAATGAATCTTGGTGGCAAGGGGGTCCATATTATCGTGAGTTTGAAGATACTTCAACAACACCCACACAGGTCTCTATCGACACCACATGTCACCCCAATTACACCTTGAGAGAGAAGTGGAAAGAAAAGGGTACCTCACAACAATGTCTAATAATTACTAATAGTTAAAGCTAAAATGACACAGAGAATACCTCTATCCAATGGGTCAAAGGACTCATTGGCTTATATCTTTCCTCACCCACATCCTCTTGCTCCCCGAGCCTGGTTTGGACCACCTGTGGGTGGTGGTAGAATCACGTCAAACCTCATACCACCAACTGATTCTCTTTCAGATCCTCTTACATATCTTCCATATTTTGGAACTACTTACTCCAAATGCCACATCTACCAAGTAATACCAATTATCTACTCCCTCATAGAAATATGGTGGTTTATAAAATCTCAATCATGATGTCCCTAGCCATCACAAGTGTAACACCACCTCTCCTGCAACTGACCTGACCCGAAACACCACTCTTTCTCTATAGGACCATGTGCCTAAGACTAAGGATGTGTATGACTTATGTTCTCAATAATAACATATTCTATTTTATTTATTTTGTACAAACCCTTGTATCGTGACCACCACTATGGTCTACATCTTCCTTTCCGTCTACCAAGAAGCTCTTTACTACCAAAGCTCTCTCCATTACCCACACATAAGAGGGAAGGCACAAGGAAACTACACCTAATCGGATATCTCTATGGATGCCCTATTCAAAGGAATGATCTATGAAGAACAGGTTTCACACCACATATAGGAAGTAATGTGAAAAGTCCATGAACCCCTTTGAGTAATATACCATAGTTATGCTACATAGACAAAGCTGTAGAATCTCATAGATTTGAACTGATCTCAAAGTGGATGGGTAAAAATCTTACCTAAATAGTCACTCAAACTCTACCCAATTGAGTATCACATCATCATGGGACTTCATCAATAAACTGCACCATCTCCTGGATAAACTATTAGAAGGATCACCACTAGCACCACCATATGATCGGGAGGTGTCCTCACAAGGCATAAAATACAGATGACTACCTCAATCCATTCATCAGCTACCTGGGGGTTTGGATTAACCCAGTACATTAGAGGTCACTATCTCTGGAAATCATGTAGTTAACTAAGCCTACACACATCCGCAAACTAAACATCCAGCATAAAACACTACTCAATGGGTGGTGGATCAATTGCCTGACCACACTTTGGTAATGCCTTAGAACCTGTTCCCTTCACTGAAGTTGCACCAACACTAGAACCCCATACCAAAAAGACGAACTCAAAACACCATAAAACTATATATATGAAACCCAAACATATCCCCATAAGGGGAATAGTTCAAAAAATGTCCCAATGATCTAACTTCTTATAATACCACTCTGTCATGACCAGAACCATTGGGGCCCATGTACTTTGGGTGTATACTTTTACATGACCGTGTACTATTACACAGCTAACCCTGGACATGTCCTCTAGCCACATGTGTTGGGTCACTACATGGTCTGTAACCCGGGTACATGGCATGTAGTCCTAAAAAGTCTTCTTTTTCCAAATAGGAAGGGCTACATGATGTTCCCCTCTAGACTACATGACATGTAGATAGTAAATTCAGTAAAAAATTACATTTGAAAACACGCAATTAAACCTAGTCTCCTCGAAACATGTAGATATACCAAGGTGGGATATCTAGAATTCATAATAGGGCTCTAAACCCTTAAAATAATGAAAAAATGTGATCAATAACAAATTAAAAAACCACCTACCTCGAGGGTGAAACAAAGAAGCTTCATGTGTAGAATGATGCACAGATCATGCTACACCTCAATCTGACGATGATCGACATCAAGAGTGAAGATCGATATCACCTTGTTGTGTTTATTTGGATTATTTTTAGTCCATTTCTATAGGTAGGATAGGATAAGTTTCTCTTCTATGTGTTGGGCACCCAATATGAGGGGTAGTTGAGGGATCAGGTTATATTTTTAATGAAATTTTCATTTCATTAAATAATCCACCATATAACTTCCCACCAAAACGCCTACAAACAAAACTCCTAATGAGAAAAAACTTTATGTCATGATAAGGGTAAAAACTATGTTCTAAACTCAACTGCATACTTATAATCCTGACCCAAGTCTCTTCTCTGGAGTTATTCCAGATTTCAAGAGAAACTATGCGCATGTGACAAATAATATTTTATATTTTTAAAATTACTTCACCAAGGATCTATGGGCCCCAGAATACCATGATGATTCAGTTCCTAGATTTTGAAATATTCATAGAAATATTAAAAAGTATTATAGGTAAAACCCAAGTTACTACAAAATAATTCATCATTTGTGTGTACAACAGACTACTACCTTAGAAACAGATGTAATTAATTTTATATCATCATCTCTCAAGAGTAGTTATAATAATGGAATTAATATTTATATAATATATTCATGAAATATTTAAAATTTCAAAAAAATAATATATGAATTATATTCTTACCTTTTTATGAATAGAAAAATGACAAAATCATTAATGTGTACATGTGGATTACCACCTCAATAAAGTGATGCTATTTGTTTTTCATCACCACATCACATGGATAATATATATAAGTATATATGAATAATTAATATGATATTTATAAAATTATGATCATTTTTTAATGATAAAATAACACTATAATTATTTTAAAAATGATCATTGAAAAATGGAAACATTTCTCATGCGTACGTATGACCTACCTTCTCAATGACTATAACATTGTTCATTTCTCATAACCATATTTAATAGTTGGATTTGAAAGTATAATTGATATATAAAAAATGATAATTATTTTATGAATATTATTCTAGTGATGGTGGAATAATGAACTATATGACCATTGTCAAATTATCAAAGAAATTTTGTACTTATGAATCAAATGTCATCAAAGCATCCGGTGTAAAATTAAACAAATAATTAATTGTAATAAGATGTAAATAATAGATATTAAAGGAATAATAAAATAGAAAACGGTTCTAATGAAAATAAAAAACTAAAATAATTTTATTATTTTGGAATATAAAGAAAGTACGTTATGTTTCAGTCTCATGGTACGATTTATTCAATTAAAAATTATATTTTTCAAGTTTCCTTTAAAACTCTATTTTTCTTCGACGTCCATGTTTTCTAAAAATGTTTTTGAAAATGTTTTTACAATTATAATATGATTTATAAATTAATTTTTATGATATTTTACTTTTTATAAATTTTTTTGAAAGGAATATTTTTTTCATTTTCCAAACGAGGTACCTTGTGACTTTTCCCTAAAAAAATATGGAAGGAATGTTTTCTAACTTATAAAAAATAAGAATATTTACCACAATCATCACACCTTAATTATTTGACGATTCCTTTATGTTTCCATTTTTATCTTCAAAGTATTTTTTTCTTTATTACATGTGTTGGTTTTAGATGATAAAAGTTATTTTAATATCCAAATGTGTTTTTTTATTTGGGTTTAAAATAGTTTTTAAAAGGTTTTTATGATAAAAAGGTGAAAGAATAAAATATTTTATTCATGATATGTTAATTGATAATTATAGATCATGGGTGATACTAATAAAACTTATACAAAGGGTTGAACCCTATTATAACTCGTAGGTGAGATTGATAAAACTTATAAAAAGGGTTGATCCCCATTATAGCTTACTAGTGAGGCTAATACAACATATATGAAGGGTCGATCCCCATTATAGCTAATATAAAATGGAATATCATGATATATCTTATTCGAAGGGTGATAAAATTTATATCTATCCATTGAATAGTGTTTTTTAGAGGTGTAAGTCTACTGTATGGTTATTCCATTTGTAAGATTCATTGTAAAAGTGATATAGTAAGGATTACCCATGGAACCTATATGAATTTGTTATGATTTCTAATTAATTTTCAAGAAAATAATTTTATTTTAAAAGGTATGATAATTATTTTTTAAGGAAAATTTATTTTTTTGGATAAAAGGTATGTTTTTAAGAAAAGGGGTTTCAGGGGTTTTCATGTTTTTCACTAGACTAATAGATTTACATTTTTATGTCCCTTATAGATCTCTTTTTTCGCATCCCACTTTTTAAAAATGTTATTCCCATGGTTTCAGAAATATTAGGTACAAGGATAATGTAAAGATTATTTTGTTGATGACTTATCATGAAAAGAAAAAATGTTTTATTTTAAAAAGTATTATTTGGTGAGAAGAAAGGACATTGAGTATAAGTTTACACTTGTAATTTATGGGTTTACCATGTAATAGTTTTTCCGAATTCTCTAAAAATCTAAACTAAAATGATCCTTGGGATTTTAGGGGAGTGTGTTCTTTCTCAATGACTCTAAAATATGTAATACTAAATCCCTTGATCTTATAGTTTTTATCAGATGAGGGTTTAGATAACTCCAGAGATTATGATGTTTTCATGAGAGGTTATCTTAAGAGTGTTGGATATCATTATGGATTAATATTTTAAATGTTGATCATATGTTCAATGTCTTAAACACACCTTTTTTAAGATTTAGGTAATGAAATGTTTATGTTATTAATGAAATTGTGGGAGAAGTTTTTTTGGGTCTAGATATATGTAATCATTAAGTATAACGTTGAGTACTATTTGAGGAAGAATTCATTCAAATTGTTTGGACATAAATTTAATGGTGTAAATAACCTTTATGGCATATATGATATTTTATTTTAAAGTAATTATGGTTTAATACATTTTAAGAAGAAAAATGAAAGGTATGAGATAACCTTTGAGGTTAAATTTTTTTTAATGTTAAATATATTAATGTTATTTTTGAGAATATTAATCACATTATTTTTAATTTTATATGGATTATATTAATATAGTTTTATATAAATGACAACCCACAGGTTGGGAGAAAACCCACATCATCAAGAAATTCAGTGAGGTCTGAACCCACAACCGAATGGAGATAAGGGTGCATTGCCTACCACTAGACTATGTGGAGTCCCTATTAGTTTTAAATTCTATTTTTAGTTAAAATATTGGATGGATGAAGAAGAATATGATTTCTTGAACATATGTTTTATCATATAGATAACCATGGGATTGGAAATTGATTTGGGGATTAAGAAATTAATGTTATTTTGGGGGAAGATCACTATAATATTTGAGGATTATTTGAGGATTAATGAAAATATAATATCACGGGATTTTCTTTGAGGTATATAGTTTGAAGTATCTTTTGTAATCATATATGATTTTATTATAAATTTATGGTGATTTAGTTTATTAATAGAAATTATTATAATATTCTGAATATTATGTGATTTGGGTAATTAATTTTTTGGTATGAGACATTAAAAGTGATTGATGTTACATTTAGAGATAAATATTAAATTTATCTTAGAATACTATGTGACAAATAATTATGATTTTTGGGTTTCAATATTATTATGGAATATTTTTTAATAATTTTATTGTTATTTATTTTTTGAATGATTTTTGTTGAAATTTGAGTATTACTATTGAATTTTTGAGATTAAAAGTATTTTTCTATATTTTATGGTTTATTAATTTTTGGGAATTACTTATCTTGTACTAACTATTTTGGTTCTTGTTAATGCCTAAAAATAGAAGGAATATATTCTTATTATTTTGAGTTGATTATAGTTCTTTAACAATAAAAAAATTCTTATTGAATACTCATTATTTGGAGAAAAAGGTGATTTTGTAGTGGAAATTGAATAAAGGATGGAATCATACTTTTCAATTAAGTATATTTCTTTATGTTATTAATATTTATAGTAAAATAATTCATAAAATTTACAAAAATGATCTTGAAATAAAAAATTTATCTGTTTATTTTTCTTATGGAGAAAGAAATAACCTTTTAACCTATCATAGATTTATGATTTATGGGTGGTTAACTTTATCATGACCATGTTATATATCACTATAAATCAGTCTTTGGAAATTAATTTTTCTCTTTCATGTACATTTTTTCATACTTGGAAACCTATTATGTATTATTCCATATAACCTTCATACCCTCTTTTCTCTCATTTCAGGTGGTTGTTTTATTGAACCATTTTGCAATGTGGGTTTACAAAAAATGTATTCTGAAAAACATAAACCATGGTTAATGATCTCAAGTTCATAATATAAAGGTAAAAATTTCCAAAAATTTGAGAGAATGTAACATCCTTATATTTTACAAGTAAAGACTATTTTTGATAGCATACAGGACACACAACACCAAGCTTAAATGATCGACAAAATATTATTATTTAAATGAAAACATTATAACATAACCATTAAATTGACGGGAATGAATAGTATTAACCACATTATGGAATATAAAATTATAAAAATAATTTATAATATATTAATTAATGTTTTTTAAATAAATAATATATTTTTAGTAATGTAATATTATTTACAAAAAATATGTTTTCTTCAAAAATGATTCTAATTTAATTTATGGGTGATTATTATAATTAATATTTGAAAATTTGGGAAAATATATTTTAACAAAATTAACATCAATTTTAAATTTAGTATTTAAAAATGACCTTGTGATTAATTTTTTATAATTTTTTGAAAATATTGATTTTTGAAGGAATAATGAAAAATATTAATTGTTATTGAACAATGTATTTTATTTTAATGTATTTACAATGTCCAATTATGATTTGAGTTAGATTTAAATTTAAACTAGAACAATTAGATTTTAAATAATTAGATTACAGTTTTTTAAATGGATTTTATACATGAGATTTATATAAAAACATATTATATTTAAACAAACATTTTTTTGAAAAAACAAATTTCGTTATATTTTTTCAGATTAATTTTAAATTAAATAATAAAACTTCTATGATTTAAATTTTAAAAAATAGATTACTCATTTATAATAATTGGGTAAATAGTTAGTAATTATTATCCATTTATTTTTGGACATAACGATTAATAACCTTAGTAATTTTTATAACGATGGTAAAGGGTAAATCATGTAATTTAGGTTAAAAACAAAATGGTAAGAACTAATAAACGATCTAAACACTTACCTAAATATCACTGGAAAATTATATATAGACCATATATATTCCGGAGTCTATTTATGACCTTTTAGGGCCACTTGGATGAGATTATGAACTTTATAGTATTTTATTTAAAAAAAGTCGAATATGTCATACTCATTCTTTTAAAAAGTGAAATATTTTCAATATGGTGTTATCTAGAGGATATGTTAAAATATAAATATTTTTTAAATTTAAAATAATTATATTAATTATTATAATTTTTTTAATTTTTAGGGAAGAAATAATTACCCTATATTCTTGCACAATGTTGAAATAGTAATTATTCAATTAACGAAAAATCAAATAAATGATATCAAAAATATTAAAATAAAAATAATTTAAGGTAATTAATGTAATACATGAATTTTATAGATTAAATTGACATTTTATGGATATAATAAAATATTTTCTTTTAATTTTTCTTGTTTTATTGATATTGTTAATTTCAAATAAATGAATAGTATCAAAAATGACAATAATGATATTTGATAATATTAATATTTTATTAAATTAATTAAAAAGAATAAAAATATTAAAAAAGAATAAAGTTGATAATATATGGTCAGAAATTTCATTCCATATTCATTTATAGAACATTTGGAAGCATTTTTCTTTAGAATAGTCTTATTGTATTTTATTCTTTTGAGAAATTCCAAGAGTTCGCCTACTCTTTCTTATAAAAGGGCGCAATTTCATCACATTTATTCACAATTAAAATCTCATTTTTTCAGAAATTAATTACCTAAATACCTTCCTTGAATACCTACCATAATTCTATTGGCAGTTCTAGGCATAACACCATCTATAGTGGTCTTAAGGTGTAAAGAAAAGGAGTTTTTCTAAAGAAAAGGGATAGTTTTTATCCACATATTTTTGTTTTATTTTTTTCATTAAAATTACTAAAACATTATTCAAATATTATAAAATAATAATTAAATAATCCTAAATATAATAATATATTATTATATCAGTTTCATGACCTGTATCCATCTTCACATCAATTAAGTGGGAAAATAATTCATCATTCGTGTGTGTGAGGGACTGCCGCCTCACGAACCGATGTAATTCGTTTTCCATTAGTGTTTCTCACTACTAGTTAAAATGATGTAATTAATGTTTATATATGATATTCATGTCATATTTATAATTATTTGAAAATAATATATGATTTACATTTTTACCATTACATGCACAGAAAAATGATAACAATGTTCATGCGTACGTGTGGATTACCACCTCTATGAAGCGAAGTTATTCATTTTTCATCACCACGTCACATGGATGATATGTATAAGTATATATGAAGAATTAATATGATATTATTATAATAATTTAAATATAAAATATTAATTAATTTCTTTTTATAATGATGTTTTAAAATGGAAATGTAACTCAGGCATACGTACGACCTACCATCTCCATGATTGTAACATAGTTTATTCTTCATACACATATTTAATGGGTGGATTTAAAATGAAAATTTATATATAAAAATTATATTTATTCCATGATTATTATTTTCAATATGGTGGAATAATCATTGTTACGACCATATTAAAATTATTGAAGACATTTTGGACTTATGTAGTAAATATCATCAAAACATATACAAAAACTTAAATAAATAAGTAAATGCAATAATATAGAAATAAGTGATATAAAATGGTTAATAAACATGAAAAAGATTATAAATCATGTAGATAATTAAAATTATTTTATTATTTAGGAATATAAAGAACATACATGACGTGTCAGAATCAATATTAGAGACATTAATTTAAAAATTATGTTTTTAAAATTTCCCTTTAAACTCTATTTTTATCCCATGTCCTTGTTTTATAAAAATGTTTTTACTATTCTAATATTATTGTTTTAATTAATTTTTACTTTGTTTTACATTAAAAAAATGGTTTGAAAAAAATTTGTTTTTCATTTTCCAAATGATGTACCTTTTGAATTTTTTGGGAAAATAAAAAATGAATGGTTTTTTGACTTATACAGTGTGAGAATATTTCCCCGCAATAATTATGCATTAATTATTTTATGTTTATTTTATGATTTTCCATGGTTATTTTCAAAAAAAATTCTATTCATTACATATGTAGTTTTTAAATGTTTAAATTTACTTTAATATTAAAATGTGATTTTATTTGGATTTAAATAAGTTTTTAAAAGGGTTTTTTGATGGAGAAGTGAAAGAATAATATTTTTTATTCATGATATAGTACTTAATAATTATATCTCATGGGTGAGAAAAATATAGATTATATGTAGGGTTGAACAACATTATAGATCATGGGTGATCCTGATATATCTTATACAAAGGATTGAGCCCCATTATAGCTCATAAGAGATCCTGATACATCTTATAAAAAGGGTTGATACCCATTATAGACCATGCATGAGACTAATATAGCTTATACAAAGGGTTTAAACCCATTATATATCATAAAAATGGGTGATCTTGATATAACTTATATGAAGGGTGATCCCCATTATATCTCTCAAAAGCATTGGGTTTTCTATAGGTGGAAGTCAACCATATGGTTTTTCAATTTGTAAGAGTGATTTTAATAGTGATTGCAAGAGTGATATGGTAAGGATGTACTAAGGAAACTAAATTACTTTTATATTATTTATAATTAGTTTTCTTGATTATTTTTGATTTCAAAAGGTAATATAATGATCTTTTTTAAGAAAAAATGATTCTGTTTTTACATAAAAAGGAATGTTTTAATGAAAATGGTTTTAATGTTTTCACTAGACTGAGAAATTTAACATTTTATGTTACTAATATAGATATTGGTGCTCATTGCACGTTTTTAAATTTTTTTATAGGGTTTAAGGAAGATTACGGGAAATGATATTTTCAAGATTAATGTTGTGAATAGTTATCATGAAAATAAACCAAGTTTTATTTGAAAAAGTTTTTTTGGTGAGAAAAATGGTTACTGAGTGAAAGTGTACACTTTTAATGTAAGTGTTTAATATGCAAAATTCTATCCTAATTCTATAAATCTCTAACATGAATAGATCCTTAGTATTGTAAAGTGAATTCTAGATCAAAGAATCTAGAATATGTAATGCTAAATGTTATTTTCTTACAT
Source organism: Viscum album (assembly GCA_963277665.1). Taxonomy (NCBI): domain Eukaryota; kingdom Viridiplantae; phylum Streptophyta; class Magnoliopsida; order Santalales; family Viscaceae; genus Viscum; species Viscum album. The sequence goes on along the minus strand of OY728143.1, from coordinate 1,198,042,655 downwards.
GAGTATTCCATTCTAGGTGTTTTTAACATAGATCATGATGGTGAGATATTATCGGTGTGTAGAGGCCATCAGGGTGGTGTTTTGGATTGGCAGAGTTTTTTCAGGAGGATTTATTTGAGGTTATATTTCAGAATCATCCTGGTAGTTGGGTTGTGATTTGTGAGGTCTAAGTGACGTTTTTGATCTTATTAGATGGCTTGTATTGTGGATTCTAAGATAGATTTGTTTGAGGTTCTTTTAGATGTATAACAGAAGGTTATATCAAGTAATATATCTTAGGATATTTTTGATGTTCCTTGAATGTTTGGATATGTTACACAATGTTAGAGTAGTTGAGGATTGGATCCCATGTTTGAGAATCAAATTGATTGGATCCATCAGGATGTTTTTACATCACAGTATGGACAATAGAATATGGTTTTATCAAGTGGATGTTGAAAATAGTATGAGGGACCCTTGATGATTCCTTTGTGGGTATGTTTTATGATTTGTGATTAGTGGATTCCAAATTTGGATGATGAGAATTCCCTTTTTGGGGAGGTAATGCTTTTGGATTCCTTGAGTGCACTCTATTGATCAAGGATCAGTAGATTTTCATGGATCCCCCTTAGAGATATTTCTCATTTTTAGATTATCCAATAGTTTGGATGTGTAGAGGATCCCCTCATAGGGTGTCATATTCTATATTTATGGATTACCATTTGGTCAAGTTGAGGATCATGGATAGGTTGGCTGATCAGTCAGTAGTTGTGGATCATTATATTGGGTGTGGCTCATGGTATGATATGGACACAATCTAGGGGACTGTGGGAGACCCATGTTTCATTGACCCAAAGTGAGAGTTTTTTCTATTTCATAATTTTCAATTTTTTGTCACCCTATAACCTTGTGATCTTGTATGAGAGAATGTTGTAGCTAGTTTAGTGTCTTAGGTAGCTATGGGTGCACTGAGATTTTTTGACCTCATGATGGTTAGTGTTATCATTCAAAAATTTTAAGGATGGTTTTGAGAGTTGATCAGCCCTTACATTTATGAAAATTGGATACGTATGTTTGAGGTAGTTTATACTTAGGATTGGACATAATAGGATACCTTTGGGATATATTTATACTAGGTGTTGGCTCTAATATTTATTTGGTTCTCTCAGTTATTGGATGGTTATTTTTAGATGGACCTAGGGATATAATGGATGTTCTTGAGGAGTATAGTGTAAGATCTTCATTTTTCTAAAATTTGTACTTCCATTAATTTTTAGATTATGTCACTTATAATAGTGCCTATGGGACCAAAAAGGGATCCAGAGTGTCTGGTAATTGTTCAGATCCTAGATATCTATTTTTGGAGTACCCTAGTGAGGCACATGGTTTTTCTATGGTTAGTGCTAACCATGTAACTCAATAATGTAACTTAAAGGAAGATAAAAGTTTATTTAACAGTGTGAGGGAGGTCGTATGGTCATGAAAAAACTATAGAAAATTTTAGGTGTTTTTCACATGGTTGGAACATGGCTTCTACTAACCATTTCAGGGGTAGGGTCCTTGTATAGTGAGAACACACATTTTGTACATTGTTTTTCAAACTGTGGGAATAATATTGTGAGGGTGTGTCACATTGGGTAGTAGGTGAACATGATTGATGCATGGTTTGTCCAAAAATATACCCAAACCATGTGAACCATTTTTAAATGGGTAAATATCTATTTTCACCTCATGAATTTAATCTTTCACCCCTCATTTATTCTCCTCCACACACATAATAAATCTCCCATATGTTTCTCCCTTTTTCCTCTCTTCATAGTATTTGAGAGATATCTTCCATCCAGGATTATATTCACATTCTATTCATCTCATTTGATACCACCTGGCGACTCTCTAATTACTCTTAAAAATTTTCTTTGTTTATATTCCCATATTTAGTTCTATCTTAGTGTGAGATAATATGCCATATTTCCAGAGAGTTTGTTTATATTCTCTAATTTCTACCAAACCACATTGAATATGAAGATGATATTCAATGAGGAGTCATCTACGAGTTTAAGATCGGTAGTTTACAAATTTTCCCTAAAATATTAATTGTTTCTATGATACGCTATTGTGACAGGCACCAAACATTGCTTGTGTTTCCTCTAAAATGTAAAATTCATTAAGTAGAATTTCATTCCATGAATCAATAATCCTTTGTGCACTAAGTAGTTTCATTATAGGTAGTATACCTTAACTCCAACCACACCTTGGGGTGGGTTTCTTATATGCCCATTACCCATATTAATCTTGGTCTAGAATAAAAACACCTTTGAGGTGTGTGGACTTGTCCCTTGCTAATATGTTTGTTAAGTGGAATTAGTTAAATTTATGTGTAATGAACATTCCCATGGATGAAACGATCACTTATAAATGATATAAATAATAGTTAAATGGTAATACCATTTCACGAGACCCTTTTTATATGATTTAGTGCAATGTATAATTGACTTGACCATTTTTAATACTCTGTATCTTATGATTTAAATGATGAATTCAATTGATTAATTGGAATGGATTATACACCTTGGAACTTATTAGTGATTATTAGTTGTATGGCTTCAATTTATGACTATAATTGATAGAAGGAGATGGAGAAATTCCTTATCCTTGATTTCAATATGACATGGTTGTGATTACATCATGCTTACTTCTATAATGGAGATGATGCTCCTTGTTTTTATGTGGTATTAGTGTCCATGATGTTCCTCATTGGTAATAATTTTACAAGGGATATAAAATTACTTATAGATATTTGGGATCAACGGAAAATGACATTTCATATTATTAATTTGGGATTAAAGGAGATGATAACCCTGATTGGTTATCTAGACTGAATAGACATGGTGTTCTATATTGATTATTTGGTATTAACATACATAAAGATATTTATTGGAGGTAAAATAATAAATTTTTATAGAAATTATGGATTAGTATAAAGTAAGTGGTATTGATAAGTGTCCCATGGGGAACCTAAGTTGACATGGGTTTTATTTATTTCATTTAATGCACGTGTCATTATTTCCTTCACACTTATTCATGATATATTCATATATTAGATAGTGTTAGACATAATTGATGGTGAACTACTAATTTTCACTCACATCCTGTTCATACTGCTAAATGGTACCCAGATAGACTTCATGAATGCATCCAAAAAAATGGTAAGTTGATTTATATGGATACTTGATTTTATCTACTTGGATAGAGTACGAGATCAGCAAAACAAGATAATTCTAGTGATGCTATCATAGATTATCTCTTTCTATTTTTTATATTTTTGTACATCATGTACTGTGTATTCCTAATGTATTTTTCGCTTATTCCCCATTCTATAAAGTATAATGACATTTTCATAATTTTTCATTTGAAAATGGATATTTATTTATCTATTATTTAATCTGAATGAGTTATATTCCTCTGCTTTTTTGTCACTATTATTTCCACTATTTATCTATTATTTACACCTACGCTCTACTCTAATAAAGAGGGTATAATCTCTCAACCATACCATCATAGACCCTCAATACTAGTCAAAACAAACTACTATATGGGGAGGCACACTTGAGGCCATGTGGTCACTAGGTTGGGTCCCTTATGAGTGGACCGAGCACAAGACATCAAAAAATGGTATCAAATCAGTTTATTTTCATTTACATCTCTTGATATTTTTATAACAACCCAGTCTTAATATACATAGATATTATATCACTTTTTTGGAATAATTAAATCATTACACAAATAGACACCCAATGACTGTAGTAGTTTAGTGCCTTCGGAAACATGGAAACATAAACACTAGTATATGAGAGAGATACATTGTCTCCCACTATGTTATTTATTACAAGCACCATTATTAAACACATCATATATACTACATATACTAATAACCTGAGAAAGTAGACAGAAAAATGGGCGAGCTCAGATTCTTGATAAGGGTAAAAAAGAAAGATATCTAACTATAATCATAAGAACAAGGGTATGAGAATGTGATCAGGATCATTATAAGATCATAACCTTCATATCAAAGATCATAAATATGAATTAAGGAATAAATATTGTAAATTAGTAATTCATGAATCATAAGGGAAGAAATAGTATAATACATGAAAGTATGATATAGGAATAGACATGGATTTGTGGCATGAACATAAGCATAAAAAATTATTTCCATTGTTGTCATGAAATTCATAAAAATTCTATATTAGTATTATGGATTCACTCCCCATACCATCTTGGTAGTCATGCTTCACTCCAATATCCATATTAGTAGTAGTAAATTCATTCCACATGCCATATTGTTAGTAATGGTTCACTCCGATGGACATATTAGTAGTATGAGTTGATTCCCCATACAATCTTGGTAGTTATGGTTCACTCACATAGCCACTTGGCAGTATGAGTTCACTTCCCATACCATCTTGGTAGTCATGGTTTACTCCCAAGACTATATCAGTCTTTCTCATGAGATATATATCTTTACCCAATGTATTTGGGGGAGATATAGGTCCCACCCATATCATAATAAAATCATACATACATGTTCCTTAATATCATAAAAAATCATATAATAACCCATTAAATGAAATGATTATCATAAGTATGTAATCTTATCCAAACATGTGGAAGAGAGGAAAGTTTCATAATCATTTAATCCAAGAATAAACCTTGAAAATAAGTGGTTTCACAGACATGCAACCCATGAAAGAGAAATATATTTCATAAACATATAACCCCTGAAATAGAAATAGATTTTTTAAACATAATTATATAAAACAAAAACCATTTTTGGAAAGAAAACAGATGCAACCTTTAGAGAATTTCCCAGAAAGGAATGGGTAACACTAACAAATGTCATATTAGATAAGAAATAATTGGGAAAGATCTTATAAAAACATTATTATATAAACTAACATTTCTTCTTTTAAAATTTTATTTTTAAAACCTAAAATATTTGGAAATTTTTTTTATTTAAAATAAACTCATAAACTTATAATGAAATATTTGAAGAAATTTTAGAAATATATTTTATTTAAAACATATAAAGAGAGATTGAAAATGATTTAAAACTAATTTCTCTTTAAAATTTATAAAAGAATATTATTTTTTTAAAACCATTTTATTTGAAAACTTATAAAAGAATATTGAAGACATATTGAAAACCATTTCTTTGAAAATACTTTGAAAACATATAATGAAATCATGAAATTTTTTTGAAAACAATTTCTTTGAAAATAATTTGAAAACTTATGATGAAATATTGAAAATGTTTTGAAAACCATTTCATTGAAAATACATTGAAAACTTATAAAGAAATATTGATTTTTTTTGAAAACTTATTATTTGAAAATACTTTGAAAACTTATAATGAAATATTTAAAATGTTTAAAATAATTTTTTAATATATAAAACATTTTTGGAACCCTCTTACATTGAAAAAAACTTAAAAAACGAATTTAAATAATAATAATAATATTTTTACTTAAAAATAATCTTGTAAAAATACTATTGAAGCTTCAAGTAAATGACAATCATGAAGATGAGTTTTTATACACATGTCAAACATTCTTTTTTACCTTAAAAGTTTATAAAAGTTTATTGATCAGAAAAAGATAAGAAGATTCCATATGAAATCAATTTTTAAAAGGTGAATCATGTTTAAAAATTTCCATTCACATCATAGGATAATAGTAAAACATTTTTAGAATCAATGTTTTCAAAGAACCACTGATTTCCAACCGAAACGATAAATAAAGTCAGACTTTCATAAAAAACGTTTCTAGTTATCTTAAGGACCAAAAAGGGAAAAAATGACACTAATACATTGAAATATATTTTATTAATAGAGGATAAGAAAACTTTTGATTTTTTTGAGATATGGATCATAATATTTCATCAATGGAATTATAATCATAAACAATCCTATTAAATGATGATATTGTTTTAATTAACTCTTACCAAATTATAACATGGGATAATAATATCCATGTAATAAAAAGAAATGAAATTAACCTTAAAATATTATTAATATATTAAGATTCATGATATTACATGTCAAATACACCTTGAAAAAGAATTTAGGTTTATAATAAAACATGTGTCTCAATGATGTCAAAATGAGACAAAACTATCTTACCAATTTGGTAACTTTTGAAACATAAACTCCATGAAATAAAGATAATATAATAGATATATAAATACACATATATTTATGAATAATAATCATATAATACATTCATGATAATTATATACACTATGAAAATGAAAAGAGTGATGAACATGACATGTATATCACAAATATAATAAGTATGATGAAATTCTCTTACATTATGTCAGGAATATTTTCATACTCATACAAACCTCTTATTTAATAAATATAAATTTATTATAAAAATTTTAAAGAATAATATTATTATATATAATGACATAAATTATTTTATTATGACTTTATATTACCCTCTTATTAACAATTCTATGTTAAGGATTCACATTGGGTAATATCTGCTTTGTTCTTCGTACATGTTTTGACTTATTATTATTGATTTCCATTCTTGTATCATGATTTAACTACTCCAAAAAAGAAAAAAATTATATAAATATCATTAATAGTCATTATATACGTATTTATAATAATCTATAAAATATAAAAAGTTATAATGGAATACATCGTTCATGGAGATGGTAGGCCGTACATACACATGAACACTGTTTTTGTTCTATTGTCATATTAAAAGAAAGTAAATAACTAAAATATATTTATATATGTACATAATATCACTAAATTAGTATTATTATTTTTTATATATCATATATTTTCACTAAAACTATCCTTAAAACATTCCATGTAATGTGTGAAAGAATCACATAGGTTTGAGGAGGTAGTAGTCCACACATCCACAAACGATGTTATCATATTTAATAAATTTGTAATGTATAAAGGTATATGTTATAAAAGGATTAAATAAGAATAAAGACATAATAAATATAATATATATCATATATAAATTCCATGTCCATCATAATTATGAACCATTAAAGGTGTTAAATGAAAAATGAACAATCAGCGTTTTTTGAGGTGGTAGTTCACCGTACACATAAACAATATGTTTGTTACCCATTAGATCGAAGTGTGTGTAAGTGTAGGTATAAACTATATCAGAGCAACATATTAGTATATTTAGGATACTTATTTTGTTTTATAATCATGTAATAATGAGATATTTGGTGGTGGAGAATGGAAATAAAATTATAGATCTTGAGAAAAGATGTTACCTCTTCTTTGGGTAATTAATTTTGGATTGCACCAATGGGATTAATTCGATGTATTTCTACCCAAGGTAAGTATTTTAATATTTGGTTTTGTATTTTGAGGTCATATTTGGGAAGATCATGGTCTAGCAAAAGTGTCTTGAGATGTGTGAGGAAGTAGTTGGAGAAAAGGCCTTTTTATAGCGGAGGAGGAGTGACACTCTTGTAAATTTTGGAAACGGGAATTAAAACAATGTTTTTAACATTTAAAGTGTATCAAATAATGGAAACAATTATATACAAGTGATTATTGGTTCTAAATATGGACATAAAAGGTATTTTTGACAATTTTCTAAGTCATTTTGGCTCTTAACTTTAAGGTTTAGTCCCTTGTTAAGATTAATTTCACCTGAATTATTGTAAATAATTTTAATTAATTTCACTAATATTTTTGGTAAAAAACTATGTTGACTTTATTATAAATTATAAATTGTCATGATTCTGATTTTTTAATCCTTTTTTCTAAATTAAAATAATATAAGTGGAAGAAATCAATTTAAATTTAATCCTATAGATGATATGATAATGTTGTTTTTTAATGTAAAAAAGTTCAAAAGATTTCTATGTTTTTATATTCAATTTCCATGTGAAATTTATTACTATAAACTAAATTATATTGAATTATAAATAATTTATATAATTTTACTCTAAAACAAAATTAAAATATAATTTAACACTATAAATAAATTCGATGAAAAAATAGTTTTGAATTAAAGTTCAATATTTTTCACTATTTATTAAAAAATAAAACATCACAAAAAAATAAAAATATTACCCTAAGATAAGTTTTATTTTTTTATTTCAAAAATGACGTTTATTTTTACATTTAATATTTATAAAATATCAAAAAACTGGATTTAAAATAGGTTCTCCATTAAAAGGATGTAAAAGTGCCTTTATAAAAATATTATTTTTTATGAAAAATATTGGGTTTGTGCTTATTTTATTCTTAAAAAAATATACTATATGAATATCAAAATATTTTATTGAATATATAACATTTATATTTCATTAATATCATTCTTTTATTGTAATTAATTTAATTTATAAGGGCAAAACAACTTTGTGAGTATAAAAATAGTTTTATATAAATAATTTCTTATATATTGAATTTGTTATTATGTCTATTTATAATTAATTTGTAACTAATGAGTTTATTTTATATCTTGAGTAAGAAAAATATTTTCATAAATTATTTAATACTTTTTATAACTTCTAATTTAAGAGCTAGGTTGTATCTTATTATATTAAATAATAATATTTTAAAAATATATATTTTTTAGTAAAACTTGATAATGCGTGTCTTCTCCTCCCCCCCTCCAGCACGTCGGTGGGGCATGGCGTCAGCAGTCTGGATCCCACCTCGGCGTCGGTGTGGCTAGATGATGAAGGATCACATATGGCATTGTTGAGGCGAGATTCAGATTCTTGGCTCGGGGCATCGGTTCTATGGATCTCGGTTGGATTCCAGCGCGGCTTGTCATCAACACAGTGTTGATGTGTCTTGGCGATGGCTTTGGGATTCAGGATCTAATATCAGATTTCCTTCATCTTCGGGTGTTTTCTAGCGTTACTCAGTGCCTGCTCTGAAGTGGCTCAAAGGGGGGAGGGGGATTTTCTAGTTTTTGGATATCGAAGGTGGATTTGTGGATCAAAGGTTTGTGGTTTGGTTTGATTTCTAAATGTTTTCAGTTGTGGATGTTGGTATTATTGTGGTGGTGTGTCGCCGGAGTGTCTCTCTCCATACTCATCGGTCCCTTCAGCTTCTTGTGGCTCGTCTGACTTAGAAGCTGATGAGGGTTATTGCGTGGTTTCGTTCTGATTGGCTCCAACCCAGAGTGGTGTGGTTGTCCTAGATCAGCTCGGTTCCCCTCAACGGTGATGCTCTATTGACCTGCTATTGATCTTCCAGTCCTGGGTGACGAAGAATCAGCTCCATGCTCCATGGTTTATCCTCCCCTTCAGGTTGCTATATATTTCATTGAAAGGTTCCCCATGGATATAGAGGGCTTGTTCGGTTCTTACGGCGCTTTTTAGCGGGGGAGTTTAGATTCTCGTCTTCACCCTTTATGTTCCTTTTTGATGTGATTCTCTTTTGGTGCGGTTTTTTGGTCTGCGGAGTGTCGATTGGTTCGTGGTTGCACTATAGTGGTTGCAGAGTGGGGTGCGGTGTCTGGAAGGCCTGTCTTTCCTCAGTCTAGTCTCTTTGTGGCCCTTTGTGGATGCTCTCTTTGGGTCATCTCAATTAGTTGGAGGGTTGGGTGAAATCCGACTGGAGTTCACCGGCAGGCTTTTGGATTTAGGAAGGGGTCGACAGTCACACCGGTGGGCACTCAAGGGGAACAGTTCTATGGTTTGACCTACTTTTCTAACATTCGTGTTCCCTGTTTCATGGTACCTCGGTCTTCTCTTGATGATTTATACTCCAGCTTTGTAGGTATGTCATTTTGAATGCTTCTTTGGATTGTTCGTCCATTGTGTTTGAAGGTTGTTTGTTGTGAAGCCTTATATTGTTTTTTGTGGGGATGTTAGGATGTGAGGAAGTGAGGAAATGTTGAAGTGGTGAATTGGTGACTTCATGTATAGTTTCTCACTTTTTCCTCAAAAGTGTTGACATTTTAATAAAAAAATAATTTCCAGCTTGTAATGCAAGTCATTGATAAAATTAATTGTTGAATGTGACACATGATAACTCAGTATCATTCATAATGAAATATATATAGAATATGTCAAATCTATTTAAAATAGTAAATATATTGTAAAGTCTTGGGATATTATACTCCCTTACATGATTGGTGTAGTTTATAGCGCACTCTTAACTTTTTTCTGCATTTAACACAATAAAAACATTGTGATTTCATATAAAAAAGGCAAATTTAGTGTTGCGTGAAATGAAAATATAAAAAAAGAAATAAAATAAAATATTTAGATTTTTTTTCAAAAAATCTCAGGGTGTTACATTCTACCACATTAAAATGAATTTATCCCTAGAAATTTTTCTAGGTTATTACTCATTTAATTCTTGAAATTTCCTTTCTCAAAAACCCATATCATACAAATATATACTAAAACATCCCCCCAAAAAGGTTGTAACCATAATGGTTACCTATTGTGGCACACATATAGCTTCTCACATAGGATAATATAGGTGGGTAGTGAAAAATTCAGCATGGAAGAGAAATATAACCATAATGTTCTGAGGGAGAGTGATAGAGAACACTGATCTGTAGACGTGGGTTATCAAAAAACCAAAAATATGAAATGATATATGTGAACATTTGATTCACCAAAAATGAAGGTACTAGGATAAATCCTTTTTCAATATCATTTTCCTAGAGTGGAGTAATTATTGAACTATCTATGAACATAATGAAATATAATTATTTGGTTTATTTCATTTTCATAAGCATAATATCACCCTTTAGTTGTTCCTTGCTTGATTTCATCTCTCACTTAAAGAAGAGAAGTGGAATTTTTAATTCCTAAAGCATTAAAAGAACATGAAATCCATGATAAGATAGCCCATTTATTTTTATTTACCATCAAAACAAGTTAGTTTGAACGGGCTATCCAATATGCATAAATCCTCATATGGTGAGATAACATATTAATATTACCAAATTCATCTGATGTTTAACTTAAACATTCCATAAATGGTTAATCTTATAACTCTCATGAAAGATTAAAATTCAAATCTTTATAAAGAAATTAATGATATCATATTAACATTGATTCCCCATATATCAAAAATTATGAATTGGTTGTTACATTCCAAACATTTGAATACCCTCATTATATATTCCGTTGAAGCATGGTTATAAACAAAATTACCATAAATCATTTTTAAAAACATGCATGATTACTTATTAAAATTATTACTAGATACATTATTAAAATCCAAGTAGTTTTAAACATAATAATTTATTACATAGACCACTTTTTCAACAATTAGTTCTAGGTTAATTCACACCATTTAATTTACTTATTCAAATACAACATATCTTTAACCAAACATCATTATCTCAATGTTAGGAATTAATTAATGGTTATATTACACTAATAAAAATATAACCTTTCCATGAAATCACTTTTCTATGTCTTCATCACCATTCAACACATCCTTTTCAATCCTTATTAAAATTATACTGAAAATACTTATATATTTTATGATTCATATAACATAATCAATAAATTACAAAACATAAATACTTTATTCATCCATATTTATTCTAAAACCATTACACATGCTTCATAAACATATTCTTTAATATATCATTCATACAATAGGAAATATGAATCATGTTTTAACATTCCTTAACCACAAACTATTCTTTCTTCTTATGTTTAATATAAACAATTCTCAAAGAACATCACATAACATTCTCATGTCATTTGTGGCCTCTTTATCTTTAGATGTATAACCAATAATCATACCACCTTAATGATTCTATTTATGAGATTTCCACTTGGGAAATGTATTTTTATAATTCACATACTTTAAAAATATAAAAAATTCAACGTTAATCATGTTCCGTCCATTTATCTCCATTGACCAAAACCAGAAAGCATGGGCTGAGAAAAACATTTCATATAAGAAAACCGTATAATCATGAAAAATTACTTATAGGATTTCTAAATCATGAAAAATACTTTATAATCAAAGAAACCTTAGGTTTATCCAAGTTTATTTATATCCAACATCCATTAAAATTATTCTGGATGGTTCATGAAGAGTCTTTTGAATTTCCAAAGCATATCCCCCAAGAGTTTCAAACCAGGTCCACGTTATGACCCATTATTGCATATCTTCTTACACTGAGTTAGGACCGACACAACTTGTCGGTGTTGGTACTCATAGGTACATTTATTCCAAAACCACATCGAATTTTTGTATCTATCCAAGTATTTATTTATTGGAAACCACTCACTCCATTCTTTACCCTAACTCTAGGAAATTTTCTTAAATGTTAACTCATCCTTATACTTATCCTTAGGGACATCCCAAGACATATCCTTAGAAATATACATAGGGATATCACTAAATTTTTCTCTTCCCAATTTCCAGAGGTTGACTAAACATTTACCTCTAATACCAACTATAATTAACCAGTGTTAATGCACATAGACATTACATCAATTTTTCAAAATACATAAAATATTACACAAATAAATTCCATAATATTGTATTAGTTTAGTGCCTTTGGAAACATGGGAAGATAAAAACTAGTATATAAGTGAGATAAATTTTCTTCTACTAGGTTCATTATGAATGGAAACCTTCTTAAACACATCATATATTTTTCATATCTTCATAACTTGAAAAAGGAAACATAAAAAGGGGTGAGCTCAGATGATGAGTTAGGGTAAACAAAGAATATATGTAAGAATAATCATGATCATAAGGGAATAAAAACATGATCATGATCATTATACAATCATACCCTGCATATCAATGATTATAAACATGAATCGTGGCCTAAATATTGGCGGTTCATAAGACATAAATCACAAGGGAAGAAATATCATAAGACTTGAAATCATAAAATAATAATAAACATGGAATTATGGAAGACACATAATCATATAAAATTATTTCCATATAAGTAAATACATTGCTGCTGAGACTATCATAGAAGTATGGGTTCACTACCCATACTATCGTAGTATTCATGGTTCATTTCCATGGCCATATTAGTAGTATGTGTTCATTCTCTATACCATCGTGGTAGTCATGGTTCACTCCCATGTCCATTCTGATAGTACGAGTTCATTCCCCATACCATCTTGGTTGTCATGGTTTACTTCCATGGCCATATTGGTTGTATTAGTTCACTCCTCATACCATCTTGGTAGTCATGGTTCAATCCCAAGACCATTTGATTATATCAGATGGGATATAAATATTTACCCGATTCATTAGAGGGAGATATAGGTCCCACCTATCTCATAATTAAATCATATATACATGTGACAAAAGATCACAAACAATCATACAATAACCCTTGAAATGAAATGGGTATCATAAACATGAAATATTATACTAAACTATAGTTAATTGACATGTTTCATAATCATTTTATCAAATAATAACCAATGAAAATAAGTAGGTTTAATAAACATAAAACCTTTGACAGAGAAACAAATATCATAAAAATATAACTTATGAAAGAAAAAAAAATTCAACATTATTACATAAAACATAAAACATTCAAAGAAAGAAAATTAATGGAACATTTCGATCATTTCCCAGAATGTAATGAGTAACACCAACCGATGTCATCTTAGATGAAAAATAATTTAGAAAAATAATTTAAAAAAATTTGATGAAAAAATTATCTTTTCTTCTTTGGAAAATTCATTTTAGAACGTAAAATATTTCTAAACCCATTTTCATGAAAATAAACTTGAAAACTTATAAATAAATATTCGAAAACATTTTTGAAACCTTGTTTCTTTGAAAAAATATAATAATATAGTGAAAATTATTTAAAGACCATTTTCCCTGAAATTTTATAAAATAATCATGAAAATGGTTTGAAAATCATTTCCCTTGAAAACATATAAAAGAATCTTGTAGGCTTTTTGAAAACTATTTTTTTGAAAATTATCTCAAAACTTATAAAGAAATATTGAAAACATTTTGAAAATAATTTTGATGAATATTATTTGAAAACATATAAGGAAATATTGAAAATGTTTTTAAAACCATTTCATTGAACATGATTTGAAAACTTATAAAAGAACATTGGAAACATTTTAAATAATTTTTTTAAACCAAAAAATATTTTTGAAACCCACATTAATTGAAAAAAACATAAAAAATTATTTACTATAATATTAAGAAAACATTTTTACTTAAAAATAAACTTGTAAACATACTATTAAAGCATTAGGTAAATTATTGTCAAGAAGACTGGTTTGTTCGTATATGTCAGAGATTCTTTTTTTTACCATAAAATCTCTCAAAAACTGTCTTTATTGAAAAAAATAAGAATATTTCATATAAAAATGATTTAAAAGGTAAATAAAAGGTAATAATTTCCTTTAAAATAATAGTATAATATTAAAACATTTATTATTTTTTTAGAATCATGGTTTTTAACGAACACATCTTCTTGATCGAAAGGAGAAATAAAGTCAGACTTTCATAAAAACATGTTCTTAGTTATATTAAGTTCAAAAGAGTGAAAAAATTGTACTAATACATGGATATATATTGAATAAATATATTATATGGAAAATCATGAGTCTGCTTGTGATTTTTATCATAATATTTCATCAATGGAAGCATAATCATAAACAATCTTGATAAATGATGAGATTGTTTCAATAAACTCTTAGTACATGGTAACTTGAGATCATACTATCCTTGTGAGAAAATATAATTACCTAAATATGAAAATATCAAGAAAATAAGTATATTGTTGAAATAACATTTCAAATACACCTCAAAAAATAATGTAGGTGTATAAAAAAACATGTGTCTCAATGAAGGAAAAATGAGACAAACCATTCTTAGTGATTTAGTAAATTTTGAAATATAAACACCATGAAATAAATATCATATAATGGATATGTAAATACCAAAAATTTTTATAATAATAACCATATAATACATTCATGGTATGTATATACACCATGAAAAATAAAATATTGATGAACATGAAATGTATCTCACGGATATAAATAGTGAGATTAAATTCCCTTACCTTATGTAATAACCCTCTTCGCACTCATACAAACCTACAAAATAATAAATATAATATTACTACATATATTTTATAGAATCTTATTTATATATATAATATCATATGTGATTTTATTATGACTTTATATCACCCTGTTATTTATAATTCCATGTTAAGGTTTCACTTCGGGTAATATCCTCTTTGTTCTTGTACATGTTTAAATATATTATTCTTGATCGAATTACATAAATAACGATTTTTTAACTTATATAATGTAAAAAATTATATAAATATAATATATATTCAGTATATATGTATTTATAAAAATCTATAAAATATAGAATGTAGAAACGGAGTACATCATTCATAGAGACGGTAGGCCATATGTACGTATGAATATTGTTTCTGCTTTATTATTGTATTGAAAGAAAGTAAGTAAATGAAATATATGTATATATTTATATAATATAATTATATAATAATTATTATGTTATATATATAATATATTCTCACCAAAAACATCCTTAACACATTCCATGTAAAGTGCGAACGAATCACATTTCTTTGAGGAAGCGGTAGTCCACACATCCACAAACAATGTTATCATATTTACAAAATATGGAAAGTATAAAGGTATGTGTTATAAAAGAATTAAATAATAATAATAAAGAATAAATATAATATATATCATATATAAATTGGGTGGTTATCATAATTCCCAACCATGAAAGGTGGTAAAGAAAAACAAACAATCATCGTTTCATGAGGTGAAATTTCACCGTACACATAAACAGTATGTTTGTTACCCATTAGACGGAAGTGTGAGTATGATTAGGTATAAAAATTAGAATAAAAACATATCAGTATATTTAGGATAATATTTTTGTTTTATATTAATATAATAAGGGTATTTTAGGTGGTAGAGAATGGATATTAAATTCAAGATCTTGAGGGAAAATGTTACCTCTTCTTTGGGTAACTCATTTTAGTTTACACCTAAGTGATTACTTGAATATATTTATGGCCAAGTGGAGGCTTATAGTATTAGGGTAGGTATTTTTAGAAGATATTTGAGCATATATTGGTGTATCCATTGTTTCTTGAGAGGTGTGAGGATGTGGGAGGAGAGGATGCCATTTCATAGTGGAGGAGGGGTGACACTCTTATAAATTTTGGAAAACAGAATTAAACCCACGTTTTCCCATGTTAGTGGATCCAATAGTGGAATATATTCTATAAAATTGAAGATAGGGTATAAATATGGCTCTAAAATGAATTTTGGACAAGTTTTGAGGACATTTTGGCTCTTAATTTTGAGATACAGCCCCTTATTCAGCTTTATTTCACATTATTCATTGTAATTAATTTTATTTAATTTCACTAATATTTTTGGAAAAAAACTAATTTAAACCTTTTATAAATTATAAATTATTTTTATTACAAATATGAATTCTATTTTTTAAAATTCGAATCATATAAGTGAGAAAAATTATTTTAAATTTAATCCTACAAATGGGACGACAGTGCAAGTTTTTAAAGTAAAAATGTTCAAATGTTTGCTATGTTTTTATATTCAATTTCAATTGAAATTGTTTCCAATGAAAAAAATTGGATTAATTGATTTAATTTTACTTTAAAACCAAATTAATATATAATTTTAAACTATAAATAAATTAGACGAAAAGACATCTTTGAATTAAAATTCCTTATTATTCACAGTTCATTAAAAAATTAAACATCACAGAAAAATATCAACAATTAAACCTAATATAGTTTTTATATATTAATTTCAAATATAGTGTTTATTTTTACATATAATATTTATAAAATTTCCAAAAATTTGATTTAAAATATGTGTAACGCCCTTACCCCAGTTACCCAGAATCATTGCATTATTACATAATATTGGCATGAAATAAGAAATCATGTCCCGAATCGCCGATCAGTTTAGAAGAATTGGAAGTATTAGATACATAAATGTGTTTTACATTACATCATTAAATAAAAAAACAACATTGTGTACCCTTTTAACACTCTTATATTCCTTAGCCTATTCCTGTAGGTTAATCATAATATACTTCCTTACATCCCGGAAAAAATAAAACATAAGAAATGGGTGAGCTCAGATTCTCACTAAGGATAACAATATAGAAAAATTATCATAAATAAAAATAATCATTTAAGGCAATGTATAAGACTAAAACACAATCCTTCTAAACTTAAACATTAACATAATATGGAAAAGATAGATAAAATAATGACATTTACTTATTCACATGGATATTCTACTAGTAGAATAATCACATGTAATATTAATATCCAATTTAATAATGATGGAATGCATAATGCCAGACTTCATAACCACATAGTCAAGGCCTTGTGCCAAGACTACAAATATGATTTTGTTAAGGCATTATGACAAGACACTAGTTTGTCTCATGGGAACTAAAAATGCATCGAGGAGCTATAGTGACCTCCACTCATCACATACTAAGTCCAATGCATTACTCATAAGAAACTATTGAAACAAAACATAAACATTCAAATTAAACTAGAATACAAAATGTCAATAATCTAACCATAAACCCTGAATAGTATAAAAATATCACATCCACAGTTGGACATAACTAATTAAATACAACATAGAAGATTTTATTATAATAAATTTACCTCAATCAAGAATAATGAAGGATATTGACATAGATGAAAATAATCATCAGAACTATTTGAGAGAAATATCCCCCTTTTTCTTGAAAACATTTAAAAGTATCACTATTTATCAAGAAGCTGTTTAAAATATATTTTGGAATCAAAGTGTTCCATACTACATTGAAACATTTAAAAGGAATTTTAATTTTAAAACATTAATGTCCATATAAATAAATCCTTAAAATGATTTTTAAACATGTACATTAATGAGGAAGATTTAGAAGAATAAAACTTTAAAAAATTTAAAATGATATTTTAGTTAGGGTTCCTAAAGAAATTATAGATGCTTGAATAAAAATAATTGATGTAATAAAAACATAATAATATCATGAGAATAAAGGGATTCATGATATATTATGACAAAGTACAATATATACACCAAATAAAAATGAATTGGTGTATAACAACAAAGAAGTCTCAATGGAATGCAAGTTGAGATGAAATCCCTTATAAAGACCGTATCATTATGTTATGGATAAATAAATGACATTATTATGTGTGAAAAATATAAATACAATAAATATGATTTGATATTAAATTTAAAACAATCAGAGTACATTCAGACATATTATTGTAACAACAACACCAATGATTTGGATGTTTAACTCAGTGAATAAAAATTGAGTTAAGATTACTCTTATCAAGTTCATATCGATGAATTGAGAATTTAACAATGGAGTGATTATGTGAATCAATAGAATATCAACAAAAAGGGGAGTATAAATTACTACATAAATAAATAAATAGTGTTTTCACACTTAATCTTGGAATAAAATAATCAATGAAGTTTGCGTACAACCCAATGAGTGGAAATCGAAATTAGAAATTCCCTTACTGATTTAGTGACTTACAAAACATACAACCCATGAAAGAAGGATCTTAAAATGAAGATATAAATACCCATAAATTAAATTATATTACATAAATAATAAAATCATGGGAAGTACATAAACCACACAAAAGGAAATAGTGGCAATATAGCATGAATCTCACAGAAATAAGAAGAGAGATGCAAACCCCTTACCATGTTGTAATCAATTGATTCGTATGAACAAAAGCTAATAACCACAAAATTAATCACAAAATAACATGAATATAAAGATAATAATGATAATATATATCAAATGGAAGTAGACAATACACCAGATGCAATAAATAAGTGGTGAAAATGGAAATCTCACGGAATTAAAAGTTACATATGAAACCCCTTACCTTGTAATTTTCCTTAGAATAGGGTAGGTTAACCTTATGTATAATGGTAAAATCATTGTTATTAAATTATAAAATAACCAAATACATAAATATATTATCATATATGATCTTCTAATATTGCTTTTTTAATAATATTTCAGCAGTATCATCATTTCTGGTGTTAACTGATTCATTTTCCATTATATGCTTGGTTACGTAATCCATGTTTGTTATGGATATAATGTATTTCATTAATATAAAAAATTATATTATGTTCATAAGCATTATTTTTAATCATAAATTAATAATTATTCCTGAATGATTTTGATGTGTAATGCCCCGACCCTAGAATCCAGGAGCCGATGCATTATTTTAATACATTGGCATGATTACAAGGAATCATGTCTCGAAGGACTGATCAGTTTAGTAGACCTGAAAACAAGACACATACATAAGTTCAACATTTAAACTTGAAAATAAAAACATCACTAATGTATTAAATTAAAAACATCCCATCTTCTAAGATTATTCCTGCAAGTCACACATAACTAAATTCTTCATATCCTAGGAAAATGAAACATAAGAAAGGGGTGAGCTCAAATGCCCAGTAAGAGTATGAAATTAAATAGAAAATAACATAAACATTAGGAATGATGACTAATTGAAAACATATGACTTTACAAATATTAAACATGAACACTTTATGGAAGGAATATGATTTGAGGAAATAATTCCATAATAAAACATAGTCATGGGTATTATACTAGTCGAATGAACACATGAAATATCAAAAGCTAATATGATAATTATGGAATTCATAATGACAGACATCATAACCACATAGTCAAGGCCTCGTGACAAAACTAAAAATAATATTTTTTCAAGGCCTTTTTCCAAGACACTAGTTTGTCTTATGAGACCTAACGATGCATCGTGGAGATATATCAGGATCCCACTGTCACATACTAAGTCCAATGAATTCCTTATATGAAAAGGTTGAAACATAATCTGAACATTCATATTAAAACTAGCATATGAAATGTCAATATTTTAACCACAACCCATGAATGGTATAAAAATAGCACATCCACAGTTAAACATAACTCATTAAATACAATATGGAAGATTGTATTATAATATATCAACCTAAATAGAGAATAATGAATGATATTGACTTAGATGAAATGAATCATCAAAACTATTTGAGATAAATATCCCTCTTTTTCTTGAAAACATTTAAAAGTCTCACTATTTATCAAGAAGCCATTTAAAATATATTTTTGAATAAAAGTGTCCCATACCACTTTGAATCATTTAAAAGGAATTTTAATTTTAAAAATTTAATGTCCATATAAATAAATCCTTAAAACCATTTTCAAAACATGGAAATTAGTGAGAAATATTTAGAATAATAAATCTTTAAAACATTTTAAAATGATATTTTAGTTTGAGTTCCGAACCAAAAGAAAGACACTTGGATAAAAATAATTGAATTAATAAAAACTTTATAATATAATGAGAATAATTGGATTCATGATATTCTATGTAATATTAAATTATATACACCATATAAATGTGAATTGGCGTATAAAAACAAATAAGTCTCAATGGAATATAAATTGAGATGAAATCTCTTATAAATATTATATCCTTAGGTTAAGGATAAATCAACGACATAATTATGTGTGAAAAATATAAATACACTAAATATAATTTTATATTCACTGTAAATCAATCAAAGTACATTCACACATATTCATGGAAAAAAAACCAATTAATTGGATGTTTAACTCAACAAATGGAGATTGAGTTAAAATTTCTCTTATCAAGTTCATATCGATAACTTGAGAATTTATCAATGGAGTGATTATGTGTATAAAAAGTATATCCACAGAAATGGGAGTGGAAATTACTACAAAAATAATAAATAGTTATTCCACACATAATCATGGAGTAAAATATTCAATGAAGTATGCATAAACCTCAATGAGTGGAAATTGAAATTTGAAATTCCCTTATCAATTTGGTAACTTATGAAACATACACCCAATGAAAAAAAGTGAGATGAAAAACCATTACATCATTTTAATCAATGAAGTCATATGAAAAAAACATAATAACCACAAAATTAATAAAATAATACCATTAATATAAAGATAATAATGATAATATATATCAAATTTAAGTACACAATACACCACATTCAATAAATAAGTGGCGAACAATGAAAATCTCACAGAATTAAAAGTGAGATAAGAAACCCCTTACCTCAAGTCCGACTTGTCTTGTATGTTCCTTATTATTCCTGAATAAAAAACATAATTTAATTTATTCTTGATTAAGAACATTTTTAAAGTTTATTATTCCTTTTACATAACTTATTTCTTTTCTATAACAATTAGATAATTATTTGAGTTCATATTAGATATTTTATCAATGATCGGAACTTGAGTAAAAAATGAACTTGTTATAATTACAATTTTTCCATGTTGTCAAAAGTACATTATCTCTAGAATTAATTTAATAATTTATATATCACACACACATATATATATATTATATCTAGTATATATATGTATATATAATAGTACATAACATTTGGATATAAGAAATGAAATGCACCGTTCATGGAGACGGTTAGCCGTACGTACGCATGAACACTACTTTCTTTTATATTTTGTATTTTAATGGAATTAAAACATAATTATACATTGGTATATTATAATTATAGTATAATATCATATATAATTTCATTATCTCCATAATTTATACGTCCCACATAAGTCATTAACGTGTCATATCACTTTAAGGGGGCGGTAGTCCGCACTTCCTGAAATGAAATTATTGCGTTTTACCCATAATGGAAACCATAGAGGTATGAAATAAATGGAAAATACAGAAGCACAAAAGAGACATAAACATAATATATATCATATATAAATACATTTCCATATTAATGGCCACTATGAGAGGAGATAGGAGATAATCAAACAATCATCATTCCGTGAGGCGTTAGTTTGCCAACCACTAAAACAATATGTTCTTCACACATTAGATAGAGGTGTGTGTAAGTGAAGTTCGATTAATTCACATAAAAAAATCCTAGTATATTTAGTACACTTGTTTTGTTATAAAATAAATGAATAAAAATAGTTTAGGGGGTTGGATATGTAAAATAAAACAAAATAAAACAAATGAATTTAAGAGAAACTGTTGCCTTTAATTTGGGTTACTTCCTTTGGTTTGAACCAAAAAGACTTATTATAGCACCTTATGCCTAAGGTAAGGATTCTAGGTGTAAGAGAGAGATATTGAGAGATTATTTGGGCAGGCTTTGGATGATACAAGGTGCTTTAGAGGAGTATGTAATAGGTTAGAAGTGGTGTCCTTTTAGAAGGGGGAGGAGGGGCTCTTTAGAAAAATGTGAAAATATTATTTTTTTATATAGTGATATTCGGTTTCTAAAATTCCAAAACTAATTAAAGTTGAAGATAATATGACTAGTGGTTGAAATAAAATCATCCAATAATAATTGGACAGGTTTTTGATATTGTTTTAATATTAATGATCTTATTTATTTAAATCATTTATTAATGAGGTAAATACTACATCATTATTGTGTCATTAATAATTTAATTTATTTAATTCTAAAAAGTATAAAAAAATACGAAAATTTAGGATATCTTTTTATCTTTACAATTAATATTTATAGTCTATAATATGACTTATATAATCCCATGTAAAAATTTATTAACTAAACGATATTTGTTTATGTCATTTTTTCTTTTACTTTAAATTAGTTAAAATAAAGTGTCATTATCATTAATAAGTGGCTCCATGGGGTCCCAAAATAGACCCAAGGATGACAATGGTCTTAAATGACTCATAAAATAAGTCTAGTACAAGTTTTATGGTAATTTTGTATTATTATAATATTCTTGTTACATTGAATTACCCTATTTACCATTAACCGCGGTGAATAAAAGTCAAAAGTTACTATTCAAAAAATATTATTTTAATTTCATTGAACCAAATTTTACTTACTAATAACAACCATGTATCTTGTATTTTCAAAATTCAAGTCATAGAAGTGGTAAAATTCATTTAAATGAAAGATTCGGATTTTTAACTACTACTTAGTGGTTTCACTATTCATAAAAAAATGATATTTTTCAGAAAAATACCAAAAATTCATCTGAAGCTATATTTGATATTTTTAATTCAAAAATGATTTCTATTTTAACAAATACAATACATAGAAGTTGGATTAATTAATTTAAAATTAATTCCCATTGTCAAAAAAATAGTGTGCTTTTAAGAAATAATAAGTATCAAAAGATTGATACTTGTTTACATCAAATTTCAAAGTGAAATTAATTAAAATTACAAAAATTTGATTCAATTGTAAAAACATAATATAATTACACATTAAAACCAATTAAAAATATAGTATAACCATATAAATAAATTAGATTAAAAGGCACTTTTGAATTAAAATAAAGTATTCTTACTATTCATAAAAAAAGAATTTTATAAGAAACATACCAAAACATTACCCAAAGTAAAATTTGATGTCCTGATTCTAAAAAAGAATTTTATTTTGTCAAATACAACATATAAAAGTGACCAAAACTATATTTAAAAATGGTTCGCCATTAAAAGGCGGTAAATCAACCTTTTAAAGTAAATTATGTTTGAAATTAGATTCATTCACATTTTAAGCCTCTAACTTTTATTGGATAAATGTAATAACATTTAACAAACATATATAATGATTTTTAAGTTATTTTTGTTCATTCCCTCCATGAAAACGACTTGGTGTTAACTACCATTTAAAATAATAATATTATATTATTAGTGTGCAACGTAAGATTTTATAGAAACTCATTGTTGAATATCTGGTACGCAATCAAACAGAACGTCCCCATTAAAATAGAATTTAGTTAAAAAATATTGATAAATTTGAAAAATGTCATGTTCATTATTTACCTTGGATGTTACACGATGGGGAATGAATCTCATCGCGTTCGTGGAGATGGTAATCTGTACATATGCACGAGCGATAATATAATTATATTGATGGTGAAATCGAATGTAATTTGATGGTATATCATATATACAGAATTATTATCATGTTATATTTATTATTTACATCAGTTATACTCTTTATTATACCCATCCAAATAATGAAGTGTTTGAAAAACAAACTACACCACGACATGAAGACGGTAAGCTGTGTGTACGCACGTATGGTGACTTTGTCATTTATAGGATGAATAAAATAATGAATATGGTTACACCGTATTTATAATAACATCATAGTATGTAAAAGGAACTGAATTTATTATTTTGTAATGTAAACAAAAAAGAGAGAGGAAGTTGAAGAAGAAAATAACTTGAAAGAGGGTGGTGAAATTATTACATCTTCCTCAGGTGTTTCCTTTTGAGTTGATCAAAAGGGCTCCATAGGTTGGATTTATGGTCAAATTAAGGACTCTAGGTTGATGTGAGGGAAGTTGGGAGGATATTTGGGCAGGTTTTGGTCGATCAAAATGGCATTGGAGGTGTTCAATAAAGAGAAGGGGAAGTACCCTTTTATAAGAGATGTGAGGATCACTTTAGGAAAACCTTGAAATATTATTTTATAATAAAATCATTTTCAGTTTCTAATGGCTGAAAAATAGTTTATTTATAATATAAGGTAGGAATGGGCAGAAAACCTATCAACCAATAGGTGTTAGACAAGTTTAGGTAACCATTTTAACCTTATCTTTTAGATTTAACTAATAGTTAAATAGTTTAACTTTTACCGCGTCTTCTTGCATTCTTACACTATATGGTTAATAAACTAACTCTAAACTTCCAATTGAACCTCAAGTGTTTCATTAATGACGTATATAATTTTATTTAATCCCTTTGTCTGAACCATATATTGTTAGGAATATTATATCAACCAATAATATTGTATTTGTTTTAAAAACTCATTATGTCAATTTTGACATTATATAGTATTTCATTTTTTTGAAAATAATATCAGCATGATTTATCAGAATTTTTTTTAATTAACCCTAAAATGTCACTTTGACCTATAAAATTAGTGGAATTTATCAAAAGTCCAAAATTACATTTATATGGATATTTATATTATCCAATATTTTAATCTTTTATTAATAAGGTAATTACTACATCATCATTGTGTCATAAATAAATTTAATTATTTAATGTCTAAAAGCTTTAAATAAAATACAATTATATATGAAATCTTTTTTACTTCCAATTAATATTTATAGTCAAATTTGTCTTACATATAACCCTATCTTAAAAATGGTTTAGTTATTAAACTTTGAATTTAACTCTTTTAATTCTTCTTTAAATAAAATAATAATAAAGGTATTAATCTAATCAAAGTGGACCAAATAGGATCGTATTTTATTCCTAAGGTTGTTTTTGGTCGAATTACACTTATTCAATAGAATCAGGACATGTGTTAGGGTAATTATGATATCATTTTTACCCTTAATTACCCTATTTACTTTTAACCGTGGTAAATAAAAGTCAAAAATTACGATTCAACAAAAATTATTTTCATCTCAATGAACCAAATTTTACTTACATATGTCAATAGTGTCTCTAATATTTTTTAAATTCAACTCACAGAAGCAGTAAAATTATGTTTTATGCAAATTTGAAAATGCTTCTAGAAGGTGGGTAAAAGACGATAAAAATTTCATCACAATTTTATACATCTAATTTTATTATAAAATTAATCAAATTAATTACATTGGACTTATATTAGAGTTATATATATATATTTAATTAAAATAAAATAAAATAAAATAAATGATTATTTAAATAAAAAGTCGGTATTAAACTGTAACGCAATGTTTTACACTATTCATCAAAAACTGAACGTCTTCAGAAAAATACCAAAAATTTACCCTAAGTTAATTTTGATATTCTGAATTCAAAAATAAATTCTATTTTAAAAAATTAAAAACATAGGAGTTTCATTAATTAATTTAAAATTAATTCTCGTTGTCTAACCCATAAAGCGAGTTTTTAAAAAGTAAAAACTATCAAAAGATTGACATGTGTTTATATAAAATTTAAATGTGAAAATACTTATAATGACCTAAATTTTATTAAATGATAAATATAAAATCTAATTATAATTACGAACTATTAAAATTCATAATTTAACCCTATACAGTGTTTCGATTAAAAAAGGTGTTTTCTGTTAAAATTTGTATTTTTCAGTATTCATCAAAATATGAAAGTTATATAAAAAGTACCAAAAATTTATTCAAAACAAATTTTTATGTCCTTATTCTAAAGAAGAAATAAATTTCATTAAATTGAATTCTTAAAAGTTTCAAATATTGGTTTTAAAAAGGCTTTTCCATCAGAAGGTGGTACAATTGCATTTTTTTTAAAAATAATTATTTTATCTGAAAAAAATGAATTTGTTCTTATATTATGTCTAAGAAACACATAATATGGATTCTAAAATTATATAGAGTATATAAAATTCAATATTAAGTTAATACTATTGATAACCACTTTTGAACGACTAGTTTGGTAAGTCGTGGTGCGCTCAAACACGGTGTTGCATGTAGCGCAAGCTATTTAATTACTTTAAAGAAAATAACTTACTATGAAATCTTGGGGTGTTACAATAGGTTCTCCGTTAAAAGTGGGTTAAAGTTCCTTTATAAAAATATTGATTTTTACGAAAAATATTGGTTTGTTCTTATCATATTCTTATGAAATATATAGAATGAATATAAAAATATTGGATTGAATATATAAAATACATATTTTATTAATATAATTCTCTAATTGTAATTAATTTAATTTATTATGGTCAAATAACTTTTTATGTATAAAAATAGTGTTTTATGAAAAAATTTCCTTTATATTCAATTTGTACTCATTTCACTTTTTAATTAATTTGCAACCAATGAGTTCATTTTATTTATTTTTAAGACACATGTTTTATTAATTTAGTTAAAAATATTCATAACTTCTAATTTAACAGTTAGGTTATATCTTGTTATATTAAATATTAATATTTTAATAATATATTATTTTTCGGTAAAATGCTGTAATGCATGTAATGAATGTCATCAATGAAACTCATTGTTGCGTATAACATACGATTAATAAGTATCAAATGAATTTAAATCTATATAGAATATATCAAATTCATTTAAAATAGTAAATATATTTTAAAGTATAGGGATATTATAACCCCTTATGTGATTGGTCTTGTCTGTAGCACAATATTAACTTAATGTAGTTTTTAACTCTACCAAAACATATATCTTCCATATAAAAAAGATATATTTAGTGTTGTGTGGAGTGAGAATTTTCAAAAAATAATAAATTATTTTTTAAAAAAAATCACAAAATATTGGTGTATTATATTTTGGTATGGATAGATATAATATTATAAAGTGTGAGAATTTTATAATGAGCCTATGCCTGGGAGTATCTAACCTATGTACAGGGAAAAGGACAAGTTTCCTAGGATGAGACTTTTTGTTCTAGTTTTTTCCAATAATAGTTGAACTGATTTCACCATTGGCTGACACCCATGATTTGTGGTGTTTATTATCATTATGGATGTTTTTACCCTTGTATTGATACAACAAGGATATATTGTCTCATGCATCATTATAGTTGCCTTAGGATTTATATTTCATGCATATTCCATGCCATATTTATTTACTATGAGTATTGTATATTTTATATTATCAATTTTGTGAATGTTGTATTTGTAATTTGTCTAGTGTTTATTGTAGATAAAGGTATAAAGTTTTGGTTATTTAAGTATCTGCATCAACCAAAATGGTGTTTTCCCACATATATTGATAGTGGAACATTAATTAACCAATTATGATATGTATATTCCATGAAACCTAGGTCACATTGACTAAAAAATTGGTTGATTGAGATTAAATGGACACCAATTGTAATTTAAAAATAATGTTCCACTATAAATTAGGAATGGTGATCCATATAATAAAATCATCATATATGACCTCTTATATCATGATATCAGTGTTATAATTGTGGTTCTATTAACTGAAAATCCAATAATAACATTTAAGTATTAGGAATTTATAACTTGGTAATAATTATTCATCTAACTAGATCATTGTATTAAAATTAAAATAGTTAAATTATGAATCATAAATTAATTGGTTACCATTAAATGGCGATTCCAATTGAAACATAAAGGGGGATTTCCTCTATATTTTGGATATGAAACTCAATATAATGGAATCTTATTATTGAAAATATGGATTCCACCTTTTCCTAGGCCTAGTAGCAGGTATTTGGGTTAGTGTTTATTGGGTATTGAGACTTTATGCTTATTTGGATATCTTAAGTGAATATTTTTAGTTTTTATATTATTTAGAGAGTCATTGGGGTATCTTGTTTCCTATTAGTTATCTTTATTGGATGAATCTTTTTTGAGGCGTGTGTGTGGGATTTTATATATATACCTCCATGATAAACTCAGGTTGAGCGCTAGGGAGGTGGCAATAAATTTTCTTTGGAGGTGGTGGGACCTGTACTACCAATAATACCTCTTGTAGTACCTACTATTATACTTGATCTAGGAACTAATACTCATTTCAGGAGGTTTTCCTATAGTTCATATAGGCTATATAGAGAGCCCCATGACCTGCCCCTAATATGGAAAATTTGATATGAGAATTTGAACAGCAACATCCACCTACTTCCCCTGAGGATGGTGGTACCCAGTCTGCTGAGTCATGGAAATAAGACACTTTATATATATCTTATAATCTATATATGACTCTATATTAGAGGTCCCAACTTATGATTTTTATGATTCATGGATCCAGAAATCTTTGGCGAGATGTCCAAAAATAGGATGTGTAGTATTAGAGTATGGTCTGAAGGGACTTCCAGACCATATTATATGATTATTTCTACATGGAGACATTGATAGATGATCAATATAGAGAATTTATACATTTGTAGTAGGGTACTACGTCTGTAATAGAATATTCATCTTGTTTCATAGATCTCCAAAATTTCATTCCTGCACTTACCGATGATGAATTGACTTGAGTGAGCCAATTTTGAGGATGGGGTTAGGAAATCCAACTCATATTAGGTAAATGTTTTTCATTTTACTATCATTTTCAGAATTGATAACCATAAACTCATCTCTATGTTTATCCTGAGGGAAATGGATGGTGTGGGGTATGTTGGTTCAATGCCAAGACTAGATGAAAGTTCATCAAGTGGTAGGAAGCATCATTTTGATCTTTCTCGCATGGATAATAGTTATCAGAGTGGATACCTAGGTATATAGGTGTTATTGAATTAGTGTGGTAAGTTGGGTCTTGTGAAGCCTCATTGTGATAGAGACCCAGTTGAGTGTCTGACTTGTGGTAAGATAGGCCACATTTAGTAGGTTTATTGGACATTCTCACCTATTTCCAATGGGAGCGGATCCACACCATCTACACCATCCAAAGTAGGATTAGTAGCTCCATGACAGACAGTAATCCAGAGTACAACATTCCATATAGTCTGAAGAGTTGGATGAGGTTGAGGTATCCATACCTATGATATATAGTACCAATAAATAAGAACTACTCATGGTAGTTAGGGTGTGTCTTAGGGTCACATATAAGGATATATATATGTAGTAAATCCTATACATGAGGAGTAGAGTGTCATTATGTCTATGGTTTGAGGTACGATTTAAGTATCCTTGACTTTAAAAACTTATTTACTTGACACAAATGCATGAAATTAATTTATATATGCTATTATAGTTAGTAACATTGGTTTTTAGATTGAAAATTAATGTGGAGTGATGACTTTAGATACTCTGTTAGGATTTTGATCAGAGAGTGTATGCCTATGTAAGGAGTTTCCTTGAGAGATGGGTGTCTATAAGTTCTTATATAATATTTTTATCCATGATATTCAAGGATTACATATTATTCTCGAGATAGACTGGTTATTTTTCTATCAATCATATGTTAATTTTTATTATCGGAGGGTTTTGTTTTCATCACCAGCAGCTGGAATCTATACTCATAAGGGGGAATGATATTTATAGAAAATATGAGATAGACATGGAAATCAAAAACTTTATAGTGTTTCGTCCAAGATTTCTAGTCTTTATCTAAATTACTAGGGAACATGTCAGATATATTTCCCTTCCATTTTGGGTCATTTAAGAGTTGTCTTTCCCAAGGAATTTTATGGACTAACTCCTGAAAGATATGTAGAGTTTACTACCAACTAGTTCTAAGGGTAGAACCAATATATATTAATCCTTACAGGATGAATCCTTCTAATCTATAGTAACTGTAGAGTTAGTTGGAGGACCTAGAAGAAAAAGGTCATATATGACCCAGTACCTCACCTTGGGGTTCACCCAATATTTTTATCAAGAAGGATGATGATACCATCAGGCTTTATATGGATTAACTATGTTTGGACCTTCTTATAGATAAGTACTAGTATCAAGTAACTTATATAATATATCTCTTTGATCATGCTTGAGGATCTTGGGTCTTCTTAAAGATTGATTTGAGGTTGTTCTGTCATCAGGTAAGGGTCATACCCTTAGATATATCATATAGAATATTCTGAAGTTGATATAGATTGTAGGTGTATTTGGTGATGTTCAGTCTCATGACTATGCCAATAGTTTTTATGGACTTGATAAATTTGGGATTCCAGCTTTTATTGGATTCCTTTTAGTGGTTTTTTGGATGATATCATGGTATATTAATAAACCTGGAAAAATTATTCCCAACACTTTAACATCATATTGAGTACACTAATATAGAATAACTTATATGATAAGCTCCCAAAATTACACTTTTTATTGATAAATTTCTTTTACTAGGTCACATTATATCTGAATTAGTGGTATCTTTGGATCCAGAGAAAGACAAAGTCATCATTTTATGAGAGAATCCTATGAAATTTTTAAAAACATATAGCTTAATTAGGATAGATAGATACAATATGTTTTTATTTAGAATCTCTCACACCTTATAACACCACTTGTGATATTTTCCAAGAAAGGTTTTACATTAACATGGTCTAAAGACTTTGAAAAATTCTATCAATAGTTGAAAGGATGGTCGATCTCAACACCAATCCTGATCTTTCCCAAGCCTAGTAGAGGCTATAAGAATTATTATGAGGCATAAGGTATCAATTTGGGATCCATATTGATATAAGGGGATCAAGTAATGGAATATAGGCCACATTAGTTGACACCAAACAAATGTAATTACTCAATTCATTTTCTTGAGTAAGCTGTGATGGTGCATTATTTATGTTACTGAAGACTTAATTTTAGTGGGGAGTGATATATTGTATTAATAGAACATAAGTTCATCAAATACACATTCACTCTGAATGATTTTAACCTCAAATATAGAATATGGATCAAATACCTAAAATCCCTAGATTATTTTCTTTCTTATATGCTTGGGAAATGAAATGAAGTGGCTAATGATCTAAGATGGATATCTCAAACATAAGAGGTTTAGGAATATTGTAATTAGTAGTAGTTGATGGGTATATTTTATGATATGCATCTGGCGATCCAGGTGTTTAAAAACTATCCTATACTAATAGATTTATTATAAACTTATTAAATTTTGGATCAAGTGATGATGAGACAGCTTTTAGATCTTAAGGCTATATGATGGGAAAGTGTTTCACGTGAGGACCCACCGACTAGTTGGATCATTCGTAAGGATGAGGTCTTTCATGTTCATGGAAATACATAGGTTTTTATTTACATGGTAGAGGATCTGATGTGTGAATCTCATTCCACCAAATGGGAATTGAAACCCATAATTACAAATATTTATCATGACTTAAACTGCCAGTATTGGTGGTCTGGGTTGAAATGGGAGATTATGGGTTTCGTTACTCAGTGTTCCACCAATCATTAGGTGAAGGTAGAAGAAAATGGCCTCCAAGAATATTACAACCATTACCTATTTCTAAGTGTAAATGTGATGCCATCACTATGGATTTTCTGATGGGTTTACTGAAATCTCCTCGAGGAAGTGGTTCTATATGGTTTTTCCTGGATATATTGACAAAGGACGACCATTTTTTACTAATTTGAGAGGCCTTTTTAGTGGATGAACTAGGGAGGCTATAATTTATGGAGAATAATGCCTTTATGGAGCTCTATATATCATCATGTCAATCATAGATTCTTATTTAACTTAGTTTTTTTGGAAAGGGTTATATAAGGCTCTTGGAGTATAAGTTATTCTAAGAACATCCTAACAACTTATGACCGATGGCCAATTTTAGCATACTATACCGGTTTTTGAGGATATTTTATGAGAATATGTGCTTGATTTTAGAGGTTATTGGGAGAAAAATTTAAATCATTCTATGTTTTATTTTAATAGTAGTTTGTAGGAGACTATACAGATGGATAGTTATATGGACATATATGTTAGACCATGTTTTTCACCTCTGTTATAGTTAGAGAATGGGAGGTAGTTTTAAAAGGATCACATATTTTTTTGGAGACTTTGGATGAAGTACAACTAAGTAAAAAAAATACAGCTACAAATAAGTCTAGGATGATGCCTAATGATGATCGTCTTTGATGATATCTAGTGTCTGAGGTTGGGGATTATGTATTCTTATATGTTTTCCTAAGACAAGGCATTAAAAAATTGGTTGAAATGAAAATATAGTTCATAATTTTTTTAGACCTTTTGATATTTTAGAGTGGGTCAGTCCAATGACTTTTAATATAACACTCTCATATATATACAAGGTTATGCATGATGTATATCATGATTCTCAGTTGTGTCATTACTAATAAGACTCATCTCATATCCTTTATACTAATGAGGTTGAGTTTGATTATGATGATTCTTTCGAGAAGTAATCAGTTCATATTATTGATCATAGAATAAAAGATCTTTTAGGATAGCTAGCTACTCTTGATCACATTTTATGGAAGCATAACCATGTATACGATGATACCTAGGAGAGAGAGGCTAATGTACACACTTAATGGGTGGAATTATTCTCAGATGATGATCAACCACCCATAAGGAAACTCAGGGGTGAGTTATTTTAATTAGGGGAGGTCGTATGATCTTGGTTTTTCAACAAGATTTAAATCCTTTATTTTTTAGTTTAAATATGTTGTAATAGTTCTAATATGACCAAGCAAGGTTCTGGGAGCATTACAAAATTGTTCATAGCCTGAAGATCAATCTTTTGAGGAACCAGAGTGAGGTGCATAGATGGTGTACAATTAGTGATAAATATGTGGTTCAACCATACAAATTAATGAGAAAGAAATAAATTTTTCAAATTGTGTGAGGGAGGTTTCATAAGTATAAAAAAACTGTATAAAACAATAGGTGTGTGTAACAAAATTGGAACACAGTCTCTTCTAATTGTGCACCTAACTATGCGATGGGTGGAAGCCTTGTACAATAAGGACGCATATGTTTTTCCTTATTTGATAAACCACACACCTATCCATGCGAGGGGGTATTACCTTGGGATGTAGGTGTGCACATTTGGTGCATGATTTAGCCAATCATGAAGCTGAACCACAAGAACCTTTGAAATGGGGAAATATCAATTTTCTCTTTAGGACATTAACATTTCACCCCTCATTTATTCAACTCCACGTGAAAAACATATCTTCCATATGTTTCTTCCTTTTTCTATGTTTTCCTAATCTTTGAGAGATCTCTTCTATCCCAACTTATATTCAAGTTCCATTCATCTCATTGGATCCTTCTCGGCGAGTCTCATTCTTAAGGAATCTTATATTCGTTTATCTTTCTATCTTCGATGTTCTCTTCATGTGGGCTAATATGCCATATTTTTAGTGTGTTTGTCTTATTTCTTTGATTTCTTACATTGTAGACTAAATTTGAAGTTGAGATCAAATTAGGAGTCAGCTACCGGTATAAGGTAGGTGGTGTAAAGATTTTCCCAAAAAGTATAGTGGTTTATATGAAACACTGTAGTGCTATGCACCAGACCTTCCATGTGTCACCTCTAAAATGTGAAATTAATTAAGTAGAATGTTATGCCTTGAATTTATTAGCCTTTTCACACCAATTAATTTCATCAGAGGTTATATACCTTGACTTTATCTATCCCTTGGTGTGTGTTTCTTATAAGTCCATGAACCCTATTAATCATGGGAATGAATTAAACCACCTTTTAGGTGTGTACACTTGAACCTCACTAACAGGTTAAAGGTAATTAGTGAAATGTATATGGAATGGACATACCCATGAAACACATAATTACATATAAATACAATAAATAAAATGTGAATGGTAATACCATGTCATAAAAACCTTGTTAAATGATTAAGTGAAACTTTTAATGCACTTGGAATCTTTTTATTACTCGTTAGCCATACAATTTTAATGATGAATTGAATTTATTGAATGACATGAATTATACACCTTAGACATTCTAAGTGATTATCAGTTATAAGACATAAATGTATGAATTTAATTGATAAAAGTAAATGGTGACATTACTAATCCTTGATTTTAATATGACATGGATGTGATTACATAATGATCACTTCTGTAATGGATACAATGCTCCTTGTTGTTTATGTGGAAATAATGGACAAGATGTTACTTATTGGTTATAAGGTGTCAAGGTATATAAAATTACATATGGTTATCTGGAATCAATGGAAATGACATTCCATCTTTTTAATTTGGGATTATGTGACATGAAAACCCTTATTGATTAATTGGAATGAATGGACATAGAATTGCATATTGGTTAATTTGGATTAACAAACATGATAAACCCTATTGGTTGTAAAATAGGAAATGTTCAAAGATGTTCTAGATTAGTCCAAATTTGGTATTATCAGATAGTTATCCGATGGGGAACCTGAGCAGATATGAGTATTATTTATTTAATTTACTACCTTTTTCATTATTACCTACACACTAATTCATGATATATTTATATAATAAATAGTATTAGACATCATTTGAGGTGGCATATTGATTTTTAATCACACCCTATTCAAGACACCAATTGGTAATTTGAACAAATTTCATGGATGTAGGGAGGGATAAGTTGAAGTGACCTACTATGGCCACCCTATTTTTTATACTAGAATAAAGTACATGTGTAGAGGACTATTCTAGTGCTCATGATTTTATCAGAGTTTTTATTTTTATGTTTTTATATATTTGTACATCATGTACTATGTATTCCAGCTACCCATTCCCCTTATTCCCAATATTGTATAGCATCATTACATCATCATCATTTGGTATGTGATATTGGATATTTCTTTATCTATTATTTATAGTTTGATGAGTTATCTTCCACTCCTTATTTATAATTCTTATTTATTATATTTATCGATTACATATCACCATAATCTTCAATGATAACCAGGGTATAATATCCCCACTCTACCACCATAGATCCTCACTGATAGTCGCCAGCCTATAGTATATGGGGAGGTGTGCATGAGGTTATGTGACCATCGGGCCATGTTACTTATGAGTGGATTGTGCACGAGATGTCACATGATGTCCCCTATAGACTAGAAGTTTTCTACCATCCTAATGGATGGGTTGTCCATGATATCAATATTTTTACGGACCCATGTTACAGTCCATTCCCTCCCCTGACATTAAAATTTATAGATATAGTTATTTTTTATGGAATATCATGCTTTGGACAAGTTATATTAGCGTTAATAGAGTTTATTTTTCCTATTCAGATCATGCTATTGGAGTCCTAGAGCCTGGTAGAGTTTTGTGTTGTCTTATATACACCTATAGTTACATGATCAGGTCTTGAATTCATAATTATTACATTTTAGATTCCCTAGATAGCTAAAATAGATATAGGGGATGCACATGATGTCAGGAAACTAGGAGACATAAATGCTATATGTCCTCTCGTGTGGGATAAATCGAGGGTAGATTTACCTCCAGTGTTAGACTAGATCCCAAGGTTGGTTGTTTTATGTTTTAATTTTAATTTAGACCCTATTTTTATACAGTTATTGACTTTATAACTAATGTTATTAGTTTTTGGATAATTTCGATTTGAAGGATGGTTTTTTATGTTTTTATTTTTATTTAGACCCCCATTTATATATTTATTGATTTTATACCTACTGTTATTAGTTTTTGTCTGATTTGAAGTGGTATACTATGATCTATTTCTCACCCTATATATATGAACAATGTTGTGTGTAAAAACCATATGTCTACTTTCAGGTTGGTCATTATGTGCATAGTGGATAGAGCCATGGATCAATGTATTATGATCAAATAAATCTACTCATGTGGAGTTTTATGTCTGAGTTTGATCACATTGACCATTGTGGAGTCTAGTTATGGGGTTTTACTCAGTGTTATCAGAAGGGCCTCATATATTTGTTTTTAGTTTTATTTTATTTTGTATATGTGATCATTCTGATGGGTGATTGGTTATTGTTTTCGTTTGATTATGAGTCTGTATGACAATATTTTATATTACATTTTACTATTTCAGACTTTTAATTATTTAGATTTTTGTAATTTGATGTTATGTTGTGGATATTTTTGATTATTTACACATTTATTTTTCTTTGAACAGAGGGTATAGTCTCCCTACTATATCTTTTAGAACCTCTCCATTAGTTAGAAGCCTCTGACATAAAACGAGGTGTTTTTTAGGACTTCTGTGGGGATATATTATGTGACATGTCACGTTGACTTTGTATGGTTCATTACACAAGTTAGAAGAGTCCATTCTCTCCCATAAGAGGTTTGACAACCTTAATGCCATGTACTAAGTTCATTTGATTATGTACGGAAAACATATATTTATTATGTATATGTGATCTTGGATGATTGGATAATTTTGTGGCTTGTTGTTCTATTTGATTAATTTATTTGTTTGGGAACCTTTGAAGAGAAATGGGATGGGATCCTGGGGATACAGCGATGGTTGATATTTGTGATGTAAAGAAATATTGTACTTATGAAAAATGGTGTGGGAATGAAACTGGGGTGGTCAGGATGAGTTCAAAGTTGCAATCAATCATTTATATTTAATATTTCTTGATTCTTTATTTATTTCAATATATACAAAAATTATTTATATGATTTTTTATACTTCTCTAAGCAATTTGAATCCATATAAAACAATTTCATCTTTGATGTAGTATCCTAGGATGCATCCTAGAGTAATCATATAATTATAAAATTATAATTTAAATAATAAATGAATGGGGTTGGTGTATGGTGTTCATATAGGGTGATGAAATATTTGAGGATATAAAATAGATAACTTAGGGTTCTTAAGGCACTAAATTAAAAGAAAAATATTTGTAAATGATTATGGAATACTATTAGTTAATGGATAATAAACTCATTAATATAGAACTTGTTTCTTATATGTTTTTTTGAGATCTATTCCTTAGTCATGGTAGATGGGTACCCTACCTGATGATAATAATAGACTAGCCTAAGGATAGGTTGTTTCTATTGCTATGGTTATGCATGATATTACTCTGCATTTTTCTAATTCCACATGGTACCCCACCTGCATTGGTAGGGAAACTGACACCTAAATGTGTGTGTGTGTGGGGGGGGGGGGGGGGGGTTCTTCAATATCCATTTTGGAGTGGGAACAAATTCATGACTACTACCTTGATACTGCTCTCTATTTTGACATATTTTGAGAAAGTTTATCCTATGTTATAATTGATTACGGTATAAGTTGTGTTCTTACCCAGGATGATGGATCACTGTTTTACTATACATTTATGTGTGGTTTGTAATGTCTTGAGGTATATCCCATACTTATATCCAAATGTATTTTATATAGATTACCATGGGTGTACATACATGGGATCTGATGTCTTTGGGTAGAATGCATTGACATGGGTTCTAGGTACCCCCATACATACACTTAGTAACTTTTATAAATGATAATGATGAAGTTTAGGATGCATGGGATGCAACAATGGATATGATATGATTTCATTGGATTTTATATTACATATGGAAGGGATAATAAATGGAAATGTGGAATTAGGGACTATGAATTAAAATCTTATGAGGAAGTGGAATTGAGTTACCTTTTTTATATATATTTTATTTCTATAAAGATCAGTTAACTTTTATTCATTAATTTGTGAGTGATACATGGAGAGGATAGAGAAACTATTAATACATATTTAGATAAAAGTTAGTTTCATATGTGTATTCATTAGGATTTTTTATGCTTATATAACATTCTTCAAAATAGGATCCAGAAGGAACCTTTCGAGTATAATTGTTATACTCATTTTATGTATATATAAACTATTTTAAAAACTCATATGCAATCTTTAGTGATTAAAATGGATGTTACTGGCTCATGGAAATTTTTCTATAGTTTTGTGGATTTTTAGTCACTACCCTAGATTTTTTTGTACATTCAATATTATTTTCAATTGCATGAATTTACATCATGTATTGGGATTTCTTATTTTATTTATGTACATTGTTGTTAAATAAATTCTCCTTCTTCTCTGTTGTTATTTAAACTATGAGGGCAATGCATCCTATGTGTGTGATTTATATACCCATAGTACTAGATAGCAACCATTGGGATATTGGATGCATACTTATGGGTTAATTATCTCCCTTTCTTTATTATCATCCTAGGTGGGGTACCTTTAGAGGGAGGGGGTTATGAAAAAGTGGTTCAAAACTAATGGTTTAGAGATATGATGAACTTTGATGTTAAAAACCAATTTGGATGCATATGTTGGTAGTTAAATAGTATCCGTTGGTCTTAGGACATGCTATAAATAAGGGAGAATAGCTAGGATATGATATTTTAAGTGTCCTTATTACCTACTAGAAGGACCTTATGGTATAATAAACATGATAAGTGAAATGATGATTATTTTGGGGTAGATACCTAGGAATCTATTTTGCATCATGATTATCTAATCCAATGATTGAATTGGCCAGAAAGTGAGAAATATGATCAACTGAATTAAAAAATTGAGCTTAAAGTGTTATTTTTCTTAGGTTTTGGAGTTCCTAATGATTTTAATTTTTCATATGTGGCTCGAGTTTGATGTATCTATTTGGTTTGTATCAAATATGTTTATTAAGATATTTATACAAATCTCTATAGATTGGAGTTCTATGATGATGAAACATGGAGGAGTAAATTTTGAGAGTTCTAGTGTCGAGGTCTAGAGAAGTATGAGGGAAAAATTTCAAATCAAGAGATAGAATATTAACTAAAGGAGGTGCAGAAAGACTTTAGTTTGATTCATGATCTGAAGGAGAAATGGGTTTCTTTGGTTGTGATGATGCTTTGTGGGTCAGCTCTACAGTAGTGGATTTTATTCCTCAAGGATTTTTAGGAGTCGACTATTGAGGGTGAGAAGCTAAAAGACCAGGTTCATGATGAATTTATACATTCAAACACTAATTCATCTTGTCAGCATGAGATACTTACCCTTTGACAGAGGGTTACACTGCATAATAGTCTATTATAAATACAAGAACCTACTACGTTTACTTCAGACTTTCTGCCAAATGTGGAGGCTAGAAAGAGACATTTCATAGAGGATTTATGTCTATAAATCTAGAGTTAGGTCACCCCATTTTTTGATTAATTACAATATTGAGGTACTAGAGAAGGGAAAGGTCATAGATATGATATTTAGGATGATATCATTATAATATGGTAGTATTTAGGATATTATATGGAGTATATCCATGAATGTTTCTTAGATACAAAGACAAAATAACTGTCAGTCAACATGGAGCATGTTTCATACTTCTTAATGTCATTCCACAATAGATAGAAATTCTAACACCCCTTCTAGTGGGTTGGGAGTAGTTTTATCTTTTTATGGAAATCAAAAACCTCAAAAGTGTGAGTTATTGAATTTCCTCAACAGTTAGCATGTGGTTGGTGGTTTGTTTCAGGGCCAACCATTGTAGTAGTTTCAGCCAAGGAAGAAGTAGAAATTGGGTGTTCCAGATTATGATTATCATATAGGAGAATGTCCAAGTATAGGGAATCCTAATGATATCCCTATTCCTTTGGGATAATTAGTGGAGTGTGACTGTCGATATGGTCACCATCAAGGATAGAGAAACTATAAAAACCTAGTCTTTATTAGACACTTAAACATGATTTATTAAATAAAATTTAAATTAACACAACCTAAAATATTGATAGGTATAATGTATTTGAGGATTAAAAACATTTCATGAAACATAAGACATAAAATAAAACATCTTTATTGAAAACTTTTTTAACATGACCACAACATTCATTTGTACATATCATTTAATGTGATATCCTGGGGACATACATAAGAAAAGGGCGAGCTATAATGTTCAATAAGGGAATAAAAAAGTCATAACATAAAGAACACAATACATGTTAGGCAATAGATATATCAATGGATCATTATAGAAACATGAACATAAAGGCATGATATAGCACGATCATCAAAACATGGAAATGTGGAAACAACTTAAAATACAACATCATAAACATAAAATAATCGAGTAAAACCTTGTCCCAACATGATGGAAAAAATTACTATAAAGGAATAAGGTAAACCCCTATCCCAACATGATGTATCATGATATTAAACAATACCCAATGCATTAGAGCACTATCAGGGCGCACCCTTTATGAACATTTTAATTTAATGCTTAAGTGTTCCACATAGATCATATGACATGGATTCATTTAACATCATCATTTATTCCATGATAAAGTAATGTGTAATAAATAAATTAAATTCTATAATCAGTATGTATATATTCATAAAGGTGAACAACCTTGATAGTTAAATGAGCATAGTATTCACTACACGATGATTTTGGTATGAAAAGTAATGGTGAAATTTCGGTAGCATAACGACATAACATGGGGATTCATAAATTTTTTAGGTGAGAGAAAAAAGTGGTATATCATCATTTATACATGAAATGGTTAGTAAGGGGATCATGGATCATAATATTCCAACATATGAAATAGAATTTGAGATGTATAATATAAAAGAAATTATTGAATGCAAATGAGGAGAGAGAAACCCATTAGGGAATTTCAA
The DNA here is from genome assembly GCA_963277665.1 of Viscum album. Lineage (NCBI taxonomy): Eukaryota > Viridiplantae > Streptophyta > Magnoliopsida > Santalales > Viscaceae > Viscum > Viscum album. The sequence goes on along the minus strand of OY728143.1, from coordinate 1,198,001,588 downwards.
CATGGTAATAAGTGTACATGGTAGAGATTATATAGAGTTAAAGGGTTCTATCATCATTAAAAATTAATAAGGTATGTAAGTAGGAGGTTCATAAACATACCGCATAATTTTTATTTGAAAAGTAAAACAATATAACAATATAAGGAAACTTGGACAAAAATGCGAAAGGAAGGAACCCATATTTGGATGTGTGATCCCAAAGGCTTGGGAGAGGATTCTTGGGAGCATGTGGGCTCTTTGGGGGGACTCTATAGAGTTAATAGAAGAGTTAGGGAGAGGTTAAATGAGTTTTTGTGAATATGAATGGGTACTTGGGTGGGTTTATATAGGAAAGGAGGAGGAATTCTTTATTATTATGGTTTTGGATAGTGCACACTAAAATATTCAAAACTACATACCAAACCATTAATTTTCCCATGTTTTTCTAAAAAACGGGAGTTAAGAACATTATTTTATAAGTTGCAGGGCCGAATACATTAAAATATTATCTTTTATTATGTCGAGGTGAGTCACACCCTCATGGAAATTAATTTAAAATCAGAAAATATATTATACATTTGGAAGATTAACTAAGGCATTATAAAATTACTAAAATAAATATAAAATAACATTATTTTAAAGTTAAAACATATATTTGGTCAAATATTCTTTTTATGGTATTTATTATATCACTATTGGGTCATTATGGTGCCATAAAAAACACTGTATATTTATATATTACTTAATTTTTACCCAAAAATTAAACTGTCTTAAACAATTATCGATAATTCAACATTGGATAATTTTAAAATCCTTATTCTAGAAATAATATTAATTTTATATACATAACATTATAAATATTTTAATTTTCACTTTTAAAATGAAAAATGATATTTATTGAAAAATGATGGGTTTTGAAACAGAAAACAGTATTTAAACCTTAATAAAAAATTACATTTGACTTCATAAAAATTATATACTCATATATTGTTAATAAAAGTAATTTGATAACAATATTTTATTAAATTATTAATTATTTAAGAAATTCATTAATTTCTTAAAATAAATTCTTTAAAAATACACTTTCTATTTTATCTTATAAAAATATAACTCTTATCAAATTTATTACCTAATAATTTACAGATAAGGAACTAATATAATCATCATTTATAATATTTTTTTATAATATTATTAATAAAACCCATATTTTAATATAATAATATATATATTTATCAAAACTACCATTTTTACCTGAAAAACCATTTTATCAAATTCATCATTTTTTAAGAAAGGATATTCCCAAAAAGGAATTGATGAAATAAGAATTTGATTTATATTAAGGGATTACACAACAAGTAAACAATACCATGATACATAACCCCTTATAACACCAGCGTAAGACCTAAGGGTAAGGTGTGATATGGTGAAAGACTCTTGGGGCAGCTCAGATAAAATTGCTTGGGTGGTAATTTCTATTAACTTGAGCTTCTCTTATAGGTGATTTCATTCAAGCTTAACTTGTTTAAGATCGTCTTGGTCTTGTTCAAGAGAGAAGTCCAGTGATGTTACCTCTGTTTTGAGATCTGACAAATGAGCTCCAAACAGCCGGATTTTTTCGAACGAGGACATTATTTCTTTTTTCCAAGTCAAAAGAATTTGGTAAAACCTTATATTTATTTTAGTTGTGTGATCACTATTCAAAGGATATATCATCAAAAATAATGATACTTAATGATCATTTAAACCCAATAATAAAAAAAATTCATGTGTTTTCTATATCCAAAATTCATTAAAAGAAATGTTCTATTCATAAAAGTTCAGGTCATTGTAGAGAATTTGGAACTAGATGAAGACAGAAACTTTCTTTAGTGTTGCCAATTTTAGGAAATCTAGACACAATACGAAATTATATATACCTATTTTCTACTTAGGTTTATGATTTTATTATTTACTATATTTTGAATCATTTTCTCACCTAATCTAATCCATTATTTGGGAATTGAGGTGAATAGGATTCCAGTTCTCTTGGCATTGACAACACCAATTGGATGGAAAGTTATCTCGTGCGATGTGTATAGAGGCCATTAGTTAGTGTTAGGGTTCTAATTATGTTGGCGAGACTTACTATTTTTATGAATATAGTCATAAAATATCATCCTCAACAGTATTGACTGTATTCAAGGATGTTTATTATGGATTTCTTCAGCAGGTGTGTCATATTCGTTGATACTGATTATGACCAAGAACTGATTTTTGGAGAATGATACCCTCATATAGATCAATAGAATATTGTGTCCATACCTTCTTTAATCATTGGGTTGATGTTTATTTTTATGGAGGATTAGTTGGAGGTGTTTCTTAGTGTTATTAAAGATTACCCGAATGTCTTCCCAAAAGAGGTTGTGATGTTACCCCTTCGATAAGAGATCATATTTGTTATAGAGCTACAACTATGTGTTTCTTGGATATCAATGTCACTATATTTAAAGAACCTTTGGAGTTATGGGAGATATATATTTAGGTTTGTGATCTCTTGTAGAAAGGATTCATTTGGCCAGTTGTCTCACAGTAAGGAGCTCCAGTTCCATTTTTGTTAATGGAAGATGGAATTATATTACTTTGTTTGGATTATAAACATTTAAATTAAGTAATAATGAATAACTATTATCCTCTATAATTGATTGATGATTTATTTTATCATTTTAAGGGATCTATCCGGTTATCAATTATCAACTAATAGTTAAGATATCATTAAATTATAGTAAGAAAGGAAATATCATGAATACTACATTTATATTTTTATTGGAATTATTAGATCATATTGATGTCATTACATGTTATAAAATCTACATTAATGTTCATGGGATTGATTAATATGTGTTTTGTGAGTTTATAGACTATTTCTTGGTGGTCTTTATCAATGAAATCCTTGTGTTTTATTTGTTGGAGGATGATCACATAAATAATCTATGAGATATATTGGGAGTTATTTAGTTTTATTAGCTATTCAAGAATATGTTGAAGTGTAAAATATGGATTTGTGAGGTTTTTTCTTATGGAATGTCATATTTCAACATGAATTATCTATAAATCCTTTGAAGGTTGAGGTGTTGGTTTCTTTGGTAGCTACCAAGAATGTTGAAGAGGTGAAATGTTTTTTTTATTGTTGACAATTATAGGTGGCTCATTCCTAACTCTTTTTAGACTATGAATATTGTGATATATTTGACCAAACATTATGAGGTGTTCATGTGGACTAACCAAAGATAGGATACTTTTGATTATTTAAATGAGAAGCCGATTAATGCTCTGTTCTTTTATATTATAGAGGAGGAAATTGAATTAGAAGATTTTTATGATGCTTTTAGTCTTGTATAGGGGTTTTTATTAATAAAAAATTCGGTGGTGATCTTTTATATGTCTTGGTAGCTATGGCATCCTGAATTTATCTATTCGACCCTTTATATTGAACTTACTATAGTAGTGTTCGCATTGAATTTGGGTCGGATCTATCTTATCAGTGAATATTTTGTGGTCCTCATGAATCAAAAGAGTCTAAAGTATGTCTTATCCCATTATAAATTTAATCTGCATTAGTGATAGTATTTGGAGTTATTATTGGACCATTAATTTTATATTTTCCTTATATATGGTTAAGGGAATGTTGTGGAAGATTCCATGAGAAAGAAGTCACATAGAAGTGTTTTGAATATGTCTAGTGACCCTTGGATAATAATGGAAAATTTAAAAGTATTTCACATTCACATGGGAGAAGTTGATAAAAAATTAAGACTTTCTTCAATGATAATGTAGGTATATTTAGTGAAATTAGTGGAGGAGTCCTATCTGGGAAATTCTGAGGTTATGGTTTGGCATGATTGTGTCTTTTTCAATGATGAACCTAAGTGATAGTTTAAGTGTGGGAAAAATTAGTTCATGTTTTAGGGGAATTATTTTATTACATAGGTGATATATAATGTGGTTATCTATGAGTTAAATAGTTTTTAATTGTTAGTATATTATAGTGTTTTGAAGATGTATTAGGATTTTAGGATTCAGTTTTGGTGGTTTGATGTGAATTATTTTATTGTAGAGTTTTTCTTTTGGTGTCTAGTTTTAAAGAGGGTAAAGGATGATCATTGTGTTTCAAGTGGTTTTCATCATGAACTTGATGTCCCCTAATAGATGTGTGGAAATTTCAATAGATTTCATCACATGATTACCGAAATATCAAGGTGGATATGATACAATATGGGTGGTCATGGATCAATTAAAAAATCCCTATCATTTCTCAGTGATTTAAGAGTTTAGCTCAATATATGTATTCTTGAGGCGGTACCCAGAGAATATTGTGAGGCTTCATGGGGTTGTTAAGATGATTATATCTGATCATGATCCTTAGTTTAACTCTAGGATATGGAGATGTATTTGGTGTGATTTTGGATCTTAGTTATTTATTATCACCATTTTTTATCTATAAATAGACTGTCAGATTGAATGAACTATCTGAATGTTATAGGAAATATTGGGCACATGAATTTTGAATTTTTTTGGTTCATGGGTATGAAAACTTCCCATGGTGTAGTTTTATATCAATAATAGTTATCACTCCACTATATACATGGATCCATTTAAATCCATATATTTTCAAACATTATGATCTCTATAATTCTATAATGAGGTCAAAAACTCAACTGTTGTCAGAACAAAATTTTTACAGAGTATGATAGTGAAGATATTGACAATCTGTGAATGAATTAAGGTGAATAATAATCATTAAAAGACCTAAGTTGATCATAGTAAGAGGACTATATTGTTTAATGTTGGATATCGTGTGTTCTTTAAGGTTTATCCTTATCATGGGATGTAAAAGTTCAATTATTGGAGTAACATTTATCTGATGTATTTTATATCCTTTGATGTGTTAGACCAGGTTGAATTTGAGGATTATCCATTAACCCTACCTCAGAAAATTATTCGGAATCATGATGAATTCTATGTATCATAACTCATACAATATCTTTTTAATGATTATCATATTATCAATTGGGGTGATCTAGATGGTGAAGATAATTTAACCTTCAAGGAGTGAAATGTCAAGAATCAGAACCATTGGGATAAAGTTTTGTGAAGGTATGTAATTCTTTCAGTTCATGTGTTGTGGAAACAAAGTAGTTTGAAGGAGAGTACATGGGATCAGAATTCATAGACACATGCACAATATCCCTTGTTTTTTTATGTATGATCCTTCTTATTTAGATTATTTATTTGATCCTTGTTGTAATGTTATACACAACCTTATGTTGTCTCATGATATCATTTTCATTCCTCAATAAGATGACTGTTTATGATCTTTCCTCTAAGAGATATTTTTCATGGTAGTGTTTTTTTGAGGTTTATTTTTTTTATGTGGTGATGTTATTTTTTCCATTGGTGAGGGTTGTATATTAATAATATATTGAGATCCTTGAGGTCAATCTCAGAAGGTTTTTGTGTCGACCCCTTTCTCTCTATCCATGTTTTGTTTTAAATTCTTGATGATGAGAATTGTTTGAGAGGTATATAATGTAACGACCAAATATTATAAAACCCTTCCTTTATATTTTTTCAAGGCTTTGATTTTTCTATAGGGTTACCATATTTATTTTATGGTTCATTGTTTTTTCCACGTAGTCAATTCATTCCTTTTTAAAATTTGACAGTCTATCATTTTGTTCATGAGGCCAGTTCATACCTTTTCCAAAATATTAATATTTCTCATTTTATCCAAATTCACCTAGAATGATGTTAAAATTTTTTTTAACATAAATATAACCTTTTAATGTAAAATAATAAATATTATCGAAAAAATGGAGTTTAAAATTATGAATAAAATGAAGATATACTATCTTCAAATTCTTTAATTAATGGGGGTTCTAAGTGAGGAATTCCATGATAATTAAATGGGAAACTAATTAATGATTAATTAGAAGGAATGTTAGACAATGTTTTTTAGAAACATGGGAGAATAATATATTTAATTTATAAACCAAGAATTATTCTTTTCATTTTCCCTTTATTTCTCTCAACTTCAGGTGATATAAAACATTTAATATCAAAGTATTGTGAACCTTCTACTTTTGGTTCAATTTCTTCTTATGAGTTACATCCTATGTTCCACCCACTATTTTAGTATAGAAATATCATAAATATTCATTCCATGAGGTAGGGGGATATGTTTCAACTATTTTTCATTAGGAAAGGCATGGATTAACCATGATTTTGTTTCTCTAGACAAATATTTGTGATTGACCATAATCAGATAATAATCTAGAAAAGAGTATCACAACGAAATATTATTCAATAGTATATAAATATGAAAAGGAAAGAGAATAATTGTTATCACATTTATTTGTTTAAATTATTATTTAAATTAATCATATACTGTATTATGTTAATATAATTATAGGAAATTATGCATTGAAATATATTAGAAATACCATTATTAATAGTTTCGATGGTGGGATTTAAAGGCTTTATATTCTATAGTTTAAAGTATTATCTTTTTTTTATTAGGAAAATTTTATAAGAAATAGAAAATCCATAATCGATTATAGAATAATTTAAAATGGGAAATATCACATGCTACAGTATCAATTCTTAACTTTTTCTTGATGAGCATTATTTATAAATTTTTTGAAATTAAATAATTGAACTAGAAATTATCGCATGATATGGATAATTGATATTTTATGTTATTAAGTTTAAATAAATTTATGGGTTCTTGATCACAGGATATTTATGTTATTTCGTGATGCAAACTATTTTTATTTATTAAATTGCATGTTACATGTTTGGCAATTCCTTTTTTGTTATTTTTAAGCATGGTTCAAATTCTTGAAATAGGTAAACAATATAAATTTGGTGATGTTAAAGTGAACAATAAAAGAGTCTTATAAATAATTATTATTCCTTTTGAAAATTTTATAAAAGTTGAAAGAATTTCTTTAAGTATGTTAATGTTTTTAGATATTTTTTAGCTACTTCCAAAATGATTTTTGATGTGGTAAAACTATGAATAATAAAATGGTTGATTCAAGTTATAATTAAAAATGTTGTTTAATAAATATACTTTATTTGTGGATGAACATGACCATTTATACTTGTGATATGATTTTTAGCCTTGATACAATGGGCTTAATACCTTTTATTATGTATGAAAAATGATTCATTAATATGTATGTGTTCTTTAGGATCATTAGAGACTTGTTGTGACTTGTTGTGTTTGTTAATAACATTATATGGATGAGAACCATTGATAAGAAATGGTCCAATATCCCGAGTTAGTAGTGATGGTTGATGTCAGTGATGGTGGGATAGATTGAAATTATGCATAATGGTGAAGGAATGTAATTTGTTCAGTAGGTAAAAGTTTTGATTTGGTCTTGATCATCATCATTTGAATCTATTTTAATACTTTTTTGATGGATGAATGGATGAATATTATATATATGATTAGTTTCCAAAGTAGTTTGAATCTATTAATAATATGTTAATTCTTGATGTGGTATCCTAGTGTGATTCCTAGTGTTCTTGGAAAATTATGAAATAATTATTGAATTAATAAATGAATTGGATTGGTTTATGGAATTCACCAATGGTGATGATTTATTTGAGACTATAAAACAGATAACTTATGGTGTTAATGGGATAAATTTAACTATTAATCTGAGTACATTATTATATAATAATTTTAATTAATAAATAATGGTTTAATCAATATGGAAGTGTTTTCTAATATTTTTTTGAGATCGAGTCCTTAGTAGTGGAGGTTGGGTGTCCTTTACGACGATAATAATATATATGCGTTTTTATAAGTTGGAACTTGTTTTTAAAAACTGCATGATAGTGATTGAAGAATATCTAATGATATACCATTTCATGTAGCTTTATATTATTAATAATAGGGTAGTTGTATGTGCGTGAGATAAAAACACCATTCATTGAAGATATAATTTCATATATTAGACGTGAAAATTTATACAACATTGATGTATCATATTTTATTTATTATACATTTTTTTTGGTTAATTTAGTGTTATTTAAAAATAATGATGGAATTTGTGGTTTGATATAAGAAATTATGCATAAAAATTTATCCTCTTTATTTCTGTCAGTGATTATCACATCATCAAGTAATCCTTATTATTTGTATGAGAGCTTAGTTTTCTCTGAGAGATCTCCCTTAAAGATTTTATAATTAAACAAACATAGTCTATTATAAAATTATTCCAACATTTTTTTGGTAATGATTCCATTTGTGGAAGGAAATAATAGTGTCAAACCATTTATCACATTGACTTCATGTTCTTGATTCTCTTATTCAATGCTTCATAGTTTCATAATAAACATTTGTTTTGTCTCAATTGGATAAGAAAAATATTGAATTTTGATATGAAGGTATAAAATTCTCTATTATCCTCAATATCCAAGAAGTATAAAACAAAAGTAATGGTATGTAAAAAAGGTAATTACATTTGGAGAAAACATAGAAGTATTTATAGAGGAGACAAGAATGTGAATGATGTAAGTTACAATGTTTTAGTCAATAGTATAATGATGACATAATTCATAAAGATCAATTAGATAAATAATTCATTACTAGTGTTAATGTGAATGTTGGAACTATCATTATAATTGGAGAAAATATTGATTAATTTAATATGGTTAAGAAAATCAAGGGAATTTTATGAGACATGATTGATTCCAATATCACAACAATTGAATGAAAAGAAATAAATGGCATTATTATTGATGATAATCATTGTAATAATTAATTTTATGATAAGAAAAGTTTTTAATCTATAAATAAAGGTTAATAAATATAAATAGATTTATTTTATATAATTTAATAATTTACTGATTTAATATGTGAACGTAAATTTTTCTATATAAGAAAATATGGAATGTTTCACCGTAATCCTCTCCTATATATTAAAAATTTCTATAATGTGGTGAAATATGTATCAATGGAATATTTACATTAAATTATTTTACTACATATAAATTTTTAATTCTATTACCATGTTTAATTTGAGAAGTATAACTTAAAAGGAAGATGATTATGTTATTAATACATTCTCATTTAAAGGAAATTATGCCTACTTAAATCATTATCTATCAAAATCTAAGAATAAAATGGAATCATAAATCCTTAATATGAATTTTATATCCATTTAAGACCTAATTTATAAGAGTGTTGTGAGTTATGATAGTGGGGAAACTCCAAATAAGACTTCAAAAAAGGTATTTATCGTTCAAGATGCAGTGGAAATTTATTCATAATAGGATGAATAACAAGTAAATAGTTTTCTTTCCACTCAAAAAATTGATTTATAAAGGGAGTGGAATAACCTTATAAGACAAATAAATCAAAGGACATAAAACAACATTAGGGGATGAATCATAAGTAGAGAGACCAAAAATCAATGTGGGGGTGACAGAAATATTATATGATAACTAATTATATACTTTAATATCCTAAGAAGAAGATTAAAGGTAAAAATAGTTTTGATATATTGAAATAATTTCATGAAATATATTTTCAATAGAAAAACATCTCATATAAATTAATCTTATTAATAATATGTTAATGAAATATTTTTTAGAAATCATAAAATTAATATAATGATAATTAGTTTAATGAAGAACAAAATGTGTTTGAATATTCATTTAATGAATAAAAATATGAGAATCCATAGATTATGGATCGTGATTTAACCCCCTATGATATAATATTTACATTAGTTAAATAATGATGAAATATTTAAACAAGGATATATTACCTTTTGAAATGATAGCTCATAAAAATCATTGGTGCTACACTGGATAAAATTTAAAAATTAATATAAACACCAATAATGTACCATTTATTGATGGGATAAACGAAATTATATTATGGACATAACAAAATTTAAATTATAAAAATGAGGTGATTTTCTGAAATAATGGTTATTTAGTGGATATATTAGAAGATTAATATGTAATAAAAATATTTTTTGGAACATAACATAAATTGTTTCATATTAGAGAATCAAAAATAGGATTCTATATTAGTACATGTTGAGAAACATTTATGGCACAGATGGATTGGTTGTCATGGATAAAATAACATGATGAAAGTGATAAGATAGAAGGATTTGATAAATATTTAATTTTGAAAGAGGACATGATATAACATACCAAATATCCCATCCTAATACATTATGCCAATTTTTATGTAAGAGGTGTTCAGAAGAATTTTGAATAAGCATGGTATTTTTGGGGGTAAAATTATAAATTGGGATTGGGGTTCATGACATGAAAATTTGGTGCATGATGTGAATGAGTCAAAGAAATATCATGAGGTTTGGTTCAAGAAAAAAATTTGGTTTGTGGAATAATGTTTTCATGGATACATTTCTAGAGGTCCCATGTGTAGTTCACCATGTGAACCATTGGTTCATGGCATGAATTCATAAAGATTGTTTTTGGGGGTTTTATATTAGGGTTGTTTATTGTTTGAAATTCCTTATTTTTGGTGTGAATTCTTCTAGGTTTTTTCGGATATTAATACATATATTTTGGTGGAGGTTTGAATCAAAATTGACATGAAAATATGACTATAGTCATAATGTGAATTAATGGTTCCATTGTTTTCCATGATGTAAAACAGTATGTTATGCTATTAATTGGTGTTATCCATCCCTAGTATAAATTATAAAGCTCATATGAATTCTATCATTCATCCCTAGCATTCCTAGACCCGTGGGTAACATATAAGATATTTTATGAGTCATTTAAACACTTTTTGTTATTTATACTTGGAATTGGGGGAATTAATATTAATGATTCTAGGAAAGATTATTTCATTACCCTCTTATTACCACTAATTATTCATTCTATAGAGGGTGTTTTTATGGATATGTTTAGTTTGAGTAATATTATAAAGGGATATTGATTGACATTGGTGAGGTTTTGGTTGATCATGGTGGTTTTTATGTGGCATGTCATGGTGATCTCTATTCCATTGCTTTGTTCCTGAATAAATATTTTAGAAACCTTGAATTGAGTAAAAGATCACTCTTCTCTCCTCAATTTGTACACATATGAATTTTTCTTGATTTTGATTGCCATTAGGTGGATTTAAAGGATTAACTAAAGAATATTATTAAACAAAACTATTTAAATAATAAGGGGAGGGATATAATCACATGTTTTTACTAATTTTATTATATTTTTATTGATGTTGCTTACCTTTGACATAAATTTTGTTGTGATGAGAATTTTGTAACTACAATGAATTTGAATCCATTTCCCTGATTGATTGTGTTAACTCACTTTTCATAAAAGGGTAAGAAATTATATATGGATAAAAAATCATTTATGTTTAAACCATGTAATTATTTAAAAATACATATTCAAGCGATGATAAAATTTTATAGAACCCATATTTAAATCGAATTATGGTAAATTATTGAAGTCGATTTTTTTCCATGTGTAGTGTAGTGTTTTTTATTTTTCCATATATTTTTTTTGATCTTTTGGGTTCATAATATGTCGGTGGTGACTAGTTCATTTGTGTAATTATTAATGGTAAAAGGTATGTGGTTGGATTGGCGTAATTTGTGTTCACCATATGTAATGGTGGTTGGTTGATGGAAATTATTGTGTGTTGATTGAGTTTTTTGTGGTGGAATTGTTATAATTTCCCTATAACAATGGAATGTTATTGAAAATGATGGAATGAGAATAGAATGAATTAGAATTAAATAACCTTGGCATGTAATTTAATTTGTGGTAATTGGTTAATAAATTGAATGTTTATAGTTGGGTTTAAATTAAAGGGACAATGCCTAAGTCTATATATAGGATATATTTGGAAATAGTTTTTCCTTACATATGAAATTATATGGCATAAAAAATAAATATTTTCTGGTAATTATGAATCTAGAAATTGGTTAAATCTATAAATAAAGAGGGAATTTATAGAAGATGTTGGGTTGATTTGTTCTAGGATTATTTGTTTGTAGTGGTAGTTATTAGTGGTGGATGTCATGGGATAACATGCCAACATTGTAGGCAATGCTAGTGGTTTTCTAAGTGAACCATCAGGGTGGTTATTTTTTTATTATCCGTGTATTTTTATGATATTTCTATATGCATTCTACCCATGTTGAGTACAATATATTAACACAAAAATGTTTCAAGGTGTGTTTTCCCGAATATCTATGTTTGTGAGGGAATAAATAGATGATGACCCCTTCTTCCTCACTCATCCTTAGACAATTTTATATAGTGGTGGTATCTAGTTTATTTACAGTATCATTTTACCATTGAATTGTTTTTGGTGATTCCTAGTAATGAAAGGATGTGATATATGTTTGGGGTATTTCATTGATAGACTAGGGAATGGGGTTGATATAATTCATGTTCACAATACCCTACTTCCATGGTTATGAGATTTAGTTTTGATATGTTAGGTGATGGATTATTATGTGTATATAGTATGTGATATATAGTTTTTGACTATTTGCACTATGGGATTTTGAATCTTACAATAGGTTGGGATATAGAGGGTTGTATTTCAATTCACATTATATTCTGATGGATATGTGGATGGTAGGTATTTAAGGGCTGGAAGAACATGATGGTTGATTATGGGTCATGAGAGTAGAAAATTAGTGGAAAATATATGTATAGATCCTCAATCTATTTTCACTTGATATTAATTTACAAAACTAGATGTGATATTTTGTGTGTGAGCCATAGTGAGTTTGTAATTGTTAGTTGATCCGTTTAGGTGAATGTTGGTTCTAATATTGAGTCACTGGGGAATTAGTATTTCCTTTTTACATTTTCATGGGAGAGCACAAGTATGATCATATTTAGTATATATGTTATTCTCAACTTATGTTTGTATAAAATATTTTTTAGGTTTCTAGGAGGGTTTCAGATTCAGATATGGGCCTTACTGGCATGAAGGATGAAGCTTTTATAGAGTCACTACCTTAGCTTTTCTTTTGATAATTTGTTATATAGTTCTTTATTTTTATCTCTTTATATGAATTTTGTGATGATAGTAATTTTATATTTATGACATGGTGATTTATTGGTGGTTTTTATAGTTTGTTCCTAGTATTTTAAAGGGAAATTCCTCTCTTTATGAGTTTAATACTCTTTGTTATGGTTTCCAACCTGGGACCTATTGGAGGCAGGCATAGAGGATCAATCACCATATTTATTTCTATCTTAGGAGGATTAATTGTGGATAGGGGGGTCACAAAATAGTGGTATCAATTATTTTGGATAAGATATTGGATAAAGATTAGAGTTGGGAACTTATGAGGGCTTCATTGGATGATAGTGAAATAATTCCAGTTGAGCTTAGCTCATGACATAAGACCGGGAGATCAGCTTGGAAAATATATTTTAGGGCCTCCTATGATATGATATAAAGATCTTTAGATTTTAGAATGTGGTAAGTTAAGTGACAGTACTTATGGGGTAGAGACCTAATAAAGTTACATGTATAACATTTATTTTTTACTTATGATTGAATGGGGAGATGTTGGTAATTAAAATGAACTTGAATAAATGAATGAAAATAAATTCCATGTAATTAGATTTTGTTTTATCAAGTGTTTTCTTTTCAGAAATTGTTCCAAGTAATCTCCCTTATGTATTTTAAGGAGTATTGGTTCACATTTTAGATCTAGTCAATCATCAAAGGACCAATCTAACTGAGGAAGAAGAGGTGTGATATAAGATATTGTGTGACTTTCACTGATTGACTCTAGATATGTATAAGGGTAGTTTTTTCAATTTAGAGACATATTAATAGATATAGGATCATTATATCACCTTCAGTCAGATATTATTTAGAGGTGACTATTGGGTTTTATTAGTGATTTGTTAGAGAATCGAATTGGTGATGGGATGCGACCATAAGGGGCACTATGAGCTAGGTTTACCCACATCACCACCTCCTTCCTTAGATAGATTGGCATGGACCTCCTTCATTCTCTGTGAGATGTTGGTGGTGGAATTAAATTGCAACGGCGTCGACGACTTCGTGGGCTCGGTTACCTCGGCGATTTACACCATGGCTGGCCACTCCTTGCCCAATTCTGCCTAAGCTGGATAGGGTTTCTCATGGCGGCGCGGTGTCGGCCGAGGCCGAGATCTAGCTTCTTCAAGTTTAGATTTGATATCTCATCCCTGGTGTGTGCAGTGGTAGGTTGAAATGTTCTTTATGAGAGACTCAGATGGTGGTGATGAGATCTAGTTTTCAACGGTCTTCCTCCCAGTAGAATGGTGATGTTCCCTGATTTTTAGTTTTTTTGCAATAGATTTTTATTTTTGAGGTATTTTGGTTCATGGTTCTTCGTTCATGAATCAAAAATTAGGCTACAATTTGGTATTTCGTTGGATTTTTGTTTGTTTGAGGTCTTTCTACAAGATGGGCAACTGGTTCTTTGGTATTGTGATTGACATATGGTTTTGTTACATATGCCGATAGTAGCTGGTTTGAAGGCTAGGTTGTACATTTTTGGATGTACGGTTCATGAATATAAATTCTTGTTGAGTTTTCTGTGGGTTAATTAATGAGAAGTAGTGGAAACGGTGGTTGTGCTGGATGAAGTTGAATCGATGATAATTTATGATCATGATGAACTCTGAAAATTTGGATGTGTGACCATTATAGCATCAGTGTGATGTTTGAAATTATTTTTTTTTCGCTTGTGGCTAGTGGCATTGATTCATTAGAGAGTGTATTCTGTTTACTTGCAAGGTACTGGTCCAGATGAGGTTTAGAGTTGGTATTGTTCTCCTTCTCATCAATATTTGGATTTGGATATCTGAGAGGGTATGAAGTTTTCCATCAGTACCGAGTACGTGCATTCTTCCATGGGACAACTAGTCGAGCAGTGACGAGAAGGTGGACACTGATCGTATTGTTTCTCTGCTTGGGTGGGAATTTTCATTTCTCATGAATTAAAGTGTATTTGTTCTTGATGGTCCGGGACCATGGAGGAATGGGTTTTCATTAAGTCTTTGATGTATTTATGGTTTCCCACTTTTTCCGCAAAATTTCTTTTGAAATAAAAATTTAATTTTCAGGCAGTTAGTGATTTTTAAGATATAACACCCTAATATTTTAAATTACACATTTTTAAATTAAATAAAATTTGTTTAATAGAATTATTCCGATGCAAGACTAAAATAAAACCAATCATGGAACATTATGTATCATTTATAACATAGCGATAGAATTAGAGTCTATAAATTGAGGTAACCAAATTATGAAATATATACAGAAACAAAAGAAAGTGGTTGTTATTAATATCAATAAAATGATATAATTCAATTTGTATTGATAAATAACAAATAGAATAATTTTATCCATAAAAATATATTTTCTTGAAAAATTTCCTTTTCTTACACTATATATTTTATTATATTATGGTAAATTAATGGTTTGAATGGAATGTATTGATAATATATACATGAAAATAAGTTTAAACCCATTAAATAGTTATTATTAGGCACCTAATAAATTTATTTTATTCATATAAGAAACATGTTTCATAAAATCAATATTTATACTAAGCCTTTTTGACACTCATATACATTTTAATCCCATATTTCACATTTTCTCTCTATTTTTTCACCCCTCAAACCATAGTTTAGGCCGATCCACCATTCCATAATGATAAGGATATCCCCAAATCCCAACCACAACTCCTTACCTCCAATAGTACCTTCCTTCATACTTCTATCTCTACCTTCCAGCCTCCTACCTTTTTCCACCTCCCTACATCAGTATGCCCCCTCCCCACCTCCCCACCTATCGTACCTCTCTACCTATTCCTCTCCACTTATACTGCATTTCATCATCCTCATGCTTGTGCCTATATAACTTACCATTAATACCCCCTCCTCATATATGATCATTGAATGGTGTTATTATACATTGTTTCCTTATAATACCATTCCCACCCCTCACCCATTCACTGTCATCAATTGTTCTTATAACAAAACCCAAAATCGTAAATCTATGGTCTCCCTCTTCACCTTCATCATAATTTCCTATAATTTTTTTTAACTTGACCTACCCATCCTACCTCATTCATCAAGATCCATCTATACATTTATCTATATCTTATCAAGCATTCATCCAACATTTTATAGATTGGGGTTTAAATTCAACAAGGAATCCTTTCACACCCCGAGGCCTCCATGTTCTTACCTCTATATAAGATTCCCCTAATTTATGATTACATATTTTCTACATCTATCCTCTATAAGTGATTCATTTCATAGATGATACTGGTGATTTGACTACCAACTTGAATGTGTTACTTATTGATGTATCCTTATTCAATCACTAATCCTCCCACCAGACAATTTAGGCTAACGATGTTTTTACATGAATCACCCATTTACAATATTTTGGTTTTATTATTATTTTTTATACTATATTAAAAACCCCAATTTGTTTTCAAAACCCCAAAAATATTTTCATCCCCTCGCATAATTTCTATTAATGAGGTACTCTATTATCTATTACAAGACTTCACTTTGTTCTTTGATTGCAGCCATATCACTATTAATAATAACGTTATTTTCCATATACATCAGATTATTTATTTTCTATGTTCCATGATACCCAACACTTTTAAAAAAAAATAAAACATATCTTTATTAAAAAAATTAATTTATATTTAATTCTTGATTTTAATCTTTAGAAATTACACACATGAATAAATTTTCATTTGTTTCGTTAAAATATACTTATGAAAAGTTTTCTAATTCATGTCATCCTTATGACCCTAATAAATTTTGTTGGTCAACCAATATATTTTCCATTATCTAATTGATAAAATTTAATTAAATATGTTTTTCTTATAACCATAGTTTATTTTTATTTGAATCAGGGTCAAAGAAAAAAAACATACACAAAAAATGTTTCCTGACATTGGGTTAGTTTTGGAACTAAATACTCATTCTTACTAAAAAAAATGGGATTAAAAATACCATTATATCTCTTTTAACTTTGTTTTTATTTCTTTACAACCAACCATATATTTGTTTCTACTTGGGACATGATGATAATTTCAAGGAGAAGATTTCTCAAATTTTCTATGTTCTTGTAATATAATATTTATTTAACTTTTTTTTGTTACTCTTAAATTTTGATTGAAATATAAGTCCCTCCAATAGTTAACACTAGAATTAATTTTTATTTGATAGTATTTATTTATATTCAAGTATAAATATTAATGAGAATTTGTTCTGGGTATATTTATTTTTTATCACACATAAATATTTTGTATATTATACAATTAATAGATAATTTTTTCATTTATTAGTTAGAAATATGAAATCTATATTGTTCAAATTTCTTAGTTCTTGTATGTAGCTTGTTTATATTTTAGCGAGTTGACCAATACCATTACTAAAAAAATTTCATGGAATGTTTGCAACATTTGGGAATATATAATTTTATACTTTTAGATTAATACACCTTGGATTATTTCATTGCACTTTTATTCAGAATTATGTTGCTGTAAAAGAGACTTTGAGTTTGTTGAAGGATAAGGTATTTTAAAAAGGTTCTTTGAATTAGTCGAAGGATATGGTGCATATCATCAATCATGGAATCAATCTATAGTGAAAAATTTTAGTTTTGTGAAAATCAAGAAATTTATTTCATTTAAATGATTAATTTTATAATACTTCATCACTTATCTATAATTTTTTCTATGAAATTATTTTTTAACATTGAATGCTATTCAAATTATTTTACATATTCATTTAGTGAATATATAACTCTAACAGTGTTATAGTATTTTACTATGTTTTTATACAAAAATAATGAATTTGATGATTTTTCATACTTCTCATATAGAGGGGATGATAGTTTTACTTAATTTTGTAGATGTGATCAATATGTAATTTTATTTTATCATTAATATGTTTTTATTATTTAAAAAACTATACAAATTTTCAGTTTTACCCATGTACATAATTTCTGAACCTTTGAATTGATTATTCACTTCTCAAGGGTTATTAGCTTGACATTGCTTCTCCATGTCATTTTTAGACATCGATTAACCCCAAACCACAAATTTAAAATTCATTTTCCATCGATATTGGACATTGGTTTACTCAGTGCATCTATTCCCCTTCAAATCATCTATTACAACTACACTTTATTTCTCCACTTAGATTATATATATTGTTAGACATATCAACTAATGGTATTTTTTATCCAAAAAATAATAACTATTTTTTATTTTTAAAAAAATAAAAATCAACTTATATAATGTTAATCTATAGCACATTTTTTTCACTCATTACCTTTTCGGATTCTTTATTTCATCGTAAAACTACCATTTTTCACTTTATCTAATTTTATGTGATGGGGTTTAAATACTCATGTTTATGTAATATTTTTTAATCTTGGAATATATTCTTTGTAAAGTAAAATAACCTTAGTTTCCTCAATTTTTTTATTTCATTTCATGAATATGAATTTTTAATCTGATCCATGTGTAGCCTCCCATTTACGTTATTAAATTTATTTCTAAAAAAACAATGTTATAGTGAATAAACAATTCCATGAATATTTCATAATTCAATACAATTTTAATTATTTAAATCA
Organism: Viscum album; assembly: GCA_963277665.1. Lineage (NCBI taxonomy): Eukaryota > Viridiplantae > Streptophyta > Magnoliopsida > Santalales > Viscaceae > Viscum > Viscum album. The sequence continues at coordinate 1,197,982,921 of OY728143.1, read as the reverse complement.
ATTATTTTTCTTATTTTATTCATTTAATTTTATTAATTATCATTCACACCCAATTCACTATTTTAAGTAATGTTATTTCTAATTTATAGATATAGTTTCTTACATATAGAGCATATAAACTATTGAATTCTATAAATATTCAATATTTCAACCAAAAATTACAACCTAGGATTACATTTCACACATATATAACATAAATCAATATTTAATCATTATAGTCCCTTGAATTGTTCCCATGATTGATGGGAGGAATAGTGGGAGGTCATCGTTTATTAATAGCTTGTTGTTTTCCTTATTTTTTTCCACCTTGGTTCTTTTTATTTTCCTAATTATTATAATACCCACTACTCCACCACCTACAATGTTTGCCTTGGGTTCATTTCTCCCCTCAACATCCCCTTTCTATTCCCAAATTGTTCTATAACTTCATTTTAAGAGTGAATTAGAAACTTTATGAGTTTAATTTTCATTTACCATTTATTCTTAATCCCTTACTTTTCTATTAACTGATGGTGGGGGGGTACTATTGTTTTTATTTTTATCAATTAATTTTATTTTTAGTGTCACATTGAACAAAATAAATACTAATTTAAACTTATATATCGATCTTTTTTATTTCATGTTTCTATGTGTTCTTATTTGGTAGAAAAAATATTATTATGGTCTCTCTACTCTATAGTTAGTGGAGACTATTGTTTTTTATATTTTATTGTTTTTTGTTTCAGATGTACGACTTCTCCCTTATGTTTTTTTAATTAAAACATCAAATTTTATTCTGAAGTGTTAATATTAAACTTTATATATCTATAAAATATGTTTATAAAAACATTTAAATTTTAATTATATAGATTTATGAAAGAATGTAATGACATATGAAAACTATTTTGACAAGTTAATGACCAATGGAATTACATACCTATTATCAAATTCATTCAAAAGTATTTATTTCCATTTTAATTTTTTTCACCTTTTATTTTCATTGATTATTAATTGTTTTTGTTGATATAGTATCTCATCACCTACCACACAATATCATTTCCCATATACTATTTAATTTTGTTATTAATATATTATGAATGTAAGTACAATTATCAATTTTGTAATTAATTAATATTATTTAATTCACATGCTTTTGTAATGGTTTTTTTTACAAAATATATCTCTAAAGATTCTTTATGCCAATAAATCATAGATTTATCATTTTATACATTAATTATTAATATTTCCTCTTTTTATATAAATTAAATATTACTTATGGAATATTTTTGTTTAGTTTATTAAGAAATTTGTCAATTTATTTCAAAAAAGTATTTTTTTATAATGTAGATTTTAATTTTCATAGTAGTATTATTTTTATTTTCATGTGCCAAAACTGCATTACAAAATCCTAAAAACTATCACACTCTATGAAAAATTGAAAATTTTTAAAACCTCTTTTAAAGACACACACATATATATTGAGTTATATATATATATATTTTAAGTTATTACATTAATTTAATTAATAGTTTTCTATTCTCATCTCTATAATGTTTTATAAAAATCTATGTATTTCCATTTCTTAGAATTTCATTAATTTAATTTTACTTTATACATTCCTAAAACATTAATATGAATATTATTTTTCAAATATATAGTTATATATTTTGTTTTGGTAGCTATTGAATCCCGTGTAAATGAATGAGGGAGAATAATAGTTGTTTTTGTGTGTTCTACATGCTTGTGTTAAAATTTATTTTATCTATATTATAAATTTAATCATATAAATGATTTGAATATTTTTAATCATAATTTTCATATTATTTAATGGGGTAAATTTTATTTTTAGTCATAAAATTAAGTTACCAAGGTAAATATTAGTTACCACCGTAAAACAATTATTTTTAAGGAATGATACTTTTCTAAATAATGAAAATTTAAATAAAAATGACACATTTTAAATTAAATAAACTAATATGATGTTTAAATATATATAAAAATAAATTAACACTCATTTAATTAGTAATCATTTCTAAATAACATTGAAAAAACATAATGATTATAATGAATTTTTTATACCAATGTTTTTTTAAATACATCATAAATGTTAATATAATATCTAGTTTTTCTTATTTTAAAGTATAATTAGATTTAATAATGTCAAAATTTTGAGTCAATACATAAAAATTTGGTAATTATATCTATCTTATTTTTTTTGATAAAATAAACACTCTGGTTAATTTTTAATCAAGTTTAATTATTGTTAAAATAGGTAATCTAATTTGGCTCGATTTTTAAAAAATAAGTTTTACAATTAGAAGTTCTATAATACCTTTTAGGGTATAAATTCACACCTACATGTCTCAAAAATATTTCCCCAGCAAAATATCATATAATTCAATTCTTACACCTTACCTAATATTATTTTCAAATGATTTCCCTCTTTTTAACTTATAAATGGAGATCAATTTCACACACATCAAGACATACCTCAAGATATAATTTAACATGAAACTATACATTATTTAATTCTTATAAATCCTTTATACATTTTTATTGCCCCTAGTCTCAAAAAAGTGTCTCAAGTCCTTTATTTCCAAAGGACAGTTCAAGAGAAGATCTAATTTCTCAACGTAAGTAATAATAACCCACTAAAATATTTTCATTATCCTTATCATCCTCCCACGTACAAACCCATTATAACCACATATATATAATGTAATCAGTATAAATAATATACTAAAATTTTATTATATTGATGGTAAAAGCATTATCGCTTCCCCTCTCATTCGACCAAAAAAATTAAAACGTTGCTCATGAATGTTTGCATAATATAACCTTCATGAATGTCATGTTTTGTTTTTCATCATCACCATTAAATAATAGTTAAATAAATGGTTTTAGTGAATACTTATGTTAATTTGGTTAGGATTTATATTATACTAATATAAATTATTCTTTATATATTTAATATTATCAATAAGTGATCATTGTAAAACTAACCACCTAAAACGAACATATCATGAGGAAAATGGATTTATTTATAAGTGACAAATTATTTTTCATTTACCTTAATCATATAAATATTCCCATTTATGATTATTCACCATAATAAAATCTAAATAAATTCATCATAATTTTTTAAAAGGATATTATAATAAAATAATATCTTCAATAGACATACTCACACATAGATTATAACATGTTCTTGTTGGGTCATTTTAACCACCTATATGAACAATGATAAACAATTATATCAGTGAAGAATTTTCAAAAATAATATTAGTTATTAAAATGTAATATTTTTAGTGATTTAATGGTAATATAAAAATTTAATTCATTAATTAAAAAAACACAGTTCTTTCGTTACAAAAACAAACTTTTCATATACTCTATCCTCATGAATATTAAATAAAATACATATAAAATGAATTTATAACATAATAAATAATTATTAAAAATCAAATATTTTACCTTGTATGATATGGGAATGATTATTCTTTAGAGGGAAATATATTAAAACACCACTATTACAAAATTAGTTCAAAATGATCATGATTAGTCACACTCAATATTGAAAATACATAAAAAATAACAAATATACATATAGAGAATAATTATGAATGACATTTATAAAAGTTTCTATACATTAATATTGTTATAAAATAGTATATTAAGATAATTATTTTTTTAATAATAGTTTACTAAGAGGGGAAACAAGGTAAGGGTTTCTTATCGAAAATATTCAACACTTCAAACATATTATTTATTATTCACCATTTTTTTGATTAAAATGGGGCATATATTACCCATTTATGATTTTGTATCCTAATACTCTCATTATTCATGGAATTAATTTTTCATTTCAAATCATATCCTTTAAAGAGTTTTTACTCAAAATATTCTATTATTTAAATGGTTTCTTTGTCTCATTTTCAAATCTATAGAAAGTTATTATATTGAAAATAATAATTTATTTTTTATTGTGTGATTTAAAAAAAAATGAATTTATTTTTCCATATTCATGAAATTTATAGAGTGTTAATATCTATATCATGTTCATTCTTTAAATATCCTTTGATTAAAAATATAAAAAATTTGTAAGGTTTTTTGTTAGAAAAACACCATTCATTGAGTTATAATCCATATTCAGGAACTTATTCCTTCATCTATTAGTTTCTTCCACCCTAATATTATTTTCATGGTACTCTCTCTATCTATCTATATATATATCTAGGGAAAATTAAACATCTAATACAAATATTAATACTTCATTAATTTCTTCATAATAAAAAATATATAATTATTGATAATAATTCTCATCAACTTTAATGATAGTATCCCCACCTTGTCCATATTTTCCTTTTCCACCATTATTATCCATTATATTTGGAGACCCCATTTCTATTTTTTCTTTTTTGATATTCATACTATCTATTACAAATTTTCATATAGATTTCTTAGTAGATCTGTTTAAGATGCGATCATTCAAAAAATAACTTTCAAAATATTAAATAGGATTTCAATCCTTACCAAATAAAATGCTTTATCATATACTAAACATTTATTCTTGATAAAAGTTATCTATTTTAAAGAATATATTACTGGATTATCTTTTTAAAATTTAAATTTTTTCCTTTTTTTAATATATTTTGAATTTGACCCATAAGTTATTATTTTTACAATAATATTATAAATGTTTTATAGAATATTTTTTAAATATTTTAATCTATGAAAATATATATTTTCACCATCTTTGTATTTTCTATGAAACATATTCTAAATTCCTTTATGGTATCTCAAATAAATTATTCCTATCCTATTTTTATAAAGTTTTTTTTAAATATCAAATATATTTTTTATTTTAATTGTGTTTTTTATAAATGTCTTAAAAAGTTTTTTCATGAAAATCATTTCCCTTTGACTTATATTAAACTTAATAAATTAAATTATTCAAATGATACCATCCAGATTATTTATCTAGATTGATTATGAAATGTTCACTTATAATAATTAAATTTTCTATTACAACCATCATATTTCCAAATAAACATCTATTATAGGAATGATTTTCCTTCCAATGTATTTCCTCTATGAACACACTATATTTATTTCCCTTTATTCAAGGGTGTTCAGTTAGTTTATATACATAGATTGATTGGGAAAATTATTTACAAAAGCATATACCCCTTGTTCTATATGATGTTATTTTTAGAAAATATTGAAGATATATTTTTGTTATTAAAATATGAATGTTTTTTTATTACTAATATATTTCAGTTATGTATATTATAGCTTATTTATTCCTTCATGTGATGAATGAATTTTACTTAATTAGTGATGGGAAGAGTCTTAAATATCCCCTCAATGCCTCGATAAATATCATGGGGCAAGATATCTTTGGTATTATAGTGTATATATATGCAAAACAATATTAAATAGACACTTGTACTTGATAGTAATATCATTATGTTGATCATGATGTATTAACGTAGGTATAAGAATTATATGTCCATCATTATGAATTTCACCACAAATGAACCAGTTATTTTTATACATGTGATCTTTTCATTTCTATTGTTATCCATTGATATATTATTCTTTTCATTTCATTATATTATGGAATTATTTTTATTTTTCTATTTATACAATATTATTTATTCTTATCCTAAGATCACTTGTGATCTTAGATTGTTGTCTCTTATATTTACACTTAATAAACATTTGATCACACCTCTTCTTATATTTTAATATCATTATGTTATGAATACATTTATTACAAATGATTTTTTTATCAAAATATATTGTGTGGAGAATTATTGGGATATTTAAATACTCATTAGGGATTAATTAGTTTCTTATATAGAGTAAAATTTCTATTCACTAAGAAATACATGGGCTTAATTATTTTATGAATTTTACTAATTATCTAAAGAATTAATCCTAAATGGATTTGGGAATATATCTAATGAAATATTTTCTATATTTAATATATTTATGGTATATTTATATCTAGGAGTCTTTAATTGGTTTTAAATCCAATATGTAGTGTATGTGTTTTCAACACTTGATTAGGGAGTGTGGATCTAGGGTATCAAAATTGGTATCAGAGAATAGTTTAGAGAAATTTTGAGGTTATAATGCTAGTTGGGGATAATTTAATGGAAGATATGTTATGGTTGATCTTAATTTTAATATATTGATAACTTTTTAGGTTAGTTAAGGTAATATCAAATTATTTATGGATTATGATAAGATATATTTAGTGAAAACCATAGGGATATGTTTAAGTTAAAAGTCTATGTATATGATAGAACCCCAATGTTTTGGTAAAGTAGAAATTGTATGGTTCTCCTAGAAGTTATATACTGGTATAGATACAAGAAAATTGATGTGGTTATGGCATATATGTATATAGTGGAAATCACCCTAAAAAGTCTGGTTGAGCACTAAATCAATCTTCACTCTAGTTCATGATGAGTGGGCATATGACTACACACGTGGATAGACACTCCAAGGGGATATGATTTAGTTAATCAATTTCTATTTACGGTCCATTATAAAGGATTTACCGTGTTAACAAATAAGGTTGTGAATGATTAGAAAAACCAACATGAAGTTACATATATTGAACCAAAAATGATTTCAGTTGAACTGATAGTTAGTATAATAATTTTGAAAAATAAAAAAATTTAAGGTTGAATTTTTCATGTAATTTTCTTTAAATAATCCATTTATGGTGTTAATTTTTCATTACTCATGATTAAATAATTTTGATTTTAGTAAAGGATAAATCCTAGAGGAAACATTTTAATAATGGATTTCATGGACAATGTGGAGATTGTCTTAATAAGAAACCTAACTGAATAACAAGATGAGTGAGAAATATTATGATTATTCTAAACCATCCATCAATAATTATGATTAAAAATGTGATATTTATTGTGTTTCCAAACACAATAAAGAAGAGAAGGATGGATTATTTTGGAATTCTAGGTAATGAAGATAATGAAGGAAGGCATATTCAAAATTTTTAGTAAAAAATGTAGTAAAAAATGCTAAGGGAGATGCATAAAAGTAACTGAAAGATGATTTACATATAGAAAAGGAGGGTATAGAGACATAATTTATAGAAGAAAAATAAATAAATCAGTTTACATGATATAGGGAAAGTATATTTTTTTCCTAGTCATGATGAATATATTATGGTGGACAAAGCATTCGAAAATATATTATTATTCATGGCTGTATTTTATATTTCACTATCTAATTTTAGTAGTGGGTAATAATTAAAATTATTAGGATTCATTTTATTTAAAGGGGGGAATGGATGAGGTGATCTAAGATAAACATGCATTAATTTTTCATGATTTCCATAATTAAAAAATTATGTTATATAATAAACACATCATCCCGACATTTTAGTGGTTTAGCATCATTAGAGAATATCTATATAAGAAAATTATTTTATAATTATTTTGAACATTTCCCTAAAATTTCATTATACGAGGCCTTTTTCTAAACATATCCAAAGTTAAACTCATCATCATTCCTTGGAATGATAAGAATGGGGTGAGATTAAATACCCATAAAGGGATAAATAAACATATTATCATGTTATCTAAGGTGATATTAAAAGCATATTAGAAAATATAAGAAGAACAATGTTGAAGTGAATCCTTGGATAAAATTCACTAAGTATGTTTTTATAAATAAAAAATACTATGTTGTGATTAATTATAATGTTATGATTAATTATAATTTTCAATATTTTTTAAGTATTTTATTTGTTTTTTATCTTATGTATTGAATAAATTATTCTTAAATTTAGTTATAGATTATTATTATTTACTTAAATTATCATAATAAATCACATTTTAATTATTTTATAACATGTTCTACAAGTTTCGTATTAAGTTCCTTGGCTAATTATGTCATTTGAACCTTTAAATATCTCTTATACATGTTTTTATAGTATTTCATAATGGAAACATTATGTTTTAATTGGTTATGTAAGGGTGGAGTAATTTTTATGATGTTTTTTAAATTTAGAATTAATTTTCAACAGGTTATTCAAGGGTATAATTATCATTATGGAGTTACATAAAAGTATCCTACTTATCCCAAGTTCTGCATGAAGGTATTTCCATAGTGTTTAAAAGTAACTCATAAATTTTAATCTTTTCATGAAGGTACCTTGTAAATTTTAATAGTTTCGTAAAGGTAAGTTGTGAATTTTAATAGTTACATAATTTCAACTAGTTAATTATAATAGTTTCTTAAATTTACCTACACCTCTCGGCCTATATAAGTTCCAACCATACTTTCATAAGAGTATCATCAAATTTTCAATAGATACATAAGGGAAACATGAGTCTCATATCAGGGTCATCTGTACTATCATCAGGGTACCATCAATTTTTTAAAACCCATGTAAAGGTAACCTATGTTTCATGTATAGATAATTTAGGATCATTAACACTCACATAAAGGTCATAATCCATGTAAGGATAAAACTCCGCTACTCTTACATAATAAATAGGTTTCACATAATGGTTGCACAAAATAGACTATGTAGTAAAATTGGCTAAATGAATAGTTTCTCCTACACAAATATTTTTACTATGTGAATATTTTAGCTATGTGAATATTTTTCATATGAGAATATTTTGGATACATGATTATTTTTCTTATGTAGAATTTGACTATGTTAATAGTTTTTGATACAAGAAATTAGGTACACTATCACGAACCGGCCTAGATACCCTAGTACCCTGACACCTGAGTCAATACTGACATGGCCTAAAAGGGCATTACAAATCCACACTAGTTGGAAAAAATAACCTAAGATTGAAAAATATGAAAGTAGGAGTGAATTTTCTTGAAACATAGTGAAAATAATATATAAAAGTCACTATTCACAAAAGAGAACTCCACAGGGTGAAATATACCATAAGACAAATAGTTATACAGACCCAAAGTACTTCCACAATGTACTAGAAAAGTGGATAAACAACCCACATCCCAACAGAAAAAGAACTCAAATATCAAATATCAATAGAAATTATAACCTCAATGTGGTGTTTTCCCATTGTTCAAACATATTAAGAGGAAATCTTCAAATTCCCAAAGGCACGGGTAGGGTTTGAGATAAAAGTCCAATAGAGTCACACCAAGGATTACCTAATAAGATGCGATATTAATTGACCAAATAAAATTTTTTTTAAATAAACAGGCACGATAGTTCAAAATAATATCAAAAATAAATCATGTTTAAATTTCAATTGATGGAAATACATTAACCACATTTAATAAAGGGAAATTTATTTCAAAACTGTTAAAAATAAAATTCACCCATTTCCCATTTCAATATTCCAATTTCTATTTAAAAACCAAAATGGGTTTCTAATTAAATTATTATTTTTTTTCAGAATAAAACCAAAGGGTTCTTATGTAAATAATTTTATCCATTTTCTCAAACCCATTGGAAATAAATTTTACAAATCAATTTCACAATTTAAATTCTACAATTTAATTCCAAAATTTAATTTTTAGAAACTATCTATTCAATTACCACAACTACACCCAAATTTAATGAAATTGGGGGTTTTCCTCAATTTAATTCCAAAGTAAATCCAAATCCAATTTTATAATAAATTAGGTTTTCAAAATAAATTTATATAAATTGTAATTTATGTTAAGAAATTTAAGGTTAAATCAACCAGAAAATCGTAAATGGAACCACCTACCATGTGATCATGAATCACAAATAACTAAATAAAAAACTCCAATGAATAAAATCATTAATAAAAATACGAGAATCAAACCTATTCAAGATCTAGATAAGGGGATTATATCCCCCAACAACATGGAGATATAACACGCCTAGGGAGGAGAGAAGAAGAGAGTGGGAGATAAGGAATGGGGTAGGGAATCAAATCGATAAAGGATCGAATGTTGATTGACACACATTAATTTTCATTAGAAGGGGATTAGAGGAGCCAAAACAAGATCTTGAGATCTTCCAAGATATAAGAAAAAATTCAAGGATGAGTTATCCCTAAGAGGGGTCAAAATGGGGGTTCATGAAAATTTAAATGAAATTTTGAATTAATTAAAACTCAAGTTCACAGTTACCTATAGGGGACCACACAGTTTGTAAAAAATGTGAGACCTAACCTTGTACTGTAACTGGTGGGGTTTCATTATTTCACCTTAGTGGGTGATCAATTTTTCAAATCGTAAACCAACCATGAAAACCTCCACTACCAGTGTTTTCATGGTTTCCATTAACAAGGTACACTGTTTGGGAAAACTGTGTGATAAATATGCACATCCCAAGAGCCTTCCAAAAAATTTAAAATATCACCCGAAGAACCCCTACCTGAGACCTAACCAATGAATGGTAAAACGAGGGGTTGAAGAGTATGTAATAACAATAGTATGATGTTACTACCTACCACCATAGAAACTTTCTGTCCTGAGAAATCTGTTTAATAAGATTCCATCCCAAAAAGATGAGGTCACTTCTCTTTCACCAGTGATTCCCTCTCCTACATCTCATAATAATAAATGGTGTGGTTCCATGTCGCACAATCAAAAGGTATCACCCTCTCACAATGTATCATGGTTTTAGAACCAACCATCTTGAATAGATGCTCAATCACAGATAAATCAGGCTTGACATGAATATCACTCTAGCTCCGAAACATGACATGGATCATAAATATAATCTTATAGCTATGATACATGGAACACATTATGTATTATAATTAGGTGAGGTGTACGTGCTAAATGTTAAGGAACTTTTCACACCTGGTCAACAACCTAAAAAGGTCCCACAAAATGTGGAGCAAGCTTTCCATTACTCCCAAGCAATTGATCACCCAAATAGGGTGAAACATTCAAGAACACCTGGTAACCAACTGGAAACTCCAATGGTCTATGATGACAATCAAAATAAGATTTATACAAGTTCTATGATATCAAAATTATATAAATAATCAATTGAATATTTTTTGTTTCCTCTTGAATCAAGATGTGTCCAATTAAGGAACTTTCACCAATCTTCGACCAACCCAACAGAGATTTAGAAGGCCGAACATTGAAGGCCACAAAAGGATCCATTATGATCATAGACTGGTAATGTTTTTATAATAAAACAAAACTAGACCCAATTGGTTATCCCATTATCCACCAAAGTAGAGAATTTAGATTTGAATAATATCCTCAAGAATCTATATTTCTATTTATATCTAGACATATGATTGTAGATGGTATGCCATACTCAAATAGACCGGGGGTCCCAATTCCTCCTAAAGGCCTCTTAAAAAATTATAAGTGAACTAGGGATATCTATCATAGACTATAACTAATGGAACTCCAAAAAAACAAAAAATATTTTTCACATAGAGATTTCCTTGGTCATATCAAGAATGGGTATAAATTGAGACAATTTTGGTAAGCCTATCAATCACAAACCATATAATATTCTTCATTATATATTTACATGGAATCCCAACCCAAATGTCCATAGTAATGTCATCCCACCTCCATGTCATCATTAGAAGTGGCTAAAGAAAACATTAAGTATCATGTGGATTGACCTTGAGCTGTTGAAACATATAACAATGATAAAAAAAATCATGAATGCCTCATCTCATACTTATACACCAAAATAATTTCCACATGTCATAGAACATATTCATGGTTATTAGGCAAACCAACTATTAAAAATTATGGAAACCCCCACAATATATTTCTGAAAAAATAACGTTACAAGAAAATAATTACGATAACATAGAATTTTCTCTTTGGAGAACAACCATTCAATAATTGTCTCCCCACCATAAAGAGAGTATCTAATTATAAGTAATTTTTCTCCAATATTTATTTAATGAAGGATTATCTCGAGAAAATAGGATTTCAAAAGAATAGTAGCCAAGGAAACCTTGGCCCTTGATTATTGGACACCAATATGAAATTATGAAAAAAGATCCCTCAAATTCCTCACCTCTGTCGATTCCGTCGTGGCCTGAGTCAAAAGTTTCCTACTCAAATTATTTGTGACAAAATTACCTTTTCTTGGGGTATTGGCCATGTCGAAATCAAAGGATTTCAGGTATTCCCCCCCAATGACGTCGTTGTTGATTTTGAATCTCATTAAAAGAAGATAGAACTAAAGACATTGTGGTTATAATACACGGAATACCTTCTAACAAAAAGTTAATTTCTCAAAATATTAAGCGCATAAATCCAAGTTTAAGGTTCTAGGTACGGGGTCTAGTAATTATTCACATGTGTCCTATGTTTGTGAGAGATATAGGAAACAACATGATTACCCGACATAAGAACACAAACCAAAACTGAACCGGATGTGTCCCAAAATATGAAATAGCTTTTCCTAGTCTCTGGAAGATTCAAAATCAGTGATTTAGTCAAAATATTTTTCACCTAAAAAAATTATGACATTTTTCATCCCAATAAAACTTTAATCCTTTCTGAGTTAGAAAAGTCATTAGAGAATCCAAATTTGAGATGGCCTTTAAAAACCAGTGATAATACATAGCTAAACCTAATAAGATCTAAATATAAAAAACATATCATGGTTTCTCCCATGTTATAATAGCTCTTACCTTATTAGGATCAAATAAAATATCATGTCCTGGCACTATGTGTCCCAATAAATTCACTTCCAAAATCTATAATTCACATTTTGAAAGCCTAGCATTAGTTTGGTGATATTTCAATAATTCCAAAACTGCTCTTAGATGATGCACATGATCCTCCTAATACTTGGAGTAAAAAAGTATTTCAACCAAAAATACCACCACAAAATTATCAAGATACTCATTGTATATCCTGTTTGTTAAGGCTATACAAATTGTGTTTTTTTGGTTAAAGAAATTAAAATAACAAGGTACTCATAATGGTCATACTTTCTCCTAAAGATAGTTTTTTGAATGTCAGATTAGTTTCTTCTCAACTGATGATAAAAAATGAAATATCAATAATTGAGAACCACTTCTCTCCTTTAAATTAATCAAATAGATCATCAATCTGTAGAAACAAATACATGTTCTTAAACTTGACTCTTTTTTGTTTTCATTAATCATCACAAAGGATAAGTGACCCATCTACTTTTTAGAAAAAGAGAATCAATAACACCCAAGGTGACACACTCAGATATATAAATATTTTCTCTATAATATCATCCAACTGGGTCTTCAGATATTTCATTTCATATGGTTCCAAGCATTAATAATAAATATATTCTAGTTGAGTAACATTCACTATATCGATCAAAAACTCTTCCTCCCTTACTGGTGGAAAACCAGAGAAGTTAGAAGGAAAAACATTAAGAAAATCGATGGAAACTAGAGGGAGATCATAACATAATTATTATCACACTAGATCAAAAGAAAACATAGATATTACTTTACAAAACATTGGATAAGAAGGTCCAGCTCTACTCAACCTCGATTCCCATTCTCATTGAATGATATGAAACACTCCATCGGATGCAGTAATGGAGACCCGTCAAATATAACAATCAATCTGGTACATATTGACAATGAGAAAATCAATCATGAATATGATTTCAAGTGTTTTTATATTTAGAACTATAAAATCCCAGGTAAGATAAATATATGATAATGATAAAATAGATGAAATACTACAGAGACCTTACCCTCTCTTAATTCTAAGGGGCGTAGTAATATCCATTACATAAGATAAAAGCTCCATGTGAAGAATAAAATGATTTATAATATGAGGATAAATGAATAATGAGATTCACCAGCATGAAATAATGTAGTCACCAAAAACAAATAAATAGTGATGGTACCTCTCATAGTCACTGGACCTCTATCTGTTTCCTTTGGTGACTCTTTCACTATGTGAAGAAGATTCATTCTAGATGCTTGTGGCTAGAATCATTTTTTTCATGAAACATCTAATTGTACCACACTTTTAATAGGTTATAATGATCCCATTCCACTAAATGGAGTATATTTTACATGGAATAACTTCTACAAGTAACCTAAGTGTCTATAGGATCCACATGTCTTGGGTTCCTCAGTGAAAATCCATTTTGAATGCCTGGAATTTCCACACTAGTAAAAAATCAAAGGGCCTCTTTTAGGAACATCAATAGGTTTTGAAAAATCTTATGTTAAGTAATACAATAACGATCATACTGCTTCCTATTTCTTATAAAGGAACTCACCCCACCATTTGGAGAAAAAGGAACTACCATTAACCCTTAATTTTAGTTTGGTCCATTTCAATCATCAACGTTCTATCTAGCACATCAACATAAAAAAGAATATTTAGAAATAAAACATGAGAACAAATATCAGATTAAATTCCCATATTGAACTATTGTGTCTTTGTCTTCTCATTCAATACAATTTCATATAAAAACTAAAAAAGTTTAGAAAGCAGTTTTTATATTCATTCATGATACTATAATCCTTCTTGAGTTTGAAAATTTTAAATCCTTTGCAAAAAGAAAACATATTTGGGATAGAACTAGATGGTGAATATATTTTTTAAGTATTTTCACCCTAATCCCTCATTCTTCTTTTCTATCACCACCATGTTCCACCATCTCCTACTAGGTCCCTCTAGCTTAATGGTGGCACATTTCACCTTGATTTCATCCTAGGTTTTGAAGAACTCAAAGACAATACTGATATCTCTTAACCAATCCTCATCCTTTTGAGGATGGTTTAATCCTCAAAAAATTGGTGGATTCTAGAAAAGGAAATCTTGAAAACTATTCTATAAAAAATCACTTTGAGTTTCCATACACTACTGAAAAAATGACCTATACCCACGGTTCAAAACCGTGGGCTGGAACGATGTCAGTATAGGGGTCTCAACCTATACCCATGGTTTTGGAGAACCGTGGGTATAAGAGAGTCAAATTGTGCACCACGACTATTCCAGCGTGGCACACAACAGACCCCATAGTTTTCAAACCGTGTGGTATTAAAATTCAAAATATGTACAGTAGCCAGCATTTGAACCCACACTGCCGCGACACCTCGAGGATGCGCTTCACCAAAAGACCAACTGACCTGCAAATTGTTTTTTTTATAATCATACATCAATGTATAATTATTCATTTTAAACCATGTGGGGTACTAAAAAATTGGAAAAAGCGGACCACGGGTTTCGAAACCGCATCTAACGTTGAGACTGACGGCCGCTCACCGCCTACTTGACAACCAAGCTACGATTTTCTTTTGGTATTTATATATACATTAACATATATATATTAATATAATACACATCACTTATTTAAATTCAAAAATAGCGGACTGCAGGATTTCAACCCTAGTCTCACAGATGCGCCTCCACTAATAACAAACTAAGCTACAAAAATACTGAATAAATAAACATATATTTATATAAATATATTAAACTAAACCGTGAAAAATATCTTCCCTACAATTTTCTTGTGTCCCGCATAATTTTCATTCCCCACCGTAAGCTATACCCATAGTTCTGGAGAACCGTGGGTATTGGTCTTCAAAAAAAAATCCAATACCCCTGGTTATCCAAAAATGTGGGTATATGTCTTTGGAAAATACCCTATACCCATTGTTCTCGAAACCCGTGGGTATAGGTCTTCATAAAATACCCTATACCCATAGTTCACCAAAACTATGGGTATAGGTTCAGGTACAATCCCTATACCCACGGTTCTCCAAAACCGTGGGAATAGGGGTACCCTATAACCACAGTTTTTTGGAAAATTGTGGGTATAGACCTATTTTCCAGTAGTGATAGTTGGATCCTGAATGAGAATTGGTGCAGGAATCTGTCCTAGATCCTCGACAACACACATGAAAACCTCAACTTAATTCAAGTCCCAAAGAGTAATTACTCACTAAGGTTTATAATAAACTACCTCCAAGATATAATTTTCACTTCTTATTAGAGGTATGATGATACACAATATCAGTATACAACACTAAATACATCATAAAGGTTACACAGGAAAACTCTCAAACAAGAGAAATAAGGAAGAAAAATGAAACCCAAAAGAATGATAAAAAATATTTATATTTCAATATATCCCAATAAAAAGTAGGGAAAATACTAGAACTAATCCTTAATATGACTTTCCGAAACAACCCGGGTGACTTAAGTCTCATTATGGTAAGAGCTAGCTAGGAACTCAATCGTAACTACCTCCTAAGTCAAATTAAGATTACACAATAAGATACTGACTTCAAGGCAAGATGCTTCACCTCCCATTGATACAACTTTGTCAAGAACTAGCCCAGATACCCTAGTACCCTGACACCCAAGCTGACACTAATAGGGCCTGAAGGATGTTACCGATTACCACAATTTTCCAACAATAACTTATAATAAAAAACATTAAAGTGGAAATGAATTTTTCACAAACACAATATAAGAAATAGGTAAAATTCATTATGCACAAAAGGAAAATCCACAGGGAAAACTATACTAGAAGTCAAATGGGTACACAAACTCAAATTACAACCACAAAGTACTATAAAATAGGACAAACAACCTAAGTCTTAATGGACACAACAGCTCAAAGACCAAATATTAACAACAAATATCACCTCCAAGTAGTGTTTTCCCCTTTTTCTAACCTGTTAAGAGTAAATATACAAATTCTAAAAGGTATAGGTAGGGTGTAAACTAAAATCCCAGTTGAGTCACACCATAGTTTCCATAATCAAATTCCACATTAATTAACTAATAAAACATTGAATTTTAAATAAAAATGCATGGTAGTTCAAAATAATATCTAAAATAAATCACTCTTTGCATTTTAATTTATTGGAATAATTTAAATAAATGTTTTAATAACAATTTTATATAAAATATTTTATAAAAATTCATAAGGTTTGGGTACAATAGTTTACAAAAATGGACTATATTTGAAATATTAAAAAATGAGAAACAAGGTCATCTGTCAACAAGTACAATAGTTCTAGGTTTTGGGATCATCATACACATGAATAGGTGATCACAATAAAATTTTTACACACGTCCCTTAGACATTGGTCAATCTCTGCCCCATCGAGGATGTGATTTTCTGCATTATATTTTGTTAGAGTTGTAAAGCATCAGAAGAGTGCTATCCTGAATAACTCACCAACAACCATGGATTTCATGTGATATAAGAAAATTTATTAACAGGAATTTTCTTTCAAAATGGATTAAAATTCAATTCACCCATTTTACATTTCAATATTCGAATTTCAATTTAAAAACCAAAATGAATTTCCTATCAAATAATGGATTTTACAGGATAAATCCAATGGGTTCTTATTAAAAAAAGAATTCTTCCATATTTCTCAAATACCATTTGAAATAAATTCCACAATTTAAATTTCACAATTTAATTCCAAAATTTAATTTTCACAAAATTTACATCCAATTTCCACTACTATGATCCAATTCAATGGAATTGGGTGGGTTTCCCCAATTTCATGCCAAAGTAAATCAAACTCCCAATTTTTGATATATTAGGGTTTCATAATGTAATTGAAATAAATTTAATTAAACCCAAGAAATTTAGGGGAAAATAAATTGGAAATTATTAAATATAACCACCTCCATATGGATCACAAGATTAGAAATAAAAAATATCTAAAAGAGAGAATCCAACAAAGGACATCAACAATGAGGATACAAAAATCAAACCTAGATTCAAAATCTAAAACAATGAAGATTAGATCATCCAACAACATGTAGATATAAAAACTCTATAGAGGATTGGAGATGAGAGTAAGAGAGAAGTAATGAGGAAGGAAATATTAAACGGAAAGGATTAAATGATGATCTCTATGATTTGATTTACATTATAAGGGGTTTTGAAGAGGCAAAACTGTTCCTTGAGAGCCTTTAAGACCTAGGAAAACGTTCTAGGTTGAGTTTGTACCAAGAATATTATAAATAGGGATTTATTAAATTTTTAAAGAATCATTGAATTAATTAAAATTTTCATGCACAGTTTCTGGGGGGGTCACAATTTTTCAAACCATGCATCCTAACCATGCACCCCTTCTGGTGGGGTTACATGGTTTCTCCTTAGTGGGTGAATGGTTTGTCAGACTGTGTTCTAACCATAGAAAACCCCACTACCTGGGTTTTCACTATCAGGGTGAATGGTTTGTGAAAACCATGTGCTAATCATGTACAACCCAATATCCTTCAAATTTTTTCAAAATTTCACCTGAAGCACCCAAACACCAGACTGATCACATTCTCTATCCCATCAAATTAAATGTTCAGTTTTTACTAGAATTTTTGAAGTATAACAGGTACCTTAGGTAATCTATCGATAGAGACATAGATAATCAATTTAAAAATAATGTTTTGATAAAGAAAAGGGGGGATGGGATTTTATGAAATGATTGTTTTTTTATTTAAGATGAAAACATATAAAATAAATCTAATCAAGAAAGTAGAAATTGACATATTATACTAAGCATGATCAACATGATGACATATCAAGATGCTCATCCTTTAAAAATTCAAGAGATAAGGTTAGGATATTATAATACATAGCTTGTAAAAACTAGAACAATAATTTTATTGAGTTTATAATTGGATACCTCCTAAGGTTCAGTCATAAATAGACAATGATTCACTGGATACTACTGGTGACTGGGTGATTTTTGTTTGACCTCATAACTGAAACTCACCAAGGAAACAAAATAATAACTTGATGCATTGTACTAGTTTGTATGTTATTTTATTATGTACCATGAAATTAAAGTACATGGCAATGTTAGTATTTTTGTGAGTTCAATTGACCAATATGAACCACACAAATACCACAATTGAAAGGGGAAAAGAAGTAGTGAATAGTGTGTGAAACATCACATGAATGAGTACCCCAAACACACTCATATAATTTGATTATAACATACCTGTACATAACTAAATATAATAATAATAGAATATGAAGAAAAAAAATAAAAAACTAGAATTAAAAGGATTATTTAATTGTTACAAAAACAAAGATTGGGATTTCCAACATGTTCCTCATTGGGTGATCATGAGGAGTTTATAACATCATGAGAGGGGATAAAGATAATGATTTTGATATATCACTTCCTAAAGCCTAAATAACTTATATGGATGATTAGAGGAATAATTTGAGTCTCCAAAATGGTATCTCCTGGCCTACTGGTGGAACTTCTAAATTTGGTGCGGAAGGTGTTCATTTATAGCAAAAATGAGAGGTTGTTTTGGGAATCCTGATTTAGATAAACCACTTGGAACATGGTTTTCATCCAATAGGAAATATTATATCTATTTTGAAGAAAAATAATAAAATTTTGTTTGACATCTTGTATATCACCAAGTCAAATTTGGGGGCTAGATAATGTATATAATAATATATATTTCCAAAATATAGAAGAAAACTTCTCACTCTGTGAAGATTCATTTTATTGGTTAGATTGTTTCGGTTGGGCCTCTTAATGGATAAATTGGGACCAGGTTCCTCCATGAAAGTTGCCTCTAAATGAATTTTGGATCATCTAAAAAAATCATCCAAAATAGATACAAAAATTAGTATAACTGTATGGTTTCATCTACCGGTGTTCTTGGATTCATGAACAATTTGAGAAGTATTTCATGAACTTCATTGTGGATCTTCCATATCACCTCCACATACAATGAAAATATCAAATCAAGTGAAATTTATCTCTATAATAGTGTTAAATATTATATTTTTTAATCAACCAAAGAAGTTATTTTTTTATAATAATTGAAATTTATAATACAAAATCAGTTTGGCACGATGATTTAAGGGTAAATATAAATTGAAAATCATGATGTGATCTGAGACCCAGACCTAGAATGATCAAAATAGGGGATTAAGAGTACCTAAAAATAGTAAAATGATGTTACATACATAAAGTACACATATTTAGTTATGTACATTTCTATAGGTTGTTATAAAACCAATATTTTACTCTATTTTTGATATTATATCTTATTTTTATTTGTTTAAAGTTTATTATGAATATTATTAGTGTTTCATTTATTCTAAAATTGATTATTAATGATCTATAATCCATGTGAACTTGTTTTAAAATGTTTTTTAATGAATTAAATGAGATTAAATAGATATTAAGTGAGTATTGATATTTAGAGTGAAATTTTGTAACTTGGGAAATTATGATTCAAACTAGTCTAAATACAAAGGGCCAATCACATACATTATTAGGGTGTTTTATAAGTATATTAATGATTTTTATTTACTAATATATTTAATTGTATAACATGTCCATCTGTATATGCTATTTGTTTTTAGACTGTCAAAGAGGACTCACATGAATATTATTTTCCATTTATGAAAGAAATACACATGGAAAATTATATTAAATATTTGCATGGACAAGTTTATTGAAGTTACATTCACAATTATTTCATCAAGAAAAGGAAAGATGTAGTGATATTCAAATTGTAAAGATTATGTGCATGAGAAACTATATATAGAGGGAGATTTTAAAGAACTAGTGCATGATATTGAGGTTGAGTAAATTATTTAATAGTAAAAGTGTAATATTTTGTAATGATCAACTACCACTCTCAACTAAACTTCAATCATTTGATTCCTTATTACTAGAGAGTTCCATGATGCGTCTGCCCTTATACCATGAAGTGTTCATTTGGTTATATGATTTTAATTATTCCTATTATTTTCTATAAGTGTAATCATAATAGGTTATACTAACCATTAAATGGTATGAGAGAGTCTTATGAATCCAAAACAATCCAGGCTTTGGGTTGTGCCTCCACATGATAAAATGGTAGGGACATTCTGATTATACCTTAACTACAAAAATATGGGGTTTTAATTGTTCCTTGGACTGGTTAAAAAGAAATATATAGTTTTTACCATGACTTCAATAGGTATTTTTTATAGATTTTCATCTAGGTGTTAAAAAGGTAGTTTTAAAAGGGTTGTGATTTTCCTTCAAAATTTAGAGATTCTATTATAGTGGGTGATATCTTTCTTAGTTTGTGAGAGGGCTGAAGAGTAGAGTATGTTCATTTAGATCCGAACTACAATAAAAATATCCTACTCCTATTTATTTTATTTTTATTTCATTAAATTTAAAATATTGATATAATATTTAAATTTAATTAAAGGGGACAATTAACCCCCTCTTGGATGTTCTGATATCTTCCATTTGGAACCAAAAATTGGTATTAGAGATTGAATCCTAGATTAATATACTTATTTTTTATAAACATTTATTGACATAACCGTTAAGGGGAACATAAATGTTTATGATAGAAGGAACAAGTTCGAATGATTCATGGATACATAAAAGACATCCTCATTTTGATGACATTGATTATAGACACTAAAAATATTGTATAGAATCATTCCAGATATAATTTAGCATTGATCACTGGAAAATCATGGAAAATTATACAAACTGCCTAAAGGTGAACCTGAATATTTAGCTATTAATGATGTGGTCAAGTATGTATAAAATTAAAAAGTAATGAATATTTTATATTTTAAAATAAATACAAATGTGTACAGTCATATATCTATATGTAAAAATGTAAATGATATTTGGGAAATATTGAAAGTTTCACATCTTGTTTCACATATGTTTGTTAGAACTATGTTAGGAATGTTAAGAGCTATATATTGAGAATATAAAATGGGTGAAGAAGAAATTGTTAAAAAAATGTTCCATATATTTACTTGTATTGTTAGTGGTATGAGTTCTTTAGGAGAAACTCAAGAAAACGCTATTCTTATTAAAAGAGTTCTTAGAGCACTTCGTAATAAGTGGAATTCTAAAAAGGTTTACATAGATGAAAGAAAAATTTATAGTATTATACAATTCATGAGTTTATTGGATCATTATTACAATATAATTTAAACCTTAAAGATAATAATAAAGAAGATAATACAAAAAAATGGAATTTCCTTTATGTAAAATGTTTCTACTTACTATTCTGATTATGATTTACTGGACATTGCAAGGAATGATACTACAAATATTAAAAAGGTAAAATATATAATAAATAATGTATATTGAAGGATATCTCGAAAATACATACCTAAATATGAATTCAATGAGAAAAATAGAGATAATTTTGTGTACAATAATTCCCAAGAAATAATCTATCATGACTGTAGAAAATAGGGTCACATGAAGCCTAATTTCCAATGATTAAAGAATGAAAAAGGATGAATCAATACAATAATGAAATGGAATTAATGGAATATTGATATATTTGCACAGAGCATTCAAGTTATGATGTAGAATCGAGTTTATAAAAGGATATGAGAAATGTGTGCTTAATGGTGTCATTAAAACAAGTGAGTGACTCTACTTGCTATTCTACCTTTGAGTCTGATTTTGAAAAACCCACTATAGAGTAATTTATTATAGAGGATTAAATACTTGATCATAAAGTTTAAATTATCACTAGGTTATATAACAACATTAAGAGTAAATACAATGTTTTTATTAATTAAAATGAATAAATGAATAATTCTATCAAAGAAGTTTTAAAATTTTCAAATTCTGATATGAAACATGCTCATGAAAAGATGGAAATGAACGTAGTAAAAATGGAAAATTATGGAGATAAATTTATTTCATATCAAAATTTCATGAAATTAAAGTAAAGAATTCTTTTATTTTTATTAAAGAGAATGTGAATGTTTTAAATGAAATTGAGAGTTTGATATCAAATCAGTCCATTTTTGTTCAAGTAAGAGAATTTTTTTTATAAAACAATGAGTTTAAATAAAATGAATAATAATATATCAAGTCCTGGTTATGATAATAATTTACCAAAAATATATATGAATTTATTTGTGAAGAGAACTAATGGGAGTTCATCCACTACTACATGATTCAAATGTCAAATGAAAGGTCATTATACAAATGAGTGTTCCTTGATATTTCTAAAATATATTGGGCACACTAGGGATTTCATTTGAAAACATTTATCTATTGTACTACCTAAAAATAGGTGTTTTAAATCAGTTTGGACTCCATATAATTCACATGCTAATCCCATTGGACCCAAATTTCAATGGGTACCAAACATTCAGAAACATATTTTTTGGGAAATGTGTCTTGGGAGAATAAAAAGGGATATTTGGTACTGGATAGTAGATTATCAATATATATTATTGGTGAAACATAAAAATTTATATCATGTGATAGAGGTAATGTTACTTTTGGTGATAATTCTAAAGGAAAGATAAAAGGTTTCAGTGAGGTTGGAATTTTAAATTATGTTATTATTTCTAATGTTTTAAATGTTAAAGGATTGAGAAATATTTTAATAATAACTTTATAACTCTATAATGATTGATTTTTTTTTTGAAATTTATAAATTCTAAATGCATTATATTTAAGGATAAATCTATTTTTTATAAAAACAGTAAAGGCAACATTTATTAATTTTTTTTAATTATTATATAAAATTTAAAATATTCAAATTATAGACAATATGATAATTTTTTTTGTTATATGACGTTGGGAAATTCCAATTTTAGGTTGAAACATAAGATTTACACGAACCAAACTCGTCTAATTTTACTCAAACCTAAAGAGAATAACCCTTTTTTTAATCCTATATGAAATATAAACAATGCAGAAGTAGTTTCTAGCCAATTAAAAAAGTATAAACTATATGTCCTGTTTTTATTATTTAGTGGGATTTTGTTGGTCTTATAAAACATTATATTTTTTGTTGTAATAGATATTGTTTTTTCATTATTTATGATTTTACTAGATACACTTGGGTTTATTTTCTTACACTCTAATACAAAACATTATCTATGTTTTTGAAATCATTGGGAGTAACGTTTCTGTTTTTAATAACAATGATGCTTTAGATAATTTGATGAAAAATATTATAAAGGAATATTATTAGGAAATTAAAATGAGAGTATTTCATAGGTAGTATATAATAAATTAACAATGATTTTTTAATAATCCATTCAAGTTAATTTGGATAAAAAATCATTCATTAAAAGGGGTGATGATATTGTCGAACTTGAGGATAAATTTTGAGATTTTAATTTTGAAGATGAAAACCCACAAGATAAAGATGCACATTTTGAGGGGAGAATATTTCTTATAAATATGAATATATTCATAAAATATATTAGAATAATCATATAGAAAATCCTATGAATAATATTATTGGTAATGTTTAATCAAATGTTCAAACTTGAAAATATGTTATGAATAATTGTTCTCATCATGTTTTTTATTTCTGATTTTATACCTAGAAATATTTATGATTTTATAAATGGTTCTAAATAGAACTTTAATATGCAATATGAGTAGAATAAATTTAATAGAAATAATGTGTGGTCTTTAGTTTTTCCACAAAACAATTCTCATGTTATTGGAACAAAATTTAACTTTAGAAACAAACGTGATGATTATAGAAATATATTAAAAAATAAAGTTAGATTAGTTGCTCAAGGGTATTATAATGAATAAAGTATTTATTTTAAAGAATATTTTTCACATGTATATATATTATAAATAATTAAAATACTATTACCTTATACTAATTTTCATTGAATTAAATTATTTCAAATGGATTTCAAAAGTGCTTTTATAAATGGTTATATTTTTGATGACTTATATGTTAGATAACCCCTAGTTATTAAAATGAAAAGCACAATGATACTGTTGTTAAACAATCTATAGATTTATATATTTTAAATCAATCTCCTTGAGTTTGTTTATAAAATACTAACAAGTTTTTAATTTTAAAAAAAATGAGAAGGAAAAGGTTGATTCCAAATTATTTATTAAGAAAAATGGTAAATATATTTTGATAGTGAAAATTTATATTGGTGAAATTATTTTTGTATATTCTTGGGAATGTCTTTTTAATTAATTTATAGAATTAATTAATTTTGAATTTGATATGTGTATGATTGTAGAATTGTAATTCTTTCTTAGTATGCATTTTTTGGAATAAATGAAGGTATTTTTCTAAATCAGTCCAAGTATGATAAAGATATAATTAAGAGAATTGATTTAGAATTTTCTAAAAGTGAAAATACTACCATGATTACCAAGTGGAAATTATATTTAGGTAAATATAGAAATTTTCTCAATGTTAAAACTTACAAATGGATGATTGGAAGTTTGATATACTTATATTCTTCTATTCCTGATTTAATGTGTTCAGTTTTCATGGGTGCCAGATTTCAAAGTGACCGTAAGGAAAGTCGCATTAACTATATTAAAGGGATTATTATATATGTTAAAGGATATTTGAATCTTGGATTATTTTACCTGGTAAAAACTAATTTTGATATAGAAAGATATTATTATTTTAATTTTAGTGTATGAAATATAAATAGAAAAATCAATTCTTGTATATGTAATTTACATGGTAAACATTTACTTTCTCTGTATTAAATGAAATACTTATGTTTATATTTCCATTATTGAATATAAATATATATACACTGCATATTTTTGTGGTCAATCATTAAGGATTGAGATTTTTTTTGATTTTGATTTTGATAGTATTACTATATTCTATGAAAATAATTTTATTATTTTAATTTCGAAAAATTCTATACAACACACTAGGAATAAACACAATTATGTTAAATTTAATTTTATTAGAGACAATGTTCAAAAATGAAATATAAAATAAAAATTTATTTCTATTTAAAAATAGCTTGATTATCTCTTTATTAGGCCCTTGGACATTACTATGTTTGAGAAAATCAAGTTTAAACTTAGTATGATGGAAATTCAATTTTTTGGCATGAATCTAGTTGGAGTTTGAGTATGTTTATATGCAAAAATTTTCATATTTACATCAAATTTTTGGAAATATGAAATCTATTACTTAGTTTATTGTGTTACTATTTATGTTTTCTCCATATATACTAGTTTATTCCTACTTACAATTTATAAAATTTCAATTTTCCTAAATGGTTATTTATGAATGGTTTCTCATTATTTTTCACCAACACTTTCGAATTATACTCACTGTATAAAAGTTATGTTATAATAATGAAAGGCTTTGTAGTGTATCATTGACCTATTTTTTTAAATATACATGTTTAGGAATGTTTTATATTTCATTTTATCCATTTAATTTTATATTGAATAATCTTATTATAAAGTATAATGTATTTCCATTTTTTATTAAAACATCATCTTTTTGATAATTTCAAAAATGGGGAGAGTTTATGAAATTATATTTGGTTTTTTGTAATTATCAAAAAAAGTGTAGAATGTTTAAGTGAATCCTTAGGTCACTTTCTCTAATTATGTTTTGATAATTACAATATACCATATTATGATTCATTATAATTTTCCAAAATTTAATTAGTGTTTTCTTTAGTTTTTATCTTATGAATTGATTAAAGTATGACTAAATTTAGTTATATGTTATTATTATCTAAATAAATTATCTTTATATTTCATTTTTAATTGTTTATAACATGATATACAAGTTTTATATTATGTTCCTCATATAATTATTTTATTTAGACTATTAAATATCATATATAATTGTTTCTATAGGGTTTAGTAAAGGTTACCTTAAGAATTAATGGCTTATGTCTGGTAAGTGTAATTTTTATGATGATGTATAAAGTTAACCTTAAGTTTTAACATGTTATGTAAGGGTAGAATGTTATTTTTGGAGTTGGGTAAAGGTAACCCGCTTATCCCAAGTGCCGTGTAAAGGTATTTTCGTAGTTTCGTAATGTAAACTCATGAATTTTAGTAGTTTCATAAAGGTAACTCACAAATTTTAATAGTTAAATAAAGTAAAGGAAAAAATTATATTAGTTTAATAAAGGAAACTTTTACCTCCTAGCTCATGTGAGGAGCAGTCATACTTTTATAAGGGTACTAACACTTTTTCAATACCCATATAAGGGTATCCTGAGTCTCATGTAAGGGTCTGATATACTTTCATAAGGGTGTCAATAGTTTTTCAAAACACACAGAAGGGTATCCTATTTCTCACATAATGTTTAGTTTGGATCTTTAATACTCACATAATTTTATTAATCCAAATAAGTATAAAACACTTTACCCATACAAAGTGGGTATGTTTCATGTAGGGGTAGTATAAATTCACCAGTGTGGTACAATAAAATACATGAATGGTTTTTCCTATTTGAATATTTTGGCCACATGAATATTTTTCATATGTGTATATTTATTCTATGTGAATATTTTTCATACGTGAATATTTTGGAAATGTAAAATTTTGTTCCCAAATAGAATCCAGTTACATCAATCATTCTGTTTAGTTGAAATTATCTATATGAAAAACAACTACGTGGTTATGAAAATTTCTATAAGTTGTTCTAAAATATGGAGTTATACCATATTTTTCTTATTATATATTTCTTTCATTTTATTCTTATTAATTATTAATGTTATTAATGTTTAATTTATCCTAAAATTACTTATTAATTATCTACAATCCATGGGAGCATGTTTTAAAATGTTTTAAGATTATTTAAATGAGATTTACATGAGATTTAACATGTACGTATATTCACATTAAAATTTTCAAACATGATAAATTAAAATTAAAAGAGGTTAAAATATAAAGGGTAAGTCTCATATATAATCAGAGACATTCCTTAGGATATCAATATTTTATATTTACGAATATATTAATTTTTCTAAGGAATTCTATTGTATAATAAGTTATTTTTTTTAATAGAATGTCAAGGAGGAATAACATGATTATTATTTTTAATTTAAGATAGAAATAAATTTAGGGTATTATCTAGTATATATGAATCTATTACTCTGATTTAATTTCTTTAATTTATGTGTGCAATTATTTCTATCAGAAAAAGAAAGATACAAAAGTCTTCAAATTTAAAGGATATTGTGCACAAAGAAACTCTACAAATAGAGTTCACAAAACTAGTTTAATATAGAGAGGATGATGAAAGTATTGAACTTTACAAGTCAAAAATTCTTTAACATTAATCTAATAATCTCAATTGAACTTCAATCATTTAATTTCTCTACTAGACAGTTCCTTATTACCTTGACACTTGGATTATGATTTGTTCCTATGGTTTAATGGTTCTAATTATTTTTATTATTTTATGTTTTCATAATTATAATGGTTTATAATACCCATAAAAAGGTAGGATAGTGGGTTGTGAATATTAATCAAAATTTAGGATTTAGGTTGTACCTCTAGGTGACAAAAAGTCATGGTTTACTCCATAACCAAAAAAATGACGGGGTTTTCGTTGTATGCTAGATCAGTTAAAATTTAGGGTTTTTTTTCAAACCACCACATCAAATGGTATCTTAAGGGTTGTGACTCTATGAGTTAAAAAAGGTATATGTAAATGAATTTTGATATACATGAATAATTTAGAGAGTATATTATATTGGGTTCTATCTCTCTAATTTGTGATTGGGGTGAAGGGTGGAGTAAGATCATTTGGACCAGAACTACTATATAAATCGCATGTGCATATTTATTTTATTTACACTACAATAAGATTAAAAATTTTATGGAATGTTTAAATTTATTAAAAAATGACAATTCACCCTTCTTGTATTTTTAGTAATCTTCCATTTTGGGCCTACAAAGATAAATTTATTAGTAAGGGAACCTATAATCTTAAAAATGGTTCATATATAATGATAAAAGAAAAGTAATTATGTGTTATCAAACATATAACCTAGCCTAAATATTTCGAAAAAAAGAGACATAAATCGGAACTAGGGAGCATAACATAGTTTTATATTAGATTAATGTGGAACTAGCATATATAAAGAAACACAACATTGTGGATTAGGCATCACCACTTTTTTCTCATAGTTGATCAGTCATCACAACCTAATTCTCTTAGTAGATCATACATAACAACTTGTTTCCCATTTTATATTTTGTTTCACCACTCATTTCACGATTATATCATGACATGTAAAGCATTACCCAAGGAATAAGAGAGATATATTAGGTTAAACCATTATTTAATGTATAAATATACACATGCATGCCACAAGAAAATATATCATCATAAGATAATTAAATATCAGGAATAATAATGGGCATCACATTACACTTCAAAATGTATCATATAAATAACCACACAGTCCAGAACAATTGAAAAAAAACTAATGAACTAAAAGAGGAGTTTTATAAAATCATTTGGAGGATTATTTATAAAACATATCAACATAGAAAGTAGATCCAATTTAAGAGAAAGATGAAAACAAAATCCAAATCATAAAATATAGTAACAATGCATATATTTAAAAAGAAACTATAAATATTAAATGAATTTATAAATATTTGCATTTAAAAACTAATAAATTAGGTAATTTGTGGTATGTTAAAATATATACTTGAATGAAAGATCTATTTAAGTGAATGGAATACATAAAAATACGGGAAATATTCAATACATATTATAATTTTATTGAAAAGATATTCTTTCATGGAAGTAAATTTAAAATAATAAAACATTTTTCCAAGAGAGATAATATAGGACATCATATATAAAAGGATATCATATAATGTAGTAAAAATTAAAGGCTAAAGTTCAAAATATGTTTCATAACTCAAATAACGAAATTTGAGTTGCAAATATAGCTTACTATTACTCTTGATTCCAAAGGTAGTTATTTAAACTCTTATATCATAAATATAAACACATTAATTACATATTTTAGAACCTTATTCTATTAAATTTAATTTTATACATCTAGTTTTCAATAATTATCTTTTTTTGTTAGATATTTATAAATTAGTATTGATCATTTGTACAAATTTAGAAATAACAGTTTCTAAAAATATTCTTTCCACCAAATTTCATCATTAAAAAGAAATTAAAGGAACAATTATTGATTGTTTATAATTAAATATAATGTTATAATTCCCTTAAATTTCATTTTTTTTCTTTTTTCAGGAAGTATAATTGAGTTTTGAACTAGTATTAAGCTATTTATTGCTATAGAAGAGTTACCATATAAAGATCATTGTTTAATATTTTCCATAAATAATCATATTAATGATATATAATAATCATATATATCTTATACATTCATCAATTATAAACTAATACTATCTATTAAGGTGTTGTATAAAAATGGAATTCATCTTTCCATACAGAAATTAGTCTGCATATATGCATGGATGATGATTTCATATCTTGAGGAATATGCAAAAGGAGAATTTTTTTTCTTTATTTATGACTGTAAAACATATCATATATATCATATATATTTATTAAATTAAAATTTTATATTATCCATGTTATAAGATAATGTAAAATGAAACACATTTATTTATGGTGGTGCTAATCTTCACATACAAATGATTCACATTTTAATTTTTCATATTTAAAAAGGGAAGGGTGGTTAATGAATGTACTATAAGGACCTGATTATAAAATATTACCTAATAATAATTTTTAAATAAAGAAATAATTTTCATTCAGTATCTAAGAAATTTTTAGGTTTAGATTTTTAGCTAAATAAGTCACAACTCTCACATGATAAACCCATACACTATAAAGTTTATGATTCCACTCAATATAATTTTTTTCACAATGCAATACTTTTAAAATGAAGTTCCTTTTATTTTAATGAAAAATTATCACGATTTGAAATTTTAATTCAACATTATCCCTAATCAAGAATAAAAAACTATGAAAATCATTTAAAAATTTAGTATGGGAACAAAAATATTAACAAGGGACATAAATAAATAAGAAAAGAAATATGTCAGTCAATTTCAAAATAATGAGATCATATAAGTGAGTTGGGCATTGAAAAAATAAACATTGAGCTAAAATAATCATTTACTAACACATGAAATAAACATTAATGACCAAATATTTTCATCTAAAACTTTATAATAAATCATAATATAAAAAATCATAATCATGATTATAATAATCTAGGATTGTCATACATAGATATTACATATTTTAAGATGGATATTAAATACATTACACAAAAAATGTATATGGACTATAATAGTTTAGTGTATTTAGAGACTAGGTATACAATATTCTGATTTAGTGAAAGATCTTAAACATATCCTATAAAGATAGTTCTACATATTACTCTTATTATATATACCGTACTTAAATAATTTCTTCAAAACTTGGGAAAAAGAAACATATGAAATGGTGAGCTAGGTTTCTCAGTAAGGGTGAAGAAGGGAGATTTGTAATCCTAACATGAGAATAAGGGTATGACAACAAGAGAATAACATTATAAAATCATACCTTTCTCCTAAAATATCATAATATAAATTCATGGTGTAAATATGGGTAGTTCATAAGACATGAATCATAATAAAATTAATGAAAATGATTTATGAGAGCATAACATTTTCATAAAACATCAATTTGTGGAATTTACATAATCATATAAAATCTTATGTCAAGGTTACCCAAAAAGACATTTTTACCCTGTTAGTCTTGGGAAAACCAAACATGTACCTACTTTGGCCTTGGGATAACCTCCAATGCACCCTATTTTAAGCATGGTATAACTTCATGTGTACCTTTGTTAGGCACATGACAACCTCCCGTGTACCCTCTTTGTGTCATGGGATAACCACCCGTGTACCATTTAAACTCATATAACTTTAATAATTTCCCAATTAATTTTAGGGAGATGTGGGTCCTACCCATCACATTATTAAAATCATACACATGTGTGCCATAACATAATAAAACATTCATCATATAATAACCAATGAAAAGAAATGAGTTTTCTAATAATTTGATCACAATATAACATATGTAAAAGAAGTATGTTTCATAAGAATTATATAATGGAATAACATGTGAAAAAAGAATAGGGCTTCATAAGAATTATATCATGGTATAAGATACAGGAAAAAGTGCGTTTCATATGAATCCTATAATGGTATGACCGGTGGAATGAAAACAAGTTTCCTAACCATAATTTCATCATAAACAAAACCATTCACAGACTACTACACAACTGGGTTTATCCAATAGTAGGTCTTCACTATCACTAAAAAAATCACAATTAAATGTGGTCTTCAACAATGCTTTTTTAACGTTGCTAAAAGGGGACCATGATGAAAACTTTTAAAAAAGCACTTATAAATGGGGTCTTTACCAGAACTTGTAAAAAACACAAATAATGTGGGGGGGTTTATCAGTTCTTTTTTAGAAGTGCTGATAAATCCCCCCATTTATTAGTGATTTTTAGTAGCATGGATCAATTTATACTACCAAAAAATAATATATTTCTCTAAAAATAATAAATTAATAAATAAATATATTTATATTGATATAAATATAATATATTCTTTTAATATATGTTTTAGATTAGGTAAATAGGAATTTACACTTAATATATAATATATTGAGTGAAAATGTCTTATAAAATAATTTTAAAAATAATTTTAATTAATAATTTTCTTATTATTATTGATTAGTAGTCATTTAATATCAATTTGAAGATAAAAAATCCAAAAATTACTAAAATGTTTAAAATAAGTTGAAAACATAACTCGAACTTAAAACGACCATAAATTTTGATCTCGGTGTCGGTTTGGGATATACCACATGTCAAATCGAAGCATGTGATGATATCTATGCCCTTAGTAAATTAGATAAACCTATTTCACAATTTTTAAGGCCCAAAATGTCCAAAAGGACTCCAAACCCGAGTTTTTAGTTGGGGCACCCCAATTTTTTAACATTCAATAGATTTCAGCCATGTTTAATGGGGCCTTATTTCATTTTTTTGCTGGTGACTAAATTTATTCCCAGGAATTAAATTCATATTTATATTATGGTTTTGAATTTTTTTCCTTTTTCACAATGTAATATTATTTTTAATTAAATTTATGCATTTTTCTTATATTTACTTGTAATAAATAACTCATATAAAAACATATATTATTATATTTACGTAAAAAAGTATATGGTAATGTATTTAAATACATATATATTCTAAAAATTCTTTTAAATCAACATCTAACTATTTTATACATTATACATATATATTTATAATCTTTATATATATATAAATATTTCTTTGGGTGTTCTTATTAATAAATAGATATACTTTATATTATATTCTAGAATATGTAAATTAATATAATATATAAAATATTTAGTTAAATATAAATATATATATTTCGTAAACACAAATATATTTTATAAATGTATTTTAAAAAATTATATAAATATGTGAATAATATGTATATATATATATATATTAATATAAATACCAATAAATTGACAATAAAAAAACTTGGTGTAGTGGTAAAGGTGTTCCATCTTTGAAAGAGTGGTGTAGGTTTCGATTCCAGACGAGCAGGTATGAGGCTAGAAATTCTCAAAGCTCTACTAGAAGGGGTGGTGGGATGAAAAGTGCTAATAAAGGTGGGGGAGAAATCTTAAAGGTGATGTGGAAGAGTTGATAAAGGGGTTGGGCTCATGAACATTTGAAATAAAATATAATTTTACCCCCTTTAATAACACTTCCTTTATCAGTGCTAAAAATCCATTGTTAAAGGAACCCTTTAAAAATTCTAAAAAAATATCTATAAAAAGGGACCTTTAAAAGTGTTAAAAAATGAAATATTAAAATACCCTTTTAACATTTATTTTCTTAGAACTATTAAAGGAGGCCTTTAACAATGTTTTTTTAGTGTCGATAAATGATTTGAGCTTTTAACTCCACTCGAGTTGTAAGTGATTTTTTAGTGACGTTAAAGGTCTATTCTAGAGCTGTTAATGGCCTCTTTTGTAGTAATGGAATGAATAATAATGTTATCCTTTGATCATATCCCAATTAAATCAAAATTAATCTCAAATGATTCCATCTTAGGTGGATGATTTTTTTAAAAGAAAAATCGCTTAGAACATTTATTGACGAAAATAAACTTTCATTGAAAATTTGTTTTTATGACTAAACTTTAAATAATTATTTTCTTAAATCCTTTCCTTTGATAATAATCTTTGAAATATTATAAAGGTATCTTTAAAAATATGTTAAAACATTTCTTAATTAAATTATAATTTTTTCTTTGAAAAATACCTTTTATGACATAAAAAATTTTAAAAATTATTTTCTCTTAAAATAACATTAAGAATTTATAAATGAATCTTTAAAAATAATTTAAAACATTTCCTAAGGAAATATCCTTTTCACTCTAAAAATCAATTTTAATAACAAAAAATTCATAAAATATTTTGAAAAGTAATTTCTTTGAAAAATAAATTTGATACTTTTAATTTAATATTTAAATAAAATAACTATCATGAAAGTGGGAAATTCCATTCATGTATTACATGTTAAATCAAATATTTCTTTCATATTTTTAGTTAAATACAAATGGAATTTTATGGAAAATGAAATGAATATTCCTTTAAAAAATTCTGTAAAAATCCAAACAATTGATAAAAATGTATTTAATAAATAATATAGCGAATTATAAAAACCTTTTTGATTACATTTTCAGAAAGAATTATTTTTGGAAGAAAAATTGGTTTTTGACCGAAGGGACAAATAATGTCAATTTTTATTTAAAAAATTATTTTGAACACTTGAGAAAATATTGAGAGGAAAACAAATGAAAAACTGTATCCTATAGAAATAACTATATTAGAAGAAAATACATGAGTATATTTATATATAGATCATAATAGTTTATCATTTTATGCATAATCATAAACAATCTTGATAAATGATGTGATTTTAACATAAAACACTTACCACATTGGTAATTTTGAATCATAATCCCCATAAAAATAATAATGTTCAATTAAACTTATAATATCATTAGAATAATTACATTAATTATATTTCAAGTGAAAGGGGATCTATATACACCTCATAAAATAAGATAGGTGTATAATAAAACATATGTCTCAAAGAGGGGGAATTGAGATAAAAATCTCTTTCTGCTTTGGTAACTATTGAACTGTAAACCACATGAAAGACATATAATAAAATTGATATGTAAATAAAGTTAAATTTAAGGATAATAATCATTAAATATATTCATGGTAAGTATATAAACCACATAAAATAAACACATGGTGAATCTGGCATGTGTTTCATAAAAAAATAACGGTGATACAAAAACCCCTTACCGTAAGAATTAACTTCATTCATAGACATTAAAAACATATCTATTATAAATATAAGTTTATTATAAATATATTATATAAACATAAATATATATATCATATGAATTATTACTTCCTTTTGAACATTTATTACCCACTTATTAACAATTCCATGTTAACATCACGTTTCATGAAATAACTTCTTTGTTTTTCACATATGTTTGTATTTTTTATTTATAGTCTTATTAATTTGATAATTGTTCAATAATTTTCATAATTTTAACCATGATATAAATATAATATATATGTTTGAATATTAAATATACATGTATTTAGAGTCTCCATAAATAGTAGATATATAAAGTGAAATATACGTTTCAAGGAGATGGTAGTTTGCACGTACGTGTGAATATTGTTTCGATTTTCCAGATAGAAAGAATGCAATAACGGTAAATAATATATTAAAATTATATAATAATTTTTATGACATATATATATAACATATTTTCAAAAAAAAATATCATTATTAACTTCCTTTTCAAGTGTGAACGAATCTCATCGCTTCACGAGGCAGTAGTCTTCCATACACACGAGCAATGTTATCATATTCCCATAATATGGAATGTAAGAAGGTATATGTCACAAAATAATTCCATAAGTATACTAATATCATAAATATCATATATAAACATTTAATACATCATTATATTCTTCCATGAGAGGTTTTAATAGAAATCAAATGATATTTGTTCACAATGTGGTAGTCCGTTGTACACATAAATGATGATTTCATTACCCATTTGATGGAATAGTAGACGGTTGTAGGCCACTAACTTAACATAAAAATATCTAATTATATAAAATATACTTTTTTAATTATATAATCATGGTTTAATTATAATTAAGGTGGTGCAGTAAGAAATAATCTAAAAATTCTCATTGAAAAACGTTACCTCTTCTTTGAGTAACTGTAACGCCCCGACCCTAGTTACCCAGAGTCGGTGCATTATTACATAACATTGGCATGATCACAAGAAAGATCAAATCTCAAAAGACTGATTGGTTTAGTAGCCTTGGAAACACTAGATACATTCATAAGTTTTACATTACATCAAAAAATGAAAAACTACTACAACAACATAATGTCTCCATAATCCACACTCATATCCCCACATAACATCCCTGCAGGTCATTCATAATTTACTTCTTCACTTCCTGGGAAAAATAAAACATAGAAAAGGGGTGAGCTCAAATGCCCAGTAAGGATAACAATATAGCGGAAACTTTCATAAATAAGAATAAACATTTAAGGCAATGTATAACTAAAACAAAAGCCTTTTAAACATGAACTTTTAACATAGTATGGCATAAATAAAATGAGATAATGCCATTTACTTATTCACATGGTTATTCTACTAATCGAATAATCACATGCAAAATCAATAACCACTTTCATAATGATGGAATGCATAATGCCAGACTATCATAACCATATAGCCAAGGACTCGTGCCAAGACTACAAATAAGATTTTGTCAAGGCCTTGTGCCAAGACACTAGTTTGTCTCATGAGACCTACCGATGCATCGAGGAGCTATAGCGGGCTCCACCCGTCACATATTAAGTCCAATGCATTCCCATATGAAAAGGTTTAAACATAACATAAACATTCGTATTAAAACTAGCATACAAAATGTCAATACTTTCACCATAAACTATGAATGGTATAAAAATAGCACATCCACAGTCAAACATATCACAAAACCTTCAATACAATATATAAGTTTTGTATCATAATAAATCAACTTCAAATAATCTTAAAATCCATCAAAGGATGTTGACATAGATGAAATCAAAATTCTTTTTAAAGAAATATCTCCTTTTATTTTGAAATACTTTAAGATCCATATAAAATAAAAAATTTTCTTTGAAAATATTTTTATAAGCTTGTAAGGGAAGCTTTGAAGATTTTATAACGGCGGAAAATAGCCGCACCCTCCGTATAAGTTAAAAAAACATTCTTACATTAATTCTGTCGAAAAGGTTAAAAAAGACCTTGTTTTGAAAATGACGGAAATATTCCTTTATAAACCACTTATAAAAGTCAAAAAGGGTATAAATGACTTTAACTCATATTCTAGTAAATAGTAAAAATGTTTTGAAATACATTTTTAAGAAACATGGATGTGGATGATAAAGAGATCCCAGTAGATTATTACATATAAACAACCTCGGATAATGAAGAGATTGTGAAATAACCCTTACCTTGTACTTTTCCTCGGATGGGGTAGGTTAACCTCCTGTATAATGGTGAAATAATTGTTATTAAATTATACAAGAATCATATACATTAATATGATATCATATATTATCTTTTAATATTGATTTGATAATAATATCTTAGTATTATCATTGTTTCGGGTGTAAACTTACTTGTTTTCTTTTATATGTTTTGTTACGTAAGACATGTTGGTAAAGGATAGGTTGTATATTATTCATATCCAGAATGATATCAAGTCCTTAAACATCATTTTTAAATCATCAAATGATAATTATACTTGAATGGATACGATGGAGAATGAATCTCATCGCGTTCGTGGAGACGGTAGTCCGTACGTATGCACGAGTGACAATATCATTCTTTTGATATTAAAATAATATATAAATAGATGGTATATCATATATACAGAATCATTAACATGTTATATTTATTATTTACATGAGTTACACATCATTATTATAACCATCGAAATAATATTATATTGAATAACAATTACACCACGACGTGGAGACGGTAAGCCGTACGTACGCACGTATGGTGACATGTTATTAAAAGGGTGGATAGAATACTGAATATGGTTGTACCATATTTATAATAAAATCACAGTATATATATGATACTGGATTTATTATTTTAGAATGGTAAAAACAAAGGAAGAAGAAGTGGAAGGAGAAAGGAACTTGAAAAGGGGTGGTGAAAACATTACCTCTTCTTCGGGTTCTTCCTTTTGATTTGATCAAAAGGGCTCCATAGGATGGCTTTCTGATCCAACTATGGCCTCTAGGTTGTAGTGAGGGATGGTGGGAGAGTATTTGGTCAGAGTTTGGCCGATCCAAAAGGCTTTTAAGGTGTGAATAAATGAGAAGTATGAGTGCCCTTTTATAAGAGGGGTGAGGGGCACCTTTGGAAAAGCTAGAAATATTAATTTATAATAAATTCATATTCGGTTTATAATGGCTCCAAAGTTGATTATTCAAAGTTTAAGGTGGGGATAGGTCGAAAACCACTCAACCAATAGAATTTAGACAGGTTTGGGTACTTATATTAACCTTATCTTTAAGTATTAACTCTAAGTTAATTAGTTTCACATTTACAATGTCTCTTTATATTTTTATATAATATGGTTAATAAACTTACTATATACATCAAAGCGACCCCCAAGTGGTCCATTAATGATGAACCTATCATGATATAAGTCTCTTGTCCGAACCTTAAATTTTTAGGATTTTAATATCAATTAATAATGTAATATTTGTTTTAAGAACTCTTTTATGTCAATTTTGACACTATTCAATAGTTGATTTTTTTGAAACTCATAATAGATTGATTACTTCAAAAAAAGTCAATTAAATCAATACTAATATATCATATTATCCTATAAAATGAGTTTAATTCAGTAAAAGTTTCATATTATATTTATTTGGGTATTTATAATATCAATTATTTTAATTTTTCACTATTATAGTAATTACTGTATCATCATTGTGTCATAAAATAAATAAATTATTTAATGTCTAAAAATTATAAATAAAATATCATTATGTATGAAATATTTTTATCTTTC
Organism: Viscum album; assembly: GCA_963277665.1. NCBI lineage: Eukaryota > Viridiplantae > Streptophyta > Magnoliopsida > Santalales > Viscaceae > Viscum > Viscum album. Next base: position 1,197,943,980 of record OY728143.1, on the reverse strand, counting down.
TAATGAATATTTATAATCTAAAATCCAACATATATAACCATATTTAACAATTTTATTTCTAAAAGATATATGCTTGTGTCATTTTTGTATTCATTTTAACTTAATTAAAATAAAGTGTCATTATCACTTACAAGTGGATACATGGGGTCCCAAAATCGACCCAAAGATTCCCATGGTCGACCATGTATCAACCAATAGGGTTAAGACACGTTTTAGGGTAATTTAGTATTATTATAATATTATTTTTTAACTCTTATTTACCGGATTTACCCTTAACCATGGTAAATAAAATATTTACCGCAGTAATTATTCAAAATGTCTAAAAATAAAAGTTACCTATTTACACAATTTGAAAATCCTGATTCAAAATATGGAATCCATTTTTATAAATTCAAAACACAGAAGTGGCAGAAATTAATTTAAAATTAATTCCCGCTGTCAAAACAAAAAGCGTGTTTTTAAGAGATAATAACTATCAAAAGATTGACACTTGTTTATGTTCGGTTTAATTGTAAAATTATGTCCAATGAACAACATTATATTAAATGGTAAAAATATATTCTAAATATACTTTAAAACTACTAAAATTCATAATTTATCACTATTAATTATTTTGATTAAAAAAATTGTTTTTAATTAAAATTTAGTAATTTTCACTATTCATCAAAATATGAAAGTTATCCGAAAAGTACCAAAATTTCACCTTAGGCTAAATTAGATATTCCAAATCCAAAAATGAAGTCTATTTTGAAATACAAAATATATATGATTTCAAAAAGTAGGTATTTCTATTCACAACGGCTAGTTTAATTAGTTGTGGTGTGTGTTAGAACTCGAGGTTGCGTACAACACACGCTATCGCATTATTCGAAGGGAAACGTACCATGGAAGCTTGGGGTTTTACATTCTCCCCTCCTTCAAATAATTGCGTCCTCACAATTTCTAGGGTATTACTGCATAAAAAGACTCGAGTGGTTCTTCATCATAAGTTCCTCGGGTTCCCACGTTGCCTCTTCCATCTTATGATTTCTCCACAAAACTTTTACCAGACGCGTCGTCCGGTTTCTCAGCACTTGTTCTCTCATATCAAGAATCTTGACGGTCTCTTCGCAATAAGATAGATCGAGTTCTAGTTCTAATTCTTCATAGGTGAGTACATGCGTTGGGTCAGGCATGTATTTCCTCAATAGAGATACATGGAACACATCGTGAACTTTGGAGAGACTTGGCGGCATTGCCAATCGGTAAGCTACAACCCCAATTCGTTCTAGAATTTCGAAGGGTCCGATGTACCTGGGACTCAATTTACCTTTCTTACCAAAACATATGACTCCCTTCCATGGAGATACCTTTAGGAAAACATGATCACCGACTTGAAATTCAAAATCCTTCCTTCGATTATAAGCATAGCTCTTTTGCCTACTTTGAGCTTCTCTGATGTGATTTTGGATTACCTTCTCCTTTTCCATCGTTTCCTCCACCAGTTCTGGACCTACAAGTTTTCTTTCACCGACGTCATCCCAACAGGTTGGTGTACGACATCTCTTTCCGTATAACGCTTCATATGGTGCCATCTGAATACTTGAATGGAAGCTATTGTTATAGGAAAATTCTACCAGAGGTAAATATTGATCCCACATACCCTGAAAGTCAAGTGAGCAAGATCTCAACATGTCTTCTAAGGTCTGAATGGTCCGTTCTAATTGTCCATCTGTCTGAGGGTGGTAAGAAGTGCTCAAATGAAGTTCAGTATCCAGGGATTTTTGAAGACTTTTCCAAAATCTTGAAGTAAAACGGGGATCACGATCAGAAACAATTGATAAGGGTACTCCATGAAGTCTCACAACTTCATTAATGTATAGTCTTGCTAGATGTTCCAGGGGTAGATCTTCTCTTATAGCAAGAAAATGTTCTGACTTGGTAAGACGATCAACAATAACCCATATTGCATCGTTCCTTCAAGGAGTCTTTGGTAGCCCCATCACAAAGTCCATCATAATATTGTCCCATTTCCACTCCGGTATGGGAAGAGGTTGCATGACTCCTCCAGGCTGTTGCCTTCCAGCTTTCACTTGTTGACAAACCATACATCTTGACACAAAATCAGCAATCTCTCTCTTCATGTTGTCCCACCAAAAATTTTCCTTCAAATCTCTATACATTTTGGTGCTCCCAGGGTGTATAGAGAAATTGGAACTATGAGCATCATCCAGCAATTCTCTTTTTAGATCAGGTATATCGGGAACACAAAGTCTCTTCCCAAATTTCAAAATTCCATCTTCATACACAAAGTCTCTCAATCTCCCATCATTCACAGCTTTAATCTTCTTCTGAAATTCTTCATCATCGGTCTGAGAACTCTTAATCCTTTCTAGTAAAGATGGTTTGGCAACCATTTGAAAAAGCATTGATTTTTCACCTTCCCTGGTTATTCCCATGTCCATCTTCACTAGATCCATTAAAATTGGATCCCTTTCAATTCTCATATTGTTCAAAACTCCACGGTCTTTTCTACTCAAAGCATCTGCCACCTTGTTTGCCTTCCCCGGGTGGTAGTGTATCGTACAATCATAATACTTGAGTAATTCAAGCCATATCCTTTGCCTCATGTTGAGTTCTTTTTGTGAGAAAATATACTTCAAACTCTTGTGATCAGTATAAATTTCACATTTTTCACCATAGAGGTAGTGCCTCCATATCTTCAAAGCAAAGATCACAGCTGCTAACTCGAGATCATGGGTAGGATAGTTTTTTTCATGAATTTTCAACTGTCGTGATGCATAGGCAATAACTCTATCATTCTGCATAAGGACACAGCCAAGTCCTTTCTTTGATGCATCACTATAAATAACGAACCCATCATTCCCCGATGGTAGAGTCAATATAGGAGCATTGACTAATCTTTTCTTCAGTTCTTCAAAACATTCTTCACACTCTTTTGTCCAAACAAATTTAACCCCTTTATGTGTGAGCTTCGTTAATGGGTTAGCCAATCGGGCAAAATTCTGGACGAAACGTCGATAATAACCTGCCAAACCAATAAAACTACGTAACTCAGTTATACTCGTAGGTGCTGGCCATTCTTGGATTGCCTTGGTCTTAGAAGGATCAACAGAGATTCCATATTTAGAGACAATATGGCCAAGAAAAGAAATCTCCTGAAGCCAGAATTCACACTTGCTAAACTTCCCATATAATTCATGCCTCCTCAGAGTCTTCAAGATAATGCGCAAGTGATTTTCATGATCTTCGTAGGTTTTGGAGTATACCAAGATATCATCAACAAATACCACCACAAATTCATCGAGATACTCCTTGAAAACTCTATTCATTAGATCCATGAATACAGAGGGTGCATTAGTCAATCCAAACGGCATTACAGTAAACTCGTAATGCCCGTACCTGGTTCAAAATGCTATCTTCGGAATGTCTTCCTTCTTCACACACAACTGATGGTATCCAGATCGAAGGTCAATATTTGAAAAGTATTTAGATCCATGCAGTTGGTCAAATAAATCATCAATACGAGGTAGGGGATACTTGTTCTTTATCGTTATAGCATTGATCTCCCTGTAGTCGATACATAACCTCATAGATCCATCTTTCTTTTTAACAAAAAGAACAGGGTCTCCCCATGGAGAAACACTAGGGAGAATAAATCCCTTATTACTCTATTCCTCTAGTTGTTTCTTTAGTATGACTAACTCTACAATGGCCATTCTATAAGGGGTCTTCGATATAAGCCTTGATGCAGGAATCAAATCAATGGAAAACTCAACTTCTCGTTCTGGAGGATGTCTAGGTAAATCTTCCGGAAATACATCTACAAATTCTTTCACAACAGGTACATCCTCTATTTGAACATTCCTTTCCTCACCGACAGTTATTTCATTCTCTTCCTCCCCAATAATTGAATTAAGTTGAGCTACTGGGGTTGGATCTAAATAAGAATTAGGTGGTGACGATTCTGCTCTAAAGATAAGGTGTTCCTTATCATTATCATCAAGAATCGTAACCTCTTTCTTCTTACAATAAATCTTCGCATCATAGTCCGAAAGCCAGTCCATACCGAGGATTATGTCAAACTCAATCATAGGTATGACGATGAGATCAGCAGATAACGAACATTTATGTGCTCTAATGGGGACTGATTCACAAAACTTTATTGCAATGATACTTCCCTTAGGAGTTTTAACTGACAACTCCCTTGTTAAATCAAATTGGAAATATCTAATTTTCTTAGCAAACTGGGAAGATATGAAACAATGCGATGATCCAGAATCAAATAATGCATTTGCTAAACTTGAGGAAACCATTAAATTACCTGCCACCACATCTTTTGGAGCTTCTACCTCTGCAGTAGTGATAGCATAAGCCTGGCCTTGATCCCTTGGCCTTTTCTGAGGTAAGTTTTCCTGACGCTTAGGACATACATTTGCATAATTCCCCATCTCCCTGCAATTGTAGCACTGAATGTTGGTGGCTTCCTTCTTCCCTTTGCAATCACGAGCTTGGTGGCCTTTTTCACCACACTTGTAACAGACTCCCATTCCCTTCAAGCAAGCACCGAGTTGTTTCTTCTTGCATTTACCACAAGATGGATATTCAACCTTTCCCTTCTTCCCCTTATTTCGATTCCCAGATTGATCAGCAGGTCTCTTCTTCTCTTGCTTTGCTTTAAAGACATAAGACTTAGAGAATTCCTTTTCGGTCTTGATAGCACATGAGACAATGTCTTCGTACGATGAAAAGGATTGTGAGACTAATGCTCGACGGAGAAATGGTTTTAACCCATCAAAGAAACGATCAATCTTACTTCTTGGGTTGCGAATATAATCTCCAACATACCTCGCTAACCTTGTAAAGTTAGCCTCATACTTTGTGACATTCTCATCCTCCTTTTGTCTCAGACTCAGAAATTGCCTTTCCATATCTCCTCGATGGTCGCGAGGAAAGTATTTTTCTAAAAACAGATCTTTGAACTCCCTCCACTCCATATTTGATACTTCATCATCTTCCTTCATGTTTTGAATCAATGACCACCATTGATCAGCATCTCCAGTGAGGCGGTAAACTGCCATGATAACCTTTTCCCTTTCACTGCTCCCCAAAGCCTGAAATATTTTCTCTAGGGAAAATATCCATTGCTCCGCTACTAAGGGATTTGTACTCCCATTGAACGTTGGTGGTTGTTGCCTCATGAATCGATCTAACATTGATCCTCCACGCTGCGGATCAGGGTGCTCCATACGGGTAAGGTTATTATTCATAACCTGAGTAAGTTGTCCCAGTATGGTGATTAGCTGATCGACACCAGTTGCATCACCAGCCCCACTATAATTATCTTGAGCAGGAGGGAAATCCCTACATGGAGTGCGCGCATTGATACGGTTTCCATTTCTTCCACTAGGTGCCATTTCTAAACAATGGCATAAACTAGATCAGTTTATGAATCAAAATACAAAATCCCATACTTATAAAACACTTAACATAAATTGAACTATTTATGGATATAATCCATAATCATAAAAAAGTTTTCTTTGAGGAAGTATATACTCATAAACCCTTCATAATGATTTGTAAAGAAAATGAGAGTTATCCTAAGCATATCCCCCGGGAGTGTCGTAACCAAGAGTGCAGTAAGGCCCGTTGTCGTGCACCAGTTCCCGTTCGAGTCTAGCTCAAAGCGGTGTTTTCGGGTTTTACCCCTAGGAACATCTGTGCCAGAGCCGCCTCTACCTGCTTGTATCCAGACAGGGATGTATTGCTCGGAAAACTCACAAAATCGCTACAATACCAAAATTCTAGGAAGTTCTTCTATACTAATCCTCAAAGTTCATCTTAGGTCTACGTGCTCTAATCAGAATTTATCTAAATATAGCTTCCAAGGTTTGTACTAAACCATCTCTGATACCAACTGTAATGCCCCGACCCTGGTTACCCAGACTTGGTGCATTATTACATAACATTGGAATGATCAAAAGAAAGATCAAATCTCGAAAGACCGATTGGTTTTGTAGCCTTGGAAACACTAGATACATTCATAAGTTTTACATTACATCATAAAATGAAAAACTACTACAACAACATAATGTCTCCATAATCCACACTCATATCCCCACATAACATCCCTACAGGTCATTCATAATTTACTTCTTCACTTCCTGGGAAAAATAATACATAGAAAAGGGGTGAGCTCAAATGCCCAGTAAGGATAACAATATAGCGGAAACTTTCATAAATAAGAATAAACATTTAAGGCAATGTATAACTAAAACAAAAGCCTTTTAAACTTGAACTTTTAACATAGTATGGCATAATTAAAATGAGATAATTCCATTTACTTATTCACATGGTTATTCTACTAATCGAATAATCACATGCAAAATCAATAACCACTTTCATAATGATGGAATGCATAATACTAGACTATCATAACCACATAGCCAAGGCCTCGTGCCAAGACTACAAATAAGATTTTGTCAAGGCCTTGTGCCAAGACACTAGTTTGTCTCATGAGACCTACCGATGCATCGAGGAGCTATAGTGGGCTCCACCCGTCACATATTAAGTCAAATGCATTCCCATATGAAAAGGTTTAAACATAACATAAACATTCATATTAAAACTAGCATACGAAATGTCAATAATTTCACCATAAACTATGAATGGTATAAAAATAGCACATCCACAGTCAAACATATCACAAAACCTTCAATACAATATAGAAGTTTTGTATCATAATAAATCAACTTCAAATAATCTTAAAATCCATCAAAGGATGTTGACATAGATGAAATCAAAATTCTTTTTAAAGAAATATCTCCTTTTATTTTGAAATCCTTTAAGATCCATATAAAATAAAACATTTTCTTTGAAAATATTCTTATAATCTTGTAAGGGAAGCTTTGAAGATTTTATAACGGCGGAAAATAGCCGCACCCTCCGTATAAGTTAAAAAAAACATTCTTACCTTAATTCTGTCGAAAAGGTTAAAAAGGACCTTGTTTTAAAAATGACGGAAAGATTCCTTTATAAACCACTTATAAAAGTCAAAAAGGGTATAAATGACTTTAACTCATATTCTAGTAAATAGTAAAAATGTTTTGAAATACATTTTTAAGAAACAAGGATGTGGATGATAAAGAGATCCCAGTAGATTATTACATATAAACAACCTCGGGTAATGAAGAGATTGTGAAATAACCCTTACCTTGTACTTTTCCTTGGTTGGGGTAGGTTAACCTCCTGTATAATGGTGAAATAATTGTTATTAAATTATACAAGAATCATATACATTAATATGATATCATATATTATCTTTTAATATTTATTTGATAATAATATCTTAGTATTATCATTGTTTCGGGTGTTAACTTACTTGTTTTCTTTTATATGTTTTGTTACGTAAGACATGTTTGTAAAGGATAGGTTGTATATTATTCATATCCATAATGATATCAAGTCCTTAAACATCATTTTTAAATCATCAAATGATAATTATACTTGAATGGATACGATGGAGAATGAATCTCATCGCGTTCGTGGAGACGGTAGTCCGTACGTACGCACGAGCGACAATATCATTCTTTTGATATTAAAATAATATATAAATGGATGGTATATCATATATACAGAATCATTAACATGTTATATTTATTATTTACATGAGTTACACATCATTATTATACCCATCCAAATAATATTATATTGAATAACAATTACACCACGACATGGAGACGGTAAGCCGTACGTATGCACGTATGGTGCCATGTTATTCAAAGGGTGGATAGAATACTGAATATGGTTGTACCATATTTATAATAAAATCACAGTATATATATGATACTGGATTTATTATTTTATAATGGTAACAACAAAGTAAGAAGAAGTGGAAGGAGAAAGGAACTTGAAAAGGGGTGGTGAAAACAATACCTCTTCTTCGGGTTCTTCCTTTTGATTTGATCAAAAGGGCTCCATAGGATGGCTTTCTGATCAAACTAAGGCCTCTAGGTTGTAGTGAGGGATGTTGGGAGAGTATTTGGGCAGAGTTTGGCCGAACCAAAAGGCTTTGAAGGTGTGAAGAAATGAGAAGTAGGAGTGCCCTTTTATAAGAGGGGTGAGGGGCACCTTTGGAAAAGCTAGAAATATTAATTTATAATAAATTCATATTCGGTTTCTAATGGCTACAAAGTTGATTATTCAAAGGTTAAGGTGGGTATAGGTCGAAAACCACTCAACCAATAGAATTTAGACAGGTTTGGGTACTTATATTAACCTTATATTTAAGTATTAACTCTAAGTTAATTAGTTTCACTTTTACAATGTCCTTTTATATTTTTATATAATATGGTTAATAAACTTACTATATACATCCAAACGACCCCCCAAGTGGTCCATTAATGATGAAACTATAATTATATAAGTCTCTTGGGCGAACCTTAGATTTTTAGGATTTTAATATCAATTAATAATATAATATTTGTTTTAAGAACACTTTTATGTCAATTTTGACACTATTCAATAGTTGATTTTTTTGAAACTCATAACAGATTTATTACTTCGAACAAAGTCAATTAAATCAATACTAATATATCATATTATCCTAGAAAATTAGTTTAATTCATTAAAAGTTTCATATTATATTTATTTGGGTATTTATAATATCAATTATTTTAATTTTTCACTATTATAGTAATTACTGCATCATCATTGTGTCATAAATAAAATAAATTATTTAATGTCTAAAAATTATAAATAAAATATCATTATGTAGGAAATCTTTTTATCTTTCTAATGAAAATTTATAATCTAAAATCCAACATATATAAACCTATGTAACAATTGTTTTTCTAAAATATATATGCTTGTGTCATTTTTGTATTCATTTTAACTTAATTAAAATAAAGTGTCATTATCACTTACAAGTGGATCCATGGGGTCCCAAAATCGACCCAAAGATGCCCATAGTCGACCATGTATCAACCAATAGGGTTAAGACACGTTTTAGGGTAATTTAGTATTATTATAATATTATTTTTTAACTCTTATTTACCGGATTTACCCTTAACCATGGTAAATAAAATATTTACCGCAATAATTATTCAAAATGTCTAAAAATAAAAGTTACCTATTTACACAATTTGAACATCCTGATTCCAAATATGGAATCCATTTTTCTAAATTCAAAACACATAAGTGGCAGAAATTAATTTAAAATTAATTCCCACTGTCAAAACAAAAAGCGTGTTTTTAAGAGATAATAACTATCAAAAGATTGACACTTGTTTATGTTCGGTTTAATTGTAAAATTATGTCCAATGACCAACATTATATTAAATGGTAAAAATATATTCTAAATATACTTTAAAACTACTAAAATTCATAATTTATCACTATTAATTATTTTGATTAAAAAAGTTGTTTTTAATTAAAATTTAGTAATTTTCACTATTCATCAAAATATGAAAGTTATCCGAAAAGTACCAAAATTTCACCTTGGGCTAAATTAGATATTCCGAATCCAAAAATGAAGTCTATTTTGAAATATAAAATATATATGATTTCAAAAAGTAGTAATTACTATTCACAACGGCTAGTTTAATTAGTTGTGGTGTGTGTTAGAACTCGAGGTTGCGTACAACACACGCTATCGCATTATTCGAAGGGAAACGTACCGTGGAAGCTTGGGGTGTTACAGTAACATTCTTGGGTTTGCACCAAAAGCCTCCATAGGTAAGATTTATGAAAAAAATAAGGATTATAGGATGATATGAGGTAATTAAATAATTTATTGGTGTAGGTATTTTTTGACATAATGTTTAATGAAATTATGAAGAGGAGAGGAGATAGGGTGACCTTTTATACCTGAGGTGAGTGGCACACATGTAATTTTTGAAAATAGAAATGTGTGCCCATGAATATCACAAGAAAAAAGGCTCCAAAATGGGTCATTTTTTAAACTATAATAAATAAGGTCTAAATATGGCCATAAAAAGGGTTTTGGACAAGTTTTGGATTATTTTTAACCCATATATATTTACTTTAACCTACAATAAATGTATTTTACCTTAACCATGGAAAATAATTTTTTATTGCTTTACTATTCATTATGGTAAAAATTTACGTTTACCTTATGAGATAATATTTTTTATTATGATTAAAAATATGGAATAAATTTTTCCAAATTCCATTCACATAATTGTAAAAAATTAATTTAAAATTAACCCTCCAAACATGATGAGAGAGAAAGTTTTCAAGGGGAAATGTTTCAAATGATTAAAACGTATTCATAATGAAAATAAATCTGAAAATTATTAAAATGAAAAAATTGGATTAATATATATATAATTGAACTAATTTTTCTTTTAAATCCATCTTAACACAATTTTTTTAAAAAAAGTTTAAAAATAAATGCCAAATCTAAATAAAAATAAGTATTTCTCACTATTCATCGTAAAATTTATCTTCTCAAAATATTTTAAATAATTCACTATAAGATAATTTTGAATTTATTATTTCAAAAATTAAATTTATTTTCTTAAAATAAATTTTCTAAAATATTAAAAAATTAATTTTAAAATATGTGGATATATTTCAATAAAACTGTTGTTGATAAAATTACAGTTTTAAGAAAAAAATTAGATCTATTTTTATCACATTTCTAGAAAAAACATAAAATGAATGATAAAACATGATTGAATATATAATTTATAAATTTCATTAAACTAATTTTCTAAAATTTTGTTGTTTTATTTGTTGATGTAAAACACGTTTGTGTGCATAAAAATAGTTTTTTTTAGAAATGGATTCCCTTTATTTCCAATTGGATTTTATTTTCATCTATAATTCATTATTCACAAAATTATTCATTATATACACATGTGTAAGACATATATTTTCATTATTTTTTAAATCCTATTAATACTATCCATTCGAATATCTATGTGATAACTATCATACTAGTTAATATTATTTTAATAGTATCTCAGGTTTTATTTAATCTCAGTGTTTTATGTAACACAAGATAAATTTAGTTTTGTGTGTAATAAAAGATAAAGTACGTTTTGAGTATAATTCATGATAAAAATAGTGTTTCATGTAACAAAAAATATTTAAAATATTAAATTTATTCAAAAAAATATTGTGGAAAAATCCCAGTTTGTTACATCCCTCCCCACTTAAAATTAATTTCCCCATCAAAATTCGTCACATTTGCTCCAACAACTAAGGATACTTCTACCTCATTACATCTTTAGGTTCCCAGATGGAATCCTTAAGCTAGTGGTTTTGTCAAAGAAATTTTCCAGATGAGGGGTCTTATTTCTTATCACGTTCATTGTATGGTCAATATCTCAACATATTATTCCTTATAAGAAAGATCATTCACCCGTGGTATGATATCTGAGTTCCGTATATGCAAAGGATTAGGTTTGTAATCCTATTAGAGAGGTACATGGAACACATCATGAACCTAAAATAGGTTCATTGGATGATCCAAATGATAAGATACTATCCTAATATGATAAATTATTTAAAAGGTACTAATATAACTAGGTATTAGTTTTCCCTTCATTATTTCATATAGAAATTCATAGAAAGACCTTCTCTCTAACATCAAATTCTATATCATATATATGATTATTTGTATAAACATTATTTCATTCTTTTTTGTCCTTACGTGTTTCATAATTAATCTAACATACTATTTCATATTATCAGTATGTTCATGTCCCAATACCTTTCTTTTTGTAACCTCATTCCAGTAAATTGTTGTTATACACTTTTTTCAATAAAGAGATTTACAAGGATCCATCTAAATACTGCAATGATATTTATTTTTGTAAGAAACCTCAACCTGAGTAAGGTGTTGATCCAAACCAACTTTTAAATTCATATAATAATATCTTAGAATATACTCTAGAGATTAAATTTTTCTTTGAGACTAGCCATCTGATTAAGGATGATATGATGTACTGAAACTCAAATCTGTATCATGATCTTTCTAAATTCTTCATAAAAAGTTCAATGTAAAATCCGGATCATCATTAAATACAATATAAAATAGAACCCCATGTAATCTTACCAACTTCCTTAAAATTTATTTTAAATATTTGATCTGGGTAGAAATATTAGATGATAGAAATGAAGTATTTTGACTTTATATGGTGATCAACTATAACCCATAATTACCTCAATATCAAATACCAGATAAACCCAAATAGTTACCAGTGCCTTTAATCATATTTCCACAATGTGTGAATGTATTCCTCTTGAAATAATTTTTTCCACTAAATCATATACAATACTAAAGGGTTATATTTCCATAAATACCTCCCAATCTATTTTGAATCTTAATAAACTCTCATAACATAAAAACTCAAGGGTGTTTTATAACTCTTTTAACTTATGATAAAACTAACACTTATAACCACATGACGTAATCTAGTAATATTAAATTAATATTACCTAGATACATATATTCTTCCAAAATATAATTCACCCTTTATTCCTTAAATAAGATCTTATCTTATACAAAAATACTTCCATTGGAAACTTGTTTTCAACCATGGAACAATATAATATCAAATTTGATTTCATTATTCCATAATCTATGTAGAGGGAGATAATAAATGCTCAAAATCTGATTACATTTCACTAAAGAATGAACAATAATATTTTCATAGGTCTCATTCATAAAAAATCAAATATGAAATTACCCACTAGGGAGTGTAGGATAAGTGTGACCTAATTATCATGAATCACTTCAAATGTTGTGATTACATATTCTTTCTATTTTTTTCTTTGTATTCAGAGGTTGTTGTATATTATCTTTATCATTAGCCCTTAGATTGCGGTATTGATTAAAATAATTCTTATATTCCTAGAATTTGAAACACTAGAGTGTGGGTGGTACATTATTTATATATTTATCTATATTTTCATCATTAGATAACTTCTTCTCATCACTTTGGCATTCATGTTTTTTGATAAACTGCATATCCACACTAGAAACCTTTACTAGTACCCTTAAGAAAATTTCCTCAATTTTTCATCCCACAATTTGATCATAAGGTAAAGCTCAACTTCTTTCTCTCCCTGATTTTTATATTTCCCTTTAAATTCCATTTTTTTATTATTATCAAAAACATTAGATTGATATATAACTCTAACCTCCATTTCCACCATGACAACATAATAAACAATTTATTAATATCTATTGAAGTAACTTAAGGGTAAATCCATTTAAAGACTTGGTTTTAATCCACTAAAGAATTAATCATCCTTAATTTTAGGTCGTATGATATTACTAGAATCATACCTTGAAAGTCTTGTAAAATTTTCCTCATAGGTATGATTAGATTCATCATCCTTTTGATTTTTCTCAAGGAACTTCATCTCTATATTTTTATAATGAATATGAGAAAAGTACTTACATAAAAAAAGTTTCGTGAACTCATCCCAATCCATGGGGCCAATTTCAACATATTTCATCATAATCTTGATAAGATTCCACCATTCATCGACTTCACCTTCAAAATTGTATACAACCGAAATTACTTTCTCATGCTACGAACACTAGATGATGGAAAATATGTTTTTCATGGTGATTATCAATTTCTTAAAAACATTTGGATTAGAATACCAACTGAATGAATCTGTATATTTCCCATTAAAGGACTCTATAGAATATTGTTCCCTCATTTTCTCATTTGGAATTCCAACATTATTCATAGCTTAAGAAATTTGTGTGATAATAAAAATGCTTTTTTAAATTCAAACTCTTGTAATATTCAGTTTATCGGGATTAAATTAATTTCATTTTCCATTAAATTCAGAAATAACAGGGTTTATTTGGGTTCTAACGACTGACTAATACCAAAAATCTTAGTTTCAATAAAAATAATCATAGTGTATAACTACATAATCATGAACAATTACCTATAAGATGTATATATGTTGAAAACCAATTTTTAATCTATGATACCTTAGGTTTATCCTTTGTTATTCATAAACATATTATATATAAATACTTCATGATGGTTCATATAGAGTGTGTGAATTTACAAATAATATCCCCAAGAGTGTCAAACTAGGTGTTTCAAGGCTCATTTTCGTGGACTAGGTGATGATCAAGTCTATCTCAATGCAACCTTTTTACAGTTTTTACCAATAGGTACCTCCATTATAGAGCCACATCTATTTATAGTATTCCAACATGGATTTAATATCTTGGAAACCACTCATTATACAATTTACTAATATTCCTAGACATTTTACTATACTTTTTTTTCTAACCTTAGACATATTTTAAGGGCCCAGATTTGCATGGATCAACCCTTTCAGTGTTTTTGAAGACCGAGGTTCTTGGAGGAGGATTGGAGGAAGTTCGGAGTGGTTTGATTGCTAGAGTTGGAATTATGGAGTTTCCACAATGTGTAATAATTTTACATGACATGAAATTATGCTTCGTGAAGTGTAATGAATTAGGGTTATAAAAAAAATAAAACTAACATACGAATTTTTTTTAGTAGAAACTAAACCCTTAGGATTACGTGACGTGAAAGGGGATTACACGTCATGTAAATCCCTAATGTTGTATTTTATAAATGTTTCTAGACACATGGGTTGTTAAAACTTATGGATGAAGCACCCTTCTACTCCTGAGGAGAGGGAAACAGAAGGGGAAGGTAAGGGGGATCAGACTCTAGTGGTTGATGGACAGTTGGTAGAGGTCAGTATGGTATTGGAGGAGGACGGTCAAGGTGTTAAGGATTATGATGATAGGGTGATTGCTAGAGTGGGGTCTGATTTGGTTCAGGCAGTGGGGAATGTGGGATATAACCCTTTCTTAAAGGTATCCTGTACAGGGGAGGCTAGAGGCTTGGATCCAATGGCCAGACCTTTTGTAGCTTTATCCAATAGGTTTGAATTCCTTCATAAATATAGTTTTAAACCTGTTTCAAATGTTGTTTCAAGAGATGGGTATGGTGGTGTAGGGTTAACCAAAGAGGATATTTTTGTTGGGAATATGGGACAAGAGGAGTCCACGAGGATGTGGATAATTCTATCGAGGGGGTTAGGCCTTCTTGTGCAACTGAAAGTAATACTTCAACCAAAGGAAAGAGGGGTAAGACCTAGTGTAATGATAATAAAGGGAAGGAGGTTGTGTCCATGGCTGTGGAAGAAACTCCGACTAAAGATATGCATCTCCCTCTATTGGAGACCAGCACTCCAGATCAGAGGCTGGGAAATAAAAAAGAATGCCCGGTTTCTGTTTGGAGGGAACAACTTGGTAAAGGGAAAGAGAATTTGCGGGGATGAAAAGACATTGTAAGTGGCCCTACCAGCCTTTCATTCAATGATTTTTATAAGAGTGGGAATTATAGGATGGATGCAGTTGAAGGGAATTTGTATACACCATCAAGAAGAAGAGCGAGGAAGGATTACTCCCACCTTTCACCGCCGATGCGTACTAGATCCGCCTCTAACCAGAGTGGAGAGGTGGTTCTTGCTTTGAAAAAGGGTAGAGTGATCAAAGATGCTTCATCTAAACTGCAAGCACTGGAGCAGCTTAGATGTCGGGTTCAAAGTGAAACGTTTTGGATGCATCTAGAGTAGGAATCGGCTATGGGAGAAGAAGAATCCTGCATGGGTTTTGGAGATGATAATAGCTATTATGATTTGTAATGTTGTGATGTTCTGTGTTGTTTAAGGTTTATCTTTCTTGTTTGCAGTTGTGGTCTTATGTTGGGGTACCATTCCCCATTAAACTGGCCTTTAAAAATGGAAACAAATGATTTTCCATTTGAGGTAGAAGTTATTTATTTATATAAAATTGTAGATATAACATGATTTATCCCATTGGATCACAGTGAATGTGACTGGATAATTATTTGAACCAAATTACAGAATTGGTATCAATAGCATAGTGATTTTTCTTATTTGTAACATGATAACATTTTTCCTATTGATTTGAAAGTTATCGTGATATCTAGGAATTGGTTATATTACCATTTTATTCATGAAGGAAATTTATAAATAAAATAAGGCTTTAATTAATTGATAACTAATTGGATAATATATTATAGAGGCATGTTTAATGTATCTTAAAGTCATTATAATTTGATGATAATCTAATTGTTCCAAGTATGCACATTTAATTTAATTGGTTAATGAACATGATGCATATTGGTTATTTTTTATGAAATAATTATAGTCATGTTAAATTAATTGTTTAATTAATTTCTAAATTCTTCTCATAGATATCTAATTATGTTTCCCATTGTTTTAATATGTGAATAATGAATCCGTTAATTAAATATGGGATAATAACTATTTTCATAATAAAAGATAATTCCTGTATAGGTCTTGAGTTTCCAAATTCCTTGAAAATGCCAAGTTCCTTATGCTCTAGAGCTGTGAGAGATCATTGTGTGTAATGGACAAACACATTTCATTTTTTCCAACAACCTAGTAGATATGTTTGTTTCTAACTAATTGTGTTGTTCTCTGGATATGAGACTTGTGATGTGGGGCGGGGAGGGCCAGATGTGGCGTGAGCCTAGGATGTATGAGCCTAGAGAGCTGTTGTGTTATATGGGGTAGGGAGGCCAGTTTGTTGTTGAAGAAGTTTACTTTTTTTATGGATAGGTGCATTGAGAAATTCATGTGGGTGTCGGGGAGGACATCAGAGATGAAAAAATAGATTGACTTCGGGCTTACCCATTGTAATGAAAGTGGGATGTGTGCTTAAATATGTCCATTGGACAATAACCAGGTTGTTTCTTTATTTGATTTCCTTTCCCCACTGTTTAAGTCATATTGATGTTCATGGTTGTTTACATTGTCTGATATATTATGATGTTTTCCTAGAGTAACTTGTAATATTGAAATCAGTGTTTTTAATAAATAAATAAATGTTTAACTCATGGGGTTGGAGCTTTCGAGGATGCAGTACTGAGGTTAATTTTGAGAAGATGTGGAGTCGGTTTACTTACACCTAGAGTGCATGGATTTTTATTGTGATGCTAATGTAATGTAATGTAGAAAATGAAAATAGTTAATTAATGGTGAAATAATTAATTAATTTAAAGTTCATCTTATTAAAATAAATAAAATAACTCAATGTATCTCTTTAAATGGTTGTGTGCTTATAAGATATCTAGTCTCAGAAGTGGAATTCGGGAGTCTGAGAGATGTTAGATGTAGTTGAGTTTGAGACTTGGTTATTCTCATATTCTGTTTTTGAGATATATCATTCACTTTTTGTGTTTCTATATTCTAATCTACACTATTGGTTAGGGAAATTGACACCCTAAGGATTCTGATCCAGGGAGTGTGTTTTCCCAACATTCTAGTGGGAGGATGGATGGTATACTACCCCCATTGGCACCACTCTCTTCTCATGATATTAACTTGTGTTGGTATGTATAGTTGTTATTTTTCCCCATATATGTGTGTTGAGGGCTACAATGGCTTATGGTTATTCACTACTGAAAAAATACCCTATACCGATGGTTTGAAACTATTGGTATAGGCCTCCAAACCATTAATATATCCTATACGAACTGTTTGGAGAACCGTTGGCTTGTAAGCCATGGGGATAGGTCTATACCAACAGTTTTCAAAACCATTGGTATACGTAAAATGAAAAATCAATACCAGCGGTTCAATAAAACTGTTGTTATATGTATTTCAGAAAAGAACCATTCTATGGGTTCTGATCCCAGTACACCCAGTTTATGATTGAATGACCTAACCACTAACATAAAATTACTTTTGTGAACATAATTTCATAAATATATATATGTATTATCATAAATATTTTAAATTTTTATTTATTTAATGTTCTCTGTAAGAAGATTCTATAAAAAATACATGCAACTAAACCAACGGTTCTCAAAACCGTTGGTATAAACCTATACCAACGGTTTTGAGAACCGTTGGTATGAATTTCTTGATTTTGGGACCTATACCAATGGTTTTGGACAACCCATTGTTATATGTCCAAATTAGTGACCTATACCAATGGTTTTGGCCAAAACATTGGTATAGGGCCATATAAGTGAACCATACCAATGGTTTTCTGAAAACCGTTGGTATATGACTTCTTTTCAGTGGTGATTTCACACACATATATTCTTGATATAGTTTCCTATGGAATATTACATGTATAACGTGTATAGTATGTGATGGATTGAAGTTCCGTACACGATGTATGGGTTGTGATGGATAATACATGATGTATGATACATGTTATAAGGGTTGTGGTGGCTCCCAAAAACTACATGGTTCTTTTTTTAATGTTGATGTGGTGGTGTGTTGCATGCGGTTCATGTTATGGTGCTTCTCCCAAGTGTCTCTAGGCTAGCCTTTTTGGAGTGGGATGCTGTAGACATGTGACATTGGGGCAACATGGAAAACCAAGGGAGAAGTGGTTGTGGGGTACCCTTGGTATTATTTACTATATTATATGATATTGTATGTAATACTTAGTGAGAGTATTTGTCGTGAGGTTTGGAACTTAGTATACCTGTTTAGGTGATGGTATAGTTTCACATATTATTCACTGTGATTTATCATTCATTCCTTACATTTGTATGAGAGGATCTAGCGAGGATCCTAATGAGTATATTGTAATACTCACCCTATGTATAGAAAATATTTTTCAGGTATGTTGGAGCAGGTTTGAGATCAGGCTGGTTACTACTAGCTTGGGGTTTTTCAAAAGCATTTTGGGATTCATGTTCACTAACGTATTTACCTTTATTTTCATACTTACAGTTTCCCTTTCTGTTGTAGTAGTTCATGAATGGCATTACATTTTTTTACTTTAGATTTTATTTTATATTTTAGTCTAAGAAAGAGTTGGTTGTTGGATTTCATATCTCTATCTCTTTCATGTGTTCTCCTAGAGGGTAATTCGTCCCATCTGTATATTTACTATACCCTTAGTCCAATTCACCAACCTGAGGCCTACTGGGGGTGGGAATCAGGTGTCAGTATCTCTCTTCTCCCATTTTGACCCAAGAGTGGTACACTTTGTGGGGAGGGGGTCATGAAAGAGTGGTATCAGAGCTCTGGTAGAGGGATATGATGGAGTTTGGAGTTAGGCATAGGTGAGGTTGCATGTGATAGTAGGGAAACCATATCAAATAATTTTATAAATCGTTATAAATATGAGATACTGTCTTAGAAATAGGTATTTAGGACCCCCTATGATCTGATACATGAACCTCTAAGATTACAACAGTTACAAAATGATGTTGTACTTGTTTTAGGGTAGAGACCTTGGAATGGATCATGCATCACTCTTCTTTTCACCTGTGTTTGAATGGGTATACCATGGGTTAGTTCAACCTAAAATGAATAAAATAAACCAATTAATTATTATTAAAGTCTTATATATCCCAGGTATAAGAGCGTTAACTATTTTTTATTTTGTAGAAATGGATCTATGTTAAAGTCTTGTTTAGGCCAGTACCAGATATGTTCAACAGGTTGTGCCAATAGATCACCCTATATTAGAGGTCAATGATGAAAAAAGTTGGAGGAGGTCACTCTAAGAGCTTTAGTGCCAGATTCTACTGTGGTAAGATGGATCTATTTCAGATGTAGTCACATAATACTTTTTGGTAGAGGTTAAGATAGCCTTCAATTCCATCAATTCTTGGAAGGAGAATTGGGTATCATTAGATATGGCGATACTGGGTGGGGCAGTGAGGCGGTGGTGGTTCTTCTTCCGTGGAAATCATGAGGAGTTGGTAGTCTCATGGGAGGATTTCCGAGACTAGTTTAGAGTTGAGATTCTTTCTTCCTTCAAGAAGGCATCCAGTTGTTCATTGCTGATTACCCTTCAGTAAGGGATCTACAGCGTACGAGTGTTCAATATCCATTTCAGGATCCTTTTGAGATATGATTCTATCCAATTTCTTGATAAGGGGCTAGGACAAGGCATTTTGAGGAGGATTTTCATGTAGAGATCCAGGGTCAGGTCACCCCATTTTTGTTGAATAAGTATCTCAATGTGCTAAAATGTGAAGTGGTCATCGATAAGATTTTATTTAGAACTAGAAAATAATTATAGGGGAGTCGTTAGGATTCCTCACAAATAATATATGTGGTCTGGGGTTCTTAGTTATCAGGATATATGATATTATAATCATTTAGGGGTAGGTCCCATCCCTCAGTGTCGCATTTTTCTAGGGAGGTATCTCTCAGGCCTATTCCAAGGGATCATATGTGTGTTTTTATTGTGGAATAAAAGTTCATCAGTGGAGATAGTTCCTGAGATGTTAGATTTTTTTGAGTGAACCTGTAGTTTCACTTAAGGTTCCTCTGTTGTGGTAGTTCCAGCCATGGTAGATGCAACAGGTTGCTCTAGCTTGAGATCACTAGAGAGTAGATGGGGTAGTCAAAGGACATCCCCTGGACACTCCCTATCTTTAATTATAAAATCACAATTGTGGAGGTGGTCATCAGCATGGTCATAGAGTTCATGGCCACCTTCATGCTTTAGTGTTTCCAGCATTAGGCGACCCAACCATCATTTGAGGCACTATTTCTTAGTTCCTTGAAACGTGTATTCTAGTTTTAAGAATCAGTGCTTCTAAGAAGTTTTCATTGGATATATTTATGGAACCCAAAACAACCAATCGTTCCTTATCCAATGGGTACCTTCTTTCCAAAGGCAGAAATTTGTTAAATTTGAACATCATGATACTTAAGAAATTGCATTGGTCGAGAGGATGGGATGTTAGACTCATTACACCCTTTTGGGGGGAATTATTGTGTACTCTTGGACTCTCTTAGTAAATTTAAGATATTTTCATGAATCCTTATTAATTCAGCATGTATTACATAAGTTTTCGTTGAAATATGAAATCACTTATTAACATGTGTAAAATTTATAATCCTTAGTATGAAATCAAGGTTCTTCATTAATGGAGATATCAGTATGTATTCGAGGCTCTCCATCAATGGTATCCTCTAATATACTATTTCAAGATTCATTTAATCATCATTAAGATGATACTGGTTTTTATGTCACTCAGTGGGGGCACTCTAGAATTTATTTTCATCTAGGGAGACAAAGGTTTGGTTGGATTTTGGGATCATGCCCATAAAATGGGCTACCTACGTATCCTAGTAAAAGGAATCCGAACCCTCATAGTTTGGTTCCACTGAATGTGAAACATCATACCTTTTAAGGTCATGGGATAAGGAACTACCCATATAGTATAATGTCATTTGGTATGGAAATCTATGCAGAAGGTTCTTAGTCAAAACATAGTGTGGGAATTATACAGAAGTGGCCCAATGAACATTGAAAGTATATGGGTTTCAAAGTTAGATCAAACCCTTTTGGGAATATAGACCATGGAGAACAGGGTTGATTTATTGTATTGGGTTTTAACCTCAAGGATGCTTCCTACGTATCCTATATACATGGGAATAAAAGCCCACATAGTTCAATTAGGTCTTATAGGATAGTATATTCCTTTGAGAGAAATGAGTTTGGGATTACTTCTTGAAAATGACTCCTTAATGGTTTTGGGGGTTTAATTTGAGGCTTATTCCTAAGAAGGATGCCTAGATTAAGGGAATTTGGTTTAGATTCTTGAAGAGGATATACAGTGAGATTGGGCCTTGAGAAGGCTTCCTACGTATCCTGATTATAGTGGGAATAAAATTTCTTGTAGTTCATTCAATTGTGCAAATGTTGTGACTATGAAAAATCTCAAAGCCAAAGTGAGTCATAGTCAGTGTGAGAAACAAGAGGATGCCAAATATTTAAAAATGGCATTCAAACATTCAAATTATTCTTCCTTCGCTAGTGGAATAGGGTGCGTTGACCATGGAAGAGGGAGAGCCGATGAGGGAAGACGGCGAGGCAATGAGCCTTCCCTCTGTTCTCTTCACATTGGACAAGGGTCCAATGAAATGATGAAAGGATGAAGGTTAGGGGCTTACACCAGGATGTCTTCTCAAAAATTGATCTTGGTAGGGGAGGGATACTTATCCTATAATTTTGTGGAAAATTAAGTGTGAATCGTACCTTCCCTACTAGATACCTGAGGTTCCGATTCATCTCTTTGAGAAGGGAGAGGTCGAGACCCAATCCCTCCCCCAAACCAAGAACTTCCCAACACTGTTTCTGGGATAACGGTCTATGTGACTGTTGATATAAAACCCAAAAAATTCAATGTATCCTAAATAACTTATAAAACAAATGCGAGAAACCACTGACTATGAAAATACAAAAACAAATTGGAGACACACTGATGTGTCTTTCCCAATGGTTTGATAATTGAAGAGGGTTTGGTAGAGGTCTCAACATAATCACTTTCAGGAAAGGGAACCAATGAAGAAGAATCCTTGTTAGGAATGGATTTGAGGAAGGGTTGATGACTTATAGACTGAAGAGAGTATGTTAATCCAAGAGGGGCACCCAAGTAGAGAAGGGGGCGTAATTATGGGCATGCAAGTAGGCTTGGGCGACCTGATGTTCATTTAGGCGATGAACAACCTATATGTTAATACATGGACGATACCTTGCTCAAGACATCAAGATTATTCACAAGTGGTCCAAGAAGTGGGGAGATCAAGTTCCTATGAAAGGAATAGGTAGTGTGCAATTATTTATTACTTGGGGAGGTTGGTCACTTTAGGCACTCAAGTGTTATGGTTTTCAAACACTAAAAGGACTTAAGTCCAATGATACACCCTTAAATCCTCCGCTCAAGGTGTTGAAGAACTTCCTTGAAAGTTTTAGAAGACCAGGGAGAAGTAATAGGGAGACCAGAGCACTAATTGAGCTTCAAGAAAATTTTTCCATACAGATTATGACCCAAAGGACTATTTATATGAAAAAATAAGACCTTGGGTGAAATGAGTTTGGGCGCACAAGTGACCTGTACACCATATTGGGGCATGCAAGTACCTTGTGCACCGACGGTGTTTTGGATTGACTAGGGCACAACTTTGAGGGCATAGCGAAAAGCATTACTCCATTCAACTCCAACATGGTGGTGCACATGTATTTTTGGGTAGGTACATTGGGCGGGTTTTTAGGGACTTAGACAAATATGATTGATCCATACCGTGGGGGATGTGCCCCTACACCCTTTCTTGGGATCAGTTTGGGGATATGGTCACGACCCATCTAATTAGTTCATTCACTACCCTCACTGAACCCCATGAAAAATACAGAGTCACAACTCGAACGTTTAGATCATGGTTGAGGTAATTTTTAGTCATGACACATGTAAATACATTTTCAATTGTAGAGAAGTTCATGCAACACATTTGTGGGTGTCTAACCCCCCCCCCCCTTAGAATTTGATTCATTCATAATTAAATGAATCTTATTCTAAGGTAACAATAGGGAACTTTAACGTATTCCAACACCAATTGGTTAGATTTGGAGCTACATCAAGTATGGAATGATGCATTAATTTTTTCCTAATCCATGGGGTCCAGTGAGCATAGTTTTATTTTTTCTAGGGTTATACGAATAACCCCCCAAAATTTATATCTCTAGACTTTTTATTTCTCAATATTAACTAAATCATACAAACATGTAAGTTTATTGAGATAGAACTCGACTTTTTTTAGAGTTCCCTATGTAGGTTCTTAATAAAATGAGTACCATGTCTTTTGTTTTTTGAAGTTTAGAGAAATGCATGCTAGACTATAATGGGTTAATGTTTCAGGTTGAAATAGTTTTGACAAAAAAATTTGAAATTAGATCCCAAAAAAGACTATATGGAGAAGAATTTCACTAATATCTTTTAATATTTCCAATGGGAATCTTGAGCCATGATTTTTATGGTCACTAAATTTAAAACCCATACCAACATAAGGGGAGTACCTTCCAAGAATGAAGTTACCATTATTTAAAAAAACCCATTATGGGGGCTGTATTATACAGGGACAACAGGGGCATATGCTGCATAGCCAAATAGTGGATTCTTTTGGTTGACAATCCTATTATGTAAGAAATTAATGCAAGTCTACCTAAAAGAACAAGATGAATAGTCAAGAAAAAGAGTTTTTAAAAATTTAACATTTTACCTTTGATAGACAGGGGAAAAATAAGATTTACGTGACTCAAGACCACAGTTTATGGGTTTTCCAAGGAAATAAATTTTTAATAATGAAAGGGATACTTTTTGCCGATATATGTCATGAATAGGAAAACCATTTAAATATAATTTTTTTGTATATAAAATGGTTAAAATTTATCATAAAGTGGAATTTATGATATAATATTGTACAGTTTTAAGTCATGTAGTGAGGACATTGGTAGTGTGCAGTTTTAAGTCATGAAGTGAAGAAATTGGTACTGTGCAGTTTTAAGTCATGCAGTGAGGACATTGGGTGGATTTAATGGAATGTATTTATCTCTGACCAAAGGTACTAGACTCTTCCAATTTATTGATAATTTTTTTGAAACATACTATCATATTCTGGTATAGAAGGGAAAAAATGTAAACTATGATTTGGTAATTTCTAGAATCAAGGAATGATATGGGAAAAGGTCTAAAAACATTAAAGAAATTATTTTATAATAACAAAGTTACCATTATTTGAAAATCCCATTATGGGGGCTATATTATGCAGGGCCAACTAGGGAATATGCTGCATAGAAAAATAGTGACATCTTTTTACTAACAAACCTATTTTGTAGGTAACTTATGCAAGGCCACCTAAGGGAAAATGTTTCATAGTCAGGAAAAAGAGATTTCTAAAATATGACATTCTACTGCTAAAACTGATTTTTTTATGGAGATTCATATTTTAAGAAGAAAAAATTTTGGTTTATGGAGATAGGTACCTAAATATGGAAATGGAATTTCAAACCATGATTTACAATGAATTGGGGGAATAGTACTTCTATGAAGGTACAACCCAAATGTAGGAGGTGTGGTGTTTGTAGTTTTAGGTCATACAAATAAGAAAAAAATAGAAACAATATATGATATGTGGTCAAGTGATTCCAAGGTTATTTTATATTGAAAAAAACACATGGTAAGGGAAATGTGTAAACTATGGTCTTGAAGACTCTCAGATTGGGAGAAAGATAATGGGGAAAGTATACTTG
Source organism: Viscum album (assembly GCA_963277665.1). Classification (NCBI taxonomy): domain Eukaryota; kingdom Viridiplantae; phylum Streptophyta; class Magnoliopsida; order Santalales; family Viscaceae; genus Viscum; species Viscum album. The sequence continues at coordinate 1,197,918,872 of OY728143.1, read as the reverse complement.
AATGACTGTTTAAAATAAAAATTCATGTATATTTTCATCAAAGTTTGTAGGGGGGAAATATAATATAACCATGAAAGAAGTTACCATTATTTGAAAAACACGTTATGGGGATTATGTTATGAAGGGTCAACTGGGGCATATACTACATAGCGAAATAATAGAATCTTTTGACTGACAAGCCCATTATGTAGGCAGCTTATGCAAGGGAACCTATGGGCATGTGCTGCATAGTCATGAAGAAGAGTTATTAAATATTAGAAATTCTGTCATTAGAAACAGTAAGAAATATTATGAAGATCTAGAAATATTCAAGATTATGAGTGTGAAATATGGAAGGGGTTTATGGCCAATGCATATGATAAATATTTGAACCAATATTGGCTATGAGTTGGATGTCCTTTAACATATATATGACTCATATGTAAAATGGATACCTTCTAGGTTTCCTCTGAATTAATATTATGATGTGTAGTTTTAAGTCATGTAGTGAGGTCATTTTCACCCCCATAAGGAATTGAAACACCTCACTTATATAAACAATCCTTTTACCCAATTACTAAGCCCACTTGAGCTATAATCTGTGTGATAAACAAGGATTAGTAAGGGTTTATTCTCTAATACAAAGGTGACATAGATGAAGAATGGGAGTGATATATTTCCATGCAGTTTAACGTCATGTGGAAAGAAAGAAGATAAACCGGTGTAAAAAAGGAATACATATTGTTACTATACTGGGGATAAGACCCAAGTGTTAATATGTGTCTTTCTGAAAGCAAGAATCAAGTCATACATATTTATTACAACATTTCCTATGAAATTTTGATTCTTATACAAGGAATAAATGGTTTTTTAATGTGGATAGGGCCAATATTGGAGATCTATGCGTCTCTATGCATCTCATTGAAAATGAGAATCAATCTATATATAGTTCTTGAAACAATTATTTCTCACGCCAATGGAGTTTGGCATGAAGAATGGGGGCTTTTAACATGTTCTGAAAGAACGGTAAATCATAAGACATAAAATGGTATAAAGAACAAATCATATATAAAAAATAAACACTATATATAAATTTAATTAATATATAAGAGGATAAAAGAAAATAATAAGATTTTGTGATATTGGCTGGGCCCAAAATTAGAGAATTAGGCATCTCTACGCATCTAATTGGAAAATGAGAATCAATCCATACATAGTTCTTGAAACAAGTTCTCTATGTATATATCACATAGACATATGAAATAAAGAGACTCATGTGATACTAAGGAGTAGAGATGATGTCAATGATGTTTCCTTATTGAATCATCTAATGTCAAATAAGGAAAAAATCAGTCATACAGTTTAATTTTGTGCAATAAGAACAAATGATGTTATGCAGTTTAGCATCATGCAACAAGGAAATATGATGTTAGGCCATTTAACATCATAAAACATGGACAAATAATGTTATGCAGTTTAACGTCATTCAGTAAGGATGAATGGTGTCATGCAGTTTAACGTCATGTGACATGGATGAAGATGCTATGTATTTTAACATCATGCATCATGGACGCTTATGGATTTTTTGCAGTTTATTGTTTTGAAACCAGGATGTTGTACTATTCTGTTTTCAGTCTTGTAGCTAAAACCATGGGGGAAGTGCGGTTTTTAGTCTTGTAGCTAGGATGATGGGGGTTTGGGTAGCTTTTAGTCTTTCATAAAATACATGGGTGTTGTGTAGTTTTTTAGTCTTGCAGCAAGGACATGGGGGTTGTGGAGTTTTTTTTGTCTTGCAGAAAGGACATGGAGGATATGTAGTTTATAGTCTTATAGTAAGGACATGGGGCGGTGCAGTTTTTAGTCTTGCCGAAAGGATATAGGGGCTATGTTGTTTTTAGTCTTGATGTAAAGACATGGGGGCTATGCAATTTTTAGTCTTGCAGTACGTACATGGGTGTTCAACTACAAAAAGTATTTATTTAATAATATTTCATTGGTTGGAGTTATAATAAGATCTCCATCCATTGAGATTAAGGAATAAACTCCATTTGAATAGACCTTATTTATGGAATAAGTTTCGTCCCACTTTGGATCGTGATTTGAAGGTTTATTTTTTTGATATCATTGGAACCTAAGGAAAAATAACAATTCTCTTTGATGAAATGAATGGAGGTGAAATTTCTTGTTAAAATCCCATGTTATTCTATTCTTACGGAGTTCTAAATGATGCAAAGTATGAAATCTTTTCTCATCTAAACGTTCCAACTCATTGAATCGTTTTTGAGACTTCTCATCTATAAAAAACTGATCATAGATTGCAACTTTGAGTGAAGGAAATTTCATTTCAATTGGAAATACTTCTTCTGTTACATATACCAATGAATAATGATTTTCTTGGGTTTCAGTACAAGTATTGGACCGATATTCCCAGAAAGCATTCAAAAGTTTATCAGGCCAAGATTTCTTATCTTTTTCAACCATTTTTCTAAAGTATATTTGATATGGTCCTATTGAAAGCCTCTATTTGTCCATTAGCCACTGCATGATAGCGAGATGAATGGTTGGATTTGATATTATATTTCTGATATAACTGTTTTTCTTCAATCATACAAAAATTGGTGCCTTTGTCTGTCAAAATAGTATGAGGGACACCAAATTTGGTGATGATATTAGTTTTGACAAAACTAACATTGCTTTTTGATCCAACTTCTTTGAGAAGTATTTCCTCATCCCATTTAGAGAATATGTCAGTAAAAAAAGGATATACTTTAACTTCATAGCTGTGGTTGGAGGATAAGGCCCTACTATATTCATTCCCCATGTGGAAAATGGCCAGGATTATTTAAATGTATGTTGAAACTTTAGATTTTGAAGAATGAAGTTGTCATGTACTTTCTAGTGATGCCATTTCTTAGTCATGTCTGTGAAATCCTATGTTATTGATGGCCAAAAGTATCTAAGCCTTCAGATCGGATCAGAGAGTCTGTACTAAGATTGGTGGGCACCATAAGCTCCTGAATGTACTTATTTTATGACAAATACAGTCTCTTATCCATCAATAAATCTAAAGTTAATTCCATCAAATCCTCAGTTGTTGAAGATCTTTTGGTGGTATGGACTATCATAAAGAGTAAAATTAGCCACTCATCATCAGATCTGTTCTTTTTCATCCCTATTCGGCGGAAGTACTCCATTTTGAAAATATTTCTTGATGGGTGTTCTCCATCCTGTGGTATGACCATATGGATTATAAATAGGTCTAATTTCAATAATTTCCTCCATTCTGGTTTGAAAAAAATGTTAGACCATTTGGTGATGAGCTATGCTAATGACTATCTAATCCTGATTTGGATCATCCAATATTGTAGCTATATTAGCCAGTAACACTCTAATGTAATCACACAAATGAATTAATTCTTCTTTTATGATAGATTATTATCAATTTATTTTCTTCATTACCAATTCTGAATCAACTTTCACTTTTAAGTAATTCACTTTCACCTAAAGTGCCAATTACAAACCAGAAATGAGGGATTGATATGTTTCCTCATTGTTGGTACCACCTTCTGACAATAGAAAAAAATTAGGAAACACTACCTTTTCTAGGGAAGTAAGGACAATTCATAACACAACTTTGTTATGTTTAATATTTTACATTATCATCCCTGTTGGACTTCTAGAAGCACCATCAAAATATATTTCCCATTTTCTTGAATTATACTAAATAGAGAAGACCTATTCTTCCGTAAATTTATTATTTAATGATATGTCTTCGGCATATGGATTCTTAGCAAATAATTCAAACAGAGCTTGGCATTTTATTGCATTTTGTGGCATAAACTTCATATCCAACTGTTGCAGGATAACTACCCACCGTGCCAGACACCCTGTTAGCATAGAATGACTGAGGATATATTTGAGCAGGTTATTGCAAGATACCAATTGGATCTCATGATGTGCAGGTAGTGCCTCAATTTCTGAACTGCAAAGATTAATGCTAGGCATCACTTTTCAATACATGAATACCATGTTTCTGCATCAAGAATAGTTTTACTGAGATAATAACGGTTGTTTTCATTACCAAAATCATACTTTTGAGTAAGGAAGGCACCCAATGATCGCTCTAAAGGTATCACATAAAGAATAAGTGATCTTCCTTCAATAGTTGGAATTAATACTCTTAGACTCAAGAGATATTTCTTGAGGGTATCAAATGATTCATGATAGTATTTAGTCCATTGGTCGGTCACTATCTTCTTCATTAATCTGGTGAAGGGTAAACACTTGCCTGCCACATCGGCAATAAAGCACCGAATATAGGACAAGTTTCCATGGAGTCCTTTTAATAATTTCAAATTTCAAGGAGGTGACATAGCAAGGATTGATTTTTTTTTCTCAGGATAAAATTCGATACCACGATTGCATACAACGAAGCCAAGGAACATTCCTAAGGTTACCCTAAAGGCACATTTTACGGGGATCATCTTCAAACTGTGTTGCTGAAGTTTATAGAATATGGAATCCAAATCAGCCAAGTGATTAGAACATTTTATTGGTTTGACCACCAAATCATCCACATAACATTAAAAAAACTTCCCTATGAAGGGTTTGAATATATGGTGCATGGCATGTTGGTATGTTTCACATACATTCTTTAAGCCAAAGGGCATTACCCGATACCAAAACACACCTTGATGGGATCTTAAGTCTATAGATCCTTCATTAAATGGGGCTATATGGATTTGATTATATGCAGAGTAGCCATCCATGAAGGAAAGAGCTTCATATCTAGCCATCACATCAATTAAAAGATCTATAATGGCAATTGGAAAATCATAATTAGGACAATGCCGATTATGATCTCTGAAATCAATTAAAACTATGATTTTTCCATTCTTATTTTTCACTAGAATAATGTTGGCCAGCCATTTGTTATATTGAACTTCCCTGAAAAATTTATCCTTTATTAGCTTATTAGCTTCAGCATCAATTTTAGAGGCATGAGTTGGGTGTGTTCTTTTTTGCTGCTTTCTTGAATCCATGATGTTCTTCTAGAAAACCCCAATGATGGGTGGCTACATCAGGATCAAGTCTTAGAATTTCACTATAATTTCAAGAAAATATCTCTCGATGCTGCTTTAGAAATGAATTTTACACCTCTTTCTCTTTAGAGGTCATGGACACACTAATTAGAGTGGGGCATAGATCTTCTTTTGTGCCCATATTTATTTCTCTGATCTCATCCACAATGTTAGATACACCTTCCTAAAATGATGGAGGACCATCCCCAAGATATTCCTCTTCTTCTCTATTACGTGTTACCTCTTTTGTTTATAATTTCATAGTAAATGATGAGTCAAAACTCTCTGAGTTAGAAGGGGAGTCAATATTTGAACATCCTGAAGAGGTGGCCACCATATTTGAAATTACTAATGACGAAGGTTCTTCTTGTGGTAGTAAAGAGGAGACATGGTATTAGGAGTCAACATCTTTTCCTTCCTCTAGTATTGCTACAACTTATTTTGTTCAGATTTACAGGGTAGAGGCTTGCTGCAGTTCAATGGATGAAATGAAGACATCTCTATTTAAGCATCCATCACTGCATGGTGGATCAACATTTTATATCATGCTATCAGACTCAGTTGTCATCATTGAAATTATGGAACTTACTAGATGAGTGCATAGATTTGGTTTTAACAATTCAATTTGATTGATGGTTATCACATAATCTGTGCTCAAATGTTTGAATGGATTTTTTGGGATCTTTTCCAGTTCATTTGGATCATTAACTCTGATTATCTCCTTTGTTATGGAATTCGTTTCTTTTGTGTGATAAAATTCTGCCTCAATGTATTGAGATTCACATGTTTTGAATGGAGCCTTGTCACCATACAATGTAAATATTTGACCATTAAAATAATACGTATGAAATTGGTGGTATGAAGAAGGTATGGACACATGTTGATGCGGCCAAGGCCTTCCAAGAAGATTATTGAGGCTGTGTCCTGATGAACAACCATGAAGTTTGAATTTGATACAAGATCTCCAAACTAAGTTTTGACTGTAATTTTTCCCAGAGGTTCTTCCTAATTCTGATCATAATCTAGCAACATTAATGTGGAAAGAGGTAAGTCAGATTCAGCCAGGACTAATCAACAATGTGTATGAACATGAATGAGGTTGACTTCAGAGCCATTATCAAAAAAGTCTCATTATATGTCTACATCATTGTATTTTCTAGAAAAATACGAGTTTCTTCTGTGACCATATACAACATAATCTTTATCTTCACCTGTAAAAGATATGACTACATGAAATTTTGTAGGATCATTCTCTATACGGTAAACCTCAACAGTAGCAACATCAGTTTAAAACTCTTAAGAACATGAAAAACCCTCATTGTGTGCTTCCTGAATATATTTTGATAGATTCATAGCATCCAGAATTGATAACTTGTCCAATACATGAGGCAATTATTTCAAGAAATCATACATTTTTTCCAAAGTCCTGTGTTTACTAGCTTGGAGATGCAGGTTTTCAAGAGCTTTGGATGTTGATGCTTCTAAGGTAGCTATATCCTATGTCAAAGTAAAAGATGAAATTACTTCTGGATTTGGTAGATTAGACTGACTTGGTCTATCCATTTATTGAGAGGAAGAAAGTGCGACTTCTATTCTATCTGACAATATAATTGTGTTAGAATTGAACTTGTCTTTCATGGAAGAAACTCCTTGTTCTCTTTGATCCCGCTGAAGGGATCTTCCACGAGTTTCTACTACATATATGGTTCAAGTAGGGGTAGATTTAAAATTTTGGTTTCTATAATTACCATCTCTTCCCCTGTATCATTAACCCTATCCTCTTCCTCTATTTCCCTAATTAGGGTTAAGGAATTCTAGCTCATTATAATCAGAATCACCGTTAACATAAGGATCCATTAAGTGTATCACATTGAAGGAACCAAAGATCAACTCTTCATCTGATTAAGATTCTTCTTGATAGGTTAATTTTGGTTGTTCCATTTGGCGGGGAGGTACCTGTACTTTTGAAATAGATGGCATGAAATCAGCCAAGGTCAAGGAAAACTTTGGCCTTAACATTATCTCATCTTCTTCTGACTTCTCTTTGTCCTTATAATCACTTTTCTTCTTTGAGGACAAATGTTTGATGAAGATGGTGTTGTTGTGCCATGAGCGGAAAAAGACACAATCATTTGTTTCAATAGTGTTCATAAAATGGAATGAGTTCCATTTATCATTTTAATAATCATCCAATCATCATATTTCTACACATTTTTTACTTTTGAATTCATTCCATTCGCCTTCTTCCTCTGGATTAGTAGCAGTAACTCATGCTACTTGAGCTGATGAACTTTTCAGTTTCACTTATCTAGAATCTACCATCTATTTCCAGAGGATCTTAAAAACAAAACATTCCTTGATGGGATGCCATAAAATCTGTTTAAAGGTACAATAATTTGGAATATCTTTATCTCCTCATTTATTTGGTTTATTTGGCCTTTGAAACTGAACCAAATTGTTTTCCAGGGATTAGATGAAGTAACTAGGAACTTTTTCATTTCAGAATGATTAACATTTATTCATTATTTCCTCAAAATATTTCCACCTTTGATCTCTTTGATCATCATAATGAGATGGTCATTGTTCCTGATACTCAAGAGGCAGAGACATTCGGTATGATGAGGGTCTTGAAGTAGAAGTAGGTACAGGTGCGTGCTTCAGTGTAACTGTAGCAGCTTTTTCCTTTCCTATGCTCCTACCAGGAGATTATGTAATTACATGATTTTTAGATTTAGTTTCTATAATAGAGTCTTATATCTATTGAGTGATTGAAGTTAGGTCTCGAAACCCTCCTATGAATTTCACATGGATCAATGGTATTTGTAACTCATTACGTAGATTTTCCAAAAAAATTGGCTACAATTTTTCTTGAGGGAGTGCTAGACTAAAAGAATATGTTTATCCTTTCTCTCATGCAATGAAATCTGAAACTCTTTCATTCTCCCATTGTTTACAATTATTAAGATAAAAACTATCATCTTTGGTAGTGTTGAGCTAAATAGAAGAAGGAATTTATTGAAAATATCTTCCCATCTAGTAATTGATGGAGACTGTAAATTTGTATACCTGAAAAAATCTAGTCGCCGTAATGACTGCACAAAACACATAAGCATTACAACTTCTTGTTTTTTGAGGAGTTCCCATCATGGGATAACAACGAGAAAAAAATGTATTATGTGTTTTTCCAAATCTCATGAACTATTAATGATTGGGAATGTGGTATTCAAAAAATTTGGCGGGGGATGAATTGCATCCACCCATTCAGGGTAATATCTCTTTTCTGGCTGAATCGGTGCACATCGTTCCTCCATAGCTTCCAATCGAGTAATTAATTCTTCAATTTTTTTCATAAGTATTTGGGGAAAATCTAGACGAGCTTGAACGTATGCATGTACAGTAACCAGATCATGAGTTGGTACAATGACCGTAAAAACCACTAACGGTGGTGCTGAGATTTTCCATGGATAACCCATGGGAATATGCCTATCAGTATGTATGTGATCTTACCATGATTATGTACCCAATGCATGGAATTCATTATCTATAACTATAGTTAATACAAATCCTTTTTTCTGAGGAGCTTTTATAGGATGTGAAAGTTGAGGACCTACCTGGAGAGTATGTCTAGTAGAAATGATGCTTCAAAGTAACTCTTTATTGAGTCTTTTTAACTCTTTCATTTCCTCTTATTATTGTGAAAATCACTCTTCAAGAAAAATATATTGACCTTCTCTAGTGGAAAATTGAGATGAAATACGACCTTTTACTTTACCCTTGTTAAATTCCTTTCATAGGGGTCGGTGTTGGTTATTTGAAGGCATACCTATATTCTGTGTAAGCCTCTAATTTCAGGTATGCACACCTTCTTTATTAGCCTCAGTGTGTACTGTATCATGGACAAGAACTCCATCTTCTAATTCCCCTGAACTGGACTCATTTTCTGTAAGGTCTTTTGCAGGGGTGTTAATGACATTCCCTGACACATAATGCATCAATAGAATTATGTTAATATTTTTGTAATATCTTCTCCCTCTGTATCATTTATGATACTATGTTCTCCTATATGATGAATTTCGGGGAAATTTTTGGCAGATAGTAACCGAAAGGGAATCCTCAGATAGTTTAGTTGTATGCTTTCATTATGGCTTCTTCCCTAATGGGGAGAAAACGTACTTCCATTGAGGAAGGGATTACCGATTTGAAAACCCCCAGTCCTGTAGGCTGGGTCTGTTCCTATTCTTCTTCTTCAAATCATTGAACATTGTTTAATGAATTTTAGGGTTGAATTAAATGATCCCCAACATTGCAAGCTAGAGTGATTATTGAACTTCTATGGATGAAATTCATGCAAAATGCTCTTACGATTTTTCGAATTTTGGTTCGGACATTATATGGAATCATTATCCAACAACATCTCAAATCACCTATTTCGCAATATGTATTTTCTATTTTAAACATTTACATTTTATGATGCCTGATATATTCTAAGAAGGATGCCTGCTCATGATTCTCATTTTCTTGATGTAAAATTAGCTCAACAACTTATTTTCTTTGGGCCTAACTATGATGAGAGCTGGTTGAGGCCTATTCATGTGCGTACATTCAATTACATAAAAAATCTATAGGTTATGGCTGATTGTGAGCAATAACATTGCATGAGACCACTTTTGGCGAACTCACTAGTACAAAAACTATTTTTTAGGTCACCCTTTTTCACGTCGGTTTTTTAGAACCGACGTGAATATATCTAAAAATTGATTTTTCACGTTGGTTATTATATAACCGACATAAGAATACATTTTCCCTGTTTTTTTACATTGGTTATATAAGAACCGACGTGAAAAATCTATTTATCTGATTTTTCACGTCGGTTATTATATAACCGACGTGTAAAATCAATGTACATAACTTTTCCATGTCAGTTATTTAATAACCGATGTGAAAAATCCATTTCCATAAAAATATTTTAAAATTTTTGTATAGTTTTCACGTCGGTTATTAAATAACCGACGTGAAAAATCGATTTTATGACTTTTCCACATCGGTTATTTAATAACCGACTTTAAAATAGATTTTTTCACGTCAGTTCTTTGATAATGAACGTGAAAAACTTTAAAAAATGTAGTTAATTTTCGAAGCTTTAATTTGACATGTCACAGAGCTCAAACGGAGTTACGGATTAAAAGTTATGGCCTTCAGAAGTTAGCCTTCCTTAAGACATCGTTTAGAGATGACCAACTTCGGAAGGCCATAACTTTTAATCCGTAACTCCATTTGAGCTCCGTGAGCTGTCAAATTAAAGCTTTAGAAATTAACTACATCTTTGTAGATTGTTTTCACATTAGTTATTAAATAACCGACGTGAAAAATTGATTTTATCATCAGTTATTAAATAACTGACTTGAAAAATAAGTGTCAATTTTAATATCTATTCAAGTCGGGTATCATGAAACCGACGTGACATATAATTTTAGTATCCCGCGTACGCGAAATTTCAATTTTATTACATCGTGGGATCAATATTTTGAATTGCCGCCTAAAATTTTTAATACCGCATTTTCTCTTAGCATCACAATTATATGTTTCCATTATACACATATCATAATTTAACTATCATTTATTTCAACCATTATCGTTCCCCCAAATCGACTTGTTTGATCTTCAAAGTGAATCAATTATTTCTTCTTTCCACGATCTCGTCAAGGTATGTTTAATCATATGTTGACGATTTGGGGTTTTTATGTATTGTTTTCTTAATTAATATACCATTTTACGATCATTTCATTCAACCAAAATCATTTCACCTAATAAACTTGTTTGATCTTCCACTTGAATCAATGATTTTTTTTCCGCGTCCTCGTCACGGTATTTGTAATTATTTTCCCATGATTTATATTTTCTATGAGTAATTTCCTTGATTGATATAAAATTAATTTAATGATTATTAATTTATTATAATGATGTATGATTGTTTGTATCATGGAAAAACTATAAATCCTCCAACGGATTCAAAAATTCTTTCGTAGATGAAGCTATGATTGCCTTCTTCAATCTATCCTCGAAAAAAATATCAAACTTCTGATGGTTATAACTTTGGATTCGTAACTCCGTTTCAGCTCTATGACCTGTCAAAGGAAATATTAGGAAATTTTCTACAAGATGTTAAAATTTTTTACATTGTTTATTTAACAACCGATGTTAAAAACACCTTTTAACGTCGGGTTTTTTATAAAACGACGTAAAAAATGGCTTCTTAAGGCCTTTTCATGAATGTATGTCACGTCGGTTTTTAAAAAACTGATGTAAAAAACCATAAAACCCCATTTTTTACGTTTCTTATTAAATAACTGACGTAAAAAATCAAATGTTTAATGTCTCTTTCCATAACGTCGCCTAAAAACCGACGTTAAAAAGCAAAAAAAAATGACGTAAAAAAAGGTTTTTGTACTAGTGACTTTACTGATTTTGGAGTTTAGTGAAATTAAATGATCCATGTGTACCCCATCCTCTAATATGAACACTAGATGGGGAATCATAAATTAACTCGTTTATCCTATTTAGAGCACTAAGGCATGCACGCTGAAAGATTATCTGCTCTTTTGAACCTTTGGATGTTGGGAAATTGAGAGAGACGCCGTGTCAATTTGTCATTGCAACCCTTATATTACCTTTACCTAATTTTCATATTCATCATATGGTAATATTTTGGTTTTAAAATAATGAAGATTATTCCATAAATTGAGACAGATATCATAAAGATAATATTTTTTCATAAATTTTGGAATGTTATATTGTGAATTTTCTAATGTCCAGAACTTGACTAGTACTTCTCTCTTAACCAATTGTTTCATCGTGTTTAACAATTCCTTATTGTCTTTCTCTAGAGGTTTCTTCACTTGGTCGGACCAAAGTGGATGATCTGTATTAGAAGACAAATGACCCAAGGGAGATTTGGAGAATAAACATTCCATTTGAGATTTCTTCTAGTTGTGAAAGTGTTTCACCTATCATTGACAAGGCATCAAACATGACTGGCCTTGTGTTTGGATGTTCCTCAAGATAAGAGGACTTTCTCATCACTATATTGTCAATTATAGATTTATCTTGAAAATACAAAATACTACTGAAGAGAGGACATTTGCATCGAATTCCATGTTAGGGATAATCACCACGGTGGATTACAAAAAGGGATAAAACTTCTTTCTCCTTGGTCTTCTGGACACATGGAGGGTTTCCATGGCTCTCATCTAGAGATAGTCACACTGTATTGACCAAAGTTTCATGAATAAAGACATGATGATGAAGTGTCTAATGAGGAACTTTAGAATTACTACTACCGCTCCCATAATTGGGTAATTAGAGGATAGGATCTTGATCTACAATAGATAAATGTATGAAGGCTTCAAGAACTCCAACATGAATAGAAGACAAACCGCAGTTTGACTCTTGATTTTCCAAAATTTATTGGTGATTATTCTTCTTTTATTTTATCTTATACTAAGTTTGGGACACTTTCTAGGAAAAGTGGTTATGATGGGTAACTCTATGTGTCTGCCTTAGGGTGGTTACTGGAACAGACCAATTAACTCAAATTAGAAAGGAGGTATGTTCTCGATCTTGTTGTACATATGATATGTGGGAGTATACCGCATGACCCTCCTGGAATTAAATGGAGGATTGTATATACTTTGGAATGGAATGAATATGTGGCATCCCATGTTAGGGGATATATTTATTTGTTTGTTTCCCTAGTATGACTGAAGTGGTTGTTATAATATCCTAGCATGCTTCTAGAATATGGGAAGGGATTTGCGTCTGCCCTTTCACCATTGATAAGATGTGTTTGGTGACTTCAGTGGTCAGAATAGGAATATTCTTCCATTCCGTATCTGGAGTAGGTTTATCTGTCTCATCCTGTCCTCCTTTTCCAATCAATGGATATTGATAGTACTCATGCATAGGGGAAGAGAGTTGGGTCTTCCACAAATTTTTCATTGGAGATTTCTGACTGACTTCTCCAAGTGATACCAAACGAGACTGTTGGTAGAATTGATGAACAGTGGATGTTGTATGTGTCTGATTTCTATTTCAAATCACATATAGTCGATAGAGTTCATTCAATACTAGCAGGCGATACTGCTGGTATAATTGGTGATTGTAAATAGGTGTATGTTTCTGCTTTCCATTTTCCACCACATTAGATTGGTGGGATTCTTTAAATGATGTCAGACAAGCCTTCTGACTTGATGATAGCTTATAAGTAGTTGTATGTTCTTGTTTATGGTACTTCACTAGATTTATTTAGTGGAACTGATGGGTTGCTTCCAGATGAGTCTGCTTAAGAAAAAAATTAGGACGGATATGTGTACGTGAACGTTCATTATTTTCTATCAAGTTAGGTTTATTGGATTATCTGGGGAAGGTAGAGATGAGAACCTGCTCCCTGTTGACCATAATTTGTCCTTGATTATTCTTCTTGCATGCCACAGTCCAAGAGACCTGGTCCAGACATCCAGAATTAACTCCCCCATAATGTTGGGGGTTCATTACCCCCCAATACTATTGGCGGTGATTGCTGGTGGTAGTCCTCAGGAAGGACTCCTGAATTCTTGAATTGAGACCCTGAGTAACCTCACGATCCAACTCCATGTAGTACAGGAGGGATTTATTATTGCGTTCCTGGGATAAGGACCCGAAACAGTTGAGGATAGTGGTTGGAACCTTCTACTTCTTGATCATCGGTCATCGTTGGAAAGATTATTGAGGATTGTTATTGACCTGAAGGGAATGTCGAGAAGCCTCTAAAGTTGAGATTGTAGCATGCTGGTGATATTCCTTTATCATCACATTAGATACCCACCATTGAAGATGCTGGGTTGGTGATGATGTCTTTCCCGTGGATGGGGATCTATCTTGAGCAGCAGAAGGGATGTTCACAGATATTGTCTTGAATAAATCTATTTTGGAGTGAAGGGAATTCTGAGTAAACTTGAAACCACAACCAAATCCATTAAAGAAACATATTTATAGATTTTTAGATGCATGATTGATTCCTTTTTCTAGTATTCCATTTTCAAATGATAGGGCCATAACAGGTCGTTAACATTATTTACATGGTTAAGGATTCACATCGACTTTACCATTTTTGTTTTTTAGTTCTTTGAAACATGCATTCTAGTTTTACGAATTACTACTTTTATGTGGTTTCCATTGGATTTATTTATGGACCGAAAACATACAATAGTTATTTATCCATAGGGGACCTGATTTCCAATGGAATCCACTCATTAAGTCTGAACTTCATTATACTTAAGAACGTGCATTGGTCGAGAGGATGGGAGTTCAAACTCATCAAACCCTTTTGGGGATAATTATTGTCTACTCTGAGACTCTATTTGTAAATTAAAGATATTTTCATGAATCCTAATTAATTCACCAAGTATTACATAATTTTTCCTTAAATTTTTCAATCACTTATTATCATATGTAAAATTTTAAATCCTTAGTATGCATTCAGGGTTCTTCACTAATGAGGATATCCATATATATTCAAGGTTCTCCATCAATTCTATCCTCCAATATACTATTTCATGATTTTTTAATCTTTATTATGATGATACTGATTTTTAATCCACTCTGTGGGGAAATCTGGAATTTATTATCATCTAGGGAGATAAAGGTTTGGATTTATTTTGGGATCGTTCCCATAAAATGGGATACCTACATATCCTTGTAAAAAAAATCAGAACCCACATAGGTCTGCGAAAGTAAATGGGACACATCACACCATTTAAGGTCATGAGATAAATACCTAGACTTATAGTTTAATTTCATGTGGTATGGACATCTAAGTGGAATTTGCTTAGTCAAAACATTGTGTGGGACTTATACAGAAGCAGCCCAATGGACATGGAAAGAATATGTGTTTCCCAATACGATCAGAATTTGTTGCGAATATGGCCTAAGGAGATCTTGGTTAATTTAAGGTATTAGGTTTGAACCTCTAGGAGGCAACCTACATATCCCATATAGATGGAAATAAAATCCCAAGAAGATTGATTATGTCTCATTGGAGAATACAGTTCTTTGATAAAAATGAGTTTGGGACTACTTCCTGAAAAAGATGCCTTAATGATTTTGGGGCTTTAATTTGGGGATTATTATTAAAGAGGATTCCTAGATTAAGGGAATTAGGGTTTCATTCTTGATGAGGATATCTAGTGATCTCGGGCCCTGATATGGCTTCCTATATATCCCCATTATGGTGGGAATCAGAGTTATCGTATTTCATTCAATTGCGATAATGTCGTGACTAAGAAAAATCTCAAAGCCCACGTGAGTCATACTCAGTGTGAGAAACAAGATGATATAAAATATTCAACAAAAAAATTCACACATTCAATTTTTTCCTCCTCCATTAGTGGAAGAGGTTGCCTCGACCATGGAGAGGGTGAGACAACAAGGGAAGAGGGTGAGATAAAGATCCTTCCCTATGTTCTCTTTACATTGGACTAGTGTCCAATGAAAGGAAGAATTGATAATGGTTAGTGGATTACACCAGAATGGATTCCCTAAAATAGATCATGGTAGCGGAGGGAGACTTATCCTATACATTCATGGAAAATAAAGTGTGAATCATACCTTCCCTACTGGAGACCTGCAATTTTGGTTCATCTCTTTGAGAAAGGAGAGGTCAGGACCCGAACCCTCTTCCAAACTAGGAACTCCCCAACAATGTTTGTAAAAGAATGTTCAATGTGACTGTGGATATAAAAACCCAAAAACATTTTATGTATCCTAACTCTCATATAAAATATATGTGGGAAACATATGACCGTGGAAATAAAAACCCAAATAGGAGATAATATGACATGTCTTTCCCAAAGGTTTGATAGTTTAAGAGGTTTTGGTAGAGTTCTGAACAAAATCCATTTTTGAAAAGGGAGACAATGATGTAGAATCCTTTTCATGAATGTATTTGAGGAAGGATTTATGGCTTATAGACTAAAGAGAGTAAGTGAATCAAATTTGGTCACCCATGTAGAGAAGGTTGCACAAGTATGGGCACACAAGTAGGCTTCAGCGACCTAATGTTCACTTAAGAGAAGAACAACCTGTATGTTAATACTTGGGTGAGACCTTTACAAAGCCTTCAAGAGTATTCATAGGTGGTCCTAGGAGAGGGGTGCTCAAGTTCCAATGAAAGGAATAGCTGACACACAAGTATTTCGGACTTGGGAAGGTTGAAAGCTTTAGGCGCACAAGTTTTATGGTTTTCAAACACTAAATGTACTTAATATAAATGATCTTTACTTAAATCCTCCACTCAAAGTGTTGAATAACTATCTTGAATGTTTTAGAACACTAGGCAAAAGTACTAGGAAATATAGAACATCAATTGGTCTTCATGGAAATTCTTCCATACAAATGAAGTCCCCAAAGGTATATATATAGGAAATAATAGAACATTGGGTGAAAGGAGTTTGGGCGCGCAAGTGACTTGAGTTCCATATTGGGATGCATATGTACCTTGCATACCGACAATGTTTTGTCTTTACTAGGGTTGCACTTTGAGGACTTAGCCTAAATCATTACTTCATTCAAATCCAACATAGTGGCACGCAAGTATTTGTGGGTAGGTACCTTGGGTTCCATTTTAGGGACTTATCCAAAAATAATTGATCCATAACATGGGGGCTGCACCCCCGCACCCCATCTTGGGATCAGTGTGGGGCTATGGTCCCGACCCTTCGGGCCAGTGCCTTTTCTACCGTCATTGACCCACATGAAAAATGTAGAGTCACACTGCAATATTTTCGGTCTTATTTGAGGTCTTTTGAGTCATGACAAATGGAAATACATCTTCAATTGCGGGGATGTTCTCGTAACAAATTTCATGGTGTCTACAGGTACCCTTTTAATTCTTTGTACATGGGTGAATGTCTTGTTTGATCTAGGTGGGATTCACTCTTTCATATCACTTTCCCTTTTCCATGCATTGGAGTTAGAGGTAGAGAGGATTCTAGTTCCCTTGGTGATAACTATTTCAGTTTGAGGTTGAGTTTACATGATTGATGCATGTAGAGACTGTGATCTAGTGTTCGGGAAGAAACACTCTTGGGAAGATTTCTTATGTTTAGAGATACAACTATACGACATAATCCTCAACATGGATGGGTTGTATTTAGTGTTTGATATAAAGGATTTCTTTAGGAGGTGGGTTGTTTTCTTCAATGATAATAGAGATCCAGTAGTGTTTTTTGGTGAGCGATACCCTCAGATGGGTCAGAGGTGTATTTTTTCCTTCTCATCCTTGATGGATGAGCATATGATGAGTTTTTCAGAGGCTCAATAGTTGGTGTTTCTTTGGGTCATAGATGAGTAATCTAATGTATTTGTAGAGGAGATTGTTTCATTACCCCCTTGATGAGAGATCAAGTTTGAGATCAAGCTACAACCAAGAGTGTCCCATATCTCGATGTCACCATATATGATGGTTCCTTATGAGTTGCGAGAGCTCTGTATACATCATGATGGTCTATTTTAGTGTATTTTTTTGATGAAGTTTTTCATAGTGGGGTGAACCATTTTTTTGTGAAGAAGGTTGATGGATGTTTGTGGTTTTATATCAATTATAATCGATTGAACCAAGTAATAGTGAATAACCACTATCCTCTTCCATGGATTGATGATTTATTCAGCAAATTGAATGGTGAATGTTGGTTCTCAAAGATTAATTTGTGGTCATGATATCATTATATTTATGTTAACGAAGAGGATATCCCGAATACTTCTTTATGTTGTCATCATGGGTGTTACGAGTTTTTTTTGATGTCGTTCGATGTGATGAATACTTCAGCTGTGTTAATAGGGTTAATGAATACTGTGTTCCATGAGATCTTGGATATGTTTTTGGTTGTTTTCATCAATGAAATCCTTATGTACTCTATATATTAGGAAGAGCATGATGTGTATCTGTGTGCTGTTTTGGGAGTAATTCTCCGTGAGAAGTTTTTTGGGAAGTTTATGAAGTTTGATTTTTGGGCTCAAGAAGCCTATTTTTTTGTGAATATTGTATCATAGTATGGACTAGTTATGGATCCATTGATGATAGAAGCCGTTGTGTCTATGGAAGTCTCCAAGATTGTTGAAGAGGTGTGATGTTTTCTTGGTCTTGCATGATATTACAGGAGGTTCATAATCGATTTTTCTCAGGTTTCAGATCCAATGAAACCATTGAATAGAAAGGATAAAGTATTCTTGAGGACTTATTAGTGTTACAATACTTATAAGTATCTGATGGATAGGTTGTTTAGTGGTTCTGTTCTACATTATCCAGTGGAAGGAGTTCAGTTTGAGTTTTTCTATGATGCGTCACATCTAGGGTTGGGAGATGTTTTGATGCATTAGAGATCAATCATTTCATGTGTCTCTTGATAGTTAAATCCCCATGATCATACCTATATTACCAATGATCTCAGGTTTGTGGTGTTAGGGTTTTCCTTGGTGTTTTGGATATATTACCTCATCATCAAGTGTTTTATGGTCTTCACCAATCATAAGAGCCTAAGGTACGCATTCTTCTAGATTGATTTGAACTTGAGTAAGTTTCAGTGGGTAGTGTTATATTAGTATTATGACTTCATGATTTCATTTAAACCTAGAAAGGGTAATTCTGTGGTCGATGCATTGAGCATGAAGTTGTGTAGTAATGTAGAGTGTGAATCTGGTGATTCTTGGAGTGTGATAGAAAAAATTTCAGAATTGCATCTTTATATGATTGAAGTCGTGTGAATAGGAAATATTTTTCAGATGACGGTGCATTAATATCTAGTGAAATAGGTAGAAGAAACCTAGTTGGATGATCTTGAGGAGGAGGTCTGGAGGGACTGAGTTGTTTATGGAGAGGCCTCTAATGGTTGGTCTGAAGATGAATAACACTGAGTGTTGTTCCAGGGACGAATCTTATTTCATTTTTCATTGTGTGAGATTTTTCTCAGAGATCTGTATAGTACACCATTGGTGGTGCATCCTGGCATGAAATATATATACCAAACTTTGTAGAAGTCATTTTTGGTGGCTTATGTTGAAGCATGCAGTTTTAGGGATTGCGTCTCACTGTTTGGTCTTCTAGAGGTGATGTCTGAGCACTGTGTTCATATTGGTTTTCTCTAGTAGTAATATGTTCCTTATTGGAAGTGGGAGGACATCTTGATGGACTTTTTTACCAATTTACATTGATATCAGGGAGGATATGATGCTATATGTGTGGGAGCTATAAAGACCTGACCTTATTACATTACATAATCATGAATTTTAATCCAAAGATCACTTCCTTACATATTGAGGATATAATAAAAACATTACATTCAGTTCATATAGAGATTATATGACAAAAACATTACATTACACATTCATATAGAGATTATATGACAAAAACATTATTCAGTTCATTCAAAATATAAAACTTTTCAAATAAAACATGTTTTCTTTGAAAAATCTTCATGATATTTAAGTTAGATTCCTTATATATCATACACATCCTCATATCCTATAAAAATCATTTAAAAACAGTTTATAGGCACAACAACCTATTTAAGGGATATAAAATGAAGGAAATAACACATTATTCCACGAATACTTGTAACTTATGAAATCATTTTCAAAAAGATATACTTGTCACCATATAAGAAAAACGTGTGAAACTTCGGATTTCAATGAAATTTAAACAAAACATATAGACCATAAATACAACCCTAAAGGTATATTGAGGCATTAATTACATAATCTTGTTACCCTCTCAACTACCTTATAATTTATAACCATCATGGCTACCTTAAAATTTGTATAACCATCACAGTTACAGAAGGAATAACCATACATACGACCTCAAACATACACATAACCGATTAATTGGTGGGAGATATAGGTCCCACACATCATCATAAAAAATTCCCAATAACAATAACATAATCATACTACATGAATAATTGCATAAAAACAATGCTTTTTGAATTTCATTAAAATAAAATTTTAAAAGGGTGTTTTAAATGAAAAGCCCCTTATAAATATCATATAGTTGAAGAGAAACTTAATAGAGTAGATTGAATATGTATATACACAATAAATAATAATAATTAAACATAATATAAACAAAATTTATCAAATAAAAGTTTTTAATACCACATAAGTAATGAAGTAGAATGTTAACACAATGAACGGAAGTCAGGTTATGAATTCCCTTCCCTCCGGTTTGTCTTACATAAAAAAAGTTTAAACCTCTTTTATAATGGTATAAAGAGTGTTATTAATATATTAATGAAACATATTAATATTTATAATATCTTATATTATCATTTCATTTCATAATTTCACCTTAAATTGTTAGTATTTGTTCCATCTATTGTTTTGGGTGTGTTCTTTACATGATTTCCATGATAAGTTCATGATGGATATTCTTGTCGATTGGAAGTGAAACTCCCAAATTAAATAGGAATGGTATTTATATATTTCCAGTACCATAAACTATACCATTTATAATTTTGAATTCTGACATGAGGATGATTCATAAGTTAAAACTTTATTGATATTTGTTTAGGTTGTTTTGGTGATTCTTCAATCGCAATGAACTCGTTTTGTTTTATAAATAAATAAAATGTGTACAAATTTATTTCAGGAAATTATATATTATATAATAAATAAATAATAATCTTGTTTAAACATAAAAATGGTTTCATAAAAATTCTTGAAGTATGTAAAAGAAATTGAAATCACATCGTCCATGATGTCTGTAAATCAACACATCAAAGACCGTGTTTTCATTTCTTGAATAAGTGAGAGAGGAGGAAAAGTATAATGGTGAGTATTCCATAAAAATTATTAAATAAGGAATATTTAAGATACTATATCATTAATTATTCTTTGATAAGTGGAGGTGAGGAAATAAGAATAATATGAATGAAAAATTAAAATAAAAAAAGAACACAAAAGGGGATGTTTACCCCTTGATCTCTCCTCCTTGACATCCTCCTTATAGCCTTCGGTTTTGAAGTTTTGGTGATACCATAATCTATATGATACTAGGAAGAGACTTGGGAGGAGTATTGGTCAGAAATTAGGTATGTATCAAGGCTAGAGAGATGTTGGAGTAAGAGGGGAATGAGGGTGGTATTTATAGTGGAGGAGACGAGGTATTTTACAATATTTTAATCATTATTTTAAACTTTTTGCTCATGAGTATGAATAGTCTTAATTAATGTGATCCAAAATACTAATAATGTATTGTGAGGAAAAACAAAGTGGTATTAAATAACTTATTATGTCATAAAAATGTATTTAACTGATTATTTTAATATACGGTATTTTACTGTATTTTACTATTCATAAAAAATTCAAGGATTTCTGAAAAACTCCCAAAAATTAACTCTAACCATTTTTCAATGTGTATGATTAATAAATGATCACATTTTTTTGAAAATAATTTGTTAAATATTATTAAGTTAAATTTTAAATGAAATCATACTTTATTAAAAAAATTAACAATTTTAAAACAATAACTCAATTCATATCACCTTGAAAAATTAATCAAGATGTAATTATCTTAAAGACATAAGAAAATAAAAAAATAATATAATTTACACTTTATTAGGGTCATAATACTATTCATATTACCATTCATAAAGGTATGTTACTATTCACTAAAAATCAAGTTTGTTTCATCAAACTCCAAATAACTTACTGATCATAATTCCAGATGGCCGTTTTTCAAAATTCAAAAGATAGAAGTGGAAAAATTATGTTTAAAGTATAGTTATAAATATCTTCTTAAAATAAATTTTCATGCATTTAAATTTTTTTTAAATACATGGGGTTTTATATTAGTTGGACATTTAATGGAATAAGACCACTTCATAGTGATTAAGGAGTCAAGCTCAATGGAGGTTTTATCGAGGAAGAATCTAGAGGAGGTGGTGAGACTCCATGGAGTCACGAGGATGAGCTTTTGTGATCGATATACTCTTTTTAACTTTAGTATGTGGAAATTTATCTAGTATTATTTTGGTTCTCATTTATACCTTAGCACTGATTTTCATCCATAGATGGATGGCTTGACAAAGTGAACCATCCAAACTCTTTAAGACATGTTGTTCTCTTATGTCCTTGATTTGGGATGTTCATGAATGATGATCCAACCCTTGGTAGAGTTTTCTTACAAAAATATTTTTCACTCCACCATTATTAAGGTTCCATTTTAAACCTTGTATGGATGACCTTTCCATTCTTCATTGTGCTATACTGGGGTCAGTGAGTAATCAATTATTGATTCAGAACTAGTACAGAGCATGAAAGACATGGTTCAGGTGAATCACCTGATGATGAAATAAACACATGGCCATTAGAAATAAAATGTTGAGCATAAGATGATACCTATGGAGTTTAATTTTGGGGATTATGTGTTTCTGAAGGTGACTCCCCATCATAGGTAGTGAAGGTTTGGTTATGGGAGTAAGATTTTTCCTCAGTATGTTGGGCCTTTCAAGGTGTTGGCTCATGTTGGGGATGTGGAGTATTATATTGTGCTTCCCTAGAAGATGATTTAGACACATGATTTTTTCTCACATATTGAATATACATCATTATCTTCATGGAGAATCTCACATAATTGATTGGGGAAAGAACGATGTAGATGATGAAGTGAACTTCGAAGAGAAGCCTGTAGAGATCCAGGACCTCTAAGAGAAGGTGTTGTATGGGCATGATATCCATTTGGTTTGTGTCTTCTGGTTTCATGGTGGCATGTAGGAGAGAACCTAGAACCATGAGTCATATATACATGCTCAGAACATCAAAATATTTTATTATTAGCTCTTCTCTTATAATGCTATTTGTTTTTTGGTGGAATACCTTTTCCTAGTTTATGAGTTGGATCTCTCACTTTTTACTTATTATAGAATACTCTCTTTCCATGGGAGGTGAAGATGCATGTGGTATGCCATGTGGTTTCCATCTTTATCTCCATAAGGTTAGATTACTAAAATATACCACCATAGGTGGAAAATACTCAACGTGTAGTTCATATACTCATCGTGTCGAGCCCCTTGTGCTTGGATGTGGGTGGTTGAGATTGTGTGGTGGAGAGAGGTAAGAGAAGTATCTCATGGGGTGGCTATTAAGACTACACATTTTCTATTTCTTTAAATGGTTGGTTTTTTATTCTTGAGGATGAGAATGTTTTGAGTCATATCTAATGTAGGGTCATGGATCCATGTGGATCGACCCTTTGTTCATTTTTTAAGTCCAAGGTGCTTAAAGGTTGCTTAGAGGAAGTATGGAGTGGTTCAGTTTCTAGAGTTGAAAGTATAGAGATTTAAAAATGTGTAATAACTTTACATTATGTGAATATTTGTTTCATGATGTGTAATGAATCATGGTATGAAAAATTAATATAATAAAAAGGCGATGTGTGTTTTAGAAGAAATTAAACCCTAACGATTAGATGTCTAAAAATGGATTAAATGTCATGTAAATCCCTGATGTTATATGTTTTAAACATTTCCATACACTCAGGTTTTCATAACTTATAGCTATAACACCCCTCTCTCTCATTCTAGGTGACCTCAAAAATCCCTCATTAATGTTTTGGGGATTCTATTATCAAATATCAATTCCTAGATTACCTCCTTTGATCTGTAGTGATCTTTCTTCAATCCAAGGAATGTTCTACCTCATTTATTTTTGTTTCTTAAATTTGTTTCTTCTCGTTGCTATTTTATAGGTGATTTCAATGGATCTCCATGTTTTTAATGGATTCTTCTTGGTTGTTGGTTGGTACATTTGTGTTGTGATGTCCTTAAGTGGATGTAGTTTTTGAAGCAGGGGTGATCAAGATCCATAACATTGGTCTATTATCATGAAAAGAATCTTGACACCCCTTTACGATAGTGGAATCATTTATTATATATTTATTTATGTGAAATTGTATATCTAGCATGATTTATCCTCTTGGATTGTAATGAAATTGACATAATAATTATTTGAACTGGATTAAAGAATTTGTATCGATCACATAATGATGTTAGTGATTTATACCATGATAAGAGTTTTCCTCTTGATTAGCTACATAGTGCAATATCTATGCCTTTCCTGGACCATCATGTTGTTCTTGATAGAAATTGGTAAAGAATGTAATGTTTGAGTTAATAGATAATTAATTTTTTAACATATTAAAGAATTATGTTTAATGTATCTGGTTGTTATTGTAATTTGATGATAATAAAATTGTTTCAAGTATGAATTTTTAACTTAATTAGTTAATGAACATGAATCATATTGATTATTTTTCATAAAATAACTAAAGGTATGTTAAATTATTTGTTTAATTAATTTTTTAAAATCCTGTGATAGATTACTGCATAGTTTTCGCATTATAGGAACCTATGAATAATGAATTAGTTAATTTAAGATGGAATAATAACTAGTTGTTTCGTAAAAGATAATTCTTTTTTAGGGACTAAATTTCAAAAATTCTAGAAAATGATAAGTTTCTTTTTCTTTGGATCTATGAGAGAACGTTGTGTGTGAAGGATGAAAACCTTAATTTAGGGTTAAGATCCTGGTTTCTATGTTTGTTTTATACTGATTGTGATGTGATCAGGATATGAAACTTTTTAGGTGGGGAAGGGAGGCCTGAATGTGATATAATAATTAGATGGTTGAGCAGGGATGGCTGTTATGGTATGCATGGTAGGGAGTCCTAGTTTTTGTAGCTGTAGTTGATGATTTTGATGGTGAGATGCATCAGGATATGCATGTGGGTTTTGGGGAGGACGCCAGAGATGACCAAATTGGTTGAAACTGGTTGTACCCATTATTATGAAAGCATGATTCTTGATTAAATATATTAGTTGGTCGATGACCAGGTTGTTTGTTTGACATCTTTCCTTTCCCCACAACATGAGGTAGATGAATTGTCATGGTTTTTTACTTTGTTTGATATCTTAGGATGTTTTTATAGAATACTTGGTAATATAGAAAGTAATGTTATTAATAAATTAATAAATTTTTAACCAATAGGGTTGGAGCTTGCTGGGATGTAATGTTGAGGTTAATTCTAAGATATCATGGACTCAATATGCTTATTCATGGAGGGTGTTTATCTTTGTTGTGATGCTAAGGTAATGTTATATGAAATATAATTTTTTTTAATGAATTGTTAAATAATTAATTAATTTATAGTGAAATTGATTTAAATGAATAAAATTACTTAATGAATCTCTTTAAATGGTTGTGTGCTTAGATGATATAGGGTCTTTGTATTGGTGGTTGGGAGTCTGAGAGACATTAGCTTCAGTTGAGTATGAGACTAGGCTATGACCATAATGTGGTTGTGAGCTATATTATATATTTTTAATTTTGTGTTTCTATATTCCAATCTAAGCTTTTAGTAAGGAAAATAGACACCCTGGGGATTTTAATCCACGAAGGGTGTTTTCCCCAACATCCCAGTGGGAGGATGGATGGCTGACTACCCCCTTTGGTCTTGATCTATTCTCTTTGTAGTTACTTGTGATGGTATTTAAAATAGTTAATTTTCTCTATATATATGTGTAGAGGGATATAATGTCTTGAGGTTATTTCATACACATATATTAAGGATATATTTTCCTAAGGACTACTATAGGTATAACATGTATAGGCTATGATGAATTGAGATTCCTTACTTCGTGTATGGGCTGTGATGGATTATGGTATAATACCTATTGTATGATACACATTATTCTGGATGTGGTGGATCCTTAAGACTACCTAGTTACATTTGGTTATGTAAAAGTTATGGTATGTTGCATGAGGTTCATGTTGTGGTGCTTCACCTAGGTATCTACATGTTATCCTTTTTGGAGAGAGATGCTGAGGACATGCGATGTTGGGGTAGAGAAGAAAACCAATGGGGAAGTAGTAGTAGGGCAACCTTGATATATTTTATTATTTTTTATTATGTTTATGCAGTACTTGATGAGAGGGTCCATGGTGGGGTTAGAAACATAGTATACCTATTTTCATGACGATTTAGTTTCACTTGTCGTTTACGATGATTTAGAAATTGTTCTTTAAATTTTCATGAGAATCTCTTGGGAGGATCCTACTGAGTATACTATAAAACTCACCCTAGATAAACAAACTATTTTCAGGTCAGTATGAGTTGGTTGGGGATCATTTTGGTTACTAATAGATTGGGTTTATCAGGATATGTTTTATCTTCATGGTCACTTCCATCTATAACTTTATTTTGTTACTTACAATTATCATTTTTGTTGTTGTAGTTATTGCTTGAAATTACATATGAGAAATTGGGATTTTATTTTTTTGTTTTATTTTGTAAAGGAGTTCTTTAGTGTATGTGTTAACTATCTCTTTTTCATGTTTTCTCTTAGTGGGCATATCTTTCCATCTGTGTGTTTAATATACCCTAGTTTCTAGTCACCAACCCAGGGCCTACTGGAGGTGGGACTCAGGTGTCACTATCTCTCTTCTCCCATTATCATCTTATGAGGGGTACACATTGTTGGAAGGGGGTCGTGACACTTATCCTTAGACACATCCTTTGTGACCTCACTGAATTTTTCTCATCCTAGTTTATAAATGATAAATAAACCTTTCCTCTGATAGTAATTATAATGAAAATGGGTTATCATACAGAAATATTACATCTTTTTAGATAGATATTCAATACATTACAATGAAACATGTTCGAGGAGCATAATATTTTAGTTTATTTGGATAATAGGTATATAATATTCAAATTTGTTTAATCATCTTAAACACATCCTATAAAGATCTTCCAACATATTTCTTTTTTCAAGAATACCATACTTAAAAAAATTCTTTGAAGCATGGGGAAAGGAACATAATAAATGGTGAGATTAGCTACTTAGTAAGGCTAAATATGGGAGATAAATAAGCATAACATGAGAAATAGGGTATATTAACCCGAGGATAACATTTAGAAACCACACCCTTCACATCAAAGGCCATAATCTTGAGTGATGGAGTAAATATTAGAAGTTCATAAGATAGAAATAATAATGAAATCAAAGAACACGATCCATGATATCATACCATTATCATAATAAATAGATTTGTGGAATATACTAAATCATATAAAATATTATGTCAAGGTTACCCATAAAGATATTAATATCATGTTAGGATCTGGACAACCATTACTTTACTGGCTTTAGGCTTGGGATAACCTCCAATGTACCCTTTTCTGGGCTTGGAATAACTTCCCATGTACCCTCTTTTAGGCTTGGGATAACTTCATATGTACAATATTTTGGGAATGGGGTAACCTCCAATTTACCCTTAAAGATTATATAACATTAATCATTACCCAATGCTTTGGAGGTAGATATAGGTCCCACCTATCACATAATTAATATTATATACATGTGTTTTATATGATCATAAAAAATTCATCATATCAGAACCCTTTAAAATAAATGTGTTTCATATACATTTTATTATATCATAACTTGTGAAAAAGTAGTGATTTTCATTAGAATTATATCATGGTATAACCCATGGAAAAGGAAGACAGTTTCATAAGAATACTATTATGTTATAAATCATGGAAAAGGAAGTGGGTTTCATAATAATCCTATCATTGTATAACCCATGGAATGGAAACAGGATTTATAAACATCATGTCACTACAAACAAAAACCATTCAAAAAAGAATAAGAATGATTTCCTTGAATTATATCCCTTGTGAAGCCTAAGTAATCGCACATAATTTCACTTAGTTAGAGAATTATTTTAAAAGAAAAATCTCTTTGAAAATTTCTTAAGGAAAATAACCTTTATTTGAAAATAAAATTTAAAAACATAACTTTACATAATATTTTGGAAATGATTTTCTTTGTAAATAAAATTTGAAATCTTATAAGGGAAGATATAAAAATCTTTTAGAACATTTATTGAGTAAAATATCCCATCATCATTGAAAAACACTTTTTTTAAACATATAATATTATGAAAATAATTTTCTTTTAAAATAACCTTCAAAACTCAAAATAAAATCATTAAAAATATTTAAACAATTTCTTGAGAAAAATCTTCTTTTTCATTTTGTAAATATATTTTAAACACTAAAAATTAATAAAATATTTTGAAAAATTATTATTTAAAAATAGACTCAGATAATTTTAAAGGATTATCTAAGGAAAATGATAGTCATGATGGTGGGAAAATATATTCATTCCAAACATGTTAAAACAAAGACTGTTTTATTGTTTTTGGTAAAATCCAAATGTGTATTGTTTGGAAAATGACATGAATATCATGTTCAAACCAGTTTGTAAAAAGTAAAACATGGTTAAAAATTTCCCTTATAAATAATTTAGATAATTCATAAATACCTTTAAAATCATTTTTCGAAAAAAGGGATTTGTATGAAAAACTATTTTCGACTGAAGAGAGAAATGAATATGAATTTTCTTGAAAACATTATTTCGTAACATTGAGTACATATAAAGAGTAAAATGAAGGGAAAAATGTATTTTATAGAAATAAAAAAGAAGAAGAAGATAAATGAGTTTTATAAGATATAGATCATAATATTTCATCATTAGAATTATAATCATAAACAATCCAAATAAATAATGAGATAATAACATAAAACTATAACCACCATAGTAACTTTTAAACATATCCCCATGAAATAATAACATTAACTGAAATATAGAGTATCATGAGAATAAATAAATTAATTATATTACCTTAAAATGGGATTCATATACAACTTATAAAATAATATTTGTGAATAACATGACATATGTTTTAATGAATGAAAATTGTGACAAAAATACCTTACCAATTTAGTAAAGTTTAAACTATAAACTGCATGAAAGAGTGATCCTCAAATGCATATGAAAATATCCATAAATTTCAGGATAATAATCATAAAATGAATTAATGAAAATTATGTACACCACATGAAATAAACATGTAATGGAATGTGTCTCATTGAAAAATAAAAGTGAGACAAAAATCCCATACAATAAGGCTCTACTTCCTTCATTAACATTTAAACCTCATGTATAATATATATAAATTTATTATAAATGTATTAAAGAACCATAATCAAATAGAAACATATATATATATATATATATATATATATATTATACTATATATTATTTTATTGAAACCTTTTATTACCCTTATATTCACAATTCCATGTTAAATCCATGTTTCCGGCAATAACTGCTTCGTTTTCATGTATATTTTGATTTTTTTATTTTTGAACTACTTAATTTGATCATGTTTACATAATTTAAATAACAATTAACATGATATAAATGTTATATATATTCATTATACTTGTATTTATAGTTATCCATGCAAGGTAGAGACAGAATATGAAATACATTATTCATGGAGACTGTAGGTTGTACGTATACATGAACGTTATTTCTATTTTCCAAATGTAAAGAATAAAATAAATGTAAATAATATATTAACATTATATAATCATGTTTATGTCACATATGTCACATATATTCATTAAACACATCCTTATTACATTCTATGTGAAGCATGAACAAATCACATCACTTTGTGTGGTGCCAGTCTGCTATACACACGTTCAATGTTATCGTATTCACATAGAATAGAATGTAAGAGTTAAATAATTAAAGAAGTATAATAATATCATAAATATAATATATAAACATTTTATCCATTATTATATCCATCTATGAGAGGTGTAAATTGAAAAAAATAACGACATTTGTTCGCAAGGCGGTAGTATGTTGTACACACATTCGATGATTTTGTTACCCATTTTATAAAACAGGATATTTTTATAAGTAATTATATTAAAATTAATAAGTATTAATATATATAAGATAATAATGTTATTATATCTTAAGGTTTGAATAATATTTTAATGTCGGGGAGGATGAAATAAAATATAATTCTTGCTGAAGAACGCTGCCTCCTCTTCAAGTAACCACCTTATGTATTCACCAAAGCCTTCTTTTCTTAGAATTATGAACAAAATAAGTATTCTAGGATTATCTAAGGGAATTAATTAAGTGACATGTTTAATTATTGTCAATACTTATGATTTTTTAGAGTTTTAATAGAAGAGGAGAGCAGTTGGCCTTTTATAAGCAAGGTTTGAGGCACACTTGTAATTTTTGAAAACCAATGCCTGGCCAAATTTTTCACATGACACAAGGATCCAAAATTTTACATTATATAAAATTTAAGATATAAGGTAAAAATATGGCCATAAAATTGGTGTTTTAAAAAATTTGGATCATTTTAACCCTTATATTCTTAGTTTAACCCTCTATAAACTCATTTTTACAATAGTCATGGTAAATAAATTTTACTATTTTTACTAAACATTATATTAAAAAATTAAGTTGAAAATATTATATGATATAAATTATGATTATTCTAAATATTGAATACATTTTTCTATATTATATACAATTAATTCAAAATTTTAAATTTTAAAATTAATCACATAGACGTGATGATAAAACGAGTTTTCAAAGAAAAACTATTCAATCATTAAAAAATATTATATTTAAATTTAGTAATAAATTTATTCCAATGAAAAAAATTGGTTGAATAGATATATAATTAAAATAATTTTGTTTTTAAAACCATATTAAGGAAACTTTTAGGTTTTTAAAATCATTAAAATAAATGAGAATTATTAATAAAAATGAGTATTTTTCACTATTCATCAACAAATTTATCTTCTTTAAAAATTATAAAAAATTTGATGTAAGATAGTTTTTATTTGTGTTTTAAAAAATATTATTTGTTTTTTTGAATAAATTTTCTAAAATATTAAAAAAAATTAAATAGATTTATAAAAGGTGTCAAAATAGTTTTGTAGAAAAATACGGATTTTATGTGTAAAATTAAATTTATTATTATATCTTGTTTAGAAAACACATAAGATGAATGTAAATATTTTTATTTAATATATAATAAATGAATTTAATTAAAATAATTCTATAAAAGTGATTTTTTTAATTTATTTAGGTAAAACACATTTGTGTGCATCAAAATATTTTTTTTGAGAGAAAGATTCCATTTATTTTCATTTTTTTATTTTCATTTTTAATGAATCGGTCACCAAGGAATGAATAATATATGCAGCTGTAAACAATATATTTTCATAATTTAGTTAATCCTATCCATACCCTCCATTCCAATGGCTTTGTGATAACTATTATATTAAATAAAAATATTGTAATAGTATGTCATGTTTTGTTTATATTTAGTATCATGTGTAACGTAGACTAAAATTAGTGTTTTGTGTAATGAATGATAAACTTAGTGTTACATGTATTGAATGATAAACTTATTGCTCTATGTAATTATTTTTGAAAAGATTAAATTTATTTGAAAAAAATATTTCACAAAAATCTCAGGGTGTTACAAAGAGGGTTTTGTTAGAAACTATTAAAACCCTTGAAAAATATTTTTTAAAAACACACCTTTTTACCCTTAAATGAATAAAATAATTCCTTAAAAAAATCAGCAGATTACATTATAAAATAAAAATATTTCTACTAATACCCATTATTAGGAATTAAAAATTCATATAGGTTCCTTGTCACATCATCTTCATAGGACCCTTATAAGATCCATTACAAGAACCTTTATAAATGAAATAAAATACTCAGTTAATTCTAATATAATTATCTAGAGATCATAATAATTACCCAATGCATTGTAGAGATATAATGGGATTATACAAAATCATAAGAGATATCTAATGACTATATCATTGCTAATAAATTTTTTTTTATTTCCATCATAAAGCTCATAAAAAATATTCCTTTTAACCTATAAGTAAAAAAAATTTAGATATTAAAATATCTTATTTCTTTAAAACCATATTTTGAAAAATTAAATAACCAGAAAAAATGGAAGAAGTATTTTTATTTAAATAAAAAATGGAATATTATAATGTAATATAAATATAAAATAATAGTTATAGTGGTAATAAAATTCATTGATGTTTCATACACTGAAAAAACATTCCCTTTATATTTTTTAACGAAAGTCAAACATTTCATAGGAAATACATAAAATGACTCTATTTGAAGAACTTTGTGAAAATATGAAAGGAGAGGTGAAATTAACATTTTAATTAATTAATTGATTTATTTAAACATCCATCAAATAATATTTATATGGTAGATAAATATTAGTAATAGATATTCAAAAAAAAATTAAAACTATGTTTTAATATGAAATATCCCTTATGAAGTGATAAATTTTGAACCAATGAAACATTGAATGAAATAATTATGAATGAATTTGTAAAAATAACTATTTTTAGATTAATGATAGAATAAATCCAAAATTTAGTTTATAAAAAATAGAAAAGAAATCACATAGGGAAAGTAACATAAGTCTCAAAGAAAGGGAGTTGAGACTAAAAATCCCTTACCTGGAGTTTGACTTGTCACATACATTATTTATCTTCCAGAATAATATTGTTTGGAATTATTTAATTTCATAATAATCTATGAAATTTTATAATTCCTTTTATTTTAATTATTTCTAAGTTTTAAACAATTATATAATCTGTTAAGTTCACATAAAATGTTTTGAGAACATGCGACATATAATTCAGAAATGGATTTGGTTGGTTGACTATAGTCAAATAGATAACGATTATATAATTTCAAGAATCGTAATAATTTTATAATTATTGTTATAATCATTATTTATAAATTTATAAATAACCATGTATTATTTTTAGGAAAAATAAATTATGTTTCAATCATGGAGACAGTAGTCCATGCTTGCGTGTGAGAAACATTTCAATTTTTCAAAAAAGATGATGGAATGAAGGTAAGTATTATTTTATATTTCTGGAATAATAATTATATCCTAAATATCATATTATTTCAATAAATACAACTATATATATCATCCATTATAGTTAGTGACAAAAACTAAAATATAAGAGTTCATGAGGAGGTAGTCCGTATATACACACGAGCAATGTTTTTATGTTTATTTAATGGTAAAAAAATTAGTAGAATTTTTATTTATCAATAAATAATTAAATTTATATCACATATATATCATATAATTTCATTTCAATAAATAATTATTACCATCCATAAGATATAGTTATGAAAAATGAAATACATGGTTTTATAAGGAAGTAGTCTGTATGTACCCAAGCATGATGTTTTTATTTTACATTAGAAGCATTTTTAGAGGAAAAGTGTCATATAATATAAATAGAAATAAATATTTATTATATGAGAGATACTTATGTTGTTATATAAAAAAACATTATAGTGTTTTGAAGGATTTAAAATAATAAATAAATTGAAAACACTTTTTAAAGAATTATACCTCTTCTTCGGAGAACCTCCTTAGGTTTATACCTCAAGCCTTCCAAGAAAAATGCTTTTATAAAAAGGAACATGTAATACATGTTGATGGATTTTATGGAATTTATTTTCATATATAAGATGATTTTTAATTATTTATAATATTG
The DNA here is from genome assembly GCA_963277665.1 of Viscum album. NCBI lineage: Eukaryota > Viridiplantae > Streptophyta > Magnoliopsida > Santalales > Viscaceae > Viscum > Viscum album. Next base: position 1,197,885,257 of record OY728143.1, on the reverse strand, counting down.
GATATTGGTTAAACTTTTTTATTTGAGGGAGAGGACACACTTTATGTTTTTATAAATATTTATGTATATTTATATTTTAATCCATACATGTTCGTAAAAATGAATAATTTTTTAATAATAGATACAATAGGTTCAAAATACGAGTATAAATAAGATTTATACAATCATTTAAGTAATATTTATCCATAAAATTTAAGTTTTAACAATTTTATCCCATTTTATCTCTTACCATTGGAACTATTTTTTACCAATGTTACTATTCATAATGAAAGAAAAATCTAATCGTTACCAATTTTGGAAATTATTACTAAAAATATTTTTCATTTTTATCAAATACAATTCACACAAGTGGAAAAAATTAATTTAAAATCTAACCCACAAAATGAAATGAAAAATATTTTTCTAAAGAAATGCATTTTTATGTATAAAATAGTTTTTATAATAAAATAAAATGTAATGTTGATAGAATAAAATAAAATAGTTTTTATAATAAAATAAAATAGTTTTTCATTTAAGAGGTTTATGTTCTTACAAATATTTTTATGGATTATTTTTTCTTAAACATCATAACAAAGTTCTATAAACATACTAATATAATACAATATCTGTATTTATAATAATTTTATTTTTATGCTAATGATATATTTAGTTTCTCTCCCCTTCTCATCCATTGGAAAATGATAATGTTGCTTCTGTGTATGTGTGGACTACCACCTCCACGAAGATATGTGTTCTATTTTTCATTTCCCCTTTAAACGACTCATTATAAGGATATATTTAATGAATATATATAGTATTCATTATATAATTAGTAGTTCCTAATAGTGAATTATTATCTATCTCTCTTTTATTCTTTCTATTTAAAAGTGGGAACATCACTAATGTGTACAAACAAACTACCATCTCTATGATGTGTTGTAATTAATTTTTCATCATATCTTCATATGGATAGATATAAAAATATACATATTTAATTATTAATATATTTATTAATTTATTAATAATTTGGATACAATTAATCCAGGAACAGTATGAAAGGACTATAACCAAAAAAACTAAAACATGTTTCAAAATTAAACATGTTTTCTCCATAATGTTCATTTTAATGAAGAAATGTTATTTAAATGGTAATTAGAAATTATAAAGGAATTATATATTGTATATTATGTGTGAATACGGTTCTTTAACAAATTTATAATAAATATATATTTATTATATAGTTTTTTTCAATGTGAATAAAGCAATACGAGAATTAAGTTAAGAGTTTATATTACATTATACTTTTTAATTGAGATTGTTTATGATTTACTATCGTTTGGAAAAAATACAAGATCTTTATATCTTAAAAAACATAAAGTATATTTTAATATTTCTATTTCGGCATTTTTAATGTTTTTTTCACTCTCCTCTCTACGTTACATAAGTTTATTAGGAAAATATTTTTGAGAAAAGTCGACCTTATTTACTCTCTAGTTGATTGACTTTTTCTTCCATGTCTCTGTTTATTAATTTTTTTCAATAATGTTATTTTTTATTATGAAATTATTAATTAATTTTAATTAAAACCACATTTTACTTTCTTTTCAAAGGATCAAAACATAATTGTATAATGTTTTGTAAATATATTTATTTATTAATTTTTTTACACAAATTGAAAAGAATATATATTTTAACAAATATTGTATTAACAGATTTTTTTAATGTTAAGAAAATTATATTATTTAAAAAACCCCTTAAAATTTTCATTGATTATATTAAAATAAAATAATTTTCTCAATAGTATGTGAATTTTATTTAAAATTTTATCAAAGTAAATGGACATTCTTTACATATACTCAAAGAAATGTTCCAATGGCTTTTTAAAGATAATTTACATTTATTTTTATATGCTTTGATGTTTCTTATGAATGGGAGGGTATATGATCTTATGACACTATAAAGTTTATTTCCATTAATATATCATGATAATGGTAATTTAAGCAATATTACATGAAACTTATTTCCTTCCCCTAGTTTAATTGCTCTATGAGAAAATGATTAATGTTTTTATGATCATGTGATACATGTGTATATGGTTTTCAATATATGATTTGTTAGACCATAATAATATAGAACTATACTTAATTTTTTAATGATTGATTTATCATGAGATAATATGAAATGGATTAGGGAGTGAACTATGTTTATTAATGGGTTTTTTCAACTATGATAGTCCTGGTAGTAAAACGTGACTATGTAAATAATGGAATGTGGACTAATCCCAATTCACTATGGGACATTATAAACTATGATTGTTTTGGTTGATATAACCCACTATGGAAATGATTTTGTTTTTTATTCAACAGACTTATGCCTTATGTTTATGATATGTTCTCATAGTTCATGGATGATTGTTGATGATTCAACAATCTTAGGAAATATGTATTTTTTTTATAATAAATTATTATTCAAAGACTCATGGTTAATTAATTTTGGATAATTGGGTATGAATTTCATAAATTATGACCTTTTTATTATACAATATGTTTATATTATACTCATTTATGATCATTTATTTATATCTCCAATGTTTACCCTAACTATGAATTTTATCACACCCTTTCATGTGTTTCAAATTCACCAGGTTATGGAGAATAGTTTTAAATTGGGTATGTATATAAAGGGTACTGTGTGAGAAAAAATTTATTTGATATATTTAATATCATTAATTATATAATATGATTATATATCTAGTATCTAAATATATTAAACCTTTATGGTTCTAAAGTATGTATAATTATGAGATGCATTGAATATTATTTGAAAATGATTTCATATTTATGAATGTAATTCTTAAGTCCACTACGTTGGTATTAGAGTATGGATTACATATTTTATGGATTATAATATGAATAATATGAGGAAAAAGAGTAGGACAACCTATGATGAACTCAAATTGATATAGGTTGAACCAAAAAGTGTCTGAGGTTGATATGAAGGTGTTGTTATTTATGACATTATATGAATTATTTTTTTGATTATATGAGTTCTCACACTTAGTAGTAAAGATTTATTCCCAAAAAAACCATTTTGGTTTTAGTAAGCTACTGAATATGGAACAATTTCATTAAGGTGGAAGCAATTATGCTCTAATATTGAAATATTTTATTTTATACTAGTCATTTTGATTTTAATATATCATGAAAATTATCTTGTAATGCTAATTAATATCATCAAATAGTGGATGTTTAATTGTCAATGAGTAATAAAAATGTAAGGGGATTGTATCTCAATTATACATGTCTACTCCAATATATTTTTGTGGAAATGTGCTTCTTGAAAATCTTATAATTCTCCCTTTAGTTGAATTTGATGTGATTTTTTCCAAAGATTGTATTTCATTTAATAGAACCATTATCAATTTTAAGGGAATGGATGTCACATTTCATATTTTGAATGATCCAATGATTGTTTATCAGTGTGAGAATTAATATAAACATCCAATGGAAACTATTTCTATTATATGGGTATTTATACCTATTGATGGTGGGAATTTTCTCAAATGGATGTCTTGAAACTCAACATTGATGATATGCCTAATGTGTGAGAATATACATGGTTTTTTTTGAAATTGTTTTCAAGTATTCCATTGAATCAAGAAGTTTAGTTTTCAGTATAACTCATACATGGTGTCATGCCCATTTCAAAGAAACTGTATTGAATGGCCCTGATTGAGATGTAGGAAATGAAGAAGTAACACTAAAAGAATATTTATAAGGGATTCATTTATCCAGTTAGATAAGAATGGGGTGCACATTTTATTTTTTAAGAAGACAAATGGGTTAGTAGGTCATTGTATTGATTAATGGGGATTTAATAAGATTTCTATAAAAAAGTTTCATCTACACCATATTAATGATTAGTATGATCAACAAAGGGGAAAATACCATTTTTATGATTTTACTCTGACATTTATATCGTCATTTGAGGGTAAAATAAGAGGCTATGTCCTGAATACCATTCTTTTAATCTATAAAATCAATGTCTAATAACCCACACATAACCCTTCTCTAAATTACCTAATTTATGAAGAATATTTCATCACTCACATCCCGAATAACTTTTTAGGATAATATTTTTAAATAAATAAGAAACATATTACATTAAATAGTTTATATTTTAATATGGTGTCCATTTTTATCACAATACATGTTCTTTATAAAGTCACACTTTCTTCATTTAAGGTAACTCCCATAACTAGAAAAATCCCTTCATTAAAATTTCTACTCATCTATAATACACATTATTTTTTTTGAAAATGAGGGTTCTGTAAAAAACTCTAATGTATGGAAAATAAAACCTGTTAATCCATTCATAAAATCAAATAATTCTTAAAAAAGTTTACCTTTTTAATAATAAACACCTGAGTTTTAATATCTATTAACTTTTATAATAAAACAACCAAATTTCTCAATTTAATTTATAGAAATTTCATAGGAAATGATAAAGGTAATGTCATAATAATAAGGGTATCATGAAAATAATAAAAATAATGAATAAATTTCCTTTTAAAAAACAATCCTTCCACCCTTATTTTAAAAAGGTCATAAATATTCCATTATAAATCAACTCATTTATATATCTTTTTAAATCAAAATACATCATCTATAATCCATTCTATGCAAATCATAAAGGTTCATTGGGATATTATATTAATATTAAACCTTATAAGAACATTTAAAACTGAATCACAATACATAATAACTATTAAATCATTTAGGAGTATCCTATCACTATTACACCTCTTCTTTTTTTGAAATATATTACAGAGCTGTATCTGGTTCACCCATCCTCAGTTCTATTTCAAGCTCAATTTTTATTCATATAAATTTCATAAGTACCATATCATGTATGAAATAAATATTTCTTTCAATTTATAAATATAATTAATTTGAATTGGAATTCAATACCATAAGAATATCATATTCGATTTTATCGTAAAAATCCATTGATACTTAAATTTCATTATAAAAAAATTTTAAATCTAAATATTACTATAAGAGCATAAATAAAATCATATTTTTTAAAACCATGTTATCTAATATAGTTACATTAATAATGAATAAAGTATATTATAGTGGTAGGGGTATTAATGTTCATACATTAAGAAAATATTTTTTTTGTACTTTTTTTAAATTTTAAAAAATAAACCCTACGATAAACATTGAATTTTTATTCTTTTTTTTCCATTGTAAATAAATTTAAAAATAATAGAAAATGAGATTTAGTAATAATTCAATTATATGTAAGAATATTAAAGAATCATTTAGAAGAATGTCAACATGGAGGAAAAATAGTTACAAGTATAAAATTTAAATATGATTTTAAAATAATGTCCCTTACCATTAGTCTCGACTTGTTTTTTTTGTATGTCTTCCTTTATCCTCAAATATATTATTTGTATGACACCTTATGCCTCTAGCATTGGTTTTTTTAGAATAATATGACCTTTTGGATATGGGGAGTAGAGTCTGGAGGGGGTGTGGGTAAGTATTTTTTGATCTATGTAGCTCAAAAAGTGTGATGAAGTGAGGAGAGGAGGTGTCATTTAATATGTAAGGGGAGTGGAAAATCTATAGATACTTTAAACTTTTAAATGTAATAAATTTATTTCTCAAGGAAGAGTAGGACCAAATGGAAAATCTTAATAACCAAGATAGGGTGAGGTCTTAATCCACTTAACCAATCACATTTATCTTTGTTTTAGAGATATTTTATTGCTTATCTCTTAGTTTTCTGTCTCCTTTGGTTAACCCATTTAACCGTTATTGGGATGATAATGCTTTACTATAGTAAATATTCATTATGATGAAAAATGAAATTGAAAAAATTAATAAATTGGAACATCGAGATTGAAAACATGAAATCCATTTTTTCAAGATTTTATCTGTAGAAATGGAAAAAAATTAATTCCAATATATATGTGCAAAACATAATGAAAATCATTTTTTAGAAAAATGAAAATTTTCAGCATAATTTTTTTTTATAAAAAATAAAACAAATTACTACCTATAATAGAATTAAGTGGAATTTTAAATAAAATTGAAGTTATATAATTTTTACACCAATACAAAACCAAATGGACCTTTTTAATTAATTGAAAATATTTGATAATTTTTATAAAAATAATTATTTTCCATTATTTACTAAAAAAAATATTTTCATAAAAATATAAAAAAATATTTTAATATTTTTATTATTTCTTTATGAAAAAATGAAAATAATTTTATAAATTTCATACACTAAAATTTAGGTATATAATTTTTAAATAAAAAATATATATTTCAAAATTTTTCTATTACAATAATTTTTTTTCTATATGATAATTCATATAAAATTATCAAATTATATATGAATACCTAAAATATATTTATGAACATTAATATGTACTGAAATTGATTTATTATTAAAAATACAAATCTTGTAAAAATCTTTCCCTTTTTAAAAATTATTTTTGTGCAATTTTATTTATTACTCTAATAAGGGAGGTTATTTTTCCCTGAATTTTTTTTATGATTCCCAAATTTGTTCTTCAATCATATGGTTTCTCTATAAAACCTTTAGTACGTGAATATTCATTATTTCAAAATGATTTTTTTATGATCGAGAATATGAACTGGTCTTTCCACATATAAGAGATTATCCTCAAGCTATACCACTTGAGGGGTCATAAAATGAGATGCATCTATTGTATAATTTCTTTATAATGAATCATGAAACACATCATGTAACTTTGATAAAATCATAGGTATATCTATATAGTAATAAAATGATCCCACTCTATCATGAGTGTCAAAAGGTCCAATGTACCATGGGCTCAAATTTCATTTTTTACCAAAATACACTACACATTTCTCAGTAGATATTTTAAGAAATTCACGATCACAAACCTTAAATGAAAGGTAATTCTTCTGGTTATATTTATAACTATTTTTCCTACATTATGTTTCCATCATGTGGTTCTAAATCATTTTTACCTTCTCAACCATCCCTTTTACCAGTTCATTCACAAAAAATTTCCTCTCACTAACTTCATCCTAATATGTTGTAGTCCAAATACATTTTATATAAAATGCCTCCAAACATGCAATATGAATACTAGAATAAAAAAAATTATTTTTAGAAAATTAAACTAATGAAACATGATGATTGAAACACCCCTAATTGTAAAATGATAAATCTAAAAGAATATCCTCTAAAGTCAGAATTGTATTCTCTGACTATCCATCATATTAATGATAAAAATATATACTAAAATTAAATTTATTACCCATATATTTTTTAAGTACTTGACAAATATTTTATGCAAATATGGGATCATTATTAGATATTATGGAGAGGGGAACTCTATATAACTGTATGATCTCCTTGATATACGGTCAAAAATATTTTCAAAAGAAATAGTATCCTGAATTTGTACAAAATGTGCAGATTTTATCAAATGATCAATAATACACAAAATAAAATTTTTACCCGATGATTTTTTTGATAATACCAAGATGAAATCCAGGCATTTGTTCTCCCATTTCCATTATGAGATATAATTATCCTAAATCATTACATTTTTTTTGTTTTTATTCAACAATAACAAGTTGAAAATTCAATAATTTTTTGGTAAAATGAGTTATATCCTTCTTCATCCCCTACCAAAAAAATATTCACGAAGGTCACTATACATATTAATCCTACCACGATAAGCAGAAAATAGATAGCTTTTAGCATTACTTAACAATTCATTCATTAACTAAGAATCACCCCAAACACATATCCTTTTTCTAAATATTATAACTCCTTATTCATCAACATTAATCTTAGGAAAATAACATTTTTAACCAATATTACTCTTTCTTTCTATCTATGATCTTCCTTTTGAGAGGCCTTAATTATTTATAACAATATTGACTGCACTAATACCTAATTCAAAAGGGTATGATTTTATGGATTATAGTGAATTATTCAGTTGTAATACATAATCATTTCAAGCAATCTTTTGTGCCACATGAAATAATATTTTTAAGTGAATATATACATTAAAATTTTATGAATAGAATATATTTCAGATTTACACACATATTATTGATGCATTAATATTCTTAAAATAAATTCTACTATGATGATTTCAAGTTCATCTGTGGGATAATTTTTCTAATTTAGTTTCAATTAAAAAGATGCATACATGATAATCTAATCATTATATATCAAGAAACAACCAAGAACCTTCAATGAATCACCACTATAAATAAAAACATCCCATTTATAAATGGAAAGGACAACAATGGACCAATAACCAATATCCTTTTTAGTTCTTGAAAACAGTAATCACATTCCTTCATCCAAATGAACTTAAATAAAATTTGATTTAACTTGTTCCATGGTTTAGATAACAGAGTAATGTTTTCAATAAAAATTCAGTAGTTACTCATATACCCATGAAAAAATTGAATCTCTATAATATTTCTAGGTCTTTGCCACACATCTCCCAGTTTTTCATTATAAGGATCAATTATCATTCTATATTTAAAAAACTTATATCCAAGGATATAAATCGATTATAATTAAAATTCACATCTACTAAATTTTCAATATAATTTACTTTATATTAATTCTTGAAATACATTACATAGATTTTTCTCATAGTATATATGTATTTTATAAAATATTAGAATATCTTGGATATAATCCACCAAATATTTATCAAATAATCCAAAAAAATACTATTCATTTGATCCATAAAAACATCAGGTGTGTTTTTAACAAGAAAGAAATAACTAAAAACTAAAATGTCTAAACCCAATAAGAAATACCACCTTTATAATTTCATTTTCATTAAATGTTAAATTATGATACCTATACCATAGATTAATCTTCAGAAAATATATTCTCTCTGAAGCTGACAAAAAAATCCATTGATATAAGGAAAAAGATACTTGTTCTTAATATTAATTTTATTGTGTTGTCTTTAATCAATACAAAGTCTCATACAACTATCCTTATTTTGAAAAAACAAAAAATGATTTATAGAGACCCATTATTTTCATACATAAATACTACATATTATTATTCAAAATATCTATCACATATAAATGTGATATATTTTAAAAATACAATGAATTAGAGTATTTGGAATCCTGAATACATAAAAAAACATTACATAAATTATCTACATCATTTAAAATTAATTTCTTCACTTCTATAACCCTTATTAGACATAAAATACTTAAAAACTATCTCCATAACACATGAAAGGTAAATATAAGAAAGAGAGGGACCAGATACCCAATAAGGGTAAACATAAGATATATCAATAAATGATCATAAGTGTGTCTAAGATTAGATTAAGGGTATGATCACAAGATATTGACATTATAAAATCATACCCATCAATTCTAGATCAAAATCATAAAACATGGAATACCGTTTTATCAATCAAAAGACATATGAAATAAGTGTGTGGAATACTTAATAATCAATCATGATCCTTTAAAACATGTCATAATCATAAGAATTTATTTCCATGAATATAAGCATAATAAATCATTTCTATAGTCAAGGATCACTACCAATACTATCATAGTGGATTGGGTTTAGTCCACATTCCATCATTTCCCCAGTCAAGGTTCCCTCCCAAGATTATCTTATTAGATATTCCCTTACTATAATTGGATAAATCTTCCTTAAAAATAATTTTACCTCATGAGATATTATAATTTACCTAATTTATTATAAGGATATATGATTGCGGTCTAACAAATCATATAATGAAAACCAAACATATGTGTCCCATAAGATCATAAAAATTTATCATATAATCGAGTCACTACTTTTGAAAAGGATATGAGTTTCATAAAAATTTAGTCAAAATAATCATAAAACATATACTTTAATTATAGATATAATAAAATTGGATTATATCACCCATAAATCATAAGATACATCAAATAATTTTTCTAGATATTCACTTATCTTGTTGCGACCACTATAACATTTCTTGAGAAAAATACACTTTCATTTTGAAATTAATTATTTAAAATATAAAAATATCTAAATTATTAAGGAAAACATTTATATTAAAATAATCAATAAAAATTATGAATGAATATTCAATAAAATGAGTATTCAATATGGTGGATAAATCCATTCATGTGGTGTATGTTTAAACTAAAATTCGTTTAACATTTTTAGTAATTTTTTAGAAAGAACCTATTCAGAAAACCATAAAAATATTCATTTAAAACATTTTTCGAAATATTAAACATGGTTAAAAATGACTTTAATAAATCTTTGGGGAATACTAAAAAAAATATTGAAAACATTTTATAGAAAATGTGGACATGGAAGAAAATAGTCAAGACTAAGCAGAAAAACACTGTAATTTTTTTGTAAAAAAATTCTTCTGGTATCTTCTGTACTTAAGTATAGGAAAATAAAATGAAAACAGATGAATTAATCAAAAATATATTAGAATAAAATTTATAATAATTTCGAAAAATAAATCATTCAATTTCATTATCATAAAACATAAACATAAAAAATCATGGTAAAAATGAGATTATAACATAAAAAACTTACATAAATACCTTATTGCTTCATAAGCACTCAAACCACCAGTATAATAAATTTAAATTTGTTATATAGCTACCCCATATCTATAATAATACCTTTAATTCTATACATGGTTTACTTATAACATATTATCACCCATTTTTTTAAAATATTTCATTATGGTCATTATTTTGTGTGTTAACTGCTTCAATTTTCATGTTTTTTTGGTTTAGTGGTTATGGTCCTTGCACCTTGATCATGGTTCCTTTAAATAAAATATTTTAATAATGGTATTGATATAATATATAACAATTAAATATATATTTATAACCCTTAATATAAATAAGTGATAAAAAACGAGTTACATCACTACGTGGAGATGATATACCATACTTATGCATCAGTGACATTTTAATTTATTGATAGACAAAATGAAAGAAATGTAAATATTAATTCACCTTTTAAAAATCATTATTATAACATAAATATTATATTAAAACATTAAATATATAATAATAACCATCCATTAATTATGGTTTCAGAAAATTAGTCATACCAGAATGTAGAGGCGGTGGTCTACACATAAACATGGGCGATACTTCCATTGCCCATTAGATAAATAGGAAATGGTAAATGGCTATTACATTAACATAATAACATCTCAGTGTATTGATGATAATGAATTCAATAGGTTTTTATAGATAAAAAATGGTTTGATTAAGTATAATAAGAAATAAAATTGAAATATCTTTCTTAATATCTTTACCTATTCTTTGAGAGACCTCCTTTATATTACTCTTTAGGATTTAATGGATTGGTCTTAGTAGAATACCAGAAGCGATAAGATGAAGGAATGGAATCGAGGAAGGTATTAGGGTGGTAATTTTTGAGATAGAAGGATCAAATATTATGTATAATAGAGGACAAGAATCACCCATTTATAAGAGTGAAGAGGGGAACATGAAATTTCTTAAAATATTTCAATGATATAAGGTCACTTTCAGGGAAGGTGTCTCCAAATGGATAGGTATTATAAGGAAATAAAAGATAAATAAGAATGAATATTTAAGCATAAAGAAAAATTTATTTATATTTCTTTTTTATGAACCAATAAAATAAATGTTATAATATATTATTGAATATATATACTGCACATTTCATTTAAACTATTAATCAATAGAGATTAAATTAATTTGTTAATACAAAAACACAATATGTGTGTAAAAACTAATTTTTTGAAAAGTTTATTTTAATGCCAAAAAATTTACTTATACAAGAAGAAAGTATATTGATTATCAATATGTAATTAATTATATTATATATAATTAAAATAGACTTAGGACACATTTAGATAAAATTCAAAACATAATGATACATTTACTTGAAACTAATTGGAATTTCTTTACAAAAATCAATATTTCAATATTCATTGAAAAATAAATCTTTTTAGAAAATCAAAAAAATTATCCCTAAGATAATATTGACACGCTGATTTTAAAAATCAAAATAAATTTTTGAAATATAATTTATAAAAAAATTGTAGAAATTACTTATAACGTTTTGGGTAAAATTTGATAAAACCCATTGTTAAAGCGTAAAATTAATTTAATAGAAATTGAGTGCTTATTTATTATAAATTAATCAATAAATTTTAATTCATAAAAACCATTATACATATTTTTTATAAATTGGTTATTGTTATTCAAACCTACAAATTTAATGTCTAGGTTATAATAGTTTTATATATCACAGTTCATATAGACTCAGAGTTGAGTATTGGGAATGTAATCAAATAATTGATGTTTTTTTGAAAGTAAATATATATAAAATCATTTATTTTTACATTATTACCACATTAAAATGAATTTAGCCATTGAAATTCCAACACTCTTGAAAAATATTAGGATATCTTTTCCTAATCACATCCATGGGTTCTCATATAGTTTCCTAAAATTTCTGACCCCTCTGATGAAATTTAACTAGGTGAGTAGTCAAATTCCCTAAAATTTTATCTTTACAATCCATGATTTATTATAGTTTTATTTATAGGAAATATAATTATCTAGTGGTATAGCCATTGAATTTAGTACTTGTGAAAGATCATGTATGTACTTCTTCTGGAGAGATGTATGGAACACATCTTGAGATTAAGAGAGGTCTTTTAGGATTTCCATATAATAAGATACAATATATTGTTGATCAAAAATATAAAAGGGGACAATATAAATATGGGTCATATTTTCCTTATTTCTAAATATCATAACCTTCTTCTATAGTTAAATTCATAGGAAAACCATTTCACCAACATTGAATTCTGAATCTCACTGACAATTTTCAACATAGATTTTCTATCAACTCTGATATTTCTTGATATTATGATGAATTGATATAACCTTATCTTACATTTAATAATCTAGATTAGCTTCTAATATATTTCCTTATCCAACTTCATCCAGTATGTCAGAGTTCTACACTTTTATCCTAATTATGAATTATAATGATCCATTTCAATTCTCAAGTGAATGTAATTTTTGTAAGAAAACTCATCTAGAGGATTGTGTTCATCCAAAATACCTTCAAACTGAATTTCACTAACTTTGTAAGAAGATCAGATACAACCCAAAAAGGATTACGACATTTACATATTTTATAGAGTCCAACAAAAATATCCATGGTGATTTTTTCACATTTACAATTATTTATGGTTAATTATTGTAAAAACCCCTTAGAATCAATATCTTATCCTCAATATGATGAAATAATAATCATCGATATAAATTCTCTGCAATATCACTACTTATATTGTCCCACTATAAATACTCTTTTATATATTTATATATTTATGAACTTCTAGGAGGAATATAGAATAATGAGATATGATATTATTCCAATAATTCTTTATTCTTGTCTAGTAATGATGTAACACATACTTAGTTCTCTAAATTTATCATTCTATCACAATCAAGGTTGAACTCAAGAACCTCGTGAACATTTCTCAACATATTTTACATCTTCATATCCTCCCTTTGTACCACATTAATATTTACATTGATTGATTGTTGAACATTAATTTGAGAAAAAAATATATGGACGTACATACATTTAAAATTAATTAATATTGGATCATTTTTGATACTCATCATAGATAAGTTAACACAAACCTTTTGACTCATAGAATTAACTACCTTGTTCACTTTTCCTATGGTGGTAGTGTATTGACCAGTCATAATCTTTAATTAACTCCAAATATGTTCTTTATTTAATATTAAAATCATTGTTGATGGATATATACTTTAAAATTTTATTATTATTATATATGTAATGAATTTATATATAAATATACCTCTTCTATATTATTAATGAAAATATTTTGAGTTCTAACTCCAAATCATGAGTCATATATTTTTTTATAAAAATTTAATTGGTATGATGCATAAGGTAACACCGTGTCATTATTCATGAGAACATATAAAAACCCTTTCATTGAAGAATTACATTAAATCACAAACCCTTCTCCACTATTGGGAAGTGTAAGGATTGGTTCACTGACCAAACTTCTCTTTAGTTCTTTTTAATTCTATTTACATTCATTATCCCAAAATAACTTAACTCCCTTCTAATTTAACATGGTGAGTATATTAGATATCCATGATAAATCCTTAAAAAATCATCAATAATATCCAAAAAATTAAATAAAAATTTGTATCATAGTCAAAATTCCTGGTATAGGTTAATGTTTAATAACATTTACCTTTCATGGATCCACCAATATACACTTTCTTGAGATATGATTCAAGAATGAAAGTTTTTATACCCAAAAGTCACATTTGGTAAATTATATATAGAATATAAATTACTTAGGGTATTTAGTGAAAACCTCAAGTGAATTTCATGATTTTCCTTTAATTTAGAATATATAATAATATCATATATAAAGACTAGCACAAACCGATCAAATTAATCTATAAAGACTATTAATTAAATCTATGAAGATAGTGTGGGAATTAATATAATAAAATAGAATCACAATATATTCATAGTGTCCATACCTCAAATATAAAATTTGTTTTTGAAATGTATTCACATTTGTATCTCAATTTATAGTATCTATATCGGAGATAAATCTTGGAAAAATATTGAGCACCTCATAATTGATAAAAAAAATCATCAACAGGGGGCATGTGATACTTATTCTTGATCATGATCTTATTATGCTCATGATAATCAATAAATATTTTCATTGATCCATATATGGGTAATATCTATTAAAATATTTCATAGTGCATCTTAAAAAAATCATGGTGGATAGAGTTCTATCCACATCCCATCATTTCCATATTCATGGTTTACCCACAAGAATATCTTATTTGACAAAGTACCTTATTAAACAAGGTTCACTCCCTATTCAAGTAATTATTATCTAATGATATATAATTATTTACCAAATTCAATATACTACTATTTAATTTCAGTCCTAACCATCACATATTGAAATCCATACATATATGTGCCACAATATCATTAAATATTCATCATATCATCAAATTATAACCCATAGAAATCATATAGGATTTATAAAAATTTCATCATCATTATCATTAACCATCCTTAGAAGGAATAAATATGGTAAAATTGGATCATTTCTCTATTAAATTATTTGAAACATCAAAGGGAATTGTTATAGTTGAAAATACCTTTAAAATATGACTAGAACATTTATTGAGGAAAATAACCTTTCATTTCGAAATAACTTATTTAAAATGTAAAATTTACCAAAAATATTAAAGAAAACATTTTCTTTGAAAATAAATAAAGAAAATTATAAATAAATATTTTAAGAAAATATTATTCATGATAGAAGATAATGTTTCTTATATTGTGTAAGAAAAAACCAAAATTATTATCACATTTATGGTAAAAAATAAGAAGTACCTAATTTGGAAAATGAAAAGAATATTCCTTTAAAATATTTTTTTATTGTAAGGACGCAGAATTTATATGGAATTTTTTTTCTTAAATACATTGGAATTTTCCGAGTCCACGGTTTCTGACGGCGCTTGATTCCGAGGCTTGGTGTGCCCAGAAACAATTTATGATGTTTTTTTTGGGTACGTTCAGTAGACGTTCGAGCATGATTTTATATCTTTTGAACTGGTGCTCGGAATTGAAATCTGAGGGCACCGTTGATCTTGAAGCATTGGTGATTGCTTAGTGAGACATTCACCACAGTTGTTTTCTGATGAGAATAGAAGTTATATATTGGGGTTTTTAATAAAAATAAAAAAAGGTTGTTATATTATTTTTATTTGTTGCAATTTAATCCTCCAAGGGGAGGTTGGAGGTGGGGGCCACGACACCCTAACCTCCCATGGGAGGTTATGGTGGTGGGTCCCACCCGCACATAACCTCCCTTGGGATGATCTCTTTGGAAGGGCCCACACGATTTTTAAACCCCTTATTAAAGTCCTCATTTTTGTGGGATGTCAACTCTCAACAGTATCCCATTAATTTATGTTCCAACCCTCACAATTAATAAATTGAACCTATTTTAATTAATTGGAACATATTGATTTTTTTTAATTCATGTCAATAATATAATAATTGAAAAATCTATTATTTTATTTTGGGTTGGAAACTCTCTATTTTGGTGGAGCATTGGATAAAATTGGGAGAACATAATTCTCCACACGAAGAACACAAAGAACATCTCTTCTGCCACCATCTTCTTCCTTCATCAACCGGGGCAAGAAAGGGAGGCATCGCCGCCCACGAAGAACGCCGAAGACATCATCTCAACTCATCTTCTCCGGACTCTTCATCCTCCGACATTGAGGAAATGATTTCGCTTTCCCGCGACTCCATCAATGACCACCAAACTCAACGTAGGGAGATTTAAATTGTTTTTTATACCCATTCTATATCATTGAATTTATGATTTGAGAACCAAGTGATATCACCGTAACGAGGAGGGTTTGGACCACACGAACACGACCCAACCCTCGCCATTTTGTTGTTCCCATTTCATGACAAAAGTGGTGGAGCATGAAGGAACCGGCGGTGCAAGGCCATCGGGTCGCCACAAGGGTGCGACACCGTTGTGCTACACAGAGAACCGAGCCGTGGCTAGGCGGGCTGCGGCGGGGCCGGAGGGGCACAGTGCCGTCGCACCATGCCAGAAGAAGGGGCCGCGATGATCGCATGGTGGGTGCGACGATGTCGTGCCACGCAAAAGAGATGGAGGCCGCGGCCAGTTTGGTCTGCGGTGCAATCCAACCCCGCGGAGCAGGGGAATCATGGCCATAGGCCATGACGGACAGAAGAGGGTGGACGGCTGAGCCGGCCACCGGTGCACGCTACAGGCGGGACCCCTGGGTCCTGCAGGTCACCAAACTGGCACCTAGCACTGGTTCCTTTAGATGCCTGGGGGTGCTCCCCCCCCCCCATGGTGTGTCCAGCCGAGCCACGCGGGCTAGCTAGCTGGGCCGAGCGGCCACTAGCTTGGTGGCCTCACGTCGGGCGGCCTCGGGTCTGGCCACCTCGAGCCGGGCTGACCTCTGTCCTGGCTGCGCCATTGGCGCCGGCCGCCCCCTCATGTCGGGCCACCCCCTCGGGCCAGGCCGCCCACTCTGGCTGGGTCGGACCCGAGGACCGGGTCCGTCCAACTGGGTCGGACTGGACCCGGACCCGCTATGGCTTGTTTACACCTTTTCACACATATCTTGGGCTACGGGTGTCCAGTCGACGAACCGTCTCCGGCGATAGAAAGCATAGAGCGGGATGCTTCATTTGGAATACCAAAATTATGGTTTGGAAATAGTTAGATTATGGTCGGGTTGGTTTGAACCTAAAATCTAACCAGCCCCCTGAAATGGAAATGCCAATAACTCACAGACCGGGCGTCCGATCGACGCGTCTTCTATTGCATTGAGACACCTACGAAGAGGAAGACCCTTGAAATACATCATCGTGGTACTTCATGATAGATGACATAACGACACTTTACTTGAGGATCGGAACCTCCCAGAATCAAGCATACCATAGTGGAACTCTGTGGCTGGCTGTGCACTGTAGACTATTCTTGGATCATGTTTTGGTCTAATAGTTCCGATGACTGTTCTTGGATCATGTGTTGGTCTGAAAGTTCTAACTTCTGTACCTAGATGATGTGTTTTTTTGACATAATAGATTGCCCTGGATCATGTGTTGGTCCGAAAGCTCTAACGACTATTCCGGGATCATGTGTTGGTCTGAAAACTGTAACGATTGTTCCTATATCATTTGTTGGTCTGACAGCACTAATGACTATTCGTGGATCATGTGTTGGTCTGACAGCTCTAACGATTGTTCCTGGTTCTTGTGTTGGTCCGACAGTATTGACTTCTGTTCTTGGATCATGTGTTGGTCCAACATAATAGCTGGTCCTAGATCATGTGTCGGTCCGACATCTTAAATAACTCATTGGCTATATCTGATCATTTGTACATCTCTACAAAATTTGTATACCTGCATGAGCTGAGTTAGTAACTATTGTGTTTCCTAATGATTGAGATGGGTTACTAGATAACTTAGGTATATGAATGGGCATATACCTAAGTAATGGTTGTCCAATGATTCTTACTTTGTGGTTTATCCTTGTTGGATTTTTTGATACCTTGAGTGTCTCGGGGTCCCTGCTGAGTATCATTATACTCACCCCTACACGGGCTATGCCAGCACCTCATTGTGTTGGATGCAGATGATGGACAACACTGACGGAGGCCGAGAGCACCAGGACTGGAAAGTACACGAAGGTGGACCTTACGACGAGTCGGTGCACATAGGAGTCTGACGGACGTAGAGTGCTGATGAGGCTATCTGTACCTACCCGTCAGGTAGGATCTGTGGTGGACGATCCAAGAGCTAGTTGTCACTTTCCAGGTGTTTTGTCTTTTCCTTGTACTTTACTGTTGGGCTTGTATTTCCGGGCCCTTTACATTCAGTACACTCTTTTGTATGAAGTTTTACTTAGTGTTTTACTTCCAGCTGTATACTCTATTCTATTTCTTATTTTTATAAAGGTAATTATTTCCCAGTTTAGTGGTTTACACCTTTTGGTTCTAGTCTCCTTCCCCTGGCCTATGGAAGGCGGGCTTGGGGTAGTCACGATATGGGCCCTGGGGATGGGTTGTGACAAATTGGTTTCAGGGGAGTTGGTTCTACCACAGAACTTAGGACTCTGATATGTCTTTCTATGAAGAAATAGTGTTAAGATTTTTGAGTGTGGTTCACAATCTAGGGATTCCAGTGTTGGTAAGGCGACCGACGTATCCATACACCAGGACCCTAACCTCTGATTTCTGACTCCGTGCACGAAAACACTGATTGCATATGTGTTTCAAGAGTTTCCTTTGTGATCTATTTGAGTCATCTCACCAGGTATAACTTACTGATCATGGAACCCCTGTTTCTTTTCAGGATGCCTCCACGTAGGCACCCTTCTAGGGTTCCGAGAGTTGTACAAGATGGAATCCCATCGAACAATGATGCCTTGGTGCAAGGCCCCATCATAGCGGAGGCACCAGCACTACCACTTCCTGTTGTACCACCGATGCCACCAACCCCAGTAGCAGAGAGTGCATTCCACCTAAGCGCATTGCACGAGTTACAGTGCTAGAGGCCACCCATGTTTAGGGGAGAGATAGACCCGTGGGCAACTGAGGATTGGATAGAGGTTATAGTGAGAGTCTTCAGACTGGTAAGGACACCAGCAGACCTCATGGTGGTTATTTCTGCGAGTCTCCTTCAGGATGTAGTAGGTAGATGGTGGAACCTAATTCTTTAAGTCCACGATGAGGTGAAATTACTCTGGACAGACTTTGAGATCTTGTTTTGGGCAGAGTTTGTTCCAGCCACCCTTCGTGCGGTGCGGATATAGGAGCTACTACATTTGCAGCAGGGCAGCATGGCAGTAGCACAGTACTCGACGAGGTTTACCGACCTCTCACGCTACACCATAGATATGGTGCTTGACCCACTCTTCAGGGTCCATACCTTCAATCAAGGGCTCAAACAAGATATCAGAGCCTCGATGATCTCCCTCAGCATCCCGATGCAGGCGGGGGTGTTGGAGTGTGCCCTCTTAGGGGAGAGTCTTCATCATGACCAGACACCAGTAGTGAGACCCACCACTGGACATCACATAGCATAGTCTTCTGCAGCTGACATCAGGTAGTTGTCGCATAGGTCTAAGTAGACCAGACCATTCGGTGGACTACCTCAGGATGCTGGTTCAGTTGTGCGGGGCACACGAGACAGAGCCAGTCATTCCTGTAGCGGGCAATGCTACTCTTACGATGGGCAGGGTCACATGGATCATGACTATCCGACCCACCATTTTTATTATCTGTAGAGAGTTGAGGGATCTCCAATGCAGAGGCATAGGTTCGATCGAGGTGGTCCACAGGGCGCAGGCGGACATGGAAGAGGAGCTAGTCGTGCAACTGGTGGTGGATGATGTTACGAGGTTCCACCACCACCACCACCAGGTGGTCCACCCCGACCATAGGGAGTAGGTGGACAAGGGAGAGCTCTGCTTTGGGCAGCTGAGGCATAAAACCATGGCTCTTCAGAGATGATTCAAGGTACGATCTGTGCCTACTCCACCTAAGATATAGTTCTTATAGACCTAGGTGCCAGTCACTCTTTTATATCCACTACCCTCGATCGGAGCTCGGCGATTCTGACAGAGCAATTGGCTCGATCTTTACGACTTGAGACTCTTATGGGAGAAGACTCGACCATTACAAACTGGTGTCGGTAGTGTGATCTTACTCTAGGAGGTGAGAGATTTGGCTGGGATCTCCTCGTAGCGGTGTCGAGGCCTTACGATGTCATCTTGGGTATGGAGTGGTTATTTACAGTCTATTCTCAGATCGACTATATTAGGCACAAAGTGTGGTGTGTCTGCATGGATGGGACCAAGTTCACCTTCACCGGTGATAATGGAACCGTTGTAGCGTAAGAAGGACTTACTCAGAGGAGGGTGAAGCCGATCACTCATCAGTTGGCTTGCGTTACCCTCGAAGCGGTTGATGTGAAGAGTCCAACTTATCCTATAGTGGTGAAACAGTACATGGATGTTTTCCCCTACGATGTTCCAGGACTACGTCCTCATAGAGAGGTGGACTTCTACATTGTTCTGTACCCTGGGATGAAACCAATATCTACTCCAGCATATCGGATGGCTCCTTCTGAGCATCATGAGCTGTGGGTACAACAAGAGGACTTGCAGGGGAAGGGATTCATCTAGCCTAGTGTTTCTGCCTGGGCAGCCCTGATTCTTTTTTCCAAGATGGTGGATAGGAGATTTTGGCTTTGTGTTGACAACCGTCACCTGAACCAGGTGACCGTGAAGATAAGGTACCCATTTTCGAGGATTTATGACCTCTTTGATCATCTCAAGGGAGAAAGATGGTTCTCGAAGGTAGACCTTAGATCATGCTATCACCAACTCAGAGTTCGAGATGAGGATGTGCAGAAGATGGACTTCAGGTGTCATTATGACCACTATGAGTTCTTGGTTATGCATTTTGGCTTAGCCAACTCTCTAGTAGTTTCCATGTGTCTCATGAATATGATATTCCAGCCATACCTCGATCGCTTAGTCGTATTCTTCATCGACGACATACTGATGTACTCAAATACTGATGTGAATTCCTACCATTTGCAGGTAGTACTGGACACACTCCGAGGGCACCAGATTTTTGGTAAGCTCTCAAAGTTCTAGTTTTGAATTCAAGTGGTTTAATGTTTTGGACATGTCATATAGGAGGTTGGGGTGGCAGTTGATACATCGAATATTGAGGCAATACTTGCTTGGGAGCCACCCAGGAGTGTGTCAAAGTTACAAAGTTTCTTGGGCCTGGCTGGATATTACATGTGGTTCGTTCCAGACTTCTCCAGAGTTGGAGCTCCACTATCAGGATTGACAAAGAAGGGGAAACCCTTTGAGTGGTCATAGAGATACTAGTAGATCTTGAAGGAGTTGAGGCAAAGTCTGACTAGTGCCCCCATCTTGAGGCTCCCAGAAGAAGGCGTAGGGTACGTAGTTTACTACGACACATCCAGGACCGGACTCAGGTGTGTCATGATGTAAGAGAGAGCAGTGATTGTATATGTTTCTCAGTAGCTAAGACAGCAAAAGAAGAACTACACTACCCATGACCTGGAATTAGCAGCAGTGGTCTTCGCCTTGAAGATGTGGAGACACTATCTTATTGGTGAACGTTTTACTGTGTACTATGGTCACAAGAGTCTCAGCTATATCTTCTCTCAGAAGGACCTGAACCTGAGACAGTGGTGTTGGCTTGAATTCCACAAAGACAATGAATTTGAGATAGTCTATACTCCTGGGAAGGGGAACGTTGTGGTATTTGATCTCAGCGGGAGATCAGGAATTCAGCTTCTAGGAGAGGCGACAGAGTAGCTGGCTTCCTTGCAGTTATCCTTTGTAGATAGGGATAGAGAAGCCTACTTAGAGTCTCTTAGAGTCACTCCCCCACTTCTTCAGCAATTCAGGGAGCCGCAGCGTAGGGACCCTGACTGCGAGACATGACATGCTCAGATATCCACAGGGCAGGAACCTAATGGATTTTCTGATGGTGGGGAACACATCATTCTTTTGAGAGGAAGTACCACGGTACCAGTTTCACTTCAGGAGGAAGTGTTGAGAGAGTTCCACACTTCCCCTCTAGTGGTATATCCAGAAATGGTGAAGATGTAATAGTACCTTTGACGACAACACTGGTGGCAAGGTATGAAGAAGTCGGTAGCAGAGTTTGTCTCATGATGCCTCACTTGTCAGCATGTGAAGGTAGAGCACCATGTACCAGTAAGCTTGGTACAACCCTTAGTAGTCCAAGAGTGGAAATTGGATGGGATATCCATGGACTTCGTGATGGTTCTTCCATGTACATTGAGGAGTCACAACTCTATTTGGGTGATTGTTGACAGACTCACCAAGTCGGCCCACATCCTACTGATTAGGGATCAGGGCTTAGTAGAGAGCTTGGTATGGATCTACGTACATTAGATTGTGCGATTTCTTAGAGTACCTTCTTCTATTGTCTCCGAAGGTGACACATGCATTACTTCCCGGCTATAGAAGGGGTTGCATGAAGCTTTTGGGACACAACTTTGTCTGAGCACAGCCTTCTATCCTCAGACGAATGGCCAGACTGAGAGGACCATCCAGATGCTCGAGGACATGCTCTGTGTTTGTGTCCTTGACTTTGGTCACAGCTGGGAGGACCAATTTATGTTAATATAGTTTTCCAATAACAAAAGTTATCACTCTACCATCATTATGGCTCTTTTAGAGGTGTTGTATGGTCGACCCAGCATATCTCCACTATACTGGACAGACCTAGGGGATTCAGCACTAGTGGGACCAGAGATGATGCGAGTTACCACCGAAAAAAGGCAGATCATCCAGGAGTGGATTAAGACTGCACAGAGCAAGCAGATGTCCTTTGCTGATAGGAGATGCAGGCCTTTAGAGTTCGAGGATGGAGACCACATCTTTTTACGGGTCTCACCTCGACGATGTCTTTGATGATTTGGCCGATGCGACAAGCTATCTCCAAGATTCATCAGACCTTTCCAAGTCCTCAACATAGTAGGCAAGTTGGCTTACCGCATGGATCTTCCACCTCAGCTTCATCAGATACATGATGTCTTCCACGTATTTCAGTTGAGGAGATACGTGCATGACCCTTAACAAATCATAAACCAATGAGAGTTGTACATCGATGACGAGGAAACATTCATGGAGGTTCCAGTGGAGATCGAGGATCGACAGGACCGAGTCCTACATGGACGGTCGATACCCCTGATGCGCATTCGCTGGCAGCACGATAACCTCCATGAGAGAACATGGGAGAGGGAGGCTCATATGCATGCTCAGTACCCCCCATTTGTTCCCATAGTTCGAGTTGTATCTTAAGGGGATGGAAATCCATGAGGTGGGGAGAATGTAATGACTCGTAATTTCCTTGGAATTTCTTTTCTTAAATACATGGGAATTTATGAGTATACAGTTTCTGACGTCGCTTCATTCTAAGGCCCGGTGTGCCCGGAATAAATTTTTGATGTTTTGTTTGGGTACGTTCAGTAAATGTACGAGCATGATTTTATATCTTTTGAACCGGTGCCCAAAATTGATATCTGAAGGCACCATTGAGCTTGCAATGTTGGTGACTGCTTAGAGAGACCTTCACCATAGTTGCGTTCTGACGAGAATGGACGTTAGATATTGGGGTTTTTATTTAAATTAAATAAAAATAAGGTACTTACATTATTTTTATTGGTAGCAGTTTAATCTTTCAAGGGGAGGATGGAGGTGGGGGCCACAAAACCCTAACCTCCCATGGGAGGTTATGGTGGTGGGGCCCACCCACACAAAACCTCCCTTGGGATGCTATCTTTGGTGAGGCCCACACGAGCTTTATACCCCCCATTAAACTCACCATTTTTGTGTGATGTCAACTCTCCACCTTCTTCTATTAATTTATGTTCCAACCCTCAAAATTAATGAATTGTACTTCTTTTAATTAATTTGCAAATTTTGAATTCTTTTGAATTCAGGTCATCAATATAATAATAGACAAAGATATTATTTTATTTCGGGTTGGAAACTCTCTCTTTTGGTGGAGCCTTGGAGAAATATTGGAGAACATCATTCCCCCCATGAAAAACACGATGAACGTCTCTTCCGCCACCATCTTCTTCCTTCTTCAACCAGGGCAAGAAAGGGAATCATCTCGACCCATGATGAACGCCGACGATGTCATCTCAACTCATATTTTCAGAACTCTTACTCCTCCGACATTGAGGAAACGATGACACCTTGTCGTGACTCCGTCTATGATCACCAAAATATAGGTAGGTGGATTTGAATTTTTTTATATCTGTTCTACGTCATTGAATTTATGGTTTGAGAAACAAATGATATCACTGTAAGAAGGAGGGTTCGGACCGCATGAACACGGCCAAACCCTTCCGTTTTTGTTCTTCTCGTTTGATGAAGACAATGGTAGAGCATGAAGTAATTAGTGGCGTAAGGCTATCGGGTCTCCATAAGGGAACGTCACCATTGCGCCGCATAGAGAACCGAGCCATGGCCAGGTGGGCCGCGGCGGGGCTGGAGGGGCGCGATGCCATGCACCATGCCAAAAGAAGGGGTCGCGGCCACGAAGGTCACATGGTGGTTGCTGCGCCATCGTAATGTGTGGAAGAGCAGGAGGCCACAGCAGGGTCAGGCCGCGACAGAGGTAGCGCGACACCGGTGTGCCGCGTAGAGTAGGGGAACCGCGGCCATAGGCCGCGACAGACAAAAGAGGGCGGCCAGGTGAGCCGACCACCAGTGTGCGCTACAGGAGGGATCCTTAGGTCACCGAATTGGTGCATAGAGCCAGTTCCTTTGGAAGCTAGGGGCACCGCCCCCACACCCCACGACGTGGCTAGCCGAGCCGGGCCACCTCGGGTCGGGCCACGCTCGGGCCGGGCCGCGCCTTCGGGTCGGGCCGCCCCCTCAGGCCAGGCCGCCCATTTGGTCTAGGATTCCCCCTTGCGTCGGGCCTCCCACATGGGCCGGGTTGGACCTACGAACCAGGTCGGGCCGTGTTGGTCCGACTGGGTGGACCAGACCCGGACCCGCTATGGCCTGTTTACAGCTTTTCACCCATAACTTGGGCTACGGGTGTCCAATCGACAAACCATCTGTGTTGATGGAAATCATAGAGCGGGATGAATATTTTTACCTACCCCACTTGAGGATTGGATATAGTTAGGGTACCAATAGATTGGTTTGAACCTAAACTCTAACCTGGCCCCTGAAATGGAAATGCCAATAACTGACAGATCGGGCGTCCGATTGACACGCTGTCTATTGCATTGAGACCCCTGTGACGAGGTGGTCCCTTGAGATAAATTATCATGGTACCTAGTGACAGTTAACGTAATGAAACATGGCTTGAGGAGTGGACCCTCTTGTAATCAAGCATACCTGAGAAAAACACTATGGCTTACTATGCATTGTTGACTATTCCTAGATCATGTGTTGGTCTGACAGTTTCGATGAATGTTCCTGGATCATGTGTTGGTCTGACAGTTTTAACTTCTGTACCTGGATCATGTGTTGGTCTGCAGAATAGATGGACCTGGATCATGTGTTGGTTTGACAGCTCTAATGACTATTCATGGATCACTTATTTTTTCAACAGCTCTAACGACTGTTCCAGGATCATGTGTTGGTCTGACAGCTCTAACGACTGTTCTTGGATCATGTGTTGGTCTGATAGAATAGCTGGTCCTGGATCATGTGTTGGTCTGACAACTTAGATGACTCAGTGGCTATATCTGGTGATCTGTACCACTCTACAAAAGTTGTATACCTGTGTGAGCTATGTTAGTAACTCTTGTGTTTCCTCAGGATTGATATGGGTAAATAGATAACTTAGGTATATGAATGGGCATATACCTAAGAAATGGTTGTCCAATGATTCGTACTTTGTGGTTTATCCTTGTTGGATTTTGTGAGACATTGAGGGTATAGGGGTCACTAATGAGTATCGTTATACTCACGCCTGAACCGGCTATGCCCGCACCTCATTGTGTTGGAAGCAGACGACAGACAACACTGATGGAGGCCAAGAGCGCCAGGACTGGACGGTACCCGAAGGTGGATCTTACGACGAGTCAGTGCACAGAGGTGTTTGACGAACGTATAGCAATGGGGAGGATATCTGTACGTACCCTTCAGGTAGGATCTGTGGTGGACAATCAAGGAGCTCCTTGTCACCTCCCAGCTGTTTTGTGTTTTCCTTGTACATTACTATTGGGCTTGTATTTCCAGCCCCTTTACTTTCAGCACACTATTTTGAATACTGTTTTACTTAGTGTTTTACATTCATTTGCAAACTTTGTTGGGTCTTTTACTATTATAAAGGAAATGCCTTCCCAGTTTAGGGGTTTACGCCTTTTGGTGCTAGTTGCCAGCCCCTAACCTATGGAAGGCGGGACTGGCGTAGTTACGATACGAGCCCTAGGGGACGGGTTGTGACATATATAATGTAAAATAAGATAAAAAATGTAATTAATTAATAATTGAATAATAATAAAATATTCTTGATATCATTTTATAGAAAATATGGACATGAATGAAATGGCTTCGAGTGGAAGTTAAAAACATATATGTTTTTTCTTAAAAACATTTTATAATATCTTAAGTAATTAAATAGAAGAAAAAAAGGGAAATTTTAAATATAAAAACATAAAAATAGGATAATAAATTAAATCCTAATTTGGAGATATAGATCATACAATTTTAACATCAAAAGACATAAACATTATTAATACTTATAAAATAGTGACTGTAACATAAAATCCTTACCTCAAGTTTACCATGTGTTATAAGCTTGCTAACCTCTTTTATAATAAAGTTAAATTTATTATAATTATATACTAGATCCATAATCATACCATCAATACTATATATGGTTTAATTATGAAATAATATCACCAATTCATTAAAAATATTTCATTTTCATCATTATTTTGAGTGTTAATGTCATTTTTCTTGTATGTATTGGTTCCACAGTTACAGACCTTGAATAAGGATCTTGGATCATTCATATAAATATTTTTAATAATGATATAAATAATATATATATCAATTATATAAATACTTATAACAATTCATATAAATTGTGGATGAAAAAATAACTTCCTCGCTATGTGGTGACGATAGTCTGTACAGACGCATGAGTGACATTTCCAATTTTTGATGGATGAAACAAAATAAATGGAAATATTAAACAAAATTTAAAGATTCATTATTTTAAAATAATTATCATATTTAAATATTAAATCTATCACGATAAACAATCATGAATGTTTCTGTAGTAAAATTACTCTTATTGTTGCGTGTATACGGTAGTCCACACATATACATGAGTGATAAATTCATCTCTTATTTGATAGAGAAGATGAGGTTGATGTATTTAAAATAATCACAATAAAATTTCTTTATATTTATTATAATAGATTCATATTGTTTTTATTAGTATAAAATTTTTAGATTAAATTGATAAGAAATAAAAATAAATGATCTTGTTTAAGATCTATACCTCTTCTTTGGGAGACCTCCTTTGGTATACTCATTAAGCCATGAAGGATTGGTCATATAAGAATTAAATATGATCTAGGATGAATGTAATGATTATAGTAAGGTCATGGAGTATATATATTATTTTATAGAATGGTAAAATGTTGTAAATAATGCTGGATAATAGGTTCCCTTTTATAAGTGAGTGGAAGGACACACAAAAAATTCCTTAAAATATTTCAATGATTTATGGTCATATTTCTGGTAAAGTGGCTCAAAATTGATAGTAATTATAATTTGGGATAATAAAATGTTTAAATACCCCCCCAAACAATAATAATTATATAGGTTTTCTAGAAAACCTACCCTTATGTCATGGGTTTCCACCCTTAACAAACCCATTTTAACTATAATTATGATACCAAAATTTTATTGTTTTTACTATCCACCATGAAAAAAAGTTAATTTAACAATATTATATTATATTATATGTTATGATTAAAAATATTAAATACATTTTACTTGATTAAATTTCTATAACTAGTAGAATTTAATTTTAAATATTAGCATAACCTAGAACATACACCCATTTTAGAAGAATGAACTTTTAAGCGTAAAAAATAATTTACATACATTACATTCCTTAAAAAAGTTAAAATGTTAAATTATATTATTGAATATATAATATTTAAATTTCATTAAAAACATTAATAAATAGTGATTAAATTAATTTAATAAGATAAAAACACATTTCACACATACAAACCGTTTTTAAAAAATGTGTCTTTAAGCCAAAAAATTATTTTATACCAAAAAAAAGTACAATGATGATTAATTTTTAATATATTAGATTATTTATAATTAAAACACAAGTAGGTTAATTTATGATCAAATTAAAAAAATAATATAACATTTAATTGAATATAAATGATAATTTTTTTTCAAAAATATGTATTCTTCATTATTCGCTAAAAAAGAAATATTTTTTGTAAAATAAAATAAATTAATCCTATGATAATATTGAAATTATGATTTTAAAAACTATATTTGTTTCCTAAAATAATTTTCTGGGAATGTTAGAAATTAAGTATAAATTTTTGTCCAAAATTGTGATAAATACTATTTTTTATAGAAAACACATTTCTGAAGCATAAAATAATTTTACTAGAAACCGTGTACTTAATTATTATTAATTAATCAATATATTTTTATTATAAAAAACATTTATAATATTTTTTTTTTAAAATTGGTTATTAATATTCATACATGGAAATTCAATGTCTTCATTATAATGGTTTACTATATCATTATTCATATAGACATGGGTTGCGTATAAGGTAAGATATCAACCAATTCAAGTTTTATTTAAAAGGGAATTTGTAAAAATTATTTGGGTTTGATAGGATATCGTCAAGGTAATGTACTAGGAATGATGAAACCCTTCTTAATAAACACCTGTAATTTATTTTTAAATTATTAAAAATCAGATGAATCAATTGAGCAAAATTTTTTCAAATTGACTTAGCATGGGGAAATAATCCAATAGTAAATTAACATATTGATCATTAATAGCACCCTAAAAATAATTATGATATATCTATATATTTATTTATAACTATAACATCACTAATATTAATAGTTTCATAATTTTCAATAATATGTGAAAGAAAACATTCACTCCAATTTTAATCAATTTCTTAGAATCTTAATATGTTATTAACGGAATTAAATCTTACATATATAAAAACTGAAATCCAATTATATTATTGAATACTAAATCTTTATCATCGAAACATATCATATAATGATAAATTAAAAAAAACCATACTCAAAATATCATTAAACTAATCTTAGGGTAAGCCAATTATATTTTATTGGAAAACCATTCCAAGATTTATGATAAGAATATCCCCTTAAATATTTTTTTCATTAATAAAAAGAAAATGAGTTTTTCTTAAAAAAATCTTTGTTTCATGAAGTTATATTTAAATTTTACTATGAAATTTATTAGAAATAATATAATGTGTAGATCCCAAGTAAAACAAGACATTAAAATACTTAGTTTAAAAAAGTAATTAAACTATCACCACATCATTTGATGGCCCAATAATATAAAATGACTTGTCCACACATTCCTACTTATGGTCTGGGTGACCAACATCCTTTATAGAATTATTTAAACATGAATTCACCTATTTTATCCTCTCATTAAAATTACAACATTTCACTACATAATTTTCATTAAAAGTCTATCCATTAACATTGCTATTTTTATTGAAATCTCTACCCAAGTGTCCAATAATTATACATATATAACACTTCTCATATATAATAAGTAATTATACAGAATTATTATTACCACACATACCACAAGAGGGTAAATACATTTTCTTACCGTTATTCATCTTTTATGAATGATTCCCCATTTTCATCCACCTGGATAACTTATTGTCTTTATTATTATAAAATTACAAAAAATATATCCTTATGTTCTGAAAAAAAAAATTCTCCTAAGTTATAAAATCAGGATTAAATATCCCTTTATAAACATAACTTCAATTTTTACTAAAATTGATTAATTTAAAAATTATGGTTAACAATGAAATATTTCTCATACCAAGATAATGTAGTAAAATTAGCTTTATATGAGGAGAAACATTTATCCTAATATTTATTTAATAATAGGAATATAATTTCAATTATATATTGACTAAAATTAGAAAAATAATTTTCAAGGAAGTGATCTATAAATATCATCTTTTAAATGTCATCAATTTATTATATTTTCTGAATATTATTAATCATGTACCACAATTGATTAACATCACTATGAAAATTATAAATTGAATGGATTATGTTAGGATGTTCTGAAAACACTAAAACTTAAACTAACTTCTCAAAATATTTAATCCATCCTTTAGATGAGAATGGGTCTGAAGATCAACCTCAAGTCGAAGGGCGTTGTTTCATGAAGTGCTCTTCTATAGAAATATGATTATAAAGAGTATATAGTTATTCAATTTATTTGGAACATCCTTTAATGGACTATATAAGCTGTGTTTACATAGATACAAATTTATTTATTCTAATTACAACCATTCCAGGTTACTGGTTTGGAATGATATATTTCTACTAATTTCTTTCATCCTTTTCCCCCATGTTTCCTATTTATATAACCATTTTTTGTAATATTATATTAGAAAAATAAACGTTCAAATCCTAAAAAATCCATCTTTTTCTAATATAAAAATAAATTTTAATATCTTAATACTATCACTTTACATCGTCATAAATAGTAAAGTTTCATAAACCCTTTCTCTAATAAAAACTAGAACAACCCGCACACATTTTTAACATAAATTACAAGATTTCTGGTCTATATTTCATCACTTACATACGAAATAACTAATTAGGTTTATAGGTTATAGAATTAGTAAATATATAACATAACTAATTTTAATTTTCCACATAATTTATATTTTTTCCACTAATCATTTTCTATATAAATACACACATGCTTCATTCATGATAAATCCTATAACTATAACATTAACATTTCTAAAAATCATACTCATACTTAATACATGAAAAAAATATTTCAACACACGGGATGAGAAATGAAATTAATATTGGGGGAAATAAATTAAAATAAAACGTTTAGTCTATATTTAAATATAAACAATATATATGAATGTTTTAGTTTTTCATAATAATCATTTGAGTTAAAATACACATTTAATTCTTCAAGAAAATAACTTAATTGACAAATATATTTCATAAAACATTTCTTATTAAATTATAATAGAAAGATAATGTTCATTATGGTTCTTGGAAAATTAGAAAACTTATAGATACTATTCCTTAAAAACAGTCCTTTTAACTTAGTTTTTAAATTTTTTTATAAACTTTCTTTTAAAACTTCAGCGTATTTTTAAATATTAATAAATCAAAAGATTTCTTTCATAAAAAATGTAAACCATATATTATAGGTAACTTAATACATTATCCATACAATCAACCATTAAAAGTACCCATATAATTGAATAACCTAACCAGATAATTCCCACATCTCTTAGGAGTAACCTCTAATAGATAAACGTAGTGACATTAACAAAAGAATTCGAGAGAGATATCAAATTCCTCTATTATTATAACTATATCATGATAACCCATCATTCATAGAAAAGAAATAATAACTATAACAAAAATAATACTTATATTTATTTCACATTAACATTGAAACACATTTTAATTGGAATTAAATCCCATAACAAATGACACATTTATTTACCTCATAAAAATGGGAAGAAATTTTCATTTCATTAGATAAAATATTAATATTAAAAAAATTCATAAGACAAAGAATGATATATTTTCTGATAAACCATATAATATTATAGAGTAAGCATCATAATAAATTATGATTGTGATGAAAAGAAATGGTGGTTAAACTATACACATTAAATAAAACATTTTTTATATTGTTTTAAGTAATTAGAATTACCCATACAGAAGAAGATGAAAATATTTATTTAAATAATTTTTAATGAATGTAGAAAATAGATGAAAATGATATTTATCAACCATTGATTAAGAAAAAAGGGTATTCCTTAATCATTTAAACGAACCTAGTCTTGGAAGAAAAATAGTTGGTAGTAAAAATTTAAAACTACATTTTTTAATGAAAGTATCTCAACCTGAGTGTTAACTCATTTCTTTCATATTTATATCATCATAATCCTCAAATATCCCCCTTTATGATACACATTATACCTTATATGATTAATAATTAAATAATACCATCTCTGTTATGGCATTATAAGGATGGTTGGAAATGGTTTCTCATATGAAGTGGCAGAGCTAAGTGGTTTAAAATTTCTTAATAAGTGAGTAGAGGAGGTTTCCTTTTATTAGTGAGGGGAGTGAGAATCTTGAAAATACAATAAACTTTTAATTATAATAAATGTAATTATAAAAGGGAAGTGATAATAAAAGCTCAAATTTTAAATCCATGATAGTTTATGGTCAATATTTCCTCAAACAATTACATTTATCCATTTTTAGATATATTTTATTCATTATCTCTTTGTTTACCCCCCCACACTCCATTAACCCTTTTTTTGTCTACTAGGTTGATAATGTTCTACCACAATAAATATTCATTATTAGTAAAATTATACTTTTAAACATTACCAAATATTAACCAAAAGATTCAAAATGAAAAATTAATTATTAACATATTCAATTTATATAAGTGGCGGAATCTACATTCAATATATGTGGGAAGAATTCAATAAAAAAAGTTTTTAAATAATTTCATTTTTCTGCATAAAAAAATATTTTATACCTAATTAAAATTTAAAAATTATTAATATGAAATTATTTATATTTTATTAAATAAAGGGGAATTATGTAACCTTAAAATCAATTCCAAACAAGATGGTAATTTTTAATTACTTAAAAAGTAATGACTATTTTTCTAAAAATAAGTATCTTCCATTACTCGATAAACAATCCATATTATTAATAAAATTATTATAAATTAGAATTAATATAAATTAGATATTATAAATACAATAATAAAGTTAAATTTATGATTTCTAAAATATTAATTTATAAAATTTAAAATTTAAATAAAACCATATATTTAATAGAAAACATTTCAACTAGGATAAAACCGTTTCTTTTAAAATTGAAATATCATACATAATTATCTTATTATATACGAATGAATAAAATATATTATCATGAATAAAGATCAAAATATATTTAATTTTCCTTATTACCAAAAGTTAAACATTTTATCTTACAAAAATATAACACAGATTAGATAAACTTTTCATTTAGTTTCATTGAGGAACAATTACACAAGCAACTTATTTATTAATAAATATGAAAATTTTTCAATAATAAAACTCATATAGACCCCATTATATACATCTCATAAGTTATACATATATTTATAAATAAGATAAAATAAATATAAGAAATGGATTTTCACAATAGATTAATAATCAAAACGTATCAACATGTCATCAAGGGATAAATAATAAGAATATGAGAAGACATGAGTTGGGAGTTATATATTAATAAAAAACATGGGAAAATAAAATTTTCCATAAATTATGAACAAAGTATATTTAATATCTAAATAAAAACATGTACATTCACACAAGAGTGTGAAATAAGAAAGGATTCACGGTATAAAGAAATGATATAATAGGATCATGAAATGATAAATATATAGAAAAAATAAAACAAGACATCGTAAGAATAATTCAAGGGTAAATTCCATGAGTATGATAGTTTATAGAGTCCCATGGTTGATTGGGTTCACTCTACATTCATATAGACATAGTGGATAGAGTTCCATGGTTGATTAGGTCCACTCCCAATTTCCTTTAATAATATATAATGAGATTTAAAAATTTACCCAATACATTGAAGGGATATATAATTCTTGTACCTAATATAACATAATTAATATCATATTACATACTAAATGCTCCAAATTAGTAAAAGTAACCAAACATAACTCATAATCGTGATAAAACCCATGGTAACGATGCGTGTTTTATAATATTATCTCAAATCATAAAAAAGGCTATGTCATAAGGATTACCAAGAGAAGAAGAAATTAAATTATTGAGAATGTCCATATTTCTAGAAACAATCATATGTATTCAACACTGAGTTCAAATTTAAAAAAAAAAATCTATGAGAAGGATCGAGTGGAATTAAGAATGAAAATGAACCACATTGTTGATGCTCTTCAAAATGAGCAATGAATCATTTAAAGAAGGACTGGAAGTATTACTTTACATTGAACTGAAATAGGACCAAGGGGGTTCCCTATAAAATAATCATGTTTTTAGTATATATTTAAGGTTTGATAAATTTCATTATGGTGACAATTGTTCTGAAATAATAAATCAAAAAGTAACCATAAGTCAATTTTACATAAAAGTCATAATTTAGAAGGTAGAATAAAAATATATTTTACTCAAAATAAAGGTAAACTAAAATTGATATATTTTTAAAGAAAATATATTAAAAATAATAGATTAAATACATGGAAATAATAGGGAGGAATATTTGTAAAAAAAAGGGTACATGTAACTCAATATTAATGAGTGTGGTTCAAAAGATCCGTTTTTTTTTGTTTTAAAACACCTTTAATGAAATACAGGATTCAAAACAGAGGTAATAAAACATTATTTTGAAAATATGAGAAGGGAAATAAGAAGTTATATGAGAGAACACATAATTAGGTTACTATTCATTAAGGATAACATTGGTAGAAGGGAAAATATAGACAAAGAGGTAATATCATTATTAAAGAGAATATGAATTATTTATTAAAATTTCCTTCTTCAATAGGGAAGATATTTATGGAGGAGTAATATTTAAATTAAAAGTGTTATATTTGATTTAAATAAGGAAGTATTTTAATATAAAATATAAGTGATTATGAAACCTATAATTATTTTAAGAAGTTCGACATGAATCATTATAACTCAATGATGTTTATGAAAAAACAAGAGGTGAATGTGAATTATATCTCAATGAAACAAAGATGAGATATAAAAACCCTTTCCTTAGGACTTGATTAATTCTATGAGTGATCCTAAAATATTAGATAATCCAATAAAGTTTATTTTAAACATAAATAAAATCCTTATACATATAGTTTTCATATTTCTATGTCAATCTATTACCATTTCTTATTAGGTTTGTATATAGTATTCATTCATGTCGGTTACTTGAGGTTGTTAAGTCAATTTATCTATAACTCTCATGGTATGATGACCATTGTAAATGGATATGTAAAATATAATTATAATATAATGAATTTGAGGTATTTATTTACTATAATATTTAATTGTCATAGAATATATTTTTTTTCATAAGTTTCAATAATGGACTAAAATTAAGAAAGGTTCCATGAGATGTTCATTTAGTGTATTTAAATATACTATAACCATTAATTATTAAAATTAATTATGGTGCAATAGTATTATGAATAAATAATATTAATATTTTTATATATATCATGTCTAATTATTAGATACATTTTTAAATTCATCCTCGTTTGGTGGTAATGCGAAAATATGTATGTCGTTCTATAGAGGTGGTAGTCCATACAAACACAAAAGAAAATTTCATTTTCCATTGAATGGGATGGTGTATAAATAAATAATTTATCATTTAAAAATATTATTCATGTTAATAAATAATTGATAATTAAATAAATTGTTTTAATCATTCAGGTAAATAATTTATGAAAAATATTCCTTGTCGTCATGGAGGTGGTAGTCCACACAAACGGATGACGATGTATTGATTTTTTGAATTATTTAGAAGGAAGGTAGAAAGTTGAATACTACATTTGGATAATAACATTTTATTATATAAACCATATACATGTTATCATAATTTCTTAGATATATAATAATTTAAGGGGTAGAATAATATTAAGAAAAAAATTCTAATGATTAATAATTACTCATGTAGAGAGCATGGAATTTTTGTAGAAATACTTCTAGGAATTGAAGGCAACAAGAAATCATATAGATACCATGAAATTATGGATGTGTAAGTTAAATAGATTATATTTAAAAGGATTATATTTTCCTAATGATACGAAAATATATATATTGGTCTTGAAGGGGTGGCATGAGACCCCTTTTATATGTAGAAGAAATGGATGTTTTGTAAATAACCATTATATCTTAGTGATTTAATGACCGTATTCATGGTCCAGTGGATCAAAAGGTGGTATATAATTTTTTTACAAGCTTTAAGATATATAAATCCTTAACTATGAATTTG
Source organism: Viscum album (assembly GCA_963277665.1). Taxonomy (NCBI): domain Eukaryota; kingdom Viridiplantae; phylum Streptophyta; class Magnoliopsida; order Santalales; family Viscaceae; genus Viscum; species Viscum album. The sequence continues at coordinate 1,197,848,701 of OY728143.1, read as the reverse complement.
AAAATTTTTTAATCTTTTTTTGATTAATTTACTATTAGATTTTTTACACTTTTTCATTTTTTTTAACTTGGTAATTAGTTTTCAACTATGTAATTTGTGTTATGCTAAAAAAATTATAGATAATAATAATTATAAAATATTTTTTTGATGAACCTAAATTTAACCTATATTTGATATAATTCAAATTCTAAATATTATAAAATTAACATTTACAATAAATCATATAATATATTTTAATTTTTTATATAAAAATTTATGTTTTGAATATTAAGTGTTCATAATATTATATACCATTAATCACCAATTAAATAAATAATATATATATATATATATATATGTAAAAAACATATTAAATTCATTATATAAACCATAGAAATTTAATTTATTAGATTAAAATTATCAAATAATTGAAAAAATTATTTAAAAATAACCATTTCACCAATATCATGGAACTTTAATATTAGTAATCATATTTTAATGATTTAAAAAGAAATTGAAATTATAAAATGTTTAAAAAATATTTATCTAAAATACAAAATATATTTTTTTATATTTAATTTCTATATGTGATGGAAACTAATCTATTGCATAGCTGAATAAAACTGTTTTTAGGGGAAAATATGACTTATGTTTCCAAAAATATAAACATTGGTTGTATAAATATATAATACTTATTTTAATTTATTAATTTTACTTATAAAATATTATTATTTTTTATTTTTCGAAACAAATTAAATCATTCCTAGTATTTTTATGTTTCCATAAAAGTGATGGTTTTAGAACAGTTGATATTTTTCACTATTCACCTAAAAATCAATTATTTCAGAAAAATATCAAAATATCATCTTAAGATAATGTTGATTTTTTTAATCCAAAAATGTTCTTAATTTTTTAAAGTTGAAATTCAAAAATTTAGAAATTAATCATTTGAATTAATATACTAAATATAAAGAAAGGTATTTTTATAAAAAACAAGTTCTTAAATTTTATGGGTTCCTAATCTTATTTTACATCAATTAGAAATTTGTGTTAATATATTTAAATAATATAAATTATCACAATTTAACCATAATATATTTATTGTTTTAAAAAATTCATAGCACCTTAAAACCCAATTTTTAGAGAAGAATTTTTATGCATAAAATAATATTAACCTAAATATAATTATAATTAAATAATAATGTCATATAAATTTAATTTTATCCAAATATTAATATTAAAATTTATCTTTTTAAATTTATTAAATAATTATTTTATAATAATAATATAGTATACAAAAAATATATTTTAGTTGGAAGGTTGGGGTTAAGCCCATTTATTAAAAAAGTGAAAAACACAAACCGCTTTTGAACAGGGATAAAGGGGATCACATCACAATCTCGAAGACCCAGAGGTACAAAGGCTTTAAAATATAGTGGCTTGAGAGCCCAAAAGAAGAAATCCAATTAAAAATCACAGGGAATAGAGGACCAAAGCCCCATAGTCCAATGAAAAAGGCTTATCAGAAGCCCAAATCCCACTTAGTGACCTATAGATATTTCTTCTGCATACATAAACACACTATGAAGAACCCCATCATGACAACATTTATGCCCATCATCATATGGTCACAAAAACACTACTCAATGACTGAACCACTATAGACAGATCTCATCCCATCACGCCCACAACCACACACCCTACAAAACCCTACCACGACTAGATCTATACACCGCCCGCCATCGTCCGACCACCATATCTGGACCTCCTCCATTAATCCCCACCTGAACTTCACCACCAATGATTCCAAGCGCCACCATTGGGAAATCAAGGCAACTGTTGTTGGTGGAAAATGAAAACAATCAATCCATATGCCATCGTCACATGCCCAGATCCGACTACACCACAACGAAAAACATCATCACTACCACAAACCACTTCCATAGCCAGATCCACATTACCTCGTACCCATCGTAGCTCATGCATCCATCTGCTGTAGGTATATCTCAACCATAAGGGGACATTCAATCCACACATTCACCAATTCCCATGCATTCTCATGGGTCATCACACCTCTGACCATCACAACCGGCATCCGTGACCACAACACCACCACTATAACCAAAACTTTAGAGAAGCTGATATGACTCTACTAATGCAGATATATATCCATCAAAAATATATTTTAATTAAATATTTTATTTTTTTAGGTTATTATTATTTCTAATATATATTATTTAAACTTATAACAAACAATACAAAACTATGGTATACTGATTTGAGACATGTATATCCAAAGACCATTTTCAATATCACCATATTTTCAATGACCATTCTTACAAAAAAAAATTTAACTGTCAAATTCCATTTCAATATATTGTCTTACTAAAATTATTCATTATATTGTCTCTTATTATGACAAACTTCTCATTTCCATAGTTTTATTTTTATATTTCAAAACATTATTTCTCATTTCTTATTATTGTTTCTTATTGTTTTTTTTGTTATATTAATGGGTTTTCTTAAAAGAAATGGTGCTATTGAGAATTTAGTAGTTTTATATATGTTATATTTTTCAATTTATTATCCCCATTATTATTTTTTCAGTTTTAATGGATGTAATCATCCTTGACGTGTAATAATATATTATATGTGAAAAATGTTTTCATATACCATCATTATAATATTCCATTATAATTGAATAATGTTTCTTTAGGTTGGTTTATAGATTGTATGGCCTAATCTAAAATCGAGTACTGATTATTTTGAAAGAATATAAAAATATTATTTTTAATTATATGAGAAAAAATTAATAGAACCTAAATTCTATGATGTTACATTTAACCACTTAAATACATTGTTTCCTCCTAATTTTAAACATCACATACTATTGAAAATAGAAAAAGGTATCTAAAAGGTATTCCTGACTCAAGGTATATGTTTTATAGAAATATCATCCTTAAAAACATAGGGAACATATCTTTTTTCCTTAGAATACATTTATCCCTAATATTTAGTTTTTCTCTAACCATTTGAGACAAGTGTTTGTTGTTAATCCTCGTTGAATTTATAGACTATCAAAGGATGATATGAAATGAGATTTTCTTATTTAAACATATAATTTTTACTCTATGTAGTGAGAAATAATAAATTCCCAAAGTAAAATTAAATTTATCTAATGACATAATAATATGACCTGCATGAATCAAAATCCCCCAAAACTTGATTAGGATTCACTTACCAAGGATAAAATAATTATTCCACCACATTTTTTTATTTCAATAGATAATATTTGAGGAAACCATGAAATATATAATACATTTTTGAATCCAGGTTGATGAATACGTTTATATAACATCACATAATTATCACAATCCACTCAAATAGTATCATTTTCATAAGATTTATATTATTCCCATTGTCTATGATATTTTTGGTTTCTATTTTGATCTTAATACCATGGAATAGTTCAATATATTTCATAGTTCCAAAATTCCTCACATTTAAAACCTTCAATTTCTAGTTGATCCTTCGGTGGAAAATTATTTTTCAGTATCATGTTAATTTAAACCTTCATTTATCCTTACCATCTTATTGATCAATAACCTCCATTACCAAAAATTAAACATCTCCTAGTTCCTTTGAGACATTATCCAAGGATTAACTTCAAGAATTTTTGACATTAAGGAGACTTGAGCTTCTTTCATCCAACATCTTCATCAGCTAAAAATATCTGAGACACCATCTTTATCTTATTTAGATTATTTTGAAATTAAACTAGTTAGATGTTGTAAATCATAATTTTTTGTAGCTAGTTTGGAATAATCATAAGGATTATCACTCCATATCTTATTATATTAGGTTTATTATTTTGTCAATATCTAAATTTTTCATGGGATCTGTTATTAAATATATTCTTAAAGGATTTATATATTTCTAAAACTAATAGGGGTTAATCTGAGTAATGACAAATTTTCATCATAATAGAATTATTATAGATAATATAATGGAAAATTTAACCTATAAATGTATTACTCTTTACAACCATCACATTAATTTTAGTTTAACCTAAAATAATTTCTATTAAATATAGGTTTTAATAGGTTGGGTTTTATTCTACACCTTGACCTAAATCCATAAGATAGTAAATCCTAAAAAATAGATTGTAAAGAGAATGTAATCGAGAAAATATTATCCCCCTGGAGTGTCTGACCATCTATGTGGTCTTAGGCCCACTAATCATGGACCGATTAAATATTGGGTTAATACTCAACCATCCTTTTTCAAGTTAAATAATAAATTGATAATATATGTCATATAAACATCCATTTTCTAATATCTCAATTGGTATGTAACTCATGAAAAAACACATACTAATAATTCACTAATATTTCTGGATATTATTCTATAAATAGACTTATCCGCCATACTATATATAGGTTTTTCAAAAAATTTATCCAATTCTAATATCAAAAATGTAAAAGAATAACCCTAAAAATAAATATACCCTTCTCTGAAACCAAATATAATGGAACAAGATAAACATGTCTTTAATTTACATAATTAACAAAAGGTAAATATTACATCTCATAAAAATCACACATATCATGGAGAACCTTTTCATTTTTTTCATTGAGGAATAGTTACATTGTATGATTATTTTACACACATGGTAACATTTCTTAAAAATAAAACTTTTCTAGGCCCACTTCAATATTTCTCAAAAGTGATACATATTTTCATAACATGGGTAAGGGATATATAAGAAAGTGATGAGATAAAATGACTAGTAAGGAATACTTATCAACATGTCATTAATGGGTAAATCACAAGTGTATGAGAAAATATAGGGATGGATAGATTTCCAATTATAAAGTGAATCAGATAATAATATTTGTCTATAAATCATGGAATAATAGAAGTTAATCTAAAAACAATGAATGCATACCATGAAAGAAGAGTGTGAGATAAGCATTGAAATATTTCATAAGGAAATTATATCAGAAGATCACATAATCACATATATAGTTCAATAACATAAAACCTAATAACATATGAATAAAATAAAAATCACTTCTAATAATATCATAATTTTCAGATTCCCTTGTTGGATTGGGTTCACTCCTAATTCTGATAAACATAATGGAAAATGTACCATAATGCAGTGGGTCCCCTCTCCACTCCCTTTCATATTACATCATGAGATATAAAACATTACCCAATATATTATAGGGATATGAAATTTTTTTTAGACCCATTACATAATTAAAACCATAAAATATAAATTCATATATTTTACACTTGAGTAAAATAAATCATACATAAATCAAAAGCATGATAATATCAATGATAATGAAGTGGGCTTCATTATAATTTCTCAAAGAATAACTGGGGGCTTTATCACAATTATTCCTATGATAAGATAGAATAAAATCATTTTGGATGTTAATAATTTAATAAAAAAAGAAAATGTCTTCATTATTGAGTTCTAATATAGAAAAATTCATGAGAAGGATCAAGGAGATGTAAAAAAATAAACCATGTAGGTGACGCTCTTAAAAATGAGAAAACTATACTTTATTGAAGGAAATAGTGTATTAGTTTCCATAAAATAAGAATTTAAATAGGGGGTTTATTAATAAAATAATTAGGGTTTTGATAACCCATTCATGATTAAATATATTTTTTATGGTGAACATTCTTAGGGAATTAGAAATAAAAAATTTCCCATAATTTATGTTTATATAAAAGTGGGAATTTCAAAGGTAAAATAAAACATTTATTATTCACAAAAACAAAGGTAAATATAACATGATATATTTGTAGAGAAAAAACACACACACACATAATATTAATGAAAATTAGGATATTAAGTCTAAGAAATAATGGAAAATTAAAGAGAACATGTAACTCAAAAGTAATGTAGGTGGTTCAGAAGATACGTTTTTTGGGTTTTGAAAAATTATTGTTGAAATGTTACATCGTAAAAATAGGTATAAATTAGTTTTTGTAAAATAGGATTAGGAAACAAATTAATATCAAATAAAATAACACATAAATAGGTTCCCAAATATAAATGAGAATATTTTCTGTAGGGGAAAATATGGTCAAGGAAGGATAATCATTCATAATGATAATTAAAATTAATATTAACATGTCATAAAATTATTTGTAATTATTTTATAAAGAAGTTAAATTTTAATAAAATGTTTTATTTTTCCTAGAAATAAAGTGAATCTTCAATATAAAATCCTACTGTGGAAGAAACCAATCATGGATGTAATAAGTTCAATATGAAACATTATAACTCATTGAAAGGGGGTTTTAGTTAACAAAATACATACAATATCATAATCTTTTGAATTAAAAATAAATTGAGGGTAGTGAATGATTTGTATTTATAAATAACCTATATTTCTGGAATTTTATAAAAAATTAAATATGTCAATATATAAAATATAAAAATAAGTTATTGTTGAATATGAATTGTATCTCAATATAAAAATATTATTATTTAAAAACCCTTAATATAGTTAATAATTTATTTTTTGTGTGTTTATAATATACTAGATAAATGAGAGGGTATGGTACCTGTCATCGGGAAAAGCCCGTGCATGCATGGGAAAGGCTAGCCGAACAGCCAAGCGAAGGTGGAGAGATGACTTCACGATGAAGATGTCGGGGAGGAGCTATTCTAAGTAGTTATCCTAGGATGTATGTAATATTGGAAACATACGGGAAATAAATTCCTCTAAGGATTATGGGCCATGTAATACTTATGCATACAGGCCTTATAAGGGTTCCACCTCACCCCTTGAAAGGTGGATTATCAAAAATAAATAAAAAATGAAGGCCTTCGAGCTGTTAGAATAGAATTAATTACTTGAGGTTGTCTAGTCAATTTATTTTCACCTCTCATTGTATGTTGGAAATTTAAAAAGGAATTTTAAAATATCTTAATAGTATCTAGATTTTTATATATTTATATCCTTTATTATTCCATTATCTCAATAACTATACAGTCTCATTGGTTTCCAAAAAGGACTCAAATCAAGAATGGTGGATTGACATGTTCAATTAACGTAGTTAAATTTATAATAACAATTTATTATTAATATTACACACACACACACATATATATATTCAAATATCATAATTATTTTATATTAATAATTTCAATAATATAATTTTTATCAATTTGATATATTATTAATTTCATCCATGTTAAACGGTAGTTGAAAATAAAATATGTCATTCCATAGAGGTACTATTCTGTACATGCACGGGTGACACTATCATGTTTCATAGAACCATAATAGGCTGTAAAAATAAAATATTTTATCATTTTTTAAAATTATTCATGTTTCAAATTTAATATTTTATCATAAACTAACTATTTTTAATAATATATTAAAATAGTTTACGGGAAATAGAACATGTCATTCATGGAGGCGGTAGTCTGCACATACATATGACGACATCTTATTTTTAAAAATGGTCTTGGAGGTAATTATAATGTGTATATTCAATTAGTATAATAAAATTTAATCATTTTAAAAATATTTATATTTTCATATTTTAATCTATATTGAATATTTTTAGGGGTATAATATGATTAAGAAGAAAAGTATAAGGATTATGAATTACTTTCCTAGAGAGCTTTAAATTTCTCTTGAATGTATTATTGGAAATGATGGTATAAGATTCATTCATGAGAAAATGGGATTATTGTTGTTAATGTGACTTCTAAGAGAGTTAAAATGGATATATTGTCAATAGGAAACATAAACATTGAGTGTTATTGAAGGGGTGTTGAGAGGACCTTTTTATAAGTGGAGGAATATAGATTTTTTTCTTAAATTCCTATTACATATTAATTATTCCATGAATCTATTCGTTGTTCAATGGAACCAAAATAATTTTATAATTGACATGAGATCTATTTTGGTTGATAAAATCTTGACCAAAAATTTTTACACATTTTTTAATCATTTTTTGATTCATTGACCATTAAATTGTTTACACATTACCATATTGGCTTTAACCATGGTAACTATTTTTTATTAAGTAATTTAGGTATTAATAAAAAATATAATACAATCATTATTTAAAAAAAATGGGTATTATAAACCTAAATTATCTTCCATTTATTCTAATTTTATTCATAAATATGAGAAAATTTACATTTAAATTAAAATATATAATATATATGAAAATTTGTTTATGTACAAAATTGTTGTTATGAACATTACATGTTATTCAACTTATATAACATTAATAACCAATTATAAAAGTGATAATATATTCATATATTTGTGTAAGAATAATATCAAAGTCATTATATACGATAAAAAATTTATTTTATTATTTTAAAAAATTATACAACATTAATAAAACAATTCATTTAAAATTACCTATTCACCATTATCATTATCATTAACTATTACATAGTAAACATACTTAAATTCCAAAAAATGAAATCCAAATTATTATATAATATGAAAATATTAATCTGAAATATGTAATCAATTTTTTAAGATTTACTTTTCATAACTGGTGGAAACTTATTTTTAATATAGGCGAATAAAATAATTTTTAGTGTAAAAATTACTTATATTATCTAAATGGAAAACTTGGGATTTATAAATAAAAAAAGTTTATAAAGGATTTATTTCAAACACATAAGTATATTATATAGAATGAATATTTCAACAACTTTTACATCATTCTTCTGTTATCATAATTTCATAAAAGTGATATTTTAGAAAAATCAGTATTTTTCAATATTCACAAAAAAATTCAATTATTTTAGGAAAATAAATGAAATTCATATTAATTTGAAATTATTATGATAAATAATAAAATTAATTTAATGTTTTAAAATTAATATCCAAATTTTTTTAAAAATTTCTTTTAAATTAAGATAAAAAATATAAAGAAAACTACTGTTTAGATTAAATGTTTAGTACAATTTGTGTGCTTATTATTATTTCACAAAAATTACTAGATAGTGTTGATAAATATAAATAATATAAATAATTATAATGTAACTATAATATGTTATTTCTCTTAATAATACATAGAGTATGATATGATAAATTTAAGAAAAATATTTTTTTAAGGACAATTTTTTTAAAATGAATATAGTTATAGAGAATTAATTTCATCCAAATAATTTAATTTTATCAATAAATTTATATAAAATTAATTATTGAAATTTTATCAAATAATGTTATAATAATAATATTTTATTGTATAAAAAATATAAAACATTCCAATTACTTATTATAATTTTATTTTATTATTATTATTTCTAAATTATATTATTTAAACCCATATCTAAAATTAAATAAATCTAGTATAACTAATTTTCACATGTATATCCAATGAAAATTTATTCAATGACCATATTTTTAATGAACATATTATCTGTAACTGAATTTATAATTTGATGACTCAATTTCTAAGTATATGATTACTAAAATCATTCATTCTATTCTCACTTCTTAAGCCACACTTCCAATTTCCAATGTTTTTATTTTAGATCTCATAACATGATTTATACTTTATTGATATTAATTATCAGTATTGGACTTGATATACTATTTTTGATTATTAAATATAAAGGTGGCCCATGGATGTTTCATGTTCTAATGGTACTATTCTTTTCAATTTATTATCCCTTTAAATTTATGCAGTTTTACTAGATTTAATCATCTATTATGTGCAATAATCCATTGTATGTGAAACATGGTTCCATGTACCTTCATAATATTATTACTTTACAATTGATCAAATTTTTGTTACCTTGGTTAATTTACTGTATATCCCAATCTATAATCAAGTATTAATTATTTTATAAGAATACAGATAAAATATTTATATTTATATGAGAAAAAAATTAATGGATGTAAAAAAATAGAACATTATATATATTTATCAACACTAATATGAAATAAAATTTATTTATTAAAATAATTTATGGGTTTGATGTACTATAAATTTATATTGATTCCATTTGGACTTACTAATTCCCCTTTTATCATCAAAGATCTAATTTATAAAGTAATTAGATTTTAAATGGATCAGTTAATGGTAGTCTATATAGATAATATTTTTATCTATTCTAAGAGAAAGGAATATCAAGAAGATAATTGTAATATTTTGTTCAGGACACTGAGTAAGGATAATATTTATTCCAGATTTAGTAAATATGAAATCAAGTTATCGAAACTATCATTATTTGGTCACATAATTTCAAGTAGGGGTATATCAATTGATCCCTAAAAGATATATGTTATTAAAAAATGTCCCAGAAAAACCACAGTGATCATATCCCTAGTTTTCTTGGTTTAGATAAATACTACCAATGATCTTTTATAAATTTCATAGTATTATAACATACAATAACTATAATGACATAAAAGGGAGTTATGTTCCTATTATTAGATAAATGTAAAGAGAATTCCAAGGATTTGAAAAGAACATTGGCTAGTGAACCCATGGTTACACATTCCTATAGCGTAGAAGGGTTCATGATCTATAGTGATGCATCAAAGAACATACTGGGTTGTTTTCTCATATATAATAAAATGGAATTATCTTATTACCCATTTCAATTTAATTTTCATGAGATTTATAATTCACCTCATGGTTTAGAACATGTCATTCTAATTTTAGATTTTAAGTTATAGAGCCATTATAAATATTGTGATATGAGTGAAATATATATGAATAATAAAATCATGGATTATATATTCACATATTAATAATTTAATATGAACAATATAAAATTGTTGAATTACATAAATATCATGAATACTATATATATTACCACTATGGTAAGAAAAAACTAGTGGTTGAAGCTTTGAGTTGGAATGAATATGCTAGTTTTTCTATGATGAGGATTGAAAGAGTTCTAATACTTAGTGATTTTAAGAAGATGTAACCCAAAATAATTTGTCAAATGGTAATATTCAATCTTTCCCAGATAAATATTCTACCATTTATTTATGTGAATATTAAAGTGTCACAGAAGGAATATCTGCATCTTCAAAAGAAAGAAAGGAATGTTAATCTGTTTAGTGATGATAGTGACTAAATGATAAGGTTTAAGAATAGAGTATTTTTCCCTTAAATTACAAAATTTATGGAGGTCCAACAAAGTGAATCTTATAGTTCATCATTCTTTATTCATCTTAGAATTACGAAGATACATAGATATTTTAAAGAGTATTTACTTGTGGTACGACATGAAAATGGATATTGTAGTGTATGTATATTGATGTATGGTATGTCATAAAGTTAAGGATAAGGAACATATATATATGGGTTTGTTATTACCATTATCGATATAAGAATAGATATAGGAAAAAAAAATATGGATTTATTCATCAGAATCCCAAAGTCACCTAATATACACAATGCTATTTTGGTTATAGTAAATCTACTTATGATCTCATCACATTTTATTTCTAAAAAAATATTTCATTCTTGATAATATTTCTAGGATATAAATTATTGAATTTTTAAGGGTGGGAAAATTACATAGTAATATTGTATATGATCGAGAAACATGTTTTTCCTCAAGGATCAGTATATTTTTTTACAGTATTCATTGAATAATGATTAATAATTAACACTACATATTATCCTCAAATTGATGATTAGTCATAGAGTAACATTAAAAAATAGATGATATGATTATATATTGTTCAACTGATGTCAATGGTGTTTTGTATCAATACATTACTCTAGTAAAATACTATTATAATAAAATATTTCACTTGAGAATTCAGATGGCTCTTTATAAATCAATATATGGAAGGAAGGGAAAAGATCCAATGTCTTGGGATAATGTTGGGGAAAAATTATATTGATACTAGAGCGAGATGAGGAAATGAAGGAGAATTTTAGAGACATTCAACAACATGTCAAAGCATATCAACAAAGATATAAGTGTTATGATGATAACCATCAATGGGATTTAGAGTTCAATGTTTTTGATAAGGTGATCCGATGAATATATATTGGGATGATTGCTATCTGATTTGCAAATAAGATAAATCTAATTCATATATATATCAATCACTTTGATATTATTGATAATACCAAGATGACTTTTTATCACTTGTTCCTTCCATTGAACCTCTATCAAGTTTACTATGTATTCCATGTATCATTATTGAGGAAGTAATTTCCAAATTCATCACATGTACTGCACTTGGAAATTGTACCACTAAAGTATAATATTTATTATGTGTAATAACTAGTGTATATTCTAGATAAAAGATAGAATGTGCTATGGAATAGGACCACTCATCTGTCAATTGTCTTGTGGTGAATCCTACAATTTATGAATCAAAATCAGATCCTGAGGGTATAATGTGGTCACATTATCTTTATTTGTTTGTATTAGGGTAATATAATTTTGAGGGAAAATTATTATAATGGTGTATAATGTGTCATCCCAACATTTAAAAATATATATACTAACCTTTATTGTGAAATGATGAACTTAAATGAACAACAATTGAAATATTTTTTTAAATATGAATTAGTAGTATGACTATGGGGTATAATTTGGAATAACTATATTATGAAAATTTTAAATATAATTTTTTCTTTTACACAAATTTAATGAACTTTATTATGGAAAATGAGTACATAATTTGAAATTTTAATAATAAAATCAATTAGTGTTAAAGTATATGTTTATCAAGATATGGTATATTTATATATATTATGTATCATGATCAGTAATTAAATTTTAATTGATGTAAATATATTTTTAAAAAATAAATATTTATTTATAAATTGGTTATCAACACATTATAAAAAAAAGATAAATGCATTTAAAGGTAAAATAGTTATTTTTAAAAGAAACTATTTTTATGTGCATAATGTATTTATATATTATACTATTAAATAAATCATTATCAATGAATGATTTAACTAGAATGAGAAGATAATATATTAAAATATATATATTAAAATTCATCTATTGTTTTTTAATAGGAATTTAATAATTATAAATTTAGTTTTGTTCTTTAAAAACATTTTTTTAAAATGTTTTCATTACATTTTACATAGTTATTTTAAAATAAATTTAGGAAACTTATATAAATTTATTAAAATAAAATGTTTTATATATTTTCATAATTATATAAATATTTATTAAGGAGTAAAATTTCTTTTTCGATCAATATAAATAGTAACGTATTTAATAATTCATTACTATGATAAAGGTTAAAAAGCTCAATGAGAGGTTAAAATAAAAAGATAAGTGTGAAAATATATCATAAAGTTATTTAAATCACATTGGATGAATGTATTTCAATAATATATCCTCTTGTATTATAAATTTATCCATGTTTTACCCGCTTTACCCTGATAGTGACTTTATTATACATTAATATTCATTATGTTTACAGGACTTCTAGCCACCTCACATACAAAGGGGCACCTATTCTTCTTAATTGGTCACACCACATGTTTTATTTATGTCAAAAAATATATACCCAAATACTAAACTAGAATCCTTATACATTAATGAGAGGATTTTTCCCCAAAAGACCGATCAAAGAGTAATTAATGTTCTTTTTAATGTACGATACCCCAATAAGTGGTATATGTTCTTACCACACTCTACCATGTTTATTTCTTATTAAACCTCCTGAATATGTTCTATAGACATATTTAAATAATTATATCAATATCATAATTATAAATATATGTTTTTATTCCAATATTATATAAATTTTATATCTCCTTCTCATTCATTGGAAAATAGAAATGTCGTTCATGCATATGTTTGCACTACCACCTCCCCAAAGAAATGCGATTCATTTTTTTGTTTCACCTGTACATGGATTGTACTAAGGATATATTTATTAAATATATATGATATTTATGAAATTATTATTTTAAAAATGTGAATTATTATTCTTTTTTCTTCTATTCCATCCATAGAAGAGTGAAAACATCACTTGTTTTGCATGTCCAGACTACCTTCTCCATGAATTGATTTATTTAATTTTCCATCACCACTATATATTAAATAATATCAAAACATATATAATAAAAATTTATTATATTTATTAAAAGATTAAATTTTTTAGATTATAAAACCATAACCATGTTTCAAGGATTATAACTGTTGAATTGAAACAAGATTGAAAAATTAACTAGTTCTCACCTGAATGCTCATTTTATTGAATATTTTTTTAATAAATGTGTTATTAAAAATTATAATTTAATGATATATAATAAATTATGTCTGAATATAATTCAATATTTTATGTAAAATAATAGTTTGCTTATTATATAGAATTTTTTAATGTGTGTGAATAAAATGAGACTTGACATAAGGGTTTATGTGTCAATCTCATTTTCAATCAGAATTATTTATGATTGACTATCCATTAGGAGAATTATATTGTACTTATCTAATAAAATCTATTTTATTCTTCTAAATTTGTATATTGGGGTTTTTTCTTTCATTTAAATACCCACACTTTGATACTTAAAATGGTTGACATTTTTTTTGAGAAAAGTCCACATTATTTCATTTTGGTTACTTATTTTTTCTTTCATGTTCACATTCATTAAAATATTTTTATAAATTTTATTTTATATAATCCAAAAATTATTTAAAGTATTTTTACACCATATGTGATTTTTTTTCAAAATTATTTAGATTAATGTTTACAATGTTTTTGAAAAATGTTATTAATAACTTTTTTCTAATAGGGTCAATGGAATGTTTATTTTAATGTTTATTGCATGAATGGGTTTTCCAATTATCATGAACATTCAATTTTGTTTATGATTTCATTAAATGTATCAATAAATATTTTAAAAGAAAATAATTATTTCAGTATTTTATTATTTTTATTGAAAAAAATTTCAAAATAAAAGTATATTTTTCTCATGAATTCAATGAAAGCATTAAAAACTCTTTCAATGGTATTTTTCTTCTATGTTAACTTGATTTTATATTTCTTATGCCTCACAGATTATATGATCTTATGATACCATCGATATTATTTCCATATATGGGATATGATGATGATTTTTTAATGATGACTTCAGGAAACTCATTCATTTCTCATGGGATAAATACACAATAAAGAAATGATAAAAGTTGTTATGATCTGGTGGTACATATATATATGGTTTTCACTATGTCATAGTTGGAATCTAAATTATGTATGAATCTAATTCCTTGGGTAATGATTGATATATCATGATATATTATTAACTATAATGGGGATTTAACCTTATTTAATAAGGGACTTTTTCTACTATGATAGTCTTAGTGGTGATATTTTACAAAGGAAATTATGGACTGGGGTGCGTAAAAAATACAAAATGAAAATTTTTATGATATGATGGTCTTGGTAGTGTGAACTGAATAAGGAAATAGTTTTCAATGGTTATTTTTATGCCACAAACGCATGTCTTATTATTATTATATATTCTAATGGATCTTTATTGATTATTGATGATTATAATCTCTTATAAATTATGTCTTTTTTATGAAAACTTATTATTCCACGACTCATGATTAATGAGTTTTGAATAATTGGTTATGAATTTCCTATGTTAGGATCATTATTTCATACCATATTCTTCTCTAATGATAAATTATGATAATTTATTAATATCATTTATATTTACCCTTTCTGAGTATTTGAGATCACCAATTCTTAGGTTTCTATTTCCCTAGGTTATGAAGAATTATTTTAAAATGGTATGTCTAAGGGAGGAACTATGTGAGATAGAAATCTTGGGATATATTGAACATATTTAATTAAATTAAATGATTATGTATCTAGTATCAAAATACATAAAACCATTAGGGTTTATAGGCATTTATTGTTATGATATTTTTTAATATGACTCTAAAATAATAAAATATTTATATATGAAATTATTGGGTCTCTTATGTTCTATCATAGGGAGGATTATAAAATAAAATGTGTTATTAATGGAGTGAACACCTATAGAGTTTTTGGATTTAGAAACATAAATTTTAATAGGTGTTGATTTAAAATATTCATGGAATGAAGAATCATTCCACACCATGAATTGGTAGTTCCCTTAGTTACTCATGATATGAAGTAGTATGTCACCCTATGAATGGGTGTTCTCCATACCTATTGTAAATTTTTGATCCCCTCCAATTCCAATCATTCTCCAATTTTTTCCCTCAACTCTTGGGTAAATTTGATGTTATTTTATTAGGTCTTTAAAATCTTTTAAGTTTTCTTTGATCATTTGAATAAGGGGATCAAATATCAATGATTCAAGGTTGTTAACATTCCTTTGTCAATATGTTTATTCCAGTATTCATCATTTATTAGAGGATTTGGTTTTGAAGATGTTTTTTAGGGTGATGTTATTAAGGGATATTGAAGTGTTTTCTATGGTCAAGGTCAAGCATAGTGTTTCATTATATTGGATATCTTGGTTATATATATTTATTTCTTTACGTTTGTCCTAGTGATTTATAAAACCTTGAATTTAGGTACTGTAACCATATTCCCTCTCAATGTTATGCATCTATGAAATTAAAATTATTTTTTCCCTTTATGTCAATGTTAAGGACATATCATAGAAAATAATCTATCATAACCTGTTAAATCAAAGGGGTTGTGATGAATTCACATGTTTTTTCTTGTATTTTCCTATTTTGATTGATGATACTTATATTTTAATTTAATTATATTGTACCGGTAATGTTGTGGATTCTATGAATTATAAAACATTTCAATGATGGGTTATTTGAACATGACTTTCATATAAGGTTAAACACTTATAAATTGATAATGAACTAGATGTGTGTGAATCTGGGAATTTA
Organism: Viscum album; assembly: GCA_963277665.1. Lineage (NCBI taxonomy): Eukaryota > Viridiplantae > Streptophyta > Magnoliopsida > Santalales > Viscaceae > Viscum > Viscum album. Next base: position 1,197,831,858 of record OY728143.1, on the reverse strand, counting down.
TTAAAAATACCCAAGAAAGAGATAATAAAACGTTATATTAGCAAAATTTAATTCAAATTGTGTTTCAATTGTGGAAGTTAATTTTTAGTGTTATATTTGGTGTTGTGTATGATTTTGTTTCCTAGAATTTCATATGACTTTTGGAATTTTTATATGGATATATGTGATTAGTTTAAAGGTTGAATGAGTTGAGGGAGTGGTGATATAGCTAGTTTGGTATGAGAAGAGGGATGGTTTGATTAATTGCCATTTTTTATGCTTTGATCAGGTTGTTGTGTCATATGATTATTATAGTAGTCTGGTAGTTTTGAAATTTTAATTGATATTAATGGAAATATAATTATGTGGGATTGAATTAAATAAATGTGTGATAGAATTTATTGTATGGTAATTGGAAAAATAATTTAATGCTGATATATTGGCTGAAATTATAGAAGAAATTCCTAAAACTAGTTACGAGTTATAATTGATAATATTTCTTCATTTAAATAAGGAATTATATAGATTAAAAAATGAACATTGGATGGTAATTTTGAATAGGATTTTTTTAAAACAATGAATAATGGGTAAATTTTTTTGTGTTGTGACCCAATATTTTTTCACATTTTATTAAATTATTTTTAAACATAATTATCCTAAAGAACCAAGGATAAAAAAGTATACTATTATTGGGAGACTAGGTAAATAATTAGAAAACATGAAACTATAATAAAACATGTCTTTATTAAACTTCTGTAATGAGATCCAAACTTCATTTGAGATCCTACATCTATACAGGATAACCTTGGAAATACATAAACAAAAGGGATGAGATAAAAAGACCAGTAAGTGAATAACCTTCATAATAAATCATAGTACATGAGTTAGAATGAATAAAATGATAATATAAAATGAATGTATCATGAATAAATATAAGGTAGCATGCCATATAGAATATATAATCTTATGATCATGGAAATATAGGATATTGGTGGTGACATATAAAATGAAACAATAATGAGTTAAGGAAAAATCCCAATACTATATAATCTAGTGGAAAAAGTATCATTAAGGAATTAGGTTTACTCCATATCCCAACATGAAGTCTCGTGTGACTAATAAAATACCCAATGAAATGGAATGCTATCTGGGAACACCAATTACAAAATGATAATGCATATTTGTTCTATATAAATAGTCAAACATAAAGAATAATCATACAGGTTAACCATGGAATGAAATGGGTATGATATTATTATCATAAAGAATTAATAAAGGGAATATAATAATGGTATCCTTGATATAAGGGTTTAAATAAATCTTGGACATTTATAAGTTATATAATAGATAAAATATAATTATTTACAAATTAATTGAAAAAACTAATAATAGTGGTTATAGATGTTCCACTTAAGTGTGATTTTAAGGAAAAGAAAAAGGGTATTTATAGGGGGAAATGAATATTTTTTTTTCATAATACAAGAAAATAAATACATTATTTTTTCATGATAATTTTTTTTATTTTATAAAAATATTTGTAGTTCAAAATAGTTTATGAAGTTTACTTAAGAATGGGGAGGAAATCAAGAAATTTCCTTTATTCGGGATTGCTTATCGGGGATAATTGAGAAGGAAACCATATAAATCATTTAATTCCCCACTAAATAATGATTAATTGAGATACTTACATATTTTTGGTACATATATTCCAAAAATAGTTTATTTATTGAAGATAAATAAAGTTATAAATTGAGGAATGAATAGAGAAAACATAACCCAAAGGTAATATGAAGGTTCAGAGAGAACATATCAATGATGCAATCATTAATAAAATGAATAAATTATGAGTATCCAGTTTAAATATACCAATAATAAGTATAAATACAACATATGATATTCAAAATTCAATTCAAACAACATATTATCATGAAAAAATCAAGAAGTATAAGATTAACCAACAAAATGGAAATTGGATTTAGAAATCCTTTACCTCATGCATCCCATTAGTTGTTCATACTTTAAAATCCAATATAATGGTCTATATAATGTTATTAATTCATTAAAGGGATATAATAATTATTATAATATGTCATGTTATACTTTTTTAACATATTAACACCCATTAATTAATAAAAATTCACCATTTTCATTGTTCCAGTTGTGTTCATTTCATGTTTTTAAGGTCAGCTCACTTGTGTAGAATTACATATTTTCATTTAAAATTGAAGTAAATTTAAATAAATAAAATAAAATGGAATTAATTAACATAAATTTCTCAAAATTTTTCCATTTATAATTTTCCATTCAAACATTAGTATAGTTCATTTGATAAAATGTTAATGATAAATGTTTGGTTTATTTTAGCGGTTTTTACGAACATCACAAACTAGTTTCATTTTATTTGCTATTATGAGTATATATTAGTTCAAAAAAATTAAATAGGATATAATATAACTATTAAATTGGATGTATATATAATATTATGTTATAAAAATAATATTACACTATTTAACTATTTTGGGAATAATTATTTAATTATGGATGATGGTGTTTAGGAGAAAATAGAAGAATAAATGAAATTAAGAGACGTGTTTTGACAAAAATACCGTATGAATATCACTTCCTTGAAAGACCCTCGCGAACATTGGATTTGGTCATTTGGTGAGGAATATAGAAATATTACATAGTTAGGGTGAGTTGGATTTGGTTCTGAAGATATTTTAGGATTTTTAAGGATTGTGGGTTAAAATGGGGTGGGGAGAATTTGTATCTATACTTAGGGAGAGGTGGGTTTCATTAATTAAAATAAGTATTATTTTATAATTAAAGCCAACCACATTGACTTCGGATTAATTTTAAATAATTTTATTTTTAATAAATATTGTGTAGGATGTTTAGGGTTTATAAATAACTAAACTAATTAATAACTGTTTCAATTTTTAGTAATGTTAAGATTTTACATATTAACATTAACCCTTATCATTGTTTTACATATTCTGCAGTAAATAATTTTTTTTACCATGGTAAATTTTTAAAAAATAACAATAAAATTGAACATAATTTTTTATTAAAAAAATAGGATTCCAAATATTGAATCTATTTAATTAAATTTAACGTCACATAATAATCAAAATTAGATTTATAATTAATCATGCTGATGCTATGAGAAAACAAGTTTTTAAAGTGAAAAGTTCACATGTTCTAATTTTTTTATATCCAATTTCAATGTAAAATTTACTAAAATTATAAAAAATATATCTAATCATGTATAATTTAACTAATTATACTTTAAAACAAAATTAAAATATAATTCAACTATAGAAATATAATAAGAAAACTAGTTTTGAGTTAAAAGTCTGTATTTCATCACTATTCATCAAAAAATAAAACTTCTCCAAAAAATACCACAAATTCACTCTCATATATTTTTGATATGAAAATTTCGAAAATAAACCTAATTAATTTATATAAAACTTATAAAATTTTGAAAATATATATTTATAATAGGTGATCCATTAAAAGATGACATATTGACTTTCAGAAAGACATAGATTTTATGCTTAAAATTGGAATTTATTCTAGTATTATGCCTATCAAAATTATTGGATGAATATTTAAAAAATTATATTAATATATACCATAAAAAGTTAATAAAAATATATCACAAAGAGATATTAATTTAATTAATTTTGATAAAATTCCATAGTGAGCATAAAATTTAGTATTTTTCTTAAAACACATCCTTTATGTTCAATTGGTTTTTATTTTCATTTTTAATTAATTGGAAACCAATGAATTAATTTTAGAAACATGTGTAAACTATATTTTCATAATTCAGTTAATCACATTCATTTCTTATTTACCAAAATCTTGGGGATAACCATCGAAATTAAATAATAATATTTAATCATTTGTTTAAACTCAGTGTTCTGTGAAACATGAGCTATCAAAGATATTGAATTTATTTAAGAAGAGATTTACCATAAAATCTTGGTGTGTTACATTCTACCACCCTTAAAATTAATTTCTCCCTCAAAATTCATTACTCATATATAATCATATGAGGATACCCATACCTCATGAATTATTCAGGTTCCTCTATAGTTTCCTCAAATTGATGGTTTCTCAAGAAAACATCAACCAGGTGAGGGGTCTTATTTCAAAATTGTTTATCTCTATGATTTATAATCTTTACTGGTTTTTATTTATAATAAATAACGTTATGCTGTGTTACAACCTATGATTTTGGTACATTTGATGGATCATTCATGTACTTACTCAGGAGAGATACATGGAACACATCATGAACTTAAGAGAGATTTGGTGAAAAATCCAATCTATTAACTACCATCCTAATAGGACCATAAATTTCAAAAAAAGTTATGTTCTCTCAAATTTGAAATTTGACTTGAAAATAATATATTGATCCCTAAAAATTTCCACTCTGTGATTCCCACATTGGAAGTGGGGTTAATAAAACTTAATCTTAAAAAGAGGGAGAATAAAAGGTGAAGACCAACACATATGTACGATTTTGATTAATATAAAATTAGTTGAAAGTGAAAAGATGGACATGAAAACAATTCCAACTATTATATTTTCATGGATAATGGTAGAGGACATGGTCATTATAATGTTAATGACCACCAAACCATAGACCAAATAGGTCTGAAAAAATGGTCACTGATGTCATCATAAATGATAATAATAGAATTAAATTTTATTTCAAAATAATTTTGGAATATATAATTAAATTATTCGACTCATAAGTATAATCTAACTATTTGGTTGTGTCCTGATCAATTTATTATTCATCTCTCACTCCGAGAAATAATGTTGAATTTCTAATTCTTACAGAACATGTGGATTATAATATCCCTAATGGGATGAAAATTCATTCTTTCTGTATCTAGTTATAACAAAAACAACAAAAATAGTATGAAATGATTTTTAAACACATAAATATTCAGTTGGATAAGTAATAAATTAACCCTCTCCAAATTCAAACATAAAAAATTTCATAAATTATAATCCTTTTGAACCTACCAAAAAAGTAAAATCCCAAACATTTTTAAAAAGGTTACAAAATACACAAAATCAACTTATCATTAACCCCCAAATAACTTTATATAGCTCTTAATTGTCACACTAAAAACATGAAAAGGTCATTATAATGTATTGTCTTTAAACATGGTAATAACCTAAATTAATATAAAACCTTAGTGAAAACATGTATGCATTCAAAAATCAACCCTTTATTTAGACCATAAATATAAAAATTCTATAAAATAAATTCATAAACTACCTTATCTTAATATTACAATTCAGTTCCAAGTTCATAAACACAATCATATTTAATTTAGCATAATCAGATATATATATTTATATCATTATAATATAAACATAAAAGAAAAAATTAATCATTATATTTCCCTTAATCATTTTATCTCCAAAAATATCACCTTAAAATTAAAACACTTTTCTAGTCCATAAACAACACTCAATATATACTTTTAAATATTTAATGAAAACATATTCTTATATATTTCATGATACATATAACATAATCTTCTAATTATTATACATAATTTCTTTACACATCTCACTTCATTCTTAGACAATTAACTATGTTTCATCATATTATTTTTAACACTTCTTTCTTAGAACATGTCATTTCTAGTTTCAATATTACTATTACTCATACCACCTTGTATATTTTATTCAAAAAAATTCCCCCAAGTACATCGATTTTCATAATTCTCATATTTTCATCATTTAAATCATTCATCAGTTGATAATACATTTGGGAGACTAATATTCCCATCTTTGGAATTAATTGAATTCTTCATTGATGGGATCCACTTTAGTAATAGTGATAACATATTTTTTCCTTGATTCCTTGGGGGGGTTTTCATAGATTTCCCTTGAAAACCCCTAGGCTAAGGTCATTGGATCTCATAGTTCTTGTGTTCCTTATAGCTAAAACACTGCACAACAAGCATAATGTTCATATGAACCTTATTTTCCAGTTCCACATTAGTGGGCTTTTTAATTTAACATTTGTAATTTATTAGCTCGATTCCCCTATTTACCACACATTAATAACATTTTGGTTCCCCTTAGGCATTTCCCAAGTTGCTTCTTCCGGCACTTTTGATGTGTGGGATGCTGGGTTTTTTCCCCATGATATTTTTATGTTTGACTTTCTGAAGAGAATATTGTCTTACATTTATTATCTCTAGTCTCATAATACCACTAAAAATCCCTGATCTCAATCTCCACATTAAGGAAACAACTAATGGTCAATTCACAACTATCAATGTCCAGGATTTATAAGGCTTTTCGTAAACCTAGTTTCAAATAGGTAAAGAATTATCCCACCTTACTTATAGTATTAACGGTGAATCCAGAAGAAAACTGTGAATGTTTTTTAAAGTTTGCCTCATATTATATGATAAATTCATCTTCCTTTTTATTGCTAATGACTAACTCCATCTTCATATTATGACAGAGAATTTTAAAAAAGTATTTATTGAAAAATATTTTCTTGAATTCTTCCCTTTACATGGATTCAATTTCTTATTTAGTATTTATGGTCTCTGTTAGTGTTTATCATTGATCATATTCCCTTAAAAATGATATTGTACCAACATAACTTTCTCCTATTTTGTGAATTAGAGGACAAATAATATCTTCCCAATGGAGTTAGTATATTGTTCCACAATGAGGGGATCAGATGACCCACTAAAGTTAGAATAAATTTCTCATAGAAAGGATTTGACCATAAATTTATCCACCCCCCCCCCAATAAGAAGTAGGGAGTTCTAAATTATTCAAGTTATTATTCATATCTTGAGTAAATTGATCCAATGATTTCTTGAATTTCTAAGCTCTTATTTATGTCATGTTTGGTATATCATTAGTGAAATAATAACATTAACTATCACATTAGTTGTTGGAATAGGATCCTTAATTTCAATCCCTTATCATAAAAAATGAAGGTAAAATTAGGGTGATTGAATAATAGAGATTAAGAATATAAAAAGGTAACTTTTTACATAAAAGGATAAACTTATATTTTAAAATTATATCCAAACCTAGTATTCTCTATGTTTTAATCTTGTTTATCCATAGTGATAGAAATATCCCTAGGATTTTTACTAACTTTTTATAGTCATACTAACCCAAAATAACAAGACCATCCTATGATAACAAGTATAGTGACCCAAGCCATTTTCACATATTATTAAATGATTGTAAGCATAATTAGCCTCAAAATACAAACTGAAGAAGGAAAAGTAGAGTAACATTGGGATAATAGGTACATAATTAGAAATCAGGAGACTAGGATAAAAATATATTTATTAAAATTCCATAATGATATCCAAAAATAAATTTTGGTTCTACATATGCATAGGAAAACCTAAGGAATACATAGAAGAAAGAGATGAGCAATAAATTATAGTAAGGGAATAAACATGGGAATAATTCATAGCACATGAGTTATAATGCATCAAATGATAACTTAAAATTTATGGATCATGAATAAACATTAGTAAAAATGAAATATAAAACATGTAATCTGATGATCATGGAAATATAGTAATTTTGTGGTGAAATATAACATGATAGAAACCTGATTTAAGGCTAACTTCCAAGACTATATCACATGGTGGGAAAAGTCCCATAAATAATTATATTTACTTCCTATCCAAACATTAACTCTCATGAGACTAAAAAACTACCCAATACATTCGATCCTTATCTGATTATATTCATTACAAAATTATTATGAATATATGTTCCATATAAATTATCAAACATAAGGAATAATCATTAGGGTACCCAATAGAACGAAATGGGTATGGTTATATTTTCATAAATCATAACAAAAGGTAATATAACACTAGTATCCATGAAATAAGGGGTTAAATAAACATTGGACCCTCATAAGGTAAATAATTGATTAAATATAATGATTTACAACATAATTGAATACATGAAAAATAGTGGATAGAAATGTACTACTTAAGTGCGTTTTTAGGGAAAAGAAAATGGTCTTTAAAGAGGAAACTGGAAAAGGTTCTTTTTAGAAAACCAAAAATGAATTGAATTAGTTTTTCATGATAAAATGAGTGATTTTATAAAAATATTGGATGATTAAAACAGTTTATTGAGTTTACTTTAAAATGGGATGGAATTAGAGAAGTCCCATTTATTCAGGCTTGCTTATCAGAGATAATTGAAAATGAAACCCTATAATCATTTAATTAAACATACAATAAAGATTAATTGAGAAAATTTAATTGTTTGATACATTTATAAAGAATATATGATATTTATATATGATTAATGAAGGGATAAATTGAGGCAGATATAGAGAAATCATAACCTAAAGGTAATATAAAGGTTCAAAGAGATCATATCAATGAAGTTAGCATTAATCAAATGAATAATTTATGTGTATCCAATTAAAATAAACATAAAAAAGTGGAAATAAAAAATTTGATATTAAAGATTCAATTGACGAAATCTTATCAATAAAAAATCCTAGAGTATAATTTTAACCCAATGAATAGAAATTTGGTTAAGAAATCCCTTACCTCATGCTTCTCTTTAGTGGTCAGTACTTTAACCATGTGTATATTGGTATAAATAATTATATTTATTAATAAAAAAACAATATTAATGTTTATGATACCTTATATGATACTTTTAAATCATATTACCACCCATTCGTTAATAATATTGCATCATTTTTATTAGTTTGGGTGTGTTAGTTTAATGTTTTCAAGGTCAGTTCAGTTATGTATAGTTGAAGATTTTTTTTAAAAATATAAGAATGTAGAATCGTATTTAAATTGAATCTTTTTAAACGGTTCCATTTATCATTTTTCTTTCTTACATGAGGAATATTGATTAGATAAAATGGTCATGATAAAAGATTGGTATATTTTGTTTTTTTTGGAAAACCATGAACTAGTTTCATTTTATTTACTATTTTTAGTATATATTAGTTTAAAAATTTTAATAGGATATAATATACCTATAAAAAACTTATTTAACCAAAATAATATTTTCATGACCATCCATAAAGGTGGTAATAGATAAAAAACAAAATCATTATTCACAGAGATGATTAAGAGACATAACGTGGACAACAGTCTCATTTCATTGAGAAATAGTAGATAATAAAAATAATTTAAACAATATATTACAATATAAAAAAAATAAATTATTTAAATGATTATGGAATTATTATTTTATGATGGATGAAGGATTTTAGGAGAAAGTAGAAGAAGAAATAAAAATAGGAGAGGTGTTTTGAGAAAATTACCTCCTAAATATCACCTCCTTGAGAGACCCTTGAGGACCATGGATTTGGTATTTTGGTGATAATAGAGTCACTAGGAAGTGTGTTTCGACAAACAAAGCTTCCACGGTATGTTTCCCTTTGAATAATGCAGTAGCTTGCATTATATGCTACTTCGAGATTCTAACACATCACGACCAATCAAACTAGCCGTTATGAATAGTAATTCCCACTTTTTAAAATTTTATAAATTTTATCATTCAAAATAGACTCTATTTTTGGGTTTAGAATATTGAAATTATCGTAGGGTGAATTTTTTGTATCTTTCAGAAAACATTCAGTTTTTGATGAATAGTGAAAAATACTAAAATTTAATTAAAAACAACTTTTCTAATCAAAATAATTTATAGTGATAAATTATAATATTGAGTGGTTTTTAAGTATAATTAGATTATATTTTTACCATTTTATCTAATTTTGGTCATTGGACATAATTCCCATTTTAACTGAACAAAAGAAAGTTTCAATCTTTTGACAGTTATTATTTCATTAAAAACACGCTTTTTGTTTTGACAACAGGAATTGATTTTAAAATAATTTCTACCAATTATATGTTTTTAATTTATAGAAATTGATTCCATATTTTTAATCAGGAGGTCCAAATAGTGTAAATAAGAAAATTTTATTTTTAGACATTCTGAATAATTACTTAGGTAAATATTTTATTTACCATGGTAAAGGGTGAATCTGGTAAATAAGGGTAAAATTAATAAAATTATAATAATATTAAATTACCTAACACATGTACTAATTCTATTTTATAAGTGTAATTCGACCCAAAAAAACATTTGGAATAAAATATGATTATTTAGGTCCACATGGATAAGATTTTGTTATTTATTATTCATTAATTAAAAGAAGAGTTAAAAGTGTTAAATTCTATGTTTTATAAATAAACCATATCTAATATATTGTGATAAATAATATAAATAGATTATAAATATTTATTAGAAAGATAAAAATATTTCTTACATAATGTTATTTTTTTAGACTTTAAATAATTAAATTTATTTATGACAAAATGATGATGCAGTAATTACTGTATTAATGAAAGATTAAAATAATTAATATTATAAATATCAAAATAAATGTAATTTGGGACTTTTTATGAATTACAAGAATTTTAAAGGTTAATATGACATGTTATGGTTGGTTAGATGAATTGTTTTTGTAGTAATAATGCTGTTATAAATTTTGAAAAAACAAAATACCAAATAGTGTCAAAATTGACAAAAAGGAGTTTTTAAAACAAATATTATATTATTAATTGATATTCTATTCTTAAAAATCTAATTATCGGAAAAAGGTCCAAAATGATTTTATATATGTCATTAATGAACCAATTTATGTTTTCTTGGAAGATTATAGTATGTTTATTAACTATAAAATATAAAAATACAATGAGACATGGTATATGTCAAACTATTTAACAAATAGTTAAATCTAAAAGATAAAGTTAATATAGTGACCCAAACCTATCTAAAACATATTGGTTGAGTGTTTTTCTACCCATACCCACTTTATCATTTAAATAATTCATTTTGGATCAATTAGAAACCGAAAATGATTTAATTATGAAATATTATTTCTACCTCTTCCTAAGGTTCCCCTCAACCCTCGTATAAAAGGGAACTTCCCCTTCTCTATAATTCACAATTTAAAAGCCATTTTTCTCAGCCAAACTCTGACCAACTACTCTCTCAACTATCCTACATTCATCATAGAATCCTTCCTTTAGTCACAAAGCCAAACAATGGAGCCCTTTTGATCTTATCAAAAGGAAGAACCCGAAGAAGAGGTAAATATTTCATCAACTCTTTCAAGTTACTTTCTTCTTCCATACCCTCTTTATTTGTTGTTCCCATTATAAATTATTATCTCAAGTATCTAATATATAATATGATGTTATTATAAATATGGTACAACCATATTCATTATTCTATCCATCCTTTTAATGACATGTCACAATACGTGTGTACGTACGACATACCGTCTCCACATCTTGGTATAATTGTTATTCAATAAATTATTATTTGGATGGGAATAATAATGATGTGTAATTGATATAAATAATCAATATAACATGGTAATTATTCTGTAAATATGATATACCATCAAATTATATATTATTTTAATACCAAAATAATGATATTGTCGCTCAATCTTACATATAGATTACCATCTCCACGAGCGCGATGAGATTAATTCCCCATCGTAATCCATTAAAGACTAATTTTAATTTGATGATTAAAAATAGTTTTTAGAGACTCAAAATAATTATGAATATGAATAAGATACATCCTATCCGTAACAAACATTACTTACATAAAAAATCATATAATGGAAAATGAATCAGTTAACACTCAAAATGACAATAATACTAAGATATTATTAACAAAGCAATGTTAAAAGATCATATATGATATAATATTAATGTATATGATTCTAGTATAATTTAATAACAATTATTTCACCATTTATAATGTGGGTTAACCTACCCTCAACCAAGGAAAAGTACATGGTAAGGGTTAATTTCACAATCCCTTTATTATCCACGGTTGTTTTTACGTAAGTATCTACAAGGACCTCTTTATCATCCACATCCATATTTCTTAAAAATGTATTTAAAGACACTTTTACTATTCACTAGACTATGGGTTGAAGTCATTTATACCCTCATCTTACTTTTTATAAAATGTTTTGAAAGGAATATTTCTTCTGTTTTCCAAACAAGGTACTTTATGACCTTTTCGACAAAATTAAGGTATGAAGGTTTTTTTAACATATACAGAGGGTGAAGCTTTTTTTCCGCCGTTATAAGATCGTTGAAGCTTCCCTTACAAGCTTATAAGAATACTTTCAAAATAAATGTCTTCATTATTATTATGTGACTTTTAAATTATTTCAAAATAGAAAGAGATATTTCTCTAAAAAAATGTATTAATTTCATCTATGTCAACATATATTGATGGATTTTAAGATTATTTGAAGTTGATTTATTATGATACAAAACTTCCATATTGCATTGAAGGTTTTTTAATATGTTTTACTATGTGTGTGTTATTTTTACACTATTCGTGGTTATGTATAAAGTATTGACATTTAATATGCTAGTTTTAATATGAATGTTTATGTTATGTTTAATCCTTTTCATATGAGGAATGAATTGGACTTAGTAAGTGATGGGTGGAGCCCTCTATAGCTCATCGATGCATCAGTAGGTCTCACAAGACAAATTAGATTCTGGGAATAAGGCCTTAGTAAAATCTTATTTGTAGTCTTGGCATAAGGCCTTGACTATGTGGTTTTGAATGTCTGGTATTATGAATTCCATCATTATGAAAGTGGCTATTGATATTGAATTTGATTGTTCGACTAATAGAATATCCATGTGAATAAGTAAATGGCATTATTTGATTTTATCTTTTCCATATTATGCTTAAGTTTAAGTTTAAAAGGAGTTTGTTTTAGTCTTATACATTTCCTTAAATGTTTTTGCTTATTTATGAAATTTTCCGCTATATTGTTATCCTTACTGAGCATATTGGATCACCCCTTTCTATGTTTTATTTTTTCCAGGATGTGAAGAGTTATAACATGAATGACCTGCATGGATAGTCTATGTGATCTCTATGTAGTCTATGGAAACAATGTTTTTGTAGTTTTCCATTTTAGGATGTAATGTAAACCTTATGATGGTATCTAGTACTTCTAAGGTTACTATACTAATCGGAATTTCGAGACTTGATATTTTTTAATGATGCCAATTATACGTAATAATGCACTGAGTCTGGGATTCTGGGGTCCATACATTGTAGTTGGTATTAGATGATGTTTAGTACAAACTTTGGAATCAAGATATAGATAAACTCTGGTTAGAGCACATAGACCTAAGATAGACTCTGAGGGTTAGAATAGAAGAATTTCTTAAAGTTTTTGTATTGTAGAGATTTTGTGAGTTTTCCAAGAAATACATCCATGTCTGGATATGAGCAGGTAGAGGCCTCTCTGGAATAGATGTACCTAGGGGTAAAACTCGAAAACACTTCTTTGAGCTAGACTCAAATAGGAACTTGTGCACGACAATGGGCCTTACTTCACTCATGGTTACAACACTCCCTAGGGACATGATTGGGATAATTCTCATTTTTTCTACAAACCATTATGATGTGTTTATGAGTATATAATTCCTCAAAGAAAACATTTTTATGATTATGGATTATATCCATAAACTTTTCAGATTATTTTAAGTGTTTTATATGTTTGGAATTTTATATTTTGATTCATAAACTAATCTAGTTTATGCCATTATTTAGAAATGGATCCCAGTGGAAGGAATGGAAACTATATCAATGCATGCACTCCATGTAGGGATTTCCCTCCAACTCAAAATAATTATAGTGGAGCTGGTGATGAAACTGGTGATGATCATCTAATCACCATACTGGGACAACTCACTCGGGTTATGAATAATAACACTACCCATATGGATCACCTTGATCAACAGCGTGGAGGATCAATGTTAGATCGCTTAATGAGGTAACAAGTACCCAAAATAAATGGGAGTACAAATACAATAGTATATGAGCAATGGATAAACTCTTTAGAAAAAATATTCCATGCCTTAGGGAGTAGTGGAAGGGAAAAAGTTGTCATGGAAGTTTACCGCCTCACTGGAGATGTTGATCAATGGTGGTCCTTGATTCAAAAAACAATGGAAGATGATGAAGTATAAAAAATGGAATAGATGGAGTTTAAAAATATTTTCAAAAAAAAAGACATTCCTCATGACCATCGAGCAGATATGGAAAGTCAATTTATAAGTATGAGGCAAAAGGAGGATGAGAATGTCGCAAATTTGAGGCTAACATTACAAGGTTAGTGAGGCATGCTACAGATTATATACGTAACCCAACAAGTAAGATTGATCATTTATTTGTTGGGTTAAAACCATTTCTCGGTCGAGCATTAGTCTCACAATCCTTCTCATCGTATGATGATATTGTCTCATGTTCTATAAAGATAGAAAAATAATTCTCTAAGTCTTACGACATTAAAGAAAAGGAAGAGAAGAAGAGATCTTCCAAACACTCTGGAAATGGAAATAATTGAAATGATGGGTTTGTTATTTATAGTGATGCGTCATAGAAATGAATTAGTTGTGTCCTTATGCAGAATGAGAGGTTTATTGCCTATGAATCACGATAGCTATAAATTAATGAGAAAAACTATCCCACTCATGATCTTGAGTTAGCAGCTTAATCATTGCTTTGAAGATATGGAGACATTATCTCTTTGATGAAAAATGTGAGATATATATCGATCAAAAGAGTTTGAAGTATATTTTTTCACAGAAACAACTCAACATGAGAAAAATATGATGGCTTGAACTACTCAAGGTTTATGATTTCACTATATAATACCACCGGGGGAAGGCAAATAAGGTGGCAGATGCTTTGAGTAGAAAGGATAATGGAGTTTTGAATAAGATGACAGTTGAAAAGGATCCAATATACATGGATCTAGTGAATTTAGATTTGGTAATCACCAAGAAGTTGAAACATCAATACATTTTCCAATGGTTTCCAAATCATATTTATTAGAATATATAAAGCGTTTTTAGACCAATAAAGAAAAGTTTCAAATAGAAGATTAAAGCTGTGAATGATGAGAGATTTATTTACTTTGTGTGTTGAGATGGAATTTTGAAATTTTGGAAGAGTTTGTGTTCCCGATATACCTGATCTAAAAAGGGAATTATTGGGTGATTCTCATAGTTCCAATTTCTCTATACACCATGGTAGCACTAAGATGTATATAGATTTGAAGGAAGATTTTTGGTGGGGAAACATGAAGAGGGATATTTCTGATTTTGTGTCAAGATGTATGGTTTTTCAACAAGTGAAAGTTAGGAGGCAATAGCCTTGAGGAGTCATGAAACATCCTCCCATACCTGATTGTAAATGGGATGATATCATGATGGACTTTTTCATGGGGTTACCAAAGACTCTTATAAGGAACGATGCAATATTGGTCATTGTTGATCGTATTACCAAGTCAGCACATTTTCTTTCTATAAGAGAAGATTTACCACTTGAATGTCTAGAAAGACTATATATTAATGAATTTGTGAGACTTCATGGAGTACCCCTATCGATTGTTTCTGATTGTGATGCATGTTTCACTTCAAAATTCTAGAAAACTCTTCATAATTTCCTGAATACTGAAAATCATTTGAGCATTTCCAACCACCTCGAAACTGATGTTAAATCAGAACGAACTATTCAAACCTTAGAAGACATTTTGAGATCATGCTCAGTTGACTCTCAAGGTATGTGGGATCAATATTTACCTCTGGTAGAATTTTCTTATCACATTAGATTCCATTCAAGTATTCAGATGGCACCATATAAAGCGTTATAAGGAAAGAGGTGTCACACACCAACCTGTTGGGATGATGTTGGTGAAAAAAATTCGTAGGCCCATAACTAGTGGAGGAAAAGATGAAAAAGGTGAAGATAATTGAAAACTACATCAAAGCAGCTCAAATGAGGGAGAAGAGCTATGTTGATAACCAAATGAAGAATTTTGAATTTCAGGTAGGAGAACATGTTTTTTGAAGGTACCTCCCTGGAAGGGTGTTATAAATTTCAGTAAAAAGGTTAAATTATGTCCCAGTTACATCGAACCTTTCTAAATTCTATACCAAATTTGGGCTATAGCTTACTGTTTGGAAATGCCACCAAGTCTCTCCAAAGTTCACGATGTATTCCATGTATCACTTTTGAGAAAATACATGCCTGAACCAATGCATGTACTCAGCTATGAGGATTTAGAAGTGGAACCTGATCTGTCTAATTGAGAAGATATTGTCAAGGTTATTGATACAAGAGAACAAGTGCTGAGAAACCAGATGACTCGACTGGTAAAAGTTCTATGGAGAAACCATAAGATAGAAGATGCAATGTGGGAACCCGATGAACTTCTGATGAAGAACGACCCGAATCTTTTTATGCAGTGATATTCTAGGAATTTCTCAGACGAAATTATTTAAAGGAGTGGAGAATGAAACACCCCAAGATTTCATGATGCGTTTCCCTTTCAATAATGCAATGTCTTGCGTTGTATGTAACTTCGAGATTCTAACACATCGCATCCAATAAAACTCACCGTTATGAATAGTAATACCCACTTATTGAAATTTTATAAATTTTTTCAATCAAAATGTACTTTATTTTTTTGTTTGGAAAATTGAAATTATCTTAGGATTCATTTTTGGTATCTTTCTGAAGACATTCAGTTATTTATGAATACTGAACAATACTAAATATTAATTAAAAACAACTTTTTTAATCAAAGTAATTTATATTACTAAATTATAATATTGAGTGGATTTTTAGTATAATTAGATTATATTATTACCATATAATCTAATGTTGTTCATTGGAGGTAATTTCACATTTAAACGAGACATAAGAAAGTGTCAATATTATGATAGTTATTATTTCTTAAAAACACGCTTTTTTGTTTTGACAACGTGAATTAATTTTAAATTAATTTATACCACTTATTTGTTTTCAATTTAGAAAAATGGATTTCATATTTATAATCAAGATGGATAAATATTTTTAATATGTAAATTTTATTTTAAGACATTCTGAATAATTATTTCGGTAAATATTTTATTTACCATGGTTAAAGGGTAAATCCTATAAATAATGGTAAAAAATAATATATTAATAATATTAAATTACCCAAAATAAGTCTTAATTATATTTTATAAGTGTAATTAGACCATAAACAATCATAGGAATAAAATTTGTTCATTTAGGTCCACTTGGATTAGATTAGGACATTTATCATTATTTAATTCAAATGAGAGTTAAAAGTGTTAAATTAAAAGTTTAATAACAAAAACATTTTTAATATAGGGTTATACATAAGATAAATTAGACTAAAAATATTAATTAAAAAGATAAAAAGATTTCATAAATAATGGTATATTAATTAGATTTTAAGACATTAAATAATTAAATTTATTTATGACACAACAATGATGCAATAATTTCCGTATTAATGAATGATTCAAATAATTAATATTATAAATATCCAAATAAATGTAATTTGAGACTTTTTATGAATTCAACTAATTTTATAGGTTAATATGACATTTTGGGGTTTGTTAGATTAATTTATTTCGATGTAATAATGAAGTTATGAATTTATCAAAAACAAAAGACCAAATAGTGTCAAAATAGACCTAAAAGTGTTTTAAACCAATATTATATTATTAATTGATATTCTAATCCTAAAAATATAAGGATAATCCAAACATCTTAAATAATATTAGATATTTTATTAATGAACCACTTGAGGTTCTCTTGGATGTTTAATGTAATTTTATTACCCATATAATATAAAAATACAAAGAGACATGGTAAATGTCAAACTATTTAACTAAGAGTTAAATCTGAAAGATAAAGTTAATATAGATACCAAAAACTGTATAAAACTTATTTGTTGAGTGTTTTTCGACACATCCCTTTTTAAGACTTTAAATAATTAATTTTGGAGCCATTTTAAACCGAAAATTATTTTCTTATAAAATAATATTTCTAGCTTTTCATAAGGTGCCCCTCACCCCTCTTATAAAAGGGCACTTCCACTTCCCTCTAATTAACACATTCAAAGCCATTTGGCTCTACCATACTCTACCCAAATACCCTTTCAATTGTCCTCCATTAATACTATAGGCCTTACTTTAGTCAGAAATCCATCCTAATGAGCCCTTTTTATCAAATCAAAAGGAAGAACCTGAAGAGGAGGTAAATATTTCATCACCTCTTTCAATTTCCTTTCTTTCTCCACTTTCATTCTTTGTTGATTCCATTATAAAATAATAGCTACAGTATATTATATATACAATTATGTTATTATAAATATGTTACAACCATATTCATTATTCTGTCAATCCTTTGAATGACATGTCACCATACGTGAGTACGTACGGCTTACCCTCTCCAGGTCGTGGTGTAATTGTTATTAAATTCATTATTATTTGGATGGGTATAATAATGATGTGTAATTGAATTAAATAATAACTATAACATGATAATGATTATGTATATATGATATAACATCCAATTATATATTATTTTAATATCAAAAAAATGATATTGTCCCTCGTGCGTACGTACGAATGATCATCTCCACTAACGCGATGAGTTTCATTCCCCTTCATAATCCATTGATGAATAATTTTCATTAGATGATTAAAAATAATTTTTAAATACTTAATATCATTATTAATATGAATACGATACATCCTATCCATAAAAAACATTACATACATAACAAATCCTATAAAAGAAAACGAATTAGTTAACACCTGAAACAACGATAATACTAAGATCTTATTAACAAAGCAATGATAAAAGATATTATATGATATCATATTAATGTATATGATTCTAGTATAATTTAATAAAAATAATTTCACCATTATAAAAATTTTTAACCTACCCTTGACCAAGGAAAATTACAAGGTAAGGGTTAATTTCACAATCTCTTTATTATCCGAGGTTGTTTTTACATAAGTATCTACTAGGACCTCTTTATCATCCACATACATGTTTCTTAAAAATGTATTTCAAAACACTTTTACTATTTACTAGACTATCGGTTAAATTCATTTATATCTTTATTTGACTTTTTATAAAATGGTTTGAAAACAATATTTCCATCATTTTCCAAATAAGGTACTTTATGACCTTTTCGACTCAATTAAGGTAAGAATGTTTTTTTAACTTATACATCAGGTGGAGCTATTTTATACCATTATAAAATCATCAAATATTCCCTTACAATATTATAAGAATATTTTCAAAATAAATTTCTTCTTTATAATTATGTGAATATTAAATGATTTCAAAATTGAAAGTGATATTTCTCTAAAAAAATGTTTTGATTTTATCTATGTCAACATCCATTAATGGATTTTAAGGTTATTTGAAGTTGATTTATTATGATACAAATATTCAATATTGAATTAAAGGTTTTGTTATATGTTTGACTATGGATGTGTTATTTTTATACTATTCGTGGTTATGGATAATGTATTGAAATTTCGTATGATGGTTTTAATACAAATGTTTATGTTATGTTTAAACATTTTCATATGAGGAACGAACTGGACTTAGTAAGTGATGGGTAGAGACCTCTATAGCTCCTCAATGCATCAGTAGGTCTCATGAGAGAAACTAGTGTCTTAGCATAAGGATTTGACAAAATATTATTTGTTGTCTTGGCATAAGGCCTTGACTATGTGGTTATGAATGTCTTGAATTATGCATTCCATCATTATGGAAGTGGATATTGATATTGCATGTGATTATTTGACAAATAGAATATCCATGTGAATAAGTAAATGGCGTTATTTGATTTTATCTTTACCTTATTATGTTGAATTTCAAGTTTAAAATGCTTTTGTTTTAGTCTTATACATTTCCTTAAATGTTTATACTTATATATGAATGTTTCCGCTATATTTTTATCCTTACTGAGCATCTGATCTCACCCCTTTCTATGTTTAATTTTTTCCAGGATGCAAAGAAGTATATTATGAAGGACCTGAAAGGATAGTCTATGGGATCTCAGTGTTGTCTTTGGAACCAATGTTATTGTATTTATCTATTTTATGATGTAATGTAAACCTTATGAATATATCATGTAATTTCAAGGCTGTTAAACGAATTGGTCTTTCAAGACATGATCTTTTGTGATCACACCAATGATATTTAATAATGCACCAACTCTGGGCTTCTGGGGTCGGGGCGTTATAGAGGTAGAGTGAGGAGTAAAATTTATGGAATATATTTTAGGATATTCAAGACTTTTGGGTCAAAATGGGTTGATTAGGGGTGGTATTTATACATGAGGAGAGGTGGGTTTAAGTTATTAAAATATTGATTATCTTATAATTAAATCAAACCACATTAAGGTGGATGTAATTTTATAAAATAATATTGTTAATTATTTCTTTTGGAGTTTGGTTAGGGTTGTGAAATACCTCAAACAAACATTAATGTTTTTAAATATTTAATTATTTTGAGATTTTAGCTTTTAACATTAACCCAATTGACTATTTTACTTATAATGCGGTAAAATTTTTTACGACATTAATTTTTATACCTCAAAATATAATTGAAATTAAAAAATAATTTGGAAATTATTATTAAAAATATTTAAACCATTTTTTGAAATTCTATTCACATAAATTGAAAAAATTTATTAAAATACTCCCACATGCGCAATGAGAATTTTTATAAGTGAATTGTTCATATGTTCTAAATGTTTTTATTTCCAATTCTATTCTGATATTAGTTCAAATGAAGTAAATTAGATTTATTGATGTATAGTTGAACTAATTATTCTTTAAAACCAAATTTAAAATATAATTTACCTATATGAACAAATTATATAAAAAAGAAGTTTTCAATTATAATTCAGTATTCTTCACCATTTATAAAAAAATATACTTCACGGAAAAATAGAAAAACAATTCACCATATGATAATTTTGGTATTTTGATTAAACAAATTATCTTTATTTTTCAAAATAAAAATTATAAAGATATGAAAATTTAGATTTTAAATTTTCATGCCATCGAAAGATGGTAAATTGTATGTTAGAAAAACATAACTTTTTTTCTAACAATTGCATTTTATTCTGATCTTAAGAAAATAAAAATTATTAGATTAATTTTCAAAAATATTATTGAATATAAAAGATATATATTTAATTAATATATTTCAATAATATTTATTAATTTAGTTTATTAATATAAAAATCAATAGTGAAAATAAAAAATAATTTTTAATAATAACACCTCATTTATGTCCAATAGGGTTTTATTTTCATTTATTATTAATTGGTTACCAATGAATAAATTTTATAAACATTTTTAATCAATATTTTAATAATATAGTTAATCTCATTCATTCAATATATTACAATCACTTGGTTAAAACTATCCCAATTAAATAATAATAATAATATTTAATCATTTTTTATGAATAATGTTTTGTGAAACACGAGTTATAAAATAAATTGAATTTATTTTAGAATATGTATATTGTAAAATATTGGGGTGTTACAGTATAATTTTCATAAAATATTTTTGTAGGGTTTTTCATTTATTGGTGTTAATAGTTAGTGGTGTATAGGATAGATGATGTGGTATTTTTGGGGGTTAATATAGTGGTGTTGGATGTGAAACATTAGGATGTATATTTTGTGTTGTCTTCTATCCCTTTATTTTTTTTGTTAATTATTTATTAAACTGTCATGAACCGCCATCACCAATATGAGGGAAGGGATAGCGTAATTGACAAAACCTTCCTTCCTCATGTTGAAGGAGAGATAATGAAGCTCAAAACCCTCCTTCAATAGGTATTGGAGTGGAGACTAGCACCAAGGGTATAGAATCACACATAACATGGGGGGAATTACCCTTTTCATTTATTAGGATCGGGAGATAATATAGTAAATCCAAAAAATACCAAACTAGGGGTAGAGGTAAAACCAAAACGAACCATTTCTATATGCATGTTCCAAATGTAAATGCAAAAAAAGAATAAGAATACTCCAAAGGAATGTACCAATTAAAAGAATAACACAAGCAACAACTGTCCCAATGTCTGAACTAGTATGGTCCTTCACAATCCCCAAAGTCCTCATGGAAACCTAAAAGAAATGTAAATACGTAGGGTGAGTATACATGTATACTCAGTAGGGAAAACCAAAATCCCTCGTGCACAAGTGGGGAGGCATACTAATGTCTCGTGAAAGTAGCTATAACCAAAGAACCTAACAAAGAAACTATCTACACAAACCTCACCAAGGCACACTCCCCAAATAACACAAGTCATGTAATGGAATAATATTAGCACATCAATATTTGGGTACCCCATACCACTTTCCCATTGGTTATTGAAGACATACTATGAATCAGACCTCTTCCACCATTCTCATTACAGTCCCACTAACACACCCCGCCCACACACACATGGGAAATCCCAACTACACATCCCGCCTACAAAAACCTAGGATATCATTACCACACATCCGACTCGCAGACACCTATGCCATAACAACCAGATGTAACCACGCCTGAAGACATGTGAGCCTCATCCTAAAGGCACTTGGGAACACACCTGCCTGCACACACCTAGGCTAACAACCACTACATACCCTTAATGAATAATCTAGGGCTATAATGGACCTCAAGCTGTCACAGCCTACCTGATGATTCTTGGGATACTCAAGAAAGGGATCAGAAAATGAGCTAATAACCCGCCACTCATAGGAGTGTTGGAAAAAACACCCACTCCCATGAAATGGGGGTGTTCAACGTGAAGTACTCAACTTGGGTGGGGGAGAATATAAAACATAAGAAATAACATATAACTATATGTAAACAAACACTCATCCCAACCTAGAGGTTCCAAATCCAACCCAACCACAAACACCATAGTTACTATTCATTCATAAGAAGCACCACAACCATGTCGCAACTCATTCCTGGAAAAAAATTCCACATTGAACCCATTATAATTTTTATATTCAAGTGATTCCATTTAATTAATCCATCACTACTGGGAAATTAACATGAATTGCCACAAGCCAAGGAAGGAATAACAGCCAAACAACAATTTAAGAAATCACACCCAGTTCTCTTGTAATGTCACAACAACAAAAGGGATCCGTGAGATCCATCAATGCAATGGAACGAAACCAGGACCCAATATATGGGCAAAAGATCATAAGCCAACAAATAATCCACAACAGGGGATCCCATCCCCATCCGTGTCACTTAACAAACATCAATCGTACACATCACAAAAACAGAGCAAGGGATTTTTCAAATTTGAATATTCAATTCATTTAGTTATGTGTTTCCATTTGGTTAACTGGTGTGATCACACAAGGATCCTTATATATTGGTCATCCATTTAATCAACCGATTTTACGTGATTTACCAGTTTCCATGTTATAGTCATTCAATCATATAATCATCCATAAAATAGAGGATCATTAGTGCGCAAGAAAGACCACCAACGACCATGATTTTTATTAGAAATAATCCCATACAATACACAACATGTAAATAAGGGAAAAAGAGTATACATGAAATATCAAACACACCCCTTTATCCAATAAAAGTATTTTTATTATCTTTATTAAGGTTTGGTTTCATCCATCCCCGTAGGAAACATTTTCATAACCACAACATATGATACACAGTAAAGAGAGATAAGGAAAAACCCTACCTGAATGTTCAATGATCGAACATTCTCTCCACGCACCAAGAACATTGATGAGAGAATTGAAGGGGAGGAGCTCTGAGGACTCCAAGAATGAGTAGGAAAGGATAAAACACAGGGGTACCACTCCCCTCGAGAAGGGGACACCAAACACACCAATGGGGAGAACGAACCCATCCAAGAAGAAGATGGAAATAATTCCAGTGCGATATAAAGAGGCGAGATCCTAGAGTTATGGGATAATAATTTTGAATGGCTTTAAAGGTGAATTGTTGTTTCACCATGCGATTGGGTGGTTACACACGTTGGGATTAATTGGTGTTTAATTTATCATTTGAGATGTGGCTTTAATAGCTATGGGTTAAAATATTTCATTTAAAGAGATGAAAACGAGTCCTTTGAGGGTCTCCCCACTCCTAGGGGATTTTAGATATCGTTTATGGGTTTTAAAACGACCTTGAACCAATTTAAAAATGATAAAAAAAAATAATAGTGGAAATACCTGAAAAACTAGGGATAAAAAATCTGACAAGCCCCCCACAGCACCAATTGGTGGCACATCAATCGGTGACCCACTGATCTTTGTCACATCGATTAGTGAATCACAAATCAGTGTCACACCGATCCGTGACACATCAATTGGTGACCCACTGATTGGTGTCAGCGATGGTTGAAACCACGATGACATCATGCCACAGAGACGCCACCCTTAGGATCTAGACCTAATGGGTCTAGGTCATTCCAAACAATAGAAAATTGGAAAAGGGATGGACCAGGCGGGTCTGGTCCATTACATTAGATAACTATTGAACTATTCTCATCCACAACAATCAAAGATAGACCTGAAGATAATATAGGGGTCCAAACAACCACCTCGAAATACTCCTCCTGGGGATAAACTACCCCAAACAGCCATACCAAAACCAATTATCACATTGTCTTAACACATAGACTGGGGAGTTCTTTCCTCCATGTCAAGATACTATCTGCTATGGGTGGCACTGTCTCACCCGCACGGGTTTAATAATATCTACATTAATGTGTCTTGATTATGGATTAGGTCCTCCCTTCCCCACATATCAGGTCTTTTCATAAACATTCACCAGGTAAGGAAACAAAACATCCCATAAACCAATAAGGTTGTCAATATGTTACCCTCATGTACAAAACAAAACAGAACAAAAATCAAAACATCTATGGGTCCTGGAGGCGCATCTATTCCTATTGTTCCCAGGTACTCTCTTCAAGGCCACCATGCTTCTACAACACACGAACCAAAGGGTTGGTTCACCCACGAAGCACTTTATCCATTCGATACTTGATCCTCACTGGTCACTCCAAAAACATGGAATCTCCCCCTATATCTAACTCACCCTAGTCAATGACATGGGATTCATCGTGTAGATATCGATGATGTTGGGAGACATGGAAGACGTCATGGATCCTTTCCAACTGAGGTGGAAATTCCAGCTGATATGCCACCTCACCAACTCAACCCAACACTTCTAAAGGCCTAATAAACCTAGGAGAGATCTTTCTCCACTTGTCAAACCTTCACTACCCACGTCAATGGATATCCTTCAAGAACACATGCTCTCCAACCTCAAACTCCAAGGGCCTCCTCCTATGATCAACATATGACTTCTGCCAGTCCTGGGATACCTTTATCCTCTCATTCACAAGCTGAACATTTTCCATTCTGCTATAAACAACCTCTAGGACAAGAACACATACCTCTCCAACCTCGGTCCAGTACACATAGGAATGTCACGATCTCCTATTCAAGGCTTCAAACAGTGCCATGCCAGTAGTAGAGTGATAGCTATTATTGTAGGAAAACTCTAATATGGGAAAATTTCATTCCCATGATCCCCCGAAGAATGAAACACAATACAATATCATATCCTTGATGTTATGGATGGTTTATTCTATCTTCCCATCTGTCTGGGGGTGGAAATCTAAGCTAAGGCGTAGCTAGGTTCCAAAATCATGCTTCAATCCCCTTCAAATTTTTGAGGTAAACCGAAAATCCCTATTCGAGACTATGTACCTAGATACTCCATGAAACTACACCAAATCATCCATTTATCTCAATGATAATGCTTCCATTGCACTTGAATCCTTGATCGCTAGGAAGTGAGCTGATTTTGTCAACCTGTCTAAAACTACCCAGATAGCATCACAGCCTCCCTAAAGCTTGTGTAGTCCTGTGAAAAAATCCATCGAGATGTCATATCACATCCACTCAGTGACACTTAAAGGCAGTAACAAATCTCCCATTATGTGGTGCTCAACCTTGACCCACTGACACACCAAGTACCTTTCCATGAACTCTACCTCTCCCCATTTCACCCTGGGCGACCAAAACTATTGCCTTAGGCCTTGATACATCTTGTAAACTCTATGGTGCACTGCTACAATTGAGTTATCGAACACACAGAGAACTCCCTCGTGCATCATCTCTAGGAAAAACAACTCCCCTTGAAATAACATCTAATTCTGACCATCCTCTAACCACCATTCCAGAACATTTTCTTGGTTAACCTGATCGCAAATCACTTCACTCTCTAAGTCTCCCCACTGAGACTTCTCCACCTATCGTGATAGAGAGGACATCACGGTCATCTAAAATAGGAAACTTCTACCACCATCCACCCTTGCATCCAGGTGTAGGGAAGCCAACTCTTCCATTTCCTTCCAATCATCCATAGATTCCTGAACAGCTTCCCTCAGTGATTTCGTACTCAAGGAATCACCCACAACGTTCCCCATACCTTTAGTGTAAGAGATCTCAATGTTGTAGGCCTTAATAAATTCCATCCACCTTCACTGTCGCAAGTTCATGTATCACTGGGTAAAGATATGCCTCAAATTCTGGTGATCCATGAATACCATAAAGTACTATCTTATGAGGTAATGTAGCCACAACATCAATGCGAACACTACCGCTGAAAGTTCTAGGTCATGGGTGGTGTAGTTATGCTCATGAGGACATAACTTCCAAGACCCATGAGATATCACTCCCTGATGCTACATCAGAACACACCCCAAGACAAGTCCAGAAGCATCCCAAAATACATCAAACTACAGCCCTTCTTCTGGTAGCCTCAACATTGAAGTAATAACAAACTTCCCCGTTATAGAACTGAAGGATTCCGGGAACTGCTCAATCTATATAAAGGTATATTCCTTTTTGGTCAAAGATTTCAAGGGAGATGAAAATCTAAAGAATTTGGGTACAAACCTACGATAATAGCCTGGAAGACCTAGAAAACTGTGAAACTCCATCACATTCTTTGGTTCTTCCTAAGAAACAACTGCTTCAACCTTTGATCGGTCAACCACGACCCCTTTCTAAGACACCACATGTCCAAGGAAATGCACTTCTCGTGTCATGACCTTACAATTGGGCAATTTACCATAGAGTTGGTTGTATCGAAGGATTTCCAAGACTACCCTATGGAGATTAGAATGCTCCTCCTCTAATCTTGAGTAGATAAAAATGTCATCTATGGACACAATGATGAACCTGTCCAGAAACTCACAGAAAACAGAGTTCATGAGCCTAATGAATAGATCAGGTTCATTCATAACACTGAAAAACATGACTACGAACTCAATGTTCCCACACATGCACCTGAAAGTAGTATTTGGAATATCACTATCCTTCACCCTTAAATGGTAATACTTATACCGCAGATCGATTTTAGGGAACCAAATTTCTCCACATAGCTAGTCAAAGAGATCACCTATCCTCGGGAGAGGGTAATAGTTCTTGACCAATACCTGATTCAGTCTCCGGTATTCAATGCACATCCTGAGACCACTATCCTTCTTTTTCACGAACAAGACTGGAGCACCCTATGGTGGAATGCTAGGTCAGACAAAACCCTTATTCATCAATTTCTCAATCTGAATCTGCAACACCCGCAACTCAGATGGTGTCATCCGATAAAGAGCCATCGAAATCGGTCGGGCAATTGGTTACAAGTCTATCTTGAACTCAATATCACATGAAGGGGATAGAGTCTCCACATCTTCTAGGAAGAGGTCCATGAACTCAATGAAGATCACCAGGAAATCCACCGTCTTTGTATCTACCGACTCTACTGACGGCCCCACTAACAAGGAAAGAGGGGCTCCCCTCGCCGGCTGCCTTCCTAGAAACCCCATTCTCCGGTGAAAGTCACATGTTGGCCATCCTCATCAGAGAACATGAATCTTCTTCAAAAACAGTTGGTAACAACGTGTATATAAAATAGCCAGTCGATGCCTAGTATGACATAAATGGTTGTATCTACAACAAAAAACGATCCTAACAAGACTGATGTGGCCCTATCATCAGTCTACACCCTCATTAAACCTTAAATAAGTCGGTTTGACCTCTGATTGGCATACCCAACACCAGGGGCACTGGGAGTCTCTCAACATCTAAACCTAGAGAACAACTCTAACTGGGTGCAACAAAGGAGTGTGAAGCTCTTGTATCAAACAAGGCATAGACAAGAGTACTAAATAAGTTGATCGCACCTCGAATGACCTTTATCCCTACCAGAACTGCTGCCTCTACAGTGGGTAACTACCCACACCCATCTCCTATGCCTCTCGGCTGACAGACACCTCCCCAACCACACCCAGGTCGAGTTCTCTAAGGAGCACCCTGAGGGCAGCCTTTTACTTTAACATCTGCTCTTGGAGGAGTAGGAGGTCGATGTCCCTGCTGTTGCTGCTGATGATGTGGGCACTGAACTATCCCACCCCCACTATAATGCGCTTGGTCCGGGCACTGATTCTGATGGTGCCCATGACTTCCCCATATGGAGCACCTTTGTCCTGGGCCTTCATGGAAATGGGGAGTATTGGGAGATCGAAACTGGGTGTTCTGGGGACTACTCCCCACTGATCTAAACCTTGAAGGCCCTGAATCTGGAGGCTTTCTACTAATTTCCTTTCCCTTTGATGATCCCATCTGGCATCCTTCTCGAAGATTACCTCCCAATGTATGAAACCTCTCCACCACTTCAGCCTTCTTTTGGTCCTCCAAGTACGTTGGTATGGTGAAGAGAGTAATTTCATATTGAAGATTAGGGCAGAGTGCCTCCTCTAAATGTCTCGTCGGAGACTCCTCATTCGAAAAATGGTCCGGAGAAAAATGAATTAGATCTTTGAATTTAATCCCCAACTCCATAATTGACATGCTCCCCTACCGGAGGGAGAGAAACCGATGCCTCTTCTCAGCCTTCATCATGGAAGAGAGGAATTCCACCCAGAACTCCTTCTCGAAGTCAATCCATGCAACCTCAGCCTCCATCTTCTCCCCAAGGTAGAGAGTCCACCAGTGACGTGCCTCTCCCCACATCTGGCTTACAGCCAGAGAAACCCAGTACTCTGTCATAGCCCAGATCATGTTGAAATCTATTAGCAGCGCCACGAGCCAACTCTCTGTCTCCGTGTCTAAGACACTGCCCTCATACTTCTCAACGGTCTGCCACAAAAAGGTATGATATGTCCTCTACCGCTAGTCATCCTCCCCCTCTCAATAACCCCTGTGGTGATCATCCAAAATCCCCCTGTGACTCGACCACCTGTTCTACTCATGGTCGTCATCTAGGTCCCATAGCTTCAAGGTAAATAAGGAATTCCTAATCCTGAGTAGTGTAGAAGATTGATTTTAAATTTTCATAGAGTTATTATTCATATTAATTCCCCAGAATACACAAAAAACCCAAGAACAGAAGTCATTATGATGCATGTACCTTTTCTAGGGTCACTAACCTACAATTAGTGTAGCCTCACTTGGTCGTTCGGTAGGACCATAGTCCTTGCATCAGATCACGAGGGCCCTAAAATCTCGTTTTCTATTCGGTCTTCCTTGGCCTATTTCACCCACCATGATTTCCTAACACTGTTTCCCTACCATCCCATGAAATCCTCACTATACCAAACTCCGGAATCCATCATATCTCTTGACCTTCCTATGATACAATTCTGTCATGACCCGCCTTCACCAAGATGTGGGAAGGAATAGTGAAATTTACAAACCCTTCCTTCCTCAAGTTGAAGGACATATAATGACCCCTGAAACCCATCTTCAATAGGTCCAGTAGTGGAGAGTTTCACCAAGGGTATAAAATCACACACATGGTGGAAGGAATCACCCTTTTTATTTAGAAGGATTAGGAGATAAGATTATAAATCCAAAACAACACAAAACCGGGGGTAGGGGTAAAAGAAAAACAAACCATTCCCATATGCATGTTACAAATGTAAATGCAACAAAATTACAAGAAAACTCTAAAGTAAAGTACTAAGGAAAAGAAAAATAGAAACAAAAACTATCCCAACGTTTGAACTAGTACGGTCCTGGATGATCCCCAAAGTACTCTTGGAAACCTGAAAGTAGTTTATATACGTAGGGTAAGTATACATGTATACTTAGTAGGGAAAACTAAAAGCCCTCGTGCACAAGGGGGGAGGCATACTAATTTCCCGTGAAAGAGGATATAACCAAAGCACCTAACAAAGAAACTATCAACCCAAACCTCACCAAGGAACACTCCCCAAATAACTCAATTCAGGTAAAGTATTAATATTAGAACATCGATACTTTTCTATCCCGCACCACTTTCCAAATGGTTATTGAAGACATCCTACGCATCCTGCCTCTCCCACCATTCTCACTACAGTTCTACTGCAACACCCCACCCGCACGCACATGGGATATCACAACCACACATCCCACCCAAAAACACCTGGGCTATCACTACCACACTTCCTCCCTGCAGACACTTGGGCTACAACAACCAAACGTAACCACACCCGAAGACACCAGGGCCTCATCCCAAAGGCACTTGGAAAAGCACCTACCCACAGACACCTGAGCCGACCACCACCATGTACCCTGCCCAAAGAATCTACGTATATAATGGACCTAAGTCTATCACAGCCTATTGGAAGAGTCTTAGGCTACACGAGAAATGGAGTAGAAAAGTAGATAATAACCAACCACTCATAAGAGTGCTGGGAAAATCACCCTCCCCCATGAAATGGGGTTGATTGGAACGAAGTGCTCAACTTGGGTGGGGAGAGAATATAAAACATAAGAACTAAAATATTAATATAGGTAAAAAAACTCATTCCATTCAAGGTGTTCTAAAACCAGCACAACCACAAACACCCTCATTACAATTCAATCATAAGAAGCATCACAACCATGTCACAACTCATTTCCAGACAATAATTCCCCATTAAACCCATTCTCATTTTAATATTCACGTGATTCCATTTAAATTAGTCCTTCACTACTGGGAAATTAATAGTCATAGACACAATCCAAGGATGAAAAAATATCCAAGAATCAATTTAAGCATTCACACATAGTTCTCTTGTAAAGTCACAAAAACAAAAGGGATCCTTGAGACCCCTTAAATTACTAGAACCAAAAAAAGCCCCAACATATGGTCACAATATCATAATCCTACAACTGAACAACAATAGGGGATACCATCCCCATCCACGTCACTTCACAAACATCAATCGCAAATATCACCAGAACAGAGCGAGGGAGTTATCAAATTTGAACATGCCATTAATTTAGTTCCGTCTTTCTGTTTGGTTAACCAGGGTGATCACAAATAGAATATTATTCATTGGGAATCCATTTAATCAATTGATTTTACATGATTTACCAGTTTCCATGTTACATCCATCCAATCATATAATCATCCAGAAAACAAAGGATCATTAGTGTGCATGAAAGACCACCAACAACCATGATTTTCAGTGGAAATAAGAATGTACAATCCACAACATATAAAGGGGGTAAACGAGTACACTAGAAACATCAAACATGCCCATTCATCCCATAAAGTATATTTATTGTCTTCAATAAGTCCTGGTTTCATCCATCCCCATAGGAAACATTTTCATACTCACCCCGCATGATACACAATAAATATAGATAAGGAATAACCCTACTAGGATGATCAGCGATCGATGTTTCTATCCACATACAAAGAACTGTTATGCATGAATTGAAGGGGAGGAACTCCAAGGACTCCAAGAATGAGCAGGAAAGGCTACAGCACAGGCGCCCCACTCACCTCGGGAAGGGGACTCCGAATACACCAATGGGGATAACGAAACCATCCAAGAAGAAGAAGGAAAGAATTCCAGTTCTATATAAAGAGTCAAGATCATGGGGTTACAAGATAAGAATTTTAACAAATATAAAAGCGAATCATGGTTTTACCATGCGGTTGGGTGGTTACACAAGATGGGATTAATTGTTATTTAATTTATAATTGGGGAGGTGGTCGTAACAGTTGTGTGTTAAAATATTTATGTTAAAGAGAGAAAAACTGGTCTGTTGAGGGTCTCCCTTCTCCTAGGTGACTTTAGATATCATTTATGGGGTTTAAAAAATGACTTGAACCACTTTAAAAAGGTTTAAAAAAACATAAAAGTGGCATTACCTAGAAAACTGGGGACAAAAATCATAACAAGCCCACCGTGGCACTGATTGGTGTCACAGATGGTTGACACCACGATGACATCCTACCACCGGGACACCGCCCTTAGGATCTGGACCTGATGGGTCCAAGGCATGCCAAACACCAAAATATTTTCAAAGGGATGGACCAGGAGGGTCTGTGCCACTACATAAACTACCCCCTTCGAGTACTAAATAATGGTATAAAAATATTTTGGGGTTGTTATCATTAATATCCTGGTTTGTGAGGGAATGAATGAATGATTACCTCTTATTCCCCATTCTTTATTTTGTAGAAGTATATTGAACTGGTAACTTTTTTTTATAAAGTACTATCCAATTATGGAATAGTTTTTTATTCATAGATTAGAGAGGATATGAGATTTTGGTTGTTGTTCATGTATGGTAGAAGGAGGGAGCAATTCTGATTTCCTTCAAGTTTATGATACCCTATTTTACTAGTTATGGGGATAACTTTGGATATTTTATGTGATGAATGATTATGTGTATTTGATACATGATATATGATAATTAATTTATTATATAAATATATTTTAGACCCAATGCAAGGTTTGGATATGTAAGGTTATAGTCTAATGCACATCAAATTTAGAGGGATATGGAACCGGTACATTCAGAAGGGATGACTATAAAAGATAATAAGTTTTGGGGTGTGAGAAAAGAAACTAAATTTTGAAGTGGTTATGGGGTTCCTTAATATATATTTTTGTAATATTATTTTTTAATTGGATTATTTATTTTTGGTGTGATCCTTGATGAGATTGGGGTGGTTATTTAACCTATTCAAGTGCATATTAGTTTTGATATAGAATATATAGTGCAATAATATGCTCTTTTCAAATTTACATGTGATTACATGGATATGATGCTACAAATTATACATGTTATACTCACTCTAATTATATATCAAATCTATTTCTTAAACTTCTAGGAGAAATTTAGGGACAATGTTGTAGAATTACTAGCTTGTATGTTTGATCTGATGTGTATTCACTACCTTAGGTTTTATATTGGAATTTCATTCTAGAGTATTTAATTTTTTATCAATTGAAATTAATTTTGGGTTGAATATTATTATAAATATATGACATGGTTATTGATAGGTATTATTAATATTATGTTCCTTGTATTATTGAGTATAATTTCTCTCAATGTGTGTTTTATAGCCTTGGTTCAAGTCTCCAAATCAAAAACTATTGGATAAATTCTTTGGGGGTCCCTCCCTCTATTCATTGTATGACCCACAGGGTTACCAATCAGGTGGGGATTTGAAAGACTATCGATATTTTAATAAAATTACTAAGATAAATTATGGATAACAAAAGTCATAATGGAGTTGAGGTCTAAAATAAAAAAATTTCATCAAACATAAGATGATGATTATGGTCATATTAATAAGAATACAAAATTTGGAGATAATTATTTTATCAAACCCGTTGATGAATATTGTAAAAAAAAATTTATTATTTTATGTTTCAAAAATTTTATTCCTTATGTATTTTTAAATGTTCTAAAATGATATTTTAAAATTTTATAGGTTTTCATTTCAAAGGAAATATCATATAAAGGTAGTTTGTATTCTAAAAAATAGTGTGTATAATATATAAATAGACATAGAATAAGACATGAATCTAGTACACCCTATAATCCTATAAAAATGGAGAAGATAAAATGAATAATAAATTCATATTTATTGGGTTTCGCAATACTATATGATCATGAAACTTTAGTATATTTATGATCAAAGAAAATAACCACTAATAAAATCATATTAAATAGATGTTTTTAGAAAAAATGAAAATATTAATCCTTATGAAAAATTATTAAATAAAAAATCTAGTATAAAATAATTTAGTGGTTTCAGAATTACCTATATTTTAATGATGAATGTCATAAATAGTGGAATGTTTTATAAGAAGTCTGAAGACAAAATATTTTTTTTTGTTATCAACCAAATAGAATATTGTTAGAGTATTAAACAAAACATATGGCATGACAATGAAATTTGATAATTTGGTTATCAATGATAATGGATATAATATAAAACACTCAACCATGGTGGATGATGAAGATAATGTTATCAATTTTTAACATATTGATGAGACTAAATTGAATACAAAAATTATGGATAAATTTACTATTTATACTTAATCTGGTGATGATGATAATGAAATTATGCAAACAAGAATAAATACAAGAAGAAAGAAAAATAATTTATTCTTAGAATATCATTGTAGATTAGAATCAATGTGTAAAAATTAGATGAAAAATCATAAAAATTAGGTACATTATTATTAAATAAAGGATTAAAGCCCTATATATTAATAAAACATTTGACAATAAAAAATTATTTAGTATATGATGAAGTAGAAATATAAAATTGAATATAATGAAATATGAAAACTTATACCTATGACAAGGGAGAAAAACATAGTTTTCATGTTTTTTGAGAGTCATCAATGTCATGAAAGACTAGAGGGGGTTGGATATTTCTTTAAAACTTTTTAAACAAAATTAATAAATTATCAGAGTACTATTTATGAAAGCACGCCAATAGATGAATGTGATTGTGGTGTTTAATCAAATAAGAAATGGAATAATAATGAGGAACAATAATAGAATTTCTGTTATAGTATTTGGATTTATAGTTACCCTGCTATAATTTTTAATCCCTTATAACTTCACAAGAGGATTTATAATTACTAAACAAATAGGTAAGAATTATTTCATAGGTACATACTGAAACTAGTCTATTATAGGAAAAAATATAAAATTCTTACCTTTTCTTGGAATATGAAGAACCAAATCTATTCTTAGGAAAAACCAAAACATTACTACCTTTTTTGAGAATAGGAAGAACCTAGTATATTGTAAAGATATATCAAACCTATAATATAATTTTATATAGGATGAATCATATCGTATGGGATCCTTCATTTTTTTCAGATATGAAAAAAAAATATCCCTTCTGAATTGATGTATAATCATGTGAAAATAATTAATTTCAAAACATTACAGAGAAAAATAAAACTAAAAAAATAATATAAGATATTCATTAAGAAAGTTAAATTGAAACACTGATCTTCATCCCTTCATGAAATGAGGTAGATTGAGAAAATTAGGAAACTAGTAATATTTCAACAAATTAGAATCAATTAATCATTTAATTTTACAATGTCATACTTGTTCTAATTTTTCACTTCTTTCCTTTGCCTTTATTTATAAAAATATCCCTATGGATACTATTCTTCAAAATAGATCATGTGAATCTTTTTTGTGTGGATGTTTCTAAATATATTCAACATTTATATAAAACCAATTATATGAAATAAAAATGGAAACATATTACCATTACCTATATTTTAAAGATCACACTTAAGTTCGTCAGTTAATTTCCACAATTGATTCCCAATATCATTTCAATGGGGACCTATTATCACTATAATATGGGATAATTTTCTATCATAAAAAGGAAAATAGGGTAATTCTATACAATGTTTAAGGGTAAAATAATTTATGCATAGGCCATAGATGGTTAAGAAGTACTCAGGGTAAAGGTACATAAAACATATATAGCTCATGTAAGGCTAACATTGAAATAAAAAACTTGTATAAGGGTAAATAAAAATTTTCAATACCTAATATTGATGTCTACATTAATTTATTATGAAAGAGTTCAAGTTAGGAATGTTCAGTTTGAAGAAAATTCAGTAAACAATTCTCAAAAAATCTACTTAAAGGTCTGGGTTCATGAAAGTTAAAACCTTTTAGAAAGGTCGAAGCTCACAAAACTCACTGAAAAAATGGAGCTTGAAGTGATCACCCCTATGAAGCATAACCTCGACTGATAGAAGTATCCTGACCATGTGGATCTTGATAAGGTAACCTCCATGCAACAAAACTATAGATTTAGGAAGTTACATGACTATCTAAATCTTGAGGATGTAACCTCCATGTAACATATGTCTATTTGTGGAAGACCTCATCCACTATAAAACTCATAATATTCCAAAAAACTATCCATATTTTTGGAAATTGATACCATTAAATCCATTATTTTTCATATTCCTCCCCATTTCCAACTTCTGAAGAGGATATGACCTTTCATCTTCTAAGAAATGATCTGAATTCATGAAACTCAAAACCTTCACAAATAGGAGAGGTGAAATATTTAAAAAGGTAACCATATTTCATAAAGACACCACCCATTGGTTTTTGACAACCTCAACCCATGGTATAGATGCATTTGATGAAGGTTCATGGACTTCATGTTATAAAAAATCCATTTGAGGCTATTGGATATTTTACAGATAATTATTCTTCAAGAAACCAACCCTATGGGAACTGAGACTTTTCATAGAGGAAGGGTCACCATGTTTTTTGAAACATTATATTTCACAAGACCCCTATCCTTCATTATGTCCTCAACATTCATGAAGACACAACATTCACAAACACCATCCAATCAGACTCTATATGGTTCCTCCTTTCATCCAAAACCCTTTCAAGAATGTTGAGTTTCCAGGGGCCTTGTACCCATCCAAAACCAGTTTAACCACACCCCAAATTCCCATTTAGATGGTTTTATAAACACATTTGTTGTCCCCATTACTTCAAAAAAATCCAATGCCGTTAACTTTCCCTTTTCATATAAGAATAGTTTATCTCATGCTTTTCATCCTAAGCATAGAAAACCTAATTATGAGTCTCCACATTTCCACACTTACATGGTATTATTTACACAATGCCCCACACAGAGGTGCATTAGCAGTAAAAACATAATCCTTAAAGGTGGCATCATAATGGGAAACTATAAACCTTTCTTGTTCAGGAGTACTTATTCTATATTTTTCTATCTTACACAATGATTTCCTCCCTAAGTGTTGGCCCCACCACATATTATTTGTGGGATGTAAAATTCCCTAGAACCAATCTCTAGTATTACGATGTTAAACTATAAGAAAACATCATCAGCTCATGAATTTAAACTATGGTCTTACCTCATATGATGAACATCGGTTTCCTGATTTAGAATCATTATGTGATTCCACTCACCCCCTTTGTAGGATATCACCATATATCTAGAACCCTTAGGAATCCCATATTCATAATCCCTAATCTATCCCTAACTGATGCTCTAACCATGGCATAAGCATTCTTACAATATGAAATTAAACTACATAGATAGGTCTTATAAAATAACATCAAAAAGTGGAATTAAAATCCAATGGTTTTGATCCTAATTTCTTAAAAATTTATATATGACACTTCCATGAGGTTTAATTCTATAATACTAACACATATAAGTTATGTCCTTGAGGATCAACCCAAATTATCTACCCCTCAACCAAATCCCAAGTATGAAATATCCTCCTATGGGGACATACATTTCCAAATGTGAAGTGTAAATTATTCCCCCATGGTTACTCAATTAACCTCCTACCTATCCCCATAATACATTAAATTTGTAACCCACATTTCTACAAATTATGTTAAACCTGTGACCCACTTGTACCAACTAGATGTTAAACCTGTGACCTACATATTCCCACATTTTATTAAACCCATGCCCAACCTCTCCCAACAATATGTTAAACCTGTGACCAACATGTCCCCATAACATGTTAAACCTGTGATCCACATATCTCCATAATATTTTAAACCTCTAATAAACCAATTGACATATTATGTTAAACATGTGATGAACCTATCCCCACAAGATGTGAAATCTATGACCCACCTATACCTATAATAGAATAAATCTATAACCCACCTATCCCCACAATATATTAAACTTGTAAACTAAAATTATCCACATTATGTTAAACCTATAACTTACCTATCCCTATATCACGTTAAACATGTGACCACCTATCCCCATAAGACATTAAACACGTGACCTACTCCATAATATATACCACCTTAAATAAACATGGGATACATTAGGTAAATAGTTTTAAAAGACTTACACCCATAACATCAACTACCTCATAGCTGACGAATGATTCATTTTGTTCCGTTCCTAAGAAGTCTCATATGAGATTCCTCTATCATGAAAAGAATAATTCTTTTCATATTTACAAGTTTCTTAATGTACAAAAATTCCCAAAAATCCCACATTAACTATCTACTCTGACCATAATTTACTATCATGTAGAGATATAAGAATCATAATTAACCAGATTCCACCTTGATATGGAGTTTGGAATGAGTTTCTTTAACATGAATAATATCTATAATGTATATATAGACTATGCGATGAGATCCAAGGAGAAATTCATTGAAGGAGGAACCAGAATCACATCATTCTATTCCAATCATGGAGCTAACATAACGAAATAATGTTATTTATGTTTCCCCCATTTAGAAATCATGAATGCAGGGAAACAACTAGCGTGTCCCCACTTGATTTAATGATTACACACAACACCAATGAAAAGAATCATAATATAAAAATTGGGAACCCGACATGAATTTCATATCCTTCAAC
Organism: Viscum album; assembly: GCA_963277665.1. Classification (NCBI taxonomy): domain Eukaryota; kingdom Viridiplantae; phylum Streptophyta; class Magnoliopsida; order Santalales; family Viscaceae; genus Viscum; species Viscum album. The sequence goes on along the minus strand of OY728143.1, from coordinate 1,197,793,180 downwards.
TATATGGACTAGTAACATCAAGTTACCATAATATCTTCATGTCACGATATGCATATATTTTTCACCAGTTCACACAGAGAAAGTGGTGGGCCCTACATGAAACTCTCTTGTGACTTGTGGCAGGTAACATCATTCATCCTCGATCCATGGAATCACCAATAGGTATATATCCTCTATTTCAAAAATAGTTGATGAATTAGGGGAATTTAGAATCACCTTTATCATATATTCACAAGCCACTGGTACCATGTTCTTTACAAGACTCAAGCTATAATAGATCGGTGACATAATATCAATAGGAATAGTGATGGAGGTATATTGGTGTACAAATCCCAGAAAACAAAATTCATACTACTACAATCACCACATCTTCTTCTAGTGGGTAACTATGCCCCATATTATTCTCTAACATCATCCATACAAAAGTGATTAACACCATTATTCATCAACATGATCAAGAAAAGGTCATTCCCACTAGGGATATGGATTTCCAAGATCTTGAATCATTGTAACTTCATCGAAACTACCACCGCTGAAGTACATATATGGGAAAACACCCCCATTATAATGGAAAACTTCTTTTGGAGTCTCTTCCCAAAGCATTATTCATGTATCACTACCCTATTTCAAGATGGCAGTGGATGTTCAATCCATAACCTTCATAACCATAGCTTAGGATATTCACAGGAGGGTTCCCACCATGTCGCATCAACACCAACACCAACCAGTTCCACATGTTGATGAGTAGGTTGAACCCATCCCCAATCCACTGACCATGGTCCATAACACCTGACATCAATACTAGGAGAAGGCCTAGAACATTTCCCAACTATTGAAATCTTCTAAAGATCTAACAGCCCTCACCACTTTTAGTGTATCCCATCACATCCATGAAATATTTTAATTGGGATCAAACATCACCCACCTAGAATCAATACCCCAACAACCTTTTAAAACTTGTTGACGGTCTTAGTTGATGGTTCCCTTGTAATCAATTATGGGCCATCCCATGATAAGGAATACTAAATTATAGGTCCTCCCCATACTAGCACCAACCAATACAAAGGTCCTCCCCACACCACCATCAACCAGTACATTTGTCCTCCCTACCCCACTATCAAACAGTGTAGTGGTCCTTACCATATCAACACCAACCCGAATAGAGGTCCTCCCCATAATGAAAACATTCCCTACTCTAAATAACCATCATAGTTTAGAAGGTTGAACATCCTCCGTGGGGGTTATGCCTGCGGTGTGGGTCACAATGTGCTTATATGGAACCCATTTGATTCTCAAAAACTAGTTCTAGGATAAGTCACATGTCGTCAAAGGTAGAAACATGGGATGAAACATGACACTTATGATCTCTAAGAACCCAAAGTGATAACTAAATTATTGATTGATCCTTCACCCCTACTTCCAGTTCTAGGGGAAGAAGCTCGTCAATTGAGAAATAGAGTGTTGGAATCCTTGGTCCAAAAAATATCCAAATCCCTCCATAGTTACATATAGGTGAAGGATGTTCTAGCCTCCTTCCAAGGAATACCAGTGCAACAATCATTGTATCTATCATTTTCCATCCATTATACCCAAACACTAGAAGTGGGAGAGAAGGAATGGTTTGGGTTGATACCCTCAATTTATGGTGAGAACTCAACTGATTCTAAAATGGATGTTGATACTATTGTGCATGAGGAGATAGTGAAAAAATCATTATATATGGTTCGAATATTTAATTTGAATTCAATTATATGAGAAATTACATCATTTGGTGAGAGTTTGACATATAAACATCCCATTTCTTATAAAGTTATTATAAAACAAGATATGTGTTAGTGACACTAATAGTTTCTTAGAATGAAGAAATCAGGGCTTGGGTCAAACATGAGAAATATCATCCTCTTATATATGAATGAGATAACTTTTGGGGAATCTTATCCACTGACCAAGTATTAGTTGTGTTCTAGAAAACCGCAACCCTGAATATTGTCATCTCAAAGTCCTTTATTGAGGAATAGATAGTCTATTTACACTAGAATATCATTGTGGAATTTAACCACATTCATGACTTGTATTTGACCTACTAAGTAGCCATGATAACCGCAATTCCATTCACCAAATGTGTAAGAGGATTGATATCTTGATGATATCAGTGGATTAGCATATTGAATCGTATGGTTAACACTAGACTCTCTAGAGAACCTTCATTAAGAGCATCATTTTCCTATAGCGTGTCATAGTAGAGTTAGCTCAGAAATTTCATATCAAAGGCCTAGGGTAGTATAATACCTTCCATTTTAGGCATATCCCATGAAAACAATGTGACCATTAATCAAGATATTCCCTTGATAGTGACGTTTCATAAATGGCCACATATATAGTGAATGTGGTAATTATTATCCATTTAAATTGTTAGAAGAACTAAGAAGTAGACATGAGTCATGACAGGGAGTACCCACCCTAAGTGATGGAAAGTAATAGTAATATCCCCTAATAGGTTCCCTCAATCATTACTAGAGGTTATAAATAGTTCTTGTGATTTCCCACAATAACACATTTCAACGTTCCCACTAATATATAGAAAACGGAAAGGGTCACACTAATATTATCGATCCATCTGAGACTACATCGAAAAATTAGTCAGCCCCCGTGGTAGTTGCTTCATTTAAAAAGATTTATAAATACAGGAGGAACACTATTGAGATAATTTATGAGAAGCTCAAGGGTCATGAAAATATTAATAAAGACACCCTTTCTCCTCCAATTGGGAAGCCGATCCTTATAGGATAGGAACCCAGATTTGAATCAGGTGGTCCCATGTATCCAATAATAGAAGATGTATGGGGATATAGTAAATGATAATGATATGACTATCCCACTCATCCAGACTATCACACCAATCCACTCTAATATCAGGACCGACACTCCAACTAGGTTGACAAAACCTTTATAGAATAGTTGAAAAAAATTATTCATCATGATGACCTGATAGATTCTATCATTTTACACCTTAAAGCTCTAGAAATGAAATATGTGTTCATTAAAGGTAATATATATCCATCATCAGTAGACCAAATGTTACAACCACCATAATTCATTGACCCATGATTCAACCCATTCAATGGAATGGGTGGTCCTTTGTATCGTCCAATCCACTTCTCCTCATGGCGAAGCCCCATGTTGGGAAATCCAAAATAATAGGAAGCTTCCAAGATCTAATGTTTTATCTAGAAAATAGAAATACCAACATTTGTGTGGTTTATCTAGTTACCCCCATGATCCATTGCAGGATAACAGGATCACCATAGGAAGTGTCTTTGTTAGTTCATCTCCACCTCAAATAGGGGCCGCACCAATAACCTCTCAAAATGAAAACATATGCTCGATGAGATAGTTTCTAACCATGTTTTTGGATGGAAGAGAATCATGTATTTGATTGACATTCCATTTTACAAGGAATAAATTCTTAGAATATGTGTGGATAATTTCATAGAAAATATAGTACCTTCCCTTATCTATTTGAACAACCTGAATAGATATTAGGAGTTATCATCATTTTTTGGAAGAAACCCCATAGTGAACCAAAAAAAGATTTCACCCATTTCATATTCCAAAAACCATATTAAATAAAATGAAAGAAGATATGACCACATTCATACATGCAGAGGTCCCCAAACTGGTCCACTTTATATACCTTATAATGGAAGAACGTCACCAACTCTGCCAGGTGTAGCCCTACCAGGTATATCCATACAATGAACAACTTATTTTTTGAGAGAATGTGTCCCCATCCATATATCAGGGTTTTGATCCCAGGTTTCCATTTTTATAAATGAAGAAAAATGCATACCACTTTTTTAATGTACATGTCTTTAGGTATTTCATTTGCACCTTGGAAAAGAGAAACCAAAATTTTCTAGAATGCAAGAGACCTTAACAGGATGAGCTCACTGTCCATGAAAATCACTTCCCATAACAATTTTATTTTGACACAATATAAAATAATTATTAATGATTAAATACTAGATCTAGGACCAAGTATATCATGGATTAGTCAAAATGGGTGATGTCTTATCATAGTTATAGCATGTCTATGCTAACCCGGATAGTGATAGTAAAGGATCCAATGAGTGAAAAAATGGACATTGATACAAAATGTATAAATTAAATGACTAGTTAGATCGTCAAGTAGCTACTCAGACCCATGGAATCATTTGTTCCCTTGGGAGAAAGAGAGAACATCCTTCAGACACCAAACCTCCTCCATCCATTGCCTCCAAATATGAGCTTAAACATTCTATGTAAAAAAAGAAAACACATTGATTGTGTAAGGTAAATGTTATCCCTCCACCAGTTCTAAATCTATTCTACTCTTTTAGTGACTTCATTCCTCCCGATTTAGGATATGGACCCAGAGTATATCTTGATTGGGAATATTTTATCGATGGGGAGATGGAGTAAACCTCGATGAATTTAGCTAAACTGGCAGAACACTATGTGATACTCAGTAATGATAAATGGAATGTTACCCTATTAGGTTCCTCTAGAAAATTCCATCGATGGAGAGATAATGGTCACATAGGTAGATGAAATGCTTTGGATGGAACTCCAAAACAGTATTTTTATGATAATAAGGGTAGATAGTTAGAACTGAATATGAATCAACAAGAAAAATCCCCTTGGTCCAGTCTATTGGGTATGCATTTGTAGTAGAATGTATGTTGACCATGAAACTCTGACACAACCATTCCATGATCAGAAAAATCTAGGCAAGGCCTGACCTTATGAAATTGGTTCCCATCAATCAAATGTTTAGAGTAGACCAGCTAACTAACAATAGATTATCATCGGTACTAACTTGTTCCCAGTGCCTCATCCAACAACATTTTTTGCACCCCTACTAATTACAAACCCAATTTTTTACCCATACATCAAATTTTTAGAGTAGACCAGCTAACCAACAGTAGAATTTCACTAGTACTAAATAGGCCCTAGTCCCTCATCCAATAATATCTTCTGCACCCTTACTAAATAATGACCCTATTTAGGAAAAAATATATCCATGGAATGAAATTATGACGTGTTGAATCACATTTAAAAAAACCCATGAGGATATATATTCTTATAGAACTCCATCTATCAATGGAAATGTGTGATGCCCTTGTAAATGTAATGATTGAGGATTTTTAAATGACATTTTTCCAATAAAATGTTTGTTATATTACAACAAAACTATATCTATTTAATAATTAAGTGATTATAAATTTAAATGTGACATTTTGGTTTCAAAAATTATATTTCCGTTAGTAAATTATGACCACTGGTCAACATGTCTATTTGAATCTATACTCTTGATAATAATTTTAATGTTATAATTAGTTATTATAAGTAAGCATGGAAAGGAATAATTAACGTAGAAAGGATAAATGATGTCCTAAAATAGTAGATTCATGCCATATGATGCCCATTTTTTGGATCATGTGAGGGAGGTATCATCATTTGGATTTGATCTTGACTAATCCCATGCTGAGATTGAACAAGTGAATCTTGAACGAAATTTCCTATAGGATAAGTTCATGTTATTGGAAATTAACACTTGGTCGATGTTAGAAAAGGCACCCCACGAAACTACCACCATTTCACACCTTACTCATAGGGAGTATGCATATTTATTATGGGGTTATGTGTCGAGGCCCTAGTTATCTAAAGTGTAATTCCATTGTCAAAATAACATTTTTATTCCACGAATTCTGTTTTAAAAATACTTTTTCTCAATATAAAAATGTTAAAATTTTGATAAATTGATTTCAATAAAAGTAGTGTACTTTCTAAAAAGATATAAATTATTATAATAAACTAAGGTATTAAGAATTATTTTTGTTTTAATTAAATAGTTTGATAAAACACTTTTCTTTAATTATAAATGATAAAATATTTTTTTCCCAGGTGTCATAATGTTTTCTATCAATTTTCAATCAACTATTATTTTTAATAAATAAGTGTTTTTAAATTTTAATGTTATAATTATTAAATATATAGAATTATTATGATAAAATAAATATCATATATGAAATTGTAACTTCAAAATTAGGTTAGGATAAATTTATGATAATTTTCTAAAATACATTATTTTTTCTTGAATATTAAAAATATACTTTGGGTTTTTTGTGTGATTAAAGACATCATAATTATGTAATAATTATGTGATACTTAATTAACAAAAATTCCCAAAAAAAATATTTTATTTTATTAATATCAATAATTTTAATATATTTTAAAAAAAAATTAAATATATAATTTACTTTCCAAATTCTAAAATGAAAACTTTAACATTAAAGATGTTATTTTCTAAACAATTTAGTTTCACTTGACATAAAAAGTAATATAAAACTATTTTTGACACTTTTGAATTAAAATAACATAATATTTTCCCAAGTGTCTAATAATATGGTAAAATACCAAGGTAGATCCCATGGTTTTGAATTTATCACTACCTAGGTGTCAAAGTCTTTATTTATAAATAAATAAATAAATCATTCACCTTTTCTATAAATACCTACCCATTTCTCAATTCTCATTCACTCACAATTAATCCTCTATAAATATATCAAAGTTTTACCTTCCAAGGAGTCCTCAATCTCCCCTGTTAACAATACTAAATTTTTAGGAACAACACTTCAAGGTAAGAGAAATGAAAACGTCTCTTTTCCTATCTAGTTCACTTTTTATGTTGTATGTCTTTCAAATTTCCAAAATAATTTATTCTATCCAATTTATTTTATCCATTTATTATATTAATATTACTTTATTATTGATATACACTTTCCCTTATCATTTTACCATTTTCTAACACCATGTTTTATATTCATTGTGTTGCCGAATTTACTCCTCAAACTTCTCTTTTATGCTCACAAAATTATTTTTTATTTTATTTTTCAAATAACCAAACATATTTATCTTCTAAGAGTATTCACATAGATGTAAAATGGATTTATGTTATGGGGTATTAGGATACATTAAACCTACATTCCATTTTTTGTGTTAAAAATGATATAATGATCTTGTCTTTAAGAAGTTTTTAAAAAACACCCAGATTTTGAAATGAAACCCACTTATTTTATTATTCATTGGTTATTTATGTATTTTATTATTATGATATATGTGGATAAAATTAATTAATTCATATGAAGGGTTTTACATTATATCTCTCAAATACATTGGGTAAATAATTTAATCTATAAAGATGACATGTTTTACAATACCTTGGTGAATGACCTTTAAAAGTTTACAACACCTCGGTGATAAACAATGGTGATATGATTATGAATTTACAATTTAATTATTGTATCCATATTTAAATTTTATTAATAAATTACTTCCTATTATGATATTACTATTTTTTAAAATTTCAATTCTTTTATGACATTCCTCGTGTTCTTATCAATAATTCTCAGGATCACATGTAAACGATTTCCTTTGCTATCCCTTAGTGGGTTTTATGCTCATCATTTCCATTGATATATGCCCCTAGCTTATGAGATTCATTAATTTTACTTATTATGAACCATTTAAGAATCATTTAAAATGTATTATATTAATTTTTTATCTTTCTATGAATTATGTACCTTTTTTCTAAGAAACTAAACATTAAAATATCATCTATTTGTACAATGTAATGAAAATTTATGTAATAAAAAGAAGGGATTCCATAGTTCAAATCAAATGATATTTTAGTTAATTTTGGAATTTATGATTTTAAAAAATTATGAATAACAATAGGGACAAATTAAATTATTGGAAAATATATTAGTATTTTTGTAAATTATTATGTTTGTGGTTCCTCAGAAAATAAATCTCTATATATATATCAACAAGTGGATGTGGAACTAGCACAAATGTATCTAGTGGTAAAACCTGAAACCACAACATTGAGATTTACTGTTACGAGAATTATTTCATGACAACAAGTCTTACTGAACTCTTGCTTTGATACTGTTACAGGTTAATTTTGGTTAATCATAATATATTTATAAACAATTAGGAAGGATTTATTTTTAATATAATTTTTGTTAAAGAATAACAGATTTATGCGTGATTTTTTAAGGAAAAAAATTCATTTATAAATATAATAGTATTAAATGAAAAAAATTTCACATTGAGGTTTTCTTTTATTGGAAAATGGTGGGATATAGGAGGAACCATTTACATTGTGATTGTAATGGACCATGAACCAATGAACCTCTGATAAAATATGAAATAAAAAACATCTGGAGAACAATGAATCATCTAACTCACACTATGAACAATAACATTACTCTTGTAGAGACACTAAATTCACCTTGAAGGGAGAAAATTTCAATTGATTTATTTATTAATTGAAGACTTACATCTTTCAATGGATCTACCAAACCATTGATTGCTGAACAATGGATAATATCTATAGAAAATATCATTCATATATTCTATTATTCGGAACAAGAGAAATTCACCCTGACTATGTACTTCTTAGAGGGAGAAGTTGATCATTGGTGGGAGCTAATTAAATACATAAATCCAAGAAGATAGAATGAACTATGGAGTGGGAAGAGTTTATGGGAACCTTTTTCAAAAAATATTTTCCCCATTTGATGAGAAATAATATGGAGAATGAATTCATATAGCTAAAGAAGAAGGAAAATATATCTATGGGAAGCTATGATATGAACTTTACATGAAATTATCATTACACCTCTATCATTTTCATGGATCCTAATGAAACGTTTTTAGATTATTTTAATGAATAATACCCCATCTATGGAAGAATCTAGACATTCTAGACTATGATAGAAATTGAGAGATAGTGATAAGTACTATGAATGTACAATTACTGTTTAGAGAGACGTAGTGGTCCCATCAATTGAATGAAAATAAGAGATCAATTGATACAAGATTAGGGAGTAGCCTTGATCATGGAACAGGAGTAGAGAATGTGAAACATTCCACATGAGAAAAATGTTTGAAGAAGCATTCAAGGAACTTCTTGCTTAGTAGTGGGAAATATTATATGTGTAGATGAGATGACCATATTTCTAAAAACTGTTGTACTGAAGGGAAGCCTCAACTTCTCAACACTAAGGACAAAGGGAAGATAGTGAAAGCCCATCCTGAAGTCCAATTCTTCAAGTTTAGACATCATTGAAACTTTTACAATCACTTTCCAAATCTAAATTTTATGGAGGTGAATTACCATAAACCTCTTTATAAGTAATGGGATCAAGTTTGAGATTTTTTCTATCACGATAGTTGAAGTTGAAGCTTCAAATGATGTGGTGGAAGGTACTCTTGTTTTTATCTCAAAGAAAGAATGTACATTTTTTTATTCTAGTTTTACTCAGAACATTATTTCCTTTATGTTTTCATAGAATATAGAATCAATCTTTGAAAATATATAAATAGAGCTACTAGTAATGCCCCGTGGAGGTATTATCAAAGAATAAATAGTGTATAAAAACTCTAGTATTTACTTAGGAGATAATAATATCATTATAAATAATGTATTGATTCTCATGATGGAATTTGAAATTATACTAGGGATAGACTGAATCTCAAAGTATAATGCTAATATCAACTACATAATAAATTAGATCTTAGTATTCTTGAATGATAAACAAACTGTTATTTTAAAAGGAGAGATATCACAACACAATATTTTTCTTTAATCACCTCCCATAGAAGTATTTATGAAAATTATTTTGGAATCTAAAGAACTAAATGAATGTATATGGATAGAAAATTCCCCCATAATTTGGAATACATTGATGTATTTCTTGAGGAGTTACTTGGTCCTCTCCTAGAAATAGAGGTAGGGTTATCCATTGAACTCATTCATGGTTACAAGACGATATCAAAGACCCCGCCATAGAATTTAAAATGTGGATCTAGAATAATTAAAGAATAAGATCATAGATCTTTGGGAGAAGGGGTTCATCTAACCATGTGTGACTCCTTAGGTAGTACATATTTTTTTTATGAAGAATAAGTATTGATCAATATATTTACTCATTGATTATGGAGAACTTAACAAGATCACAGTGAATAACAAATACCCTCTTCCAAGGATTTATTATTTATATGACTAGCTTCATGGGGATCAATTCTTCTCGAAGAACGATCTTCAATATGGTTACCATCAATTGATTGTAAAGAAAGAAGATATTCCAAATATTTCCTTCCAATCAAGATATGTGAAATATGAGTTTTTTTATTCCCTTTGGGTTGACTAATGCTCCTACTATATCAATGGATTTGATGAACAATGTTTTTAAGAACTACCTCGATAAATTTTTGGTATTTTTTATTAAGGATATTTTGATATATTATAAAATTCATGATGAAAAAGGAGATTTTCTAAAGGTTATATTGCAAACTATGAGGAAGGAGATGCTATTTGGAAAGTTCATCAAACTTGAATTTTGGTTAAAAAAAGTTTCCTTCTTGGGGATTATTGTAACCAATGAAGAAATATTAGTTGAAACTTCTATAAAAAAGGTTATAAATGAGTAGCCTCATCCTAAAGTAGTAAATGTGATTTATAGTTTCATTGGTTTAGCAGGATATTATATGAGGTTTGTGAGAAAATTATCAAGACTTTCTAAACAATTAACAAAGTTAACATAAAAGGGGACATGGTCATCATGAAAAATGAGTGTGAAGAATGTTTTCAAGAGACAAATAAGAGATTGGTTACTAAAACCATGTTAAAGATACCCTCTACTAGAGAAGGGTTTATTATTTTTAGCGATGAATTTGTAAAACGTCTTGGGAGAGTCCTTATGAAAAATGGCAAGGAAATTTCATATGTATCTTGACAGTTGAAGAATCCAGAGTATAGTTATCCTACACATGACCTGGAATTAGCTATGGTTGTTTTTCCTGAAGATATGGAGGAACTATCTTTATGGGGATAAATGTGATATATACAAACACCACCAATGTTTGAATTATATTATCACAATAATGGAATTGAACACGATATAGAGGAGAAGGTTGGAACTTCTTAAAGATTATGACTATTCAATTCATTATCACCCTGGAAGAGAAAACAATGTAGCTGATGCATGAAGTAGGAAAGACCATGTTTTTTTGGAAATGATGAGGATTCAAGGATATCCACTGAACAAGGATCTAGTATGTTTTGAAATGGTCATCATGATGGAAAAGACATCATCAACACTACCCCAAATGATTTTCAACCAGCATTACTAGAGAAGATCAATAAATATAAAGGATAAGATCCCTTTTTATAGAAGCGGATAGAGGATATTAAGGATGAGAAGTTTCATGACTTCAATATTGATTAATAAGGTGTAATAAAATTTCATACAAGGTTATGTGTTATATCTATTCTAAAAATAAATAATGATCTGATGGATGAAGCTCATTGGTCTACATTCACTATATATCCTAGAAGAACTAAAATGTATAGAGACTTTCATGATCACTATTGGTGGGATAACATGAAAACGAAGATTTATTACTAAACTACAAGGTTCTTGTGGTGTTAAAAAGTTAAGGAAAAGTGAAAAATTTCTAAAGGGGTATTATAACCACTACCCATACGAACATGGAAGTATGACGATATTACTATAAACTTTGTCTCTGGTCTCCTAATAATATCCAATAGAAACAATGATATATGTGTTATAATGGAAGATATCACGAAGAATGCACATTTCATCCTTATTTAGTAATATTATCTCTTTAGCAACTTTCTAATATTTACATTGTGGAAGTGGGGAGGTTTAATGGGGTACAAATTTATATCATTTCGGATAATGATACAAGGTTCACATTTAAATTTTGTAGAGGTCTTCATGATGCACTAAATAATGAATTTAATTTTAGTATGTCTTATCACCCCCAAAGCAATGGCCAATATAGAAGGACTATTCAACCACCCAATGAAATGTTGAGAACTTTCTCAATGGAATTTGAGGGGAGATGACATCCACATATCCCCTTAGTTGAGTTATCATATGAAAATTGCTTCCATTAGAGTATTCAAATTACAACCTATGAACCATTATATGGGAACTGATGTAGAAATCCTACTAGTTAAGTTGAAGTTGGTGAGATAAAGAATTATGGGACTGATCCTATGTAAGAGATGATAAAGAAGGCTTTTTCCATCCAACAACCCATAATGGATACTCATAGTCTGCAGAAGATCTATTCTGACAACTATTGAATGGAATTAGTGTTTGATTTTGGTGTCAAATTATTCCTTATAATTTCACCTTGGAAGAGAGTTTTGTGGTTTGGGAATAAAGATAAGTTTAGGCTCAGTTACATTGGCCCCTATGAAATTTTATATTGTTAAAATAAGTGACCTATTAGGTTGAACTTACACAAAATCTATCTCAAGTTCATGACATATTCCACATATCTATCTTGAGGAAGTACATACATGATCTCTCATGGGTAATTAATCCTAAGGTGGCACAACTAGAACATGATATCTCTTATGAAGAGTATTTGGTGGAGATCTTGGACTATAGAGACACAGTTCTAAGAAACATGACTACCCACCTCGTTAGAGTGTTGTGTAGGAACCATAAATTTGAAGACGTGATGTGGGAACTATATGATACAATGCGAAAGAAGTACCCACATATTTTCTATTATAAGACAACAAGTTGAAATTTTAGGGATGAATGTTTTTAAGGGGGAAGAATTTAATGACCCAAAATTTTAAAATTATATCTGATTCCTGAGAAAATGTTTGTAATATTAGTCAACAAAACTATAAATCTTTAATAATGAAGTGAGTATAACTTGAAATCAAAAATTTAGGTTTCAAATATTGTTTGACTATTGGTTAATTAATTCCTTTCATCAATATGATCGCTGGAAAATATAATCTTGATAACAATTTTAACGTCATAATTATCATTTATAAGTATGAATGTCAAAATAAAAGTAATGTAGAAAGAAGAAATGATGGCCTAAACAAGTAGAGTAATTCCATATTATGACCATTTGTCTGATATTTAGAGGGAGATAGGATTATTGGGATTCACTCTTGACCAATCCCAATCTGGTCTTCAACAAGTGAAGCTTGATCAAAATTATCTATCAGAGAAGCTCAAGTTAGTGGAAATTACCACTCAGTAGATGTTAGATGAGGCACCCGATTAAACTATGACCATTACACACCTTAATCTTAAGGAATATGTGGGTGTGATAAGGGGTTATGTTTCATTTCCCTAGTTATTTAAATTTTAACTCCATTATCTAAATAAAATTACTATTCCATGAATCCTGTTTCAACAATATTTTTTTATTAATATAAAAATATGATGATTTTGATAAATTGATTTTTCGGACAAAAATTATACTTTTCAGAAAGATATAAGTTATTATAATAAGCTAACGTATTATGAATAAAATTTATCCTAATGATATAGTATGATGAAAAACACTTATTTATTTATAAATGATAATATATATTTGTTTCATGTGTAGGAAATTTTCCTATGCATTTTCAATCCACTATTATTTTTAATAAATACGTTTTTTTTTTGTTTTTAAAAGTTAAAATTATAATATTTAGAGAATTAATATGATAAAATATATATTATTTTTGATATTAAATTGATAACCCTTTTTAGGTAGAATTTATGAGAATCTTCTAAAATTTGATAATTTTTCATCATTAGTAAAAATAGAGTTTGGGTTTTTTCGATAGGATTAATGACATCAAAGTTATGTCCCAACAATTTAATAATTATTTAACCACAATACAATTCCAATAATATGTTATTTTATTAATATAAATTGTTTGAATATATTTCATAAAATTTCTAAATATATAATTTACATTCAAAATTCTAAAATGGGATCTTTAACTTTAAAAATGTTATTTTCTTAAAACATTATGTTTAAATTACAAAATAATTAGTATATAATGATGTTCGAATATTTTGGATTAAAATAACAAAAAAGTTTTTCCATTTTTCCAATACTATGCAAAAATAACATTGACAATCTCATGTTTTTTCATTTACCATTACCTAGGTGTCTAAGGCATTTATTTTGAAATTAATAAACAAATCCTCTACATTTTCTATAAAAACCCACCCATTTATCTATTTTCATTCTCTACCAATTAATCTAAAAATATGATATGATATTTTCACCTCCCAATGAGTCATCTAAAGGTTTTCTCAGGCCCCCAATGACCTTATCCTTAGGTTTTAGAAACTACTCTTCAAGGTAAGGGAAATATTAACTTCCCTTTTCTTCATTTCAAGTTACCTTTTTATGGGGTGTGTAATTAAAATTTAAAAAAAATTTATTTTATCTAATTTATTTTATCACTTTAATATATTAAGATTATTTTATGAATTTGATAACCTTTCCCCTCCAATTATAAAATTTTCTAAAAACATGTTTTATACCAATTAAGCTGCAAAATTTACTTCTCAAAATATCCCTTTTATCCTTAATAAATTATATTTTATTTTATTTTGTGAATAACCAACAAGATTTCTCTTCCAAGGATATTCACCTAGATGTAAAAATTAATTTTTTTATTTGGGAATTAACATACATAAAACATTCATTCCCTTTCTATCGGTTAAATATGATATACTGATATTGTCTTTATGGAACTTTTAAAAAATGCCATGATTTTGATATAAACCCCATTTATTTTATTCTCCACAGGTTATTTATGAAATGTTTGAGTATTATATATGAGGATAAAATTTATTAATTCATATCATTATTTCACCCTGATAGAAATCCAATGCATTTGCTAAAGAATATAATCTCTAAAGTTCTCATGTTTTATTATAACTTAGTCAATAACATTGGTATTTTTTTATAAAACCATGGTGAAAACGAATCGTGATATGATTATAAATGTGTCATTTAAATGTAATATCCAAAATTTCATGCTATGAATCTTGTCCTTTTTTTTATTATATTCTTCTTTTTAGATTTCCAATTCCTTTATGATGTTACTCAAGTTCTTATCGATAATTCTCATTATCACATGTAAACTGTTTCCCATTCTTTCTATTAAAAGGCATTTTCTCCCCCTTTATATTGATTTATATACCCAGGTTATGAGATGTTGTAATTTTACCTAGGAATAACCTTTTAATAGTCCTTTCACGTGGATTAGAAGAATTTTTTATGTTTTTATATATTATGTAATTTTTTTCCAAGAAACTAAACTTTAAAAGATTCTATGTTTGGACAATGTAATGAAATGTCATGTAATAAAAAGGAAGGATTCCATAAGAAATCCCTTGAACACCCAAATTTATTTAAAAATTGAGGTATCTTCTACCAATTAATACTACATAGAAAGGATGAATGCGATGAATGTCAACCCACCATATCATTTTATGGAAAATATTAGGGCATCACCATCCATGGGTACATATGCTCTTTGAATATTATAGGAATATTCAATGGAATAAAAATCTATCATTTCCCAGTGGCTATTGGATTTGAGATTAACATTTTCCCATGTGAATACTACATATGATGGGACATTCAAAAGAATATTTTAGTCCCTCCAACCAGAAAATTCACATGAAAATCCACATGAAAAAATTGGGCTAAAGACTCAATTGCATGGCATGGTATCAAGAACTGAATTTATGGTAGTCTCACATGATACATCCTAAAATTATCTTTTTGAAAGGCATTGGATTCATTTTGATGTAGCTGTCCCCTCTTTGTAGCACAAGTGCCACAAATACTCTCTGGATGGTCAAGTAGGGGTATTCTAGGAAAATGCATCCCCCTTTGACATATGTAAGCCTTATTATCATGATATCGGTTACTAAAAAGGGATGTAAATAAGGTCTAGTCCAAAAGATTTAAGAACATCTATTCCCATAATATTATAATGTATACTATATTAGATCCATGGGATGACATGAAATATAGCTTTTTTCTCCCAATTCATCAGTTGGAACCGGCGATGCTAAACCTGGGAAGTTATTTCATAGTCCCAAAAAAGGAGTGCTCACAGATTACCTCATACTTCTACACTAGAGAGGTCCAAATGATATCATAATACCCTAATCTTATGAAGTACCAATAGGTTCACCCCATGGAATCTAATCCACGAAATTATCTTATATTCCACAATGAAGGGAAAACATGATTGATGTCAACCCATCATCATTACAATGATGTAAAGTGTAAACCTCATAGATAAAAACCAAATGATATTGGATTGATGGATGTTTTCTGTACTGTATTCACAGAATGGAAACAACTCTTCATGTATCCTGTATTCACCATGTTATACACTAGTTCCCACTTTGGGTTCACTAAACCTAAATTTTTACATCCTTTCAAGGATCCTAACATCTTGGATGATGAATATGACTTGGATGAAACACAACATTCATTCTCCGAGGGTGTCTCTAAAACTATTGATGAGATGAATCAGGTAAATCTAGACACTGATGAAGATCCATGGAAAACTTTAATAAGTACATTTATGTAACTGGTGGAACAAAAATATTTTGCTTAATTATTGAAACAACACGATATTTTCTTTTCCTAGAGTTATGAATAGTTTACAAGGATTCACCCTATTGTTATCAGTCATCATCTTTTCCTCACAGTGGGTTATCACAAGATCAAACAACCTCCTATAATGATGAACCCCTCTCGGGGTTCCATGGTTGAGGATGAATTTTAAAAAATTATTAAATCTAATTTTCTCATATAGGTCTAGTACCCTAAAAGGCT
This sequence comes from Viscum album, assembly GCA_963277665.1. NCBI lineage: Eukaryota > Viridiplantae > Streptophyta > Magnoliopsida > Santalales > Viscaceae > Viscum > Viscum album. The sequence goes on along the minus strand of OY728143.1, from coordinate 1,197,776,419 downwards.
CGCCAAAATTATCCCATTCCAGAAGAATAATGGAATATCAGAGTCTACATCGACTTCTGGGACCTCAACTACCATTTTTAAAAGGATGATTTCTCCCATTCAATGAAATAGTTTCTGATTGAGTGTACTTATGGGTTCCAATACCTCTCCCTCAAGGATGGATACTATATGTATAATCAGAACCAGATGGCCCCTAAGGATGAGGATTCCATCACCTTCATGGAACCGTTGTGAAATTTTTGATACTAGGTGATTCCTTTTTGCTTCATGTCTGCTGGAATCACTTACCAATTGGACAAAAACCACATATTTAAGAAGCTTATTTGGACACCAGTGATCTTTTACCTAGATGATATAGTGGTCAAATCCATTCAGAATCAAGGCCTTCTCAAATAT